>OZ007555.1:57132602-59532602 GCA_963931855.1 Philhelius festivus | reverse complement strand
TAAATGCTTAGAATTCCTACATCGGTTTTAGAAATGTTTCACCCTTCTTATCTGGCTACAATTTCTTAGGCGTTTATATGCCCAAAACTCGAGTATAACACACATCTTTGGGCACTGGAAACCCAAACTTCTCTTCATTTATTCGATAGAATCCAAAACAGAGTGTTTAAGCAGATAGGAAACCGAACTATGATGAAAGCATTCCCATCTTTTGAAAACCGTCGAAATGTTTCATGTATATACGAGTATTTCCTTGTTTTGTGGCTTGTTTCACAAGCAATATTCACTCGAAGTGGCAGATGCATTCCTACCCTCAATCAGTTCACCCACGATACACGTTTCACTATGAATGCTCATCAGTTCACCTTCGAGTGTAATTTTGGTCGCACAACTCGAATATGGAATAATTTATCCGGAACGAATTTCCCTTTCCATTTCAATTTGCAATCTTTCAAGGCCAAGACCATCGACACCTCCCTCTCTATCCCTCTATTTCCCCATCGCTCGTGCTTTATTTATGAGGAACATTTTAGGGGTCTTTCAATAAACCATAAGCATGAGTGAATTATACAAAACAATCAGGATACCATCAAAGAGGTAAAGACCCGAAACAATGAACCCTATTGAAAAAAACCCGTGGTAAGATGAATGCCTGTAACTGGAAAAAGTGACACAAGATATACTTCTAGCAGCGTAGAGCAAGATTAGGGAGAGAGTACATCACAAAACTCAACGATACTGAAAAGTCTCGCGATGGAAACAACACATCAATGAAGAGTAGTTTCTACCACCTTACTAAGATAGGCATAGCTAAGTCTTAAGAACAAAATCGCAGGATCTGATGGAAATACAGAGATGACGTTTTGGTAAGGTGCATGCATGAAAGCATCCCCGATTACGGAACTATGACTTTCATATGCACTTTCTCCAAAAAAAGGCTATCGTTAGTCTAGGAAGAACTATGGACGTATATCTCCGCTAAACATACATAGCGGATAAGATTCTATCCAATTTCTTGTTTGAGGATCCATAGGTTTGGCAACGAATACAAGTGTAGCTTCTGGCCCGGGAAATCCACCATAGAACAAATCTTAGCTAATTCTGGAATAGACCAACGAATTTTCAAGTGGCATTTGATAGCTTTCATCAACAGGACTTGTATACATATTTGGCAGCCTAAATCTAACAACACTCAACCAGACATGTGGGTTAGCAAGAATAGAGCGTACCTAAAATTTTCTGCTGATTCGAAATTGCTAATGGGGAGCCTTTTTGATGTCAAGATATATAATCCTGGAGGATTTCTCACTTCCTCGCAAGAGGCAAGATATATTGGGAATAGCTCCTCTAAATCTGTGCGTTACCATGTCAAATCATCAATCTTTTTCTGGAGCATATGGTTCGTAGGTCAGGCATTATAAATTATAATCCAGGGCAGTAAATCCGAAATTGTGTAGGTAAATGAAATGGACAACGTTCCGTTATAGAGCGATTCAATATCAGCCGAAAGTTCTTGGTCTTGAAATTAACGAGAACTTCGAAATAGTTGAGAGACTTATCTTTATCGGAATAAAAATATTAATTCCACTATTAGGTGTCCTAAGGTCAGATCCGACGAAAAATTATCCCAGGTAAGAGCTGTTACTTGGGTTTGGCTAAGCAAATCAAATATATCACCCAGTAAGACTAAATGAACACTCTACAAACCCTTATGCGAGATACACACGAGGCAACCGTTGCAGCAACACAGCCATGTTGAAGCAACCGTTGCTTCGTGTGTAGCTGTGTTGCCCGTTGATTTTATGTTGCTGCAACCGTTGCCAGAAATATCCAAAAATTTTGATATTTTTGGTCGTTTGCTTCAACAGTACTGTGGTTGCGGCACGTGTGCATCTAGCATTATAATACAAGTTTTGCTTCAAGGTGCCGATTGCTGTTCGATGAATATAATGGTCGCGCTGATTATAATATTTGGTTCTGTGCGAAAAGGGTGAATGAAGGAAAAGATACAACCCCGAAATCTATGAGATGCAATTCCTGTTCCCAGGTTTCAGGCGACAAGGAAGAGCGAACCTCAAGCCATCGAGAATGAAATAACCCTTGGTCAAGATGACTCAAGGCAGCGTGCTCCAGATTTTATGGGATAAAAATCCGCCATCTTTCAGTAAGCGACCCTTGACAAATCAGCATGCGTTTAAGTTAGTAATTATGTATTCCCTTGATTTCAGTTTTGATGCTGGTTGGGTTTAGGTTTTGTGCACTAGGTTTTCATAAACACGACAGCCTTTTCGCACAAATGATTATTCAGGTTTGAAAAAACATTGGCACAAGATAATGGAAGTCAGAAGAAATGTGAAAAACTACTAGAGATTTAATAACTTCTGGTTAACTCCACCAAATCCAGCCCTAGGAAAAGGCAAGTATGTACATAGTATATCGAATGTTTTAGGAGAAATTCTTCACTAGTTGAAACTCATCACTCGCTTTTTGGAATGTCTTGACTCTTTTCATTCAATTATTTATTTTTAAAAATCTTTCCACTCATTTCTTTTCGCTTCGAGAAATCGTAGGAAAGTTTAAAGTCTTTGGCTGATCAACTTAACACCCTTATGAAAAACTAAACATTATTCTAAATTCTATACCTTTTTTTAAATATTGCAATTTTCCTCAAATCCAGTTTTAAGACCAAGTTTGTTTCGCAATACTCTTACAAAAAAAATTCTTCACGAACGTTAAGTAGAAAATTAGAGCTGCTCGAAAATTCCCTTCTTGAAAAAGTTGAATGCTTGATTAAATTTTTCGAAGTTGTATTTTTCTTGTTAAATTCATGTCACAGATTAATTTTTCAAAACAAAAATTTTTCTCACAAATACGATTTTGACAGCTCTAAAAAAGTAAACACTATATTTTTTTATTGAGTATTTTTTTAATTTTATATCTTTAGCTTATAGCCTCACCTAAAACTTACCTTAAATACAAAAATCTTCCGAAAAACTTCAGTTACCTTAAGGTTAACTTTTAATTTTTGTATTCGCAAGATTTCTGCTTAAGATACCATCTAATTATACCCATTTAAAGTCTTTCCAATTAAATTCAATTATTCAAACTCGAGGAAGCATATTCTTTTTACAAATTAAGAGTTTTAATTTCAACCCACATCTGAATAGACCAACTCTCATAGACAATCCTTGCAAACGACGACAATCATTGCAGAAGACTAATTCCTTAAGTTTCATTTCCAAAGACCTTCGCTTGTACTTGAATTTAAATTATGATATCTTACAAAAAAAAAAAAACTATCGCAAATGATTCCTATCCTTCTAAATAAAATAAAAAAAAAATCCCCCCCAAAAAAAGGCTGAAGGATTTTGGTAAGAAAAAGGAAGAAAAAAATATCGAGGGTTGACAAACAGACCGAGTGAGTGAATGTAAGAGCTACCTGAAGACCCGTAAGGAAAAAAAAATTCAATTAATTTATCTGCCATCTACATTTCTGGCATTTTCGACTCTTTTCACAAGAAAAGATTTAGGATAAAACCTTATAATCTTATTTTGGTCAATAGAAGTTGTAAAAACTTTTTAAGTCTTAATTTAATTACGCAGAAAATATTTTGGGAAAGAAATAAAGATTTCTTCCGCCAGTGAGTTGAGCTACTTTTGGTAACTAAAGGATTTTCGAGATTGACACTTTTATATCAAGAATCTCGAAATTAACAATCTGCGTTTTCCAGTTAGGCAAAGGAACAAGTAAATTTATTGTATGAAAGGACAACTTAACAGAGTAATACACAATTGATAACCTCTGTAGACACCAGTATGATGCTCGAGGCCAAACAAATGATCAGTCAGTTAAACCGTCTAATCAAGTTGTAACCGATTTTTGATAATTCATACAAGCTCAAGGGTTATTGAGAGACCCTTATAACGTTAAACACAGCACAAGCAAAGGGAAAGTAAGGTGGGAGAGAAAGAAGGCGTCGATGAACATTGGTCTTGAAAGTTTGCAAATTGAAATGGCAAGGGAAAACCGTGTCGGGTAATCCATAATCGCGTTGTGCGGCTAAAAACCGTATTTCTGTATTTGATGGTACGTGCAAAATTAGTCCCGAAAGTGAAAGAGTGAGCATTCCAAGCGAAATGGGTATCACGGGCGAACTGATTGAGGAGAAGAATGCCACTGGCTACTTCGAGTGAGCACTGCTTGTGAAAGAAGCGATAAAACAAGGAAATACATAGAATGATTCCATAATAACTCTGTTTTCTATCAGTTTTAACGCTCTGCTTTGGATTGTGTCAAATAAATGCAGAGAAGTTTGGGCTGCACCTGCCCAAAGATGTGAATTATACTCGAGTTTTTTGTATGCCCTTAATACACCAGAGACACAGTGTGAGCATTAAGAAAAAAGGGAGGGGTTAGAAAGGAGCTGTCGGTGTATATTGGTTTTGAATTCTTGAACATTGCAATGACAGGGAAAGACAGAGCGTAGTACGGCTAAAGAACGAATCTCTGTACATCGCAGTACGGCCGAAGTTGGGCTCAAAGTTGTTGAAGGTTGTTGTTTAAGGGAAGGAATGCAGCTGGCTATTTCATTAGAGCATAGTTCCTTAAAATAACGGTAAAAAAGGGTGAGGCAAGAAACATTATAATGATGTTTGAGTGCGTAAATGAGTCAATGATGTTATTGTCACCAATAATTTTAAAAGCTCTTCTTTGAATGCGTTCGAAGAGACTTAAGTGAGTTACTGGAGCACGAGCTTATAGATGGGAGTTATACTCAAGTTTTAGACGTATACAGGATTGTAGCCAGATCAGAAGAAGAGATAATTTCTTGCAACTTCTCAGAAAACCTAAACGTCTTGCGGCATTTTTGGCAACATTGCGTATGTGACCGTTTCACAAGAGGTCCTTCGTGATGTACATACTGAGAATAACGAGATGTTCAGTTTCATTGATGCAAGTGCAAGCTGACAGTACTATTGTCAGCGAAACAATTAATAGGATTATAAGTTTAAGACAGGAGATCATTTATAAAAATCAGAAAGAGAGTCGGGGACAAAACGGAGCCCTCGGGAATACCAGCTTTTATTTTGTGAAGATCAGACTTTAAACCGTCCAATACAACATGTATTGAACGATCTTGTGGACAATAAAACATGCACATTTTAATGATACTCGTAAGTATGTTTTTTGTTTTAAGCAATTTTTTTTTTTAAATACGGGATGTTTTGATAGATCGCATGGCAGCCATGTTGTTTTATTTGCGGCTCATTTTGCATTTCTTAGTTTTTGAAAAAAATTACATTACAAGTAAGAAAGCTATTTCTTTGCTCACTGGATTCTGAAGACCAATTTTTTAACGAATGGGCACGTCAAAAAGCCAACACATGTCCAACAAGTTACAGAAAGTCATGTTTTGTGTAGATTGTGCACTAGTATCATTATCGATCCTTATTTCTTCTAACGATAAACTATTTCTTTGGAATTGGATGGGTTACTTATTTACTTAGGTCCTCAGACCTTTTATATCCGTGGGACACCCCTAGTTGGGCATAGGGCGTCCACAACGCCAGCTCGCCATCGTGTTCGGTTTCTGGATATGAGTCGCAACTCCCTCCAACTCCATGAGCTTCTCGGTCGTCCAGGTCTTCGTCTTTCTTGAGTGAGCGGATTCCACTGCATTGCATGCGCCGCAATACAGTTGTCGCCTTTTCGAAGGGTATGTCCGATCCACTGCCACTTTCGACGTCGTATAATAGAGTCAATAAGTTCCTGACCCGTTTTCCTGAGGAACTCTTCGTTTGATATACGATTGGGCCAGAAAATCCAAAGCATGTTTCGTAGACATCTATTAATGAACGTTTGCAGCTTCTTAGTGGATCGAAACAGTTGTAGCTTGGTTCTTAAGCTTAAAGAGTTATTCATGCATATATTTCTAAGCTTACCGAAAGCAGCCTTTGCCTTTCCGATTCGACTGCTGATGTCCTGTTCAGTGCCACTTTCGGTAGAGATGATACTTCCAAGGTATTGTACTTTCTCTACCGGTTGTTGATAAATATTTATAAGAGAAGATGACTGGGTTCCTAGGCTGATCATCTTTGTTTTGCCGGAGTTGATTTTGGTGGAGATCCATGATCCTATGAGAAAGCAAGCATACGTCGTCCGCATAGTCAAGATGTTTCGGTGAGACGTCAGAGTCCATCGAATTCCTTCGTTTCCCGTGAAGGCCGCTCGCAGGACATCACTTATCACCAACAGAAACAATATTGGTGACAGAATGCAGCCCTGTCTGACTCCACTTTGGACTTCAAACTCTTCTGTCAGCCTCCCTTCGTGCAAAACGTGACATTTGGATCCATCATAAGTTGCCTTAATAATAGCTTTTAATTTATCGGGGATACCCCTCCTCCTGCGTAAAGCATGCCAAATAAATTTTCTATTAACGCTATCGAAAGCCTTCTCAAAGTCAATGAATAGCAGGTGGAGTGGTGATTGATATTCGACGCACTGCTCAGTTATAATACTTAAAGTATTCATATGATCGATCAATGAATGAGGATCCAGTGCGGAAACCTGCTCGTTCAGCATCGAGTGTGGCTTCTAGATGTTCCCTGATGCGTTCCAGTATCATTTTCGCTAATATTTTGGCAACGGCAGGCAGGACGCAAATCCCCCTACAGTTTTCGCAATGTGTTAAGTCTCGTTTTTTAGGGAGCTTGACTATCATTCCCTTTTTCCACTCATTCGGAAAACCTTCGGAGACCTAAGCTTTCTTTATGAGTGGATGCAGGAGTTCGCTGGATGTTGTTGGCGGGATTCTAGCTCTCTTTTTTTCTACTCCAGTTGCAGCTGCAATACGGGCTTTGAGTTTTTGCCATTCGCTAATCCGTATCCAGGTTTCCTCAGAAAGCCAAGCGTTATTGTTTCCCCTCGCTCGGCCGACTATTCTTTCAGCACTTAATATAAGAATATTTTTCACAGCATTCCAGTGGTTTTCAATGGATTCAGGTTCCGTGCTGCTGATTGTCATCATTCCGTGTGAAAGGTGGTCTCTACCATAAGATGGTGGTTTCAAGCAAGTCCCATATCGGCCCCTCTTTTATTTCGAACATCCAGGAGACTGCTTCTAAAGCGCCGGCTAATCGCGAAGTGATCAATTTGATTCGAAGATGCTTGTCTGTCCGTCGACACCCAACTTATTTTGCGGCACGTCTTGTGGTCAAACATGGTGCCGCCAATGACGAGTCCGTTAGTATTGCAGAAGTCAATAAACCGCTCACGTGGTTCCAACAAGAAAATACGATGATATGTGCCACACAGCCGATGTCCCAATAAACAATCTGCATGTTTCATTTGAGGGCAAGGTTATCTCCGTTAGACTTCTTGGGGTTTCTTTAAGTTGTAGTTTTTTGCCATTAAGTCGAAAACGAACAGCGCTCCCAAAGTCATTATAACCCGTGATATTGCTTAAATTCAGCAATCGAAAATCCCTCCTCTTGGATGGGCACCGCCTAACAAGAAGCAGTGGAAGATAGGTCTTCTAAATCTAACAAAAAGTCCTTGATATTATTGTGTAACTTTGAGTATACCTGAAATATATTCTGATTCAATAAAACTTAGCTTCTTAGGATCAGAATAAAATGACAGCAGACTGTCGTTCTCATATTTGACAGTTGACTGACTGGTTGCGATGCGTTCCTCAGTGCAATATTATCTTGCAATTGCACACATTGTTTTGTTTAATTTTAATGGAGTGGACTTTAACACCAGGGGTTTCAGGATTTCAGGCAATGCCAATAAAATGACAGATTTACCAGAAAATTGTAAATCCACTTATATGTATGTATAATACGGAATGAGTGAATGCTACGAGTATTAGTTGTACATCACTAGGTCTTGGTTCTACACCGAGCTGTTGCACTACCAAGTCTCTCTATGTTTATATGATTTTGTTGAATGCTATCTATTCGACTTGAAATCGTTCTTAAAATGTATTTTGAGCTTTTTAATCCACTCTATTTGATCTAAATGGATAAATCAAAAATGTCAAATTGTTTTCAAATTATTGAAAAATGAGTAAATCTGCATATGTACATCCTTTCATCTTGTATTGCTCTACAATGCTATGAACTTAACTTTGAATGAAATATCAAAGTCTATTAAAAGCTAAAAGCACAATATGCCTAAAAATTGTCAGAGGCTTCTGCATAGACATTACACAAACGCACACACATATGTTTAATTCAAAATCCTTCTACGAAATGGCTTTTAGCAAAATTCGCTCTCACATTCCGTATAGGTGGAGAGGTTAGTATACCCGTCTAAACTAACTACTAACCAGCCAGCGCAGCGTTGCCATAGGCCTTCATGAAAATATAACAACTTTTATTTTTAATTAAGAAATTTTTTTGGAAAAAAAAAATAATTTGCATAAAGCACTCTACAGGGAAGTGAAATTTCTTAAGAAAACAGGAATACTAACGAATACGTTTATGTCAACGTTTATGTGCAGAACGGAGAGATTGAGATGGAATTTGAAGAGATGAATAACGTAACAAGATTTTGACTCAACTACACTATCGAGTCGAACCAAGCAAATTTCAACTCGATGCGTGAATACAATACAAATGGGTGGAAGCTTAGTTCAAGCTCACTTCAACATTGGATATAAACGTAGTTTCTAAAGGGCGGGTAGATGTCGAAAAACAAGCTGTGTATAAAGTATTAACAACATTTCTCTTTTATTTGAAAGTCCCATGTTTGCCATTATGTAAGAAATATGACATTGTACAAATGCCCACCTCAGCTTCTTACGGTGGACCGGATCCGAGTGGTCCAATTTTCAATTACTCTTCCGTATAGATGCAGCTGAATTTGAACGATGGATAAAGTTATGTCCACCTTAAAGGCATCGATCGATTGTGATTTATTCGCACAATCCTGCGACTTTGGAAAGTCTAGCGAGGTCAAATCGCATGACCTTGGTGACCACTTCACGTCACTTCTCCGAGAGATGAACTAACCATAAAATCGTTCATGCAGAATGTCAATCGTGACGTCCGCTGTGTGGCACGAAGCACCGTCCTTTTAGAACTACATGTTTTCGAGATTCATAAATTGGTTATCATCGTTCTGTAGAACTCTCCATTGATATTGACCGCCTTACCAACGTCGTTTTTAAAAGAATAGGGACCAATGACGTCCATGTCTCAAACTCCAAACGGTTACATTTTGAAAACCACTCGTGGGTTGGTATCGTTCCATATATGGCAATTTTGGGGCCTTTTTTTAAGCGTTCCGAAGCAGAGTCAGCGAAGAAACGGAGTTGTCTATGGTCATGGACTTTGAGCTCATGGGTCAGTTGGATCTTGAACGGGTGTAGAACCAAGCTGCGACGCAAAATTTGCCAAGTTGAAGGCTGCGAAAGGGCGAGTTTCTTGTATTCGGCGAGGAATAAACGTTATTTTTACGTCCGAATATTAGCTGACTAAAAACCTTACCAGTCGTTTGGCCGTCAAAGGTTGAGAAGTCAACTCTGAGTCAACGGCCTCGGCTTTGATGAAAGCATCGCTTCCCATCGATCAGCGAAATCAAGCATCATAGCGCATGGTTATACTCGTAGTACTTGGATGTGGGACCGTTCAAATACCAACCGTGTGCTGTTGACATGTGTTTCTTCTGTTGTTCTTTCTTTCTGTGTGTCTCTCTCTGTTGTATTGTCTAAGCCGATGTCCTCAGTTGCCAGTGCTTTTCAGTGTCTCTACTTCGTAGATGTATCTACGGTGTAGTGTTAACTGTAATATAATGTAAGTCAACTCTGAAGGGCTACCACTTGTACCGTTAAGATTTTACCACTTGGATGTGCTGTTCAATCTTGCTACTTGCCATGGTAATTTAACATCAGTAATTGAATAATAAAAAAACAGATTTGACAGATGTCACCAAACCAACATGGCTGCTAAGAGCCACCAAATTCTACCCGCCCCCGGTTGAAATACTCTTCATTAGTTACTTGTAAGTGTTGTAACGCTTTATAACACTATGGCAACGCTGCTTCCAACCCTTCTATTTGAATACGTCATACTCCGCACTAAACCAGCCTCTTTATCAACTTAACCAGGAACCATAAGCAATAGCATACTGCTATTATACGTATATCTTGTACCAGTTCGTTTTCAAACCATAACATTGAGGTCATGTAACATTTTATTATACTATATGGGAATACCCTATGTGGTACTGCGGGCTATGGTAGGGATTGTTTAAAGGAGTGAGAGCGGTTACTTTGTAATCACATGCGTCTATGGCGGGCGTATATGATGGAGCAGAGCAAAGAGTAATCATATGAATTCTGTTATGTTTCTACTGCCATTACTGTATTGCTCAACCACTGTTATATGTATATTATGTTTGTTACTGTGATACTCATTATGAACACACTCACCTCGTGGGGATTATATTTTTGTGTAGGGAATATAATTTAGACATACAAAAAAATATGGCTTGATGTGGTTCAGTGCTTTTACACGATGAGAGAAAAAAAGGTTAAAACGTAATGTAATGATGGTGTAAAAGCCGTTTTACACTGTTGAATGCAATTAAGTGAGCGGTTTTCTATTATTTTTTTGCCGCAAACCGACTTATGGTTATGAATTCTATGACATTGTTATCCTTGTTCAATGTTATCATCAACATTTTAATATGTGGCTTTTTTTAATTCAAATGTTCAAAGTAAATCTCTTGAAAACAGTTGACCAGTCTATTATTTATTTGTCAGTTGTTTTTTTAATAAATCTTAGGACTGTGTCCAAACTCGCACTATTCTGTTACATTTTAAAGGTAGTCATAATCTCTTTTGTGTGTCAAATTTATAAAAAAAATTGCTTCATCTAAATCTAAACACATGCATTATGAATTCTCAGGAGGTTTTGAAGTAAATGGTATACCTAAGTTTTTTTTTTTTTTATAATTTACTCACGCTCAAGGGAATATGAATACCCTTTAAATGTTTCAACACAGCGTGGGCGTGAAGTTACGGAAGAGAAAGAAGGATAGGAAAGATGTGTGGCACGATGTTCTGAGACTAAGGTGGTTGTCTCAGATTTTTTATCTCCAGGGATGGCGGCTCAACTAAAGCGGAGAATTGCCGTGTCTTATTTCTATGTCCCTTATAATTCGCATTATTTTATTCGTTTTTCATCCTTGTTGGGCATACTAGTTTAACTCAATCACATGTTGTTAGTGTTATGCCTAAACAACATGTAATGAGTAAACCAGCATCCCATTGATGACAATTTATAGAAGGTTTTAATGGAATTAAAGAAAACATAGACGACGGCAGGAATCGAACCTGTTATATTGAGGTTGACAGGCGAGCACACAACCATCGTGCCACGGCCACCCCTTAAAGTATATTAATTGTTGAATTGTTATAAAATATTCTTAGATTTTTAGGAAACTTAGACAGCCCAATTTCAACGCACAACCCTAGAAAATATAATAATATGCTCTTCGAGCATTAATGAGCATGAGTAATTTTGAGGCTTAAGTGCATGACAACCCTGTGCCACTGTCTAGATCTGAGTAAGATCGCTCATACTACAGCTATGCCTCCAGACTTGGGAAACTTAAGTATATGGAGTAGTTTCTGAGATTGTAGTTCACTCTCTTCAATCTGGTGACGTCACAGATAAAGTAGTCTTTGATGCATAACATCTACCTAATATACGATCTGGCATTTCTTCGTGAGCATTACAGAATCTGCATGTGGCATTGCTTAGCAGGCCAAGAATACTGATCTGTCTTTTGAGTTTGCAGTAACCAGTATCTCGAGCACACCTAGGAATCTGTTCAACGAGGAGTTTGGTTCTTATATCAGAAATTATGATTAAAAAATCTAGCAAATGCTGATCAGTAAGACAAGTCGAATACTATGTCATTTTCAAGATATCCCGCACAATTTTGAGAATTGTTAAAAATCTGTTAAGCCAACAATCTCGGAAGAATATCTTGACTGCCTTGACATCTTGCTGAAAGTCTTATGAAATTAAAAATTCAAAATATGTTTCCAAAAATATATAAAAATTTTACAAATTCCGAAAGTCATTATTCCATTGACATTTCAGTGCCTTTTTTTCACAAGCAGGGAGCAATATCAACCTCGAAAAGATGGGGAACCTTTCCGACTCTCACATTTAGGCAGTTTAGTCTAGAGAACTTCTCTCCTACTTCGTGGGTTGTTGGAAAATAAAAATGCTAATAGCTAATGATCGGCGATTTCATGAACTTCGAAAGAAAGGGACTAAGTGCAACTACTCGGTAGGAGGAGGGAGAGGAAGGATCGCCTTTTTTTAAGAATATGCTGGACAAATGATAATGATAAACCTGAGGCAGAGGTAAGAAGGAACACCTCGCTTTAGAAGAATAAAGGGTTTACCTCAGGACCAGCGGATATTATTATATCAATTTCTCGAAGGGCACTCGAAACTTTACGGGTGCGGAAATATATTTGTCCCAGACCGTTGTCCCCATCTACTAATAGAAGACGATATCCACACGAGATCAGGGTTAGGCTAGGCCAACTGAACATCCACCACTCGAAGGCAGCATCAGCTGTCGTCGCGCAGAAGTTCACTGAGTATAGCTTATAGGGTAAGCACCGATCCAGGAACCCTAAAACTATATGGGTCAGGTAAGATGGTTGACAAGTAGCGAGTTTAAGGTTATATGGAGACACGAGAAAAGACTCGCCCAAAACTTGTGTGAAAATGTGTCTTCCAGAATTTATTAAGAGGGATCTGGTTCCAATAAAGTTCCAAATAAACATCGAGGGAGGTATCCGGAAAATGGTTGTAACAGCAGACTATTTCAATGGTGTTGATGCCAAAATCGATTACTCCAACCAAAAAAAGGTACCAGTACTTATTGGATTTGACACCAATAGTCCAGTCAAAGCGTCATGAAAAAGGGCCTGACCTTGCGCGCAGAGGCATGGTCAATTTTTTTTTCATTGATCGATAGGTGCTTATGAGAAAAGCTTAAAACCAAATTTGCACCACATGACAACTTTTTTTACCAAAGTTATTGGTAAAAATGTGTTTTGTGTCATTTTTTGGTCATTTGCGAATATCTCGGCTCTACTATCTCGTACAAACAAAAATTAAACATGCATTTATTCTTAATAACATTATCTATTATGTTCTAAAAAAAAGAATTTGTTTAAACAAACGAAAAAAAAGTTATAGTAAGTTAAACAAATTTTTTGTTGTTTAAAAATCACTTTTTCGTGATTATTAAGAAAAAAGCTCATTTAAGGATGAAATTTTTATTTTTTATTATTAAAGTTCTTGTAATTCCCTACAATTTAAAAAAAAAATCAACACTCTACAATGAACGAAAGCCGAGTAATAAATTATTGAACATAGGTAAGTCAGCGCACCCACGCATTTTATGATTTTATGTTTTAATTAATATCTCAGCCCCAGTATGTCGCAAAGTGAAAATAAAAAACAGTATTGCTAATAATAGTAACAATATTTTCTATCAACTTGCATTTAATTTAATATTTTTGAGCAAAAATATAAAAAGTTACCGTTGGTTTCAACGTTTTTTTTCTTGTTTTTAATACCTTTTTTTCATAGTTATTGAGAAAAAAAACTGTATTTCACGGTAAATACTTTTCAGTTTTGGATTTTTGTTTGATAGTCCTGCTAATTTTCTTTAAATTAAAAAAAAATTAGTCCTTTACGACAAACAGGAGTCAAGATATTCATGATTTAAAAACTTAGGAAAGCTTACAATTAAGTATCTTAACCTTGTAGCTTGTAATTTTGGTGTCGCCAGCAACAAGAAGCAACAAATATGTGTAAGTATGTGTGGAGTGTTTGAAGGATACCAATATGTTTTGTTGCTGGCGACACCAAAATTACAAGCTACAATGTTAAAATACTAAATTGTAAGCTTTCCTAAGTTTTTAAATCATGAATATCTTGGCTCCCGTTTGTCGTAATGGACTAATTTTTTTTTTAATTTGAAGAAAATTAGAAGGACTATAAAACAAAAATCCAAAACTCAAAAGTATTTATCGTGAAATACAGGTTTTTTCTCAATAACTATGAAAAAAAGGTATTAAAAACAAGAAAAAAAACGTTGAAACCAACGGTAACTTTTTATATTTTTGCTCAAAAATATTAAATTAAATGCAAGTTGATAGAAAATATTGTTATTAGCAATACTGTTTTTTATTTTCACTTTGCGACATACTGGGGCTGAGATATTAATTAAAACATAAAATCATAAAATGCGTGGGTGCGCTGACTTACCTATGTTCAATAATTTATTACTCGGCTTTCGTTCATTGTAGAGTGTTGATTTTTTTTTTAAATTGTAGGGAATTACAAGAACTTTAATAATAAAAAATAAAAATTTCATCCTTAAATGAGCTTTTTTCTTAATAATCACGAAAAAGTGATTTTTAAACAACAAAAAATTTGTTTAACTTACTATAACTTTTTTTCCATTTGTTTAAACAAATTCTTTTTTTTAGAACATAATAGATAATGTTATTAAGAATAAATGCATGTTTAATTTTTGTTTGTACGAGATAGTGGAGCCGAGATATTCGCAAATGACCAAAAAATGACACAAAACACATTTTTACCAATAACTTTGGTAAAAAAAGTTGTCATGTGGTGCAAATTTGGTTTTAAGCTTTTCTCATAAGCACCTATCGATCCATGAAAAAAAAATAGACCATGCCTCTGCGCGCAAGGTCAAATGACGCTTTGACTGGACTACAAAGTTAACCATACAGTATGGCGGTCGTAGCACTGACATAAACCAAAGGGGTGTGTGAGTGCCAAATATGGAAATAGTGTATATCTGTAGGAGTATCAATAAAACGAGCATCCTCTATGATAGTATGACACATCATAGCTTATGGTCCAGCAAAATTAATCGTCTCAGGGAAAGACACTTTATCAGCAGGTCCACAGAAATCAATGTTCATCACGTAATGTATCGATAACAAGAAAAAAGACTAGAGCAGGAATCAAACTTTTCATAAAGATGGGGCAGTCCATTACATTTTCCAAGTGGTGCCATAGGTAAATGCGTGGATCGTTATCTCGTAAGACACTATTGTAGCAAGCCAGACTCCTTAGCATATAATAAAATAGGCCCATCAATTCGTTTGACAGGACCTGAGTCCTATTGAGAAAATGTCATCAAAAACAAGACTCAACAAGAGGAGTCAAGAAGATCCAAAAACTGGAAAGAACTCTCAAAGCTAATGCGACGAAACCACTAATGTGAGCAACCATCAAGAACGTTTCACCAACTGTATCAGCTGAAGTAGGAACAACGTAAGAATATTAACAGGTATTCTCACTGCACACTGCAAACTCAGAAGACACCTAGGTAAACTAGGTGTAGTAAGCAGTGCAACACGTAGATTCTGAAATATGCACGAGGAAACACTAGACCACGTACTAGGATAATATTGCCCATTCATGCTCCAAAGGAAAAACTATCTGAGACGATACCAGTAAGAAGACCTATTCTCACAGAAGGTGTCTTAAATTTGTGACAGCAATATATTTGGAGGAAGAATTGTAAGATGAGCAAGATCATGCAAATTTGGGTGGGGGCGCAACAGATCTCTAGATCACAGTGCAATACTCCCAATATACATATATGTAAGGCCGCGGCCACGCAGTAAGCGGCTGAGCGGCTGAGCGGAAAAAAAATATAAAACATATGAAATCACATAGAAGCGGCCACGCTGTGAGCGAGCGGCGAAACAAAATTCTGAGCGGCTAAGCGGCGCCGCTCAGCAACCAAACCTGTTTTAATTTTTAGTAATGTTCTGAGCGGCAAGAAGTAAAGATGGCCAAAGTAAACATTGAGTTGTTAATTTCGTGTGTGCAATCTCGACCAGATTTACTAATCGCTCAAAAGCAGTCGCTAAGTGCCTGGCCATACGTCGCTTAGAGCTGCCACTCAGCCGCTAGCCGCTCAGCCGCTTAGCCGCTCAGCCGCTTACTGCGTGGCCGAGGCCTAAGTCGCTTAGAATACTTTAGGGACGACATTAAATAAAAATTATCAGAACCATTTTTAATAAAATTTTGAAAATTTAAAATTGTTGTATTGCAGCTACCCGTGTGCTTAACAGAAACTCGAATTTTTTCTAGACATAAAATCACACAAAAATGCTTCGTATACTTTATATGAATCATATCGATCGACCGACTAAGGCTCTTGTTCGTTGTTGGGTTTTCTTACACAAAGTAAAAATTCATTTGGATAAATTCAACATAAAAGGTGGTTAAATTTTAAGGCCCGATGTTGAATGTGAACCACACCTAAACGTCAAGTTTTTTCTTCATTTCATTTGACATTTCTCAATTTCAGACTAACTCAATTTGAACTATGGAAAGATACACAATCGAGCAACGCGTTAAAGTTATTCAGGCTTATTATGAAAATGGGTGTTCAAATCAAAATGCATATCGTGCACTTCGTGATTTTTTCGGTCAATTTAATGGTTCAAATGTGCGTACAATCGGAAAAATCGTGCAAAAATTTGAACAAACCAGGTCTGTAGGAGATGTGAAAACACCAGTGCATGCTCGTACAGCTCGTACTGCAGAAAATATTGCTGCTGTTCGCAATAGTGTGGCTGAAGAGCCGTCCGACTCAACTCGTTGTCGTGCCCAACAATTGCACCTCTCACGCTCGTCGTTGATGAACATTATGCATAAAGACTTGCATTTACACGCTTACAAGGTGCATTTGACTCAAGAACTAAAGGCCTCTTGCCCATTTCAAGCGTCCTCAATGGTCAGAATGGTGGCAAGAAATGGCAACAGTGGATGATCAATTTTCGAAGAAACTCATCTTCAGTGATAAGGCATATTTTCACCTCGGTGGATTCGTCAATAAGCAGAATTGCCGCATTTGGGCGAATGATAATCCAAGAGTGACTGTCGAAAAACAAACGCACCCACAAAGAGTGACTGTTTGGTGCGGTTTATGGGCTGGCGGCATCGTCGGGCCGTATTTTTTTTCCAAAATTAGGCCGTTCAGGCAGTTACTGTGAATGGTGTTCGCTATCGTGAGTTTATAACGAATTTTTTATTGCCCGAATTGGAAGATATGGATATGGACGATATGTGGTTTCAACCGGACGGTGCCACTTGCCACACAGCTAACGAAAAAATGGCTCTTTTGCGCGAAAAATTCAATGGCCGTGTTATCTCACGTGGTGGCGATGTCAATTGCCCGCCAAGATCATGTGATTTGACACCGTTGGACTTTTTTCTTTGGGGTTATTTGAAAGAAAAGGTGTACGTCGATAAGCCAGCAACAGTTCAAGAGCTAAAAGGTGAGATAATTCGGCACATTAACGACATAGAACCTCAATTATGCCTCAGCGTCATATAAAATTTGGACCATCGGATGGAGGTGTGCCACCCTTTAGAATCCAATTCGAATTAGTAGTTTTTGAGTAGAATTTAAATTCAGTTTTTAAACTTTAAACGTCACCCTTCTGTAAACACTCCATCCTTTATAAAATATCAAAATCAGATTTCTGTAAGACCGCCATTATTAGTCCTTTGCTGTCCCAAAGTATTGCTGAGCGTTTTATGATGTGTTTGAAAATTAAGCAGAGTTCAAAGTCTAGACACAGTGTACAAACGACTAAATTCTCTCCTTAATAATTTTTATAGACTAACCCATAAAATAGATTTCTTAAAAAATACTAAGCAATAAAACTTAAGGGTTTATTGAGTTATAAAACTTTTTCGTTTAACGAGCATGTACTTAACCTAGAATATATAATTAGTTCGTGTCTTGCAATTTTCCAACAATTTAAAACGTTCCAAATTCAATTCACCAGGCAAAATAGCACCCATAAATTTCTTTTTATATTCATCCTAAATATTTAACTCTTTCAATTCCCGCCACAAGCTCAAGACTCCTGTCTTCTTTTCTTTTAAATTGTATATGCCTTGTCTAACAAGGAAATAATTCCCCGTAGGAAGAAATATTGCACCAGTTTACCTATAAAGTTCAAATTTTTAATTTTACATTAGTGCAGTGGGTTGGTGTAGTGGTGACGAAGAGGATCGTGTTGAGGACGACGACTTTTCCATTCTATAGAGAAACTCCTATTCGTACATACATTCGAGTATACTCATATATAGTTCCATTATATCTTTACATTTTTTTATACCAGCAAGTTTCCCTTACCTGCCTTTACTCAACCTTTTTCGACTTTCTCCTGCCTTATATCTACACCCAGAGTTGGTAAAGTGAAAAAGATTATCCTGGGGTTGTTTATAAAATAGCAAAATCCAATGAATATCCAAGTGCATTTCAACGTCCTCTGTTCTATAAAACCCTGTGGGGAGATCTCATATATACCCACTTAGAGGCAACCTGAGTATTCAGCCAACACCCCTTGATCAGCTATTCATTTGAAGATAAAAAACTTTAAAAATAAACTTTTAAATGGTTCAGGCAAAAATAAGATACAAAAAAATATGGCGATGTGCCTTCGTCATGTGTTTATAAAAAAGAAAGTTCTCTGCCTCGTGCCTTTTTGTCTGGTTTGCTTTTTGTGCCTTTACTTTTTATTGACAAAAAGGAGAAGTTTAAGGGAAGCTTCTCTCTTCGGAATTGACTGTGGCGACCGGCCGCAGTGTCAAAGTATGCATTCTGCATTAGTATCGAAACAAACCGAAATCAATATTTTATTTATTCGATATTGAAAACAACACTCTGAGAAATATATGCTAAAAAAACTAGTTTTTCTGAGTGTTTTACGCTTAATCGATTTCTGGTTTTGATGATTGTTGCTAAAGCTTTGAAAAATTATTTTTCAGATGGTACAGAGAAAGCGTATACAACCAACAAAACATCCTAACGATTTTATTTAAACACGGAAACATTGACTTCACATCTTAGTATTCTCCTACAGGATTGGACTTCAAAGCAGAAACAGGTGACGATAAATGCCTAAACACCTCATTTATTTTGGCATTGGTTTTTCTTGATTTCTCTTTGATGGCAAGTCACTTGTGATGTCTCAAAAATCATTATCTTTTCTCTATTTATCAAACTCCGATTTGCCCGACAGTGCCCAAGTCTTTTTCTGAATCGCTTTTCCACTCCACAGGCATTTGGGTCTTGAAAATTAATATTTTTAATCCTCGGATCAAATATATTTGGCAACGATTTGTGATCGTTTTCATCAAACAAAAAAACGTAGATAATGGTCAAAGTAAAATGTCATTGTCGAGAAGCAAATGCCAAAATTTTACAAATTATATTTTTATTTTTTAATAATTTCAAGGAGAAAGAAGCAACATAGCAAAGAAGTTAATTATTTGTTCAAACAATTTTTTACATGAATATCAGCAGACAGTCCGAAATGACATTTGATGAGCTGTCAAAAAATATTAAAAACTTTACACCATTGTATTTCTCTGTAGCAAGAGCTAACCCTCTTATCGTCTTATGTGTAGTATAAGGTGCAAAAGTCCTGAAAGATTTTAATCAGTATATAGTTTTGTTCTAGCCAAACGTCACACTTTTACAATGATACCAGTTACACCGGATTGTGAATACCACTCATTATTTGTTAACTGAATTGTGTGTGGTTTTCTATTAATTGATTGTTGAATTACAGAAATTAAATATGAGTTCAAAGAAAGACCCATAAGATCAATTTAGAAAAATGTCAAATAACTTCGGTGTGTATGTTAGTTGATAATTTAAGAAATTAAATGCACGAGCGGGTCGCACGAACTTGCTCCTATGTAATAGAGTGAATTTTAAGAACGAATGTTATTAGAGAAAACTGTTCATAAGGATAAAATTCATTTTTTAAATGACTAAAACAACTCCTTTAGCACAGGGTGCCATGTGTCTTAAGCAAAAATTAGTTTATGCAAGAATAAAATTATAATTTGTTGTAGTGGTTTCTTACAAAAATAAGCTTTTAAATAAAAAATTTTTAAAACATTTTTAAGAAAAAAATTTGGTACGCCAATTTAAGGTTTTTATTTTTTTTTATTTTTAAGGTTTTATTATTATTTTTATGGGGGGTACCCCCAATAACCATTTTTCTGAAAAATTTTTTCAACCATAACCTAGCTTTAACTAAACGAAATTTGTTTGTGTTTTTATTTAACTTCCCATAGGGAGTTATTGTAATCGGTCCGATTTGTCAAATTGGAATTTTTGACATTTCTCGACGTTTCAAGGTCCCTAGAGGCTATATCAATCATTTTTAGAGAGATGTCTGTGTGTGTGTGTACGTACGTTCGTACGTTCGTACGTCCGTACGTTCTGGTACCATTTTTCGTCGTCGATATCTCAAGAACGAGTAAAGATATTGACTTCAAATAAATTTTGTTTAATAGGTAATAACTTCGAAAGAAGCTGAAAGGGCGTTTATTAAAATTAAGTGAGTAGTTTTTTCACTATAACGGTTTAAAAAAAAAGTAAAAATTTTGGTTAGTTTCAAATATCTCACGAAAAAATAATGCTACTGACTTCAAATAAAATTTAATGTACTCATTATAAGGTCATACAGATTTGATATGAATATGGAAAAAAAATGAACTTACCGTTATTTTTTTAAATTAAGAAAACTGAAAAAAAAAATTTCATAACCCAGATATTCTAAGAACGGAAAACAATTTGAAACTCAAAATAATTTTATTTTACGAAAAATAATGTATTTGACAACTGGTGAAAATTTCAAAAAAAGTCAGTTTACAGTTTTTTTACAAAAAATAAAAAACTATATAAAATTCTATTGAAAATTGGTAAAAATTGTTTTTCGACTCAAATTTCTCGAGAACTAGTAGTGATATTGACTTCTAATTTAGTTTATTTTATACATAGTATAATTTTGTACAATTGGTAAAATGTTGACAAATATTGAATTAATAGTTTTTTTTTTTAAATAAAAAAAACTATTAAAAATTCTAGTGAAAACTAGTTAAAATTGTATTTCAAGTCGAATTTCTTGGGAATGATCACCGATAGTGCCTTCTAAAGTATGTTGTTTTATACATCGATACCCTTCCGTAAGAATGTGTACTAAGCGACATTTCTAAAATTGTTCAGGAAACGAAAAAAACGAAGAAAGTTCTAGTTGAATCATAGTGTGCTAAGAGACAATTTTGGTTAAACTTAGTGACATCTAACAAATTTTTTTTGCTCACGATCAACATCAACAATCTCAATTTCAAATCTCTTTAAATAATTAAAATGCTTTTCAATCTTAAAATAATGTTTGTTTGAATTTTACAGCTAAAGTTTGTTTCGCTGAAAATTTGGTTATTTGAAAAAAACTAAATATAAAGTTTTCAAGACCACAAATGGGAAGTTATCAGTGTGGGTCGCACCCACCCTCTTTTTTTTAAATTTGTCGAAAATTTTTTGAGAAAAAAAAACAGACAGACAGACAGACAGAATTGCGAGATCCACTTTTTTAGTCTTCGTTATCATCGTAATGTCAACTTTGATCAAAATTTCGAGTTCGATGTTTTTTACGAATGTATAACTTTCCTAATAGTACCTATAGGTACATACCTATAGGAAAAAAGGAACTTTAAGTCAAAAAAAAAATAAAAAACTGGGTTGATTTATCCTTAAAACAAAAACTAAAATAAGAAATGTTTTTTCGGGTATAGGTTCTATAGGGCAAGTTTTGCATTGGGAAAAAAATCGAGCTCGAGATTTTGAACAAAGTTGACATTACGATGATAGCGAACGCGAATAAAGTGGGTCCGACAATTACGTCTGTCCCTCTGTATGTCTGTATGTCTGTACCTCGATCTACAGCCTAAGCCACTGGACCTATTTTCTTCAAACTCGGTACTTAAGGGTCTTTGGTGATTCCTTGGAGGTAAAATTTAAATTTGTTTTTAGCTCTAAAACTAACGGTACCCCCATACACCCGTAATGCATAATCTTATTTATCTCGAAAACGGCTCTAACGATTTTTATCAAAAAAAAATTAAGTGTAATATTATGGATATGTACTACATTTTGGTAAAAACAAATTTTGGGGGGAAATGTTAATTACGGTACCTGTCATAGAACGGTTTTTTTAATTTTTTCGAATTTCATATGAATGGCTCTAACGATTTTAACCAAAAATTTTCACCAGGAGTCCCCTTTAGTTTAAAATAATATTGTATGAAAGAATATTCGGAAAAAATATTTTTTTTTTTGTTTTTTGAAAAAAAAAATCCAATTTATTTTTTTGAAAAATCAATATCTTGAAAGCGTGTAAACGATTATTTTTTTAAATTATTTCCTAAAATCTATATTACTAATTACTTAAAATTGGCATCCCAAATTTTGTTCTAAAAAAATTTGAAAGAATTTTGTTATATAAAAAATTACTTTAATAAAACGATTTTTAAACTTTATTTGCGTAAATTCATACTTTTCCGGAAGTCAGGCAATTCCATGCATTTGAACATTTGTATCTCATTACATCCATGTTTTATATTTATAAAATGTATTTTAAATTCCAAAGTACTTTTACATAAGAGCAAGTTCGTGCGATCCAGTCGTGCATTTTATTTTATATTTAGTGCGCACTCAAGGGGTTATTACCACCCTTAAAATGATTATTACAATACGAGCGTTAGGAAACAAGGAAGAGTTTAAAATGAGATTCCGATACATATTATTTTAATATTTCTGAATATTACAATGGAAATTAAAAATTGAGCTAGGTAGAGCATTCCATATTCTTGGAGTCTGCAGAAGAAGAAGAACAAGGAAATGAATTTTGAAACGAATATGAAAAGCTGAGGGTACTATCAAAAGCATAACAATTTAATGGATTAGAAGTTTCAGATAGGAGATCGTTGCGTTGTTAAACATGAGGAAGAAAGTCGGAGACAAAACGGAGCCCTGGGTCAAGTATCAATAGCACCATCATATTAGAACTAATCCACAAAAATTCCATTCGATACTGGAAGATAGGTGGAAAACCCATTCGCAGTCGGATTCTTCTTAAGCATTTATCGGCAGTATTGAAGCTGCTTATGTTGCCCAAATTGGATGATATGGATATGCCACAATATACATTCTGCATGAGGTATATTAAGGCCTGGTTATTTCGCGAAGAGGTGACATGAACTGGCCACCGGTTTCCACAGGTTTCCCTTGATTCGCAGGTCTATACTAATACGCCCTTAACGATGGGTAAGTAAAGTTATCAGATCACTTTGAGTCGCCCTGTACTAACACAGCATAAAAAAGAAGCAACCATAGCTCCTTTTAAATTAAAAATTTGCAAATTATAAAAAATGAGATTTATTCAATATCCTCCTGAAGCAGATAACGCGCAGGCAACGGAGTGCTCTATAGCTTCAAAAGATCTGTTCAACTAATAGGACATGCAAAATTAAAATGAAAAAATCCTTTTCCGAACGGTCACACATTTTCCTTTCAAAAACCGCATTAAAGGGAATTGTGTCACATTTTATTATTTTTTGATTACGTTTCAAGAACGCAGTGAGTTTTACACTTAGAGTGATATTAAATAGGAATAAAGTGAAGGTATACTTTGGAAAATCTTGAGCTTAACATCCAAATTACTAAATGGATATAGCTTTTCTTTCTTTTCGAATTTCTATTAACAAATTGATGTTATCGTGAAAAAACAAGAATATATTCTTTACAACCTTTACAAAATCTTCTTTCATTCGTTTTTGTTTTTTATTTCTATTAAAAACTTTCTATTCATTTCCTTAGTTTGCATCTTCTTTCTTTTATTTCAAAGGCGTTTCAGGATACAAAAAACAAACATCCTTGAAAGTTTAACTCGAATTATTTCTTGTATTTATCTTTTAGAAATCAAATAAATTCTATACTAAGAAATTAAATTAATTTAAAAAGTTCTCATTGCTCGACAAACTTATTTATTTTTTTAAATGAATGGCTAAATTGGATTCTTATGAATAGTTTGTTCTTATAAATGGAAATTATCTAGGACTAAGAAAATAAAAAATAGCTGGTAAATAACGTTTTAAGACCTTCAAAACCTCAAAAAGCTGCTAAGCAAATTGGTTTATAGCTTTATATAAAAGTCAGCTGCGAATAAAAAATTAGAAAATTGCTGTTTGATAATGGACTAGTATCCGTGGACAGACGTTGTCCTGCCACAGACTGATTTATATGTAGATCGTATTTGTATGTGAAACGCCTTTTAAATTTTGGCGCTGTTGTCGGATATTTTGTGTACATATTTGATATACTGGAATACTTGCACACATGCACAACTCATATTGTTTTGACGTTTCATTTGGTACCAATCTCTCAGTTGACTCAGAAGAAAAGAACGCACCCTCGGAACGATAATCAAACTGTCAGTGTCAAAAAACTCAATAAAAACAAAATTTTCATCATGGTGAAGTTCACGAACAAAGAACGTTGGCAAATAATTAAAATGTATTACCAAAATTCGTTGGTGACGGCAGCTATAAGAGGATTTGTTAACAAAACCTATTCTTTGGGTTTGTACAGGTATTTACAAGGCCCATCAGCCATCGGTTCTCTCTCTCTCACTCAGGGTTGCAAAAACTTAAGTCACTTTTTAGCTTAAACTTAATTCACAAGATAGTGGGTGACTTATGAATTGAGAAAAATGTAATTCAGCAGCTAACGGGTGATTTTTTAAGAGCTTGAGAACTTTTTTTAAAAAAAAAAAAAAACGCATAAAATTTCCAAAATCGCATCGATTCTTTATTTGAAACGTTAGATTGGTCCATGACATTTACTTTTTGAAGATAATTTCATTTAAATGTTGACCGCGGCTGCGTCTTAGGTGGTCCATTCGGAAAGTCCAATTTTGGGTAACTTTTTCGAGCATTTCGGCCGGAATAGCCCGAATTTCTTCGGAAATGTTGTCTTCCAAAGCTGGAATAGTTGCTGGCTTATTTGTGTAGACTTTAGACTTGACGTAGCCCCACAAAAAATAGTCTAAAGGCGTCAAATCGCATGATCTTGGTGGCCAACTTACCGGTCCATTCCTTGAGATGAATTGTTCTCCGAAGTTTTCCCTCAAAATGGCCATAGAATCGCGAGCTGTGTGGCATGTAGCGCCATCTTGTTGAAACCACATGTCAACCAAGTTCAGTTCTTCCATTTTTGGCAACAAAAAGTTTGTTAGCATTGAACGATAGCGATCGCCATTCACCGTAACGTTGCGTCCAACAGCATCTTTGAAAAAATACGGTTTAATGATTCCACCAACGTACAAACCACACCAAACAGTGCATTTTTCGGGATGCATGGGCAGTTCTTGAACGGCTTCTGGTTGCTCTTCACTCCAAATGCGGCAATTTTGCTTATTTACGTAGCCATTCAACCAGAAATGAGCCTCATCGCTGAACAAAATTTGTCGATAAAAAAGCGGATTTTCTGCCAACTTTTCTAGGGCCCATTCACTGAAAATTCGACGTTGTGGCAGATCGTTCGGCTTCAGTTCTTGCACGAGCTGTATTTTATACGGTTTTACACCAAGATCTTTGCGTAAAATCTTCCATGTGGTCGAATAACACAAACCCAATTGCTGCGAACGGCGACGAATCGACATTTCACGGTCTTCAGCAACACTCTCAGAAACAGACGCAATATTCTCTTCTGTACGCACTGTACGCATTCGTGTGGTTGGTTTAATGTCCAATAAAGTAAACTGAGTGCGAAACTTGGTCACAATCGCATTAATTGTTTGCTCACTTGGTCGATTATGTAGACCATAAATCGGACGTAAAGCGCGAAACACATTTCGAACCGAACGCTGATTTTGGTAATAAAATTCAATGATTTGCAAGCGTTGCTCGTTAGTAAGTCTATTCATGATGAAATGTCAAAGCATACTGAGCATCTTTCTCTTTGACACCATGTCTGAAATCCCGCGTGATCTGTCAAATACTAATGCATGAAAATCCTAACCTCAAAAAAATCACCCGTTAGTTACTGATTTATGAATTAAAAAAATTTAATTCATAAGTCAGTTGGTGACTTGTGAATTAAAAAAAAAAAAAATTATAAGCTTCTTTGTGACTTATGAATTAAAAAAAAATTAATTCAGAACCTACCAAGTGACTTATGAATTAAAAAATTTAAGACATGAGCAAGTAAGTGACTTAAGAATTAAAAAAAAAATTAATTCAGAAGTTACCTAGTGACTTATGAATTAAAAAAAATTTAATTCATAAGCTAATGGATAAATTTTGATTCAAAAAATATTAATTGGAAAATTTATAAGCTAGCATAATAATTTTATGACACACAAAAGGTTGAAATCTACTTTCGTTAATAATTAAATAATTATGTAGTCAAAACAAGCTTAAACATTTCTAATTTACCAACTAGCTTATGAATTTAATTTTTTTTAATTCATAAGTCACTTAATAGCTTGTGAATTAATTTTTTTTTAATTCATAAGTCACTTAGTAGCTCATGAACTAAATTTTTTTTAAATCTTAAGTCACTAACTAACTTATGAATTAAATTTTTTTAATTCACAAATCATCTACAGACTTATGACTTATGGTTTTTTTAATTCAAAAATTCGCAACCCTGCTTTCACTATCTTGAATTATCAACGTGTCGACTTTGACACTTATAAGGGGATATGTGATCCATTCACTTGAAATAATAAGGACAGATGCAAGGGAAAAATGGCGGGGAAAAATGTACGTTTGAACAATTAAATTTCAAATTTATTTAAGTTTTCTTTTAAGTAGATATTCAATCGGGGATTTTAGGTAGCTGAATGCACTCATTGAATTATATCCCATTGAAAACCACGAGGGCGGCGAGTTCAATGATGATTGTGCATAAGGCCGGGGCATTAAAGTGCGCTTAAGAATAGGCTATCGAGTGTTCAACTGCGTTTGTCAGCTCACTCAAGTTGTGTCAATCGCGATTGATGCGGTTTTTGTGACCCTTTCGCTTTCACCAAAAGTATCGATATGTGGAGGATAAGTGTTACTTTTTTTAACTCAGACGCATTAGAGCACTCAGGTTGACAGTTCAGTGCTCTAGTTTGTTTTATAAATATATCGCTAATTAAACTCAGCTCAAAGCGTAATTGACATGCTCAAGCTCCCCTTAGTGCTCTACTCAGACTTAAAGAAGAAAAACGCCTCTCGATCATCGGCCTTTTTCTTTTGTTGACATTAGTTCTTTTGTAGTTTACTCCTTAATGCCAGTGGGGTTAATTTTTTCAATAAACTCTTTTAAAGAAAGAGAATATATTTTCGGTTGTTCGGGTTAAAGTGTAACAAGTTAACACCAATTTTGGTCGTAATTCTCCTCCCATTAGACTAGCAGTTCATAGTCTTGTGAATAAATTGGAGTCTAAATTTTCACTGCTGGATGTACCCGTGTCAATAAGAAAACATATTTGTCAAATTACCAAGCTTAATACTGTCATTCAAGCATTGCAAACGAAAACGCAAAACAGTCGATTCCAAGGCGTTTTCCAGAATTTGCCATCGCTAAGGCAACATTTTGGCGAATTTTGCCAAAGGATCTTAGCTTGCACAATTATTAGATGAAGTTAATTAAAGAAATAAATCCACTCGATCAAATGAAGTGACTTACGATCTCGGATCGGTCTCAAGAAATGTTGCAAGAGTCTGATTAGTTTCATCGCAAAATTATCTTCAGTGATGAAGAACTTTGGTGAAATGGTTTCGACAGCAAACAGTTTATGCATTATTGGTCAGGTGAAAACCCTCAAGTGCTTCAAGAAACACAGCTTCATCTTCAACAAATAATTTTATTGTGTCGTTTCCATATAGGTGGTGATGACACAGGATCGTTTTTTCCCGTTGATGGAAATAACTGTCATGTTACACTAAATAAAGTCATCGCAACAGACATTTAATTGTTTGGTCAATTGCATGGCCAGACATTAACGACATGTGAATTCAACAAGACGGTGCCACAGGCCACACAGCGGATGTCGACTTTTGACTTATTTAAAACTCAATTCGATCAATGTGTTATTTCAAGAAATGGTTCTGGCCATTGGCCGTCAAAATTATGTAGTTTAACACCTCTAGACTTTTTATGTGGCAACGTTTAATAATTGTCTTATGCGAACAAGCCGTTAGTTCCTAGGTAATTCCATCGAAATCTGCGACCGAGTCATCAAAAATTGAGTTCAACAAATCAATACATAACTGACGTCGAATTCCATACGTTAGATAGTGTTTTTATTGTGCTTCCAACCAAAAATATCTGTATTTTATTTTTAATAGATTTATTTTAAACAAAAGTTTTCAAGTCCTTATTGAAAAACCCGATATATGCATGTCGACGTTGTTTGGAAAGTTTCTCTTCCGTGGAGGATATTTTTGAGAAATTTAAACTTTTCTGTGGGAAAGAAGCTACTGGCACCACTTATTCGTGCATGTGTAAGCTCACCATAAGTAACTGCAACATGAGGTATGTGCATTATCTGGTGTGCCCTGGAATACACTAAAGAGTTCCTTTAGATTTTTGATGCGTAAACATCTATTCCGGCGGAAGGGTTAACCAAAATTGTGGGTCTAACTTATACGTTCCGTCTAGCACGCTGCGGTAGCACGTAACCTTCCGGAATATTGTATTTAAGACCCCGTTTACATTGAAAATCTTGTGTTCTTCTTATATTTATCGTGTTTACAATGGAAAATCTGACGCCCCAAAAAGAGTTCGCCTATGATGTCAATGGATTGACATCTCGATTTTAGTACTTTCCATTGATAATTAAAACTAAACATCTTCATACCCTCAAACTTTCTTTACCTCTCGCAAACTATGCCAAATTGACGAAAGACCAAATAACTGGTGTCAAATTTTATTGCATGTTCATTCAATGTTTAAAACAAATACATCAGTGATGGACGAATGCGTTTTATTGTATGCTCGGGAAAAATGTATTTTCAGAGGTGACATTTAAAAAATCCGAAAGATGTTGTTTTTTTTTATTTTCTGCTCCAGAAAACGCATTTTTAGGGCAATCGGTTGACATTGGCAACATCTGTCAAACCCCATAATGCCAAATTTCGAATAAAGTATTCTATATGCATAAAAATAAAGATCGTTCTCCATCTGTCAAGCCATGAACTGGATGATGACTGCGATGACAATGGATTAAAAATGTTAGTTTTTCCGCTTATATGGATGTACATTATATACTTTGACAATTCCTATTAGAAAATGGGAACGATGTCAATCGGCTTATAAATCTCTGAGAGAGACAGTGAGATAAAGTACAGAAAGGTCAAGAAAAATTCGGAAGATTTAGTTCAGTGTGAACAGCGTCTATAGCTAAAAAAATGACTTGTAATCTGAATGCTCCATCCAGCGGCTTGTCAAGCATGCTTGATGGATTTCAAAATGTTTTGATATTTTGAGAATGTGAACGCTTGCCTGTCAAGCCTGAAGGAATTTTTCATTTTACAGGAAGTTCTCAAGCTGTTGCGGTAATTCAGGTGGATTTATTAAATTAATAAATTATTAGATTAATATAAGTTTTCGGCAAAATAATTCAAGTAGATTTCCTCATCGAAAATTTCATATTTGTTCTGAGTTGGTCCGCCAATGACTAAATTCGGATGAGAAGTGATTTTTGACAGCATGTTTGATATATGTGAACGCGAATGCTTTTTTTTATCATCCATCAAACAAACATCATGCCGTGGATGTCAAACCAATTTGAAAATGTGAACGGCCCTTTTAATGCTCCGAGCAAATAGTTGTAGTATTTCGTATCAGATAACATCTCTGTTTGAATACAGGTGGACAAATTTAATGTTGTATCAAATAACATCCCTGTTCAAACATAAATCTACCAAACTTTACGTTACGTAGCGATGTCCGGTGGTGCGTTCATTTCCTTAAAATGAGTTGTCAAAAAATAAATTGTGTTTCTTTTTTAGTTCAGACTGTTCAGAGCTTCGAATATCTGTTTCTTTTTTCGTTCTGAGCATGTTCTGAGCGTGTTTAGAGTGCGATCTTTGAGCTCAGAATGATATAACTGAGCATACAGAGTTAAATGCTTAACCCAAGCATTTGACAGTTGGAAATGTAATATAAAAAATGGTCACAGCTAAATGTCAATGTGTTTCAAAAACAATTCAGAGTGCTCAAAGCCCGCTTGGTTCAGAGAATGTTAAGAACATGCCCGGACTCTGTTCAAAGCTCTATTCTGGACTTAAAACCAAAAACTCCTAATATTTAAGTTTGAAACTCTGTGATTTTCTGTACATTTATGAATTCCAGTGCAAAGTTCATATAAAAAAAAATGCCCGGAAATATTTCCAATATTTAGAAAGCAATGATGACATAACGATTCCATTATTATGTATGTTTCTTCGGCGTGAGTAGCGGCACTTTATGCTTATTCGTTAGTCAGGGTTCTCTTTATGACTTTTTTATTCCACATAATATTTTATTCTCTTTCAAATCGTGTTAAAGTTCTTTGCAAATTAAGTTTTGAATGTCCTGAAAACAACATCATCAGCAGTTAATAAATTGAAACTATGAACTTTTGTTTTTAAACTTTTTTCCACACCTAAACACTTCCAACCTTTTAAAAAGTAAACTACTAAATTCCCTTTCATTTTACTTTAAAATGAAACTACAAGAATTTAATTAACCCTTTACCCGACCTAAGTTTGTGTTAAAAGAAAATAATAATAAAAAAAAAATTAGAACAGGTATAAAACTTTTCAACCTGCAAGGGCTAATTTCCAAGACCATTTTTCTCTTCTCGACAGAGAACAAAAATTTCCTCAAAAAAAAAACAAAAAAAAAACTCCACACGCCCCTAAGCACAGGCAATCATATAAAAATAGTGGAGCTAAGAAAGGTTCTCATAATTCATTTCTTGGACAGTTAAAACGTTTTCCATGCATCATTCTTTTTCTGAAGGTATGTTTATGTTGGGAAGAGCTGAGTTAAGTGGAAAGTGTAAGAAATTTCACTCAAGGGAGAAAACATTCAAAGGAAAATTAAATTTAATCTAAAAATGTTTTTCATGGAAATAAAGGTGTTTTAGTATGCAAAACTAGCATAGGTTTTTATTACCTGTCAGACTGTTTCAGTCACTCAAACAAGGACGTGTATGTACTTATACGTGTTTTAGACCCTACATTCAATGCGATTGTTTTTATTTTGACACATTTTTCCTAAAGGTTTTTGTAAGGAGGCACGTTTCACATATACGAGTATATAAGTACATACAACATAATATGTATATTAATGTTTATACGAGTAGATATAGCAATAGCTTTTGTATAATTTCAATTTACATATATTAAAAAATTTAAAATACAGCATAGAGTCGACAAGTTTTCCAAACTAAAGCAGACTATCCCACGAATTGAAGACAAGCACAATGTTTCAGGTTTGAAAGGGGTAGTGCCATTTATTGATGATATCATTGGAGAACGCAAGCCCTATTGTATATGCGCTCACACCCGACAGACAAAAGCCATGATACTGCCAAAGAGGTTTTCTCTTTCCCTTCGATAAAACCTATTAGTAGTTCCCTAAGTATGAACGTCCTTTAGTAATACAATTACCAGACTGAGATTGCGGGGGATCACTTCTGAAAACGGAAGAAGGTTAATTGACTTTGTTTCGGAATGGATCGGATCCACGTCTAGTACACGATTCGAAAGTTTTACAGAACATGTCACGTGAGAAACGCCTGCCTGATAAGAACCTGTTGTAGAGCCACAGCTTTAATTATAATACTTTCATCCACCTGAGCAAATAACGTAGGATAGAAATATCTAAGCTCAAATACAACAAAGCAGCGCGTAATTCCCTAATTCAACAAATCTTCTAAGTCCTGTAGATATTGGAGAAAACCTTGACAGACTTACTTATTATTTTTCACTAATACTGGGTTCAAGCTGGGATTAGTTAATCCGAGCCGAAGCACTTACTTCGGGCTTACTCCACGTCAAACAAATTTATAATATATTTTCTTAGCCGTTCTAGCTACGTCTTCCTTAAGTCAAATCTATGTACTACAAAAAAAAAGTCACCAATCTAAAACTCTGGTTATTATACACGTAAGCAAACCCCAGGTGATTTCCATTATTATTCATTTTATTATCATTGTGTGCATATTGGAAGTTGGATTGTATAAAGTTCAAATCCAATAAATGAATATACCAACCACATTGCGTCACCAATACCGTACAACTGTTAGAGCGTTCGGAAATTATAAATAATTTATTAATGCAAAATATCTATCCTTTTTGTCTTAGTAAGAAACGAAAAAAAAATTGCTTACACTCGTTTTCGTAAATTTCACAAAATGTCATCTCAAAATGACATTTAGATACTAAAACGGCCTTAAATCTCCTATGAACCAGTTTAAGCTTATTCCACCGCTATTCCTCGTGCATTTTCATTATAAATAAGGTTTTCACGATTAGAGCCGTTGTAAAGCCGAAGTACCTTTACTCCGTCGCTAAAACGAGTTAGTAAATAAGTCTATGAGAGTATAAATCGATACGCACTATCTATTCATCGATCTTAAGGCCACCTATGATTTCATACATTATAGAGACGAGCAATACAGAACAATGCCTAGTTTTGGCATCCCTGCCAATATCTTACGCCTGGGCAGAATTGCAAAGGAGAATGCACGTTGCTCCGTTAAGGTCAAAATAAATAAATTTGGCGGTGCAACAGCTCAGAGTAAACCAAGACCTAGTGACTAACAACTCTCAACCATTCCAGTGTGCGTGTTACCAGTAACGGAGGAGACCTACAATTTTCTGCCGATTCCGAACGGCTAATGAACAGCGCCTTCCATGACAAGAGATTCTCTTGGAGAATTTGTCAATTCCTCGCAAGAGGCAGTACACACCTGAAAAAAAAAAACACTTTCTTGCAACCGCTGAGAATCGAACTCGAAACCTTCTGCACGACAGTCCAACGCACTAACCATTATGCCAAGGGGTTAAGGCTGGTAAAGAATTTACCGAGATCTTATCAAGACAGGTTATAACAAAGTGACGCGCATAGTTTTGGAATACAATGTGCGAAACGCACAGTCCAAGATCAGCGAAAAAATCTTCCAAGAATTTGTAACGGATGATTTTTTAAGAGCTTGAGAACTTTTTTTAAAAAAAAAACGCATAAAATTTGCAAAATCTAATCGATTCTTTATTTGAAACGTTAGATTGGTCCATGACATTTACTTTTTGAAGATAATTTCATTTAAATGTTGACCGCGGCTGCGTCTTAGGTGGTCCATTCGGAAAGTCCAATTTTGGGTAACTTTTTCGAGCATTTCGGCCGGAATAGCCCGAATTTCTTCGGAAATGTTGTCTTCCAAAGCTGGAATAGTTGCTGGCTTATTTGTGTAGACTTTAGACTTGACGTAGCCCCACAAAAAATAGTCTAAAGGCGTCAAATCGCATGATCTTGGTGGCCAACTTACCGGTCCATTCCTTGAGATGAATTGTTCTCCGAAGTTTTCCCTCAAAATGGCCATAGAATCGCGAGCTGTGTGGCATGTAGCGCCATCTTGTTGAAACCACATGTCAACCAAGTTCAGTTCTTCCATTTTTGGCAACAAAAAGTTTGTTAGCATTGAACGATAGCGATCGCCATTCACCGTAACGTTGCGTCCAACAGCATCTTTGAAAAAATACGGTCCAGTGATTCCACCAGCGTACAAACCACACCAAACAGTGCATTTTTCGGGATGCATGGGCAGTTCTTGAACGGCTTCTGGTTGCTCTTCACTCCAAATGCGGCAATTTTGCTTATTTACGTAGCCATTCAACCAGAAATGAGCCTCATCGCTGAGCAAAATTTGTCGATAAAAAAGCGGATTTTCTGCCAACTTTTCTAGGGCCCATTCACTGAAAATTCGACGTTGTGGCAGATCGTTCGGCTTCAGTTCTTGCACGAGCTGTATTTTATACGGTTTTACACCAAGATCTTTGCGTAAAATCTTCCATGTGGTCGAATAACACAAACCCAATTGCTGCGAACGGCGACGAATCGACATTTCACGGTCTTCAGCAACACTCTCAGAAACAGACGCAATATTCTCTTCTGTACGCACTGTACGCATTCGTGTGGTTGGTTTAATGTCCAATAAAGTAAACTGAGTGCGAAACTTGGTCACAATCGCATTAATTGTTTGCTCACTTGGTCGATTATGTAGACCATAAATCGGACGTAAAGCGCGAAACACATTTCGAACCGAACACTGATTTTGGTAATAAAATTCAATGATTTGCAAGCGTTGCTCGTTAGTAAGTCTATTCATGATGAAATGTCAAAGCATACTGAGCATCTTTCTCTTTGACACCATGTCTGAAATCCCGCGTGATCTGTTAAATACTAATGCATGAAAATCCTAACCTCAAAAAAATCACCCGTTACAAATCTTTGTATATGCAGTGAGCAGCGTTTTCAAATGGTTAAGGATTTCCTATACCTTGGCTCCGCTAATAACGCACCCACAACAATACCGGTGCAGAAATCAAGGGAAAAATAAATCCTGCCAATCGCTGATTCTTTGGGTAAGAAGGCAAAGCTTTATCCCGAAGTACTAAAGTGTCTTCAGATAGCTAATTGTCCCAGTTCTGGTCGCTTCGAGAGAAATATACTTCTCAAGATATTCGGTCCATGTTGCTCTGATGACTTTTACAGTAGACTATTTAACGACGAAGCAAATAAGAGTTCATTACCTCATAGATAGGGCAAACAGAGCGAATTAAAAAACAATGCTCTTAAGGTTTTTGATTCTAACCCCGAGGGAGACAAAGCAGTAGGAAGCAGTGGCGTAGCGTTCCATCTCGGCGCGCGGGGCGGGAGACCCATTTTGCCGCCCCCATTCAATACTAAATTAAAATTAAATTTCGGGACATCATTTCACAGGCAATGAAGTATCTTTTATTGAAAGTAAAATAGGATCAGCGGTTTCATAAACGGATTCTACGGGCCTTACGGATGAGGCTCGTGAGACAAAGCTGCATCTGCGGATTCATCGCCATGCATGCGTTTTTTCCTGCGAATTCTTCTCGTTTTGAGTTCGATTCCGAATTTTCTTGCTTTGCGGCTTGGACGAAACGGTCTCTGCTCTCCTCTAGGAGAGATTTTAAAACGCAGAGTTTCTGAGCACACTTATCCACACTCAGTCCACGTTGCTGCAGGTAAATCTGTGCGTCATCTTCTTCAGGTAGCTCTGCAGCTCAAAAGCCAAGAAAAGTGAGGAAGTTGAATGACTGCATGACTGTCAGAAGAAGACTGGCTACCGATCCGTCAATTCTTCCAGTATACCTCAAGAACTTCCACAAACTTATTTTTAAGCGTCTTTACAGCTTCACGAGGTTCACTTCTTCTGCAGGCTTGTGACTAGATGCTTGAGGTACTTCTGGTGAGTCGACTTCGTCTTCGTCTGCACGTCTTCTTCTTCTGCCTGTAAAATAAGTTATGCATTCCCATGAATATTGGCCGGAGCCCAATTCTAGGCCACTCACGATTGTAGATGGAGGAATCTTACTTACATTGGAATCACTTCCGCTGCTGCTGGATGCCGCCGAATACGTTAACGTGGCTTTTGAACCAGAACTAGAACTGAAATATTTCGCGTCTGCTTCTTTCTTAGCCTTTTTCTTGCGGTATTCCGCGCCGCTTCCTTTAACTCTTTTTATTTTCAAAAACTAGTTCAAAGGTTGAGTGAAGTACTAAGTGTTTAGTTTTAGAAGATTCAACAGTATTTAAACTATAAACAACACAATCGAAACAACTTTCTGTGATGCGGGAGGGAGCAAAAACATTGTGCTGGCTGAGACTAGAATAACGTTTCCGTCGAATCCTAGTTATCTTATCATATCTCGCATGTGCATATCATATGTTTCGAAACACTCCCTTTCAGTTTCGCGAGAGTTTCGGAACGTTTTGTTTTAGTTTCGCGAATCGCGTGACAATACGGAATGCACTCTTACGGCCCTACTCACCGTCTACGAATTCACGAAAATCAGCCGAGAGCGGTCAACGACGAACCACAGATAGGGTGGCAAATTTCAAATTTACATCACTGTTGTTTGTTGACTTGTCAAACGATTTTTCATGAAACATATGATTTCTACTCCAACCGCATCACTGGCGACATTTTGCCGCCTCCCTAGGCCTGCCGCCCGGGGCGGACCGCCCCCACCGTCCCCCCCTACGCTACGCCACACAGTGGGGCCAAGGCGGACAAAACTCGATTTTGCAAAAGTGCTGATTTCCATTAGCTGATTCATGTTTCTCACAGTAAATTAGCCAGAGAATTTGGGAACACTAAGGATTTGGGCCAAAACTGAAGTCTTAACACCTAAAAAGACGCTCAAAGTCGAAATATTTGAAATAGTGTGAGAATTTGATTTGACTTTCCTAGGGTGTTACGTCTATTCGGGATGAACTAAAAATGGGATTGTTCTTTGTTTGCTTATTTGGGATATCTAGTAATACAATACAGCGGTCAAACTCGGCAAAAAAAAATTGAGTGAATTACGACAGCACAAAATAAGACTCAGTCCACAGTAATGGAAAGTTGTAGTCATACAAAAAAAGCTCCACGTTCCTCTGCTCTGAGATAGCTATTTTCTCAATGTAGACATGTCCAAGTTTACATTCAAACAAAATTTAGCTGCAAATACCTGCAAATCCGCACAGTGAGCAGGTTTAAAGTTAGGAAATCTTGCAAAAAAATCATTTTTTTTTTCACTTCTGTTTCCTAAAAAGGAATATTTGTATTGTATATAATCTTTATTCAATAATTAGGAAAAATATACAATAATAACTTACAGCTGGTAATATATGATAACAATATTGAATAAATTAGTGATTTTTTTTTATTTAAAAAGCAAAAAACCAGAGTTAAATGTTACATCAATAAGAATTAGGTGTTAAATGGGCGAACTTATATATACATTTTTAATGACTTAGAATTAATATTAATATAAATTTAACTCTTTGTTTTCTTTTTTTTTTCACATACATACTTATGGTTCTATTTCGTAACGTATACTTCTTTCCAAAAACCTCTTTTTCAAAATTGAGAAAAATGTCTTAAAAATTTTGCGCGCTGTTTTTTGGTTCTGCTTTGAAGTTTGTCCATTATTTAATGCAAGTTTCAGTAGTAAACACTAAACATATAACGTGTTGCTGGTTAATTGCATTCATTGACTATGCGTTTGTAAATTAACACTTGTCAGTTTTTAATGGTTACATTATTTTTCTGATTTACTACAACATAATAAGTTACTTCTTTGGATACACTCAATTTCGCTATAATAAACACGAAACCCTGAATTTTCATAATTTTTATCCGATAATAAGTATAGCATCGCTTCTTTCCATTATCTTTCTAAAAAAATTAACGTATAAGCCGACATATACATACATAATGATTCCATGAATCAAGCATTTTATTTGCTTTTTTCGCGAAAATATATTTTTCAAATTACTCAAAATTTAACTTTTTAACTTTGGAGTTTAGATAAAATTTTGTGTGGGCGTGTCATTGGGTGGAAACATTTTGTTTTCATTTCTCAAGCTAACCTTTATAAAATTTGAAAACTTTATTTAAATCAGTTACGTGGTTCCGATTTTATCGCACTAAAAAAGACCGCCTTCATACAAAACAAGTAAATACTACAAAAAAGTAAAAAAAAGGTTAAAAAACGCCAAAAAGAGGTTGTGGAAAATTTGAATGGCCAACTTACTTGAAAAAGAGCACCATCTTTACTTCAAACAAAACCTGGATTTTTATCAATTTTGAGTATTTTTTTTAGTGGGCGTGGCAGTGGGTGGAATTTTTTTGTGGAGCTTTCTTTCCAAAACTACTTTCATTTCTGAAAATTTCATTCAAATTGGTTAAGTGGTTCGGTTTTCATGGACTTTTGTCCGCTCTCCCATACAAGTCGCCCCACTGTGCGCCACTGGTAGGAAGACTGCACTTGTGCATTTCGACCCGGCGAAGGACATTATTATCGCTGGAGATGCATCAAATGGTGACATTGGTGGCTTAGCGATTCATAAATTTTCCGCATGGTTCCCAGAAGCCAGTGATGCATTTTTGAAAGGTTTTAATAACGGGTGATTTTTTAAGAGCTTGAGAACTTTTTTTAAAAAAAAAACGCATAAAATTTGCAAAATCTCATCGATTCTTTATTTGAAACGTTAGATTGGTCCATGACATTTACTTTTTGAAGATAATTTCATTTAAATGTTGACCGCGGCTGCGTCTTAGGTGGTCCATTCGGAAAGTCCAATTTTGGGTAACTTTTTCGAGCATTTCGGCCGGAATAGCCCGAATTTCTTCGGAAATGTTGTCTTCCAAAGCTGGAATAGTTGCTGGCTTATTTGTGTAGACTTTAGACTTGACGTAGCCCCACAAAAAATAGTCTAAAGGCGTCAAATCGCATGATCTTGGTGGCCAACTTACCGGTCCATTCCTTGAGATGAATTGTTCTCCGAAGTTTTCCCTCAAAATGGCCATAGAATCGCGAGCTGTGTGGCATGTAGCGCCATCTTGTTGAAACCACATGTCAACCAAGTTCAGTTCTTCCATTTTTGGCAACAAAAAGTTTGTTAGCATTGAACGAATAGCGATCGCCATTCACCGTAACGTTGCGTCCAACAGCATCTTTGAAAAAATACGGTCCAATGATTCCACCAGCGTACAAACCACACCAAACAGTGCATTTTTCGGGATGCATGGGCAGTTCTTGAACGGCTTCTGGTTGCTCTTCACTCCAAATGCGGCAATTTTGCTTATTTACGTAGCCATTCAACCAGAAATGAGCCTCACCGCTGAACAAAATTTGTCGATAAAAAAGCGGATTTTCTGCCAACTTTTCTAGGGCCCATTCACTGAAAATTCGACGTTGTGGCAGATCGTTCGGCTTCAGTTCTTGCACGAGCTGTATTTTATACGGTTTTACATCAAGATCTTTGCGTAAAATCTTCCATGTGGTCGAATAACACAAACCCAATTGCTGCGAACGGCGACGAATCGACATTTCACGGTCTTCAGCAACACTCTCAGAAACAGACGCAATATTCTCTTCTGTACGCACTGTACGCATTCGTGTGGTTGGTTTAATATCCAATAAAGTAAACTGAGTGCGAAACTTGGTCACAATCGCATTAATTGTTTGCTCACTTGGTCGATTATGTAGACCATAAATCGGACGTAAAGCGCGAAACACATTTCGAACCGAACACTGATTTTGGTAATAAAATTCAATGATTTGCAAGCGTTGCTCGTTAGTAAGTCTATTCATGATGAAATGTCAAAGCATACTGAGCATCTTTCTCTTTGACACCATGTCTGAAATCCCGCGTGATCTGTCAAATACTAATGCATGAAAATCCTAACCTCAAAAAAATCACCCGTTAAAAATCGAAAAAAAATGCAGTCAATCCGAAAAAGAAGCACTGGCAGGGGATTCTTGCTTCAGACGGATTCTCGACCACTTTTGGCAGTTTTCGGATGGACATATAGAATGAGTTTACATTTACACTGCACATTATTGCCTACGTTAGTACTCTTAAACTTGGTTATGCCGGTGCCTTGTCACAGTTGATCAATTGGTAATCGCTGGAAATTCATATTGAAGTTCTGTCATATGTAATATCTATCAGACTCACTCCAAAGCTTAAAAATCAAGTTCAATAATCTGCAAAAAGAAACTACAATTGATCTGATTTTGAAGCAGGTTCGACAATTTCTTCCTAATTCTTGGCCATAAGGAATACAAGATGTAAGCCTAAGATTATTTTATTTTCATAGGTAAGGCTTACGTCAAGGAATGAAGTACTTAAGCAAGGGTTTCTTCGCATGAATGCAATAGCGTCTCGAATGTTGGACTTGAGCTCGTCCAAAGTAGTTTGCTTGTAAACGTAGATTGGGGGCTTGATATAGCCCCAGAGAAAATAATCAAGTGTTGTCTAGTCGCATGATAGCCAAATTTCTCCTACACAACTTCGAGCTTTGCGTCAGTTATATAACATGTAGGGCCGCCGCCGCTCGCCGCCGACTTGTTGGAACAACATCAAAGATATATCAATGTTGTCGAGCTATTGCCACTGAAAGTCGTTTAACATCACTCTATATCCGAGACTATTGATGGTCACGATCTTCTTCCTCATTTTAAGAAAATATGGACCGATGAAGCCACCATGCCATGTACCACATCAAACAGTCAATCTTTGTGGATTCATTGATGCTTGTTCGAAAACTTGTGGAATATGTTCGATCCACAGAGCCTAAAATGGGCCCCTCGAAAACTTTCAGTTTAAAATAAACCTTGATTTGTGCAGTTCTAATGCCTTCTTCTTGTTTTCCCCGCTGATGTGATGTTGAAGAAAAATTTATCATCCCAGTTTAATTTTACATTAGAAAGTAGAACAAGAAAGATGAAGGAAGCTGTGGACAGGAATAACAGGGGGAAAATTTAATAAAGTTTTTGCCTCATGACAGCCATTTAATCTTACCACACTTATGGTGATAGCACATATTTTATTACACTGTTAATAAGTCCATGTACATGATGCTTGCACTGGATTTCGCATAGAAGTCGAGTCTTGTGTAGAAGATTCCTGCGGATAACCAGGGGGTATTTTAGAAATGCACAATTATTTTTTGTTATCTCTACTGCTTAGAATAACAAAAACAAAAAACAAAGATATAGCATGCAGACTACCCTGGGGATGGGCTGCTTCCTGAATTTTAGCTGCTGCTTGTCAGAAAAGTAACCTGTGGGGTGTATGAGAATAATAATTGAATAGGTGGCTCTCTCTCTCAGTCCATTATACTATACTTTTACGTATACATAGATCGCCCTTAAGGCAAGCACAAAAAATGTTGTTTGGTCTTTGCCACCCCACAATTCTACTTCGTCTGTGATGTTCAAACATTTTTGACAGCAAACAAAAAAAAAAGAAACTTTCATATTACTTTACTCATTTTTTTGTTCGTGAGAAACTTTTTTGTCGCACATGCTAGGACCATAATTTAAAGGGTGGAAACGTCATCTACCCCACCTCGACAACCAACAAAGTGGTAAAACTATATGACAGAATTTCAAGGGTGTTTTTCGTCATTTGATAACACGGGGCGTTTGTGTTTCTTGCTGCTGATATTGTTGTGTATGTATTTTTTTGTTTTACTATTTTGTCACTTTTCGTTAAATTGACAGGGTAATTTTCGATTACATAGCTGATAGTCATCGTTATTTATGCTGAGTCGAAACAGAACAGTTTTGGTAACATGTGGTAGCCAAACAATGACAGCGTTGTTCGCTTAAGAATCAGTGGAAACTATATGCGATTTGACACGTATCGATGTACAGCACTTTAGGGGTGTGTTATTGTTACTGAATTTATGGAAACTTTTGGAGGAGTTATTTTATATTTAGAGAAGCGAATAATTTTGACAACGTTATGAATCAAATTTGAGAGTTAAGAATTACTCATTGGTCCTACCTACATATGTTCATGTTTATAACTGGTCTTATATCATTGTTTTCGATCAAGTTTTAACTCAGAGCATTCAGAACTTCTAATTTGTGTTTTTTTTTTTCATTGCAAACATGTTTCCATGACATCCGAATAAAAAATCTGACTGAAATTCGGAATTGTCACTTTTGACACTTGCGAAATAAAAAAAAACCAACAAAATTAAAGAATAGTCCCGCTGGTGCAGAAGTTAAAAAAATTTTCATATGACAGTTAGTCCTCGAGTCTGTTTCATAATTGAAGCAGAGAGTTCTCAACACACTTTACATATAATTATCGGCTTAATGTTTTAAACTTACATACAATTCTTGTTCCTTATTTGTTATTCCTGTTTTGATGACATACGTCAAACTGAACTGTCAACAGAGCCTTCAAATCTTTATTTAATTTAAAGACGCCGTTAATTTTTCACTCTGTCATTAAGTTAAGGCGAAGCAAAGTCGCATCGTCACCTCCAAGTGGTGTCCGCTGTGTAGCCGATAGATGAACTATCGTAGAGCGTTGGATTTATTGGATCCAAGAGCTGTGACACCTGAGTTACAATTTCAGGCACTATGAGCAAAATGTAAGATGTCGCTCTCAAGAACCAGCTCACCGAGAAATCCAAGAGCGTCTGACACTCAATGTGCGGCTTATTGGCCAGCGTCTGAGGAGTACAAAAATACCAAGAACTCCACCAAGGGTTATAACATTAATAACCCCAGCACAAATACCAAATGAATTACAAGTCATTTACGAAAAAGGAACCAATGAAAAGTTCGACAGTAAAAGTTAGGAATGTTCCAAGAGATACTAACTAAAAGTCTTCGGCAGGAAGTTAAAAAGCTGGAAGAAAAAGTCACCTTGCTGGACAAGAAAGGTGCAAAGTTAATTGTAGCGGGAAGCCCAATAAAAATTACAACTAAGCTTCATACAGATAAAGAAGAGTTGGTGGTTTATACTTAAAGAAACACCAATAAAAGAAAATAAAAGAATTGAAAAGCTGAGGGTAGCCCAGAGACTTTACTAAAAAAGTCAACAGACACAAAAACTGCAAAATGTAGTCGTTTAAGTTAGAGATTGGACGCAACGATGGCGTATCAAATTAAACGAAACAAAATCGACGCATATAAACTTTACAAGCAAAAAAACTAAAATGGGAACTGTAAAAAAAACGTCGGGACTAAGCACATGTAAATACAACAACTACTTAGCTAAGTCCAGATAATTTTCGAGGCTTAACCTAAGTCGTGATAAAAACGATGATGCCAAAATAATATTATCTATATGTTATCGATAATTTGTTCAGAGAAGTCAAAAGTGATGCTAGTTGATGCCAGTCGTCAATACAGCTGACAAATGCCATAGCGTGCTTCCAACTTTTTGGAAAGAAGTCCTAAGACCTGATGTCGTTTATCTCTACAATTCTATATGGAGTTGCAAAAAAAACACGGCTAATGTTCCAATTTTTATCAACGGTAAAGATTTAGATTACGCGAATACTGCCAAATACCTTAGAATGACTGGATACCAGTGGCGTGGCGTCCATATAACACGATTCCTATCGTCTTCCCTTTTAGAAAATCCACAAATAACACAATCTACCAAATAAACATCGAATAAGTTTAAGTTTTCCATTCTGCTTCTCGTTTGTATCATATACTTTATCCAAACACATTCCACAATCCACAACCAACATTAACCAAGAGAGTCACAAAATTACTCTGACATAAACTTTTCAATCACCGTCTTATTTATTTGTTTTATATCCCTTTCTTCCCCAAGCATTGTGTTTCGGATCCTCTTTGTTCAACATCCGCGAAAAATAAGACGCTACATTCCGTCTTATAAAATTTTCGATGCATACCAGTAGGAGTTGGAATTATTTGTATTTTATTCTCCCTTTAGCAATTAGCATTGCATTTCAGTAGGAAGATAATACGTTGCAGGAGTTCAGGTGCTCGCCTTTTTTCAACCTTGTGTAAGAAATAAGACGGTGTTCTTCGACTTATTTGTTTTTTTTTTTTTCTTTAATATGTCATATAAATATAAGTATGGAATGTGTGTATTGTTGATTCTTGATTTTGAATTTGATGTTGATTTGCATGCTAATGTAAAATGCTTTCATTTTTCTCTCTCGTGATAGTTTATACACGATTGATATTTTTGCAAATTTACTGTGATAATTTTAAATTATGAAATAAATCATGGTAGAATATATGGCAATTTGTCAGCAGTGTAAATTTAGCATATCGCTGAAGAACACTTCTGGTCAAATAAAATGCATTTGCTTTTTTTTAATAGGAATTTAATTTTAGATTCAATTGGCATTCAATAAAAGACTGTGTTGCACAGATTCAATAACTTCAAATAAATCTAGTGTTTTGAAAAGCCAATTTGAACTTAATTAAAAAAAGTGAAAAGTTAGATGTTAAATTGAAGATTTAATTCCTTTTATTATCGACTATATTGATAAAAAAAAATTGGCTTCTTAATTTTAGTGCAGTTCTAGATTTTGTCTTGGAAAAGTCTTTGATAAATGTAGATTGCTTTAACAGATTACCTATCGGAGAAACCAAATAATTTTAGTAAAGATAGTTGATAGTTTATATTTTATCCTTTTTTCCTTTACACACCAGGGATTTCGATCCCAGATGTGCGTGTTTCATGAATACATGTAAATCCCTCTTGATACATAGTATCGCGGCTGTTATTAAATCTGAAATTAAAACAGAAATCATAGAAGCCCGGTTCGTGTCGATTATGATCGACGAAACATCAAATTTGAGTCATAGGGGACAACTGAGTGCCATATTTCGGTTCTTGTCAGAGAATGGAATACAAGAAAGATATCTTGTATTTTTTGACGTTAGGGCGAGTCTTAATGCAGATGAGTGGTCCCATCATATATGTATTTAATATTCTTGAGACATAATGATTGCAAGGAAATATTAATAGAAAATTCCTAGGTAGGTGCCGCAGTTATGTCCGACGAAAGGGGTGGTTTCTAAAAGGAGGTCCTTTTTTATTTTGTTTCAAGCTCATTGTTGATTGAAATATTAATGTCTTGAAGTATAAAAAAATATACCTACACATTTTTTGCTAAGTCAATGTGGAATGCATTTGTAGGTACCATATCCCTACTAGAAATGTTCTTTTTAAGGTTCTAAGATTATTTTTTCATTTTTACTGGTAACAAAATTTTATAACGTCTTCCCATTTAAAATTATCCACGCCACGCCACTGCTGGATACAAACCTAAAATGGAAAGAGCACATCAAAAATAAAAGCGAACAACTGAACTTAAAGTACAGAAAAATGTTCTGGTTAATAAGGCTCTAGTTATAGCTATCATTGAAAACCATCATTGAAACACAAATCAGTAGAACGGTGGAATATTTTTTGACAAGTCGGTTAAAGCAATCATTGAAAAATTTGTTTCAGTAAAAGATCCTGTCAGTGACTGATAACAACCAATTCTATGTATTTGAGGTTAGAGTTGATCATTGAGAACAGAAATAGAATTGAACACAAATCATTGGAACGATTGTGTTCCACTTTGTTGGAACGAAAATCAGTTGTTAATTGAAAACGATTTTCATCATTGAAAAATTAAAAGTAGTCTTATGAGAAATATTTAACATATTTGTTTATTTTCATTTGCAAAACTAAAATATATAATAATTGATTACTAATGCTGAACCCATCCGAAAATGTCAAAACAACTTCCTTCATGGATAGTGCCTATTGGTACATAAAATGTAGATCGTATCGTAGCCTTAAAATTGGGATTGTCACAGAATTAGCTAAAAAAAAAACAGTGTATCACACAATCAGCGACTGCAAAGTCATACCAACTCTGAGATGGAAACCTTCTTAAATGTAAGACACAATGTTCGGAGACTTAGAAGAACCAAGCCTCATGAGCTGATTTTCTAAAAGCAATGAGAAAGTTTTAAAAGTGATTTTAAAATAAGAATGAAAAATCATTTGTCGATCTTTCATATATTGGTTCTGATCTCGGTGGTTTTGGTGCGGTAAACGTCCCACAGTACTTGGTACCGAAAAAAGATAAGTTAACATACAAAATTTAGTTTCATTGGTGATGTAAACTAGCTACAAAGATCATGTGATTTATTTTACGACGAAACTCGCAAACATTTGACGCTTTGAAGTCTAATATTAGTTAAGTTATCGGACCAGTTTATGTCAAAAGTGGTCCAAAATTACCTGGAATAATTTAATGTTTTATTAAATTCATAATGGCAGGATCCAAACAATCTATGTAAATCGTATAGATTTTTATTCAAATTAACCTTCTTAATAACAAATTTAGTGACCATGATATAGTACTCGAGAATTTACAGGGTGACAATTGTTGAGGCTTTCTTATCGGTGAATTAAGATAGCATAAAAGGCAGAAGTCTAAGGTCGTTAAGCCGTACGGTTTCGGTGCTCAGTTTAAATCACCACGTAGCGTGTAAAATAAACTTCTTCTTTCCAATTTAGTTAAATAAGGCTAGGTTTTTTTAAAATTGAGTTCATTACGAATTAAACCAGATTTTGCTACCCATTTTATTTTGGTTAAGTTTAGAATTTTGTGAAAAATATTTCTTCAAACAATTCACTCATCAAATTTACTGCGTTAGCTCGAGACTTAGATTGACTGAAAATTTATATCTGAGGTCTTTTAAGAATAAAATGCTACTGGGTCGAACACAAACTCTTACGTTTAAGAGACTTAGAATTATTAAATCAATGGCGCTCAACTTTAGTACAATACGTACGATGTTGAAACTACGACGATTTTTCAAATTTGAATTGAATTTAGCATCATACTATCTGTAACATTTAACTTAAGTTAAAATCATGAAATAGCATTTTAATACTTTTATTATCATGCTAAATTTATATGACTATTTGACATCTACAAACTTCAAAAAAAGGTCTGTTGCCTTTGTTTATTGCACGAACTTACATTGTTTTAGGTGTGCCCAAAAGCACGATACTAGCTATAAAATATTTCAAATTAAGAAAGAGTTAATAAACTACTATTAAATTTAGCAGTTTTTTAAGTTGTATCATACTAATACCTTAACACTTGTTTGTTTGAAATTTTGCGCCAATATTATTAGAGAAAAATGTTCGAAAGCATAAAATTCATTTTTTAAATGGCGGCGCTAGACACAAAATGTGAAGGAAATTTAAATTTATGTAAGAACAAAACTTAAAAATCGTTGCAGTGTCTTAAATTTTTATGAAGATTCTGAATAAAAAATTTCACTGAAATCCGTTTTGCTAGTAATGAGAAAGCCGAAAATCGATGTTCGAAAATCATTTCTTAACATTTGTATTGTACGGTACCCACAATACAAATGTTAAGAAATGATTTTGATAAAAATAAACATGTGATTTTCGAAACGTTTTTTTTCGGAACCTTAGTATAGTATAAAAAATTGATCGAAGTCAGTTGTTCTGGTTTTGAGGAAATAGAAAACAAAACAAAATTGGTTCTCTAAGAGACACCATTAATAACCATTTTTTGGGAAAAAAACATTCAACTACTCGTATTGTCTATTTCCTACCAGATCAAACGTTTTTAATTTTTTTAGAAAAATCTGCGGAACAGTTGTTGAAAAATAAAAATATTTTCCTAAATATCTCGATCTACGAATGTTAAACAAAATTAGCCAAGCCGCTTAAGCTGTAGTCGAACAGACAGACAGAATTGCGATGTCCACTTTTTTAGTCTTCTCTCTCTCTTCGTAATGTCAATTCGGATCAAAATATAGAGTTCGATTATTTCACAAATGAAAAAGCTCCCCATATAGAACCTAAGTACATATACTCGTACATCGCAAGTAAAAATAGTTAATTATAGAAGATAGACATACAATGTTCTTTTCCTTAGCCCTTAGGTAAGATTGACGTGGCTGTCAACAGAAGAGCCGATACACTAAGACTATGAGTTTGTTCATTGTGATACCACAATAAATCTTGGACACTTTCTCCCTAATCGTTGAACCAATTGCAGTTCTTTATGAAGCGAGCGAGATTGCCTATTACTTTACTTGCCAGATCAATAAGACCATTGTAGTAGAAATCTTCCAGATAGAATTAAGGTCCTTGGGGTAAAGGAGGACATGTACAAAGATTGTGAGATGTGGATTCCTCGTCTTCTTCGAACATGCAACTTCTGTAGAATTCGTTAGAACAAATTCCCAGCTGCGTTACGTGCTCGCCCATTTAACAGCGTCTTGTTATAACACCTATTAAAGAGCCTATGTGCCTTAAGATAATTAACCTCTAGAGGATTTCAGATTCAGCATTGGCCAAAAATGTTCCATATTGTTCCACCTAAGGTTTGTTCTCTGAATAACGTCTTGCTTTGACATACGTTTACACGGAGTGATGGGAATTCCTATGATTGCATGTTCTGGCAATGAAGGTAACATTGATCTGCTTCTGGAGAATTCGTCATCTTTACAATTTCTTAAATGTCAATGTGAGTCCGGTACTCAGCAGAGGTGATGCGGAAGATGCGGATATTTTTGATTGATAAGCCATGACAAGACATCTTTAGTATACTCTTCCACCAACCACGTCATTAGTGTTTCATCCACCGGTGTAAAAATGGATGGACGATGGATCATCTTACAGAAATGCCATGTCCTCCCAGATTTCTCTAGAAGAGATTGTTAACTGAAAGTTTTATCAAATTTAATCTGAGGGATGATGAAATCAACGCTTCTTGGAAGAGAACCGAATTAGTTCAGAATGATGGAGTGGCCAGTTTCATTATTTATCAACTGCTAGGAGGCTTTGACTCGAATAACTGTGTGTTTCCAGTGCAGAGGAGGGAATCGTGTGACGTGATGGGCCAATGCACAGACAAGCTGACCGTTGAACCTTGCTTAGTATTAAACAATTAATGTCTTGCTCTAGAGCTGTCCACCATACTGCTACGCCACCGCGGTGGCACCGTACGTAAGCTAAGAATTGGTCAGTTAAGCGAGGTGATTAATGCTTGTTTGGAGCCCCCATTTCTTCCCAATGACTTTTTCGGATGAGAAGACTGCCCAGCTTTGAATTAATTATCCTGCTGGCTAGCATTCAGAAATTACAGTGCAGATGCGATTTCTACCGATTTCCCTTTATAGTAAGCATGCTAAGCCGTAGACAGGACACAGAAGTCCAGTGTCAATGCTTGTTCTTAAATGGATATCAATCTGTCGCTGATAAGTTTTGAGCAGGAATGATGATAGACTAATAGGTCTGAGATCTTTTGGTTCTACATGGGAACATTTGCCCACTTTGAGTAAAAATTCAACACAAACTTCTCCTCCTTAGCCCTTACCATATAACATAAACTAAGTGTCTCATCATTTTACACTTAATTGACTTCGTACACATTGAATGCATTTCTCAAAATCCTGTGCTGAGTGCATATTTTCATCACCATAGTAATTCAAGAGTGATTGATACATTTTTAATGACCCCATATGATAAAAGGCGTATATGCTTAAGCCTTTTCCATTCCATACAAAAATAAAAACCGGGTGAGACACCAATGCAAGTGCTTTTTCATCCTCATGCGGTTGATCTGGACAAACGACTGTGCAAATCCTGTAATAGCACTCCACGTGTTAGTGTCAGGATTCAGGAAGGAGAAGGACTAAGAGCCTCGATATGACTATTCATATGGTATACATATATTGAAATCCGTTTCTGTGGTTCGTTCTTTTGTGCTGTGTTCTGATTGTCCTCGGTCAATTGAGATGGACTGGGTGTGTTTTTTTTTCTTTTATATAAACCGTATAGCAATGGTTCAATTGGCAAGTTGATCAATCTCGGTTGCAAGGATAAAAATCTACTCCTCGCGAAAATGCATTCCAAATTCTGTGATCTACAATTTACTGACTCAACCCTTGGAATGGTGGTAAAATGAATAAGAGATGAACCAATTTAAGCAAAATCTCAGGGGTAATAGTCATCTTCTTTTTTTTTGTTATAAATATTTTATTAACAGGTATCCTTGTATATATAAAAAAAATAATCTGCGCAAAATAATGTCATATACATTTTTTGGGTTTTTAATTGCGATATACAGGCTTTTAATGTCAATTAGTGCATTCGAATACTCGAGATTTTAATCAAGCTTGACATCACGATTATAGGAAAGAGGATAAAAAAGAGTCTCGCCTGTGTTCAGATATGTTTTGGATTTAGAAAAAAAAATTACAAGAAATTAATTAAAGTAGTTTCCGTCATCTAATTTGCATCTAAACATCTGTACGTCAAACTAGAGCAATAAAAGGTGGAATGCTTTAAAAAAAAATTATGAAATAAAACTAAGAATTTTGATGAAGTTCTTTACAAGAGAAGATCGATTTTTCTAGCGGCTGACATACAGTATGGGCCATCTAGTCGTTTCTTTTTAAATTATAAATTATTTTAGCATTGACAGCTGTTTCACGCTTGAAATATTGACAGAAAGTCAGTATCATAACAACGTTGGAAAATATTGAAAACTTATTTCCAAAGTGAGTGCTGTATAGCCAAAACAATGCGTTTCTTGAAAAGAAGTTTCGCCCGAAATCAAGCACTCAATATGCCTACGCAAGTTTGTGCAAAAAGTTCATGAGACTGGTATGCTATTGGGCAACAAACATCAACTCGCCATCGATCTCAATAGCTCAACTTCTCACGCACTAGCCAGAGGGGAATTCTGCACAAAGATCTCGGACTATTTGCTTGGAGTGATAGAATGCGCTACTGCAAAGCTAGCCGAGGCAGCCACTTGAAAGTTGTTGTATTCCATAATTAATGGGAATGTTTGCTCTTACTAATAATGTCATAATACAGGGAAAAAGTTTAATTTATTTTATTGTATTGCATTTTCAAAAAGAAACTTGCAACTTATTCAAATCTTTTTTTTTTTTTTTTGAATTTCCTTGCAAACAACTTAACGATTTTTTTTTTTTGACAATTTTTCTGAATTCAACTCAAGATCTGCGTTTATTTTTTTAATCTAGTACAATAGTTATCAACTTTTAACCGAAACATTATGTCAACAATCATGATATAATTTTATCACTGTTAAGACAATTTCCAAACTGTATCCTCATTGTTCAAAAAAAATTTCATTCGCCACCCTTTCAATTCACACTATGTTTTTGTAGGATATAAGATAAAAAGAAGCAATAAAGTTCAACAATTTGAGGCGGATGGAAGTCGAAAAGTAGAATAAGAATCAACTCGAACTCAGTCCAATGGCTGAGTATTAGTAGCCCCATCTCAGGGCATTTAGGACATTTGGGAATTAAATTAAACATTTTCTAATAAATAGTCTCTTTCGTACAGATAAATGAAAAATCAAAAATGACTGGAGTACCACAAGGATCCAAACTACGGCCATTTCTCTTAAGCGTTTATACCACAGATACACGAGAGAAAATTCTATCGACTCCAGCTTTGAAGGACATCCAAAAAATTGAAGTAACGCTTGAAAATCTTGACAGTTGGAATTTGGCACAAATACTGACATGATACATTTAGACAAGTTGAAAAATATTTTCTTTTTAATCAAGGACTTACCTCTTCCTCATTGCTGGCTGTATTCACTGAATCCATGCTCTGTGACAGTCCAAGTGGTGCTAATGCCATTGAATTTTCCATGTTGTTGCTGCTGGTGTTATTGTAGTTACTGTTATTGTTGTTCAAATTCGAATTTGTCGGTGTTGTACTTTCAATTGGTGAGTTACTATTATCGCTGTTACTTGAATTGCCTTCGGGTGATATTGATGATTCACTAACAGTTGTTGTTCCCACCGAAGTCGTAACAAGACAGTTATTTGAGTTGTTGTTGTTGTTGTTGGTGATTATATTTGTTGTTGATGAAACAATAGGTGAGTTTTGTTTACTTATACTATTGGTGTTGTTGTTATTATTATTGTTTATGATATTTGTAGCAAATTTAATTGCTGTTGTAACTGAGGCCTGCGATGTTTGTTGTGTTTGATGTGTCAATTGTTGTTGATGGTGGAGTTGCAGCTGTTGTTGATGGTGATGATGTTGTTGTTGCTGTTGTTGATGTTGTTGTTGTTGTTGCTGCTGCTGCTGTTGTAAGTGATGATGATGACGCAATGCTGCCTGCTGAATCTGTTGCTGGACAGCAGCTGCTGCTGCAACAGCTACTGCTTGTTGTTGCTGTTGTTGATGCTGTTGCTGTTGATGATGGTGATGCTGTTGGAATTGATGATGCAGTGATTGATTCAGAATTGGATGCAGTTGCTGTGCAGCAGCAGCGGCAGCAACGGCAGCAGCAGCTCTCTGTTGTTGCTGGTGATGATGTGTTGCAGCCGAAGGATGATGTGGATGGTGGTGTTGTGGATGTGGATGGTGGGCGGCCACGGCAGCCGGATTGAACAATTGATGACCACCACCTGCGGCGGCTACCTTGGCAGCGGAACTTAGTGCGACGGCTGCGGCAGCTGCTGCTGCTGTTGCCGGCGAAGCAAATTGAACTTGTGGAGGCAGTTGTGGGATGACAGAAACTGCTGCACACTGTCGCTTTGGTGACAACACCTGTGGGGCACTCGCTGGCGTTTGCGGCAGCGTTGGCCTGCGTTTAATCGCAATCGACGAAATGGTGATGGCTTTTTCGAACGTTTTTTCTAGAGTTCTTTTACTTATTGTATGCACACCACTCTACAACTACACTTTGCCAGATTATGGATTTTCAAATAGATTTTGTAAGTATTATTTATTAAAGAGTGTACGCGTTGGGCGCCAGTATCGAGGATATTACCAGTTTTGTGCAGTTAAATTTGCTTGTCAATTGCATTTAAATAGTTATATCTGTAAGAAAAAATAAAAAATGATGCATTAATACAATGATATTTGATATATGTGTATTTAAATGTTCCATATACCTATACAAATTCATTAAATTCTATATTTTATTCTATTATTTTGAAGTGATATAAAAGATTGTTTCATAATCCTGCTGATAAAAAAAAACCTAAAAATAATAAAAGCGAATAATTTTCGCTAAAAGCAACTTGAACTTTGCTTGTGTCGTTGGTATCGTTGAATTTTGTTATAATTTAATTTGCCTTTTAAGCTGAGTAAACAGCAACGTTTTTAGATTAATAAGAGGGATATAAAGAGAAGCCTTCAACCGGTTCGAATGAAACGAGAATGTTTGCTGATAATGTACAGTATCTCTGAAGTACAGCACTGGGTGTAATTGAAAATTGCGCTTATAATATTAACACAAATCTGTAGGCCTTATTTGAATGGTCTTGTTCTTAATCCGCTTGAGACTAAGTGTCTCGTCATTTCGAACAAGACTTGATCTATTTTCCGACAATAATCCTAAACAATACTCCAGCGGAGTACGTTAATACGGCGAAGAATTTAGGTATATACTTTAATCGTAAATCTAACATGAAGCAATCATGTAGAAGCTGTGGTAGGTAAGTCTTATGGAGCGTTGAGAACACTATCCTATTGCAAAGAAGTTCACACTAGTAGAAACTAGGAAAATACTGCTCAAAACATTGGTATCGTGTATTTTAACGTATGGATGTGAAATTTTTTATAGTTTAGTTGCTGTTTGTTTCGCAGAGAAAATTGAACGTTGTTTTTAAAAATGCTGCTCGTTATGTTTTTGGACTTCAAAGACTTGGCTGTTTTAGTGTGACCAGTCCTGTAATGTTCTATAAAATCAAGAGAAAATTATCTGATGATTAATGTATGCATAATTTAATGGTCGGTTTTGTTTTTGATGAATGTCTGATATGTCTAAGCGAACATGACCATTTAAACTGATACAAATTTTATTTTAGAACCGGATGAAATCTTGATAGGTTTGAGTTACAACTAACTTTATAGTAATCCTCAATAGAATCAAAAGTTAATGGCCATTTAAGACAGGCAACTCTGCCGATTAGTTTTAATTTTCCACTTCTTACAATGGATAGTTTACTCTTTTATCGTAGTTTCAACTTCTTATCGTTATTTTAATCAACAGTGCTGTAGTGAAATATTCAGTTGCGTTCGTCCCCTTTAACAATTTAACCGTAATACTTGCGCTTCTGCGAGTTCCGATTAATTTACCCTTGATTACAACTTTGGACGAACTGTTAAATTGAGAGATTCTTTTTTAGCTGTTCTTCACGAATGTCGAATGTTTAACCCGACTCAATATTTCCCTTCTATCATGATATTCAGAAATTCGAAACCTCCTTTTAAATCCTCTCAAACTTTCCTAAACGCTCGCACCGTATACATTTTAAGAGAAGCCATAAAAAAAAACTTTGATCAAAATCTCGAGTTCAATTGTCTTATTTTCCAAATGTCAGCCCTACAGCACCTACATCTGTAAATAGCAAGATAAAAATCAAGAAATATGAACGGAATCTCTTTGCATATAGACTTAAAATTAGAAATTTCGGAAACTATTCGGAACCCTAAGGCAAAATGCCTACTCACTTCTTTTCCTTTTGGTATGTATTTATTATCCTATACGTGTGTAGCATTTTTGTTCAATTCTCAACAATGTGTTCACCGTTCTTATTCAAATGAAATATTACCAAAAAGTTCAAACAAAAGGTATTTTAGATTTTAATTAAAAATGGTGGCATGGCTATGGTGCTTTAGTAGTTAAGTTCCGTGCTACAACCTACAAATGGCTTCCAGAATAAGAAACTATTTCAAATCAACCACATACGAGAGATTCACTGGATCAGGTAGGTGCATGTACTGAACTAGTATGTTACACCCGATGTTCATGGTTGCCCTTGAAGTCTAGAAAATGCAATTTAAACGAAAGTTATAATTCCCATTACAAACCATAGCATAGGGGCTATAAGGACACACCTTCGAATATATGTATATTCTTAGAAGAATCCAGGGTGCGGATTAGTAGACATCAACTAATGTTCTTGATTAAAAGAATTATTAAAATAAAAAAAATTATTAAAATAAAAAAATCTGATTGTAGAACAATATTAAAAAAGAGGTGGATTAGCTCGCTTGGAAGCAGGAGCAAGTTACTTATAACTCCCAACTATTTCTGTGTAATACGTAAGTCACCGGGAATTGACGAGAACAACAATTTTCGGCCAGGTTCAAACGGCAAAGATGGAAAAACCTTTTTTACGACAAGAATTTCTCACTTCCTCTTGAAAGACAGTACCACAAACAGGGATGTTATTTGATACAACATTAAATTTATCCACTTCACATTTTCAAATTTGTTTGACAAGCACAGCATTATGAATATTTGATGGTTGAAAAACATTAACGTTCCAGTCGTCAAACATGCTGTCAAAAATAATTTCTCAATAATTGGGAACATCATCAACCATCATCAGTTTAGACTTTAGAGCTAAGATGAAATTTACTTCCATTTTATATTGAAAGTCTGCAGAAAAACTATATTAATCTTATAAAATCCACCTGAATTACCACTATTGCTTATAAAACTTATATTGATATACCAAATTTCTAACGATATATACAGTTAAAATTAAAAACGAAAAAGGATGAACACTTTAAAGTATTAGTAACGATATGCACAGCTCGTGAACGTTATGGAAAATGAAATCTGCTTCAGGCTTGACAAACATGCGTTCACATTGTGAAATATGCTTGTCATGCAGTCAAAATATCAAAATATGTTAAAATCCAAACCTCATGCTTGACAAGCCGCTAGATAGACCGTTTACATTATCAAAATACAGTCAATCATGCCGTGATTGTCAAATATATTTGAGAATGTGAACGCTCCTTATTGTGCACGAAAATATATGATACGAGTACTTCAGTTTGACTGTTGAAGTCTGATGACACGATTCTTTTTTTCGTTCGTTTCTTCTTTCGCCTTTTTGGCAGTTTAAGTGTGAGGTGCAGAAACGTAGCTTCATTCCGTTATAATTCTTCACCTCACAGCAAATATATTATGTCAAAAAGGTGGAAAACAAAACAACTGAAAAAAAAGCTTCGTGTAATCAGGCTCCCTAAGTTTTTCTTTCTGCTACAGACGTATCCACACTGAACTAAATTCTCCGACTTTTTTGACGTTTCTGTACTTTATCTCACTCCTTCTGTCAGGATTTATAAACCGATTGACTTTTTGTGTATAAGCAGAAAAATTTCAATCTATTGGCATCGTAGTCATCATCTAGTTCATGGCTTGACAGATGGAGAAGGCGAACTTTATTTTGATGTATAAAGAATACTTAATTCGAAATTTGGTATTAAAGAATTTGACAGATAACGGACAGATAAAATTTTGACGTATCGAGAATATTTCGTTGCAAATGTCAATCGATTACCCTGAAAATGCATTTACCGGAGCAAAAAATAAGGAACAACATTTTGTGGAGCAGAAAATAAAGAACAACATTTTTTGTTGCGGATTTTTTTAATATCAACTCTGAAAATACATTTTTCTTGAGCATAAAATAAAATGTAATCGTCCATCACTAACGTGAAAGGGATTTGTTTAAAACATTGAATGAACCTGCAATGAAATTTGACACCAGTTGTTTCGTCTTTCGTCTCTTTTATATAGTATATACGTTAGACACACGTTTTTGGTTTACCTTACCGCGTGCCGGCATAGATGCTTACACATCACAATAGCTTACAAACAATAAAATATAAATAATTATGTGATTTTACTCTTATAAAGTGGGGAAGGTTTTTATCATTGGGACATTTATTTTTGGTTCCTCAATGGGTCCCTAATTGACTTAAATATATTTATGGATTTTTTATAAAACTGTATAGCTAATAATTTACGAGACAGAACCAACTTATTTTTCTCTTAAACCTAGAACGCAGATCGCGCTAAAATTTATTTCCCACATTTTTCTCCAATCATCACCTAAAATCCAAGCTAAATTTCGACATAAGAATCTTGAGGAGAATATGTCACAGAAACCAGCTGTTCTCTAAATGAAATTCTTTCAAAAATTCAAAAGAATTTGTTTTAAAGTGTGATTTCTTAAGAATTATGAATGAGTGATTTTTGCTGTGGTAAATCTTGTAAAACTTCCGTCACAAAATATTTTTCTAAATATTCTTCCATTTCAAGTTGAAATTTAGCTCGAGAATAAATGTGCCAGACAATTATTTCGTGCGCTAAGTTTTGACAGATAAGTTATGTACAGTTTCAAGAGAAATTTTGATTTTTAAGCTGGAGCAGCATACCTACTTCTCGGCTAAAATAATTCACATAATTTTAGCTTGGATAAATTTAAGAGAGAATTTTGTATGGGAGATAAAATTTAGCGCAATCTGCTTACCAGGCTTTAATCTAAATTTTTTGATTGTTCCAAAGCTTTTTTGGCCCAATTTCGTCAATTTAGCCGTTTTGGCTCGGTAGGCAATTGTAAGCCCTTTATATTCTTGCCTTCAACATGTAGGTATAATACACAGAAATTGTTAAGAGTTGTAAGTAACCAGTCCCTGCTTATAGAGAAGCCTGTCGCGGCACCAAATTTATTTGTTTTTTTTTGAAACGTTTCAATTTGACCTTATTTCATTGCGACCATTTCTTACAAACTATTCAATCCACTCAATGATTGAATTTAACTAATTTAGTTCCATGTCTTTTCCAAATTCGAAACCACACGACCATATTCACTGTCCGAATATAAACTCATACCATCTTCCTACATTGGCAGGAATACTCGTATATGTACATCTTACATCAAAGCCATCCTCCCCGCAAACCTAACCGGAACGAAATAATTTATTTTTATTACTTCCCGATCGAATGAACATAGCTAGTTCCGTTTCATGCCAACCACTGGAAATGGCAGTGTTCTGCTCGCATTTCTTTTTTGTTTTTTTTATATTCTGACCCTTTTATACGAAGAAGAATCTCACCTCCATTTGTTGAAAAGGGCTAAAAAAGCAACAAAAATAAACAAAATTAAAAATTATGCTCTGCCTTTAGATGTATTCCTAAAGAAAATAAAAAAAAAAAAACAAATTGTAACCCCTCTAACAACTCCTAACCTTAACATCGAAGTGCCACCTGTCCTGGCATATGGCATTACAGGCCAGCAGGCACAACTGGCTTATCGGTCTTGAAATCATTCAGAGTTCACTTAAGCACTAAAGGTAGGTAGACATTTTTATAACTGATGTATGGATGGAGAAACAAGTTCAAAAAAAAAATAAACCAGGGAAAGGGCAGCGTACCAGTACCAGCTTCGTCGCGTCATAACGAAAATAAATACCTAGATACCTATGCTCGTACAAGACTATAGGATCGCAGCTCGCGGCATTGGAATTGGAAGTAGCAGAGGTCCAGTCATGAACTAGTGACGCAGATTAGTTCAACTAACCCTTTATATGACGATGTAGGTCTGAGTGGTTATGACAGTGTTTATGCCACTGCCGAACTATCTATAGAACAAAGTAGGTCTCTGATAGGTGGCCCGTCACAAAGTGCCGTATGGTTCACAGCATTACGAGTATTTTGAATACTAATGTGGGTTTTTATGCAAATATTCGTATAATAGCCAAGTCAATGAAGGAAAAAAACTATCTTTACCTCAAAATAATTGCAACAGTTTTGAAATTGAGTAAGTGTGCCCAAAGATGTCTAGGGATTGTCTAAGAAAAGACATTCGACTGCAGCGCTTGCGGCAGTGAAGAGAAAACATTTTTCGTTTCAGTTTTCCACGGTTGCCTTGGAAACTGCCACTCTATCCGAAAAATCATCTTCTATCTGCTTTAGTTTAGAAAACAACTCTAGCGGCAGTTACGAGAAACAAGTGGTTCTATTGGGTTTTCCCATTTATCTTGAAAACTGTTTTTCGTATCAAAAAATGATCTTCTACAACCGTAAAGCTAAGAAAATTTACTATTAAGGTGATCTTTATGTTTTGAAATTCGAAAAAAATATACAGAGGCGAACACGAAAAAAGCTCATTGGAAAAGTCAGTGAAGGACAGGTTGCACAAGCACCTTAACCACATTCCATCGCTGCAGCATATCGGCACCGTCGGCATTACCTGAATTCAACCTTAAAGCTGAATGCTTCTTTGGTACCGAAATCGTAGATGAAGAATTCTTGAAAAAAAAAAAATTAAAAGAGCCAATTAACATGCTAGGAATAGTCTACTGTGTTTGAAGTCCAGCCATTAAAGATTTTAGATAAGAATGAAACAATGTGTGGACAGAAGAAGTCAAAATTCGCCTTCTACTATTAATGACGTAGTAGTTGGAGGCAGAGTGTATCCCACGAGTGTTTTTAAAGATTATTTCGTTTTCCACATTGTAGTGATAAGTCAGGGCGTCCTGTGACTGATTGGGTTTCAGTACCAATGGCTGAAACTTAGTGGTGTAGGATGTAGGTTTTAAAGTCTCGAATTTTTGGTAGGAGAACAAAAAATTTAATGAAACCGAAGAACGATATAGAATTGCAGCAGGATATGTCCGGTCCAAAATGTTCGATAAGACTACATACTCTGCTAGGGATGATTATTGTGTGCCTTCAAACGTTCTTGAAAACCTTTATGATGAAGAAAACTGACATTGAACACAGACAGAGAAACAGCACATAGTATTCTCTTGGCTTTCCAGTTCATTCATGTCACCGATACCGAGCAGCCTTGCATTATTTATATACAAAAAACTCATTTGTTAGAGATATCAGCTATTTCTTACACTCGACCGGATACCAGTGGTTAATTTAACCAATTTGGTTTGATAGTGCAGACTTTAATATCAGAACGTTAGATGGACTTAAAACATTTCATTTCTTGGGTCGAATAACAAGTATCGGGTTTTTCAATAAGAGCGCTACAAAAGTTTTTTTTTTAAATAAAACAAAAACGGTTTTGGATACTCGTATCAATGAAATTCTTTATTCCTGTGAAAGTACGTTCGATGCCATTATGTATGGAACTCGATTTCTTTTGGATGGCCACCACGGGCACGCTTGCAGATGTCCAGAAGCTAAACACAATTCTCGACAGTTTTCAATCTTTTTGCAAAATTCGCCACAACGACGTCACAGAGATGCCCAACCCTTGAGAAAGACGTGTGAGAGGCACATTTGGGCTTTCTTCAACTGAAGCCTCAGCGGCAGCAATATTCTCAACACTACGGGCACTTCTTTGTCTCACTGGCACGGGAACATTTTGTACTGTGCCTGTGGATTCCAATTTTTCCACTAGACGCTCAATTGTTGATCTGCTAGGACGATTATGACGACCATAAATTGGACGTAGCGCTCTTAAAGTTGAAGCCACTGACTTCGAATTTCGGTAGTTAATTTTAATAATTTCGACTCGTTGTTGGCTCGTATATCTTTCCATCATCAAATGGCAAACCGTACTGAAGAGAAATGTCAAAAGAGCGGCAAGAAATATGGCGTCGTTTGCTGTCCTTGTCGCTCTACTTTTGTAGCGTCCCTGTTGAAAAACCCTTTATGTCCCCTTCTACCCCAGTAGGAAAAGGACCCGATACACGAATGCAAAGGCTGAACAAACTCGTATATATACATAGATGTAGATTTATAATTAGACATATAACAAGATCTATACCTACTACTATTAATTTTATAGAAAATTTGCTTGGTTTCATTTTTGTCGAAGATTATTTTTTGATACCAGTAAAAGTTTCGAAGATAAATCGAAAAACCCAAAAAACCACATGTTTCCCTCATATTATTTTCTAAACTATATAGAAGACTCGAAAAATTAATATTAACTTTTTTGTAGTAAATTTTATAACCTTAATTTTTGTAAAAGATAATTTTTTGATTAGAGAGACGGTCACCCAGATAAATGTGAAAAACCGAACTGCCGCAAGCGCTCCAGTCGGATTCTTGGGGATTTATTTTTAAGGACATCAGTAGACATCGCTCAGTAAAATTGCCACGTATACAAAACTGTTGCAATCACTTTAAGTTAAGAACCTTTATTTACTCGACTATAGGTATACAAATCACAAAAACTATTCTTATTCTGTGAGAGTTACCGGCAAATTGCTGCAAAGGTTTCTTCTTCATCTTCTAAAAGCACCAAAATCTTTTTTGTTGTGAAACAGTTCTTTTTGTAGGAAGTGTTCTATATAATTCAATGCCAATACTACTAATGAAATCATTTGAATCTTAAAATGACACATCATGTCAGCTAAGATGTTGTATGTAGTACTCGAGCATTAGAATTGGGATTTGAAAACTTATTTAGTTGGATCATTAGTATTCATCCATTCCGTGTGCCCGAAACAATATCGAAGTGTGGTTTGTCTTTATGTATTACTACATTAACCTAGGCATAGAGCTTATAGAGTTCGCGGTTGTATCTTCTCTTCTTTTTTATTTCCCCGCTTCGTTCTATCTACGCAAGATCTTTTTCTCCTCTCTTGTCCTAGTACAGCTGCTCTTGTTTTGTGCTTCAGCATATTCTCATGTCTATTTTCTCCACCATTGTTCTCTATTCTCATTTATGATCATAACATGAGTTAATTTTTTTAAGTTCCTAATAGCCTATAGTGGTTTCTTCCACTTCTTTGATGGTGTCCCGATCTCACTGCGGTGGTCACTCTATAGACTCGGCCAACTTCAACAGTCCTGAAGGCACTAAATTTCTTGTCTGAAATTCAAAATTATTGAAAGGGCGCATTTTGCATAAAAGGCCCAAAACCTATCTCACAGCTTACTGCGGTCGTGGAAGGTGGTTGGCGGTGGCGGTAGTGGCGGAGTAGATCAATGGCTGGTTAGGTAAGGTGTTTGCAAACTATCCATAGTGAACCAACTTTGCTATCTGTCATCGTTACCGCAGTGGCTATGACACACTATCCACTATGTGTTTGACACTTTGCGATGTTCATGCGGGATGGTGTTGGTGAGCTGCAAGTGAACATGCTTTTTTTTCATCGTTGTACCTACCCTGTTTTTACATAAATGCACACACATACATATATTGTGACGTAAAATCTATGACACAAGGTTGGTTTATTTCACTCCATTCTTTTTAAGGGTTTCAAATGTAGATGGGAAGGGGCTCGGGAGTAAATGAATCCCATGGGAAGTGTGCCTTTGTAAATTTAAAACATTTTTGAGTTCGAAGCGTCAGTGCTAAATGGAATTTATGTGTCGAATGGGAGCTCGTACATGAGTTATCTTGTAATACAAAAAAAGGCTGTGTTTCGTTTTTAATGAAATTAATTTCATGTATAGGCTTTGCACCTAAATTACATACGTATAATGACTGATATGCAAGAGTGAAGTGAGCTTATGCAAATTGAATGTGTAATATTGGTTATTTATTTTAATTTTAATTAAAGTTTTTGAAGATTTTGCTTGTGTTAATTTACTGTAAATATTCAAATTTTTAATTTTTTGAAATAAAACAATGGAAAACATTAGCAGCTAAACATGAACATATATGTACATCAGAAAGAATTTTTTGAGATATCTGAGTTCTCAACAATTTCAGAAATCTGAACCTTATTCTTCGGCAGAAACTACTCAAAATTTTCTATTAAAAAGATGCAGCTAAAATTTTTTGGATGCGAATGCTTAAATATTTTTAGTGGCATTTAGTAAATTCATAAAAAAAAGTGTTCACAGTGGTTTTAATTTCTTCCTAAAACATTTGGTTGCCGTTGCAATCTTTGCAATAAATGAAGAAAATACGCGAAGAAGACGAACATTAAAAATGCAGCGTAAGATTTTAAGGGGTGCTTTTAATCCGTTGGATCTCTATGACAAAGTGTTGGTAACATACTCGTATTTAAAACATTTTACAAAGAAAATTAATGTGCAGATTAAAACAAAAAACTTTCGGGTGAATAAGTATTTAGATATCCATATATTGGAGGTGCTGGACTAAGAACTCGATCAAAGATTTTGAGATCGGAATGGCCCAGTCAACCTTTTCTACAAATCTCAAAATTGTGCTTAATATTTCGGAAAGAAAATTGTATCCGATATGGATTACATTGGAAATGATGGAGGTTGAGAAACGTGAAGCAAAGATTGACTTCTAATCCAAAGCAAGTTTTCCAGGTGGATAGACCCCATGCGAAAGTTATTGCACCGACCGACGCACAGTGTGTAATTTTCACTATCCAGCGGAACTTAAGTCAAAAAATAAAGTTGAGCTTCTGTGTACAAAACCGGTTGTTATCAGTTCTCAACATAGGGAAGCATTTATTATAGGTAGAATAAGCTTGATATTTCCATCTCATTTTGTACAGTTAGCTGTCAAAGTCAAGCAATATGTGAGAGAAAAAAATTGAATGCATTTTGCAATCGGAAAACTGCGGTCTGTCGTGTTATAAGCTTCTGCTAATTTAAAAGTTTTTTAATATTTAATAATTTTGAAGTGTATTCTATACGTTAAACTAAGATTTGTAAGTGTTTTTTAGTTATTTATATATTTTTATTATATTTTCGCTGGGGTTCTAAAGTATTTGTTTTTTTAACTTTAGAGCAATTTTTTTTTTGGTTAACCTACGTGTAGACTTCCAAATTTTTACATACCTGCGCTCCGTGAACAATATACATTTAGAATCAGAAGTAAGTTCTTGCAACCTTTTGCAGTCCCCATACAAATATTTTTGTTTTTTTAGAAAAATGAACAGGTTGAGTATTTTTGAACTTTGGCACCAAACTTCAAGAAACGAAAAATTTAAAAAAGTTTTGGATACAATTGCTTCAGAATTTAGTATTGAAAGTTCTAGTCCAGATTTAAAGATGTTTGTGGGTAAGTTAACCAGCAAGATAAAACAAAAGTGGGAGGTCAGTTACAGAACTTACTCAAAATTTGTTAAAAAAAATCGAGTGTGGTTAGAACAGCCTATAACTTTACCGTTTACTTGCTTGTACCAAGACAAACCTAGTACAAGCTCTGGATCAATGAGTACAGCATTTGGAAGACCACCTAAGCCATTCAGGGAATGCACCATAAAAGTTAAAAAACGGAAAGTTAGAGATATCATCACCACTAAATCTCAAGAAGAAATAGCACTTTCTCTTGAAATGAGTTTAAGATCTTCTGGAAAAAAGGATACAGCTAACCTTGTTCGAGAGCTTTTCATTTCATCACCAGCCCGTACAACAAAATTGAAGCAAATAAGAGCTCAAAAACTTGCCTCAAAAATGTCTCCTGAAAAAGCTTAAGGACTAATAATAGACTGCAAGTTGAGCGTTCAACAATATCAAATCATACGGCAAAATGCTAATGATGCTGGAGCAAACTTATACCCTCCCTACTACATGGTAAAGAAAGCTAAGGAACAGTGCTATCCACCAGAAGACAGTATTTTAGTCACAGAAACATCTGCAGAAGTTAATTTGCAAGCTTTAGTCGACCTAACAGCAAAGAGAATTTGTGAGGCTCAATCAGAAATTTTGGAATGTGGTAAGTTTGAGCATTTACCGTTGATCTACAAATGGGGATGTGATGGAAGCTCTGCACAGAGCCGGTATAAGCAAATTTTACCAGAAGGATTTAGCGATGAGCATATGTTCTCCGTAAATTTGGTGCCTATTAGGTTGATTTGTAACACCACAAACAAAGTTATTTGGCAAAATCCTAGGCCAAATTCTACTAGATTTTGTAGACCCGTTTGTTTTTCGATGACAAAAGAAACAAGAGATGTCATAAAATTAGAAACAATGAAAATGGAAAAAAGTATTAAGGACATCACTTTAAGTCTCATTTCTATCAACAACTTAAATGTCAAAATTATGCACGTTTTTATTATGAGTATGGTGGATGGCAAAGTCTGTAGTGCTCTCTCACAATACAACTCATCACAGAGATGCTACATATGTGGGTGCAGCCCTAAACAAATGAATAATGACCAAGACCCTTATATTCCACCCAACATCGATGAAGAAATGTATAATTTCGGAATATCACCTTTACATTCATGGATAAGAGCATATGAATTCATATTACATATCTCTTACAAATTGGACATAAAAAAATGGCAAGCCAAGTCACCAGAAGAAAAAACCTCAGTGGCAGAGAGGAAGTCATACATACAAGAACGTTTTCGAAAGGAAATGGGCCTTCTTGTTGATATGCCAAAACAAACAGCGGGAAATACTAATGACGGAAATTCTGCCAGAAGGTTTTTTAGAAACACAGAGCTAACTTCTGAAATAACTGGTATTGATATAAGGATAATAAAACGCCTTCTCGTCATACTAGAAGCATTATCTTGCGATTTCGACATTGATGAAGAAAAAAATTCTTGTACATGGGGAAAAAATCATAAAAACTTGCATTTTGCCATTAGGTCAGCTTGCTGAAGAAGCCCAAGAGGCAAATAACAAGGAATACAAACGAAATCGGGAAAACTTCAGCCGAAAAACTAGCAGAAAAGAAACAAATAGAGACATATTGAATAGATTTCTCTTGTCATCAGACCCATTGCTCTCTTTAAGATCAAGGTTTTCAAAAAGTAAAAGCCATGCACTCCCAAAAGAAACCATTTCATTGCTAAAACCTATAATTATTGCTTCAACATTATCTGAATATGAAGACGATTCTGATTGAAAAAAGTTTTTTTTTTGTTTTAATTAATAGTAATATTGAATTAATTTGTTTATTTATTAATATAAAAAACTATATCTGCTTAAGTTAAAGCATTTGAATTGAAATAAAATTATTAATTTAATATGCGGTGCCTTATGGCACCCAAATTTTGTGTTTGGATTTCCTCCTTTTTTCGTTTTTTTTTAGGTTATGTCGTAAACTTGACGTGTTAGATCATAACTGACTTCGGATTCAGATTCAGCGACCCCAAAACCATACGAAAAACATACTCTGAACTCCGGGAGGGATTTTTCATTTTTTTTTTGTTTTAAATAGCTCTGTAAATGTTTTTTTTTCTACTTTTTTTGTCATAAATTCAATTTTTTTTGTCATAAATTCAACTTTGGTTTAAAATTAAATTATTCTTATACAAATAAATCATTTTTTACAAAAAACAAGTGAAAAAATAACTTATCGTTAAAATTTAGACTTAAGTTCCGCTGGATTGCGAAAATTACACACTGTGCGACGGCGGCAGAAGAAAAGTTTCTGTACTACAATAGAAAAGAGTTCTTCAGTATAAATACCATGGTGGTAATGAATGCAAGATATATTTTTAAGATTGAGTGGGAAATAAAATTTTTTTTTCAGATTTGTGACAACAAGATGCTAATGCTAGTGAGGTTTATAGACGAAAGGTACCCGGGATCAATCCACGATTCTCATGTGTGGAATTCAAGTTCAGTTCGGACACATTACGTTAAAATGTTCGGTATTTATTACAGGTGATGTCAAGGTACTGTTGTCCAAGAAAATTTTTTGACTTATGCCTGACGATTGAACAGTCCCTGTTCATAAATGAACAGGGATTATACAGATGTGCGCAGCTGCGCGCTACCACAAGATAAATTAAAATATACAGTCCACTATTCTAAGAAAAACAATCTTATGATAGCGCATAGCTGAATATACGCACAGATAAAATACTCATAGTCATAAAACATAACACCACCGACCTTTTGTTGGGACGAAGCGATAACGTTTCCATAAGATAAGGTTATTTACTGTAAGATAATATGTACATAGTTTGTTATAAATAGATTTGTTAAAATAAAAACTAATCAGATACTTTTCTGAAGCGAAGAAGAGTGTTTCGTTTATTTTGGTCCATCGAGCTGCGATATTGAGCTCAACCAATAAAAAAAAAAAGACTTGGAAAATAATCTAAGCAAAAATTTAAATTTGGTTCTACAAAAATTGATTTTTTTAAGTTTTCCCCCACCAGTGGTAAGAGACTTAGAAAAAAAAAGAACTTTAATTAAAAAGCATAGTCAGAGCTAAAATACTGGCAAGCGTAAAACGTGGCTAAACAACGTTTTTTTAAAATAAATAAAAATTTTTTTAATCACCGAAAAAATACTTTTCGGGTAAAACTAAGAAAATTTCTTGGAGATCAACAAGTTGTGAGTCGAGGCACAGCTAGGTCAACCTGGCGACCAAACCAAAAACACCTCCAACAAAGCAGTGTAAAAAGTTGTTCGGAATCAAAATCAACATGGGGATCAACAGAGTGAAGATAATAGAGTCTCAAATGGACATTTTAGAGAAAGTTCAGCACGCATTTAGCAACCTTTCGGATCAACCGATAAGAAAAACAAAATGTGAAGAACTAGTCAAGAAGTTTGAAAAATTCCAAAGAGAAGTCGATGCCAATCATAAGAAACTGACGACAGATGGCATCGGCGAAGAGGATTACTTCGAGAAGAATATCTACGAAAAAATTGTGGAGAAGCTTGAAGAGATGATCCTTAAACTTCAACAAAGTATATCTGGAGAAACTTCAAATCTAAAAGACGACCCGAAGAATAACCTTGTTGGACAAGAACTTCTTTTAAAAGAAAAGACTTATACAACACTGGATCGCAACATCAATAAATTTAAAAGGAAAACAGACATCCTTCGAAGAAAAATTGATGATCTTTGCGTTACAAGCAAAGTAAATGTAGATCAAATAAAGTATTTAGAAACTTTATTCGATGAAATAAAAAGTCTATACACCAATCAACTGTCGGACTATAACGACGAAGAAGTTGAACAATTATATGAAGAAGTAAGGGAAGAATATTTCGAAGAGCTTCCCAAGTTAAGAAATAATTTGAAAAATGAGGAACCTAAGAATGAATGCCGTGTGAATTTGGAACTAGAAAAGCTGAAAATTCCTGCTTTCTATGGGGAAGTGAGAGAATGGGCATCATTCCACAACATTTTCCAGGATATGGTGCACAACAACACTCAAATTTCGAAGGCGGAAAAGATGCTACGATTACGCCTATGTTTAAAAGGCGAAGCCGCACGTTTGATTCAGCACTTGCAAGTTTCTAGTGAAAACTATGAATCAGCATGGTTTCTGCTTAAACAGAGATACGACAACAAGCGTATTCTCTTCACAACTCAATGGGACAGACTCCTGGATCAACCAATTATAAATAGCCAAAATGCAGAAAGTGTAAGGGAGCTTCTCGACACAACAAATGAGTGCTTGAACGCCATCAGTTCCTTGTATATAAAAATTAATGAGACAGACCCGTTTATTGCCCGAATAATTGTTCGAAAATTGGACAAAGAAGGTCTGAAGTTATATGAACAGACCATAAAGAAATCCAAGGAAATTCAGACGCTAAACGACATAATGGAATTCTTGGATCAGCTGTACCAGACTCTGAAGGCGGTTGAAGAAAAAGAACCCTTGTTTAAAAATCGCAAACAGCCAATATATAAGGTTCAGCATACAACCACGACTAGCGATAGGGTGAAAATCAAGCAAGTGTGTAATTATTGCAAGTTAAATAATCACACAACTACTGAGTGCCGAAAATTCATGGGAATCAGTGCTGAAAACCGAAGAAGCTTTGCGAGGGATCAGAAGATTTGCTACAAATGTCTCAACCATAAATGGGGAGATGTTTGTCAAAACCAAGCTGTAAAATGCAAAAAATGCAAAAAAGGTCATCATGAACTGCTTCATCTTGTTGAATTAAGTGAAGAGAAGACATCTTTGACGACCAAAGCACGAGCAACAGTTATTCTTGCGACAGCACAAATTAAAGCCCAGACATCAAATGGAGAGTACATCCTGATAAGAGCACTCATCGATCAAGGCTCACAAATAACGTCAATATCAGAAGAAGCTGTGCAGATGTTAGGCATTCCACGTGTCAAAAATAAAGTGAGGATTCATGGTTTAAGCGAGGCAATAGTCGGAGAATCGAAGTACAAAGTAAATGTAAAAATTAAGCCAAGATTCTTAAGCAACCATGAAGAAAACGTAGAAGCCGTTGTTTTCCCATCTTTGACCAGTGCGCAGCCTGATAGATCATTTAAATATGATATAAAAAAATGGAATAATTATCTTTTGGCTGATCCGATGTTCAACAAATCTGACAGAATAGACATGGTGATAGGAGCAGACGTCTTCAGTAGGATACTTGAAAATGGCGTCAAAAAAGTTAAGGGCATCGTTGGACAGTCGACTAAATTTGGTTGGATTTTGTCTGGTTTGATAGATAAGCAAAAACCCAAAAAAGTCATTTCAGCCATTACAAAGCGAGAACGATTCTGGGAGCGAAGAAATCGAGCCGATTATTGCAACAATCCATTACATACCAAAAAAAAAATATCACGTTTAGAAATCAAACGAATAAACAGCAACAAGGATATGAAAGAACTTCAACAGCAAATACTAAGTATCACCAAAGATGACCTACAGTTGGAGGGGATCTAATTTCATAAAAATAGCGGTCACTTATCCTTATCATAAACTTTAATTTTAATAGCATGTTTACTAATCTTTTATATTCGCTACAAATGTCAGTCAAAAAATGTTATAAAAATAAACCTTTCTCCCCGCCCGCAGAATGTTCATAAATGAACAGGGATTATACAGATGTGCGCAGCTGCGCGCTACCACAAGATAAATTAAAAAATATACAGTCCACTATTCTAAGAAAAACAATCTTATGATAGCGCATAGCTGAATATACGCACAGATAAAATACTCATAGTCATAAAACATAACACCACCGACCTTTTGTTGGGACGAAGCGATAACGTTTCCATAAGATAAGGTTATTTACTGTAAGATAATATGTACATAGTTTGTTATAAATAGATTTGTTAAAATAAAAACTAATCAGATACTTTTCTGAAGCGAAGAAGAGTGTTTCGTTTAGTCCCTTACATAAATAAATCAAAGGAGTTGCGTGAATGGAACTGGGTACTTAGAGGCAAAACCCGATCTTCTGACGAACTAAGAAATCAACTTTAACAAATATTCATACATGGATAGCCAACATTTTTATTTCCAAATTATTTTTGGGCATTATCAAAACGAAATAGAATTTGGTTTTAATTCATTTGGTTTAATTCGTCACTCACACGAGATAAGTGTGGTTCTGGGTTAAATAATTTTTCGTTTTCTGTTTGTGGTTTGCATTTCTTTTATATTCAGAAAGTGTTCAGTACATGTTCAGAGGGGGCTCTACGAACTCCATAGAAAACACCAGAACAGCATTAGTAAAAGCTTAACACATTTCTTAAACAAGAACAAGAGAAAACAATAGACAAAACTGATATGGTGGATCGATCTGCTGAATGCTCAAGTATATTTCAAAAAGAAATCAGAGTACTCTCAGGTCAAGATGAAACATGTCAGATTGCCAAGAACCGCGACTTCTAACCAATTAAAACACTTTTGTTTAAAATAAACAATGAATCAATGGAATCAAGCAGAAGTTATAGTGTATACAGGGTGGCTACTCTGAGAGCCGAGAGTGTGAGACTCGATTCACGAACACCAACTGCCATAGATCAACATTTCACGCAATAGACTGCGGAGACTTCTGCACAAATATCTCGGACTATTTGTTTGGAGTGACAGAATGCGCTACCGCCAAGCCTGCCGAGGAAGCCACACTTGAACGACGTTGTGTTCTATAATTAATGGGAATGTTTGCTCTAACTAATAAAGCCATGATACATGGAAAAAAATTAATTTTGTTCACTTTATTGCATTTATAAAAAGAAACTTGTATTCGGCCCACCCTTTATATACAGACATTAAATCAGTAATTTTTCAATGTTTTTCTACAGAAGTCATGTTTTAAAGAACAAAGTGATCGCTATATAAATGCAGGTGATTTAAATCATTTCAGTTTAAGTGACTAAATGCGAATCGTACATTTTAATTGTGGTGTCATTGTATATATATCTTATAGTAATATCGAGAAGTCGAAAGATTGTGGCGGCATCTTCAGGCTACGGACCGCATATGCTAAAATGTGTCTCTGCTAAATTTTGGAGACTTCAAAATATGGGTGTAGAGATAATGGAAGAATGAGAAAAAATAAATTGTGTTGAGAATGTGCGCTGAAAGAAAAAATAGGAATAATAACAGAACGAGAAAATTATATTCATGGATGTATATGTGACGTTTTGTGAGGATAGGGAAAATATATTTGTATGGAAAAATATAAATCTGTGACCATGGTTGCCACAAACAAATAAATATAAATATAGAATGTAATGATGACTGATAGAATTAAAGAAAGTTTTTTTATGTTTTGGTTAACCTTATTTTACTAAGTACCTTAAATACTTGTAAATAAAATTAAATATATATGAATATGTGTACAGTAAATTATTAGGATAACCAGTACTAACTCGATTTACGCAACTAATAGAAATTAAGGCAGATGCAATAACCGAGTCTGTTGCATGGGTTATATATTTTTTTAAATAAATAAAATGCACGACTGGGTCGCACGAACTTGCTCCTATGTAATAGAATATGAATTTTAAAAACGAATTTTATTAGAGAAAACTGTTCATAAGCATAAAATTATTTTCCTTTTAATTCTTTAAGTAGTAAGCGATAAAAAAAGATTGCTATGCAAATATGAAATAAGAAAAAAAATTAGTAGGCCAACTTAAAGCTTCTATTATTGTATGAATAAACGTTTTCGAGAATAATACGATTTTCGAAAACCATTTTTAGCATTTGTATGGTGGGTAGCGTTATTGTTTGGTTAAATACATTGAAATTAGTAGTTTTGCGCAAGTAAAGGAACACGTTTTGAGAAAATGAAAAAATTTATCAAAATCTCAAAATTATATGGAATAAACGATTCGAAACATAATGCATTGAAAATAATCAATTTGGCAATCATGACTTTCTGTCTGATTTTTCCTCTGCAAATTTTAAAGGTTTTTTATGGATTTGTGAATACATGTATACAGTTCAACCTCGATATAACAAATCGGAAGGGAACAAGTAAATATTCGTTATATCAAGTAATTCGTTGAACTGAGGTTTGTTATGTTGAGGTTAGATTGGTCTAAAATTAGTTATAAAGAGGTATAAGAGGTAAAAGTGACGAGCAGCAGTATTTGCATTACTTTCCATCAAACAACAATGATTGTTTTACGAACAAAAGCGGGTCGAAACCTGTAGCGACATGAATCACATACTATGAGATTAAGGGTCATACATTGGTGGGAACTTTATATAAAGGTTTGGGTTGAGAAAATTCTTTAGTTAAAGGTGTTTATCCTTTTTCTTGATAGTTGAAAATTCGTTATAAAGAGGTTGTTCGCAAAAAATGTTCTCAATGTAAAGGTATATTTTACATTAACTCTTATGGACAATTTAAGGGGATTACGAAGAATTTGTTAAATCGAGTAAGTCGTTATATTTAGGTACCTTATATTAGGGTTGCACTGTATTTTTGTTTACTATTTAGACATATGCCATATCAAAATATTTTCTTGCAAATAATTTTCCCGCTTTTTTGAATCAGTTGCAGTGCCAATTGAAATAAAAATTTCTTCTTTTCTTAATATAATCAAGATATGAGAAAAAAATTTATTTTACCTAAAAATAACGGTACCCTCCATACAAATGTCAAAAAATGGTTTTCGAAAACCGCATTTTCCTCTAAAAAGGTTCCGAGAAAATTGTTTTCTTTCAATTAATTCTTACGATCTATAATTTAATAAAAAAAAAATAATTTGAAATCAAGATACCTATTACTGAATGTACATACCGTCGAACGATTTTTTTGAATTTTGAATTTTTCGTTATCGGCATAACGGATTTCAATGAAATTTTGTATAGACAAGCTTCTAAAAAGTTAAAAAAAACATTGCATTTCAAAGCTTTAAAAAATATACATATATTTTTGAATTAAAAAAAATCATTTTTTTTTTTTGGAAAATTCAATATTTCAAAAACGAATCAGTATTTTTTTTTTTGGAAATTTAGTTTTTTTAATGTACGAATCATTAATAAACACATTAAATTGGGCTTCCAAAATTGTTTCTTAAAAATGTTTTTGTATATAAGGGTCATTTTTTAAAAATTGACATTTTTTTTGATCGTTTGAAAAATTTTTTTTTCAGTTTTTCTTGGGTTTTAGTTTCTTAATCTATAGTAAACAAGTAGAAAAGGAGTTCTCCGAGTTGCGCAAAAATAATTTCAAATATTTTCCATTTTACGAGTATTTTTTGATAAAAATTTAAATTGAAAATTTCGAATGTACTAAAAATGTTCTTTTCTTGCATAAAATAACAATAATCCACAAAATAAATAGTAACAATAAATAGTTGAAATTTTGTGGAAACAACTAAATTTAATAAGATAATTATTAAAAAAGTTGTTTGTTTACGAAATGATTTTGTTTAAAAGCATGAAAGACAAAAAAAAAATTTTAAATAACGGCACATAACTTTCTTGGAACTTTTACGGTACCAATATTGTAAGGAATGATGAAATTCATTAAAAAATTAATGATGATATGAGCCATTATAAACTAAAAGAACATTTATTAAAAAACAAATACAAAAATGGCCACGGAGATTACAGGCCACGGAGATTACAAAATCGACTATTTCTTAATTTTAATATAGTAAATGTAATTCAATGTCATCCAAATTATATTAAGTTCAAGTATGAGTAAATACCTTTCTTTTGGAGGTGGTTAGACTAAAAAATATTTATACGGTACAAAGATAACAAGGCCCGGGAGATTACACTGAATTTTTACTCGGATGAAAAAATTATTTTGTATGCAAATTTTAAAGGAATTAACTGCAATAATTAAATTATAATAAAACATGAAATTAAAGGTTTTTTGACGTACTATAAGATAATGCATCGTAAAAAATTATTAAAAATTGTTTAGTTGTGTGAAAAAGCGAAAATGTTTAATTAGGTTTTTTTTTTCCAAATCTTGTCACACTCGTTCAACTAAGAATTCGGACAACAAAACAATTTTTTTTTGGCATATCATAAAATTGAAGTTTGAGAGAAAGCCTTTCAAACGACAAGGCCCAAAATTAAAAAAAAAATCATTTTCATCATTAAAAATATTAATAAAACTGATTAAGCTTGAAAATCACATCCCAAAAAGGCCACGGAGATTACACATTATTAATTACCATGGCTATTCGTTACCATCAATCGATCTGCAAATTTTTTCTTATAATGCTGACATATAAACACAGTTCCATGCCAAATTTCAAGTCTTTAAATTGAAATTCAAAAAAAAAATAGAAGCTATAACGCTAAAAATGTAATTTTTTTAAAACGACCATAAAAGCTTATTTTTAAGAAACCAATTCAAGGAATTATAATTTTGTTCTTACATAAACTAATCTTTGCTTAAAACATATGGCATCCTGTTTTTAGCTCCAACTGCTAAAAGAGTTGTTTTAGTCATTTAAAAAATAAATTTTATGCTTATGAACAATTTTCTCTAATAACATTCGTTTTTAAAATTCCTAGTCTATCTAGGAGCAAATTCGTGCGACACTGTCGTGCATTTTATTTTTGTTAATCTACAAAAAAAAAACGATGACTTTGATAATTACTTGATAAAAAAGGTACAAAAGATATGTGAAAAAGGTAAGTTTTGAGAGAAATTGTTATTATTTTGAATTGTAAAAACATGAAAAATCAACATTTTCGTATGATTCTTTTTAATTTGTTTGTTTTTTTTTTTTTTTTGTGTAGATTATGAAAAAACATAAAGTTATCAACAATCATACGTGAATAAGTACGTTTACATGAACATTCGAAGCCCTGAAACTAGTATAAATTAGCATTTTTTTCATCCTCGAATTTTTTTTCATCAATCCGACTCAAATACGAAAGTAAAACAAAAACATTCTAGAGAAAAAAAAAAATATTTTCTAAAATTTGGAAAAAAATTTATGGCAGATACTTATTTAAAATTAAAACAGTTTAATTACTAATTTCCATAAAATTTATCGCCAATATACTTTTTATAAAGTTTTTCATTGCAATTATTATGCTTTTTAGAACAAACTGTATCTTTGTAGCATTGGTTGAGAGTTCTCGCTTCAGATAGTAATTATTTGATTTTTCACCAGAATTGAAAATTTCAAATCAAATGATAGGCATATCTCTTTTTTCAATACCTACAAAAACCATACAAACAAGAAAATGTGTTCAGACAAACAAGTTCAAGCAAAAAATATATCTACCTCAAAACATACTCACAAAAACATACAAACAAGAAAATATATTCCAACAGAAGGTCAAAAAAGAATTTTTTTTTTTCGTTTCCACCACTCGGAAATCTCCCTTACTCTGTCTTTCGTTGAAAAATGAAAATAATAAAATTTCTCTTTCTTACTACTTGTTTCTTTCTTTCTTATCCTACTCTCCACTGACAAATTTTGCTGATTTCAGCGACACCACAGGCTAGGGACTCTAACATAAAATCACGTCAATTGATAATACTATAAGATATATATACAATGGTGGTGTGGTCTCCATGTTGCGTGAACTATTATAAATATTGATTTAAATATAAAATTAAAACAAATAAAATTAGTTTTTATAAAAAGAAAAAATTATTGTTTTATTTATTAAGTTTTATGTTTTTTTTAATTTAATTTTATTGCAACAATTTGAATATTATAAATAGCGACGCGTTTCGGATTTAATAATCCATCATCGGGCTAATGCTGTTGTACTGTACATTGTACATTAGCCCGATGATGGATTATTAAATCCGAAACGCGTCGCTATTTATAATATTCAAATTGTTGCAATAAAATTAAATTAAAAAAAACATAAAACTTAATAAATAAAACAATAATTTTTTCTTTTTATAAAAACTAATTTTATTTGTTTTAATTTTATATTTAAATCAATATTTATAAGAATCGTACATATTTAGACAGAAGTTGAAACTTGTTTATTAAAAAGGCTGTAAGGCTACTTCTTTAAAATTGTTCTTGAAGAGGCACTGGAGGCACTATGTTTCAAAAATGTATCTATAGTTATTCGCTACGCCGAAGATATTGACTTAATCGGAAATACAAAATAGCAGTAGATAAGTTCTCTCTCGAGCAACAAAAGTGTCTCTAAAAAAAAGACACTCATCATCCCGGTCCTGAGATGAGAAAGTTCCAGGCTGTTTTGAAAACACAATTCTGCTATTTATTGTTAGGCTAGTCTGAGTATTGTAGGAGAAGATATAATAACAAACTGTGCAAACAGTACAGCGGCAATGAGTAAAAAGCCGAGGATTGAGGTGGTTGGATCATTTGGATCATATAAACTAATACTAAAGCCAGGAAAATACTTAAATAAGAACCCGCCAGGATCTCAACCAACTTGGCATGCGAAACTGCAAGCAGCTAGATAAGAATCGAGCAGGTTTGAAGAAACTTGCTGGTTGAGGCCCTAGTCCATCCGTGATACTAGCGCCACCTTAACTTCATAAGTAAGTGAATTCTACAAAATTAACTACCGAAGATTTCTTTTGCATAAACTCATATTGCTTAAACTCAAGAAAAGGTTTAAGACTTAAATAAGAACTCTTCAAAATAAAACCCTCAATTAGTTAGGGTGAACAAGAAAGTTTTTGGTCTATAATTAAAACTTCACCACGATTGATTTTCTTGTGAACGAGAATCGGGATACATTTTTCCTACAAAAAATAATAGAAAGTGCTTTATTTCAGTTTTGTCAGAAATGAACATCCTGTTGAACATACCAGAGTCAAGTTGGAATTCCGGTAAGTACTCTGAAAATGTCACTTTCTAAATGCTCAAGATGTTCTTTAACTTTCTTAACTGCGACAACAATTTTATTCAAATAAGTAAAGTTGCTTTTTCAATTCCAAGTATGTACTCAGCAGTAGATGTGTATCGGTTAGATTGGGTATTGAAGAATTTCTAAAAATTCGGAAAAATATGAAGTGAATAATCTAATGCCAAGCATTGAAGATATTTTTATCATTTTCTTAAGGTACCTATATTGGCTATGAACATGAGTTTACAGACAGATTCGATATTTTAGCCTGTCATCATTTGAGCCTGTTTGAAAAAAAAACACAAAAACTATCTAACTACCCGTTATTTTCATTAGAAAACAACTAAATTCATCACATCAACTAAACAAGTGGGATCTCTCATCCATCATTGCAAACTTTATGCGAGTTCACTGATGAACGTTAGGTATTATTTGCTTTTGTTAAATTAATCTCTGTTGGAACAATTAAAACTTTTACACAATTCTAAAAGAATCTTTTCATTCCTAACGTAGATAGAAGGAAGGAAAAAAGAATACAAATTAAAAACAAACACAGGCAACAACAACAACCCATAAGAAGACATCTTCTGACAAAATTTAACACAACAGAGGCATCTACATCAGCATTTGCGAACTAGGAATAAGAGCCGTTCAAGTATGTATATCTTTGCCACTTAGCTTTTGGAAGCAATGCAATATAAATGCACTGAATTGTTGTTGGTATAATTACATAACAGTATTCATCCACAGATATGCTATACACATCCGACAAGCGCATAATGTTTCTTCCCCATTGTCAGTTAGAATTGTTTTGCCTCTCGTGCCATGACATCCACACTGCCATACCACGGCCACCGTCATTCTGACACTCCGGCGAAACAGTTCGAGCTGGAGAAGCTGTGGAAATATCTCAGCCGAATTTCCCAGTTGAATTCATCGCTCTTCTGCCTTAAGCATCATCATCATCATCATCATGGCGATGATAATCACCGTTGCCATCTCATATCGCAGTCGTCGTTTAGTGGCTTCAGCGCAACATTAGCAACTTTCCAAAGTGAAGTGCGAAAAACGGAACGAAAGCAGCGTTAATGGGAGGACATAGACATGGAACATGGATCAACCATTTGGAGCAAGAACAGAATAAAAGAAAATTGCAATAATACAGAAAAACAAAAAAAAAACACAAAGAATGCAGGACTAATGTTATACGTTGAGTTAGTTACCTACACCATATCTTTGGGGTGACCATATTTTATTTTAGCATTAATTGCTTTTAAAAGGATATGCTAAGATAAACTTAATATCCACGATGGAATCGCTCTATTATCTTCATACACTCTATTAATAAAGGTGTGATAACTTTTTTCCAAGTGACGTTTACTAACTACGATTAAAATAAACCATCGAAGGAATGACGCAAGAATCAATAGAAATGTATTTTTTTGTATTGTTCTATTACAAATACACACCTTGTCATTTGAGCTCCATTTCTCACTTATTTTACGTTTTTGAAGTAAAACTTCTTTTCCGGAGTTGCGGGTACAAAATTTTCTATGCAGCTGTCAAAATGGCACTTTGTCAGTCAAAGACTGCAACATATTTTTAGAATACAACATATTTGTACGTTTATAGGTAAGAATCATACAGAGGCTTTGCTGGAGGGAAAAGAAGTTTTACTTCTACCGCGCCGCGCGTACGTCAGTGAACACAACCTTTTTTATGTGATATTTTTTCTTTTAGTTACAAGCAAAACAAACCACAAGTTTTACAAAGACCCAAGCAATTGATAATTAATTTAGGTACACTTAGGATACAAAGAAAATAATTCTTACCGATTGTAGTAGATTTTTGATAAACGTCATTTTACAATAAATCGTGTGCGAACTTTTCGTTTTTGTTTTTCATGTTAAAACGTAAATTGGTACATGATTAGTTAAATCATGGAATAGGGTTTGGGCTGATAATCTCAAAAGGTTACAAAAATTGAACATATGTAAAACTTTACTTTTTTTTCAAATAAATAACGAATGGTCACCGTGGATACATTGCAAATCGAGGAGTCATAGGTTGGTGTTATATAGGTGTGTTAGATACTTTAGTATTTTAGCCTAGCGTCTGGGGAAAATACGTGAGATGCCTACTTACCCTCCTTAGCTAATTCTACTGAGATTGAAATTTAAGTTGCTAGCTATGTTAACTGATTAGCTAGAAATGTGAGCTTTAAAAGGCAAAACTTCGGCGGGTGGCTTTGAAGTAAATGTTTAAAGTTGTTTCACTAATTGTTTAAATATTTTTTTGTTCAGTTAAGTAATGAACCGTACATAGTGCGTGCATAGGAAAAAATCAAAATAAAAATAAAGGCCAATACGGTACGTGTGTATGTAGGTGTCACTATAGTAAAAATACTTTTTTTAAACGATACTGATGAAGTGTTAACAGCTTTCGTGTTGATGAGGTTTCTTTTCATGTCATTATTATAATTGAATTTTGTGCGCAACTGTATTAACTTGACAAATTAATAAGCAATCTTAAAATGAAATGTAAGACATCTAAAAAACGCTTGAATTAGTTAGCAGACAATCACTATTTCAAGACTAAATGTCTTTCCACTTTCTAATCTAATTTTTAATTATATTTTTCTATCTGGTAGCGAACACTTTATCCTCTAGTTCGAGAGTGGCTTTGAATTTTTAAGACGTTTCATATATGATCATCCATTTCGTGGTGTTTTCTTACAAGTCACACGCCCTTAGGCTAGCCGCGCACTGGCAACTGTGATCGAAATCAAATAGTTTAATAACCAGTTGATAGAGTACCGCGCACTGGCAACTCTTTACTCTCGATCACATTCTTTTTCTCTCCTGCGCTTATAGAAAACAGCTCAACTGTTGCGAATTAATTTCAGGCAATCGTTTAGTTTGTGTCACAACACAAACTTTTTAGTTGCTCGAATCGAGTTGCTCTAAGTGCGCGGTGTCCCATATAAGCCCATATATTTCATTTTAGCAACTAAACAGTTGCGAAACTAAAAATTGAATGTGCGCGCCTGGCCTTAAGGTTATATTGAAAACCTTAATAGGTTTAACATAAATGTAGCTTGAGCGATGAGGATAGGGAATTAGGGAGGAACAGAAAGTTTGTAAATTGAAATGACAAGAGAAAGCCATGCCAGGTTAATTATTCCATAATCGTATTTTGCGATTAAAAAACATATCTCTGTATTTGATAGTACATACATACGTTTTAAATTAGGATCGAGAGTGAACTGATGAGCCCTCCTAGCGCAACGGGTTTCACGGATGAATTGAATGATTCTAAGACAGTTCTGTTTCCTATCAGTTTTAACTCTCTTTTCTGGATTATGCGTTATGCCATGTAAATGAAGAGAAGTTTGGAAAGCACCTTCACTTCACTTCACTTCAACCAAAACAGATAGCACTCTCAAAAATAACCCGTGAGAGACTAATTCAAATACTGAATTTACCTAGTCGAAATAAAAAACCGATCTTTTCGGGTCTAAATTCTTGTGACAACTGAACTTTATTTTTACTCAACATCGAACGATTTATTTAATATAAGAGAAGCATGTAATATATAAATTTAACCAATAATTCAATATATAAGAAAGGTATGCCATAAGTTAGACGAAGATATGAAAGAATATGTGTAGATCAAATCAAGTATGTATGCAAAAATACATAATACGTATAAAATTCATTAGTTTTATGTGTGTTTAATAATAGGGTAAATAATACTCGGTTTAATTTTCAACAAGCACTGAGTTTTCGAAGCATTAAACGTCACAAGATTTTGTATACCTCATTTAACAATGCTATAAAATTGAGATTTGAATGAGCTTATCTTACGGTACCGTTGCAAATTCACTTCCGAAAAAGATGGACGTGAATTTGGGAACGAGAATGAAAAGCTAAAGGTAGATTCGTCGAGAAAACAATTAAATTGATTAGAAGTTTCAGACAAGTTTAGTGTTTGGAAAGAGTCGAACACAATTTCTAATCCAAAGAATAAGGGTTTCGTCGAAACCAAACGCATGGAATTTTAATAAGAAAGCATGATGCAAGACTATTTCAAATTCCTTAGACATATTAAGCGCAATAGTCAAAAACAATGTTAAGATCTGTTAGACTACTCGGTGAGATAAGCCATAATCAGAGGAACGATTGCTGCGAAAGACGTATTGCCGATCAAGAACGAGATAAGAAGCTTTCGGTTTTTAAGGTATTTCTTGAGCTGATGATTAGTCAGCGATTCAATGAAACTAGGAAAAAGGGACGTAAGTGCAATAATCGACTGGAAAGAGAATCGCCTTTTTTATGAACACGCATGAACTTGAAGTTCGTATTAGAACAAAGTCCGTAATGAGGAAGGTACTGGCAAGCAACATCATATTTAACATAGACTAAAACGTCATGATGGCGTTAGAGTAACGACATCAAGTGTTAACCAGGTAAACAAAATTCTGAAAGATCAGTATTTCAGCAGCCTGCGTTTCACTAAGAGCAATAACAGGTTGCATGTATTAAACAGAATGGGCGTACACATTAAAGAAATGTTTACTTAACTCACGAATTTTGGAAAGCACAACACAAAAATCACTTATAATTTAAAAAAAAAAATCTACAAAAACACACAAAACCAAATTGTGACAATCCAAGTTATACTTGAATTTGACGTCCACGTTTCGATCATACACTCACGTTAAACTGAACTGTCACCCTAATCAATATAGATATGTTTAGCAGTGTTGCCATAATTTACCCGTTCGGACAATTTGGCACCATATTTTTAGTTTTAGCCCCGCGCTAAATAGGAATTGCCAATCCAATCCAATCCTAGAATCCAATAAACTTTCAAATAATAGATGCCATTAATTTAAGGAATATGGGCTATACTCTGTCCAACAAAAATTGTCAGTACAGGGAAGATAGGACGTTTGTCTCTCATTCTGGTTGCATTGCCATGCATAAGTGTGTCGCCTTTTAAAGCTCTCACAGGGATTCCGTAGTTTAAATTATAAATCGCCGCAAATGAGAGTAAAAAATGCGTAGGGCTACCGTCTGCCGATTCAAAACGACTGAAAACAATATTCAATTTACCTTTTCCCACAACGCCAAGCGGTAAGATAATAGGGGCGTTTTCTTTTTAAGTTGAAAAGCAATACGACAACACTCAACATACTCATCTTCTTAAAATGTGTTCTCAAAAGCTTCAAATCCCAAAAGCTCCTTAATAAAAAACACTGAAAAAGCTCTTTGCTTGCAATTGAGAATGATAATGGTAACTCTGTTTTGATGTAGATAAAGAGCGCACGATCGTATTGAGTGACACTTGACACTCTTGTCTTGATCTTGACCAGCGCTACCACTTCCGGAAAAAAAGTCGAAGTAGATTTGAAGAAAAAAGTGAAGTAAATTGAGAAAAATCGAAGTATATTTTAAAATGGCTTTTTACTTGCCTTTAGAAAAAATGTCGCATACAAAAATTTTTTTCCTTAAATGAATACATATTAACTATTAAATATGTATTTAAAATTGTCAATACATTTCTTTTAATTTTAAAGAAATTTCGCATAAAATTACTCATTTGTGTATTTGTATTGTGTTGACGTTCTTTTATTTTATGGTAATTATGAGGTTATAAAACCGTTTGAATTGGGCATAAAAAAAAACTTGCCAAGTAAGCCCATCAAATTTTACTCAGTAATCATTAAATAATAAAATTTCTCTATTACATTGTAGCTGTTTCAATATTATTCTACTTTAAATATTCGGTATTAAATCTTCATGAAGTAAGAACTTGGCGCACTTTTAGATATCATTACTTTTCACGGCTGACTTGTTACACAAAGGTTTTTGTATAGAAGAACTTGGCTCTTTTTTTAACATTTATGTTTTTGGTCTGATCTCACTCCTTTTTGCAAAGATTTAAATATTTTGCCATGTCAAAATCTCGAAAGATAAGGAAAGATAGAAGGGTGGACTCTTCCTACTAAAATCAACTTAGTTTATAGCCTTCCTATTTCTTTTGGTATATTTTCTTTTTGTTATTGGTTGTTTTAATTTGCGCTTCAATTATTTCTTCTTATCCTGGCAAGATACATAACACTAACATACCTACCTTAATTACAGCAATCGGAAGTGCTCCATATAAATTAAACATACCACGCCCCCTGAATGGAAAACCTCAATTTTTATTGTTGGTCCTTTATATGCGACTTGAGCCCTACCGTTCTACCAAATTTCATTGTTCTACTGCAATTGGAAGTGCGCCATAAATAATTTACATCAGTTCTGAGGAAGTGGGCGGATACCACGCCCCTGAATAAAAAACCGCTAATTTTATATTTTTTTCTTCGAACGCAATTTGAGCCCTACCACTTTACCAAATTTCATCGTTTTACAGTAGTTGGAAGTGCTCCATTCAACCAACACCAATTCGGAGAAAGTGGGCGGATACCACGCCCCCCGAAACGAAAATCTTGGTGTTTATTTTTGTTTTTTTATATGCAATATAAGCCCTACCGGTTCACCAAATTTCATCGTTTTACAGCAGTAGGAAGTGCTCCATTCAACCAACACCAATTCGGAGACAATTCGGAGAAAGTGGGCGGATACCACGCCCCCTGAATGGAAAATTTCAATTTTTCGATTTTTTCCTCTGCTTACATGACAAGACCTACCGTTGTGCAAAATTACAAGATTCTACGATGTCGGGAAGTGCTCCATAATTTTGATGATCTGTCAGTCAGTCAGTCAGTCAGTCAGTCAGTCAGTCAGTCAGTCAGTCAGTCAGTCAGTCAGTCAGTCAGTCAGTTACGGTTTTTGTGATTTTTGAGGCCTTATATCTCAGGAACCGCTTATGCTAGAAAATTGAAATTTGGTCAGGCGCATGTGCCTGACTAGCTTAGCAAATATTCGGAATTTCAAGTTTCTGACTTGATTGGTACTGAAGATAGGGAGGGGTCAAAAGTCGCCTGAGTTTGTTCCTGTAAAAAGGGTGTAGTGCCAGAACTTGGCTGGGCACTACCGTGCCCTTTGATATGTTCCACAATAACTCAACTCAATATTTTATTTTTCAGGAAAAAAGCTGCTAAATGCTGAAAATTTTGTGCGCGTTTTTTTTTTACCACAATGACTGCACGAGTATTAATATAAGGATTGTGTTAAATTGATAGCAAATAGAAAATTTACCAAAGCAAATATATGTCGGCCAGTTGTTATAACACCAACCCAGTTGGTCTGCCTGCGTTAATCTATCCTATTAAGCACGTTTTTACGCTAGTACCTGCCTTACCCATGTAGCAGACTCATAACTTAACGCGGCCACAACTTTTAATGACTCTAAATGCAATGAAGCCCCGACTTACCGACCAAACCCAAAATGAAATAGAAAATGATTGGAAGCGGTGATAGGTAGTTGGAGGTTGGTGAATGGTGATGATGATGATGGCAAGGCAATGAGTTCAGACTTCAGACATCCAGCAGCGTCAGGGTGGTAGCGTAAGCGTCGCGACAACACGCGAGACGTGAACCTGCACACGGGAAGGTTGTAATTATTCTTTTTTTTCATTCTACCTTCGCGTGCTTGCATGTCGTTAGCTCAATTTTTTTTGTATTATTATTTTAATGGAGTTACTATCGCGGATGATGATCATAATGATGATGATGTGTAGGTATAGGTATGCCTTTGATGGAAGGGAAAGAGGCAATGTTGTGCATTTGGTAGGTAATTTTCAACCAAACTACATGGTCATGTGCACTATTTTGATGAACTCCCAATCAGAATAACAGCAAAAATTAAACTTTTAATTAGAAATGTTGCCTCAGGAGGAGGACACTCTTTTATAATAAATGAATGAAAATGAAATGCTGTTGGCACTTTGACTGATGATGTTTGATAAAGAACAATTGTTTCATATTTTCTGTCAATTTAATTGGAACATTAACTAATGCCTGACGTAATGACAAGTTGTAATGAAGCAAGTTTTTATTTACATACATATTTGGATATTTCAGGGACGAATAAAAACTGGTGGTATTATTTATTTCAAAAATGATTGTGAAATTTTCTGATTTTAACTTACTTGATATTTTTATTGAAAATTTATTAAATTTGACAATTTTTTTACATTTTAACATAGGAGTAATTCCACACATTTCACTTATCTATTTTTCTGTTACCAAAGTCGTTCAAAGGGAATGAAATCTTACGATCTAGGCCATCTTTTGGTTTTATTTTTACACTGAGAGCTGTTTCCTGCTCGAAATATTGACAGCAAGTGAGAATCGTACCGCCGCGGAACGGAGCTCAAACAGTGCGTTTTAAAAAAAAAAAGAAGTTTTGGCTGTTCGTGAGACTGTTATGCTAGTGGACAACCACTGGACTCAATTCACGAAAATCAACTCGCCATCGATCTGAACAGCTCAACATTTCACGCACTGCCTGAGGAGAATTCTGCACAAAGATCTCGGACAAAACACGCTACTGCGAATCCAGTCAAGGCCGCCACTTGAACGACCATGTGTTCCATAACTAATGGGAATGTTTGCTTTTACTAATAAGGCCATAATATATGGAAAAACTTTGATTTTGTTCATTTGATTGCATTTTTAAAAAGAAACTTGTACTTGGCCCACCCTTCACACTGCACTTACAATAACACTATCAACTCTCATTTCCTGTCTTCTCTGTTTCTGCGCCTAAACTGTTATAAATAATAATGTGGGTTTGTTAGTTGATTTTTAGAAAATTCTGTCATACTTGAGTACGAAATCTAAAAATGAACAGTTGATTTTTATGAAATTTGGAATTTTTTGTTCGAAATCTAGATTTTTCTTCGGGGAGAAAACTTTTTAAGGTTGAAATTACCGGATGAATCAAAACTATCTTCATTCATGAATCATGAGACAAGTGCCAAACGAAACACAATAACACACACAAATCTTCTTTCTGTTTCAGAGTTTTGTTTTTTCTGAACGCACTCCGAGTATTGTTTTGTGTTTGTTTTTTTTATTTAAACGAAAATCTCCAATAATACAAAAAAGAAATTTCGTTTCTGAAAAACAAATCGAAAAGATGGGGCCAACGAAACATATTTTTGTGTTTCGCGTTTTTTTATGTGTAAGCATCTAGATACACCAACCGCGACGGTATGGTTAACCAAAAACGTGGGTCTAACCTCTAACGTATACTTTTCTTTAAGTAAAGAACTTTCAACCCATTCATCATTGACAACAAACCCAACATCGTGTACCTTTTCAGCTGTCGAAATGATTTGGTTTACATAATCTTCTAAGGATGAGCATTTAACCAATACCACTGAACACAAAGGCTTTATCAGCAACAGACTCAATACATTTCCAGGCATCTTCCAGTTCTAATTGCGTCTTCATCGCAAAGATCTATGTAGACCAATTTTCAGAACCAGTCAGCTTCTCCATATTATGATGAAATCCTAAAGAATTTTTACAATTTGTTGTGGTTGTATTTTTCGGTTGAGGATAGAGAACAGAATGAAAATTTATTACAAATATTTTCAGTAGCAACAATATCAAAACTCAAACACAATAATAATTTTGATCGCAAGTATAAATTTATTAAGTCAACATAAATAATATGTACTATGTTTCTGACACTTAGAAGTCGGCAAAGCTTTTAATGGCCATTTTGTAAGAATTATGACACCACAACAAAAAATATTGCTTCTAGCTGCCAATGCGTTTCAAAGGCAGAGTTTCTTTTGTGAACTTTTCTCACCTTTGGAAATAAATATAATTATACAGTCGTTTAAAAGTTCTAACTCTAGGACTTGTGACAATATTTCAAATAATTCGATACCTTCCCGTAAGAATGTATTAAGCGACATTTTTAAAATTGTTCAGGAAACGAAAAAAACGTCTCATTTAGTTATTTTTTTGTGTATTTTATTGGAAGAAACAGATTTGGAGAGGGATTTTTACAATACAAAACTTGACATCATTGCAAAATCGAAATTTTAATCAGATAAGAAGTTTTTGTCGCTTAGTACATTTTCGTATGGTCAAAGCATTGGCGCTTGATACAATGTCAAATGGGCTTATGATGACAACAACAAAAAAACACTAAATAAATGGAAAAAAAGTAGTAGCCTACTTGATAGACAATAATTGAAAAGCAAAGACAACCATATCTGGAGTATTATAAGCGACAAAAATGGATCAAGTTCTATTTGGATGAGTGTGCTAAGCGAAAATTTCGGTTAAACTAAGCGACATATAACAATTTTTTTTCATGGACGTTTGGTTGCTTAAGACAATAATATTTTTAAAAATGTCGCTTAGCATAATTTTACTGGCGGATAATACAAATTTCAGGGAGCAACATTATTCCAGTGAGAAAACTTGGCGGTTACTACAATTTTATTTTCTCTCTAGTTTCTTTTGCAAACATGATAGGGCAGTGAAACCCAGGCCAAAATGTGGCGTTTAACTTCTAGTATAGTTCCACATCAAAAAGTCATTTTCGAAAAAATTGTCGCTTAATACATTCTTACGGGAAGGTATCGATATTTTGAAAAAGATTTCTTTTTTTCTTTCTGATGTATTACTCGTATGTAACATTTTTAATTCAAGCTTACAAAAAGGTATCTTTCCTAATTTACTTAAAGAAGCAGTTGTTATTCCATTACACAAAAAAGTTGATTCTTCGAATTTGAATAATTATCGCCCTATTTCCCTATTATCAGCTTTTGCAAAGGTTTTTAAAAAAGGAGTAAAATTTATAATGTTGTCTTTCCTAAATAAAACAAATTTTTTAGTACTTTTCAATTTGGCAGGTCTACAGAGGATGCGTTGTTAAAATTAAGCACCGAAATTTATAGCAGTCTAAATGAGTCTGAAATCCCAGCTACATTATTTGTTGATATTACCAAAGCTTTTGACATGGTAGATCATGAAATTTTGCTAACTAAACTATTCGATAATGGTTTCAGAAGCTTTATCTATGCTCGGTTTGCATCTTATCTAAAAAATCGGAGTCAACGAGTAAAGATTGAAAATATACTGATTGATAAAAATTTGATTAACATATAAATGTAGGAATGTAGGTGTTCCACAAGGCTCTGTTTAAGGGCCAATTTTGTTCTTAATCTATGTTAGCTCGCTTCCCTTTAAAGGTAAAATAACAGCTTTTGCCGATGACACTGCTTTGAGTTATAGCAGTAAAAGTAATTTAAACCTTTCTTTGTCCCTGAACCATTACTTAGAATTGCTACGTGGTTGGTTTAAGTTCCATAAATTGGTTATAAGCGACAAAACAAAGTTCATGATTTTCAATATTAAACGAAAAATATGCAATAATATGTCATTAAAATATCATGCGCCCAATTGCGAAAGACTCCTATTGATGAATAATAATTGTTCTCACCGTAATAACGCGTTTGATTCTCAAAAAAATAGTAAGACAACTATGTATACCTCCTCAGCCAATACTGTGGCCTAGCAGTTTTAAAGTTAGTTTACAATGGCCTTTTTAAATCCAAACTGCAGTATGGTTTAGTTTGCTGGGGAAGAACTAATATTAATAAGATTTAGGCCCCGATTGCCGTTGTCCATTGCCAATCGAATCGAAACTTTTCGATTGTTTCGATTCGTTTTCATATTTTGTATTGTGTAACTCAATCGATCGAACAATGTACTATTGTGAATAAGCCCACAGAATATTGCGAATATATAATATTTGACAGTTCTATGATGTGTTAGGTTTTGGAAATCATTATTTGTTTTTTCTGGTTTTCTTTTTTTAATATAAATAAAAATAGTTTATTTACATTTTAAAATGAGTGGAATTGAGTTATGGTTAAGCGATAGTAACACAGAAACCGACAATGACCAAGAATTTTTGAAATTACCAGAAACAGAAGACATATCAGAAACACCTCTATCCTCTGGAACTGTAAGAAACAATGTAAGATTTATGGAACAAAGGTTTTTATACATATACATATTTGGTTTTCGATTCCCAATAAAATAAAACTTGCTAGCACTTTGAGATGCTGTGCTCATGGATATTACCAAGTTATTGTTGGTAATTAATTTTGTATTGGCCTTGCGCAATCCACAGTGTCTTTAGTGCTAAATTCTAAATTTTCATCAAAAATTCATATTGACCATGTTATTTCAAAAGCCAACTCATTGGTTGGATTTATAAAAAGAAATATCAAGGATTTCACGGACCCATATGTTTTATTAACGCTTTAGAACTCATTGGTCAGATCTGTTATTGAATATGCTGATGTAATTTGGAATCCATATTATAAAACTCACCTCGATAGAATTGAGCGTGTTCAAACACGTTTTACGAAATTCATTTTTTATAAAATGGGTTGGAACTTCATCCCCGATTATAAGGCTAGGTGCCAATTTCAAGGTCTAAAATCCTTGGAGTCTCGTAGAAAAATTCATGATGTAATGTTTGTAAGGGATATTCTGTGTAATCATGTTAAAAGTCCGTTTTTGCTCTCTCTGATTCCTATTTATGTGCCATCAATGTACTTAAGGTCAAGAAATCTCCTCTTTCAACAAACGCGTAGGACAAATTATGGGAAAAATGAGCCATTGTCGCGAGCTATCTCCTCGTTCAATGAAGTTTGCAACTCTCTCGAATTACATTTAAGTCGAGAAAAATTTAAAAACGAATTGCTATGTATTTTATATTTTAACTCTTACTTGTATATATGTATATGTAACTTTATGTTTTATTATTCGCAGTCTGTTAAGCCTTGTTCTGGTAGATGAATAAATAAATAAATAAAAAATAAATAAATAAATAAATTAAGTGCTTGCATCTTCCCGATGTTCTCATTTTTCTCCATCAATCTAACCAAAATTTCTGTTTGCCTTTTGTTCGTCATCACTTTTGACCTTCATAAAATAAATATTTGAATGTTTTGTCCTTAAAATAATTAATTAATTGAAAGAAAATTACATTTTGTTCACAAGAAAAAGTTCTGAACTTCACTTTCCTTACGGGTCGATCAGAAAATGACAATCGAAAAGAAACGACTGTTAAATCGAAAAGTTTCGATCACAATCGACATTCGCAATATGAAATAGAGTAATCGACCGACGATCGATGATCGAAAAAGGTCGATTATCGATTAGAAAATCGACAACCACAATCTGGACCAGAATCTTTGCTTATAAAACAAAAGCATACTATCCGTATTATGTGCAAAGTAAATCGATAGACTCCAAGCTTTGAATTGTTTAAAAGTCTTCTACTTCTTCTATTAAGACATTTGTATTTCTACAAAGTTTTAAAATTATTTTTCGATAAGTCAGGTTATAACTCTTCTAGAATTTATGAAAATCATAACCTGCGTGTTAACACTAGAAATCTCGTCCACATATCAACCTTTAAAATAGCACTTTATTCTCACTTTTATAATATTTCTGCACCCCATCTATTTAATAAGCTACCTGAAAATCTAAGATCTGTGAGAGTTAAATCCGTATTCCTTAAAAATATTAAGCAATGGCTGTTCTTGATGAATTGCGATGTTCTGGAAAATGTACTGAATCCATTAGTTTAGTCTTTCATTTTATAAGGTATTTCTCAGTTTTGTTTCTTTTTCTCTAAATTTGAATTACTGTTATTTTTTTAATTCTTAAGTTTATCGCATTCCCATCGATAAATGTATTAACCATCATTATTTAGTACATATAGTACCTACTTTCGCCTCTTGTTTTTAAACAACAGAATGTACCTACTTAACTGTTAAATTTTTGTTAACTTAAAGAATCTTTGACTGATTATGATTTTTTCATTGTTAATTGATATAGCTGTAAGTTTTTTTTGAAATGAAATAAAGTCTTAGGCCCGGTGCACACATGCGTTCTTTTAACGCGCGGTCCCGCATCGGTGTCGCTGCGGTGCCGCAATACTTCAATGCACACATGCGGGTTTTTCTCGCAGAATTCAATTTGCGTCTCGCGTTTTGAGTGCAGCAATGGAGGTTCATAAAGAAAAAACAGTAACTTTCGCATACCTAATGCATCGGCTAAAAAAAGGAATATTCTATACATCACTATTTTCGAATGAGTGTAACATCATTTGGTGAGTTCACAAAATACTTGACTAATACATATCCACGCAGCTCTTTTGTTTTTTCCGGTCATGGTGTGTGAATCGGAAGCAACACTCCATATTTCTTGAAACTTTTGTATCTCTTTGACAAATAATTCAAAATCCAATTCTTCCATGTTTGACATCTTTCTTTCGAATTTAACTAGCGTAAAAATCACGCATGTGTGCACTGTTCAATAACAAACAATGTACTCAAAGACGCAACCGCGTCTGCGGTGACGCAGCGGTCTCGCGGAAACCTGCGAGTCTTTTTACCCGCAAGAATGACGCGCGATGCCGCAGCGTCACCGCACTCGTGTGTGCACCACTCAATTCATTCGTGAGTACTGTAAGACGCAAATGCGGTGACGCTGCGGTACCGCGCGTCAAAAAAACGCTTGTGTGCACCGGGCCTTAAATAAAAAAAAAAAAAAGAAGTATTTCAACACTTTTTCTGATCTTGTGTTTCGTTTGTCAGAAAATTTAACACATGAAACCGAACAAAAACTTCTTTTACTTTCGACACTTATTTTTACGTGCTCGTGTCGTAATTAAAAGCACTTTCAATGATTTTGCACAGAACTTTCAGATGTTACTGTACACGAGTACAGAACTACCCTACCATCTGTTACTATTTAACCATTCGAAAAGAACAAAGATACTTCTCTTTTCGAATAAGATAATATCATCATAATGATGGATTGGATGCATATGAATGTGATTAAGGTCCACTATTCCACATCCCGGTAGAAGAGGCCCAATCCAAAAAGATCTCTGCGAAGCTTGCATTGAAATTATTGTAGGCAAGGTATGTATCTACTATCTACACAAACGGAAGTGTATCCAAATTGTTGTACAGTTGTTTTTGTTTACCGTTTTGAGTGGTTTGTGTTGTCATTAGTAAGCCGGCCGGGAAAATTTCTTTCAATTGGTTTTAAGTTTTTTTTTTTTGTTTTTTCCCATTTCTGTTTTTCATTTTTATGTAGGTATGTTGGGCTTTAGTTGATATTTTTCTTATTTTTCTTTCACATGCAGCAATGTGCAATTAGTGGATTTAGCTTGTTGTGAATTATATTTCAGATAAAACGCAATAGTATAGGTATGGGAATTAAAAAGAAAAACGTTGAACAAGTGTCAACAACAACAAAGGCGGACGATTCGAAAGAAGACTAATATGTGAGAATATGACGTTGAATTATTTATTTATGTAAGTTTTTTTATTTTATTTTTTATTAGGTAGGTTGTTGTAGCTACGTTGGTACGTACATAAGAACCTTCTTTCATTGAAAAGTTCGTATAGTTTTTTCTGTGACATGTTTAAATAGGTATTTTATTTTATGATGGAATTTCCATGTAAATGTTTAAATATAATTATAGTAAAGAACTTTCAAGGTTTTGATAGCTTCATAGGAACTTAGATTTTCGTATAATGTATATAATAAGCTTTGAGAAGACGTGGATGAATGATGCAATCATAAAACGAACGAAGAAAGATTTAATGAGATAAGCAGTGCTTTGAAGGAAGATAACTTTTATATAACAAATAGGTATGTGCCTTTTTTGATGAAGGTATTAATTTGTTTTGGCTGATTTGTATAATGCCCACCCACAAAAGTTGTTTAACACAAAGATGCGGTTTCTGATAATGTGGGAGGAATAATCTTCATGTTTGATAAATGACATTCGTGCATTTGAATCTTGTGAATGTAACCCATTGAAGTGTAGATTTATGTTTTTTTTTTCGGTATGGTCGAATAACAACCTTTGAACATAGAAATACTCAAATGAGTTTTAAAACTTAGAACCCTTCTACCTATGTATGAGTATGTAACGGGTGATTTTTTTGAGGTTAGGATTTTCATGCATTAGTATTTGACAGATCACGCGGGATTTCAGACATGGTGTCAAAGAGAAAGATGCTCAGTATGCTTTGACATTTCATCATGAATAGACTTACTAACGAGCAACGCTTGCAAATCATTGAATTTTATTACCAAAATCAGTGTTCGGTTCGAAATGTGTTTCGCGCTTTACGTCCGATTTATGGTCTACATAATCGATCAAGTGAGCAAACAATTAATGCGATTGTGACCAAGTTTCGCACTCAGTTTACTTTATTGGACATTAAACCAACCACACGAATGCGTACAGTGCGTACAGAAGAGAATATTGCGTCTGTTTCTGAGAGTGTTGCTGAAGACCGTGAAATGTCGATTCGTCGCCGTTCGCAGCAATTGGGTTTGTGTTATTCGACCACATGGAAGATTTTACGCAAAGATCTTGGTGTAAAACCGTATAAAATACAGCTCGTGCAAGAACTGAAGCCGAACGATCTGCCACAACGTCGAATTTTCAGTGCATGGGCCCTAGAAAAGTTGGCAGAAAATCCGCTTTTTTATCGACAAATTTTGTTCAGCGATGAGGCTCATTTCTGGTTGAATGGCTACGTAAATAAGCAAAATTGCCGCATTTGGAGTGAAGAGCAACCAGAAGCCGTTCAAGAACTGCCCATGCATCCCGAAAAATGCACTGTTTGGTGTGGTTTGTACGCTGGTGGAATCATTGGACCGTATTTTTTCAAAGATGCTGTTGGACGCAACGTTACGGTGAATGGCGATCGCTATCGTTCAATGCTAACAAACTTTTTGTTGCCAAAAATGGAAGAACTGAACTTGGTTGACATGTGGTTTCAACAAGATGGCGCTACATGCCACACAGCTCGCGATTCTATGGCCATTTTGAGGGAAAACTTCGGAGAACAATTTATCTCAAGGAATGGACCGGTAAGTTGGCCACCAAGATCATGCGATTTGACGCCTTTAGACTATTTTTTGTGGGGCTACGTCAAGTCTAAAGTCTACACAAATAAGCCAGCAACTATTCCAGCTTTGGAAGACAACATTTCCGAAGAAATTCGGGCTATTCCGGCCGAAATGCTCGAAAAAGTTACCCAAAATTGGACTTTCCGAATGGACCACCTAAGACGCAGCCGCGGTCAACATTTAAATGAAATTATCTTTAAAAAGTAAATGTCATGGACCAGTCTAACGTTTCAAATAAAGAATCGATGAGATTTTGCAAATTTTATGCGTTTTTTTTTTTTAAAAAAAGTTCTCAAGCTCTTAAAAAATCACCCGTTATATGAATTATGTCTGCGCCCTTGTAGTGATATACTAACTGGCCTGCACCGGCTTCGCATGGCTTTCCAAGTAGAGTGAACATTGGAAAACGTTTATTAATCCATTGGACCTACGCTAGACAGTTGAACTTAGATTGCCAGAGTTGTGTTTTTGAGTGTTTGTGATTTTGAAACGGTAAGTGATTTTTCCCAAGCAACACATAAGCTCTTGGAGAGTACTTCAATAAATGTATCAGCTCTTTACAAGCTGTTAGTTCAATCTTCTTAATACCATTTCACTTTATGACCTCCTAATTTGCTCTTTAAAATGTTCTTTTTATTATAGTATAATTAAATGCTCTTTAAAACATCTTAGAGATAATCATGACAAATGTCACCATATTGACTCTCTATGTACCCTCTATAAAACCTCTTTAAAAGGAGTAGTTTTAAAATGCTGAAAGAGGTTTTCATTTTAATCTTTCGAATACATCTTGAAGATATTCTGTGGAAGTTTTCACTAAAACGTATTTATGAAAGCTTAACATCAAGAATTACTACTTTCCTCTTTGGTTGAAAAAAATGTTTTGTTTCGCCTAACAATTGTGAATTGTGAAACCAAGCGAAAATCTTTTTTTCTCTCTTCTATTTAAAGAAAACAACTCAACTATTTAGTTGAATGTGCGCGCCATTGCATATGATTATGTTTAACAAAAACTAAGCAAAACTGCACACTTGTTTGGTTGCTTATAGAAAACAGATGAACTATTTGGTTGAATATTCGCGCAGGTGCACAAAATAGCGAACTCATTTTGGGCAATCGTTTAGTTTGTATTAAAACACAAACTTTTTAGTTGCTCGTAACAAACAGTTGCAAAACTAAAAATTGAATATGCGCGCCTAGCCTAATTGTTGTGAATTTGTTATCTTTTTCTTTTACTCTTTGCTTACACTTTGTTTGCTCTTTTTTTCTTTGAATTTGACTGATTGTAAACAGCTATATTCTTCCTTTACTCTTTGCTTACACTTTTTTCACTCTTTGCTTTGAATTTCAGTTTCGATATCTTATTGTGAAGTGCTTAAGATATTTTAAAGAGTTCTTAACAAATGGTTGGCGTATCTGTATAAAATACATTTTATTTTGTAAAGGGTGACATTGTTAAACGTATTTTGAAGATAAAATTATTATTTACTAGATTTTTATGTTTTATCGTTTACTATACGAAGTCATCAGTTTCTACGGATGTAAGTAAATGAAAGAAGGATGAAGAACTTTAGCAGAATATAAAATAAATATTGAAATAAAATTCAAATTCAAATAAAATTGATAATGGGTATTATTTTGATTATGTATAATATCAAATTTTCTGAATTTTCAGTGATTCTTTAGTCGGTTGACAGTTGAACTCAATATTTTGTATCTTGATGAATGTTGACGTAACAATAAAATGTCAAGTCAGCATATCTTTCTAACAGATTTTTAATACAGGGATTTTAACACTTTGTGGAATAAAAATTAAGGAATGCCATATATTTTCACTTATTTTCATATAGTATGTCTTTTTGTATCTTTTTTCTGTAAGATGTATAAAACTTATCAACTTACATTTAAATTTTGAAAAAAATGCAATAAAAATCCGGAATCATTCTTCAAACAATTATTATGTTTCTTTCGTGTTTTGTAGTATAAAGGAGATCTTAGCATCACCATATACAATAAAAAAGTTGATTTCATTTTATTTCATACAAAATTCTAAAGACGTAAGTGCTAATATGTCGCTCAGTTTGTAAATCTTTTGAGTTGTATTTATTTGCTGAAATTATTTTACATTTTAAAATTATTCAGATCGAACAAAAAAAAGACCTTTCATAAAATAAAGCACCCTGTAGGTAGGAATACCTTCGATGCATACACTACACATACATGAAACGGCCATATCTATTGCATACTTAAACGCCATTTCTTTTTTTTTATTCTGGGGGCATTTTATTATTATAACATTATTTTTCTGAATATTTTTGTAAATACTATTCTATTTGAAGGCGCGTTAATTTCAAGTAGGGTAGAGTATGCGGTTTCAAATTAAATCTTCTCTCGCAAATCAAAGCACACAATCATAAAAAGGGTATACAATGAATATCGTAAATCCAGTCATAAATTATTGAAGGAAAGAATTCGCCATGTTTGTGTATTTATATTTGTCAATCCATTTTATTTGAATTGCATTAAATTTGTATTTGCGTGAAAGAGAAAGACATTTTGTATACATTATTTTTCTTTTTCGCAGTTCAATCTTTCTACTCAAAAATATAAACATCTTGAAAACCACTTGAAAGTGTCTTTATAGATTAATCAAAAAATGATCTTTATGAAGTCTTACAAATACTTTAATTAGAACTCTTTGTTCAGTACAATAGACTCCTCCCTTTTAGGCCTTTTTGGGTATTACAGTAGGGTTGCCATCCGTCCGTATTTTCCCGGACATGTACTCTTTTTTCACTGTGTGGGGGAGGTCCGGGATAGTTTTTGTTAATTGTCCGGGATTGTACTCCTTTTACCCATTGTGTATCTATTTACTTTTATGCTACTTATAATTAAATGGTTATTCAAAAATGAACCGAGGCCCATTAAAATTAAGTGAACGAACAGATCCAATATATGAGAAAAGAAATTATAGAACACTTGCCCAACTTATTGTTAAAGCTCTTACACAAAATAACTTATTATCAAAAGTAAGTGGATTTTGCGCTGACAATTATTGCAATACTAATTTTGGTGGAAGACAAAGGAAAGGTTCTAACAATGTATTCAAAGTTAAAATCTTTAGTCAACCAAAACATGATAGGTGTAGGATGTCCACCACATTAGTCAATGCGATCCACCATGGATGTGATACTTTACCAGTTGACGCCGATATCATAATTGTAAAAATATACAACTATTTCTCTATCTACACAGTCAGAACGGAAAGACTTCGAGATTTTTCTGAATTTCTTGAAAATGAATATAAGCCTTTCTTATACCATTCGAAAACCAGATGGCTTTCTCTCTATCTTGCTGTTGAACGTCTTTTGCTTATGTACGAGAATCCGCCTACAATATTGCAAACATTTTTTAAAGACGACTTAAGCGAGGCGTATTTATTTTTGGTTCATTCTCTCATGTCAACATTCAACGTCAATATTCAAAAACTTGAAAAACAAGACATTCCTACGAGTATTATTGAAACCGTGGAAATTTTACAAAATATTGTCAATAATATTTACGAGCGAATCGATAACGATTTTGTTCCACTTAAAACTAAATCTATTTTGAAGAAGCTTGATGATTCCGGCTGTAAAGAAAACGTTATTAAATTCACGGGACAAAAGTTAGAAACAAACTGTTACCTGAGACCGTCAAAGGAATTATTTTAACAAAGGACTTAATTTAACAAAAAAGGCAACAGTGATATACTTAACAGTATTAGATGTAATGAAAAATACAACAAGCACTGTAAAGGCTATTTATGTATTAAAAAAAAAAACAAATGAAGTTCCTTTTTTTATACATCAAAGATGTTTTGTAACTTAAAAATGTGATTTTTAAACTAAATATTTGTTTTTATTTAAATGTTAATACATTTTTTTGTTTCCTCTTACAATATAAATGTGTTTATTCTGTCCTTGTTTTGTACTCTTTTTTCAATCCTCATTTGTCCGGGAAAGTCCGGGTTTTTGAAACTCCAGTACTAGTTTCATCTAAACATATCTGGCTACCCTATATTACAGACCTCTTTAAGATTGTTCAAAGAGTTGAAAACACTTGGAAAATAACTTTTCAAGATATCTGTAAGAGGCAATTGTGTTGCTTGGGTTGTGTTGTGTTTACAAATATTCTTGGGTTAAGAAGGAGTTTCTTTGACAAGAACGCCCATTCTGTTAAGTATAGACAAGCTGTTTTAGCACTAGGTGAAACACAGGTTGGTACGAATACTGATCTTTTAGAATTTCGCCTGCCTGACTATAACCTAAAATGTCATTACTCTTTCGCTATCACGGCCTTTAAGTCTATGTTAGAATGATGCTGCCAGAGCTTTAACTTCATGTGGCTCAAATTTACTATCCTCAACGACATCATAATTTATTGTTTTATTTATACGAGTTCAAATCTTGACAGAAAGTCTGTCTGATTTTCATTTCCTAAATATGTAGTTTCTTTGTACCCTCACACTGAATTCCTTATTCCAGGTGACTTCAATGTACATAATTCAAGTTGGCTCCGCTATTCAGGACCGACAAAACCCAAAGGAAGATATGTTGAGATCTTTCCTGAGATGCACCACCTTACTGAGCTTGTAGATGAGCCCACTCGAATACCAGATGTTGCTGGGCAAAAATTAACACTCTCGATTTGTTTCTTACTTCGAACCCTAATAAGTATACCATAACGGTAAACTCTCTATCGACCCCTCGGACCGTTGTGTAATATCAGCCGATTTATCGTTTCCCATTCATCCGGTTAAAGCAAAGCATTCCCCTAGGACCGTTCAACAATACGAGAAAGCCAACTGGGACAGTCTAATAACTTTTTTAGAATTTTAAACTGGTCACTATGTTTCACCGATAGTGACGTTAATGCCAGTGCTGATATGATCACAAAAGTGATTTTTCTTGGGATGCGTACTTTTATTCCTTACAGAATTAAGAGTATAATGCCAAAAGAAAAGTCTTGGTTCGATACAAGCTGTAAAGAAGCTATCTGGTGAAAGAAGTAAGTTTCCGCTCTTACAAGGCAAACCCAACCGAGGAAAATCGGAAAAAGTATAATTAAGTCAGAAGCCAATGCAAGGATGTTATAAAAAGAACCAAATTCTTACATGACTAGAAATTAAGGCAACAAATCATTCAATGTCCCAAAGGCAGTAGAAATTTCTGTGCATTTTTCAAGAACGTTAAAAATTCAACTTTATCTTGCATCTCATTTTGCTGCTAGCTCTTAATTGCCTGTTAGCAACATTGCCCCTCATGTACTTGAGAACGTAAGTCATTCAATGTGACAGATAAATTTCCGCACTCGTACAGTTTCAAGAGCCCTTCGAGATCTTAATATAAACAAATCTACTGGTCCTGATGGTATACCCCATATTCTTCTGAAGTGGTGTTCTTCATCGTTGGCAAAACCATTGCGTAAACTTTTCCATCGCCCCTACTGGTCTGGAATGTTTTCTAGAAAATGGAAAACAGTATTTTTCCAGCCTGTTTTCGACCCTTCCCCTCTCCTCCACCTATCGACCAATTGCAATCACGTCCCTTCTTTCCAATGTCAAGGAAACGCTGATAAATTATCAGCTTAAGCTTAAAAAGCTTAAGGCTTGAATCTTTACATCATTTTGCATCATTTTGGAGAAAGTAAGATTATTGTACTTGATATTTCGAAAGCATTTGATAACGTTTTTGGCATCAAGCTCTCTGATCGAAAATGCATGCAATTGGTACTGATGAGTCTCTTCTTCGTTGGATTAGAAACTACCTTTCGAGCCGCTCAATACACGTTCTTATGAATGATTTTAAGACTGAAGTTCATAAAATAAATGCTGATGTGCAACAGGGCTCCGTTTTGTCTCCGACTCTCTTTCTCATATTCATCATATATTCTCAGCTTCTCATATTAGTTTGATAAGATTAACTTCCTTGTTCTTCGTATGTGGATTTGGAACGGCAGCGTATGATAAGCTCATAAAATTCTGATCTCGATAGCATTGTCAATTTGGGAACCAAAAACCACTTAGAATATAATGCTCCAAAAACTCAATGCTGTCTCCTGTTGTTAAAGCGGAACCCACGCCCCATGCCGCTATTCATGGGCCGAACTTGAATTGAGGAAAAAGAACAGCTTTTAGTTCTCGGAGTGCGCATCTCAGAACACCTTTTGTGGAATGACCACATATTCGACGTCGCCAAAAACACTGCTAAGTGCTTAGGTTTCTTTCAACGATGCAAAAAATGTTTCACTCCTTCTGACCTGGCTGTAATCTATAAAACCTATATTCGTCCAAAGCTTGAGTACAGTTTCCATATTTGGGCAGGTGCTCCAGTAACCCACTTCAGTCTCTTGGATAGAATCCAAAAAAGAGCTTCAAAAATGATAAGTGATATAGAACTATAACCAAAACATTTGTTTCGCAATGCTTCTTGTCTTTCACAATATTACCGAAACAGGCAGTTGCATTCCTCGCTTTAAACAATTTTGCCGTGATACTCGTTCTTCAGGACGTATTGTTAAATTCAGAGGTTCTTTTTTTAGCCGCACTCCACGAATGTAAAATGGCTTACCCGACTCTATATTTCCTTCCTATTATGATATCCAAACATTCAAATCGAATTTATGTATACCGGTATCTCCTTTTAAATCCTCTCCTAAACCCTCGTACTGTGTTCAACATTTTAAGGGTAATCAAGATTCCTTTAGGCTGAAAACACACCGGATAAAGCAAAACGTTTTTTATTCGATAGTCAAAAAAAAACAATTTTTATTTGAACACACACCAAGCGAAACAGAATAAAACAAAACAAAACGTTTTGTTTTTTTGTTTCGTTTGGTGTGCGTTGAAATGAAACAAAATACGAACTATCGTAAAAGCTTAACTCCGGCTGAAAGGTTATAACTCTACGGCAAGTAAACACAAATAACAATTTTGTATTTACAAAACAGACATTATGTATTTATTTATAAGAAAAGAGAAAAGCTTTTAATCTTGATAATCTTCAAATGTCATAGTAGGAAGTAGCAATCCACAGCTTATCAATAGTAAGTTTATTGGCATGTTCCTTATCTTTATAATTATAGATAGGGCTTCTTGCCTTAATTAAAAAAAATGAACTTCTCTCCATCTACATTTTTCATATTTATTTAAAACTAGCCGACCCGTACTCGCGTTGCTTCGCAAATTGTAACTACGAATATTTTCTTAGTATTAATATTAGCATATGAAAACATTTCTCAATGAGACTGAGCATATTTGCTACAATAATATTAATTTTAGTTTATATGTATAACATACCGTATCGAATTAGATTCTCTTTCACACTTGAAAAAAAAGAGCTTTTTCATGTTTGTGCATATTATAAATATAACAATATAGAAAATAATAAAATTTATTTCAAATAAACGGGTTGACTACTTTCTGAGATCATTCAACCCAAACTTTAAAATCTTTCGCTTTTGTAGAATAGTTCATGTGCACGGCACTGTAGTCAATTGGATGTCCTTCTTCGTCACCCAAAATGCTATTGAGTGTATTCAAGTAACTTAAAAAATAAAATGCACGACTGGCTCTTATGTAAAAGTACTTTGGAATTTAAAATACCCCCATTTTATAAATATAAAACATGGATTTAATGAGATAAAAATGTCCAAATGTATGGAATTGCCGTCTGATTAATCTTTTTAATATTTAAGTAATTTTTTATATGACAAATTCCCTTAAAATTTTTCGAGAACAAAATTTGGGATGCCAAATTTTAAGTATTAGGTAATATAGATTCTAGAAATAGTTTTTTCTTTCTAATATCTTTATATACAATATTATTTTAAACTTAAGGGGGCTCCTGTTGAAAATTTTTGGTTAAAATCGTTAGAGCTGTTGATGAGAAAGTCAAGAAATCAAAAAACGGTTCTATGACAGGTACCGTTAATAACATTTTGCCAGAAAATTTTTTTTGACCAAAATGTAGTCTATGTCCAATGTCCATAATATCACACCTAATTTTTTTTATCAAAATCGTTAGAACCGTTTCGAGATAAATAAGATTATGCATTACGGGTGTATGGGGGGAACCGTTAGTTTTGGAGCTAAAAAAAAATTTCAAGTTCTCCTCTAGGGATTCACCGAAGACCCTTAACTACCGAGATTGAAGAACATAGGTCTAGTGGGTAAGGCTGTAGAGAGAGGTACAGACATACAGACGCACTGAAACATGTTTTTTGTGTACTAAATCGTCCTTAAAATTTTTATAAACAAAAATGATATGCAAGTTATTAGTATTCAATAAAATACATTTTATAACGCAATTTAAAAATTTATTTGTGTATCCGTTTTCTAGATATTGAATTTTCAAAAAAAAATATATTATTTTTTTAAAAATCAAAAAACTATTTTTTCGAAAAAAATTTTAGATTATATTTTTTCGAGTGTATAGAAGCTCACGCATAAAAATTTTGGTTAAAATCGTTAGAGCTGTTGATGAGAAATTCGTAAATCAAAAAAACCGTTCTATGACAGGTACCGTTAATAACATTTCCCCCCAAACATTTTTTTTACCAAAGTGTAGTCCGTGTCCATAATACTCGTATCATAATAAGTGAGATTATGCATTACTGGTGTATGGGGGTACTGTTAGTTTTAGAGCTAAAAAAAAATTTCAATTTCTCCTCTAGGGAATCACCGAAGACCCTTAAGTACCGAGTTTGAAGAAAATAGCTCCAGTGGCTTAAGCTCTAGATCGAGGTACAGACATACGGACATACAGGCATACAGACAAACAGACGGAATCGTCGGACCCACTTTATTCGTTTTCGCTATCATCGTAATGTCAACTTTGATCAAAATCTAGAGTTCCAGATGCAGAACTTGCCCTATAGTTAGTCTTAGTACCTATTACTAATAGGTACTCTATAACCTATATCGCAAGTAAAAAGAGCCAACCCCACATTGCTCAGCGATGTGACGATAGAATTAGAGAAACAAAAAAATGTGTGTGTGTCGGTTAGTTAGATAAACTATACAAATACAATACAGAAAAATTGAATATGTAGGATGTAGGTAGGTAGGTAGGTAAGAGAAAAAACGTAACTATTGAATGGAACAGATATTAAGAGAGAAAGAGCATGGGAAGAAAAGAAAATTAAAAATTTTGGAATGATAATGAAATGAAACAAAGCAGCGACCTTTCGTTTGTGATGAAATCTAATTCCTGGATAAAATAAATTCAAAAAGTTTATAATTTTATAATTTGTTTTTATTTATTTCTCAGGTTGTATGTGTAACTAAGAAGTGATTTTGGGCTTAAAATTTGCGCAACAATATTGACTTAATGAAGCAATGCTAATCTTTGTCGATTATTGTATAGGTTTTAAGATATGAGTGGTTGTATAAGTCAACTAATGAAAAGAAATGGACAAAAAATGTAAAATTCACAATATTTAAGTTTGACAAATTATTAATGAAAAAAAATAATAGCCATAAACACTCTTATAACAATATAAAAAATAATAAAATTTATTTCAAATGAATCGGTTGACTACTTTCTGAGATCGTGCGTATCAAACTTTAAAATGGTTTCGCATTTATATAATAGTATAGATATAGATTTGCGCACAGAGTAAACGTAGAAGCAAATAAATCTGTAAAGTGCAACGAAAGAAGAAAATAAAAAGAACGGAATCCAAATTTCGTTTTGCAAAAAACAATAGGTCAGCTATCGGCAACGAAACATGTTTTTCTGTTTTGCTTTTGTTTTTATGTTTTGTTTCATTTGGTGTGCGTTGGGCCATAAGAAAGTATGCAATTATCGTCAATGACCCTTGTTCGAAACAGTTTTGTTGCATTCGGTGTGTGTTGCTCGTATAAAATAGCATGTATTTTCGACAACCACCATCGAAACACTTCAAACAAAAAACATGTGTTTTGTTTCGTTTTCTTTGGTGTGTTCACTCTCATAAGAAATAATGTTCTCTTGTTTCACGAAACAAAAAAACACGTTTTGCTTTATCCGGTGTGTTTTCAGCCTTAGTGCGCGCAAAATATAAAGAAAAAAGTGTTTCTATTTCATTCCCTTAACCGGACAGTTCTCATAACCGACAAAAATTGGGGGAACATGAGTGTCCGCTTATTGGAGCTATGTGCAAGTAGAGATGTCACTGTTGCATTTTGACCTAGCTCCCAGTCGCATACACAACGTTCTCGTAACTCTTAATAAACGTTACAATGTCGGGAGGTATGGATATTTTATCCCTTAAAGAGGAAGATGTCACCAAGATGTTAGCCGCAACCACTCATTTGGGTAGTGAGAATGTAAACTATTAAATGGAGCAATTCGTTTTGAAGCGTCGTCCCGATGGTGTTAACATCACCAACTTGGGCAAGACCTGGGACGTTTATGTTATCTCTTCTCGTCCTTTGGGCCAACGTGCTATTCTCAAGTTCGCCAAGTACACCGACACCGTACCAATTGCTGGACGTTTCAAACCCGGTGCAGTCACCAATCAGATCCAGGCTGCTTTCCGAGAGTCCCATCTTTTAGTTGTGACCGATCCATCAACTGACCGCCAGCCAATCATTGAGGCATCTTATGTCAACATTCCAGTCATTGCTTTCACCAACACCGATAGCCCATTGCGTTATGTTGATATCGCCATCCCATGCAACACCAAGTCGCCTCATTCTATTGGTCTGATGTGGTGGTTCTTGGCTCGTGAGGTCCTCCATCTGCGTGGTACCATCTCGCGCTACTGCGAATCTACCGTGACCCAGAGGAAACTGAGAAGGAGGAAGCTGTAGCTAAGGAGCTGTTGCCAGCACCAGTCAAGGTTGATGAAATCATCGACATTCCAGTCGAGGAGACCAATAACTGGGCCGATAAGGTTATTGCTGCTGAGACAGCTGTTCCCACTTCAACTACTGTTGGTGTAGAGGACTGGGCTGACGATAAGGTCAAGACATCCTAGGGTGGGGATGGAAATTTCTAAACATGTCGAAACTGTTGATCTAGTTTCCAAAATACAAACACTGAAATAAAGTATTTCTCAGTCATGCTAGTTTTGCCGCACAATACATCGTGGACAAACAAATGTCTGTTTATTTAATTTTTGAATAAACTGTCATTATTATAGGTGTGTTCAGAAAGCAATCAAAATCGCATTAGCACGATACAACTTAAAAAGAGTTAAAAATTATATAAAAGATAATAAGCCGTGTATCATTTATCCAGGTTTAAGAAAATAATATCAGCAATTAAGGCTATAAGCAGAGATATGTACGAGTATATGCAGAATTACATCTTCTTTTTCATCTTCATATAAATGTCTGATTAAATTTAATATTAATTTTTTTTTCGAATTAGAAACATAATTTCCCAAAATTTTAGTTGAAATTAAAGCTGTTTAAGTATGCAACTATGTTAAAACAACGATTTTGCTAATTTTAATCGAATATAGCACCATACTTTCTCTACCCTTCTATTAAAGTTAAAATCATCGAATACCTATTTTATTTTATTTTGTTTTATTTTTAGTATCGTGCTAACTTCATATGACTTTTTCACATTTACAAACGTCAAAAACGGTCATTTTACTTAGTTTTTTTTTCACGAACTGTCATTGTTTTAGGTGTGTTCAGAAGCAATTTACTAAGAAAATTGTACTAAATAGAAAATGTTTGAAACTAAGACTTAGTCAACTTCTTTAAAGTTAGCAAATTTTTAACAAGTATCATTCTAATGCCCTGAAAATAAGCTGTTTAAAATTTTTCGCCAATAGTGTTAAATTTTAGTCGAATAAGTACGATGGTAAAAAGACAATTTTAAAAATTTTAAACGATCTTAGCATCATGGCTCTAACGTTTTATTAATGTTTAAATCATCAATTTTCAGCCGTTGCAAACAAATTTTTTTACACCCCTACATCTTTCGACGAATTGACAAATGTCCAAAAGTATCTCTTTTCATTTAAAGTGCTTTTCCTTAGCCGTTTAGCCGGTAGAAAATTGTAGGTCCCCTGATAATATGAACACAGTAGTTGTGAGTTGTACGTCACTAGGCTTATGCTTTATGAGCCGCCATGGCCTCTTATTTATTCATATTTTTTTTAAATCATCGAATTTTCATTTATTTTATTTTTCTATTTTAAAACTAACTTCATACGACACTTTGATATTTACAAGTGTCAAAAAAGGTCTGTTTTGTTGTGTTTTGCACGAACTGTCATTATTTTGATGATGCGTTCCAAAGCAATTTATTAAAATCAAATCACAATACATACTAATACTTAGTTATTACACTGGTTTGAATCTAGTAAACTTCTTGAAAATAGCATATGTTCATACCTTAAAACTAGGCTGCTTGACATCAGTCAACTTTAATTCTTGAAATTCTTTAAATTTTAACTCAATTTTCACAATAGACAAATACCTACACATTCTTTTTACTTGCGACTTATAGGTACTATAAGGCAAGTTATGCATTCGTAAAAAAAATCGAACTCGAGATTTTGATCAAAGTTGACATTACGATGATAGCGAAGACTAAAAAAGTGGGTCTCGCAATTCTGTCTGTCTGTCTGTCCGTTCGATTGCAGCTAAACGGCTCGGCCGATTTTCTTCAAACTTGGTAGATATGGGTTTTAATTTTTTTCCCCCGGATGTTTTTTGATTTGATTTTTTAAGACCAAAAATAACGGTACCTGCCATACGAATTTTTTTCGAAATTTTATAAACATTTTTTTTTCTCAAAAACTGTTCGACAGATTTTAAAAATAAAAACGCAAAAAAATTTCATTTAATTAAAGCTAGGTATTTGTTGAAAAAAATTTTCAGAAAAATGGTTATTGAGGGTACCCCCCATGGAACCATTTTTTTTGTTTTTGATTTTCTCAAAAACGGTACAACCGATTTTGATAATTTTTTTTTTGCTAAGGCTCCCCAAAAACCTGAATAGAATTGTGTACTCAAATTTTCAAAACTAAATTTTTTGGAGTTTTAAAGAAAACTTCAAAATTTTTTTTTCTAAACTCAATATTTCGAAAACCCCTCCCTAGATTTTTTTTAATCTTGATAAATAAAAGTTTCTCAACATAATCTACAAGACGTGAGAAAAAAAATTTTATTTTACCTAAAAATAAAGGTACCTACCATACAAATGCTAAAAAATTAAAAAAAATGGTTTTCAAAAATCGTATTTTTCTCGAAAACGGTTCCGAGAATTTTGATAAAATTTTTTTTCTTTCAATAAATATTTACGATCTTTAATTTAATAAAAAAAAAAATTGAAATTAAGATATTACAGCTTGTACCTACCATAGAACCATTTTTTCGAATTTTGAACTTTTCATTATCCACATAACGGATCTTAATGAAAATTTTTATAGAGAAGCTTCTAAAAAGTCTAAAACACATTGCATTTCAAAACTTTAAAATAAATAATTTTTGAATTTTTGAAAAAAAAAATCTATTTTTTCTTTATTTTTGAAAATTCGATATCTCAGAAACGGCTCAATATTTTTGTTTTGTAAATTTTATTTTTATTCGAACAATAATAAAAACTTTAAATTGGCGTACCAAAATTTTTTCTTAAAAAGCTTTGAAAAAGTTTGTACATAAAAGCTTTTTTTTAAGAAACCACTACAACGACTTATAATTTTTGTTCTTGCATACATTCATATTTGGATAGCATTATGTTTTTGTCTCTTACTACTAAAAGAATTTAAAAATTCATTTTATGCTTATGAACAGCTTTTCTCTAATAACATTCGTTTTTAAAATTCCTAGTCTATTACATAGGAGCAAGTTCGTGCGACCCAGTCGTGCATTTTATTTATGTGTTTTTAGTGTTTTTACACATTCTAAAAGTCATTAATAAAACATTTAAAAAAAAAATTAAAATCTCTTGACCACCACATGTGAGGGCAAATAATTGCTTTGATTAAATATTCAGAAATAAATTTCTTTTAAGAACAACGGCAATACCGAACAATTAGTGTAGATGTCATTAAATTTAATAACTTCCTCCAAGAAAGGAGTCTCAGTCTTTGCCTTTCCAAACATTGAAACAAAGAAATAAGTTGTAAAAGTTTTTGCAGAATAATCAGTTAATTTCAACCCAATTCCATATCTAGTTCGTCCATTAACCCATTTTGCATTTATATTACTTTCTTGGATCAGTTTAATTAACAGGTATAGATAGGTATAGGTATACAGAAGGGCAAAAGTATGTATGTACAAATTACGGAAATGGCTATTCATATTCTAATATTATATCCGGCACACATTTTACCATTCTACTTCGGGTAACATTGGCCCTCACATCTCACATGACTGTCAGAAGTTCAAAGTCAGCTCCGAAAAATCCATTGAAATACTTCTCCTCTTCCGCTGCAATATCTACCTCTTTGAATTTGCTTAAATTCCCTGCACTATTGACCCAAAAGCAAAAAGCTGAATAAAAAATAATATTCAAAACATAAACAGAAAAAAAAGTAGAAAAACTCTTTACAACAGCAACAATGAGAAACACAAAAAAACTAAGCATAATCCATGTAATCATTTCATGAAAAGACACATACAATATACATAAGTACGAGTATATCTGACATTTGAAATGTCAGAGCACGCGAATTTTCTCCCGCTCCCGTAGGGATGTAGGGAGTAGGGACAGGCAAAGGCCAACATCAGAGATACTTTTTTTTAGACGAATTTCATTTTCTTGATGTTTGTCATTCTTTTGAATTCAAAATGGAGACCGTGTGGTCTTGACTGTGGTTACACGTTACAAGAGGGATTTCAATTTGGAGCATAAGTTGGCGCTGTTTCAGTTTTTGTTTTCCTATTATGTATTTGGACTTTCTAGGAAAAAAGACTTGGTCCATGCAATCTTATTTTTTGCTTTTTTTTTGTATTCTCTTCTATCTCCGCACGATTTCTCAGTTATTGTATCTGCTTGAAGTTCTCATACCATATTGCCGTGCACCGAAGAATTGCTTCATGAAAATGTACTTACATCTATAGAAGCAGAAAGATATCTAAGACAAAGAATAGAATTAACGCAGCTGGTATCTCTCTTTGAGATTGCAGATAAATTCGAATTGAAAACTCTATTTGAATCTCGAATGGTGTACTGTTTTTTTTTTTTTTTTATTTAATGTATGCAATTTATATTTGTTTTAACGGTCATCAAATAAAACACCATACAAAGGCAAACGTTTTAAATTCGTTGGAATACATTGTGTACATTGAGTACATTGCGATGAAAGTTGTCTTTGTACATGTTCATAAATATTCCGGGCATTTTTTTTTGACTTTTAAGACTTAAGGTAAGGTATTAACTTATACCTATATTGTCTTTCTATAAAAAAAAATATATTTGAAGCAGTTTTTATGGTTTGTATATTTTACTAAATTTTGATGCATAAACAGAATAGGTTTTCATTTTGTAAGCCTTAGGCTGCGAGTATAGTGGTGCGGCAAAGAGATGCGATGCGAGAAATGTTTGCGTGCGACAAAAAAAAGCGTTTCTATATCCTAGAAGAACTATCGAGACATATTCCTTCTAAAAGTTAGCATATAATATCCTATCCAACGTGCTGTGTGAGCTTCTTAAGTCGTTATGGAACTCTGTAATTGGGCTTTCTGCCCGGCAGGGTGACCATAAACCAAATCTTTATACTTAGGAAAATTCTGGAAAAGAGTCGAAACTTGCCATCTTTTCATTAAATAAAAAGCCAAATCTATGAGAGGAATAATCTTCAAGAGTTTAAGCGATTACCACTTCCTAAAAAAATTGATCCATCTCTGCCACGTGAACTTGAAAAATACACCGTGAAATATGCAACTAGGGAAAAGCTCTACTGAACTTTTCCAAAACGGTTTGGCAAGGAGATGCACTATCATGTGACTTCTTCAATCTCGTTCAGGTATATTTCCGGACTCGTTCATTTGCAAGAGCCTTCGAGATCCTGAAATCCTGATGGTATACCCTCCATTCTTCTGAAGAGGTGTTCATCGTAGCTGGCAAAACCATTGTGTAAGCTTTTTCATCGCTCATAATGTTTTGCCTTCTATAGACTAATTGAACTTACATACGTCCCTTCTGATAAATCATCAGCTCAAGAAATTTCTCAAATATCGAAAGCATCTTAATCACCGTCAATCTCACCGAACAGTGGAACAGATCTTTACATTGTTTTGGAGAAATTAAGATTATTGTGTTTGATATTTCTAAGACATTTCATAGAGTTTGGCACGAGGTACTCTTGTATCAACTAAACCCTTGTTCTTTGGACTAGAAATTTTCTTTTATATCGTTCAAAAGATGTTGTATTAGACGGTTTCAAGTCTAGCCTTCACAATGTAAGTGCTGGTGTTTCATAGGGCTCTGGTTTCCGACTCTCTTCTTCATTTTTATAAATGATCCCTTGTCTGAAACTTCTAATCCAACTCATTGTTTTTCGACTACTCTACGCTCAGCTTCCTCATACGCGTTCTCAAATTCGGGTCCATCTCTTTCGAAAGTTGAATCGCAACGGTATTGTATGATAAGCTCATTAAATTCCGATCTTTACAGCATTGTTAAATGGGGTATAAGACATCGTGTGGAGTTTAATGCTTCGAAAACTCAATGCTGCCTATTGTTGTTGAAGCACGAAGAAACCGAAAAGCTCAGAGTAATCGGCATGTGTGTAAACGCCGATCTTCGTTGCAATGACCACATTCTCGAGACCGCCAAAAATTAGGATTTCTATATCGATGTAAGAAATTTTTCAACCCTTCTGATGTGGCTACAATATATAAAGCGTTTATACGTCCAAAACTCGAGTATAACTCACATCTTTGTGCAGGTTCAGCACACACTTCTCTCCACTTATTAGATAGAATTCATAACAGAGCGTTAAAACTGATAGGAAACAGAGCTATCATGGAATCATTTCTATCTCTTGAACACCATCGGAATGTTTCATGTATTTCCTTGTTTTATCGCTTCTTTCACAAGCAATGCTCACTCGAAGTAGCCAGTTGAATTACTCTCCTTCATCATTTAACCCGTGATACCCGTTTCGCTAGGAATGCTCATCAGTTCACCCTAGAGTCTAATTTTGGTGGTACCGTCAAATTTTCAATTTGAAAAATTCAGATCCAATGTTCGTCGACACCTACTTACCCCCCCCCCCCCCCTGATTTCTCCATCGCCCGTGCTATGTTTAATATTATTAGGGTCTCTCAATAAACCCTTGGTGGTGCAAAAGCTCGAAGAGAACCAGGACCTAGTTACTTACAAATCTCAACCATTACTGTGTGCGTGTTGCCAGAAATGGAGGGGACCTACAATTTTCTGCAGATTCTGAATGGCTCATGAGCAGCACTTTTCATGATAAGAGATACTTTTAGAGGATTTGTCAATTCCTTGTGAGAGCCAGTACACCCCTGTCTTAGCGGCTTACGTTGCTGAGTGTTTGATAAACTCAAGCACATAGGGAGAGTTGGTATTGGGCTCTTTCAAAAAAAAAAAAAAAAAAATACATTCTTCCGGATATTTGATTCTTTGTACGAGGAGATCGAATGGTGGAAAAGATACAACCGCGAAATCTATGAGCTGTACAAAGATGTCACAACACCTCGACTACGAATGGATATTAATGCCGAGGCCAAGAGAGTCTTCGAATTCTAGCATTAAAGTTCTAGGCGACAAGTAAGATCGAATATTCGGTTTAAAGACCAGGCCATCGCATATTCCAGAGCACTTGGCCCAGAGTACTGGAAGCATCTTGCTTCGGATGGCAGTGGATGGAAATCTGTCGTTTCTCAGACGAAGCCTAAGTAAGTAAGTAAGTAAGTAAAATTGACAAGCACTTACAGAATAAATGAGTGTGAATTGTAGTATCACAGAAAAACTAATATTAATACTCCACTCTGCATTTTATCAATGATGGCTTCTGTAATAAATCCAGGGACGTGGGTGGTATTAAATAGCATAGACATTTTTCTACAGTCTAAGGTATTGATAATTGGAACTGATTTGAATGATATTTAGCAAAAAGCTGATGGCGGCGGCGGCGGCGGTAGTAGGGCTTCATTTACAGAAAAATAAGAAAATTACGGTCTATCTTTATATAAAATAAAAACTTACAAAATTAACTTTACCATATTATATAGAAGAAACTATTTTTAATAAGTTCATTCCACCACAAACTTTGATATTGTCTTCAATACTGGAGAAAAAAAATTAAAGAACTTCGATCTTTGATCTAGATAACAGATTTAACAACACCAGCTCCAGCAAGCCAACCAGCGTGTCTTTTTCGTGGATGATTTTCGATTTCAGTTGATACTTACTGGTATTTCGCTTATAAAATTGTTTTTGTCTAACGGTAATCGAATACTCTGTATTTAATATCAATTCACATTCATTTCTATCAGTTCTTAGAGGAGGAGCCGGGTGGAAATAGTATATAGTTATGTGGTAAGTCCGAGCACATGTTGTCTAGTAAGGAATCCACGTAACCGCTTCGCTTTGATTTCTATATATGGCTTACAATGTGCTTGTGCATTGTTATGACTTCAAAGGGGCCGTATCGAACTTCAAGAGCGCCTGTACGTGCAACCTGTATGAAGTGCCCCTTTTAACTAGCTATAAAAAAGCATCTAAAAACCATTGTATCGAGTCTCTGTACGTAAATAGAGCCAAAGTTGGTTATTGATACACGAGTATCTCACTGAGCTATTCCTCTTCAACATTGGAATCGTTCTTGAATTTTGTAAAACAAAACAAAAGTTAAATCTTCCTGTTCGGGGACCTATACACTTCGCACACAAGCATTGTCCGGCCCTGTTCTACAAAATACGAATATCAACGACTGTCGTTCAAAGTGGTTTTATCTGAGCTTTGAGATGCCTGTTATGCCATTTTCTTACAGTTTTGCTACTATACTGCGGTTGATAGCGACTCTCATATCGGATAAACCCGATATTTGTTTTTCTTTGAAGCTGCACATTTATTCAATAAATCCCTTTGTCTTGCTGCCTTTGATGGTTTTTTTTTTTTTTTTTTGTTATGATTCCAAGTATAAATGTGATTTGCGGTTAACCCCCGTAAAGTAATCATCATAACATGCAACATCTCAACAGAAACTGTTACGACATACATTTTATTTTCTTAAACTTATACGTTTTAGTAGCGCACTGGCTGATTTGTCAGCCACAAATATGTCATTTTTTTACATTTCACAGCGGGTTTCCAGTTTTTGAGTTCGAATTTACCTTTGTAATCGGTTTTGTTATGAGATATTTTATTTGAGGTTTGCATGGGATTGAAATGGCTAACTACCTCCTACTGATATTACAACATACAATATATTCTTCTGTGGCTGACTTTTTGAAATACTCACTTGAGCAGCAAATCTTCCACATGTTTGTACATTTGTAAATACTGACACACAAATAAAAAAAATCGGATCCAAAAGTTGACGTTTTTCCTTTTAATCAACTGATTTTTTTTTCATAAACGGTTTTTTAATAATGGCGGGTTTATATTCGAATGGAAGGTGTGTGCGAAGGGTCTAATTTTCAATGGCTCTTCCCTATATTATCGACATTTATCGACTGTGGTTTATTCGCATAGACCTGCGACTTCAGGAAACCCCACAAGAAAAAGTCAAGCGGGGTCAAATCGCATGAACTTGGTGGCTAATTCACGTCACCTCTGCGAGAGATAACCTAACCTGAAAACATTAATACAGAATGTCAATTGTGGCCTGCGCTGTGTGGCACGTAGGGTCCTCCTGCTGGCACCACATGTCGTCTAGGTGCATATGGTTCAAATTGGTTGTATCTTCGTTCTGCAACAATCGCCATTTACGTTGACCGCCTCACTAACGACGTTTTCAAAAAAGTACACACCAATGATGCCACCGGCCCAAAATCCACACCAAACGGTTACATTTTTTAGGATGCAATTTAGCTTGTTAACACATCCATTCATCCAAAAATGCGCCTAGTCGCTAAAGATTTTTAAAGATTTTTCGCCCAAAATTGGAGTCCTCTTCCAAACGCTCCGAAGCTGAGTCAGTGAACAAACGGGCATTGTCTATGTTCATGAACTTTGAGCTCCTCAGTTGGATCTTGTGCCGGTGTAGGACCAAGTTTTGACGCATAATTCGCCAAGTTGAAGTCTGCGAAAGGCCGAGTTCTTCTACACGGCTAGGAATTGAATGCCTCGGATTCTACTGTACACTTTCACGGTACACAGTGATGTTCTCGGTTGAATGTTAGCTGATTGACTATGGAACTCAAAGTCGAATGTGAAGGGCCATCACGTCTACCTTAAAATGGTCTCAACACGCCCAACGTTTGCTCTAAAGAATACTCGATAGTAAGGTTTTATGATTTAGAAGTGCTGTTCAATCGTGTAACTTGTCATTGTGAATTGGCGTCAGTTATAAAGTAATAAATAAAATAAGAATATTAAACAACAGATTTGACAGATGTCACCAAAAAAAACATGGCCGAAACACAAGACGCCAAAATCTACAGGTGTTTATTAAAAAACCCTTTATTAAATTGGTATAGCAGAAGATTAGTGAGACAATGAAAATTTAAAATCGATCCCATGATTTGGCCAGTTTAGAAAACTGAAATCGCATCCAATTCTTGTTTGTCGAAAATTGAGCAACTAAATTTGACTACATATGGTTAGTCAAAAGTCAAAAATTGAGAAATAAGCCTAGAATTTGGAGTCGCCTGGTCGCGACTTGTCAATGAGCATCAAAATATGAATAACAAAATTACAAAGAGAATGTTGTACAGGTTAGGTCAATGAAAAACAACTCAAAATCACAATTGACTACATATTTCTCACAAGTCATCTATGTAGAAAGTTCTTGTTTTCTTTCTGGAACAGCTGAGCGTAAGGGATTCGTATTTTGCAGAGCTTTGCTTCATTTCATTTGGTAGTGAGAGCGAATTTAGAAACAGTGAATGATTCTTACTGGTTCTTTGAGCAAAGCTTGGTTTGGGTTTTCGTTCTGTTGCAATGCACATTGCAATGTTGGCATATGGCTTGCAATACGAGTTGAAATATTGTCATGTATGTAATAGGAAATAGGTTTAATAGAACAGCACGAGTATCACGTAAGATTCATGGAGGGAAAAATACTGCAAATTAATCCAAAAGAATGCAAAGAAAGCAAATTAACGTATGGAATGCAAAAAAAAAATGTATGAATTCTCAGAAGATTGCAATCAATTGATTGCTGATAATGAATGGGGAAAAGTAATTGCAATCTTTTCAATGTCGTGATTGTAAATTTGAAGTCGCAATCTTAAAGTGAAGTTAATAGCAGTGTTTTTTTTCGAAAAGTTATCCGTAGTACAGTAGGATTTTATATGAATAACAAATACAACATCCGCAGTAAGATTACTGCCGATAAAAGGAGAAGTGAAATCCTGCTGCGGATAGAGATTTGACGTTTATTCCAATATCGGTAGTGATCCTACTGCGGATGTTGTATTTGTTATTCATATAAAATCCTACTGTACTACGGATAACTTTACCAAAAAAACACGGCTAATGAATGCAATCTTTTAAATGAATTCAATGAATGATTGATTAATGATGATAAGGTTTGAATTCAGAAAAGATTGCAATCTTTTACAACCATCTGAAATAACTTTCCAATTCAAAAAAAAAAAATGTGTATGTTTTTATTCAAAAACTCAATACTAGAGTTATGAAGAGGTATATCATTTGAAAAAGGGTGTACTGTGTGCATCATAACAGGAAGAGGTTTCTACACCGAATGACAAAACTCAGAGGCCTAAAGTTTTCTTTTTTTCAATATCTTTCGATGCGCATTATATGAATGTTAGTTCAGCTGGCGAAAAGTAAAATCCAATAAAAATCTGTCCGTCAAAAGTGTCGGTGTTATCAAGAACTCTGGTCTTGTAACATAATTGTTTTCTGCAATGTCTCTTTTATATACGAATTCTTTAGAAACATCTAAATCCCAGATTTGAGAATTTATGTTTTTTTTTTATTTGGGTACCTACTTGTTTTACGATGATAACCTCTCAAAAATACCATTACTCCAAGAATTCGTTAGATGATGTTTAAACACAGCTCCCTATATGTGAGGTTACAAGGTTTCCGACCTTGTGGTTTTCGAAACATTGAGTTTTCAAACAAAAATTTATTTTTAATTATTATTTTTTTTTAATCCGAAAACTACTTTTAGTACACAAACAATTAAAACTGTCTAGAAACTTCTACGTTAAAGTTTGTATCAAAATCAGTTTGCATCGTTTAAAAGAAATCGTGAAAATTGTTCTTATTAAAAGATAGCAATTTCTGATAATAATTATTACTTTTTCTAAATCTGTGGGCTACATTAGCTACAAAACTTCTTTTGGTATGGTGGTACCTATATCAAGGGATTGGTCAAATAATATCAGAACCAAGTGTGAAGAACATCTACCGGAGAACAGAGAGGCAGACGGACCACATTGCGGAAATCGCATTTTACTTGCGATATATAAAGTACTTTTTTTAGCATTTGGAAAAAAAAATCGAACTCGAGATTTCAACCAAAATTGACTTAAAGTTTTTTCTTTTAAATTCGCCTTTTTCATTAGCGATTTTAACCAACTTTTTTATCCTACAAATTTGAAAAAATATTGTATACAAATTTTCTGAAAAATATTTTTTTTTAATTTAAAAAAATAAAAGAACAATGTTTCTCAAAAAAAGTAAGCTTTTATGAAAAAACTTTGTAATGCTAACTTAAAGTTTTTATTATTGTATGACTAAAAATTTAATTTATTTTTTGACCTTTTATTTTTAATTTAAATTTTTTTTTTTTTAAGTTTTGGAATGCAATATTTATAAAAACTTTTAAGAAGCTTCTTTATGAAAAATTTCACTAAAATCCGTTATGCCGACAGTGAGAAATTTGAAATTTCAAGAAATGGTTTGTATTGAATTATAGATTTAGAATTAGAATTAATCAAAAGACAAAAATTTGATCAAAATTCTAAAAAAAAAATTTTATAAAGAAACTTTTATATATCAACTTTAAAGAAAAAACGAATCATGGGGTTTTCGAAATATTGAGTTAATATTTTATAAGGAAACTTTTATTTATCAACTTAAAAAAAAATTAACTAATCATGGGGTTTTCGAAATATTGAGTTTTGAAAAAAAAAAATTTAAATCCGAAAAAACCATTTTTCGAATTTTTTTTCAACTATTACTATTTGAAAAAAAAAAAAAAAAATATGGCAATGAGTAAAACAAATAGATATAATACCCCAGGTGGCAATCCAGATAAACTGGTAAATCCACTCTCTTCGGAGATCGGTCCTACGGATTCTGGGGAGGACCAATTATTGCTTTTAGGAAATAGACGGAGTTCAAAAACACTAAGGACTCCACCAAAAATATCACCAAGGGTTACTCCATCGAAAACCCCAACGCAAAAATCAAATGACATAGAAGTCACTAACGAAAAAGGAACCAAAACCTATGAAAAGATCGAAATAAAAGATCAGCAGTGTTCCACAAAAAACAACGAGATCCACCAAGTTGAATCCGAAAATTATTTTGATAAATGGCAAATAGAAATTTTAGCCAGAAAACAACTTGAAGTCCTTGTTGAAAGTCTTCAGCAACAAGTAAAGAGACTCGAAGAAAAAGTCAGCTTGTTCGATAAAAAGTCCGTGAAAGAAAAGTAGTGAAAAGCCCACAAAAAACTGCTAATGAGTTTCATACTGATGAGGAAGAGCTCCTCCTTGAAACTGAAGGAAACCGAAATAAACGTAAGTCCAAGAAACGAAAAGCAGAGGGTAGCCCAGAGGCTGTTCAAAAATGTCAGCAAACAGGTTCAAAATCAGATACTGCTACAATAATGAGAACATCCAATAAAGAAATAGGAGATTTATTCCAAAATAAGTCTCACGTTAAAGGTACCAGGCCACGATAAACCAAGTGCATCAGATATTGTGGAAAAGGCACTTGAAGAAAAACAAGTATGCTCTGCTCTATTCTTAGATGTTGCTCAAGCTTTTGACAAGGTTTGGCACTTGGGACTTGAGTACAAACTGCATAGGGACCTTCCCAGGCAGTACTACGAAATACTGAAATCATACATTACGAACCGACTCTTTATAGTACGGTACGACCAAAATTACTCGGAACTTAAGAAAATTGAAGCCGGTGTACCACAAGGAAGTGTCCTAGGACCAACCCTGTATCTGTTATATACAAGGGATATTCCAGTGGACATCAACGCTATCATGGCGACCTTTGCTGATGATACTGCAATATTGGTGCCAGATAAATCCGTTACGAAGGCTACACAAAAATTGCAAAATGCAGTCGATAAAGTTAGTGATTGGACGCAGAAATGGCGTATCAAATTAAACGAAACAAAATCGACGCATATAAACTTTACAAACAAAAACATAAACAATGTTCCAATATTTATAAACAGTACAGAAGTACCTTACTCCAATACCGCCAAATACCTTGGAATGAATTTGGATGCAAAGCTTAAATGGAAAGAGCACATCAAAAAGAAAAGAGAAGAACTAAACTTGAAGTACAGAAAAATGTACTGGTTACTAGGAAAGAACTCTGACCTATCTATCCAGAACAAAATAATGTTATATAAGCAAGTATTGAAACCCGTTTGGACATATGGCATCCAACTATGGGGCTGTACAAAGAAAACAAATGCTGAACCCATCCAAAAATTCCAAAGCAAGGTCCTTCGTGGAATAATAAATGCCCCTTGGTATATAACGGGTGATTTTTTAAGAGCTTGAGAACTTAAACGCATAAAATTTGCAAAATCTCATCGATTCTTTATTTGAAACGTTAGATTGGTCCATGACATTTACTTTTTGAAGATAATTTCATTTAAATGTTGACCGCGGCTGCGTCTTAGGTGGTCCATTCGGAAAGTTCAATTTTGGGTAACTTTTTCGAGCATTTCGGCCGGAATAGCCCGAATTTCTTCGGAAATGTTGTCTTCCAAAGCTGGAATAGTTGCTGGCTTATTTGTGTAGACTTTAGACTTGACATAGCCCCACAAAAAATAGTCTAAAGGCGTCAAATCGCATGATCTTGGTGGCCAACTTACCGGTCCATTCCTTGAGATGAATTGTTCTCCGAAGTTTTCCCTCAAAATGGCCATAGAATCGCGAGCTGTGTGGCATGTAGCGCCATCTTGTTGAAACCACATGTCAACCGAGTTCAGTTCTTCCATTTTTGGCAACAAAAAGTTTGTTAGCATTGAACGATAGCGATCGCCATTCACCGTAACGTTGCGTCCAACAGCATCTTTGAAAAAATACGGTCCAATGATTCCACCAGCGTACAAACCACACCAAACAGTGCATTTTTCGGGATGCATGGGCAGTTCTTGAACGGCTTCTGGTTGCTCTTCACTCCAAATGCGGCAATTTTGCTTATTTACGTAGCCATTCAACCAGAAATGAGCCTCATCGCTGAACAAAATTTGTCGATAAAAAAGCGGATTTTCTGCCAACTTTTCTAGGGCCCATTCACTGAAAATTCGACGTTGTGGCAGATCGTTCGGCTTCAGTTCTTGCACGAGCTGTATTTTATACGGTTTTACACCAAGATCTTTGCGTAAAATCTTCCATGTGGTCGAATAACACAAACCCAATTGCTGCGAACGGCGACGAATCGACATTTCACGGTCTTCAGCAACACTCTCAGAAACAGACGCAATATTCTCTTCTGTACGCACTGTACGCATTCGTGTGGTTGGTTTAATGTCCAATAAAGTAAACTGAGTGCGAAACTTGGTCACAATCGCATTAATTGTTTGCTCACTTGGTCGATTATGTAGACCATAAATCGGACGTAAAGCGCGAAACACATTTCGAACCGAACACTGATTTTGGTAATAAAATTCAATGATTTGCAAGCGTTGCTCGTTAGTAAGTCTATTCATGATGAAATGTCAAAGCATACTGAGCATCTTTCTCTTTGACACTATGTCTGAAATCCCGCGTGATCTGTCAAATACTAATGCATGAAAATCCTAACCTCAAAAAAATCACCCTTTATAAGAAATAGCGATCTACATCTTGACCTTCAAATTGAAATGGTTACAGAAGTGGTTAAGAAACACGCTGTATCACACAATCAGCGACTGCAAAGTCATACTAACTCCGAAATGGAGACCGTATTAAATGTACGAGACAATGTTCGGAGATTAAGAAGAACCAAGCCTCATGAGCTGATGGTCTAAAAGCTATGGGAAAGTGTTATTACCTTAAACTTCTCCCAATGCGATTTAAAAATTAAGAAATAAAAATCATTTGTCGATCTTTCATAGATTGGTCCTGATTCACCGGTGGTTTTAGTGCGGTAAGAGTCCTACACTACTCGGTACCGATTATTACCGATTTTTGAAGATTTCCATCGGATAAAAAAAAAAAAAAAAAAAAAACTATTACTATTTAACTGAATGAATTATTTTTTTTTCAAATCTGTGGAACAGTTTTTGAGAAAAAAGATATTTATAAAATTTCGAAAAAAAATCGTGTGGCAGGTAGCGATATTTTTGGTCTTATAAGAAAAAAAAAGAAATAAACGTGTTGGGGAAAAAATTTTAGATAAAATTTAATAAAAATTGGCCAAGCCGTTTAGGCTGTTGTCGAACAGACAGACAGAATTTCGAGACGCACTTTTTCATCTTCGCTATCATTGTAATGTCAACTTTGATCAAAATCACGAGCTCGATTTTTTTTACGAATGCATAACTTGCCTTATAGTATCTATAAGTCGCAAGTAAAAATTAGTGTGCTTTTATATGCCTGGACTACGTTTTTGTCAAAAAAAAATTTATTAAGGGTATCTGTTATATACCCGATTTTTTAGATTTTCTACTTTTACATTAACGGCTTTAAAGATGTTGACCAAAATTTTTGACATCCCAGATTTTTTTCTAGAAAAAATTTAAGGAAATTTCATATATACGAAATTAATTTAGTAATTAAAAGAGTTTTTAAGCATTATTTGCATTAATTTACGCCTTTCTAGAAATCAGACGGAAATTTTATGCATTTGAATATTTTGCTCTAATTAAACCGAAAGGTCGTCCATTTCAGCATATTAGAGAAAAGTTTGGAAGGCAATGTCACAAACATTCAAACATAAAAGAACTTATCACTGAGTGATAATTAAGTAAAAAAAATAGAGAATAAATCGCTATGTGCCTTATGAACTCAAATACAATAAACTTGCCATAGATCTTAGTGTTTTGAATTTATGTAAATACAAATTGTCACTTAAATACAATTTATCTTATTCTATAAATTCTCATTTTGGAGTCAACTATTTATATAAGCCATGGTGGTTTCAATTAAAGGTAGTATAGCTTATTCTCAATTCACATTCTTATTTTTTATTTTCTCAAGCTTGCTGATGCAAAAACCGCAAATCTGCCATTTTTCTCTGTCTGCTGAATGAAAAAAAAAACATTGATCGAGTTTCTCACACCAATCTTCTTTACATAAGGCATCATCTGACAGACAATAAAATAACAAATCAATCTATGTACGTAGGTACCTTCGACTACAGTATCTCCATCCGATATCGATGACAACAACACGATGATGTCGATGTCGATATACTCGTACTCTGTGATGCTGCCATGCTGGCCAAGTTGATACAAGTCATCAAATAATGGAAACGAGCCATAATAAATTGTCATCATCTAAAAAATGACCTTCTACGGTGAACACAAAATGAGTTCGAACCTATTTGTATAGAGCTACTCACTGACAGTGTTACCGCCCGTCAATATTTAACGATAAATTGATGTTGGAAACGAATAAATCGAGTTTAAAATTTAACAAAGGATGTAAAAGAAAAAAACATTTTCACACTCTTTTTTCGTATAACCCTGAGCTCACAACTTCACAGCTTAAATTCTAAGCGATATTGGGTTCTACATTTGAAGTGGCGATGGATTTTACTCGTATATCATAAGATTCAAAGAATTCCTTAAACTAACATTTAAAAATTTAAGGGAATGATAAGCTTTATTTTTTAATTGAGTCCGAACTTGTGGGGTTTTACTACCCTTAAAACTTTGAACACAGTCTGAGTGTTGAGGAAATGCGGAATTAAAGTTGAGCTCTCTGTTAAACCAAGATCAAGTATGGAGGAGACCAAAGAAACAAGTTCATTTCTTTCTAAGGTAATAGGTTCTAGGAAAATAAGGATGGCGTCTGCAAGAGAAATTCATGAACTGAGATTCAGAGATTGAATCAAGTTAAGATTAATTGTGAATCAGTTGGAGAAGATATATTCCCTTAATTAGTTTTATACCATCTTTGTTAATAGAATTATCAGAATCTTTAACGATATAACCGATAAACGTTGCGCCATTTATAGACAAGTTAAAGAGTATTGGCCCTTGATGACTTCCTTGAGGAACACCCAAAGCGGCATATCCTGCGAAAGATACTAGATACTACGTACATAATAAAACGGTCGTTATGTCTACTGAGACGTGTAAGGTTTGTGTGTAGATATTCAAAAAGATGAAAATACAAGTTCTTGCCCATAATTACAGTACGATTGTTCAAAGAATGTAAGCTATTTTAATTGGTCCTTTGTGAAAATTTCCGGAAAGAAGAGTTTTGTTGGTTGGGTTAAGTTATGTTAGATTAGAAGGGATTAGAAGATGATATGACAAGTTGCAACATCTCACTACATCCATTGTGTCAGAACTTTTAAGTTTTTGAATTTTTATAATGGGTTTTCGATTGGTTTCCCTATTAAAGGTTTGCCACCAGACTAAGATGCGTACATAAGATTTGGCCTTATTATGGCTGTGTACATCCAATGAGAAGTTTTTGTCCTGGAATCCCAACCCCAGCTTTTACTACTGCAAGTTAAAAATATTACTGAGGCTTTTTCTCTGTCGGTTAGATTTATTGTACATACTTATGTACTTGTGTTTTTTTTTTCAAAAATATCTGAGTGAAGTATGATTTTACACGTTTTACAAATAACGGGTGATTTTTTAAGAGCTTGAGAACTTTTTTTTAAAAAAAAACGCATAAAATTTGCAAAATCTCATCGATTCTTTATTTGAAACGTTAGATTGGTCCATGACATTTACTTTTTGAAGATAATTTCATTTAAATGTTGACCGCGGCTGCGTCTTAGGTGGTCCATTCGGAAAGTCCAATTTTGGGTAACTTTTTCGAGCATTTCGGCCGGAATAGCCCGAATTTCTTCGGAAATGTTGTCTTCCAAAGCTGGAATAGTTGCTGGCTTATTTGTGTAGACTTTAGACTTGACGTAGCCCCACAAAAAATAGTCTAAAGGCGTCAAATCGCATGATCTTGGTGGCCAACTTACCGGTCCATTCCTTGAGATGAATTGTTCTCCGAAGTTTTCCCTCAAAATGGCCATAGAATCGCGAGCTGTGTGGCATGTAGCGCCATCTTGTTGAAACCACATGTCAACCAAGTTCAGTTCTTCCATTTTTGGCAACAAAAAGTTTGTTAGCATTGAACGATAGCGATCGCCAGTCACCGTAACGTTGCGTCCAACAGCATCTTTGAAAAAATACGGTCCAATGATTCCACCAGCGTACAAACCACACCAAACAGTGCATTTTTCGGGATGCATGGGCAGTTCTTGAACGGCTTCTGGTTGCTCTTCACTCCAAATGCGGCAATTTTGCTTATTTACGTAGCCATTCAACCAGAAATGAGCCTCATCGCTGAACAAAATTTGTCGATAAAAAAGCGGATTTTCTGCCAACTTTTCTAGGGCCCATTCACTGAAAATTCGACGTTGTGTCCAATTGTGTCTATTCATGATGAAATGTCAAAGCATACTGAGCATCTTTCTCTTTGACACCATGTCTGAAATCCCGCGTGATCTGTCAAATACTAATGCATGAAAATCCTAACCTCAAAAAAATCACCCGTTACAAACTCTTTACTGTCGATAAAAGCAGAAGTAGGATCCCACTGCGGATAGAATTTTGACGGTTGCTCGAGTCTCGAATATAAATGTTGGTACAATTGAAAACTCTTGTGTACCTCGAAGGCATGTTCAAAGAGTACGATAAGTAGTTTGTTGTTTAGCATTTTTCATTTTTCACTGAGAGTTTACTCCTTTTACCGTTTGCTGCACTTTTTGAGATTTCATGTTTTATCTGTAACCAAACTAACGCGAAACAAAAACGCGAAAAAATTAAAAACGCTGCCGACAGCATTTTTATAAGAAAAACGCTGCATTTTGTATCGTGTTGGTGTCATAGAAAGCTGTGTACTCTCTCTTAAGCCAACACGTTCTGTAGCAGCAACATAAGCAGCCTTATTTATTATTTTTCACTAATACTGGGTTCAACCTCGGAATAGCTAAACCGAGTCGAAGCACTTACTTCGAGTTTACGCCACGTCAAACAAATCCTTATTTAATATATATTTTCTTAGCCGTATTAGCTACGCCTTCCTTATGTCAAATATACTAAGAATACACTGGGAAAAAAGTGACAAATCTAAAACTCTGGTTATTATACACCTAAATCAAACCCCAGCTGATTTCCATTATTATTAATTTTATTAGCATATTGTATGCATATTGGAAATTGGATACATTTAAAATTGGATTGTATAAAGTTCAAATCAAATGTACCAACCAAACCAAATTGCGTTCCCAATACCGTACAACTGTTTAGAGCGTTTGGAAAATATAAATAATTTATTATTGCAAAATATCTATCCTTTTTGTTTTAGTAAGAAACGAAAAAAAAAATTGCTTACACTCCTTTTTGTAAATTTCACAAGATGTCATCTCAAAATGACATTTAGATACTAAAACGGCCTTAAACTTCCTATCAACCAGTTTTAACTTATTCCACCGCTATTTCTCGTGCATTTTCATTATAAATAAGGTTTTCAGGTTTAGAGCCGTTGTAAAGTCGAAGTAACTTTACTCCATCGCTAAAACGAGTTAGTAAATAAGGCTGAAGGTCTCTTAGGCTAGGCGCTCACATTCAATTTTTAGTTGCACAACTGTTTGGTTGCTTATAGAAAACAGATGACTATTTGGTTGAATGCCAGTGCAGGTGCATATAATTATGTTACACAAAATAGCGAATTAATTTTAGGCAATCGTTTAGTTTGTGTCAAAACACAAAGCAAGCTCGAACCAAGCAGTTGCGAAACTAAAAATTGAATGTGCGCGCCTAGCCTTAGCTGTCTAATTTTAGTAACCCATGGTTTCATGAGTGTCCGCACACTAACGCGACAAAAAAGTGTTTTTTATATTAAAGGCTTCTTACTAGAAAAAAGTTGCAATTTTTTGTCTCATTGGTGACAAACTCTCTTAGAAAGCTGTTTAATAACTAACGCGTTTTTTTTAGCAGCGAAATGTCGTTGTCAGCTGTTATACTTGAGTTAAGCAGTTATACTTGAGTTACTAAAGCGACCAAGAATTTTTCTGAAAAACGCAGTTGAGAAATCCAAAACAAACTAAAGTCTGCGAACAGATCCATTGAATTTGGTTCTGATATTTGCCAAAAAAAAATACACAAACAACTTCTGTGATATAAGGAATGGCTGGCCAATAGAAACGGTAAACAAAAATTGATTTAAATTCAAAAGAATAAATAAAAACCACAATATATCGTCGCTTTTCCGGCAGAGTGGCATAAGTCGAAATTTGTTGTTTTAGTTTAGAACACAGAACTGAGCTGAAAAAAAAACACAATTTTTCTGTGTAATCGGCATTAACCTACTTCTTCTAGTTTCCGAGTTATGAAAAAGCGCCGCTGTCAATTTCCACAAACATCCCTGTCATTTTTTATGTATTTTCGAAAAACGGCATAAATTAATTTTTGTTTTCTTAAATATTTCGTTTTCTATAAAACTTTACAAACAAAAAATGCAATTTTTTCATGTTTCCATTCAACATTCGAGTTTCATTTTTTATGAACAACGAAATTTTTTTCTTCAATATGAAAAAAACTTTAAAAGGCTCTCCTGAAAATTTACAAATTTCGACTTATGCCAGTCTGCCGGAAAAGCGACGATATATTTGCAGAAACAAGAAAATTACATGGAGCAAGGAAGGCACTTCTAATTCTCAGCCTGGCAAAAAGTTTTTTGGTTTTTTTTTTTCAATTAAATATTTGACAACTAGTAAATTGTACTAAATTTAAAGTTGAAAAATCGCATACTCAATCATACTTTACTGCGGATATTTTTTCCAAAAAAACACACCTATAGTTGCATAAGGAGAGTACATTTATTGATCAGCAGTAAATTTTTTAAACATTCAATAAGTAAAATAGGGAAAACAGTGCAAAAAAAAATTAAAAAAAACTTTAAAAATTAGAAATGCAACACAAAAAAAAACCAAGTTATATAAATAGTTCCCTATAGATCAAAAGTGGATGAAAAATTTTCCATTTTAAATAAATAGTTTATTGCCCAAGACCTCTTCTACAGAAAGTCTAACGTTTACAAACACAACGTGTATGGAAACTTCGTTTTTACCTCTGGGCCTGCATTATCTAGTTTGAAAAATATGTATGTTTTACTGGTCGCACTTAAGTTACGTGTCTACTTTCACTTGATAAATAAATATAAAGACTTACTCTAGGGTATCAATCTTACTGAGGCTCGGAGAGATAACCTCATAAAATTGCCCACTTTTCAGTTTTACATAAGACTATTTTAGAGTTTTCACAAAGCAAACGAAACGAAAATGTTTTCACGAAACTTCAAAACAACGAATACAAATCGCATCGCATTCAATGTCATATGGTAACTCTGGTTCACACACATCGACTTTAATGATGATCTGTGTTTTTTTTTAAACTAGAAAAATAAAAACAAACAAATTTTATAAATTCAATTTGTGTTGGATTATGGTTCGATGAACGTGGGGGTATCACATTACCGGAAAAGGTATTCCATGTAGGAAGACGCTTTTTGTCGCTTCTTCGCCACGCAAAAAGTCGCTTGGCATTTCGTATTGGAATCATAACGCCTTAACTAAGATGCGCGCGACACTTTCGTGGGCGCATCTAAAAAGAAAGATGTGACTTCCAGCAATGCCCCCGCACGTGTTGTCACATGCCGCCGCAAACACTTGTTGCAGCTCATGATCTTGATGATCCCAAAACTTTTTATGTTGTTTGAATGCAAATTAAAGCCAAACAAAAGTGGATTTAACTTTGGATAGAAATAAAAAAATATTTTTATTTTATTTTTCTATCTCTTATCTCAGCGGTGGTATCTGAATTGTTTCCTCACAAATAATTGCATTTCGTGATCGGAATTGAACATTTTAACTAGCATGCGTCGGCATATAAAATTAGTTGAGAACGGATGGTAATTAGATGGATGAACACGTGCAGTTTATCGAATGCATTTAATCTGGCCTTCTGATATTTTGCATGGGTGGAGACTTTTGATTTGGGTATTTTCTAACCCAGAGTTAATTATATTCACATTGAGGTGTGTATACATATAGTGCATCTAACAGGCTTGCCAAAAATATAATGCGGGTTATTAATTTTTCACTTCCTTGCATTTGTTTTGATTAGATAATATTTAATTAAGTGGTCGCCTGGCTATGATCCGCATCAAAATGTAAGAGTAAGCATAATATGCTCACATGCCCTCTACCGGTGAAACTGCAGAGCCTGTCAAGCAGGAGTTTAATAAATTCTATAGAGGGAGCTTACGGAGCCTGTCCGGAGTACGATGTCAAAGTCGTGCTAGGAGATTTTAATGTTAAAATCGAAAAGTAAGACATTCTCACCGGATTGATTGGTAAGCAAATCTATAAATGATAACGCCTTCCGACTAATAGTCTTTATGCAGCTCGCAATACAGTGATAAAATAGGTTCCCAACGTTAAGAATCCATAAAGCAACCTGGCGGTCAAACCACCAACTAAATCGACCATGTGATCATCATCGATGCAAGACACGTATCTGACATCTATGACGTGCTTACATTTCCCAGGGCAAACGGCGAACCTTATACTATTTATTAGTTGCGGTGAAGCTCAGAGTTCGATTGGCGCTTCAGCACACCTAAAGTGGCCACAGCTTCAAAGAGCACATCAGCGAGAAGTACTCGATTGTGGATTCACCTACCACAGTCGCTAACAATCAGTGACCCTAGTATCGCGATATCAGTAAAGAGGTAGCTGAAACTACCGTAGGCTACCAACCACATTAAAAAAAGAATCCGTGGTTTCCCATCTCGCAACAACACCCGAAAGTTTTATAAATAGGCCAAACAACGGAAGTAGTACAGTCAACGAACCACAAGGAATAGTAGATGCTTTCAAGTAGCATTTCCAGCAGCTTTTAAATGGGCACCGTGTTGAGCGTTTAATAGGGCAAGAAGACAACCCGCTTCAACAAACGGACATATACTCGTACATAAACCATCACTGACTTATTAATTTCATCTACCAGACATTGCAATGAGCCACATGCTCCTATAGGTCTGGTGGAGCGATGATTGGTCAAGTGGAGGTAAATGAAAGGATCACGCCCTTAAACGACGTCCATCTCACCACAACCAGATGATTATGTGACGAAAAACATTTGTTCAAGGACATATGAGTACCCTCCGCCATTTTAGGCTATTGCTTGCTAAAACTCATCAACACCCTTAATAGAGTTGAAGGACATACGATTATTATAGGTTTCAATACATGGGAATCACAATCTTTAGGGTATCACAATGGATCTACATTGATCTAAGTGTGACGGTAACAAGATCAAATGTCAGCCCATTAACCTAACCTAACCTTACCCCCTTCCAATCAATGAAGAACTAGTTCCACGACCCAGTATAAAAGAAGTAGACGACTAAGCTGTAAATAAGAACAACAAGGCCGAAGGATTTGATGGCTTACCTGCAGAGCTCTTCAAATACGGAGGTAAGGTTTTGTTTGGGTATATTTATTAAACTATCAATCGAATATGGGTAGAAGGGAGCATACCCGATGACTGGTCCATCAGCTCCATATGCCACATTTACCGAAAAGGCGATCCAATGTCTTGCAAGATTTATAGAGGCATTTTCTCACTAAATGTAGTATATAAGATCATATCCAACGTGCTGTGTGAAGTTCTTAAGCCGGTCTGTAATAATTTAGTCGGGAAGTACCAGTGTGGCTTCTGGCTCGGGTGCTCTGCCTACCGATTACGGCAAAACGTCACTACCAAAAGCATTAACTTCGAGGTAGTTGACGAGTTCATTTAACTCTATGAATAACTCTTTAGTGAAATCCGACGAGGAATTACCCTAGGAATTCCGCTGCTACTTCGGTTTAGCAAAACAAATGGATTCAAAACTCCTCACTTGAAAGACGAAGTGCGCGCTTTACGAAACCCTTATACTTTCATCATCATCATCGGCTCGACAACCAGGTTCCGGTCCTGGCCTCTTTCAACAAGTCTCTCCACCTATCCCAGTCTCTAGCCAACGCCATCCAGTTGCGCACCCCAAGACTTCGGGCGTCCTGGTCTACGCCATCTCTCTAGCGCAAGCATGGTCTACCACGCTGTCGTCTACCATAGAATGTACCACAAAGAACTTTCCGAGCAGGTTCCTCTTCGCTCATGCGAGCTAGGTGCCCTGCCCACCGGAGTCTACCGAGCTTAATTTTTGTCACGATATCTGCTTCTAGGTAGATTGCGTACAATTCATGATTGTACCGTCTCCGGAATCGTCCTTCCTCACATATGGGGCCAATAATTCTCCTTAAGACTTTTCTCTCGAACGCAGCTAAGAGGTCGTAGTGCCTTTTGCTAAGCACCAAAGTCTCGGATCCATATGTGAGTACTGACCATGGTCCTGTACAGCAGCAGTTTTGAAGTTATGGTGAGATTTCTGGATTTGAAGAGCTTTGACAGACTATAGTATATACTTTCATTCGTGCTTAATTGTTGGAGCATAAGCAGACAGGAAGAGGTGATTATGTGCTCTTTCGAAAGGAAAATTCTTCGATGGTTATTTGGTTCTGGGTGCGAGGAGGGCGAATTGAGGAGTACATATAACCGCGGACCTCTATCAGCTGTACTATCAGCGGCGCCAAGGAAGAGCGAACCTCCGGCTTAAGAACCAAGCCATCGCAGATGCCCGAGGGCTTGGCCCAGATGATTGGAATTAGCGTGCTCGAGATCGTAGAGGATGGAAAGGTGCCGTGCTTCAGGCAGTGATTTTTCAAAACGAAGCACTTTGAGAAATAGGAAGCAATTTTAATTGAAACAATGCGAACAAAATTGATAAGGTTCAAGTTAAAAGATTAAAATTTTAGTTCAGTAAAGTCGAACCTTCAAGGTTATATGGAGTCTTCCACGTTTAAGCTAAAAACGTGAGCCTATTTTTGAAGTTATAATGTGAGAAACATAAACAAGAAAACTAGAAAGGTTTTTACAATTTCCATTTATTCATAATTTTAATTTCCTCTCGAACCTGGCAAAAATGTCAGTCTTTTTTTCGGTAAGAATTTGACTATTGTAATGTCTCAAAACGGTGGATGAAAATTGATTCGAAATTATACGTACGTATGTCCAGTCAAAGTCTGACCAAAACAGTTTCAAGATGCCAGATGTTGAAAGGACGCTCCCAGTTCGTGGATATTAAAATATTTACTATTCAAACTTCTATCGAAAGGTGAATAAATAAAAATCAATCATATAAAGCCTTACTAGTACTTCTTTCGCCAGAAATTAAAAAAAAATCGTTTAAAATATTGACTAGAACATCGAAAGGTTCTTTTCCGTGCACCGCCTCGGCTTCGAGAGGTAAACTTTTTAATGATTGTGCCAAAACAGATCTGGCTGAATTTGAACGAAAGGCTGGATTGTATTGACGTTTAGGACATCAATCGATTTTGAATCATTTTTGTTACAGACTGGCTACAGAAATTGGTTTTCATTGATCACAATCTCCAATGTCTTTATCTGTCCCCATTTTTGCCATTTCAGGCGTCCCATAGGGCAGTCATCTTGGTCCCCTCTTACTTGTCCTGTGTATAAATGATATCGGTTATGTCATTGAGAACGCAGGCCTTTGTTTTTCTGCGTGTGACAGAAAGATTATTAAAATACCTTTCGATTCCCATTCACTCAAAAACGATTTAAGTTTAATACTTATATATGTAGTGTAACAAAAATTTCTTTGAACTCAATATTATTAAATGTCAAACCATGCACTTTTCTCGCAAGTGTCTTTCCCTAACTCCTAGAATTTATTTCTTCCGCGATGAACCAATTAAAGTACTCAATTTTAGTGCCCATATATGCGTGCCCATATATGCGTGCCCATAGCAGCGGTGTTCTAACCCGATCTGACATTTGAAGTATTGGCTGATTTCTTACCGAATCGTTCGTCTCGAATTCGGACACCAAACGAAGAGACTTTGAAGGTCCAGAACGTCTAACGTAAAACACTTATTTTAATAATAAAGTCTTATCATTTGGACGTGCTACTCAATCGTGTTACTTGCATTCATGACTCAATAATATTAAACAGATTTGACAAAAACTGCCAAAACAAAATCGTGGCGTCCACAATCTGTCAACATCGATCTGTTCCTATTGCAAACCCCTTACGTTTAAACTAAAGAAAAATCAACTGAATTTTATATAAGAATTTATAAGTTCCAATGGCGTTTTCTTGTGAATTTAAATTTAAGGTAAAATGACCTTGCAATAAGACACGACTTATACGAATAAATAAACCCTTATGGTTGGATGATTTTGTTTTAGCACAATTCCTTTATAACTATTATATTTCCTTTGCCTTTGCTAAAAGTTCTTTATTACATAAAATAAATGTTCTATAAATTTTCTCTCTTAAAAAAAAAATTAAAAAGTAAAATACAATCAGTCTTACCAAAAAAAAACCTAATTGATTATTAAAAACACAACTTCAGTAATTCCTCCAACGAAATGATAAAAATAAAGGGTGATGGATTTTCAATGACCAAACGACTTGACCTGACCACTGTTATAGAGTCCTACTTGCTTCAACTTCAAAGTGGATGGCGTTGCTCTTTTGAGTTGATAGAAAAAAAGAACTTTAAGAAAAAAATTAAAAAAAAGGAAAAAGAATAAAATGGTAAATTGTGCTTTATCCAAACGAGTTTGTAAACAATGAACCTAATTGCATAGAAATTGAGTTTCATACACACTGTGAGATACATAAACTTTTAGGTATCTGAAAGTGGTCTAGAATTGAATAGAATCTAATGACTATATTTATTTTTTTTTAATAATTTAGGTAAACTTAATTTCCAAAATTTTTGACCTTGAATTTTGTTTTAATTTGGAAACCCACCTAAATAATATTAATAACTATAAGTGGGTCATGTAAAAGTTTCTTTTTAAAAATGCAATAAAATGAACAAAATTAATTTTTGTCCATGTGTTATGGGTTCATTAGTAAGATTAAACATTCCCATTAATTATGGAACAAAACGTCGTTCAAGTGGGTGCCTAGACTGGCTTGGCAGTAGGGCAATCGGTCAGAATTCACCTTAGGCTAGTGCGTCAAAATTTTGAGCTATTGAGATCGATGTCGAGTTGATGTTCGTGTATTGAGTCTTACACTCTCGTCTACAGCAGACACATTTTCATTTTTACGCATTGTACGACGACGGGGACTATGAGCGTTGTCCACTAGCATACCAGTCTTACGAACTTTTTGCACAAACTTGCTTCATTTCGGCCAATAGTTCTTTTCAAAAAAACGCACTGTTTGGGTTACAGAGCAATTACTTTGGAAATAAGTGTTCAATATTTCCCAAAGTTATTCAAGTGCAAAGCGACTCATTTCGTTCCGCGGTTCTGTCAAGATTTCGAGCGGGAAACAGCTTTCAGTGTAAAAATAATATATGATTTAAAAAGAAACCACTAGATGGCCCAACCTCTATATTAAAGCATTTAGTAGAGCTTGATATCAAGCTCTCTTATTGTCGATGAATCTCTTTTTCGCGTTTCAAATCTGATCAACATAAAATAAATTCTGGTTTACACCAGCGCTCCGTGTTCTATCTTTCTGAAATTCTCTTTCTCATATTGATCAATGATCTTTTGTCCAGCAAAGTGTTCTCTCTAGAAAATAATTGATAGAAATTTTGAATGTTTTCAGAAGGTTTCTGACTGTGCACTATATTATGAAAATGGATTCTTATAATTTCAGAGCGATTCATATTCAACATTTTACATATTTATAATTTAATTTTTTTTATAATAATACCATACCAGGGGCCTATTTCACCAACTTACAAAATTGTAATTACAAGCATTGTTCAAACATGAACATACCCAATCTATAGATAACCCAATGTGTATGTGAAATAGAGATAAGACAGATCATCCTAAGCATACACTGACGGTTATATATAGATAAATAACATTTAAGTAAACAACATAGACATTAAGAATAGAAAGATAAGAAACATAGACATTAAGAATAGAAAGATAAGACAAGAAAATTGTATATATATAGAATTAACATAGTGAAATAAAACATTTGGTCCTTCGAGCCGGATCATTAGTAATGATTTGGAATTACACCCGGATTGTTACTCAAACATGGTCCTTCGAGCCGGATCATTAGTAATGATTTGGAATTACACCCGGATTGTTACTCAAACATGGTCCTTCGAGTATTTTTAAAAATTTTCCCTCACCAGTGGTAAGAGATTTTTAAAATAAACGAACTAGAATCATAATAGCCTTGTCAGAGCTACAAATACTGACATAAAATAAATAACATATAACATACAGTTATAATAGCCTTGTCAGAGCTACAAATACTGACATAAAATAAATAACATATACCATACAGTTATAATAGCCTTGTCAGAGCTACAAATACTGACATAAAATAAAAAAACATATAACATACAGTTATAATAGCCTTGTCAGAGCTAAAAATGCTGACATAAAATAAAAAACGTATAACATACAGTTATAATAGCCTTTTCAGAGCTACAAATACTGACATAAAAATTAATACTCGTAACATACAGTTAAAATAGCGTGTCAGAGCTACAAATATTGACAAAGTTAAAGTCAAATCAGGAAAGTGAAGAAAGCGTTGTCAGAGCTAAAATACTGGCAGAGTGAAAATCAAATAAAGAAAGATACAAGCCTTACAATTCATCAATGACGTAATGTTGATTGGACCTAGACTACAAAACAATATTTTCGACATCATCATCAAATAGAGGTAATGGAAATATGTAGTTACGGCAGACAACATAGCTGAAGAACATCAAGAGTATCATCGAATATTCTGGAGAGTACAACCAGCAGACAAATTAAAAGAATATACAAACAACTATAATAAACAGCAAGCATGAACTACTGAAGATTCAAAGGGACCTAGAACAGTTCAAGGAAGAAAACATTCACCATAAAGGGTTGGACTTTTACCACATAAGCGGTCACTGCGGATTTACTCGTATGTTAAGTAGCATATTGCTTGTTATTGTATTAATTATATCGTTTGGGGCATTATATTCAGAAAAAGAATTTTAGCACTTTCTGTTGGCCCGCAGAATGTTCAAACATGAACATACCTAAATATAGATAACCCCATGTGCATGAAAATAAATAAAGATAACACGGATCATCGTGAACATGCACTGACGGTGATATTAGATAAGCTAATATAGATAAGAATACTCATTGAGATAAGAATAATGTAAATTCATCTGTAAATAGTATTTAAGGAAGATTACGTTGTAAAATAAATTTAGTAATGATTTGGATTTACACCCGGATTGTTACTCAAACAAGCATTTTTTCACAAAATTTGTGAAAAGTCGATAAATTTAGTTTCGCCAGTTTGTTGAAGTTACAAAATTGTAATTGTAAATTACAATTTAAAATTTGTGAAAAAATAATTTTTTGTTTCACCGAGACTTGTGTTTTACAAGTAAAAAATTTTTGATCTTTCAATTTTTTTGTGTGTTTCTGTTTCACCAAAGAAAACAAAATTACAAGTTTCCTTTTACTTGTTAAAAAGTTCTACACGAGTCAAGACGTAAGTTATTTTTGATACAAATTTTTGAAAATAATATTTAAGGGTAGGTCTACCCCAGAAGCAAACTCAAATCTCATGTAAAAACGTGTACATGTATTGGTGTACAAATATGGCTCTCTTAGTTAAGAATTTTTGTGTTAAGAAAATAAATTTACCTCGGCTCGTCTCTTCAGGATACCTCTTTTTTCGCATCACGCATAGGATAGAGAAAGATAGAATAGAATATAAAAAAAAAATAACAGAAAACGGGAACAAGGCACGAGTGGCAAGCTGGCAAGCCGCACAGTCAGCGCAGCGCACAAACATTTGATTTTGAATTGACTCGGATTGCGCAAAAGATAAATGAAAGATTTTTTTTTCCTTTTGTATTTTGGGTAGAAAAAATTATTTTTCGTGAATCGTAATTGTTTGAGGTTTAGGAAAGGGAAATTGAGTTTTTTGCATTCAATTTTGCGCAGAATTAGACACAATAATAGACGGTTTGTTTTCTGTTTTATTTTTGGTTGCAGGTGAATTGAAACTTTTCGCATTTAGGTAGATAGCGTTTTTATTCCTTGCGTATTTATACAAGGTTAATCTGTTGGTTCTAGGACTTTTACTTTTAAGGATATTTTAAAAAAATAAAGAAAAGGGAGCACAGATTTAGACATTAGGAACCCGGGGAATTTGCTCTGATATTTATAATTTATTTTTAATGTAGACAATTAATTTTAGGAAACAGTTCACAATTCAAAAATTGCTCAACTAAAAAAATTATTAAATTTCCTAACCCAAGTAAATTAATAGACTTTCAAAAATAATAATGGTAACTATGTACCTATACCTATAAAAATGTTCGTTTGAGTCTTTTTCAAAGGGCTGTAACTCTGCGAAAAGTGATCGTATTGGGATGAAACCAAAAGCGTTTTAAATATTTCTTTTTCTTGTTTCAGAGTTTCTAAAAATGAAAAATATCCATAGTCAACCATTTTAATTTTTTTTTAAATGGCTTCATTGTCTTGAGGTTATTTATGATTTAATAAAATTAATAAGTGCAAAAAAATATAGTCTCAGATTAAAAAGTGGTTCCGTCTTTGACCACTAATTTACATGTAAAAATTGACAACATAAAAGGTAAATTGGGCAGTTTTGAAAACATGAATAAATTTGTTATAGATAATGGATTTTTTGAAACTATTTATGGAGATACATAATTGATTTTTTACAATTGACCGTTCATTTAATAAAAGTGGAAAAGTGTTTTTAAACAAACAGACTATCAATTTTGAAATTGGTTGATCAAACCGTTCGTTTATTATCTATTGTTTCTGAATATTATGTACCTAATCATCAAAATAAAAACAATGATAACAATTTTCATAGTTTTGCATTTGTTACATACATATCTTAGACTTGAAGTCCCTATCAGCGTTACCATTTTCGGAAAAAAATCGAAGGAGATTTGAAGAAAAAAGTGATGTAAATTGGGAAAAATCGAAATAGGTTTTAAAATGACTTTTAATTTACTTTTAGAAAAATTTGAACTGGGAATTTTCATAAGTTGACATTACAACACAAGAGAATAATGATTCCGTCTATCTGCAACTCTGTACCTCAATTTGCAGCCACTTTAGCTCGGTTCCTTCCATACAGCCATTATGAAATATTATAATTATTTTGAAAACAGCTCTAATGCTTTTTTTTTTTAAATTATGTATAGATAACTGTACCAACAATGCAGTCCACACTTTGGTAAAAAATAAATGTTATTATCGGTACCTGTCATAGAACCTTCTTTTTATTTTCTACTTTTTCATTTGCGACTCTTCCGATTTCGATCAAAATTTTTACATCGCAGATGCTTTGATTTTGAAATAATATTGTATACGACAAATGTTTTCCTTAAATGTATACTTTTAAATACTTAAAATTATCAATTCATTTCTTTTAATTTTAAAGAAAATTGTGTATAAATATTTAATTTTATTTAATTAATAAAACATTCTTTTATAAAAAATATAAAATATTTAAATATAGTTTAATTTAAAATTAAAAATACATATGTATGCAAGCGAAATTTTCATAGGATTCGTGTCCACATCAGTGTGTTGAGTTCCTATGCTTTTAAACTTACTTATTTGTGTTAATATATTGTGTTGACATTCTTTTTTTTTGTAATTCGATGAATCTCTTCTTCGTTGGATTAGAAATTACTCGTACCTTTCGGACCGTTCACTAAAAGTAGTTTTGGACGGTTTCAAATCTGATATCCACAAAATAAATGCTGGTGTGCCCCAGGGGTCCGTTTTGTTTCCGACAGTTTCTGTCTATAACTGTTGCTCCGCTTAATTGTTTTGCTGACGACAGTAACCTTAGTTTTTCATATTCGTTTTTAGATTCACATCCTTGTCCTCGGATGTGGACTACCAACGGCAACGTATGATAAGCTCATTAAATTATGATCTTCGAAAACTCAATGCTGTTTGGCACTTGCATCGAGGAGACTGAACAGCTTCTAGGTATGTGCATCAGAGACCATCATTTGTGAAGTGTTAACATGTTTGACGTAACCAAAAACGCCGCTAAGTGTTTAAATTTTCTCCGCCGATGCAAGAAGTTTTTTACCCCTACTAATCTGGCTGTAATCTATAAGGCCTATATTCGTCCAAAGCTCGAGTGTAATTCCCACTAGGTAGGTGCTCTAAAAACCCTCTTAAGTCTCTTGCACAGAATTCAAAAGAGAGCTCTAAAAATGAAAGGCGACCGTTGTCTAACTGAAACATTTGAATCTCTCGAGCACCGCCGCAATTTTCATAAACAATGCTCTAGTGAAGTAGGCAGTTGCGTTCTCCCCCTCAAACAATTCAACCGTAATACCCGTACTTCTAGGACTGCTCATCATTTTACACTTTAGCCCAATTTCGGACGTACTGTCAAGTACAGTGATTCCTTTTTTAGCCGCACTACACGCATCTGGAATGCTTTACCCGGCTCAATATTTCTCACTCATTGTAATGTGCAAACATTAAAAACCAATATGTATCGGTATTTCCTTTCTCATCCTATCCTACTTTCCTAATTTCTTGCACTGTGTTTAACAATTTAATGGTATTCATGACCCCTTGAGTGCGCGTTTAATATAAAAAAAATACTACCTAGAGTGAAATAAAGAAAAAGAAGTAGATTTGGACTTTTTTTTGTGAAATTGAAGTAGGTTAAAACAGAGATTTTTAAAATGAGGTAGATTTCAGTATTTTGCTGATGGTGCGAAGTAAGAAGTAGATTTTAAATATTTGGAAAAAAAGTAGATCTACTATAATTGAAGTAAAATGGTGCCACTGGTTCCCATTAGCTGAAACAAATTTCGAAGAAAAAGTTTGTCAATTTTATTTCCAATAACATCATTGTATTTTAATTTTACTTTGTATACTACTATACTAATTTTAAGCTTCTATTTTATTACCTAAGCAAAAACTAAAAATGCATTTTATATAAAAACTGATCTCATTCAAAAAACAAAAAACCAATTTCATTAAGTAATTTCGAAATTATTCACAATTTGTCTTTTTGATTTTGACACCAACAACATTATTGGAAAACTAATACTTGTTTTTTTTTTTAGAAATTAAAAACTAAGTGATAATGAATATATTAACATACATATGTATGTATATTATATAAAGGTCGTTCTTATTAGAACTGGGCCAGACTTGCCTATTGTCCTTTGTTAAAAATTATATCATTTCGAAATTTTCAACGAAATTACATCATGTGGCCTAATGAAAACGAAGTACGCATTACATATATACAGTGAACATTGGAAAACGTGAACTAATTAAAACCGAGGGTGTTCATGTTTTTGAGATTGTTCATGTTTTGGAATGTAACATTTTATGATTAAACTAGTATTCCTACCGTATTGTCTTATTACTGCTCTTAAAATAAAACATATTTTCTTTCATTTTATCTTCTTTTTGCTTGCAGTAGTATAGATTTATGAATATTTTTACATATTTATACATACTGGTACGGGTTTTAAAAAAAAATAATTTCTATTTTAAATTAGAACGTTTTACAAATAAAAGTTTTATTTAACAAATAAAATTTTTAATTTTTGTCTGTTCTATTTTTGCCAACATTTTAACAACTACAATTTCTCTTAGGCGTTTATGTCGCTTTGGTCAAAGCCTTCATCTGAACACTATTTCATGGCCTTTTTAAATATTTCATATTACGCATTGTCAATATTATGGGGCCCACCGAAGTTTTAAAAAATTAATTCAGTGCATTTTCATGTAGAAATGTTGAAAAAATTTCTGTTCACGTTTTAGAGCTTTTCGATTTGTTCACGTTTTAGAGCAGTCAATGTTAAAATTACGGTGTTCACGTTTTGGGATAGTTCACGTTTTGGGGGGTTCACGTTTTCCAATGTTCACTGTATGTATTTTCTATTTGCTTACTTTTTATCATTTTTTTTTTGCTTGGGTTTTTTGTTTCCTTTGTTTGTTTTTGGAGGCATTATACCTTTGCAGCTAGGTTGTTGCAAAAAAATATTTATAGGTATGTACAAAATAGATTTGCACAATAAAAACAAAACAGAAAATAACAGTAACGAGAGTATTATCTATCACCATGACATATTGAAATAAAGGTGACAACTCTTCCTATGTAAAACCAACAAAAATACATAAAAGAAGCGCACTTCCCATATTCTTTCTACATACTTACTTTGACATACCTCCCAATTTCACCATTCTTCTACCAGTGGAATACGTCACCACCGAAAACAAAATGTGATCGAATTTTCCTTCTGAACTTATTTATATAAATATGTACATAGGTATTTAGATTAATAGATACCTGCATACATAATATTTTGGCGCCATCCACTTGCCATATCCCTTGGTTGTTGCGTATTCGCTTACAGTGAAATGCAATTTCATCATCTAATATGTTTTTGATACATCCATTACCTACCTACGTAAAATTAAATCAAAACAATCCTTACGATACCAAATCAAATCACGGCGTTGCACCTCTACATTACCTATGAACCTACCTATCGGAAAAAAAACAACACAAAATCTATTGTATATATTTATATGCATATGTATGTATCTTATTCTATACACAACATCGCAAATTTCATTTCTTCCATCATCTACACACCCTTTGACAAAAAAAAAATGAAGATCACTATGCATCGCAATTTATTACTATGTGTGTACCTAAAATGGCTTTCCATAGAAGAAACAAAAAAAAAACAGTAGAAGTGATGATAGATCGCAAATAAAAAAATACAAAAAAACAAAATTTATGACAGCGAATTTGTGATATACCTACCTACTTATATACTTTTTTATACATACACAAAGAACATTTTTCCACTCTACCTCCGACAATTTGGAATGGTCATTGCATCATTTACCTACTAAAAACAATCATTTCTAACACGTTTTTTTCTTATTTTTTCTGTTCTTGTAATACGAGATGCAAGATGACAAGTCATAAACAAGAACAAAAAACTAAATAAGCCCAGACAAAAAAAAAAATGAATCAAGAGAGCGGATGGGCGGACAAAATTCTTTTGCACAGAGAATACGAAACCTTCTCTTTCAAAGCGCTGATATTGCAGTGGCATTCTTGTGAACTGAAAACTTACTTGTGTGCGTGTGCAAAGGAACTTTTTGTTAAAAAATGCAAAACAGACCTCTTTTATAAAAATAAAATTAAATAAATATTCAGTGAAAAAAGTATTTTGTATTTTTGAATTTAGTAAATAAAATATCAAACAAAAATAAAAAAAATATGTGAGAACTGTATTATTAATACTTTTCTTGCAAATGCATTACAAATACTGTCATATTGAATTGCATTTTTTTGAACTTTAGATGAGTTTTATTAAATTTTTAAGAACGATACGCTGTTCAGGGAATATAAATCTTTGATTAAAAAATTATTTCCAAAAATTAAAAAATATAACTCTCAATTTCCCAGGGTAGAGAACAAAATATTTGTAAAAAAATGTATATTTTTTGACTTTTGTTAGTAAAAAGTTACTGTAAAAATAAAAAAACAAATAAAAAAAAATTAACGTAATTGCACATACTTATTGGCTTTGTACAAGAGTGAATTTTACTTCGTTATCTTTTATACTTATGAAGTTTTATCCAGTAGAGCATTCATACCACTATGCGAATTTCCTTCGTTTTTCATAGTTTTATATATTTTTTTTTGAATAAATAATAAAACAGAATAAAAAAAGAAGAACGATACGTGATTTGGGAATATGTTGTTTCTATAAAAAAAATATAAAAAAAATAAAAAAGTAATATTTTCGGAATTTCCCTATCATTTGAATAAGGACCTTACTAAAATGTATGATTTTTCCACTTGTGTGGCAGTTTCTGGGCACACAATTTTTTTATATTTTTTTCAAAACTGCAAAAGTATTTTGAATAACATTTTTCTAATCGATGACCGTTTATTTCATTGAAATATTCGTAAAATTGTGAAAGTTATACAGCTTAGCGCAAAAGTCTAACCTATTTTTTCAATGGACACCTACCCTTAAGGTGTTTAGAATGGCCTTACGCGGTAGCATAGTAGCAGTGAAAGCGATAATAGTGCAAACGATTATATGGTCTTGAATCACAGAAGAAGAGTTTATCGTCCGCGGATAAACTTTAATATTTCGGAGTGTTTTTATTTTAATGAGTGTTTTCGTGTGAGTTTCTGCAAGGTGGAGGAAATAACTTTTCTCATTGGAGGCCGGATTAGTTACAGAACGGACAAAAATTGTGCATTTCCTCCAAGGCAGCAATTACTTACTGTCTTGCACTGGGTTGGTGTTTCCGATATGCATAGTTTCTCAAAAGCCACAGTACGCCGCCGCCGTTGGGTTAACCGGGTTTGCTTAGCGATTATTGATATATTGTTAGAAAGTAATAGTGAAATATTTCAATTTGACTATGTTTTTATTACCATGGTTCCTCTCTTGACATTTTGCCAGCTAATGTCGCGGAGATATTTTTGTATTTGTATTTATTTATTTGAACATGAGTATTTTAAAACAAAGTGCCTTTTTTGCAATACTTAGAATATTAAGGTTAATTTGAAGATATTTAACAAAGTTTGATTTAAAAGTGCCATAATTTACAAAAATTGATATAAATAAAAATAGAAAATAATAAACATCTACTAAAAGACCTACGATTATATGAACATTTCCAGTCCTTGTTCCCCCAGAATGCCCTTGGAAGCTAGCTTACTTAAAATATTTTTCAATTCGGTCATTTTACTTTGGTGGGTGACTGTTTTGCTAAACTTTCCAAATAAAATGTCTTTTTTCTAAAGATGCAATAAACAATTTAGTTTGCTTATGCATTGTAGACATCATTCTAACGAGCTTTACAAGTTAATGAGAAAAACTTGTTGTTTACAAGAAACAAAAAAAATTGGTGAAACGGTATTTTTACAAACTTGTTGCTTTCCAAAGCTAGTGGTAATTTTTCAATAATCACAAAATTGTGAAACAGTTATTTGTACTTTGTGAAACCGAGTTCTGTTCTACAAATTTGTATTTGTGAATTACAAGTCACAAATTTGTGCTTGTAATTTGTAGTTGGTGAAATAGGCCCCAGGTTAATAATATATTTTACAAATTTTTATTTATTTTGTGTTTTAATTCACTTTAAAAATTATAAACATTTGTATGTTTCAAATCATTATAAAATTGGATTTTTATCTTTGTGTTTCAAATTGTTTCAAAACTCTTTAATTTTTTTTTTTTTTGTTTCAAAAATTTAAGATTGTCAATATCTTTTTTTCAAACTGGTTTTTTGGACCCCATGCCAAAAGCCCCACCAATCTGTCACTCGTTCTAGATTTGTATTAGATGGGGCAGTTTTGTTTGTTAATGTTTCCGGACAGAAGGAAATAATTTTAGTTAAAAAATTATGAATTTTTACTATTTCAACAACTTATACAAGAATATATCGAATCACAAATAATAACCAACAACATTCTACCATTTTTACATTTTCTTCACAAAGCGTTTTTTTTTTATTAAAACAAGGAGGTTATTGGTTAGGTTATGTTGTTGGGCTGACAATTGATGTCGTTATCGTCACACTTAGATCAATGTAGATCCATTGTGCTACCCGTGAGGGTAATCACTCTTTTCTGATAAAAACCTATGTATTCTGTTAATCAGTCAAGCCATTTTGAAGCATTGACGAAGTTCAATATGTGAATTCCTGAAATATTGGAAAGATCTTCTAGATTGTCAAAGAAGTAACTACCAAGCCATTTCCTTCTCTGGTGGCATAGTGAAGGGCAATGACAGAGAAAGTGTGATGTGTCTTCATGTACCTCTTCATCACCACATCCTTTGCATAGGTCATCTGTACTGAGTTTCATTTTGAATTTATGATATTTCAATAAATTATGACCGGTGATTATGGTGTAAGAGAGTGAAGGGACTTCTTACTAAGTTGCAAAATTTTGTCGGTTCTCTGCTTGTTAAAGCAATGCTATACTTTCCTAGTAGTGTCTGTCAAGTAGACCCCACCTTTCATTGGATTTCTTTAGGATTAAATCTGAAATTTTCTATTTAATGTTGCAGAGTGGGATACTGACCAGCTCTGCTTGGCTAGCGTCAAGCGCTGATCCCTGTTTTGCCAACTCATCGGTATTTTCGTTACCTGGTATGCCGCTGTGTCCCGGAACCCAGCAGAGTCTAATATTGTGGTGCGTGCCAAGAACCTTAAGCTCTTCGCGGCAGCAAGAAATAAGCTTCGATTTTATCACAGTGGCGGAAATCCATTTTATTGCGGCTTGGCTATCAATTTAAATGGTGATATCAGCCTGTGGTGTCGCCATCATTGATACGAGTACATGTTTAGCAGCTGTTGTCACTGCCAGGACCTCCGCTTGGAAGACACTGCTATGATCTGGGAGCCTAAGTGAGTTGATTAGCTTAAGAGGGTCTGAGAAAAAGCCTGCACCAACACCCGTGTCCATTTTGAGGCCATCAGTATAGGTTGCTATTGCTGATTCACTGGAGTAGGGTTGGTTGTTCAACCATTCTTCTCTGCTTTTAAAGGCAGTTTGAAAAGGTTTATAAAAGTAAAGTTCGGGTGTTGTATAGTCTATAATGATACTATCACCCAAATATTTCTGAAGAAATTGAGCATGTCCTATTGTGCTGTTAAAACAAGGAAAGCAAACCGAAATGAAATCGAGGTTAAAGGTTAATCGCGAACGAACAATTCATTCGTTGAATTCGTTCGGGAACGCGAATAGAGTTTTACAGTTCGCAACAATCAGATTCCAATTCGTGACCTCCAATTTATTTTCTCAAATTTGTTTTACTTAAGTTTTCTACAATCTTGTCTAGTTTTTGTGAAGAATTTGGCCTTATGAATATTTTCAATCCCGTTTATTTTTCTATTCGTCGATCCTTGGTGGCTCTAATGTGAATAGCCATATTTAGCCTTTACTAATCAAAAGTAATCGGAATGAAAATTTAATGCTGACAATTGAAAAATGTCGCAAAATTTGAAATGTAAACTCTTGTTCGAAGACCCTCCATATATAATACAATAGGGTAGTCCCAGAAGTACCCTACCTGACGTATAGATGGCGGTTATTGTTTCAAAAGAATGACTATGGTAGAGAGTGCCAACTTTATAAAGCTTAAGTTTGAAGTTTGACGACGCTACGTTGTTCAGTATTTGTTTGGCAGCCATCTACTCGTATAGTGAACGCTCTCAGTGAATTTGTAAACATGGAAAAAATTGGTCATCGTTATGTGATACAATACTTTCATTTGAAAGGCCTCAGTCCAACCAATATCAAAGCGGAGCTAGATTCTACTCTGGAGGAGTCTGCTCCTTGTTTACAACAGTAAAATATTGGGTGGCAGAGTTCCCAAGCAACACATAAACTCTTGGAGAGTACTTCAATAAATGTATCAGCTCTTTACAAGCTGTTAGTTCAATCTTCTTAATACCATTTCACTTTATGACCTCCTAATCTCCTCTTTAAAATGTTCTTTTTGTTATAGTATAATTAAATGCTCTTTAAAACATCTTAGAGATAATCATGACAAATGTCACCATATTGACTCTCTGTGTACCCTCTATAAAACCTCTTTAAAAGGAGTAGTTTTAAAATGCTGAAAGAGGTTTTCATTTTAATCTTTCGAATACATCTTGAAGATATTCTGTGGAAGTTTTCACTAAAACGTATTTATGAAAGCTTAACATCAAGAATTACTACTTTCCTCTTTGGTTAAAAAATGTTTTGTTTCGCCTAACAATTGTGAATTGTGAAACCAAGCGAAAATCTTTTTTTCTCTCTTCTGTTTAAAGAAAACAACTCAACTATTTAGTTGAATGTGCGCGCCATTGCATATGATTATGTTTAACAAAAAATAAGCAAAACTGCACAACTGTTTGGTTGCTTATAGAAAACAGATGAACTATTTGGTTGAATGTTCGCGCAGGTGCGTATAATTATATGTTACACAAAATAGCGAACTCATTTTAGGCAATCGTTTAGTTTGTGTCAAAACACAAACTTTTTAGTTGCTCGTAACAAACAGTTGCAAAACTAATAATTTGAATGTGCGCGCCTAGCCTAATTCTTGTGAATTTGTTATCTTTTTCTTTTACTCTTTGCTTACACTTTGTTTGCTCTTTTTTTCTTGGAATTTGACTGATTGTAAACAGCTATATTCTTCCTTTACTCTTTGTTTACACTTTTTTCACTCTTCGCTTTGAATTTCAGTTTCGATATCTTATTGTGAAGTGCTTAAGATATTTTAAAGAGTTCTTAACAAATGGGTGGCGTATCTGTATAAAATACATATATTTTGTAAAGGGTGACATTGTTAAACGATAAAATTATTATTTACTAGATTTTTATCGCTTACTATACGTCATCAGTTTCTACGGATGTCAGTAAATGAAAGAAGGAAATTTTGTTATTTGAAGAACTTTGGCAGAATATAAAAGAAATGTTGAAATAAAATTCAAATTCAAATAAAATTGATAATGGGTATTATTTTGATAATATCAAATTTTCTGAATTTTTAGTGATTCTTTAGTCGGTTGACAGTTGAACTTTATATTTTGTATCTTGATAGAATGTTGACGCAACAATTAAATGTCAAGTTAGCATATCTTTCTAACAGATTTTTAATCCAGGGATTTTAACACTTTGTGAAATAAAAATTAAGGAATGACATATATTTTCACTTATTTTCATATAGTATGTCTTTTTGTATCTTTTCTCTGTAAGATGTAAAAAACCTGTCAACTTACATTTAAATTTTGAAAAAAAATTTTCAATCAAACAATTATTATGTTTCTTCGTGTTTTGTAGTATAAAGGAGATCTTAGCATCACCATATACAATAAAAAAGTTGATTTAATTTCATTTCATACAAAATTCTAAAGACGTAAGTGCTACTCGTAATATGTCGCTCAGTTTGTAAATCTTTTGAGTTGTATTTATTTGCTGAAATTATTTTACATTTTAAAATTATTCAGATCGAACAAAAAAAGACCTTTCATAAAATAAAGCACCCTGTAGGTAGGAATACCTTCGATACATACACAAACATGAATCGGCCATATCTATTGCATACATAAACGTCATTTCGTTTTTTATTCTGAGGGCATTTTATTATTATAAGATTATTTTTCTGAATATTTCTTTGTAAATACTATTCTATTTGAAGGCGCGTTAATTTCAGGTAGGGTAGAGTATGCGGTTTCAAATTAAATCTTCTTTCGCAAATAAAAACACACAATCATAAAAAGGGTATACAATGAATATCGTAAATCCAGTCATAAATTATTGAAGGAAAGAATTCGCCATGTTGTGTATTTATATTAGTCAATCCATTTTGTTTGAATTGCATTAAATTTGTAATTGCGTGAAAGAGAAAGACATTTTTTATACATTTTTCTTCTTCGTAGTTCAATCTTTCTACTCAAAAATATAAACATCTTGAAAACCACTTGAAAGTGTCTTTATAGATTAATCAAAAAATGATCTTTATGAAGTCTTACAAATACTTTACTAAGAACTCTTTGTTCAATACAATGGACTCCTCCCCTTTAGGCCTTTTTGGGTATTATAGACCTCTTTAAGATTGTTCAAAGAGTTGAAAACACTTGGAAAATAACTTTTCAAGATATCTGTAAGAGGCAATTGTGTTGCTTGGGTTTAAACGAGGTCGTACAAGCTGCCAAGACTAACGTTGCAGTGGTCGACCAAATGAGTTGACCATGCCAGAAATGGTGAAGAAAGTACACAAAATGGTATTGGGTGACCGTCGACTGAAAGTGCGCGAGCTAGCAGACATGGTAGGCATTTCAAAAAGTGCTGTACATCGCATATTGACTGAAAATTTGGACATGCGCTGTGCGCAAGATGGGTGCCGTGATTACTCACAATGGAACAAAAACATCGTCGTGAGGATATTTCATTCGAGTGTTTGGCGAAGTTTCACAGCAATAAAGTAGAGTTTTTGCGTCGATTCATAACCATGGATGAAGCATGGGTCCATCACTTCACACCTGAGACGAAGGAACAGTCAAAACAATGGACTGAAAGGGGATAATCGGCTCCAAAGAAGGCGAAGACAGTTCCATCTGCAGACAAGGCCATGGCGTCTTCAGAAAGGAAAAACAATCAACGGCGAGTGCTATGCGAACTTATTGCAGCGTTTAAGTAACGAAATCAGGAAAAACCGGCCGCATTTGGCGAAAAAGAAAGTTTTGTTTCATCAAGACAATGCACCAGTTCACACATCCGTTATCGCGATGGCCAAAATCAATGAGTTAAAGTTTGAATTGCTTCCTCACGCACCCTTTAGCCAGATGGCTATTTTGAGGTGGCCACCACGGGCACGCTTGCAGAAGTCCAGACGCTGAACCCAATTTTCGACGGTTTTCAAGCATACATTTGCCGATACTGCTGTAATTTCACGTTCGATATTCGTACTAAGTTCATCAATCGTCGCTGGCTTGTTGGCATAGACCATAGACTTCACGTAGCCCCACAAGAAATGGTCAAAACGCACGACCGAGGCGGCCAAGCCACTGGACCATTTCGTAAGATAACACGTTCTCCAAACTTGGTTTCCAATAAATTGATTGTGACATTCGCTGTGCGATTTGTGGCGCGCGCCAGCCTGTTGGAACGACATGTCCTTCAAGTCCATATCATCCAATTGGGGCCAAAAATATTCGGTTATCATTGAACGGTAGCGATCCCCATTCACAGTAACGTGCCGGTCTTGATCATCACGGAAGAAGTACGGCCCAATGACGCCGCCGGCCCATAAACCACACCAAACCGTAATTTTTTCGGAATGCAATGATGACTCATGGAGTACGTGTGAATTGCTGCCTGACCAATACCGCATATTTTGTTTATTGAGGAAGCCATTCAGCCAGAAATGAGCCTCATCGCTGAAGATGATTTTTCGATGAAAATCCGAATCATTTTCAAGTTGTTGCTCAGCCCAATTCACGAACATACGACGCTTCTGGTGGTCAAGCGGCTTCAGTTCTTGCGTCAATTTAATCTTGTAAGGATGTAGGCCAAGATCTTTTCGCAAAATTCGCCACAACGACGTAACAGACATGCCCAATGCTTGAGAACGACGTGTCAGTGAAACATTTGGGCTTTCTGCAACTGAAGCCTGAGCGGCAGCAATTTTCTCGACACTACGGGCACTTCTTTGTCTAACTGGCACGGGAACATTTTGTACTGTGCCTGTGGATTCAAATTTTTCCACTAGACGCTCAATTGTTGATCTGCTAGGACGATTATGACGACCATAAATTGCACGTAGCGCTCTTAACGTTGAGGCCACTGACTCCGAATTTCGATAGTAAATTTTAATAATTTCGACTTGTTGTTGGCTCGTATATCTTTCCATCATGAAATGGCAAACCTTACTGAAGAGAAATGTCAAAAGAGCGGCAGAAATATGGCGTCGTTTGCTGTCCCTGTCGCTCTACTTTTGTAGCGTCCCTGTTGAAAAACCCTTTACAAAACCACCACCTTTCTAAGTTCTGTGGTAGTCTCGGAAAAATTGTAGAATTTCAAAAATCGTCTAAAAACATGTCCCTATACTTTAATTCACTCCCGTTTTGTCACTGAAAATAAGTTTTCATAGTTTAAATTGAAACGATGTCAATCCTGAGATTTTAAGACAAAGATATATATGACCAAAAGTCTCGGCTCTGTCTTTTGGTTTAAAAATATACATTTGTTTTAATTTCTAAGCTTTTGTGAGTTTACTGTAATTAACATCATTTTCTGGGAAAAATTTAAATCAGCATGCGTAAAGTTACTTTTGATTGTAGTTTTAAGCAAACAAAAACTTTTTTCTATTTGTTGAGATAAGTGAAAACTATAAGGCTTTACAAAATACCCGGATTTCTACAAACTAATTAATTACTTAATTAACAAAAAAGTTTAAACCTACCACAACTCGGTAAAATATCTAATTGGACAAGTTTAAAAACTAAGAAAATACATTAAATAACTAAAATCAAAAAAGTTTATTGCAGAAATTCAAAAATTTATAATAAATAAAATGTTTCGCACTATATTACCACCTCTATGTGAATTATAATAATATAGGTACATTACACAGGGTGTTCCTTAATTCGTGCATAATATTTTAGGGTTTGATTTTTGGGTATATTCTTTGTGTGCTCTTCATTTAGACCTTATTTTTTAGAAGAAAAACCAGCCTTTGTAATTGTTTCTAATCAAATTTGATATCTTATCCCGTTCTTCTAGCATGTTCCATTTTCCTGAAAAATGCTAATTTTTTGACTTTGGACTTAATTTTCTCCAGAAAATGGCTAATAAACATAACCTTTTACTATTTTTTTTAATAAATAAAGGCAATAACAGCGCAATTACCGTTAACAAGAGTCAGTTTACACCAAAGTAAGCCATTTCTTAAATCCCTGATATATGATGAATTGGAGATGAACCCTTACTGTAAAACGATTATGCACGAATTAAGGGACACCCTGTATAATTTTATTGTTTAAGTCAAAATAAACTTTAGGGTACATTGTTAAGGTTTTTTATTCATATTATTCCCATGCGAAAGTGTTAATTTCATTTGGAATGTAGGTGTGTAATTTTTGGAAAGTTCGTGTCCTTGGAAACACTCACCTCTACCCGAGCAGAGAAGGATGAAAGATGCGAGTACGTTTATACCTGTTATTTTTTCGACGAAAAGCAAACGCAAATATCCAACAGAAACAGACTGGGCCAGCTGATGTTGGCACAAGATTATTTAATTTCTGTTTTTTTTTTTTTTGTTAGTAAGTTAGCTTGGCTGTCAGGTAAAGTTTATTGCACCACCTGTTTCGGTTGAACAAATATTTTTATATTTATATATTTATTTTGTTTAATTTATTTTCTTTTTGGTATAAAAAAGACATACCTACCTACCAACATAGATGTATATTTGAGTGTAAAACAAGTCAACCGTATAAATGCAACCATAAGCAAAATTATAGACAACAAAAAAGAAATCAATTGGAATACATTTTCAACTTCATACTGTACTCGTACGTATAAATTGAAAGCATTTGTATTTGCTGCGGTAGAAAAAAAAAATATTTTAAGTTGTATTTGTTTTGATAACAGAATTTCAACTGCATATAATTAGGTTGACAAGAAGGCTTTGGACAAACAGGTTCTTTGGCTGGATGTATAAAAAATATTTATCGTTTTTGTAACCTGACATTAATTTAATATTTTTTTTTTTAATTTATGAAGAGTACCTATGAGCTAATTTCAAAACAAACTTTTGATGACCCTAAGGTTTGACTTTTGGAAAAAGAAGGTAACTATACTAGTCCACAAAAATCTGAATTGAAATGACGTTAAAATGCTTCTAGATGAATATCCAGGTCACAGCCAGTTTATAGAAAGCAAATTCTATGATACGAATTTGAGAAAATGTCCTAAAAATTAATTATTTTTCGTATTCATTAGGTTCGGTCCGTATTCGGTTCTCATCCGCGGATATGTCTGACATGTGTGTACAAAACGATATCTCAACACGAATAAATTTAATTCGTTTTCAAAATGGCAACGTTTTCGAGTCGAGGTAACACAAAGTAAATGTAGTGTTTATAAATTTCTGCGTCAATACGGTTTCGTTTTTTTCGAAAGTTTTTTGTCTTTTTTTATTTTTAATTTTTTTTAATTCTATTACCTGAGCGGCCAACATCTGAAAAGGCCTTATAATGGGTGATTTTTTTGCTATTTTCTTTTTGGCAACACTTGTTCTGACAGCTCACGCACGTTTCGTGTTTTGTGTCACTGTCAAACATCTTCAGTTTGGTCTATAATTTAACTATGAATTTTTATATCAAATTGCGTGCTCTGTAAAGAAAGTTCATAGCGCGCTTCTTCCATTATATGGTCGGTTTAATCGACCTACTGAGGCGGCTGTTCGGGCTATTGTTGGACACTAAGCCACCAACACCCTTAAGTAAAGTGCGAACTGAGGAAAATATCGCAGCTGTATCGGCATCGGCCAGTGTTAGTGTTGACCGTGAATTATCGATTCGGCGCCGCGCCGTTCGCAGCAATTGGGCTTCTGTTACTCCACCTCGTGGAAAATTTTGCAGAAGGCTTTAGGTGTGAAGCCTTTCAAATTACAGCTGGTGTAAGAATTGAAGCCGAACGACCAACCACAACGCCGAATTTTTGGTGAATGGGCTCTTGAAAAGTTGGCCGAAGATCCACTTTTTTATCGAAAAATTGTGTTCAGCGACGAAGCTCATTTCTGGTTGAATGGATACGCGAACAAGCCAAACTGACGTACATATTTGGAGTGAAGACCAGAAGCATTGTAAGAGCTACCAATGCATCTAGAAAAAGTGACTGTTTGGTGTGGATTATGGGCTGGCGGAATCTTTGGGCCGTATTTCTTCTAAAGCGACAAGCCCGCCAACATTAAAGCATTTATTCGTGAGATACCGGAGGAAATATTAGAAAGAGTGTGCCAAAATTGGACTGAGCGGATGGACCATTTTAGGCGCAGCCGCGGCCAACATTTGCATGAAATAATCTTCAAACATTAAATTATATCGAACGTAGCTTCAGATGTAACAAATCAAAGGATGTACAGTAATCCCCGCTTAGTTGCACCTCGCTTAATTGAACATCCCGCTTAATTGACCGAAAAAGTTGCATTGCAAAATTTCCCGTATTAGTAGCATAGCTTTTTAGATGGTTAATTGAACCCCGCTTAATTGAATTACTCGGTTGATTGAACTTTAAAATATGCACCCGAAAAAAAAATATATGGACATTTTTCGGATAATTGGACATACAAAAAAGTTATAATGAAACAAATATTAGAAATATTTTATTACTTAACCTACGTCTGAAGTGGTTTTTTAAAAGACAGGTATCATTCAAGATGAAGAGAAGCCGGAAAATGATATCGTGGTCATAGACAACATACTTAAGTACAATGCTTAACAGACGCCGAAATTTTAAAAACGATTTAAGAAAAAGAAGAATTTGAAGCCATATTACCATCGACTTTCGAAATTCTTCAGGACATTGCAATTCTACGTTTATACTTCTTACCACTAAATAAATTTACAGTTGAGCTGAAAAACAAGAAGACATTGTTCAAAACAAAACAATCAATCAAAATCATATCACAAATTTTTTCAAACCAATGTATGCAAATAACCATTATGAGCCTTTCGAGGTACATACCTACATACTATTGTATTTATTATTTTTTTGTATCCTTTTCGAAGCTAAAAGTGACTTTTTTTTATGAATAATTTATTTCTGTTTCATAGTTTTAATTATGTATGTATGTTTATTTTTTAAATAAAACGTGTTCAAATATTTTTGTGTGTGTATTCTTTTTCAGTTTTTTCAAGGTTTTCGTAAGTTGACAATGAAATGTTCATAGTAAATTTCTGGGATGAATATTTTAATTTTTAGTTGACCGACTCATGCAATTATACGGGTTTCGTTTAATTGAACAGGTCGGTCAATTAAGCGGGGTTTCGTTAATTGAACCACCCGGATAATTGACCGAAAAATCTGACAAAATGGTCGGTGCAATTAAGCGGGGAATACTGTAGTTGATATTCTAAGGTTTTTCCGAAAATTATTCTTCACTTTTATATTAATTCCGGCAAAATAGTGAAGAATGCTCTAGACTCCAACCTTTTTTTGTTAATTTGGTGGGCCTAATGAATTCGAGAATTCTTTCTCTAATTCTTTCTTTACAGAAACAACTTGGCAATAAGCCACTGATTCCGGATTCCTGATGAAAACCTGATATGAATCGTAGGTGTGAAGATGTTCGTGTAGAAACCGAATACAGACTGAACAGAATACAACTTTATATGTGTGAAACCTGATTTAAAAACAGTTTTGAAAGTTCTGTTAAGTTCATGATCTACTAAGAAGAATAATGCACTTAAAACAAACTTATGGAATGGTTTATTCATATCATTGGTCCGCAAGACAACCATCAAAACTCATCAAATATTATTTTTGAGCTACAAATCTGAAAAAAAAACCGGCGGTTTTTTAAGAACCGCGATTCCCAAGAAACCATTTCTATTTAGTTTTGTAATTTTAAATGCGATTAATGGGCTTCGAAGTAAGGCTTTCAAGGAAAATAACAAGACTATTTTCATTTTGCTTTGGATTTTGGTATACTCAGCCGTTATGTTGATTTGTTTGTTATGTTGATGTTTATTTGGATTTTCGACAAAATTGAAAATTTTTGGTTTTTAGGAAGTGATAATCTGGTCTGGTTTTTGCAAGGAGTCAAATATCAGGTGAAATTATTCAAATTTGTATTCAGTGACCGATTTTACAATAACAGTCTTTATCTGATGGTTTTAAAGTGACAAATTAGCCTTTAACTGTGGTTTTCAAAGGCTGGTAAATCAGAATATTATTTCCAACTCTAAACTCAATTTTTTAAGGAATTGAATTCTTATCTGGATTCGGGTACAATTCCCCTGATAATATTTATCAGCGGACATAACAACCCCAGCAGCGCTATGGTATGGTACTTGGACCTTGGTGGCGCTCGACATAGATGACTTTCGTTCTGGTAGATCAACAGGTATGTTCGTTCGTCTAAAGCTTGGTTATAACTATCATATCTGGACAGGTGTTTGGATAATGAAAAGCGAGAGAACTAAAGTTCAAATTTTAAGTTTTTCGAGCACAAGAGAAATATTTCATGTCGCATTATTTTATCCCTATAAACAATTCCACTGTCATACTCGTACTTCTATGAATGAACATCAATTTTCCTTTGGGTATCTACAGTTTCGGAATCACTGTCAAGTATAGATATTCTTTCTTAAGCCCTACTATACTAATAAGGAATGTCTTAAGTGGATCTATGTTGCCTCCCAAACTGATATTAAGAGCTTTGAAAATCAATATGCATTAGTTCCTCTTCTTCAATCACTCGCTATTTTCTTAAAGCTTGTACTGTGATTAATCATTTTAAGAGTTATCAGAGCCTTTTTAAGGCTCTCTACAAAAAATGAGAATCATCGTTGAGCAAGATATGGAATCTGCTTATTACACGCAGCTAAAGCACATATGAGGCTATGAGTGAAACCCACTTTTTTTTTTCAAAATGAAGTTGAATTTAAAAAAAAAGCTTGCCTTACAAAATATGCCTTTTTTCAAACTCTTCCACCTTTTTCGATAAATCAAAAATGTCAAAGGAAAAATACAAAAAATGTTTAAAGAAAACCTGTTTCTTGAATCTCTCGTAGCTCTAAAGTGAATTTTATGGGTTACGCCACTATTGCACTGACAGCCTCATATACAAAAAGGTTTTAAAGTAAAAATAATATTAGTTAATGTTAAAACAAAAGCAGAAGAATAAGTTTCTGTTGATAATATTTGATGTACAAAAGATACTTCAGCTGCTTCGCTGCGCTTTTTTTAGAGATCTTAAGGTAATAAGCTGCAACCAGTTTTTAGTTTTCATAATATGAACAATGTGATAAGGCGACCATACTTAGCTAGCATATTGAAGTCATACAAGAATTGTCTTAAGAGATTTCGTGATGAAAGGGTCTGCAAACTCATTCGACCGACTGACGTTTGACGAAATCAAGAGCAGAGTTAGCTTTAGCCAATATTTTGTCATAATGCCAAGATGTCTACGGAAATATATGATGGCTTTGCATTTGTAAACTAAAGTTCTTAATTATAGATCATATTCTAAAGTTAAAGAATCATTAGGTGAAGAAATTACTGTAAACATTTTTCATGTCATCTTCATATGGAGAAAGTGTTTGACATAATTAATTGTTAGGATGAAAATAACAGGTCCCAATTGGCTGTCTTGCGGGACACCAGAGTTTACAAAAAATATCTGACATTAAAGATCTATTGTCCAATAAGTCCATCCATTGAATGAAACCACGATAACATTTTTGAGCTTTTAGTTGGATTGAGATAAGTTGGGGTGAAATTATATCAAAGGCTTTGTAAAAGTCAACCTCTTTTTTTTTTCTATTTAATTTAAAGTATAAGACACAAATTCTGTCAAATTTGTGTTTGTAGATTTAGGTACTTTAAGAAACAATCATTGTTTGGTGGAATATACTGGTTTATAAATAAAGTAAATATGTAGTTTTGAAGAAAACAATTTCTCAAAGTTTTGGAATGTACTTTAATTTGGCGGTTGGTCTATAGTTAGAAATAACTAATAACTGTCTTACAGCTTTTTTTGTGAATAGAAATAATGGAATAGTACTTCCATGTATAGAGAAAAATTACTCAAAAAAGATATTTTTGGAAGAAAAATCATCTTTAAGTTCTTGAATTTTGTGGACCCCATACGGTGCATATGTACGGCATAATGTATGCAATATAACACCATTCAAATACGTCCAATAATAATTATGTTAGCTTTCCGGGCAGTGGTTGTTTGTGTCTTATTTGCATAGATCTCTGGCATAAAAATAACCCCACAAGAAGAAGTCTAACGGGGTCAAATCGAACAATCCCGATGGCCAGTTCATATTAATTCCTTGTGAGATAACCATGCTCGGAAATCGTTCGTGGTCAATGCCATATGTGGCCCAGACTGATGACTTGTACGCCACCTTTCTATTTAAGCTCCTTGTCATCGATAACCATATCATCCGATTCGGGACAAAATAAATTAGTTATCATCGACCGATAGAGTCGCTGCTGACGGTGATGCCCCGGCCAACGCAACGTCATTCTCAAAGAAGTATAGACCGATAATTCCACCAGCCCAAAATTCACACCAAACAGTGACTTTCTCTGCATTGTAATTTGATGGTTCTCGTGTCGAGAATTCGAAAATTTTGCTTGTTGACGAAGCCATTCATTCAGAAATGGACCTTGTCAATGAACATAATTTTTAAATTTCATAAAACAATTAAATCATTTGCACATGCTGTAGAACTCTTCATGTTGATTTGGCAAGACAGAGTGTATAGAATACCGCGAATTTGACAGATGCGAATTTAACAACATGGCCACCATAACCTATCAAGTTTGAAAAATATCTATTGGAAAACACAATAGATTAAAAATCGGACGCGTGATTCTGACATTCAAATTGTTAATTTTTAATATGTTTTTGTGTGATTATAATGTTTTAATATCACATATTTAGAATAAGCAATGCATTGCAAAATTTATTTTTCATAGATTTTTTGTCCAAATAACATTTTTCATAAAATTATTTGATTCGTTCTTGTTGATTCTCATTTTTTTGGCAGTGTCTGTTCTTATATAAAAGCATTGGTGAACTGAATATAAATATATTTAGCAGATGGACTAAGTCGAAATTTTTTTCAATCACAAATTCATTTTACTGTGATATCACATTCACTGTGATTGTAGTTCGTGATTTTAAAATATTTTTTTTTTAATTGAACATAATGTATAGAAGGTTTTGGGTATTTATTTTTTATAAATAATCTTACGAGTGAGAGATTATTTATCTTCTCTTCTCTCTTTCATCCAAATTTTTGTTTTTTATTTAAAACTAAAAAGCGATAAGAAAAACTTTGAGAGAATCCCTACTCACTGCGCGGCAGTGCAAAACAGTGATCTTCAAAAGTATATGTAACACGTTGTTTGTTGCACGTGTAACAACGTACACCGAAAGTTCAAAGCCTCTTAGAATTTGTTTGTTCTTAATTGAGTCTCAGTTCGTTGGTCCATTTTATCATGAAACGAACAACATACACTAAAGTGTTACCTTTGCCTTAGAATTCACTAGAGTTTTCCTTACGGCCGTTAAAGAAAGATGGTCGCCAATATTGAAACTTATCGGTTTTCGAGTAATCTATTGACGGATATTCTTAAGAAAAAAGAGGCTACTGACTTAAGGTAAGTTGGCCTCTGGTACCGTTCTCTGGTTCGGAACCGATACTGATCACATCTCAATGAAAAAGCACATCAGTAGAATGAATACTTCTTGCTTATACGGAGGGTTTCAGGTCGAAGACGAATAATAATGATGTACAATTTTTGTATGATGATCTACAAATACATAGAAATGGCGCCCGAGAAAAGACATGCTTTATTTAAATAAGGAAAAGGCCACAAATCACACTAAACTATTTAAGAATTTTAAAGCTAACTTACAAATATTCTTACTTTGGAAATTTTTTTATACTGGATGCTGAGAAACGTACCTGAAACGATAGAAAAAAAAACATTAATTTAAATTAGTTTGTGTGCATAAGTGTTATAAATATAAAATACATGAATGAATATTTGTATTCTAAATGTAAGTTTTTTAAAATATATCTAAGGAAATACCTTTGTTAAAACTCTAACTTAATTAAATGGTTTAACACATTTTCTGTACATCATTTTATTGTTCAAAAAAAACATTCCTAAAATTGGCACGTATGGCATAATGGTTAGTGCGTTGGACTGTTGTGCAGAGGTTCTTGGATTCGATTCTCAGCCGCTGCAAGAAAGATTTTCAGGCGTGAACTACTTCTTGGAAGGAATTGACAAATTCTCATTAGCCGATCGAAATAGACAGAAAATTATAGGTCTCCTCCAATTTGGTTGATATAGTTGTAAGTCACTGGGTTTAGGTTTTCTATGAGCCGTCATGGCCTCTAATTTTTAATTTTTTTTTTTTTTTAAATGGTATTAAATGTATTAACCTTGTTCCTATGGACTAAATTTTGACAGAAAGCCAGTATCATACCTCCGCGGAACGAAATGAGTCGCTTTACGCTTGAATAATTTTGGGAAATATTTAAAACTTATTTCCAAATTGAGTGCTGGGTAGCCTAAACAGTGCGTTTTTTGAAAAGAAGTTTTGGTCGAAATGAAGCACCCACCGCACCTGATGTACGCAAGTTTGTGCAAAAAGTTCGTGAGACTGGTATGCCAGTGGACAGCACTCATGGTCTTCGTCGTCGACGTTTGGTGAGCACGGTAAAAGAATATGGCTTCTGTTGCCGAGAGTGTGAGACTCAATTCACGAACATCAACTCGCCATCGATCTCATCGATCTCACAGCTCAACATTTCACGCACTATCCTGAGGAGAATTCTGAGCAAAAATCTCGGATTATTTGCTTGCCGTGACAGAATGCGCTACTGCGAACAAGAACAAGACAAGGCATCTACTTGAACGCCGTTTTGTTCCATAATTAACGGGAATGATTTCTCTTACTAATTAGGCCATAATACATGAAAAATATTTTTTTTTTTTTTTAATTTTATTGCATTTTAAAAAAGAAACTTGTATTTGGCCTACCCTTAAAGTACCTATTTGGTCACATTAGAGCTTATAAACATTAAGATTATTCTATTTGCATTCGATGGGGCCAACAGACAACTAGAAAACTGTACTGTCCATCCGCTTAAGCCCGAGGAAGTCTTTTTTGGGAAAAATATATACATGAGAACAACATCATCAAACGAATAAAAGGCAAAATTTCTATGCATTCAGAACCAAACCAGGATAACCCAAATGAGAGAGAAAAAAAACTTCGCACGAAAAGTTAAGACCAGCATGTAAAATTCACCTTAGCATATCCCCTCACAATGCAAGTGGGATGCATCTGCATTATAATAACACCATAGCTGAAAGAGAAGTTGAACCTGAGCATGAAGTTATAAAGGACCCTTCTGGTAGCTCTATGCCATCATAAACATCAGTTTGCAGCTATATTGCAAGCATCGCATCAGTGAGCACAGAGCACAGAATTATTTCAAATTCCTGAGGATGATTTCTAGTGCCTACTAGTTGTTCGTGTTCATATAGGCTTTTATGCAGTTTATTTCCAGAACTTTGATTTTCAAAATTCATTCCATGGATTCAAATAGCGCGCAGATGGAAAGAAGGACTCGGAACGGAGTTCGAGTGAGATTTAAGATGTTTGGATAACTATACATTGAACAGAGTGTAGTTGATAAAGGAATCCAGAAGGCAACCTACCCCAATGGAGCATGAATTTAGGTTCGTGCTATCCTTTCGATAATAATAATTCAATAGATTTATGGTTGTGAAGGATTTTTGGTAGGGGGTTAGTGTTGATTCGAGTAAAATCCTATCTAAAGGCCAGAAGTTAAAAAAAAAAAACATATTGGATTTGAAAAGGCATTGTGCATTCGAGTACCTACTCACAAGCACCTGAAATCAAATGAAATTTGATGAAATGAATGTAAGTGAAAACTCTTTTCTTAACACATCACCTACTCACACAGATTGGAACTTTTTTATTTCGGTATGAGATTTGATTAAGTATTATATCTAAGGTTAGGAATGCAATCGATAAATTGAAATTACGAAAAGGCAAAGCTTTCAAAATGATTGACAAAAAACTAGTTGGCAAAGATGGTATTTCTTTTATGCAAGGTTCTTGGGGGGGTAAACCCAATGAATTTGTGCGTTATTGTATTGGCAGGTGTCCTATAAGATACATATATACAAAAACTTATATTAAAGGTAGATTTATTTAGAAGAAGGTATTTTTATGAAATTCTGGTTTTTACTAGGGTACACAGTGGTAACACTAAGACCAGGTGTAAAATCTTTTTTAGTAACACTTATAGGAAGAGAGTTTATTTATTTATTTTATTTTTTCTTTGTGGACATTTTGAAATTATTTTAAAGTCATAGAACTGTGGTCAAAAGAACCAAGGGATGATAAGGTTTGGTTTCGAGACGTTACACCTGAGTTATACACGAAATGCGTCCCTGCATAACCATTTCAAGCTGTACTTGCTGTTGAAGATGTTAGAATTGATTAACTTTCCATCCATGAAAGACGATACATCAAGCTGATCCTTGAATACGGTACAGCCTTCTCTAAATATGACATAACCGTGGTGGAGTTGATCTGCATGATTGTAACCAAAATGCTGGATTTAATACAGATTAACCTTTAATACTCCATTGAGGTTTCGGTATCTCTTCTTCTCCGTGTATTCAGAAACGGAAAAGATATTGTCCTGATGCAAGAACCTTGGATTGTAAAATGTATTGTACACAACCCATACTGTATGCATCAGATAAAGGTGAACCTAGATTCTGCATTCCAGTGAAAATTATCATTAATGTAAATTTTACTTCCTGATTTTAGTGATAGAAATATCACCACAACTTCACTAAAAACGTCCAAATGATCTGGCTAGTATTTATGTATCATTGCAAAGACCAACTTGACCCACTCTCTAAACAAACCCTGGAGATAATGATCGTTGAACCTACTAGCTGTATATTTTTCGTTACTGAAATAGCTTAAAAGTCTAGTCAAGCCTTAACTTCAGGGTCATCATCTACAACACACACACTTGACATTAAAGTGAATGATCTCATTTTAGCTCTAAGTAAATCTATGGCCATTTCCTTATTTATGTTCGGGAAAAAGAAAGCCAAATTGATAGAAATCAGTGCTCAAGCCGATTAGTAAGAACTGTAGAAAGTTTTTCAATTGAGCTAAAAGCACTAGCAATGATACAGACTGGGACTCCTACCAGAAATCAACTCTCCTGCTGGATCTTCTGTCATAATATAAAAGAAGTCTCAGAAGCTTCTGGATTAGAAAAAGACGTGTCAACTAATCCGGTTATGCTTAGCTGCTTAAAAAATTGTTATTGATCATGGGCTAACTTTTGCTTAGAATCGCACAAGCAACTTTTAGATACCCATTTCCAATCGGTTGACATTTGCATCGAAATATTCTCGATACGTCAAAATTTAATTTTTCCCTTCTCTGTCTTCTTCTTCCTTTGTTTCGGCGCTGTTATTATCTCGATGTCGAGGGGATCATAACTCTCCCACGTATCTGCTTCACACTAGTGATCCGCCTGTGGGGTTCGCCGGGTTGACCTCAGAAATCGGCGGCAAGCCTCCCGGTTTTGTATTGTTCCATTTCTGAGGCCAACTGAATGCTGGTGTTTTTGCATTTGTTTGTACCAGGAGTGTTTAGGCCTACCTTTCTTTTTATTCCCTTCTCTGTCAAACCACATAATACCAAATTTCGAATTAAATATCTGTCAAGCCATGAACTAGATCATAACTACTATGGATGGTAATGATGTCAATCAGTTTATAAATCTCTGACAGAAAGAGTGACATAAAGTACGGAAAAGTCGAAAAAATTCGTAGGTTTTAGTTAGTGTGAACACCGACTATAGCGGAAAAAATACAAGAAGAGCCTGATTACACATTATTTAATCTTGTCAGTTGCTTCGTCTTTTTGACATATTTGGTGTGAGGTGAAGAAGTGTTGCAGAGTGATGCAACGTTTCTACAACCCTCACCCAAACTGTCAAAAAACGAAACGAACGAAACAAAATAATCGTGTAATCAGGCTGCAAGAGTCAAACTGAAGTATCATATTTTCGTGCACCATTAGGGACGTTCACATTCTCAAATGTGTTTTACAAGCAAATATTTATCATACCGTGCCTGTCAAACAAATTTTAAAATGTGAATGCTCCATCCAGCAGCGGCTTGTCAAGCATGCTGGATGGATTTCAAAATGTTTGGATATTTTGGTTAAATGACAAGCATATTTGAGAAGTGAACGCATTCTTCTCAAACCTGAAGACTTTTCAAAATGGTTATTAAACCATTTTGTTGCTTTTTATTTGCTTAAAAGTGTTACAACTGATTTCGATATTTTTTTACAATACAAAGTTTCTAAAACATCTAGTTAGTATTCAAATTTACAAGTTTTTTTTGATTTTTTATTTTTTTAAAATGACGATCCTCGCATACAAATGTAAGAAAAAAGTTTTCGAAAATCAAATATTTGTCGAAAATGACACCTAGAATTTCGATACATCTTTTTCTGTTTCGTATATTTCAAAGATCTATCATTCAATGAAAAAAATGTTGCTACTCGTATTAAGATTTTGAATATCTCATTATCGGCTTAACGGATTTTTCTAAAAAGAAAAAAAAATAACTGTACACAGAAGCTTCTGAAAAAAGTTTTACACAGTTTTTTTTAGCCTATTTAAAAATTTAATTTTATGCTTCAACATTTTCATCATCAACATCCATTTTTAAAATTCCAAATCTATTTAACATACGAACAAGTTCGAGTTCTCCAGTCCTGAATTTTATTTCTTTTAAATTTCTGGCGGAGGAAATCACGGGAAAAATCTGGAAAAAATTATAATATATACCTATGTTCATAATAACATGATTTAAGAAAACATATTTGTGTTCCGAATTTTTGTTCTTTAAGTATGTACAGACAGTGCTGTTTAAGCCAACATAAACTTTCCTATAGCTTTTCTATCATACCTAATCTAACTTACCGAATATTTCACAAATCAGTAACCGAAGTACTAGACTTTTGGCGAGCAATATACGAAATGTTAGTAGCAGTGAAGTGCTGAGTTAACCATAAAACAGCGAGCACGCCATATGTTTTGCTAACTTTATAGCTTATATTATCCTTCCATGACGAGTTTCTATATTAAACCCTAGAAAGGTAATCATATTTTTTAGTACGTTAAAGGTAATCATTCGTCGAATTGACGAAGTAAAATTTAAATGCAATTTTTTCAAAAAGTTATTTACAAATTCTTGTAGATGTTAATAATTTATTTTTATCAAACGTTTCTTTTAATAACAACACACTTTTCATTTTATTTTTTTAGATTTGTTACTTTTTATTCTCGTTAAAGATCTATGAACACCGTTTTTTGACAACATTTAAGTTTTTTTTTTAAATAAATAAATAAAAAAAATTAATAAAATTAATTAAAAAGGAAAAACATGAAGATAAATTCATTTAAAACAATAAATTATTTTGCACGTTTGGTGCAAATTTTAATTATGTGCTCGCCGCATATGCTTTATACCTATACATTTTTCTCATATTGATTTTGTCATACGCCGTTTTTGATATGGACACAAATTACAGTTCTTCCTCTTTTTGGTTTTAATTGCAGTCTCGTTTTCGTTTTCCTCTGATGCAGTTCTTTCATTTTGAGCAATATTTTGGTGAATATTAGTCCTATTCTAATCCAACACTGAAAGTTACACAAAAGGTAATCTTCGTCGTTTCGACGAACATTTGCGCCATTTTTCCCTGAAAAGTACACTTACCTTTCAACAAATGCCTATGAACGTCTGCACACAATGAGAACTCAAGGTTCATGGATAACTAGAGCAAGAGCTACACGAAGAACAAAAGCGATCGCGAAAAAGAGTGAAGAGAAATTTTAAAAAGAAAAAATGATGTTCGTCTAATCGACGAAGATTACCTTTCTAGGGTTAAAAATATCTCCAAGGTCCTTAGCCGACTGAACAAATTCTATTGAAGAATCGCTTAAGGTTACTGGAGGAATGTAGGAAAGGTCAAAAATATTAGGATTGAATATTAGATCAATGTTTTGTGACCACCGTACGATCTTTGCTAAATCTTCATTTACGCAGTTTGAAAAATGTTCGATAAGCCTTAAATTATAGAGGTCCCAAAATTAATCCCTGAGGAACTCCATTTGTGAGTGGTAAGCAATTTGAACGAAATTAGATGGGAATTGAAACAAAACCATTTATTTATTTCAATCAAAATAATTAATCTAATATTTTGTTTAAATTTTATTAAAGGTACATTAAAATATAACGTGTTCTTTTAAAGATATATTTTGATATATCAGACAATTTTTATTAAGATACATGCTTTAAATGTTATTTGTAGTTATAATTCAAGATTAGGATACGTTCGTACAGAAATTTTTATGTTCAATGGGTCCTACTAATAATAAAACGCTAATGTCGATTATTATTTAACTGCAAGGTTAAAACTACGTGCTGAGCTTAAGCAAAACGCTACCAATAAACAATTTAATCTTTTCGCTAACTAGTCTCCAGACTTTCCTCAAAATCTATTACAAAATCTACAACAAATGAGAAAAAAATTTAATGAGCTGTCACCAAGGTCTGTGAAAGTTCAGGAATTCATCATTTGCTCTTGTCGTATTCTTTTTTAGCAGAAGGTATTATAGTACTTATAGTACGTCAATTGATTTAAAGTGTTGCAGTGACTTTTCAATTGTTTTTTTAATTTATAACACCATATTTCCGTTTCCATACTCCCTTATTTATCTAAGATATTTGAGAGAGTGCTTCAGAAACATATTAACTCTTACATCAATACCAATAATTTGCTTTCTCCCATGCAATCTGGGTTTAGGAAGCGCCATAGCTGCATCTCTGCAGTTATTGACGTTGTCGACAATATTAGAGGGTCTATGAATGGGGACAAAATAACATTTTTGGTTTTTCTAGTTTTTACGACGGCCTTCGATCAACCGTGTGATCATACCAACTTTTGTAACAAACTTTTGACACTATTTCGTTTCTCAATGTCTGCAGTTAAACTCATGTCATCTTATCTGAAGTCTAGAACACAAGCTATCTCGTTTAGTAATGAAATTTCCAGCTTTCTATCTAATAGCAGAGGGGTTCCACAGGGATCCATACTTGGACCTCTATTGTTTTCATTATATGTTAATGAAATTCCCTCTTTAGTATCCTCTTCCATACAAATGTACGCCGATGATGTCCAATTGTATAACAGTTGCCCCCTTGGCTTGCTAGAAGACTGGGCAAATAAAATTAATACTGACTTAGATAAGATCTCCGCTTGGTCTGAGAAGAAAGGGCATTTTCTTAACCCATTAAAAACCAAATGCATAGTCATTAGTAAGAAACCATTAGACCTTTTCTACTTCTCGGAAAGGCCTTAAAGAAGTTTCTTTCATTAGTTCCGCTGTTATGAATTACCGTTAACATGGGTCAGGGTACACCAAAGTAAGCCTTTTCTTAAATCCCCGATGTATGATATAAAAATTGGAGATAGGCCCTTACTGTAGATCGATTTTTTTCTTAGAATATACCCAAAAATCACGCCCTATACTATTATTCACGAATTAAGAAACACCCTGTATATAAATAGAATCAACAAATTTATGAACAAAAAAATAATCCGTTTCTATGGCATATAAACATACAAACAATAAATAAAGTACTTCTTTTTCACTTTAAAATAAATCTGAAGATTAAAACCAACCCATGAATAGGTTGGTTTTAATCTTCATTATGGTATAGGTACCATAAAACAGCACTAAGGTAGGTAGCACTTTTTATTTAGTGTTCGACTTTAAACATGGATTTCCGTGTATTAAATTTTAACATATTGTTAACGACTAATGTGGAAATTAAATTCGTTATTGGTATACTTTTTTAAAATCTAAAATCTGGAAATTGTTTTTTAACCTTAACACTAAATTCGATTATTAGTACGGCCCAATGAAATTCTCATTGTGGGTAATAGTGAAAAACCTCACACATCCGATAACAATTAAAAATTCCTTCTTTAGAATCACATTCATAATGTACATATTCCTTTATATTTATCGATTTTTATTATTGTTCTCTAAACAATGGAAAGCCGACAATTGGACAACCAATTAAAATCTGGAGAATTCACACAGGTTAAGCGTCACCCTCACTATACCATTCCAGAAATCCTTCATTTCCACTCGTTTCTAATAGGTTCTGATTTGCATGCTGCTTCCATTTTTTGTTTGTTCTTTCCCTTCAATATGTTTATTTGTTAGTCTTCCTTGTTTCTTATTATTGCCTTCCAGCGTTGTTATAATATAAAGTAAAAATAATTTTAAAGTTTTTCTTTATAAAATTATCTAAAACCTTATTTCACGTTAATATCCTGACGCAATTGTTTTTTTTATTTCAACAAAATATCCGCCTGCTTAAAAAAAAACAGGTGTCTGTGAATTAAAGTGCTAAGAATACCTACAAATATTTATAATAATTCTGTTGCATTCCTAACAATCTATCATAGCTTCTGCAACTGCAAGAATCCTTGTATACATGTATCACTCACTGACTAACAACGAAGACCGATGACGACAACGACGCGCAAAGTGGCCCTCGAAATGTCCTGATTTTTTGTTCATCTCCCTGAAACCTGAAGCACAATATCACGCGCAAATTTCTTTTGCAATTTAATTTTTTTTTTGTTTTTGCTTTGCTCATCGTCCTTTATATCCTTGTACTTGTGTGTCACCCCGTTAATTGTAAACTGGTTTCTTTTTTATTGTTGGTATTTGTTTTTGTTACCACAGCCATTGTTTTAATTCTTCCCGCGTACCACACTGACAAACGGTTGCGGTGGTATGGGACAGGAAGAACTTGCTGCTTCTGGAATGATGGTGGAAGAGGATAAGTTCTTTTTTTTTTGGTAACACCATAAAAAGAGAAAAACTTGTCACAAGGATACAAACGTGCAGCATTGTTCTTAGAAAAAGAAACCAAAACTGAAAAGGGTTTAAAGCGGGTGTTTTTGTGTGTATGTTTATGGAACATGTGAGACTGGCTAAAAAAATGTAAGCAAAGAAAAATAATAAGGAGGAAACCGGGAGATGTGTAATTTAAGACTAGCGGGATGCGGTTCAACTTAAAAATAAATGCAGTTGCAAAAAAACATGCAGGATAAATATCGACATAAAGAGCGACTTTCTGGGTCTTGCAAGGAATTGTATAGGTTACCTACGTTGAGGATGAGACATAACACACAATGAGACTTCTGATGACGCAAGAATTAAAAAGAAAATAATATAGTGTGGGTAACATAATACGGTTAAATGTGCATCGGTTGAAAGTGAACTTTTGAAAAGAAAACGTCGTTAATAAAAGCTGAAAGGAAACTTCGAAGCGATGAAACAGAATTTTAAATTCACTCACGTTGTATTTTATTCTCTTTTAAAAAAAAACTAAAGTGCTATTCTTAAAAGATTTAGCAGGATTGTTTAAGAAGTAGAAAAGGAAGTTATGCCAACACATTCGAAACAAACAACAATTTTCAAACATTTAGGCGGTAGCATAAAACATCAACATTTACTCCTATTGTTGTTCTCAAACTTGACACCTGAATCATCGACAAATGATATTCGGGATCACACAAGTATACCTCAGTGTTGAGCATTCTTTAGTGTTTCGCATTCAGGTACATATTTTGCAATACTACCCCTTTGCGTAATGGTTACAGTTAAACCTACAAAAGTATATCCTGTCTGGAATTGGCTTAGGTCCCCTATAGTTGGCAGTAATTTGCCTCTAATATAGATACCAACAGAATAAAGAATCTATACGCACTGGCAATGGTGCCAAGAAGCTTTTAGAAATGCGATCTCATACTGCATACAGAATTATGGCTTTTCGGATGAATTTCGCCATAATAGGAAGGTTTACCAAATTGTAAAAACGATTTATCAAAGTCATGTGGACAGAAGCAATAACGGAATAGAATAGCCCTTGCTGATGACGGCGAGTATGGACCGATAATGTAGTTAAGCCAAAATCCATACCAAATAGCAGAGATGTGAAAGAATGCAGTCTTTTTAGTATTGGAGTCAGTTGAATGGAAAGTCTTTTGATTTAACCTCAGTACTGTGACTTTCAAACTAAAGTCCCAGTCAATTTTGCAGTCTTTTATTTAAAAATAATCTGAAGCAGTCAAATGAATTCAAATCAAAAGAATGCATTTATGGTCCGCTCGCTTTGATGTCTGCCAAGCTTGGTGACGAGACAAAACCGCTGGTATTTTCTCCAAAAAGCTGTCTAATTCACAGAGGAAACATTCCACATACGACCGTGAGCTTCTGGCGATTTATGAAGGCATCAAACACTTTAGACATTATTTGGAAGGACGCGAGTTCACGATATACACTGATCATAAGTCTCTTGTGTTTGCATTTCAGCAAAAGATCGACAAGGCATCACCTAGACAAGGAAGACAGCTAGAATTCATCAGGCAGTTTTCAACTGATATTCGACATGTGTTGGGTAAAGAAAACATCATTCCAGATCTTCTTTCTAGGATTGCTGAAGTGACCTCTAAACCTGGCATTGACTACGCTCATGTTGGCAGAAGATCAGAAGACGGATCCTGAGCTGAAAAGTCTATTGGGTGACATCAAAACTTCTTTGATTCTTAAGAGAGTTGCCAATTTGAATACAAAAAGTGATCTTATATGCGATGTATCAGGTACGTACGTTCGTCCTTATGTTACTAAAAGATTTCGCAAAGTTGTTTTGGAACAAATTCATGGTTTGGCGCATGGTGGAGCTCGAGCAACTACGAAATTGCTGCAACAAAAATTTGTATGGCCCAGTATGCGGAAAGAATCATCCAGTTTTGTGAAGCACTGTATTGCGTGTCAGCGCTCGAAAATTCAGCGACATTCTAGAGCACCTCTGCAATCATTCGATGAGCCTGTTGAGAGATTCGAGCATATCCATGTCGATATAGTTGGCCCATTACCCCCATCGCATGGATTTTGTTATCTACTTACTATAATCGACCGACAAACCAGATGGCCAGAGGCCATACCTATAGTAGATATCACGGCGGAGACTATTGGAAAGGCGATTCTTCAGGGATGGATTTCACGGTACGGTGTTCCTGCACGCATTACTACGGACCGTGGCAGACAATTTGAGTCTGGTCTCTTTAGGCAGCTCAACAACGTACTAGGAGTAAAGCACTTGAAGACTACCTCATACCACCCGCAGGCGAATGGCATGGTGGAACGATGGCATCGCACCTTAAAGTCTGCACTAAAACGAAAATGCCTGCTAGTTGGTCAGAAGAACTTCCTCTCATTTTACTTGGATTGCGTGTAACCTGCAAAGAGCTGAGCTACTTTATGGTAAGACTTTAGAAGTTCCAGGTGAATTTTTTGTACCAAGGAAGGAAAACTTAATGGACCCCGACTTCGTGCGCAATCTTTCCAAAGCAATCGACAAAATTCGACCGCAGAACACAACTCACCACAACTCTAACCAAACTTTTTTCATTCAACCAGCCCTGTCGAGCTGTAAGTATGTTTTCGTGAGAGTTGACGGTGTAAGGAAACCTTTGCAAGCACCATATAATGGACCTTTTCTTGTCCAAAAACGTTTCGATAAATATTTTAAAATTCTCATTAAAAAAGGTTTCTATCGATCGTCTAAAGGCAGCGTTTGTGGTTCCTGAAGAACCACCAGAAGATGAATGCATCAATTTACCATCAACAAAGCATTCTGAATATCGGACTCGGGCTGGACGGCTTGTCAAACTCCGAGTTCACACTGCCCATAGACTGGAGGGGGAGTAGTGTGGTGCTTTTCCGCAGCAACGGCAACTCGCCTAAATTTAATTCAACGAACACCTGCTATGTACCAAGAGGTTATATACTTCGATTTTTCGTGAAGCTGTAAATGAGCGAGGCGATTCATCACTCACTTGGCAGACATCAAAGCGAGCGGACCACACAGCATTCAAATAAAAACTAAATATTTTATTAACTATATTCATTATTAAAATAAAACTTAAATTAGATTAAGAATCATCTTAATCAAAGTGGATTTTTACTTCATTTATAGAAGAAGGTGCAAAACCCACACATTCTTTTTGGACTGCTTGCAGTCTTTTAAGTCTTTCAAAAGTCTTTTACATTCTTTGCATTCTTAAAGTCTTTTCAATGCATTCAATATATTGAAGTATTTTTACGGCTTTGAAGTCTTTTTATTGATTAAATCCTTTTTGCTGCTGAAAGCTTTTTAACTGCTTTCAAGTCGGTTAAAAGTAGCACACTTCAGGCTCTCAACAAGATATTGTTTTTATTTGATATACAATTTGCTTCAGTTTTGGTATAATTTTAATCTTTAAATTGAGATTTAAAATAATTGTTGAAATCTATAACTTTTAACCGCGGCTACACAGTAGTCGAAAGGCTTTCATAAGCAGTGAAAAGTCTTCAATTAGTAATAAGACTTCAAAGCAGTAAAAAGACTTTAATACATTGAATACATTTAAAAGACTTTACGACTGCAAAAAATGTAAAAGACTTTTCAAAGACTTCAAAGACTGCAAGCAGTAAAAAAAGAATGAATTCTTTTTATTTAAAGTCTTTTGACTGCTTTTGATGATTGCATTATTAAGGCTTCAAAATAGAATGGGAATGGATTTCTGAAGTTAAAAGAATGAGATGATAAATTCTATTGCATTCCCCAAGAATCAGTTTGAATGAGTGGGACTTTTCGGAATGCAATACCATAATACTGCATTCTTTTACAACTCTGCCAAATAGTGATTTTCTCTGGTTGCATCGTGGATCTCTTGTGGAGTTTGATCGTCCAAAATTCCGAACTTGTTCATTCAGAAATGAGCCTCGCTGAATATAAGATTTCGACCCCGAAATTGTGGTCAACTTTCAACTGCTCGAGCGCTCAGTTAGAGAACACACATTGTCGTCTATTGTTGTTAACTCATGGCCTTGTGGTTCAGTTGAGGTTTGAACGGATGTATGCCAAAGTCACGAAGCAAAAATCGTCAAGCTATGATCTGCGAAGGCCAAGTTCTTGTACGCGGCGCGGAATTGCCAAGCCACATACAATTGGCCATCAACACTCAACGCCTTGTGCTTTGTTGATGGTGATTGACAAATGGAGCCGCGTTAATTCGAATGGTAAACCGTTGGAAATTAGAACGTCTCTGCTTTTGATTCTTCCATCGATTAAATTAGGTGATAATATTTTTATTTACGTGGTTACGATAAATTTAAAAATTCAGTCGGATTATTGGCGACCTGTTCTTCATCCATTGAGATCGTTGGCATGCATCGCACAGCTAATCCAGATTTTTGTAGTTTTATAGACTTGTTACCTTGTTTACAATGACTTGAATATTCAGTTGGATTTTTCATAAGTTCGGTGGAAACGAAATCTCATTTGTCTGTCGCGATCAATTGGTATTTTGAAATTTCCGATGTCCAAAAGTTGTTCTGAGATTGTCTGAACAGACAGGTCTTGCGGCAAATGCACATACATTCATACATGTTTATCGATAGCGTTCATTTATTGACTCTCGTTTCCAAAGATATTAGGATTTCACACATGGGTTAAACTCATCTGCGGGCACTGAACGCGCAATACCAGGCAAAATTTCGTGGAAATCATCAGCAAAAAGAATACGAGAGCCTCCTATCGGTCGGTTGGTTTTTTCTCGATTTCTAGTGGGTCATTGTGCATTGGTTCGAAATGCAAATTTTACACGTTGCAAGGAATGTAGCTATGCCTGAGTTTTTGCTGATTTGCAAGTTGGTGTTTCTGGCTGGGTCAAATTTAACCTAAACTAGAGTGCTAGTCGCGCAGTGATGATACCAACCGACAACGCCAATATCCAATTGATGCGGAATGTTTTGCCAGTAGTTTCATGTGCATAAAGGAATAAAAGTTCACAATTATTGTTTGTTACACTTCGCATGACTTTGTGGTAAGCTTCCTGTTCAGTTCACATATATATTGTTCTTGCTGGTTCTCATGGACACACGTCGATTTTTATTATATATGGGTGGCCAAATATAAGTTTCTTTTTAAAAATGAAATAAAATAAACAAAATCAAATGTTTTCCATATATTATAACTTCATTAGTAAGAGATAAAGTTCCCATTATTTATGGAATACAACGTTGTTCAAGTGGCTACCTCAACTGGCTTCGCAGTAGCGCATTCTGTTACTCCAATTTTTCAAGACCTTGTTGGAGGTTTCGGTCTGGAGCTCACGTATCTTTAGTGTTTGAATTGTTTCCGAATTATTGGTATAACATCAGTACTTCACAATTACCCGCAAACAAAGGTCCAAAGAGGTCAAATCGCAGTTCCGAGGCGGCTTATAACACGATTCGGGAATTTGGTGCGCAAAAGATCGATTGTGGCATGTGCTGTGTAGCATGGCGCGTCATTCTGTATGAGCAAGAGGTCGTCCAAATTAACGTTTTCGATTTCAGTAAAAAAAAGTCGTTAACATGGCTTTGTAACGCCCCAACCTGACCGAAACGTTGTTCCCAGCCTCATTTTCGAAAAAAAAATGGTCCATTGATGCTACAACTCCACAATCCGCAATAAACTGTCACTTTCTGCGGATGCACTGGCTTCTGGACGTGCGGGTTTCCAAGCTCCGACGATGGGGGCCATGAGCGTTGTCCACATGCCAGTCTCACGAACTTTTTGTACAAACTTGAGTACTTGTTGGAGTCCTATTCCCACTTCTATGGAACATGGTAGTTAATGAACTGCTAATAGACTTAGAAGAAGAGGGATTCAAAGTGATTGCATACGCTGACGATATTGCCATTAGCGTAACTGAAAACCATTCTCAAATTCTAATAGAACTCATACAAACCGCTCTCAACTATAGCTACTCAAATGGACAGATGGTTGTGGACTAGGTGTTAACCCCCACAAGACTGAACTAGTCCTCTTCACAAGGAAATACAAAATTCCTCAACTAGACCCTCCATCGATCAAAGGTCCACTTACTTTCTCAGATCAAGCTAAATACCTGGGTCTTATTTTAGACAAAAAGTTAAGTTGGAAACCTAATATACAGGAAAGAGTAAGGAAAGCCACGGTAGCTCTCTTTTCTTGTAAAAAAGCCGTAGGGAACAAGTGGGGCTTGTCTCCACAAATTACTCACTGGCTATATACTGCGTTCATCAGACCGATACTCACTTACGGGGTGACCGTATGGTGGACGGCCTTAGACAAAGCCACAAATCGCGATAAACTAAGCAAAGTGCAACGTTCAGCGTGTATGTGCATCAGCGGAGCCCTGCGCTCGACACATTTCGCTGGATTAGACATACTCTTTTTCCATTCTGAATTTATTCGGAACATTCCCAAGTCACTCCGACTACATCACTCACTTGTTGCTTTTCGATAAGAACTTTGAAGTCACCATTCTTTCAAGGACAGCTTAGGAAGAAGGGGCTTTGATAGAAAATGAGTCTGTGCATAAAAATGCAGATGGATCGAAAACTGAAAACCGAGTGGGTGGTGGAGTGTACTCAGATAGGCTAAACTTTAGTCTCTCCTTCCGCCTACCAAACCATTGTAGCGTATTCTGGCTATAAAGGAAGTATTGTCTTGGCTTAAAGAAAACGTGATATCTGTTTCGGATATCCGCATCTTTTCAGATAGTCAGGCTGCTTTAAAATCCCTCGCAGCAGTCTCTTCAAACTCCATTACAGCCCAAGACTGTCGATCGTCTCTGATGGAGATGGCCAAACAGTTTAATATTCACCTATTCTGGTTGCTGGGACACAGGGACATTCCGGGGAATTGTAAAGCCGATGAACTCGCCAGAATTGGAACGGAAATGCCTATCTTGCCCGACAGGGTAAATATAGGTATGCCTATAGCTACTAGTAAACTTATGCAGAAGCGAACTGCTCTGGAACAATCAAATACAAAATGGCTTAACACCAACACTTGTATGGCGACCAAACGAATCTGGCCCAAACTAGATTTGAAAAAGTCAAATTGCTTATTGTCCCTCAGCAGATCTCAGATCAGCTCCGTAATAGGTGTCATAACTGGACACTGTCTTATAGGTAGACATGCCGCACGACTCGGTGTACTATCAATCGATTTCTGCAGGAGTTGACTGTTCGAGGAGGAAGGGGAAACAATATCACACCTTCTTCGTACATGACCTGCTCTCTCTTACAGACGCAAACTTCATATAGGAGAATATTTCTATAATTAACCAAGCGATCTCATAAAAACAGACATTAAAAGTCTTCTTCGCTTCATCAGAAGCTCCAAATGGTTTTAACTAGTAGGGAACCTTTGTTCCTTATTAGATCGGGATATCACAATGGACCTCTACTGACCTAAGTGTCTCAGATGCTTTAATGACAGCTACTCTAACCTAACCTAACCTAACCTGTGTAAAGCAGGCGGTAGTGGAGGTGTATCATTTCAAAAAAGGCTTCGTTTGGACTACACAGCACTCAATGTGGAAATAAGTTTTCAATATTCCCCAAAGTTGTTTAAGCTTAAAATGGCTCATTTCGTTCGATGGAGGTATGATACTGACATTCTGTCAAGATTTCGAGCGGGAAACAGCTGTCAGTATCAAAATAACAAAATAAATTATTTAAATAGCATATTAATTAAACCCAAACGTAAATATATTTAAAATACCTACCTAGGAAGTAAGTCAATTTTAATTGTTAATTAGCTAATTATTTACTAATTATTTAAGATTTGCATTTTGGTTAAATCTATTTGTGTTTGAGTTAGATCCATCTAAAATTTGGTTAGTTAAATAAATAAATGGTATGGTACCTACCTATATTGTCAAAACTACAAGAAAATAATAAACAATTTTAAATAATTTTAAATAATTCTTCCACTAGTTAGTAACAGGTGTAGGTGTAGGAAATGTAGGTAGTGTAGGTATTATTTTACAATCCGAATCACAATCCGAATTCTTGTAAACACTCTATAAGTCGTGTTCCGTCCTTCCGTTTCTCAAGTAAATTTTCTTGTCAAGCATCTGCTTTTTCTTATCGATACTACCAACTAAAACAGAAACACAAAATTGTCAGATTTATAACATTTCCTTAACGAAACATTCTGATAAGGAAACCGATAGTCATAGATACTCCTAAATCCGCCTAAAACCAAATAGGTATCATCCAATTTACAAGAAACCCGAAACAGGTGCATGACTGCTCCCTAAAAATACCTGCCTCCGTATACCTATAGGTACCACCTTTACACAATAAAACTCAGCTCGTGTACTTCAAAATCAGGCAAAAGCAATGTATCCTTGTTCAAATAACCAACTACAGAGATAGAAAATTATATTTCCTATCCTACCTCCGGTTTAAGAGAAAAGCAACTTTTTATCGATATTCACAAACACAAACCCACACCACATGTCACGAGCAGACATGTAGTCATTCAATTTGCTTGGAAAAAAAGAAGCAAAAGAATAAGAATAAAAGTGAAAAATAACCGCAATAGATTCCCATGTACCTATATGTTGGTATGAATGCATATTCATATTCCATTCCCCTTTCGTGTCATCGTGGAATGCCATTGACAGGCATCCACCCGAACAGAGAATTTATATAAATGTTTCCCAAACTCTTCCCAAGAAATAAAACCCTGAAGAACGTGGCTAAAACCTGAATTTGACTGGTATGTATGTATCTACCTATGTATGTATAAAATTCACATGCATATTTTTATGAAATTAAAATAGATTTATCAGGATGTGTTGCTGCAGAAGGTCCTTAAAGGTGTAAGATGTATAGGTATATATATATAATACCTAAAAAAAAGTTTGTCTGTCCTACTAAATTAGTGTGGCCTCTTAGAACGTAAGGGCAAGAGAAGAATTGCATGGAAAATTACACTCAAGGATTCATCTTCACCTGCATTTTCGTTGTATAATGCTGAAGTGTGCACTGCCGCCGCCGCTGCTGCAGGATTTCCAAGCAGGTGTGTTCCAATTTAACAGAACAATTGTTGGTCTACATTTTCGCAAAACTACAAACAGACTGTAAGTGAGTTAGTGTGCCACTCATCCAGTTTTGAAGTCAGCAGCGTGTCGTCGTCGTCGTCGTCTTCTTCTTCGGTCGGTTGTATGCAAATTGGGGCTAATAGTTGGTCTCTTTATTTTTCTACTTCTTGTTTTTCTTCTTTGGGACACTCTTTGGGTCTTGTCATCTCTTACAAAACTATCACCCCCAATTTCAGTTTACATCTCTCTATCTACCATGTATAATATTCCTTCTAGACCCATTTTGAATAGGTTAACTGTAAGTGTAAGCCAAATATGTGTATGTGTGTATTGTGAGACACAATTGGACCAAATTAAAAGTAGACTGTTCTTGCTTTTTTTGCAAGTTGAGTTTTTTTGGAGACTTGTTGCATTTTTTTTTATTTAATTGATTTTTTTTAATTTTATTTATTACTTATTTGGGAAGAGCTATACCTACACGTTTTTGTAAAGGTATTGCTTATAAAAGGAGATAAAAAGACATTCCAGTCATAGTGAACATTCTCTATCATCAGACAAACACCAGAACTGGTTTTTTTGTTGCACCCTGTCCCTTGAATCCTTTTGAAAAGAAGAAGCTTTGCTCCGCCTTATGCTAGGACGTCTGGACCATAAAGGAGCCGCCTATTCACAGTTCTACGACTGAAGTGGTAGATTAGCCGAATGGCCATTCTATCATGGACCATCCCTCGACTGTCTAAGTAGAGAAATGCGGGATATAGCCGCTTAGACGCAAACGCTCATAATAATTGTCGTAAGCGTAGTAAGCCACAAAAATTAGAATATTAATCAAGCACATAGCTCTTGCAATGTGACTCCGAATCAGCCTTATCAAAAAATTATCACTTCTGTTTCTGTTGGCTCCGTTGTTTAGTACCTACTTGGTTGTAATAATAATATTCCGACTCTGGTGTTCTGTGTAGTCCAAGGCAACGTCTAAGACACTGCATCTAAAACACCCGCATCTTTTCCATTTGAGATGTGGCAACGTTGAACCACACTGGACACCTATAGGCAATCATCAGCCGAATGAGCGCCATGTAGCAAATCGCCTTCAAGCTTCTTTCAAGCCAGCTGCTATAAAACAGCCGTTCTCGTCAGCACAGAGGCCGTTTTGCCGATAGTAAGAAAGTCAAAATTCGAAAAAATACATCTATCGTAGTTATACAGTCAGTAATGTTTTCTTTAAAAAAAATTTAATTTTAAATTAAAGATCGTAAAAATAAATCAAAATTTTATCAATATTCTAGGTGCCGTTCTCGAGAAAAATACGATTTTCGAAAATTATTTATTAACATTTGAATGGTGGGTATCGTTATTTTCAATATAATTAATTTTTTTTTGTTCATACATCTTGTAGATAGTATTAAACTACTGTTAACTACAAGCTTATGGTTTTCAAAAATAAGAACTTTGAATTTTTTTTTTAATTCAAAAACAAAATTTTTGAAAATTTTAGCTAAATGTTAATGTTAAATGTTATTTAACAACCTTAAGAGAGTTAAATGTTAATCCCTAGCACTATATCATTGCAGCTCTTTGTGAACGAATTTAAAAATCTATCTCTATAATGGAGTTTCTTAACTATCTTTAGCTCTTTTATGTTTAAAAGCTGCCTGCTGGGTAAATATGCTCAGAAAGTAAAATTTTATTTGGATTATTAACCCTTTAAAAAGCTCTTTAACATCTAAAGATTTTTTAAGGTGTTCTTTAAGAGCTATAAGCTATATCCTTATGAATGTTTAAGAAAAATGGCGAAAACAGAAAAAGGAAATTATTAACATTGCTATGACTGCATTTTCAAAAGAATAGAAAAAAAAACACAAGGTTTACCTATCGAAAAAAAAGTACACGAGAAAAGTAAATATTTTTTGCTCAAGTTCAAAGTTAAAATAATAAAAAATTTATTATCTACATACTTTAAACTAATTGCGCAAATTTTTAGTTGAATTAGTCCGATGTTAAAGCTGTTTTAATATGAAACTAGGGTAAAACAACGATTTTGAAAATTTTAATCGAATATAGCATCACACTTTCTCTATCCTTTTATTAAAGTTAAAATCATCGAATACCTATTTTAATTATTTAGTATCGTGCTAACTTCAAATAACTATTTGACATTTACAAAAGTCAGAAAAGGTCTGTTTACTTAGTTTTTTTCCACGAACTGTCATTGTTTTAGGTGTGCTTAGAAGCAATTTATTAAGAAAATTGCTTAAGTACGATAGATACTAGTGAGAATGAGTTAGTAAACTAATTTAAAGTTAGCAAATTGTTAAGTGATATCATACTAATACCTTAATAATAGGCTGTTCAAAATGTTGCGCCATTTATTTTAAAAGAGCGTTGTAATAGGTCGAAATACAATATCAACATTTCTGATAAAAATGAAATTAACCCACTTTGAACGAATTATAGTTTTTAATTATTATGTTTACTTATTGTTTTATGTAATTAAAAAGAAGTTTTGAAACAAATTTTGATGCTAAGATAATGTACTAATATAAATAATAATTTGTTTTCGTGTTTAATAGTATGATTTCTATTTACTTATACTAACAAAATGTATAATTTATAACTGTAGGTAAGAGCACGCAGCTCTATGGCATATTTTAAGCATATATTAAGGCTTTATGGCTAAAACACATGTGCAGCATTTTCCCTGCAGCGAAATTTAATTACACAGGTTCTTATGGGAGCAGAATCATTGAAAGTCTGCATGCAGCGCTGCGCTGCACGATGTCTCTATTCCTAAATTTGCTGCCTAGTTTCATTGCAGCCATAATTGTAAAACAAAAATTTCCAAATAATTACCATTTGGCATTACTGATATTGACAGATTGTTGACATTGTCTGTCATATTTGCAAAAAAAAAGTTTGTTTTTGTCTTTGGTGGAAAACTTGATATTGATATGTACAATAATGGAAGAAAAAATAAAACAAATTCATTTATGACAAAACAAATCCGTACAATGAACAAGAAGTGAAAAGAATTTGTTTTGTCTCCGACTCGTATTTTTGTTTATTTTCAGACAGACGAAAGATTGTTACTGCTCACCAGTTCCTGTTTGGGATATGTAAATTGTATCCAACTAAGGACATTTTCTTCAGCTATACATAGCAACATCAACGCGAGGGAAACTACATGTCTAGTATAGTTTTGTTTTTCATTTGTGCTTTGTATATTCTTTTGCTTTTCCTACCTACATATTACCAGGAACAATTTTTGAAAGTATAGGTGCAATTCTCTTTCATTTTCTGATTAATTAAATTTGTCCACGGCCTTGAAGTTTTGATCTGGAACAAATTATATTCATTTAAAAACTTGAGGTATTTCTCATACACGGCAATCAAAATCAAAATTTTGTCCTTGTTTGTTGAAATATCCAATTAATTTAAAATAAACTTATGAAACTTTAAGTACAAAACAATTTAAGCAAACAAAAAGAATGAAAATTTGGCAGATGTAATTTTTGTTTTAACAGAACTAGGCATCATTAAAGTTAGGAAGTATGCACATGTGTTCTGGCTGCAGCGCTGCATGCATCGCTGCGTGCAGACTTGCTGCACATCTGTTTTAGCCATTAAGCTGACAAAACATACAAACAAACACTATTAAGGGCCTCTTAAAGTGCTATCAAATCCAATAAATTACTGCAAGTGTGCTCCATGTCTGCTCTTAAGGTGCATCTATAGCGTGTTTTTGAATAAACCAGCTTTACGAGTAAGATTAGCTCTGAAAGCGCTTTTAAAGCTTTTATTCAGCTAATAAATAAAATCTTTTGTTTTTTAAACCTGTGGAACACTTTTTGAGAAAATAAAAAAAAAAAGCTTTTTAATATTTCGAAAAAAAAAGAATGGCAGGTCCTGTTATTTTTGGTGTTAAAACGTATTGCCTAAAGAAAATGGCCAAGTCGTTTACGGTGTAACTGAACAGAAACAGATTTGTCATAATTTGTCATACAATACCTATGTGTCGTAAGTAAAAATGTGTATAAGGTTATTAAGGCTGGTTTGTACCAGGGATGCCGAAAGCTCTAAACAAGACATTGCTAACTATAGACCTATTTCTAAGTTGCAATCAATCAGAAAAATTTTTGAAGCGTTGGTTAAAAAACGTATTTATGAGAACATAAGACATGGTATCTCTGAAAACCAACACGGATTTGTTAGTAGTAGGTCAACTACTACAAACATATCTCTCTTATCGCAGTTTTGTACGAAGGGAATGGAGCGTGGTGGTCAAGTTGATGCAATATATACGGATTTTTCGAAAGCTTTTGATCGAGTTCAACATGTTATATTGTTCGAAAAAGCTTTTGGATTTAAATCTGATATCTTAAGGTGGTTTGAACAATATCTTACTAATCGAACTCAGTGTGTTAAAATAGGTAACAATTTATCAAAGGAAATTAAAAACTTTTCTGGAGTTCCCCAAGGAAGCCACCTTGGTCCTCTATTTTTTGATCTTTTTATAAACGACAATCCCTCATGGGTGAAACATTCTAGTAATTTGCTCTTTGCGGACGATTTTAAGATTTTTGGACTTATAAAATCTACTAATGACTGTGACCTTCTTCAACAAGACATTAATGAAGTATCTAAATGGTGTGAAATAAACTGCTTGCATTTAAATATCTCTAAGTGCAAATGGATGTCTTTCACAAGATCTCGACCCATACAATTTTCTTATAAAATTAATAATATGGAGCTAGAGAAATTTGACAAAATAAAAGATCTGGCAGTTATATTTGACGATCAATTAAATTTTAAAAATCATTTTGACTACATAGTTTCTAAAGGTAATAAACTATTAGGTTTTTTAAAAAGAAACTCAAAGGATTTTAAGGACCAACATACCTTAAAATCTTTGAATACAAGTTTAGTTAGGTCAAATCTTGAGTACGCTTGTTGTTTTTGGAATCCGACTTATGATGTCAGTATTAATAGAATTGAAGCGACACAGCGTAAATCCACGAGGTATGCTTTAAGAAAGCTAAATTGGGTTGATAAAGTTATGCCTTTTTATGAGTAGAGGTGCCTTTTATTAGGTATCCAAACCCTAGTAAAAAGGCGTAAGCAATATCTTACTATGCAGGCAAGAGATGTTTTATGTTCACGTATAGATTGTTCTGCTCTACTTGCCCTTTATCCAATTTTCGCTCCTTCAAGACCCTTAAGAGAAAAAATAATGGTTTTTTTATGTGCCACGGATTTATACAAATTACGGTAAAAGTGATCCAGTTACCAGCTCCTGTACCTATATTATTTAAATCGACCGACATTTAAGTAGATATTTGTTCAAAAAAGCGTTGATGCAGTTCACATTTTAAAAAGTAATATAAAATTATATTGACAAGGAATATTTATTCTATTATGTTATTTTTTTTTTGTATATTATGTATATAATTTGTTATATCTAAAAGAGTTTGTAAGCTCGATAGAAATAAATAAATAAATAGCTCAAATTTAAGCTTAGCTCACAGCTCAGCTCACTTCTGAGCTAGCTCAAATTAAGTGAGCTGAGCTTTTGACTAAGCTAAGCTGTTGGTTGAGCCGGTTTGAATCAATGGAAAACAGACATATTAGACCTGGACCGGCAATATTGCCAGTTAGTATGTCGTGAATAAAAACCATATCTGCGGTTTTACGCCGTTTTTTAATGGACTAAAGGTCAATTAACAGTAGGCGATTCGAATATGGAGTAAGTCGATAGTTATTATCCCACAAAAGATTACGCAGGGCAAAACGAATAAACCTACGCTGGACGGCTTGGATTCTTTTAATTTGGGTAATTTGATATGGGGACAAAACCTGAAACGCATATTTTAGAATGGTTCGGACAAATGAAATGAAAAGAGATTTGGCAATGTACGGGTCAGAGAACTATTTTGACCATCGTTTGATAAAGCCAATGTCGTCAGTATGGCATCGAAAGTTAAGCTCTTTATGACAGATTACTCCTAAATCACGACAGGAATTGACTACGGGTTTTATATGATAGTTTCTGGGAGAAGGAAAGGACCAAGATGGCAGCCTTGTGTTACTCCAGAAAGTGCATTAAAAGGAGGGGAAATAGATGATCTTAAACGAACAACATATTTTCGATCAGTCAAATATGAATTCAACCACGAGATACAGAGTGAAGGGAAGCCCATGGAATTTAATTTAAAAATGATCATATTATGTGATATTTTGCTAAAGTCAGTAGCAATCCCATCGACCATTGTGCATAGAGCATGAGAGATAAATTCTACTAGGTTCGTTGTTGTTGATCTACTTACCCGATATAAAACCATGTTGTACTGGGGAAAGAATTGATTTGCAGTGGAAAGAGAGAGTTTCGTATATAATGTTTTCAAATATTTTTGGAATGCATGATAGCTTAGCTATAGGGCGATAATTTGACACAATAGTTTCTGGTCCCTTGGTGCAGATTGTGGTTGGCTTCGGTCAGCTATGGTCTGCACCATGGAGTTTATACTCCATAATTTACTTAGAACAAACGAAATAACCCAAATTGGGTACCTCGGGAATAATGAGATTGAAGAAGTGCCCCGCTTATTAGAGTCCCCAGGGTGTAAAAACCTTGGTCTCATTATTAATTGGGTAGGCCCTCTGTAAAGAGAGCACGAGGTGGCTGTGGTTATACCAAGCAAGTCACGCGGTTGGCTATTGTTACCAACAATATTTAGATGGAAAAACACGGACCAAGGGTGGTAGGGCCTACGCAGAATGGATGCTGGCTTGAATTCCGAGACGGACTGTACGAGATATTGATGGGTAGCAATTTCGAGTTGGTTTGTCTGGCCCCTGCTGGAAAGGAGTTGCAACCTTTCTTCCATGATAAAATGCAACTGGGACTATGTCCTAAGGGCTTTGTTCAATATCCGATCATTGAACCCGACCAAGTTACTCAATTTAATCTTCCCCATTTTAGAAAAAAAATATTCAAAACTCATAAAAATATCTCTATATGTTTGTACTAAAACCCATTTCCATCGTTCACAAATCCAATATACACATATCTGGAGGATTATAATAATTAACTTAGAAAGCTCTCGTATTCGTATGGATATATCTACCAATTTGGTCATTTAAAATGACTCACACAAATCGAAAACGAAACAAAATATATACCATGTTTGGAAATTTATGTGTTCCTACACGTAACTTTTGCAAATAGTTAAAAAAAAGTGTAAAAATAAAAAAATATATCTTTCGACTACAGAATTAGATAAGTTGTATACTCATTCTTCCATTATCTGCATGTGGCACTCATATCAAAACTCTATTTAAGAATAATTCACCTATCATACATTCTGCTTTTATGTCTCTTCTTCGATATTGCTTATTTATTATTCACTGTCAAATTCAACTTCCTGTGTTATTGACTTTTAAATTGAGAAAATGTATCTAATATGATGTATCTGATTGGAGCTATATCGTCAAAGAGGTTAATTAAATGCTTTGTCGCTGTTAGACGACGTCATCTTTACGTACCGGAGAGCGTCATTGTTTGTCTTCTGAAGAAATTATTACAATTATCTGAGAATAATAGAATATAATGTTAGCATATATATATTTGAAAAAAACAAACCAATCATTTTAAAATTGCGCAACAAAAAAATTACTAACATTTGGAATATACCTTTGCATTCTTCTCCATTTATATTCTTGTGACTTAAAACTAAATGGTTGGTTCTTAAGTATTTCGAAAGTGTTTCTCAAAAAAAGTAATAGTCTTAAGACTGTTAAACTAAAAACTAAACATGTAAATTTGATTCCATACAAACTCTACAATCATATATTCCAATAGGAACCGGTAGATTTTGACATTTAATCACGGCCATGTTGATTAATCAGTTGTTAATTTTCCTATTTTTGAGTTTTTTAACTTTGAAAACAACGTATTTGGCAAACTACAGCGTCGAAACGTCGAGTAATACTTGCTAAAGCTATTACGAGTATGTCCAGCAGTTGGAGACAGGAGGCCCACAATGATATCAAATATAAAATATATGCAAACTACATGTGGTTCCAACAGGACGGCAGCGATAAGTGAAACACAGCTGATGCCAAAATGTACAATCTGGGTGATATTTATTTCACGTAAGGGCGGCATCAACTGATCACCAACGATCGTGCGAGTTGAACCCGTTAGAGATTCTACTTGCAGACTTTTCTGTGCCGATAAGCCGTAAACGACCAGTGTCCTCAAAGTCAACATAACCCGTGCCATCTTAATAAACTTAGCCTTATATGAGAGTAAGATCAATTCAAAATAAAACCGCTGGCTGTGTCGAGTGCCATGCAGTTAAGGTTCGGTGGTCGTCCGTTTACACGATGGCATATTTCACACACAATGTCATTGATGGGTATTTCAAATGAAACAAACATTTTGCTGATGTGTTACACACAACTTGAGTAATTCAAAAGCAACATTATTATTTGAAAACACTTTAGGTTAAAGCGAGTGACAGTGAGAGTTGATGCGACATTTTTTCTTTTTCCATAAAGCCTCTTATTGTAACATAAAGTTGAAATTTCGAAAACGGTCCTATCGATTTTGATTAAAATTCGAACTTGTAACTGTCGAATCAAGTTCTGATACATAAATCTGCATTTCTTCTTTTTGCAAAAAAAAAAAAATGGCATAACAAAATGAAGATTGTCTCAAAGCATGTTTCATTCGATTCTATTGAAGCTAAGTCCTAAATTTTGTTAAGAGTTTCGGTCTCAGAAACACGCTCATGGAGATTTAAGACAGTTGCAAAAAAAAAGAAAATAAACTCACAAATTTCAAAGAATGACACGTCTCGAAATTAATTCTGTCAGAAAAAAAAGAGTGGAGACTTTTTGAAACAATTTGTTAAGACTATCCATTTCGTTGATGGCTTCATAACACAAAGAAAAGCGGAACATAATTTCGTTTGCAGGCAGTTTCATGTTTGAAATTTGTATATGTACAGGGTGGGCCATCTAGTGGTTTCTTTTTAAATCATAGGTTATCTTAACACCGACAGCTGTTTCCCTTCGAAATCTTGACAGAAACTCAGTATCATACTTCTGCGGAACTAAATGAGTCGCTTTACAGTTGAACAACGTTGAGAACTATTGAAAACTTATTTCCAAAGTGAGTGCTGTGCAGCCCAAACAGTGCGTTTTTTTAAAGAAGTTTTGACCGAAATGAAGCAACCACCGTGCCTGCTGTACGCAAGTTTGTGCAAAAAGTTCGTGAGACTTGTATATGCTAGTGGACAAAACTAATGGTCTCCGTCGTCGTACGGTGCGCAAAGACGAGAATGTGGCTGCTGAAGTCGAGAGTGTAAGACTCAATTCAAGAACATCAACTCGCCATCGATCTCAACAGCTCAACATTTCACGCACTAGCCTGAAGAGAATTCTACACAAAGATCTCGAATTATTCACTTATAAGGTTTAGTTGACTCAGGAATTGGAGGCTTCGTTATCCCTTCTCAGTTTGGGTCTTACAGCAGCTTAAATTGGACAAAGATTTTGGGCGAAATATCATCTTTTCTGACGAGGCGCATTTTCATCTCGGTGGATAAGTTAACAAACAAACTTACCACATCTGGGGCTCGCATAACCCGGATGTTACTGTCCAGAAGCCATAGCTTTAACAGAGAGTAACACTTTGGAGTGGTGGCATCATTGGACCATTTTTCTTCGAAAATGATGCTGGGAACAATGTTTTGGTCAAATGTGGGCATTAAAGAGCCATGTTAACCGACTTGTTTTTTACCGAAATTGAAGACATGGATTTGGACGACCTCTGGTACATGCAGGATTACGCACCCTGCCACACAGCCCATGCCAAAATCGATCTTTTGGGCACCAAATTCCCAAATCGTGTTATCAGCTGTCTTGGCGATTTCAATTGGACGATTCGGTGCTGCGATTCGATCTTTTTAGACTTTTTTTTTGTGGCGAACCGTCAAGGACCGATGCTATGCCAACAATCCGAAAATGATTCCATCACTTAAGGCCAATATCATCCAAGCAAACCTTCCATCTTAATTTTAAAAGTTACACACAAATATGATTCACAGTTCTCGTTTGAGCACAAAATTTTCAAAATTTAAGTACCTTAAACACTTAAAAAGAATCCCTTCTGGCATTGTTGAATAATATATTAGAACTCCATATTGTATTCTATTTCAAACTGCACTTAAAATGTGTCCTCGTCAATAGAGAACTTTTTCGTCGTTCCTTAGTCGAATCATAAATTCTTACTTAGAAAGAAAAAAAGGAATCTAACGACAAACCATAGTTGGGGTTGATATTTGATGGTAATTGGAGTTTATAAACTAAATATTGTTTGCACTCGACCACAGAAAGTACATCTGCTCATTTCTGCACAAAGCTAAGAGACTTATATGAATCCCCAAAAAGAAAAAAATAAAGAAGCTTCAGCAACGAAAATTAGATGCTAACTGTCCTCTTCATGCCCACCGGTGTATATGGTTTATGCTTAGATTCATTAAGACCGAAAAGCCCCAAGTTTCAAAATAAGCCAACGTAATGTGACTATACATTAGAAAAATATCAAAAAGTTTAAATTAAAGTCAAAATTTAATGTTTTTGCATAGCAGTTCAAGGATATGTCATATGTGTTTGCTTAGGTTCTGTGAAATAAGACCAAATGCAGAAATTTGGCCTTATTTCGCTTTGCGAAAGTGTACTATGATGGCCAAATGTTAACGTTTAGCTGTATTTTACTTTGCTCAAGTATTTTATAAAAGCTACATAAAATATGGCTCCAACGAAAAATGGCAACAAAAGTATATTTTTTTTTTTTGAAGAAAGCAAATATAATTAAATTTTTAAAATTAAGCTAAGTAAACTATTTATTGATCAACAGTACCTAATCCACTACAAGCGTTCCAGGGATCTTAACACCGTCTTGGGTTATCTGTGATACTTAAGGTATATTGAAACGCCAGGTAGGCGCCTATATTAGCCGTGTTTTTTTGGAAAAGTTATCCGTAGTACAGTAGGATTTTATATGAATAACAAATACAACATCCGCAGTAAGATCACTGCCGATAAAAGGAGAAGTGAAATCCTGCTGCGCATAGAGATTTGACGTTTATTCGAATATCGGCAGTGATCCTACTGCGGATGTTGTATTTGTTATTCATATAAAATCCTACTGTACTACGCATAACTTTTCCAAAAAAAAAACACGGCTATTAACAGTTTCCTTGGATGTACCTTCCGCGGAGACTGGAGACTGCACACAGGACCGGCCCGCGCTAAATTAGAGCCCTGCGCAAGCTTCATCAGTGGCGCCCCTCAATTTCGGTTATTGTCGGAAGAAGTTATTTCCTCATTACCCTATAGGGGTAGACTTTTGCAATGCGTTTTTTTAACGAGATATCCCCAAGAGGCCTATTCCCAGATAATACTTATATCTAATTAAAATAAATATAATTTTTATTAAAAACTAAGAAATCAAAAATATATCACAAAAATTTAGGAACTCACAAAAAATATTTTTTGAAGTAAAAAGTATTTAAAAACTAATTCAAAAACATAACAACATACAAATAAATAATTAACTCATTAATTATTGTTGAATTAAAAGTTTTATATTAATATTTACATATTTATTCAGTGTAGGATATAATAATAAAATTATTATTTTAATACAAATAAATGGAACTGAACTAATAGATTAATTTTCTGGCTTTTGTTTTAGCAAACTCAGTTACCAGATCATCATAATCTAATGACTTAACGAGCTCTTTTTCATGATTTATTGACAAGTCAACTAATCTCTCTTGAGTCATTATGGTGTCCTCAAGTAGTTTCTTATTAATTTTAATTTCGAAAATATTACTTAATATTTGAAGTGCTGTTACCTATTACTGCATTGCGAAGAAGGTCTTCAAAGTTTGATTTATAGATATATTTAAGGACTTCAAAGGCTGAACTGCCTTGTTTTACAAGTGGAGATAAAAGTAATAGCTCTTGATGCAATTCCGCACAATTTAAATCTTTAGACTCTTTAATTGACATTTGATAACTGATGCACCTAAGCCGACATTTTTGGAACACTCATCAATATTGTTTAAAAATGAAAAAAATGTTGTTATATTCTTTTAGCTGTTCAAATCTTTCCGTAATGGAAATAATACGTGCAACGCTTGCTCTAATATTTTATAGTAAAAATCTACCTTACATTTTTATTCTGGCTCTAAAATTTTGTCAGGGCATTCATCAATGTAAAACGGTTTCCTCTTCCTAGACCGCATACATGTTATTTGAAGAAACTGTGATGGTATTTCTAGATTTAGAGCTATGGCTTCAGCAGATTCCACGTTAGTGAATTGTTCTTCTGATCGCATTTCCACTAAGGAGTTTTTAGTAGCTCTAGAACGCTGTTAGATAAATTAGCAGACGGACTTTGTAAATACTTACTAGTTATATTATTTTTTTTTCTAAAACATCAAACTAGATATATAAAATATAAACTTGGAACTAAAATTTTACTTCCTAATGACACTGCAGTGTTCCTATTCTCAACGTTTTCAGCCTCAGATATTTCAATAAGAGCTTCATATATACATATCTCCCAAGATTTTTTTTAATTGTCTTAAGACAACTAGTCCACTTTCCCATCTGGTTTCAGAAAGGGGTTTTAAGGTCAAATCAGCGCAGCGACAGGAAAAGGAGAAATTGAATAAAACAGATTCACTCATTAACGACAAACCTCAACATCGTCATCGCATCATCATCACTCATTATTTCCATATTTCAACCCTTTGTCTCATCCCGACACACGAGCCACACGACATGATAGTAATAAAATTTCACTCATAAAGAGAGGCCAGTGCCAAACAACCAAACTGAAACATTCAACCGGAAGAGTTAAAATCATAGGCGCAATTTTTAATTTTGCGCGGTGTTATGAATTTACCCTTGAAATTTCTGTTTGAGTAACATTGCGCTGACTTCGATTTCATATAACTAGAAGAACTGACATCGGGCGCATGTTATCAACAGACAAGCTGTTAATTTTCTGTATTTGCTGTTGGGATTTTGTTTTTATGTTAAACTGCATAGGGGAGGGTTTTGGGAGTGTGGGAAAGTAAGCATCGACTTATTTTTGGAATATGTAGATATGTATAAATATCTATATATCTGTCTTTAAATTCAGAATTAGCTGTTAGTTATATAAAGAATATCAATATTGGTGTGAGCTATAAAAAGAAATGAGACTTAAAAAAGAAGGTAGGTAGTGGGTACGAGGTAGAGGCTTTTTAACGCTTGCCCAAGGCGCCCCTTGGGTTCAGCACCCTGCGGATTTGCACAGCTTGCACGTATAGCTTGTCCGGCCCTGACTGCACATACCCTGATCGGAGCAATGGAGTTGTGTGAGCGGTACAGAGGACCCCCAAAAAAGGAGTTAACATCCTGAGAATCCTCGAATCAAGGCACTTCAAGCAGCTTCAACCAGTATTAATTTACTACCAAAATGTAAACGGCCTTCGGACAAAGACCAATAAGGTCTACAAGAATATAAACAACATTCCCCACGATGTACTTGTTCTCACCGAAACTTGGCTAAACTCCTCTTTTGTGGATACAGAAATTTTTGACTCCAGCTTTCAAATTTACCGTCGTGATCGTCATCATTAGTAATGAGAACTATCGAATAAAAACTATCGACTAATTCGATAGTAGCTAAAAGTTCATTCATTCGATAGTACCCAGTCATTCGGTTACTATTTTCAGTTACTATTTTCAGTTACTATTTTCAGTTACTATTTTCAGTTACTATTTTCAGTTACTATTTTCAGTTACTAGTTTCAGTTACTATTTTCAGTAGCTATTTTCAGTAACTAGTTTTCATTATACTATTTTCGTTCGATTACTTTTTCACTCGATATTAGCTTTGAACGTTTTTAGTAATACTTTTTTCGTTCAACTAGTTTTTCACCCGATAGTTACTTTGAACGATTTTAGTATACTACTTTTGTTCAATGAACGATTTCAGTATACTTTTTTGTTCAATTACTTTTTTTACCCGATATTAGAACTGAACGATTTTACTGATTTAGTTACTATTTTCATTCCTTTAATTTTCGATGGTTGATGTTTGTGTTTAGTAAGTTTTGTTTACCTTTGGAATAATATTCTTATCGTCATTTGTGAGATTTGATTGAGACTCGGTAATATTTGAGATATTATTATGGCTAAGTGTAGGGTTTATTTTAAAATGTTGGGTTTAATATTTCAGTGTTTGGCTATGAAAGATTAAATTTTGGTTTCTGTTTCGTCTTTTGTGTTCCTATTATTTTAACATATCGGTTCATGTTTAAATTTGTTTTGCATAGAGCTAGTCAATTATGAAGATACAAAAGTGTTTCACAAAAGTTATCTATAATATATTTACAGCAAAAATAAAAAGTTTGCATTTTTGGACGTTTCTTAATCGATCGACATCGTAGCCATCCTTTGATGGAATTTGACATTTTATGACTTGACAAATAGAGGACAAATTCAGCTATGACGTACATATAGTATTTCGTTCCAAATTTCAGCCGAAAACCCTGAAATTGCTCTTTTCCGGAGCAATAAATAAAATCTCTTTTTTTTGCATTTTTGGACTTTTCTTAATCCACCGACATCGTGGCCATCCTTTGATGGAATTTGACATTTTATGACTTGACAAATAGAGGACAAATTCAGCTATGACGTACTTATAGTATTTCGCTCCAAATGTCAGCCGAAAGCCCTAAAATTGCTCTTTTCCGGAGCAATAAATAAAATCTCTTTTTTTTTGCATTTTTGGACTTTTCTTAATCCACCGACATCGTGGCCATCCTTTGATGGAATTTGACATTTTATGACTTGACAAATAGAGGACAAATTCAGCTATGACGTACATATAGTATTTCGTTCCAAATGTCAGCGGAAAGACCTAATCTTGAGCTTTTCCGGAGCAATAAATAAAATCTCTTTTTTTATGCATTTTTGGACTTTTCTTAATCCACCGACATAGTAGCCATCATTTGATGTCATTTGGCAATATATGGCTTACAATATAGAGCATTGAGTATAGAGTATTGTGGGAGAACTATCATAAACTCTAGTCAATCTTATTGTAACTATAAGTTCAGACCCATTTAGATTTTTACAAACATTTTGGTAACAGCAAATCAGAGTTGATAAAACTGGATATTTATTAGGTGAGGTGACCATTACCATTATATTACCAAATAAAATATATTTTAGAAAAAATAAGAAAGGTAGGGTTAGTGACAATGTTTCCTCATTGCCTTTATATGACCCATTTGTATTATTCAAATAATAAGCAATTAGTAACAAATTCTACTGAACTGAACGAATGAATGAATGAATGAATTCGTTCGATAGTTCAAATCAATTAGTTACTAACTATCGATAGTTCAATTCATTCGATAGTGCCCATCACTAGTCATCATGATCCCACCGCTACTGTTGGTGATTTGTTAATTGCTGTTCGTAACCACTTTTTCTGTAGTCTTGTCGATGATTTTTTGGATACCGATGTTGAAGTTCTGTGTATGAAAATAAAAATCCTGTCTGGTCATATATATGTGGTTGCCTGTTACATCTCACCCTCTTCGAACAATGACGTTTATAATAAACTATTTGAATGTTTGGAAACTATTCATGAACAAATTGATGACGCAGATGAACTATTAATAATCGGAGATTTTAATCTACCTCACCTGAAATGGTCAAAATCTACTCATTGCGATGCCTTTCTACCTGTTGACGAATCGAACAACAATGAGTTTCTTGTTATTGACGGAATGGCTTCTTTTGGTCTTGATCAATTAAACGGAGTTAGTAACCAATTTGGCAGAACTTTGGACCTTGTATATTTCTCTGATGTCTCCAACTCTGATGCTGCAGTTTTATTGAGTGAAACAACACTTGTAGAAGAAGATCGCCACCATCCTGCATTAACTATTTCTCTCAACTTAAGTATTTATCATTCTTCTAATATTTGTAAGGATAAGCATGAATTCAATTTTAAAAAATGTAATTTTACTCAATTGTTTAATTTACTTAATGACATTAACTGGGATTCTGTTTTCTTCAATGTTAATTTTGACGATATGATTGTACATTTTTATGAAATATTATTTGTCTGCTTTTTAGAAACCGTTCCTTTGCGCAAAAAACGTGTATTTAATAGCAGCCCGCCATGGTTTGATCTGCATATAAAAACGCTTAAAAACAAAAGAAACAAGGCTTGGATAAGATTCAATCTATCAAGAACTGATGAAGCCCTTAATAGTTACATTAATTTAAGGGATGAATTTGTAAACTATTCTAACTTTCTCTATACAAGCTTTATATCTAAAACAGAAAATGAACTTAAATCTAATCCACGTAACTTCTGAAATTATGTTAATTCCAAAAGAAAATCTGACGGTTACCCAGCACATATGAGTTATAATAATTCAACTAGCCATTCCCCAGAGGTTATAGCCAACATGTTTGCGGATTTCTTTCAAGGTGCCTTCGAAAATGCTTCTACAAATGACTCGAATATAACTTATCCAATTGATGAGTTCTCACACCTTAACTCGATAAATTTTGCAATTTCTGAAGCAACTATTCTTGACTATATCGAAAAGTTAGACGAGTGTTTTAGTCCCGGCCCTGATGGCTTGCCGTCTTTTATTTTGAAAAAATGTGCAATATATATGTCATACCCGTTATTTTTGCTTTTCAACATGTCAATTAGTAGTTCAACGTTTCCCGCTATTTGGAAAAATGCATTTCTTACTCCCATTCACAAGAAAGGTCAAAAAAAATTAGTAACAAACTACAGACCTATTGCTAAGCTTTCTGTCATTCCTAAATTGTTCGAATCCATTATCTGTGATGTTCTTTCGTTTCACTGTACCTCTGTTATATGTGAAAACCAGCATGGTTTTGTGAAAAAGAAATCTGCGGTCACAAATTTACTACAGTTTACAACGTTCTGCTTAGATGCCTTTGAAAAGTATAAGCAAGTAGATTGTATTTTTACTGACTTCAGTAAAGCTTTTGACAAACTTAATCATGAAATATTACTTATGAAACTAAGCAGCATTGGACTTAACAATCGCTTTATTTTATGGATTTCTTCGCATCTCAAAAATAGATTTTATAGTGTCGTGTTTAAAAATGAACGTTCTAAATGGTTTCTTGTAAATTCGGGTATACCACAAGGTAGTCATCTTGGTCCTTTATTGTTTGTCTTATTTATTAACGATATTCCTTCTGTTTTAAGTAACTCTATGTCTTTAATTTATGCCGATGACGTGAAAATATTTCGAAAAATTGACTCAGTAGCTGACTGTGAACTTTTACAGAATGATCTTCAAAAATTCTGGGAATGGTGCAATACTAATCGTCTGTCTTTAAATATTGACAAGTGTAAAATCATGCGTTTTACACGCAAACATAATGTTCTGTCATATACTTATATGTTGAACACGTCTCATTTGTGTAGTCTGTCAAGTTTTGCTGACCTCGGTGTGGTATTGGACTCAAAACTTTCATTCACTGACCATTACAATTGCATTTTAAAAATAAGATGCTTGGTTTCATTAAAAGGTTTGCTCGTGACTTTCGTGATCCTTATGTTCTTAAAATTCTGTATGTTTCATTTGTTAGGTCTATTCTGGAATATGGTTGCATTGTATGGGCCCCATATTACGCGGTTCATGTCAACAGAATAGAGTGTATTCAAAGGAGATTTATGAGATTTTGTTTACGTTTTCTTCCTTGGTCTAGTACTATTGATTTGCCACCTTATACACATAGACTTCAACTAATAAATCTTCCATCCCTTTTAAGTCATCGTGAGTACTTACAGTTCTGTTTTATTATGGGGATTGTTAATGGAACAGTTACAGCTCCATCGGTTCTTTGTAGATTGAATTTTAGTGTTAGTCGTTCTAACTTAAGAAGGCAATTGCCTCTTTGTAATATTTTCAGTGGATCTAACTACGGCGCCAATAGTCCTCTCAATCTCTTAATAAATGTCTTCAATAAAAACTATTTTCTTATTCATTCAATTAATGACAACGTAAAATCACACAGTTTTAAGAATATGTACTTCATCTTTAACAATTAAATTTAAAGTATAGATTTAAGTATTTTTAGTTTTTATATTATGTAAATAGTATGATATAATTTAAGATTGTTGCGTTAGTATTTAACGTGTTGAATAAATAACACTTTTGCCCAAGAGAACTATTAATATAGGCGCCTTCCCCTGACGACTGAACATACCCTAATCGGAGTGACGGAGTAGTATGAGCAGAAGTTGAAAAAGTGAGTTAAAAACCCTAAGACCCGCGAAACAGGCCAAGCAAGAGACTCTTGTCCCGGGAAAACTGTTGACATTATGCGCCTGCCTGACTGAACATACACTATGTGGAATCATAGAGCCGCGTGAGCAGGGAGAGGCTTCAAAAAGGGAATTAAAATGCTGTGAAATTTTAGTATTTAACTTTGGGTTTGTGAATTCGTTTGGTCTTATTTCACTTTCACGAAGTGAACATCGGACAATGCACATTTACATCCGTGTTCATTTTTCTCTGTGAATTTGCAGTTATCTTACATAATTAACTACCACAAGGATACTAAATAACAATTCGCAACTTGAAATAATAGCCATTTTCTAGTAAATAAAGTTTTAGTTTGCATTAGAAGTTACGAATATGTATCTACATATTTTGCAGTATAGAAAATTTGCTGCACCATCATTTCGAAGAACACTTAAACAAGTCCTGCTAATGTTTATCACTTTACCTGTGCCTGTGAAGTTTCGCAACATGCAATATCACTATCCTTTCCTTTGTACATTTCACATTTAATAGCCTTATAGACACACACAAGGAAGAAGTTGAAAAGGATGTAGGAAAACAAGTATTCGTTTTTTTTACATATAATTTTATCCTCACGAAGGAAACAACATGTGGCACGTGATACAATGCAATCATCTATTTATCTACAAAAGAAATAAAAAGAACAATACAAAAAAGGACCAAGAACTTGGTGGCGGCAGTCTTTGTGGCTCTTGTTTTGCTTTGTGTCTCAACCGCTTTCTACCTGTGCTTGGCCTGGCCTGGCATATTAGATATTATGCAACCTGGTCATTGTGTGAAAGGTACACCTGTCCATGTGAGCGCCTTCTATGGCCGGTCATTTGGTAGTTCATTGTTATCAAGGTATATATACATGCCATAGAATTTACTAGACACTAGAAGGTTGGTACATATAAGAATTTCAAAACCAAACACAAAAAAAAACTATAGAAATATTTTCTTCGATATTGAATCTTTGTTGGAAAAATTTGCATGCAATTGTTGAACATAAAAACTTGGCGAAACAAGTTGAAGACTTAAATTTCTTCTTTCTTTTTTTTGACTCGAAAATTAAGAAAGCGAATATTGGTGCTTATGAAGTAATTTTTTTTTCTTTGATAAACATTGAAGTGCAACGGAAAAAGGGTATAAGCCCCAATCTTGTAAGACGGGATTAGACTTTTGTCTAATTCAAGTGTGATATAAGTCCTGAAGTTGATTTGGGAATCTTGTTTCCAGTGAAATGGGACCGGAAACTAACATAATATCCATAGCTGGGCATTAACTCGTTAATCCGTTAATCGTTAATTAACGAAGTTAAAATTTTGATTAACGGATTAACTTTTAAGTTAACTTTTAAAAATGTTAACGGACACGTTAAATCCGTTAATCCACATTAAGTCCGTTAATCGTTAATCCAATGCTTACTATTTACCGCGCGGCGCGAAAAACAGGTTCAGACAAGTTTGAGACAAGAGACGTGCGGTGCGTGCTGCGGGTGAAACAAAAACAGCTAGGTACGTATTATATTTTGACGGCGCGTGCGAGTGAGAAAACTGTGAAGAGATTCGTTTCGTTTGATCATTTCAATCTGCCGGTCGTCCACTATGTGCGCGATAAGTTCAACCAACTTCGTTCAACTTTTTATTCAACTCTTTCGTTGGATAAACGAATTTACAACCTCTTACACTAGTGCAGCAACTTACGTAATTCACGTTGAGCAACTAAAGTTGAACAAAATGCGTTTGGAACCCCGTACACATAATTGACCAACTTTCCCATATGTTGATTAACCCCGCACACCTAGTTGATCAACTCTTAAAACTTATTCCAGTGTTGAATAGCTCCGTATACCGAGTTGACCAACTTACTCAAATGTTGAACAACCTCGTACACTAGTTGATAAACTTGTTCGATTTTGACAGAAAATTTTTTTTTTTCGAGTTGATCAACTGCGTTTTCGATATTTTTGCTCAACCAGTTGATGAACGAGTTGATACCTTCGTACACTTAACCAAGCATCACTCGTTGGGGAACGCGTTGAACGCACCACGATAAACAAAAAACTCAAACGTCAAACCTGAAATAATTTTGACTTTAGTTCGGTACATACATTTATTGTCGACGCACGCGTTCGCTCTAAAATATTCTTAAATTTGTTCCGTATGAGTATGATTTCCTCTAAAAAAAAACGTGGCTGCCGCATTAATAATATTAGAAAATGAATGGCTTGAGTCGCGAAGAAAATTGTTTTTTCAATGAAATATATGAGAAATTAAAGTCGATTGACCCCACCGCGTCCGTGAATTCGAATTCAAAGTTACGGCAATTGCATTTTCGAGGAAATTTGAGACCAAGCCAATTCCCTGGCATCTCGATTTTTATAAGAGGGGCTCTTAATGTCCCATATATTGGGCTTTTTCTCAATTGCTGAAATCATTTGCAAAATTAATTTCGTGGTCCACTCTGATTTTTTATCACCTTCCATGACGAAAAACCAAAATAAACTACAGTTTTCAAGTTGCAACAACTGCAAGTTCATGGCAACGCAATAGTTCAACCACGTAAACACATTTCACTGCAGCCAACGCAACGCAACACAATATTACGTCAAGAAATCCCAAAGAAAATTAAAAAGTTGATCAACGCGTTGAACAAATAATGTGCAACACATTATCTTGAAAATGTTGCTCAACGTGTTGATCGAACATTTTCAAGGAGCAACACGAGCTCGTACACTACCCGTACACTGGTTGCGCAATGGCCAACAACTAGATCCAACCCGTTTGTTGAACAGAATTGAAGACACCGTACATTAGAGTTGAATGCGTTGAATTCGAAATTTGTGCGTTGATCGCCTAGTGGACGACCGGCATTACTTAGCGCCAGTGCTCAGAGTAAAAAAATATAAAAAATGCAATTTTTATCAAATGTTAACGGATTAACGATTAACGTTAACTTGCGTTAATTCTTCCGAAATTTAACGCTTTAACGTTTAACGAAGCTAACTTTTTAAGTAGCGGATTAACGATTAACGAAGTTAACTGTTTGATTAACGGTGCCCAGCTTTGATAATATCCCTGTGCCAAGTGCAACACATCGGGAAGGAAAGTCAGCTGATAAAAGTTGACAACTTAAAATCAACAAAGCTACTATGCATTCTATTTAGTTGGCTAAGTTATTCTGTGAAAGAAAATGGAAGATATTGCAAGTTAATATTTAAGTACTGCATAACTTTTGTAATAAAAACTGGTGAAATATGAAATGTAAGGCTCGAAAAATTCATCACAAACTATGGGAAGCTCACAAAAGAAGCTTTCCTAAGCCACAAGAACCTGAAAGTCAGATCGAAACTAGACTTTGAAAAAGATTCTTCATCAATACGTGAATCTACAGCAGCTCTTACTGAAGGTTTCAGACTTCCCGGACGTATGCATAATACCGATGATTGGCCACTTGCAGAAATTGTTAGTATTAAAGACGGTGAAGGTAAATGGCAGTTCTATATTCGTTACGGGTAAAAGAAGATCTTGAAGAAGATCTTCACACACGAAGAGTTCAGTTTCTACGATGGGAAGGCATACCTAACGGGGCGAGTACTGATGTTACAACTCCAAAGAAGCATCATTCTTTAGCTGTGGCAGGTAGTATTTCGTGACTAACCAGTCTTTTGGCTATAAGTAATGGAAATGCAGTTCTTGCAGTTGCTTGGCAAAAGAAAATAACTGAAAGTGAAAACAGACTTTAGCCAGGCAGTACCAGTAGTTGAGATACCTGAGGAAAATTCTTTGAATGGACTCAATCCCACCAAGTCTGGAAGCATGGTTAGGTCATACTGACGTTGTTACTCGCATTAAGAATGTAGAATTGATCGAGCTAGGTATTCATCGCATAAGAACTTGATACTTTTCACCTTACCCTCAAGAACTTTATTTAACTCCTTGCATTTATATTTGCAAATTCTGCCCGGGAAACTAAATCTCTCCGGGAAACGCACCATAGAAATCGATGGTCCAAAAAATTAAGTTTTCGCTAAGAATATCTGTATTATGGCAAAGGTTTTTCAACACCAGAAGATGCTTTACTGCGATCATTTTCTTTTCTATATCTGTCTGAGTGCAACTCGAGGGCGGGCGTTCCACATTAAAATCTTCATCTGAAAACTGCAACGTGGCTTGTATCTTTGTCATTCCACATTACGAATAAATGGGATATTGGAAACTGCTTATTGAAATCAGTAACGAGCTTCCTGACGTACAATGTCAATTCATTGTACAGCCTTGAGAAGAGAACGACATTTAATTTATGGATGAAAAACAACAACCCGGACATCGCTCTCATCAGTAAGACCAAAGTCATCAGACGAAACAACATCGACATGGCCGGCTTCAAAACCTTCCGAAAGGACAAAGTTGAGGGCCGTACAGGGACGGCAATCTACGTAAAAAAGAAGATTTTCCCCCAATACCGACGAAACTATCATCACAGGTCTCACAACCAGCAAAGCCACTGCCGTCACTTAACTAAACTTGGAAGAGATGAAACCCTCATCACCATCAGTGTCTATTTCAAGTGCCAATCCAGTATGAGAAATATTCACATTGACCTTCAAATTCTGAACGGTGTCCTCGAGAGAAGCACATATGGAACGATGGTGGTTTCAATGCTAAGCATCACAGTTGGATACTACGATCTCACCTGAGGGCAAGGCGAATTTTGACTGGCTGGATGCCAACAACGACCAGCACTCTTTAGTGGTTGTTTCACAACACAAGCTCACCTTACGCAGAACACCATCAACGCTGGACCTTTCCCTGGCTTCCTTGAACCTAGTGCACACTCTTCCGGAAATCCGGAATTATGTCCGGAATTACGTCTACATTAGGGCATAGTGACACGGACAGCGGAAGCTGTTCAACTATCGGTCAACATCAACCAACCCATACTCCCTACAACAACTCCAGAGATTTCATAGGGATATCTAAAACTGCTTAACACCTCCATCTTCAAACAGGAAATCGATGAAGCAATTGTCGACTTTGAACAGCCATATTTGATACCCTGGATAAGCAAACACAGTCTGGAACTTCAAAGGATAGGTACCAGCACCTTCCCGAGTATGTTCGGAGAAATCAAGACAGGACCTGATGCTTTTAAAAACATCGATAGAATCATTATGGAAAACAGCCACAAATACCAAACACCATCATCAGCAACAATACTGAAGCTATCTCGGCCCAAGACAAGGTGGAAGCGTTCGCCGACTACTACGAAGGAAACTTCACACCGTACCCACCTACTGAACCAACTTTTTTGCAGGAAGTTGAAGCAAGATTTCAACTAACACTGCAGCTAAAACCGGATAAAATCAATATTAATAACATCAATCCAACAAATGATCCAACGAATAGTCCACATTTCTGCAATCCTAAGCCAAAAAAGTCTGCTGGATCAGATGATGTCTCCTACTGAATTTCCTCGCAATCATTTTAAGAAACTACTACTTCCCCCCAGAAGTGGAAAACAGCGAAGATTGTGTCAGTTTCGAAGAAAGATGCTTCCAACCTAGTTTCCAACTATAGGCCGATATCACTTCTCAACAACAAATTAGTGGAAGAAGTATTCCTCCGAAGACTGAAGAAATTTTTCAGTGAAAATTCCATCAACCCTGACATGCACTAGGCTTTCGAGAAAAACACTCAACCTAGCATCCACTGCTTAAATTCCAACACGATATCACCCCAGCCCTCAACATTCATCGTGTCACCGTCGGATGCTTTGGATCAGCGTAGTACCGCAGTTAAATGCCATCTCTGCCCACAACCCACAAAAATCAACACTGACAACCGGGAATGTAAATGATATTTGTGGATGAACTAGTGTCAAAAAGAAGTATGTCATCTCAATGCTTCAAATCTCAATCTGATCAACTAGAAATATGCAAATCCACTCGAAATGTTTACACTGAACCCTCAAAGATTGGTCGAAACGCTCAAAATCAATACAATATATTTTGAATGAGAAAACCAAAGCTATCTCTGACTGGATTGAGATCGATATCACTAATCCTTGAATAATCTAAGATGTATTTTTCAGATTTATGGAGGATTCAAAAAAATTAAAATAATTCAAAAGAAGCAATTATGCATCAATACATATTGAATGCCTACAATAAATTCCTTTTAGATTCTTTCTTCCCGTGCAAATGGAGATACAAAATAAAGAACAACTGTTCTTCCAATCGACGAGCAAAGAGGAAGATTAAACAATGTTTTGCAGATGGCTTTGTCTTAGAAGAAAAACCTTAAATACTACAAGTATTGATCAACAGGTTTAAAGAGTATGAAAAGAAATGAAATCACGTTGTGAGTATCGAAAAGTCCAAGATCATGGAATATAGTATAAGGCAGGTATAGATTAGCCTAATTTGAGCTATCTTAAACTGATATTAAATCTACATAGATTAAAGAACTCATTGGAAGCCTTCAGCTCCTCATGGAAAAATGTAGCCAGTCGAAAAGATATAACTTTCAATTCGAAATAGAAACTTTTTGAGGCAATATGCAGGTTGCTATGCATTACAGGTGTTAGAATATGAAGAATATGAAGAACTGTAATAGCTACAAGGATTTTTGCTAAAGAATCTCTTCGGGCCACCAAGAAACGTTCTAACATGTTCCATATCGATTGTTCTAAGAATAATTGCGGTTTCTTATCACCGTCTAACAAAAATATTCCTTCCACAGCTTATTTAGAGAAAAGCAAATTTTTTGTCAAAAATAGAAGCAAATGACCGACAATATGGTGGGAAGATAGATTTCATTAGAACGGTGGTTCCTTGATGACATTTTAAGTCGAGAAGACTCAATAAGGATTTAGGGAAAAAACATTAAATTCTCCAACTCGATTATCTGCCTTTTAATATAAAGTGCTTTTTATTATGGTTGGGAAGAATTTGACATCTTGATAATCCTACTTTTTTACATTTTAGAAACTTAAAACAAATCACTAAAGAAAGTTACACTCTCGAGCAACGCTTGTAAATGACAAAAAGTGACCGTTCGCATTGAATTGTGGGTCGGCAGCATCTTTTTCGAAAAGAATATTGACATTGACATCCAACACCATCAATAGAGAGCGCTATCTATCGCTGCAAAAACCTTTGCGTCAGCTTTTTTATCGGTCCCATTCCAGTGGACTCTTTCCGAGTTGATGGAAAACATCATGTCCAGCACTCACGTCCCTACTTTCCAAGCTCATGGAAACGCTGATTAATAATCAGCTTAAGAAATATCTTACTCCGACAAGGGGACGGTTTGGCCTGCCTCCTCTTCAACCTGGCGTTGGAGAAAGCAATCCGTGACTCTGGCACGGCAACAAGAGGGACCATCGTCAACAGGTCCAGCCAGTTACTGGCTTACGCAGACGACATTGACATCATCGGAAGAACCGAACAAGCTGTACACGATTCCTTCATCCAGATCGAGCAGGCGGCACAAAATCTGGGGCTGCACATTAGTGAAGTTAAAACAAAGTACATGGTGGCGTCGAATGCGAGAGGAACAGTTGGTCAAACAATCAAGGTAGCGGAGCACGAATTTGAAGTGGTGCAATCCATTAAATACCTTGCGTCAATAGTAGCAGCCGATAACAATGTAGAAGAAGAAATACGCGGGCGGCTTCTCAAATCCAACAGAGCCTACTATAGTCTGTCAAAGCTCTTCAAATCCAGAAATCTCACCATAACTTCAAAACTGCTGCTGTACAGGACCATGGTCCTGCCAGTACTCACATATGGATCCGAGACTTGGGTGCTTGGCAAAAGGCACTCCGACCTCTTAGCTGCGTTCGAGAGAAAAGTCTTAAGGAGAATTGTTGGCCCCATATGTGAGGAAGGACGATTCCGGAGACGGTACAATCATGAATTGTACGCAATCTACCTAGAAGCAGATATCGTGACAAAAATTAAGCTCGGTAGACTCCGGTGGGCAGGGCACCTAGCTCGCATGAGCGAAGAGGAACCTGCTCGGAAAGTTCTTTGTGGTACATTCTATGGTAGACGACAGCGTGGTAGACCATGCTTGCGCTGGAGAGATGGCGTAGACCAGGACGCCCGAAGCCTTGGGGTGCGCAACTGGATGGCGTCGGCTAGAGACCGGGATAGGTGGAGAGACTTGTTGAAAGAGGCCAGGACCGGAACCCGGTTGTCGAGCCGATGATGATGATGTTAAGAAATATCTTGAAGAACGAAAGCTGCTTAATGACCGCTAGTAAGATTTTCCTAGCAACGGGGCTACTGGTGATCTGATAGCATATTGCACCGAAAAAAGGAACAAATCATTGCCCAATTTTCTAAAGCATTTGATAGAGTTTGGCATGAAGCTCTCTTGTCGAAAATGCGTGCATTTGGCATCGATGAATCTCTTCTTCTTTGGATTAGAAGTTACCTTTCAGACCGTTCAATTCGTGTTTTTTTAACGATTTTAAGCTGAGATTTACAAAATAAATGCTGGAGTGCCCAAAGGCTCCGTTTTGTCTCCAGCTCTCTTCCTCATCTTTAGCAATGATCTCTTGTCTGTATCTTCTAATTCACTAAATTTTTGCTGACGACACCTCACCTTTTCCTATTCGTTTCCAGATCCACATCCATCTTTTTCGAAAGTGGACTTAGAAGGGCAGCGTATGATAAACTCATTAAATTCCGATCTTGACAACATTGTAGAATGGGTTGTTCGAAACCGCATGGAATTTAATGCTTCAAAGACCCAAAGCTGTATTCTGTCCGTCAAGCGAAATATTCCACCAATCTCCACATCCATGGATGGCACTTGCATCGTGGAAACCGAAAAGCTTTCCGTACTCGGTATGTGTATTACTGACCATCTTTTGTCCCCCTCGACGGGTTTCAGCTTGTCGTGTGGTGGGGGGGGGGGGGGGGGCTTACGTCTATTCTCTAGCTGCTCGATCAGCTTGAGATTTAGACAACTAAGAAAACCCAAGGTAGTGGCAGGTTTAGAACGGGTGTGTGTCGGTGAATCTCCGGCTACTTACGTGGCTGGAGAATTCAAAGGTATTCTCCGGGTTTTTAAAGGATGGCTAGGGTGTAAAGGATTAATCGGGAAGGTCTCTGGCTGCTCACGTGGCTAGGGACCTTTAAGGTTATCTTGGTTGGTAGTGGGAGTAAGATTGGTGAAGTCTTCGGCTTCTCAAGCAGCTGGAGATTTCTAAGGCCTTACTCGTGGTAGAAGTGAAGTTAGTAACACCCCCGACTGCTTTTGTGGCTGGGGATTTCGAAAGTTTCACTGGTTGATTAAGGTTGATCTTGGTTGGTAGGGGTAAGATTAGTAGAGTCTCCGGCTGCTTGTGTGGTTGGAGATTTTGAAAGTCTTACAAAGGTTCAATAAGGGTATCTTATTTGTTCCTATTAATAGTAGCAAATAATAGGGGGACCGTCGTCCTCGTTCTTTAGAACAAAGACTAGGAGCGTCTTTCCTAGCTTGCCGTAAGGTGAGCAAAAAATAGGAGCGTCTTTCCTTGTTTGCCGTAAGGTAAACTAAAGACTAGGAGTGTCGTTCCTAGTTTGCCGTAAGGTAAATAAAAGACTAGGAGTGTCTTTCCTAGTTTGCCGTAAGGTAAATAAAAGATAGGAGCGTCTTTCCTTGTTTGCCGTAAGGTAAACTAAAGATTAGGAGCGACTTTCCTAGTTTGCCGTAAGATGAGCAAAAGACTAGGATGCACATTGAGTCGTTGGTTTCTACTTCGGCCGACTTTTTGGTGTGTATCCTAAGGGTTGACAGGCCCAGGGTTTTGCAAGAGCCCATCTGGATTGGTTCAGATCTGGAAATTCCAAAGCTTGAAACAAGAACTTGGACTAAGTCCGGGTTCGGATCGCCTAGGAAGCTCCATGAAATTGCGAAGTTGCGAAGCTCCACCGGAAGCTATATTTTGATACCATGGGAGATAGTGCCGATTTGAGTCGGAGGTTGAGTTTTACCCCCAGCTCCCTATCTATGAGGTAGGCCCCCTAGTGGGAGCATCATGGTGGCTTGGTTTATTCCGAATGCGGAGACACATGGTTTTCAAGATTCTTTTCTTGAATTCAAGAGGTGTTAGATAGACCTCGCCTTCAAAGCAAGAGGTGTGCATATGCTGCAACATATCACAACTTTGCGACCGAGATAGCTTGCTATGTCGGGGTTAATGGTCAGGACTAAATCTGACCCTGATGGTGGTAGGCCACCCGTGGTCTAGAGCCGTAATAGGCAGGTATCCACGTAAAACCTAAAGACGATCTTGACCATCTTTTTTGGCATATGATCACATATTTGATGTTGCGGAGAATGCGGCGAAATACTTAGGTTTCCACAGAAGATTAAGAAATTTTTGTTTTTCTGATCTGGCTACAATATAATGTATAAGGACTAAGCTTGAGTATAACTCCCGTATATGGGCAGGTGCTCCTTAAACTCACCTGCACCTCTTAGACATAATTTAAAACAGAGCCCTTAGACTAATTGGAGACAGTTCAATTACGGAAACTTTTGTTCTTCTCGATCACCGTTGTCGTAATGTCTCTTGTCTTACTTTGTTTTATCGCTTCTTCTGTAAACAGATACAGTGCTCTTATGATGTAGCTAGCTCCATTCCTCCCTTGAAACAATTTTGGCCTAAAAATCATCTTGCTAAGAATGCTAATCAGTTCACCCTTGAGCCTAATTTTGGGCGTACAATAAAATGCAGAGATTCTTTCTTAAGCCGTACTACTCGAATGTGGAATACTTTATCACACTCAATTTCCCACTGATTGTGATCTATAAGCATTTAAAATCCTTTTAAATCCCCTCCTTATTTCCAAACTGCTCGCACTGTGTTATAACATTATAAGGGTAACACCTTGAGTGCGCGCTAATTACAAATTATATTATTTTTGGCCCGAATACAGAAATCAGCTAACATTTGTCTTGCCCGAAGTACAACTACCGGGCTCAAATACAACGTTGTCTCTCAGACTATTCCATTCCATACCCCTATTTCATTATACCAGTAATATTAGACGTGAGTGTACGACAAAATTTGTTGGGTTAATATAGTATTTCAGCCAGTATCTCAAAGATGCGATGCAAAACTATTCCACAAGTAGCACGTAAGTATTTGAATCATGGTTAACAGTTACGTCGTGTGAAAAGCGCAAAAGACTAGCAATAGAGACCAACTTTGAAACTCTATCCGAACCAAACTTACCTCTGAGTATAAACACCATGTAACCTATATTATGACTTTGCAGCGTTATTCGCGATGGTGGTGATGATGATGGTGATGCAACAATCAAACATATGAATGCAAATGAGATACATCTGATATCTCGCCAGCACGGTGCCAGTAAAGGAGATGTGAAGCCACGTGAGAAATATTTTTTTGTATTTTTTTTTTATTTTTTTCATCTCGTTATTGTTTTCTGATGCGCGAGATGCGATCCGATATATTGTGCTTCTAGTGGGAAGAAGGGCTGTGCTCTCGCTATTGTATCTCGAGGGTTGATGCTTGTATATTAAAACTTAACTTAGTTTAAGTTTCACTATTGAGAAATATGGAGTCAAGTGTTTGTTGCGCACATTTCGTCTACTTCCCTGTAGCTTGTTGCTGAAGGTGGTAGGGAGGAAGTCTAACGTCACAAAGTGAATATCATGTCGCAGGGGGTACTTTGGCTACATGATACCTATACATTGCTTGGGGATCATTGTAATGTAGGCAGGCGAGACAAATTCTTCTTCACTTATGTGGATGCTGGAATTACGACAGCAGAAATGACAGGTGTTATTGATTTACAGTTGACTGATACATATACATACACATATGTTTATGTATGTATGAGTGTGGATGGTTTTGCAGAAGATTTATTGCATATGAATTTGAATTATGTAGTCTTGTATTTAGACGATGATGAATCAGGTGAATGCAGGTGTTTGGTATTGTATTTCTATTGGATTTGAGCAAGAGCTGGAGAGAGATTTATATTTGGTTTAAGAATTTATGAAATGGCATGGAAGACTCAACAAGTATTTGTTTACACTCCATTGAGAAGAACGTAGCATTAACGGTCTGGAATTGACATGAATGAATAGATGAACCTTAGTCGCGTCAATGTCCTTTCAAATATTGCAATAAATAAAGCGCTCATTTTTCGAGTTCTTCAAGTTCAATCCTCTATTAATTCTTTTCTGTTATTGCAATCAGCGAGAAAAATAAATAGTTTGAATCTCCATTCAAATAAGCTTAAGAACAGTATTCCGAATTAAAAACAAAAAATCCTTAGATTTTTACTTAGCTCTATGGACAAACTATTACCTCTCGAAAGCTATAAGAAGTGTTAAAAAACTCAAATACATTCATTTCCAATCAGAACCGAACAAGAACATACAGTAGTGGAACGAAAATGGACTACGATTTACGAGTATGCACCTGGAATGTAAAGACACTTTACACGCCAGGTGCTACCCAAAATCTTGAATCTGTCCTCTCGCGGTACAAGGCAGACATTACCGCGATCCAAGAGATACGATGGATAGGATCAGCGATAAGAAAAGATGGCGATATTTATTACAGCTGTTATCAAAGATGGTTCATGTTAGGATGCGGATTCGTCGTGGGAAATCGAATCCGATCGAAAGTCATCGATTTTAAGCCGATTAGCGATCGCCTGGCTGTGTTCCGCATCAAAGCTACTTTTCAAAACATCAGCCTAATATGTGCACACGCCTCTACCGATAAAGCTGAGTCTAACAAGGAGGAGTTTTATGACCTCCTGGATGGAGCCTACGGAGCGGAGTACGATGTCAAAGTCGTGCTCGGAGACTTCAAGTCGGGAAGGAAAATATCTTTGCCGGATTAGTTGGAAAGCACAGCCTCCACGAAACGACAACAGATAACGGCTTCCGACTAATCGACTTTGCTGCAGCTCGGAATGCGGTGATAAGTAGCACTAGGTTCCCCAGGCAAAGGATACACACAGCAACCTGGCGATCTCCAGATGGTCAAACCGCCAACCAAATCGACCACGTGCTAATTGGCGCAAGGCACGCGTCGAACTTCTTGGACTTGCGAACTTTACGCAAGCTCTTCGAAACAGCTAAGGGTACCTAGTCACCGAAGCGCAGGGAATTGTAGACGTGTTTAAGCAGCATTTCCAGCAGCTGCTTAATGGGCATTATTTAGCGGAAGCCACAGGAGAGCAAAGAAGCATAAGACCAGTCAATAAAGATCCAGTCCCACCACCCAGTACTGAAGAGGTTAAGAAAGGAGGAGATATCCTGATAGGGTGCATGCATCAGCTCATCAACCAAGTCAAATAGCTCCATATGCCCAATCTTCCAAAAACGCGATCCTATGTCCTGCAAAAACTACAGGGCTATATCCCTGCTTAATGTTGCCTACAAGATCCTATCCACCGTACTAATACTATGTGAGCGTCTAAAACCTTTCTGCAACACTATAATCGGCACGTACCAGCAGGGCTTCAGGCCAGGCAGATCAACAATAGACCAAATCTTCACATTGAGGCAAATCCTGGAAAAGACCATAGAATTTCAAATCGAGACCCACCCATCGACATCAAAGCCGCATATGAAAGCATAAGTCGCTAAGATGTTATATTGGCGATGTCGGAACTCGGGATCCCGAAAAAACTGATCCAGCTATGCCGCATGACGTTACAAAATACGCTGTGCAACGTGCAAATGGATAGCAGCTCGTGCGAGCTATTGATGAACAGGCGAAACGTGTTGGTCTTGAAGTGAATGAGGACAAAACAAAGTTAATGCTATCAACAAACAAAGCCTCAGCTATCCATCGCCTAGGACAAAACGTCACTGTTGGTAGCTGTAATTTCGAGGTAGTCAAGGAGTTCACCTACCTCGGAACAAACATCAATCTCACGAACGACACCTTTGTGGAAATCTGACGAAGAATCACCCTAGTGAACCGCTGCTACTTCGGTTTGGCCAAACAAATGGGTTCAAAACTTCTTTCGCGAAAGGCTAAGTACACGCTATACAAAACCCTAATTTTACCTAATTTTACTCTACGGCGCCAAGTGTTGGACGATAAGTAAAAAAGGGGAGTTGATACTGGGCACTTTCGAGAGAAAAATTCTTCGGCGGATATTTGGTGCTATATGCGAAGAGGGCGAATGGAGAGGAAGATTAAATCGTGAATTATACGAGCTGTACCAAGATGTGGATGTAGTCCAAAAAGCCAAAATACGTCGACTACACTGGCTCGGTAACATCAAGCGATTGGATAACCACGTTCCAGCCAAGAAAATCTTCGAATCCCAGCCCCCATGTTCGAGACGACGGGAAAGACTGAACCTCCGCTACAGGGACCAGGCGGTTATGGATGCAAGAGCGCTTGGTCTCGACGAACGACGATTGGAGGGAGGGATCGCAACCGATGGAAGACCGCAATATCTAAGGCAGAGACGCTCCATAGATCGGGAGCCGAATAAACAAATGAGTAAGTAAGTCAATTGCCAAATATCTATCAAAATGCGACACTATGGAAATGTGCTTTGACTATCGAAACAGAGATGTAAAGAGTGGGCCAAATACAAGTTTCTTTTCAAAAAAGCAATAAAATGAACAAAATTAAATTTTTTCCATGTAATATGGCTTTATTAGTAAGAGCAAACATTCCCAATGTTTATGGAACACAACTGCGTTCAAGCGGATGGTCAGGCGCCTTCAATTGCTGAGCCAATTGGACCTTGTGGGCGAATAATCCAATATCTTTGAGCAGAATTCTCCTCAGGCTACTGCGTGAAATGTTGAGATCTATGGCGAGTTAATGTTCGTGAATTTCTTGCATAAACTTGCGTAAGTCAGGCGCGCAGGGTGCTTCATTTCGGCATAGGCTTATTTAAAAAAAAAGCATTGTTTGGGCTTTTTTGACTTTTTGTAGAGATTTTAAGAGGGTATGGCGAAAACTTGAGGTTAATCGTCTGTGTGATAGATTTACGAAAAACAGAAACATAAAATATTCGAACTGCACATAAATAAATTTGGTGGTGCAACAGCTCGGAGTGAACCAGGACCTAGTGACTTACAACTCTCAACCATTCCTGTGTGCGTGTTACCAGAAACGCAGGGGACCTACAATTTTCTGCCGATTCCGAACGGCTAATGAGCAGCACTTTCCATGACAAGAGATACTCTTGGAGAATTTGTCAATTTCTCGCAAGAGGCAGTACACCCCTGAAAAAAACTTTGCAGCGGCTGAGAATCGAACTCGAGACCTTCCGCATGACAGTCCAACGCACTAACCATTATGCCAAGGGGTACTACATTCGAACTGCACAATGTGTATAAAAAAATGTGTGTAAAATATTAAGAAATAAAGTAATATATATAATACGTGAAGTAAAAAAAAAAACAGAAGATGTTGTACACCTAAATTAGACCCTTCCAATGACAAAAAAAAACAATGGAAGAATCTTAAAGATATTGGAGTGGGAACGCAAATGAATAGCAAACTTTTAGAAATTGTGATTGTGATGAACTCAACAAAAAGTTCAATACTTTACATTCTACATGTAGCTCTGAAGATCTAATAAATCAATCTCAATCAATTGAATATCTGTTTACTTACCGACCGATCATCTGATTTTTGCTTGTCAGGGGTTGATGAAGTCATTGTTTTAGAAGGCTTTTTAGCAATTAAGTCTAACTCAGTAGGTGTTGATGGCATACATCCGTTTTTTTTTTCGAAAGCTACATAAGCTTTTGTAATAAAATATATAACTCATACATTTAATACTATTCTTACGACTAGTACTTTTCCATCGATTTGGAAACAAGCTAAAACTAAGCCCATTTCTAAAAATCGTAATTGTGAGGACTTTCGACCAATAGCAATTTTAACCTTTCTCTCAAAAGTTTTCGAAAGGCTCATAAATAATAAAATACGAGTTATTTGAAACAACTAGTCAATCAGTCAGGCTTTCGATCTAAACATAGTTGTACGACAGCCTTAATCAAAGTTGTGGTAAATATTACAAGAACTGAAGACGAGGATAAAGTAACAATTTTTACACTGTTGGATTTTTAAAGGCCTTTGATACTGTCAATTGTGACAAACTACTTTGTAAGAAACTAAGAGATCAATTTAAGTTTTCATCCCAGTCGGCTAAATTATTTTTTTCCTATTTAACTAATAGATCTCAAGCAGTTTTTGCGAACAATTCAATGTCTTCTTTCCTTTGCATAGATGTGTTCGTCAGGTTTATATATTGGGTCCTTTGCTTTTTTTGTGTATATAAATGATCTTCTATTTTGTTTACTAAACTCTTTCATACAGGTGTATGCAGATGACATTCAACTTTATAAAAATTTTCTTCTTGGTTAAAAATGGCATGCATGAAATTAATGAGGATTTTGATAGAATTTTAATCTGGTCCCGTAAAAATGAGCTTTGTTTAAATCCTAAGAAAACAAAATGCTTAGTCATTTCAAGGAAAATAACTGACATTTCCTATTTCCCAGAAATCGATCTTTTAACAATACTATCATTCAGTTCGTTGATTCCACAAAAAATCTTGGAATAACGTTTAACTGGAACACCCATATAAGACTTACGTTAGGCAAAGTTTAAGGTGGTCTTCGCATGCTTTGGGCATCTCATCACTTAACACCGCTGAAAACTCGTTTAAAGTTGGTTAAGGCGTTGATTGTTCCAGTAATGCCTTCTGTTAATGAGATTTTCAGTAACTGTGACTGCGAGCACAAACAGACTTAAATCGTTTTTAAATTTTCCACATTACACGTTTTTTTTTCTTTTTTTTTTTAAACCAAAAATAACGGTACCTGCCACACGAATTTTATTCGAAATTTTATAAATATTTTTTTATGAAAAATTGATCCACAAATTTTTAGAGAAAAAAGTTCAAAAAATTTTATTTAGTTAAAGCTAGATAATAATAATTGAAAAAAAAATCCAATTAATGGTCCATTTTCCATCCATTTTGGTCATTTTTTATTCTTAAGATCCTCAAAAGTTTCAATATTATTGTGTATTCAAGTTTTCAACTAATTTTTTTTTAAACTCAATTTTTCGAAAACGCCATGTTCAATTTCTTTTAAACTTGACAAATAAAAGTTTTTCAATACAGTCTACAAGATGCGAGAAAAAAAATGTTATTCAAGCTAAAAATGAATGTTAAAAAATGGTTTCTGAAAATCGTTTTTTTCTCGAAAACGGTGCCTAGATTTTTGATAAAAAATTTTTGTCTTTCAACAATTGTTTACGATGTATAAGTTAAGAAAAAAATTCAAATTAAGATATTACTGACTTCAAGTTTTGAACTTCTCTGTATCGGGATAACGGATCTTATTGAAATTTTTCATAAAGAAATCTAAAAATTTTGAAAAACATTATATTTCGAAACTTAAAAAAAAATATTTTTTGAGTTTTTGAAGAAAAAAAAAAAAACAATTTTTTGGAAAAATTGGTATCTCAAAAACGGTTCAATATTCTTTTTGGAAATTTAAGTTTTATTTGTACTGTAATAAAAACTTAAGCTGGCGTAGCAAAATTTTTCCTTAAGAATGTTTAACGAATTTTGTTTATTAAAGCTTATATTTTTAGGAAACCACTACAACGATTTTTAAATTGTGTCCATGCACAATCTAATATTTGCTTGAATCACATGGAATCCTGTTCTTAGTTCTAACTACCAAAGGAGTTGTTTCAGTAATTTAAAAAATTAATTTTATGCTTATGAAAAGTTTTCTCTAATAACATTATGGTTTTTGAAATTCTTAGTCTTTTACACAAGAGCAAGTTGGGGCTACCCAGTCGTGAATTTTATTTTTTAACGCATTGATGATATCTATAGTGATGGTGATGATATTTTGAATTTTTATATTTATTATTTTATATTTTTTTTTATTTTTCTTTATCTCTTTTGTATCTTTCTTATACCAGAAATGTACCAGAATAAATGAACTAGCGTTTCTCTTTTAAAATATGAAGAATAATGAACATATACATTAATAGTATTGCAATACTGATATTTGCTCCAATTTATAAGATATTTTATCTTACTGACTGATATTTCAATGAATAAAAATCTAAATTCAAGTATTTCCCATGCAATTTCCGTTGATTTATTATTATACTCAACAACAAATGTGAGAAACAGAAATTACAGACCACAACTGTCAAAATCATACAATATAATTAATGATGATTATGATCTCCGCAGATAGTCCCCAGATGGATACTAGTCATTCATTTTATTTTAAATTAAAACTTAATTAGATTTATTAAATTAAACTCATCTATTTAATTAATCAATTAATAGAAAATTGATTTATCTCAACCACACTACAATTAAATTTCCAAAATCTATTAAAATCCTTTTTAGCAATATTGTAAATCATCAAAATCTAAAATGTTTTGAATTAAAACAGATTACAGAACTATTTTTTTTTTTTTTGCTCTTCCATTATACAAAATAAGTACTAGGATATATCCAATTATATCATTTCCACTAATAATAATGAATGTTCAGGCACTTATGCACCCCAACTTTATCCAAAGTTAACTATTTTATATTATTTTATCTTCTAATTAAATACACTGAAAAAATAGAGGGATGTTGTTTACTCTTACCCGTATTTTATAGTTTATTTATTTTTATCTTCAATATCAAAACAACACTCCTTTGGATTTTTTCTTCCTCTACCATCCTCCTCGTTGCAATAGTTTTCTCATTTTGTGGAAAATGTATTTTTTAATTTTTAATTGTTTAATTGAAAAATCTTGTACCAAATGGAGCCATAAGTAGAAAGGTCTACTAATATATCGAAACCATTTAATACAAATACCATAAGCACTTCTCAAAGTCAGTAAAATAAAACACAATATTCAAACTCACAATGGTTATATACATATAATAACGGACAGTTCAATTTAATTGACATTTATAAACTTATTGCATTTGCTGTTAAGCAGTGCCGGACTATCCCTGAGGCAAAATCGACAATGATATTTGGGCCCTTAGCATTGAGATTTTTCTATGTAAAACCTGTTTGAGGGGGTGATAGAGGTTTCAACTCAAAGAGTGTTCTTTTCACCATCATACCATTTGTGAGCCTATGATTTTTTGCGCCCCTCGATGTACAAAGAGCTAAACTGGTGGAACAATTTCCTTCAAATTTACTATCTCTTTCAATCTGTCCAAGTCCTAAGCTGTAACTGTAATGGTCTTTAAAAAATTTCTTTGAATAAGGTTGAGAAATGCTATTGTTTCTCCTATATTCTAACCATCTACTTTCAAAATCTTACTTCATTGCATTACGATTTGATTTAACTTCATATCTAAACGAACATTGTTTCTAAAAAACACTCTTTCCGGTTTTTGACTTAAAATTTACTCAATGAAAATATAGTGTTAGATGATTTCGAGCTATCTTTTTTTTTATTCTTTGATTTCACGTTCATCGTTCGACCGATTTTGATAAAAAAAATTGTAAATTGATCCAAAATTCTAAGTAATATTTTACACACCGAAATTTTCTTAAAATTAAGTACTTATTTTTACACACATCCTCGAAATTACCAATCTTCGAAAATAATTCCGAAAAGTTTAACTTTGATATACAACTTTGCTTTAATTACAAACTAAAGACTTTCCGAATATAATAAAACGAATCAATGAGATAAAGTCCCATCATACAGCTGAGAATGTTTTCAAGATCAATTGTCGAGCCGGGCTTATTGCTTAACAATTTTAAACGTTAATGGCAAACATTTTTTAAATCTTGTGATTCTCTAAAAAATTGTAATATTTTTTAAGAGAAGAAAAAATTACGAATTAAAAATTGAAACATTTCAAAAATATCATTTGCTTGTATAAACGTAGGTATTTTATTTGAAAGAAATTCTTAAAAACCTATATTTTCAAACAATTGACAATTTTTGAATCACAACATCTGGATGCTCCATATAAAAGGCGTAGAGGAACTTTATTTGTGAGGAGTTATATATTGTGTAAAAAGTGCATAAATTATTTGTCGACAAATTTTCCATCTATTATGATTTAATTAAATATGAAAAACGCTTATCGTTTTGAATTTTTCAGGAGATTTTTGTAGAGGGGAACAAAATTAAAAACTTTTTGCATTAATAGTAAGATTAATAGTTTATGAGGTGTATGTCAAAAAAATACCATGTTTTTGACATTCAAAATTATTCCGACAGTCGTTTTACTAAGTAAAACATCAAGAATCAGAAACGGTAATTTGGATTTCATTGGAATGACCATCGTTGTAATGCTTAGAAAAATAAGAAACATATTGAGAACGCTGTGCTTTTCGTATTATTTGAACACCAATATGATGTCTCTGGAGCCCTGTCGTTTTAAAGACGTTTTATTAAAAACTACTTTCCGAATAAGGGTGATTGTCGATACCTTTTCTTGTAGAGAATTTCATAGAAAACAAACATACATAAATACATTTTGACAATTTTAGATAGGTAGAAATGGAGACCACTGGGAGTCTATCCCAAATCAGCGCTGAAGTACGCCATTTTGATACTAAGACCAGGGTTGAAAAAGCTTGAGTCACTTTTTAGCTTAAGCTTGGCTTTAATTCACAAGCTAGTGGGTGACTTATGAATTAAGAAAAATGTAATCCAGCAGCTAGTTACTGACTTATGAATTAAAAAAAATTAATTCATAAGTCAGTTGGTGACTTTTGAATTAAAAAAATTTAAATCATAAGCTTCTTAGTGACTTATGAATTAAAAAAAATTAATTTAGAACGTTCTAAGTGATTTCTGAATTAAAAAAATTAAATCATGAAAAAGTAAGTGACTTATGAATTAAAAAAAAATAATTCACAACCTACCAAGTGACTTATGAATTAAAAAAATTTAAGTCATGTGCAAGTAAGTGACTTAAGAATTAAAAACAATTTAATGCAAAAGTTACCTAGTGACTTACGAATTAAAAAAAAAAATTAATTCATAAGCTAGTGGATAAATTCTGATTAAAAAATTATTAATTGAAAAATTTATAAGCTAGCATGATAATTTTATGACACACAAAAGCTTGAAATCTATTTTAATTTACCAACTAGCTTATGAATTAAATTTTTTTTAATTTATAAGTCACTTAGTACCTTGCGAATTAATGTGTTTTTAATTCATAAGTCACTAACTTGGTCATGACTTAATTTTTTTTTAATTCATAAGTCACTTTTCTGTAGTGAATTATTTTTTTTTAATTCATAAGTCACTTAGTAGCTTATGAATTAAATTTTTTTTAAATAATAAGCCACTAACTAACTTATGAATTAGATTTTTTTTAATCACAAATCATCTACAGACTTATGACTTATAGTTTTTTTAACTCAAAAATTCGCAACCCTGACTAAGACTCGTGTGAATCTGTGGGTAAAAATGCTATCGAAAACTGTCGACATTCTCACGGAGTCATCGAGTTTTGATTAAGTTCAAAAATTTTGAAGGATCTTGTAGGTGTTTTGATGACTTTTATTGTGTGTTTGCTTTTGCAGAATCATCCAGAATTTGGACCACTCACTCAACCCCACCACCGCACCCATACGACACCATCTACACTGTGCCAAGCTATGCAGCTTGTTGACTGGTGCTAAAACAGAAGCTAACCCAATTGAGTGATCATCCGTCTCCCTGCACCGGAAACCTCCGTCAAAGCCCTCAGTCCACTGGCTTGGGATTTTGAAGAATCGAACGGAGAAAAAGGCACAGAAGTAACCGATGTTCTTCCTAAGGCCATTTCATCGTCTTGAGAATAGCGATCAAGTCTTGGATCCATTTTTCCGAAAGTTCGTCAATGTCATCAAAAATTTCCCTACCTTATGATGGTGTTGTAAATTTGAACAGAGCAGGAAATTTGCAGAAGAAATGAAGGACCGCTTGCTTTTTATCGCTGCTCCCCGTCCCCACATCTATGACAGTGAGTGTTTGAGGAATGCCCAGCTTCGCTGCATGCTCTCCTATTTGCCAGTGTCCACTACAAGTAGCTACGATCCTGGCTATATCTTGCCTAGGCCTGCATATCAGATCCAGTGTTTGGGATTTATTTTATGTGGGCCAATTCTTTCTAGACATAATGCCGTTAGTTAAACTGCTCCGCCTATGTTTTGATTCGTTAAGAACTCCATTTACATACGAGTAAGTGCCGTAGGTTTAAAGCTAGGAACGCACTTGCGATTTCAATCGCGCGGTTTTTTAGTCACAAAAATAGAACACATGAGTTTAAATGAGAGTGAACGGACTTGATACCAAGAAATAGTGACGATTTAAAGGTCGCAATTTGTTTCATTATTCACGCGATGCGATTTTCGTAAGTTAAAATGAAACAGATGCACTCAAATGGATATGCTCACACTTGCGATTAAAATTACTACGACTTAAAAATCGTAGTCGCAAAAAGAAATTGTTATGTGTGATTTATAATCCACGATTTTTTAGCCGCAAAGAATAAGACACATGCACGTACACGCGACTTAAAAATCATAGCGATTATAAAAATGAAACAAGTTCCATTTTTTTTAAGCGATTTTTCTGTAGCTGCTTATTTGTAGCAAATGCGTGCACTCACATAAAAATTAGTGTGTTTTATTTTTTGCGATTAAATAATCGCGTGCAAAAAAATCACAAGAGCGTGCATGACAATAAATTGTAGACTATGACTTTTTAATTGCCTCGGCGAAAAACCGCAAGTGCGTTCCTAGTTATTTTTTACTTTTAACCAAATTTTTTTATACATATATAAAAATCAATTGATGTTCGTCTCGCTAAAACTCGAGAATGGCTGGACCGATCTTGCTAGTTTTGATCTTGAAATATTTGTGGAAGTTCAGGGAAGGTTTACACGGTGAAAAACATAAATAATAAATAACGGAAAATACAAAAAACGACAATTTAATTTTCCAAAACAAAATGTTCCTATAGCTGTGAAACATTTGATGTCTTTTGTCTTTTTTTTTTTAATCATTTGTCTTTACAAAAAAAAATGTCACTTGGTTGTCAAATATTTATAGATGCGTTCAGAAATTTGTCAGTTTCATAGTTGTTGTATGAGGTCCAATCTTTTTGGTTTGTTTTGTTGGAATTCAAAATAGTTCTGTTTCAGAAATAAATAAAATGCACGACTGGGTCGCACGAAATTAATTTAATTAATTTTAAAAACGGATGGTATTAAAGAAAACTGTTCATAAGGATAAAATGAATTTTTTAAATTCTTTTAGTAGTAAGAGATAAAAACAGAATGCTATGCAAATATGAATTTATGCAGGAACAAAAATTATAAGTCGTTGTAGTGGTTCCTTAAAAAAATAAGCTTTTATGTACAAAATTTTTAAAACATTTTTAAGAAAAAATTTTGGTACGCCAACCTTAAGTTTTTATTACTGTACGAATAAAAGTCTAATTTCCAAAAAAATACTAAGCCGTTCTTGAGGTATCGAATTTTTCAAAAAAAAAAATTAGGTAGGTACTTTTTTTTCTAAAAATTGAAAAAATATTTTTTCTTAAGTTTTTAAATGCAATGTTTTTTAAACTTTTTAGGAGCTTATTTATAAAAAATTTCGTTAAAATTCGTTATGCCGATAATGAGTAATTCAAAATTCGAAAAAATCGTTCTATGGTAGGTGCAGTCAGTAATATCTAGATTTCAAATTTTTTTTTATTAAATTATAGATCGTAAAGATTGATCAAAAGAAAAAAAATGTTAGCAAAATTCTCGGAACCGTTTTCGAGAAAAATACGATTTTCGAAAACCATTTTTTAAAATTTGTATGGAAGGTACCGTTAGTTTTAGATAAAACAACATTTTTTTTCTCAAATCTTGTAGATTATGTTAAGAAACTTTTATTTGTCAAGTTTAAAAAAAAATCGAAAATTCGAAATATTGAGTTTCCAAAAAAAAAATTTGAATTTTTTTTTTAAAATCCAAAAAATAAAAAATTGAAAATTTGAATATGTAATAATATTCAGACTTTGGAGGAGCTTTGGCATAAAAAAAATGATTAAAATCGGCTGTACCGTCTTCGAGAAAATCAAAAACAAAAAAAATGGACCCAGGAGGGCTACCAAAAATAACAGTTTCTTGTAAAATTTTTTTCAACCATTAGCTAGTTTTAACCAAATGAAATTTTATGAATTTTTTTTAAAAAATTCTGTGGGACAGTTTTTGAGAAAAAAAAATATTTATAAAATTTCGAAAAAAAATCGTATGGCAGATACCGTTATTTTTGGTCTTAAAACAGAAAAAAACGTCCGGGGGGAAAAAATTAAAACCCATATCTACCAAGTTTGAAGAAAATCGGCCAGGCGTTTAGGCTGTAGTCGAACCGACAGACAGACAGACAGACAGACAGACAGACAGAATTGCGAGACCCACTTTTTTGGTCTTCGCTATCATCGTAATGTCAACTTTGATCAAAATCTCGAGTTCGATTTTTTTTTTACGAATGCATAACTTGCCTTATAGTACCTATAAGTCGCAAGTAAAAAAGTGTAAAAGTGTCAGTTGGTTGTCAAAAACAGAAAATAAATAAATAAATTTCACGGCGATTATTAAAATCTATCATCAGTTATTATTATTATTGTTTAAAAATACAGCACTCTGCTGTATGCTGATATTCCACGCTATTACACGTAGAACGCATCATCGAAATCTTTTTAACCTCGGAAACAAGGAACACCAGTTGAAGGACACCATTTAAATAGTAAATCTAAATAACGATAAATGTAAATATCTTCGATTGTTGTTGGTGAATTTTCATGGTCCAACATCGTTTCAACAACAGAGAACAGTTGATGGATATTTGTGTGCGACTTTCCGTGAGGCGTGTCAACTATTACAGTTGCTCGAGAACGATTCTCGTTGGGATTTCTGTCATCCCTTCGTCGTCAACACATCAATTTCGAACATTATTAGTGATTATAATGTCATATTTCCCCTCGATTCCGGAAGATTTGTGGATGAAATATAGGGATGACATGTCAGAGGATGTGTTGCATCGTGTGCGTTGTCAGACACTACAAGGTTAGGTTAGGTTAGGTTAGGTTAAAGTGGCTGTCATTAAAGCGTCTGACACACTTAGACCATTAGAGGTCCATTGTGATACCACGATCTAATAGGGAACAAAAAGGTTACCTACTAGTTAAAACCATTTGGAGCTTCTGATGAAGCGAAGGAGACTTTTAATGTCTTTATTTATGAGATCGCTTGGTTCATTATAGAAATATTCTCCTAGATGAAGTTTGCGTCTGTAAGAGAGAGCAGGGCATGTACAAAGAAGGTGTGGGATTGTCTCCTCTTCCTCCTCGTCCAAGCAACTCCTGCAGAAATCGTTTGATAGCACACCGAGACGTGCGGCGTGTCTACCTATGAGACAGTGTCCAGTTATGACACCTATGACGGAGCTGATCTGAGATCTACTGAGGGACAATAGACATTTTGACCGTTTCAGATCCAGTTTAGGCCAGATCCGCTTGGTCGCCATACAAGTGGTAGTATTAAGCCATCTTGTGTTCGATTGTTCCAGAGCGATTCGTTTCAGCATAAGTTTACTTGTAGCTATGGGCATACCTATATTTGCCTTTTCGGGTAAGATAGGCATTTCCGTTCCAATTCTGGCGAGTTCGTCGGCTTTGCAATTCCCCGGAATGTCCCTGTGACCCGGCACCCAGAATAGGTGAATGTTAAACTGTTTGGCCATCTCCATTAGAGACGAACGACAGTCTTGGGCTGTAATGGAGTTTACAGAGACTGATGCTAGGGATTTCAAAGCAGCCTGACTGTCTGAGAAGATACGGATATCCGTGTTAGATACCACGTTTTCTTTAAGCCAGGACAATACTTCCTTTATCGCCAGAATTTCCGCTTGGAATACGCTACAATGGTTTGGTAGGCGGAAGGAGAGACTAAGGTTTAGTTCATCTGAGTACACTCCACCACCCACTCCGTTTTCAGTCTTCGATCCATCTGTAAAGAAGTTTACTGATTTATTATCTGTCAAAGCCCCTTCCTCCCAAGCTGACCTTGAGGGAATGGTGACTTCAAAGTTTTTATCGAAGACCAAAAAGGGAGTGATGTAGTCAGAGTGACTTGGTAGAGTTCCGAATAAATTCAGAATGGTGGTGTGGCCAATAGAGTTATTGGTCCATTGAGAGATGGCTTTGAGTCGTATGGCTGTGCTCGCGGCCATTTGTTTACTGTAAATATCTAGGGGTGTCAGGTTGAGTAGTATGTCTAGTGCAGCGGAAGGTGTCGAGCGGAGAGCTCCGCTGATGCACATACACGCTGAACGTTGAACTCTGCTTAGTTTATCGCGATTAGTCGCTTTATCTAAGGCCGTCCACCATACGGTCACCCCGTAAGTAAGTATCGGTCTGATGACCGCAGTGTATAGCCAGTGAGTTATTTGTGGAGACAAGCCCCACTTGTTCCCTACGGCTTTTTTACAAGAAAAGAGAGCTACCGTGGCTTTCCTTACTCTTTCCTGTATATTAGGTTTCCAACTTAACTTTTTGTCTAAAATAAGACCCAGGTATTTAGCTTGATCTGAGAAAGTGAGTGGAACACCTTTAATCGATGGAGGGTCTAGTTGAGGAATTTTGTATTTCCTTGTGAAGAGGACTAGTTCAGTCTTGTGGGGGTTAACACCTAAGCCACAGCGATCTGTCCATTTTAGTAGCTTGTTGAGAGCGGTTTGTATAAGTTCTGTTAAAACTTGAGGGTGCTTTCCTGATACGGCAATGGCAATATCGTCAGCGTATGCAATCACTTTGAATCCCTCTTCTTCTAGGTCTATTAGCAGATCATTAACTACCATGTTCCATAGAAGTGGGGATAGGACTCCACCTTGTGGGGTTCCTCTACTGACTGACCTTCTTGTAGTAAAGCTACCTAGTTCCGCATTTATAATTCTGCTTTTCAGCATGAATTTTATAAGGTTACCAAGTGAGCTATCCACATTGAGATTCTGCAGTGTCTTCGCTATTGCGGCGCTGTCGACATTGTTGAAGGCGCCTTCTATATCTAGGAATGCAACTAGAGTGTATTCTTTGTGATCTAGGGAGTATTCGATTGCGCGTACCAAGGTATGTAGCGCAGTTTCTACTGATTTTCCCTTACAGTAAGCGTGTTGTGCTGTAGAAAAAAGGTTTGGTTTTATAACACTACGCAGATGGATGTCAATCAATCGTTCCAGTGTCTTAAGAAGAAATGACGATAGACTGATAGGTCTTAGGTCCTTGGGCGTAACGTGGGAGCAGACACTACAAATTACCGCCGAAATTTGAAATGAGACACTGATCATGATAGAAGATATGTGTTTATTGATGGTGAATAAAGTATTGTCGTGTTTGGGCATGACAGCACCCAATCGTAATATCCCCGATGCATTTAACCACGAGTTGCAAAGAGAACAACAATACGATATTGAAGTATTGAATGTTCCCCAATTTAATGAACAACAAAGAATTTCGAACGATAGTTTGATGGACGCTGTGAATAGTGGATTTGGTGGAATTTACTTTCTTGATGCTTCGGGGGGAGCTAGAAAAACGTTCCTAATTTCATTGCCGTTGCCAACGATCAGATCGCAAAATGAAGTAGTCTTAGCATTGGCTTCATCTAGAATAGCCGCAACATTGTTAAAAGGTGGACGAACTGCACATTATGCCCTGAAATTATCACTAAACAACAAACATGCAAATCAATGAAGCACTATAGTTTGCAACATCGCCAAAAACAGCGCAATAGCGAAGATTCTACAGATATGCAAGTTGATCGTTTGGGATGAATGTATGATGGCCCACAAGAGGTCACTGGAGAAACTGGACAGAACGTTAAAAGGTATTCGTGACAACCAAAACATTTTTGGTGGAGCCATGATTCTGTTGTTAGGTGATTTTCGTCAGACTCTTTCAAATATTTCCCCATCAACTTACTATTGCTGATGAACTTAACGCATGGTTAAAATCATCTAATTTGTGGCGGCATGTAGAGACACTCTAATTTACAACTAACATACGAATGTTTTTGTGACAAGATCAAACTGCGATTATGTTTTCGAAGCAGTTAATAGATATTGGAAATAGTAAGGTCGCAGTTGACACCTCGACCGGACTAATTACACTACTCAATTTGTCGACTCAAAAGATGAGCTTATTCAGCGTGGTTTTACGGAGCGTGGTTTAACGAGCAATATTGGCGGCTAAGAACAAAGATGTCGATGATCTCAATTCAACCATATAGAATTTTCTTCCTGGAGAGTTGTTTACGTACAAATTAGTTGACACAGTTACAAACCAGGATGACGTAGTCAACTATTCCACAAAGTTTTTAAATTCCCTCACAATTTACAATTAAAAGAAGGACTATGCAATGGAACGAGACTGGCAGTAAAGAAGCTAATAATTACCGCCATCGAGACCAAAATCATCAAGGGAAAATACAAAGGAGAGTATGTCTTGATCTCACGTATACTGATGATTCCAACGCTTTGCCATTGGATTTTAAGCCATTCTTTCCATTAAGAACCATATGCAAAAAACTGCTTTTCTTCTGCAGTTGACAACCAATAATTTTTGATGCTCTCGTTTATTTCAGAATGACGTAGAGCGTGAACCTTATGCCGGTATTTGGCTATGATATTTGAATGGCTGGACTACTGGACTACTACTGTGGATATGTCCAATATGTCAAAACAAAGCTCTACATTAAAATCCGGTATTGTTAGTTTTTCATTCAGTCTTTCAGAAGGAAAATAAAAATAAAAAAAGAACTTATTCAATTCTAATGTGACCTTATCAAACTACCTTTGATAAACCACTATAAAAAAATTTAAGAACTTAATATTAAAGAAAATTAAACGACCTTAAGGCCTTGGCACGGACCCGCCCGGCTCTGACTTTGAGGTCTACGTAACTCAAAATGAATTATAGATACAAATATCAGAATATGAAAATACACAACCACACAAATTAAAGCATAAAATTAACTTTCATAACAGACGCTTAGATACTCCGATACAACCTCCTCTTAGAATATTATTTGATATAAATTTTATTGATTAGAGGGTGTGGATTGGTGGTTAGCGCTTTATATATGTACGTATGTACTTATTATTGAATTTTTTTGTTTAATCCAGAAAAAATCTAATTTACCAGCATGAGTGTTGGATATGCGGTTATGAGCCTCATTCAAATGGATTTAATTAAAATTAATGTGCAAACAGAATGCAATTAAATAATTTATCGAAAGTGTGTATACAAGAAACCATTCATCATATCTGTATGAAACATATACGGGACAGAAGGTAATCTATCTTGAATTCTGGAAACAACGAAAGCAATCAGTCAAAATAAAAACCATAACTACATATGTGAAAGACGATATATATATATACGACATACGTTATATCAATATACTCGTAGAATGGCATGGTAGCGGGCGGGTGGGCGGCTGACAATGACACCCACTAAAGTACCTCAAAGGTATGTATATGTACCTCCTCTAAAGATAACAAATGAAAACTTGTGTCGGAAAGAACAAAAAGTAGTTATTTTTTTAGTTTTTATTTGCGATGAGCATATGTACATATGTGAGAATATAGGGCAAGTTATGGGTTCCTAAAAACATTAAAATTCTAAAAACAATTCCAATTTCTTATTATTATTTTTGTTATTGAAAAATCGAAACATAAACAAGATCAAATTTTTAACAATAATTTTGAGCCGTCAGACAAGCTGATGTTAAAATACATTTTTAAGAGCAAGGAATTCCAATTTATGTAAGTGTTTGAAAGCAAACAGGTCTCGCAATTGGTTTATCCATATTTTTTCAGATCACTGTCTAAAAAAAAGGTTCAATCCGTGTGGATTGTATGTTTTTATGTCCAAAGTTATTTAAGATATCCATATTTTATCTACACAGATTTTTTGAGTGATGTGCTTCAACTGGACTCAATTAAATTGAACGTTTTCTAATGACATTTTCCCAAGACAATCTATTTCGGTTGTCAATTATCAATTGATAACTATAGAAATTTGATATTTTATAAATAAATTGAAAAAATGTTTTAGCAGTTAGAAAAATGCTGACCGTTTTGTATCGAAAGAAAATTGATAATTTTCAATCAATTTCATAGTAAATAATGAAAGGGCCATCTAGTGGTTTCTTTTTAAATCATGGGTTATTTTGACACTGACAGCTGTCAGTCCCGCTCGAATTCTTGACAGAAAGTCAGTATCATACATCGGCTGAACGAAATGAGTCGCCTAACGCTTGAACAACGTTGGGAAATATTGCAAACTTATTTTCAAAGGAAGTGCTGTGTAGCCCAAACAGTGCGGTTTTAAAAATTTTTTTGACAGAAATAAAGAAACCAACGCGCCTGCTGTACGCAAGTTTGTGCGAAAAATTCGTGAGACTGGTATACTAGTGGACAAAACTCATTGTCTCCGTCATCGTACGGTGCGCACAGACGAGAATGTGACTACTGAACCGAGAGTATGAGACTCAATTCACGAACATCAACTCGCCATCGATTTCAACAGCTCAAAATTTCACGCACTAGTCTGAAGAGAAGATCTCGGCTATTCGCTTATAAGGTCCAATTGACTCAGCCACTTCATTATCGCTTCTCAGGTTGTACGTTAGAGCAGCTTGAATTGGACATTTATTTTAGGCGAAAAATCATTTTTTCTGACGAGGCGCATTTTCATTTCGGCAGCTAAGTTAACAAACAAAATTGCTGAATCTGCGGCCTATGCCTATGCATCCACAGAGAGTGACAATTTGTTGTGGATTGTGGAGTGGTGGCATCATCGGACCAATGAGGCTGGGAACAATGTTTCGGTCAACGGTGGGCGTTACAGAGCCATGTTAACCGATTTGGTTTTTACTGAAATTGAAGACATTGATTCGGACGACCTCTTGTTCATCCAGAATTGTGCGCCATGCCACACAGTTCATGCCACAATGGATCTTTTGCGCACCAAATTCCCAAATAGTGTTATCAGCCGTCTTGGCGATGTCAATTGGCCGCCTCGGAGCTGCGACTGAACCCCTTTGGACTTTTTTTTGTGGGGAACCCTGAAAGACATAAATGTTAAGAACCTAAGCCGAATATCATTCAAACAATCCGTGAGCTACAGCCCGAAACCATCAATAAGCTCTTGGAACATTGGAGAAACAAATTGTGCTACTGCGAAGCTAACCGGTGAATCCACTTGAACGACGGTGTGTTCCAACTTAATAAGAATGCTTGCTCTTAATTATAAAGCCATAATACATGTTCATATTATTGCATTTTTAAAAAAGAAACTTGTATTTGACTCACCGTTTATATTGAATTTTAAAATACAAAATTTTATTTATATCAATCGATAATGACAATCGGAATATGGCTAACACGAGTTTATCTCAATATTGTGGGCTAATTTTCAATTGTGCTTTCGCCTAAGTTTAGAAGCAATTCTTAGGTATCACTTGCTTGAAAAAAATAAAGCAAGAACTTGCGACTCCTTCAAGAATTTTACTATGAAGAATATATAAAAATTTTGTTTTTTTAAATAATTTTTGTTTGTGAGTGATGGGATGTTAGAACCATTTCTTTAACTTTAATTGACTTTTCTATTTTTAAACTGTATACACATATAACTTGCTTTGTGTCTTGAGGCCCCTAGAATGGAACACTGAGCTTGTGTCAATATCTGTCACATGATTTATTTTAACTGGAGTTAATTATATTTTTTTTGTTGTTGCATTTTTTTTGCTTATTAAATATGACCTTTGTGGGTGAATCACCTTAGATAATTTATCTGACTTTTTCCATACATTTGCATTCATTGTAAATTTTTTACTTCAGGTACTGCGTTTTATATTTTATTAACTGTGAGAAACTGAGATGATGTAAGTACGAGTAGATTCTATTGTTCCTATAAAGCTGCTGGAATGAATAATTATTATCATTTTGTTAATCAATGTTTTTTTATTGAATGTGATATTTTTATTGGGTTTTGTTTTGTTACAAGACAGAGAAAAACAAAAACATAGGATTTAAAAATGGTCAAACATATTCCGAGCTTATTTATGTCTAAAAAAAAATGTAATGCCACGTGCAATTGGAACCTGCCATTGTGGATCGACCATAGAGCAAATATTCAGATCGAGGTAAATCCTGGACAGGATCCATTATCGACTACAAACTATTTATCGACTTCAAAGCTTCACATGAGGCTGACATTCATCAACAGGAGCTTCATATGGCGATGTTCGAACTCCTGATCCCGGGAAAACTCATTCAACTCTGTCGGGTGATATTGGATAATACGCAGTGGAATGTACAACAAGGGAGCAGCTCTTAACTATTCCAAACATGTACAGAATTTCGGGAAGGAGATGTGCTATTATGTGATTTGTTCCATCTCCTTCTAGAGCAAATAGTGTGCAGGCCAGGCATTTACACGTTAACACATTCAACAAATCTGTCCAGTTGTTGGCAAACCCCAACAATGATATCGACAGCATCGGCCGTTCCCAACGTTCTGTAATAGAGTCCTTCACGGCTGTGGAAGATCAGGGACATGTTGGTCTGGTAGTAAATGAGGACAAGACCAACTATAACTATTAATACTTCGAGGTGTTAGTTAAGGAGTTCATCTACATAACTCGGAGTTAATATTAGCTCCACGAATGACACCTTAGTCTCCCGACGAAGAATTACCCTAGGAAACTGATGCTACTCGTACTTCGCTAACTTAGAAAAACAAATGGGTTCAAAACTCCTCAATTTTGAGACGAAGTGCACGCTCTTTAAAATTATTATACTTCCAGTTCTGCTTTCCAGCGCCAAGTGTTTTTCGAAAGAAAAATTCTTCAACAGATATTTGGCCCTGTGTGTGAGGGGGGCGAATGGAGGAGAAGATATAACCGCTAACTCTGCCAATGTACCAAGATGTGGATGTAGTCCAGAAAGCCAAAACACGTAGACTACATTGGTTCAAGCTCGCGGCAACAAGAAAGATCGAACCTCCGATTTAAATATCAAGCCATCACGAATGCCAGAACACTTGGCCTTGATGACTGGAAGCAGCTTCTTCGAAATCGCAGCAGGTGGGGGTGATGGCGGGCTTGAGTAGTTTAAGGCTTGTCCGGGGCTCTGTTGAGATATGCTGGTATTGCTGCGGATGCACAATCCATGCATTACCGTCTATGGGTGCTGAAGCGGTAATGGTGGTTTGATGTTCTGATGGGCTCGTCCATCGATTTTTTGGTGGGCCGGTATACTTCGCACAAAGCTGTCACTTCCGGTTCCTATCGACCTCCTCGCGGTGCCTGTGAATAGGTTACGCAAGTAACTGAACTAACTGGATAGGAACAGACTGAAGGTGTCCTTAAAGTAGAAATCCGCTAAGGAGTGTGTAACAACTCACCAGAGGAGTGCACATTCTTAGTTGTGGTTTCTACCTCGACTATAGCTGGGTGTGTGTATATCTGGGGCTGACAGGCCCTGAAGTTTTGCAGGAACTTCAACTGTAAGTGACCTTTTTGGTGGCGAAGCTCGACCCGAAGCTATATTCTGGCACCATGGGAGATAGCGTCCAGGAGTCTGAGGCCTATAGCGTAAGTCTTCTGGCTCTCCTATTCTATCTTCGGGTAGAGAGGTGCAGCTGTCGCGTGCGTGCTCTCTTTCTCAGACTATTTATGAGGTAGGCCCCCTAGTGGGAGTATCGTGGTGGCGTGGTTTATTCCAAATGCGGAGACACATGGTTTCCAGGCGTGCCTGGATTCAAGAGGTGTTAGATAGACCTCGCCTCCTAAGCAAGAGGTGTGTTCATGCCTGCAACATGTCACAACTTTGCGGACGAGATGGCTTCGGCTATGTCGCGGTTAATGGTGAGGACCAAATCTGACTCCGATGGAGGTAGGCCTCCCGTGGGGTACTCACGTTAAACTAGAATACGATTCCGTTCGAAATCGTAGAGGATCGAAAGTTGCCAAGTCTCAGGCAGCCCTTTATGCTGATTGCGAGCTGGTTAAGTCAATGCCCATTAGAATTAAAAATTTAAAAATAGTTCAATAAAAAATCTTTTGTCTTTTTTTTATAAGATTTTATGTATGTGGCCATCTAACAAGAGGCATAATTTTATACTTGTCACTCCATAAAGCCGTGATAAGTTCGGTCGTCTTCTATACATAACGTTTGTATATTACATTTTTTCGAATTCGTCAATCAAAAATGCATTTTCAAAATATTAAATACAAACTGCGAAAGTTTATAATTGAAAAATGCAAATATACTATGTAAATGTTAAACGATTACGTACTGCGTTCGATAATATGAGGTTTATTCAAGTCACGTGTTCATCTGCCATGCAGCTGTTTAGAGAAAAGTAAATCCAGATGACATGACGCAAACAAAAATATATTGACATTTAATAAATAAGATTAGTGCAATCATGACTGTTGCATATTATTTTACATATTTTAAATTTTTGTTAGCTTACATGGTTGTGCATAAAATATAAATATGTATGTATTTGGATATGACGTGTACAGAATCTTTAAATTGGTTTTTATTCTTCTATTCTCCATTATTTTACTACTTGACTACTTCAGCGCCACTGTAGTATAGCAGCAGTACTACAAAATTAATATTTATTAAAGATTTTACTTAGTTTGAACGTTGGTTTATTATATAAATTGATAGGAGTTAATTTTATGTATGGTTACATATTTAAATACGAGTATATCAATTATCATCAACAACAATTTGTTTAGTCAAATTTGTGTGTCCACATCAAAGAAACATTACTGAAAAAATTATTTTTGAAATTTTTTTTTGGCATTTTTTAAACAACATTTAAGAAGCATTTCAGAAATGTTGCTGAAATGTTTTAGTCTGGAGACTTCAATAAACATTTCCAAAATATTTTTTCAAGGAAATAGAAAATATTTCAGAAACGATTTTTAAACAATGTTTCCTGAATTGTTCCTTTGATGTGGGCACAAACTAACCAAATTGTTGATGAAAATTAATATAATTAAATGTGTAGCCAAACGCAAAAATGACTCCTTAATGTTTGCCATTTTATACATCGAGTTTTGTGTTTGAAGATGGATTGAAAAGAAGTAACACAGATAGCGCCGTATTTCATCATCATGAAATAATTAAAAAAAAAACACCAGACAAATTCCACATCGAGAGGATCCCACAAAAAAAAAGTTTCGTTTCATGTATTTTTTATTAATTGAATAATATCCTCGTTTCTCTACTCTTTTCGTGATATTTTAATTTTTGAAGCATGAGTGAGGGCTCCCTATGTAAATGTTTTGGAAGCAAAGAAAGTTGTCGCTTCAAAATGGGGAACACAGAAATATTTTAGATATGTTTCGTAAAGTTTTAAAAGCCAAAATAAACATTTCGGAAACATTTCATAAATACTTTTTTTTTGGTCTGGATACACAAACATACAAAGCTTAAATCTGAGTTTATTACGCCCTAGCAGGTTTTTAGCCAATCTGTTTTCAACAGTGAAGTAAGTTTTCTTAATCGTAAGTAGGTATAAAACCATCGTAGATGTACGAGTATCAATAATAAATTCAGAACAAATATAATAAAATTAATATACAGTTGCACATAAAGAGTTATTCCACAACGATATGTTAAATTATAATTAAAAACAAAAAACAACAATTTTTCTCAAAAGTGGTGTTTTTTTATTTAAATCTAAAGTGCAAAGCTCTGCATTCAAAAAGTGATTACATTTCGTGAATAACAGCTCTGATTTTATCTTCAAGTGGACTAATTATCGTGGAAATATTGGCGTAAACTGTACCTCGTTCATACGATCTAGGCGGCCAATTGAAGTGTCCATTTTGAATGGAACTGAATTGAAATTTGAAAATGACATCTGTCAAATCGGCTATCATTTATTAATTCTGTCTTGTCAAATCAACATGTTCAACGACATGTGCAATCAAATTGTTTTATATAAGTGGGTCTTCTGTTTTAGCCACGTTCCATACAGCCCGTGCCACAGTGGCCATTTTACACGAGCAATTTCTGAACAAGGTTATCTCAAATGGAAGTGGTGTGAATTGGCCACCGATATCGTGTCACAGGTTCATGCCAATAAGCAATAAAGCAACACTGTCCTAAAAGCTAACTTAAAAAAAAAAATCCGAAAATGGCTATTAATGAAAAATCACCTTAGAACTATTTTTTTGTTTTAATTTTTGTCAAAGCACGGTACAATCGATTTAGATCATTATCTTAATGCTTAAGTTCCCCAAAAGCTTGGACACTATTGTGTATTCAGATTTTCTTAAAAAAATGTTTAGTTTAAAAAAACAATTTTTTTTAAACTTAATATTTTAAAAGCTCGATTTTTTTAAAACTTGACGGTCAAAAGTTTTTTAATATAATATACAAGATTTGAGCAAGAACAAATTTTATGTTATCTAAAAATGCCGGTACCCACCATACAAAGGTTAAAAAGTGGTTTTCGAAAATCGTATTTTTCTCGAAAACGGCAAGTGGAATTTGGATAATTTTTTTTTCTCTCGATAAGTTGTTACGATCTATATTTCAATACAAACAAATTTAAATTAAGATGTTACTGACTCTACCATACAACCATTTTTTCGAAATTCTCATTATCGGCATAACGGATTTTAATGAAGTTTTGTATACAGAAGCTCCTTAAAAGTTTGGAAAACATAAAAAAATATGTTTTGAATTTTTGAAGCAAAAATCAGGTTTTTTAGAAATATTGATATTTTAGAAACGAATCAATGGGGCGTATTCATAGAGAATTACTAAAGTTATGATCCATAGTTTCAGACTTGTTGGTTAAATAAACGCAGCTTCTATTCATAGTCAGTTTGCCAATTGTTTTTAGTAGAACACCAAGTTAAGATTGTGTGTTCTACTACAATTATACTTCAAATAATAACGTTAGGGAAAAAAAGCTCTTATATATTCAAAGTGTTAATTTGGCATGGTCTTTCTTGGTATGACACGACTAAAAAAACTAATTACAACAAAATTATTTAACAAAAAATCAAAAAAAAAAAACTCAAACAAATATTCTATAATAATTTTTAGATTAACAACAAAAGCAATGTTGTAATGCAGGAAACTAGGAGCCACTGTAAATGTGGTTGAAATTCGTCAACCACCCGAGGAGGACTTATCTGTGTAGGACATAATTAAGGAATCTTTAAGGAGGACTCAAATTTTGAAAGATAACAACACTGAAGTCTCGAGATCGAATTTTTTGAAGAAAGTGTGAGGTATATGGAAAATGAACCAACCCCAATAGACCAAGGTTGCATTTTTGGAAAAGGCCTATAATGTTCTAAGCAAATCGGCTCCAGTGGACTAACTAAGACGTTTGCCAAAAAAAACCTAAAAAAGTACCAGTAGATGTTCTTCATCAACACAGCAAACAAATTTGTAAAAATAAGAGCTACATATGCTTAAATTGGAACAAGTGCGGAAACAAATGAGTTATGAAAAACATTTTTATGAAAAAGAACTGCAAATCAAGAATACAATTCTGGAAAGGCAGCTGCTTAAATTAAAAAATTAAAAAAATGCAACAATTTTAGTACCTGTGCATATCTGCATATTAATTTTGTTTACACCAACATTTTTTTCAACACTTGTATCTTCTTTTAAATAAATATAAAATTTTGTTTTAAAGTTTGTAGCTAAACTTACTTTATTTTATGTAAGTTCCTAGCATTTGTTTTTTGTACTTTAACACAGCATTTCCTTTGTTTAAAGATAGACCACAGGCTTAGTTCTAAGCTTAGGTTTACATTTAGTTATGAATAGCGTAAACTCTTAGCTTTCTTAGCAACAACTTAGCAAGAGTTTAGCAAACATCTATCAATATTTAAATCCCTTAACCGACTTTTCGTTAGTAAGCTTCTTGGAACAGGATGTTTTTGGAAAGTTTAAATGAAATTAATACGACAATAAAAGCTGGGTTGATTCGATTCCTCCTATTTTACTTTCAAAATGTTCAACTTCCTCATGTTATGTTTTATCCGGTATTTTTAAAACATCTCTTTCAGCTGATATTTTCTTGGACGAATGGAAAATTTCCTTCATTAATCCTGTATATAAAAGTGGTCTTAAGCATTTAGTGAAAGATTGTAGACCTATTTCAAAACTTTTAACGCTACCTTAGCTTTTCAAAAAATATGATTACTCAAAGGCTATACTTTTCTGTTAAGGAATCATTATCCCCTTACCAACATGGCTTCTTAAAATGTAGATCAACTTGCACAAATGTAAGCCTTTTTACAAATTTTTGTAGCAATCAAATAGAAAATGGTAAGCAAGTTGATGTCTTCTATACAGACATCATGGTCTTCTCCTTCAAAAATATCTATCCAATAGAAATCGGATTGTAAAAATGGAAATTGTATCGGTCTTCCACAAGGAAGCCATTTCGGCCCTCTACTTTTCATTATTTTCAATAATGACCTACCTGCTGTTTTACGATATTGTAACTTTTTGATGTGCGCAGATAATGTAAGCATTTATAATTCAAAAAAAATTGTATTTGTTTATAGTTGTAAAAATTTATAATTGAGTGAGTGAAGCACAAACTTTTTATTTCTGCAGTTAGACATAACCAATCTTTTAAATTGTTGTAGCTATGTACAATCATCTGAAACTTAACTATTCAAAATGCTAAATATTTAGTGTTACAAGATCTCCATCTCTTAAAGAATTTTTAATACAAATACCATGATTATAAGAGTCAACTTTGAGTCCACTTCGATTTAAAGCTAGACTTTAGAATTCATATTGATTATGTTGCCTCTATAGAGGAAATTCTTTGTTAGGGTTTGTAGAACGAAATTCAAATTATTTTAAGGATGCCTATACGCTAAAGACCTTATTTGAAAATAAATAAACGCTTAAATGTCGCCAGGCAATTGCAATGCATCTTATTTGTAAAAGATACATATGTTAGAAAATCGAATATCTTCAATGAAATTGATTTCTTTAATTCCCTTCTAAGCCCCTGTACGGATGCTTCGAACTGAATTATTCCACAAAGCTCCTTATAGAACTAACTACGTGTTAAATGAACCAATAACTCGTTCTTTAAGACTTTTTAACGTATTTTAACTTCGTATGAAAAGTTATATTTTACTTTTATATTTAATGTACCTTTATTTTCGAATAAGAATATTTTCGAAAATATTAATTAATTTTGAATTTTGTGTATACACAATAATATTCAAGCAATCTAAAATCGTCTGGTTATAAAAACAAATATGAAAAACAGTTATCGGGGGATTAATCAAAAATGGTATTCTACATAGATTAAAAAGGGTAGTAATTCAAAGAAATCGAAATTGTATTTTTAACAAAAATGGAAAAAGGATCCATTGTCATTTCATTTGCAGGTAAGTTTTTATTTATATATTTTTTTAATTCGTATTTTAAATGGAATTAGACTGTATACTTAGAATACTTGTCAAAAACATGTTGTAAGATTTCAAAAACCGGTCTGTTTGAATAAGAAATTTCAGTTACAAAATGTAATCCACAAAGCAATGAAAACAAATGGCACAAGAATATCGTATTTTTTTGTAATAAATAAAATTTGTATAAATATTCATTTTCAATCTTTGAATTTAATTAAGGAGAGGGCGTGTTTTGTTTATCTTCACAAAGAAATTCGCCCAAATAATACCCCCATAAATATCAAAATGAATGGATGGAATTCATTTGTAGGTTAGCAAAGCACAAACAAAAGAGATATTTTTTTTTTGCTCCAAGTCAGTCCAAGTTAGAGTGATAAGAGACGTCTTAAGCTTGAAGACGAACAGTAGCTAATAATTCAAATTTCTATGGCTAGTGAACCCATAGTTCTAATATTGTTGCAAGAAGCTGGTGAAACTTTCTATAGAAAGTTCACTAGCAGACTTTAATATAATAAGCGAATTGTTTTCATCGAACAGTTTGACAAGTGCTTACAGTTCTGGAATTTCTTTACTTTCTTTTGCTTAGTGTTCTGTTTGGCATTTCGATTATTTAAAAATGGTTTAATCGTTCCATTTTCGATTAATGACATTTGTTTTTCAGATAATTTCCATCTGAGTTTGAAATGTCAAAATCTGAATATGTTTGAGAAATTATATAATTTTAATCGCTTTTTTTTTCAATATCCACCCATAGAAAATAAAATTATATAAGGAACACAAAACGATATATAAACCATTTAATGAAAAAATCATTCAAACTTTTGCTTTGTACAAAAAATTTGATCCACAAACTGAAAGCGTTATTTTAAATTTTTCAGTTAAATTCGGAGAAATCCTAATTTGATACTAAAAAAAAACTTTTTGTTATTCAAGTAGACTGTATTTAATATTCCCTCTAAAAATTGATACTCTAAAAAAACTAATGAAATCCTTAGAAATATTCGTTGTATGATAAAGAATTCATTGCGTCCATGAAAGTGCATTTATCAAATTTCTTTTACTTTTATATTGAAGCAACTTCTTTATTTTGATGAAAGCTTTCTTAATTGCATGAACAAATATCAATAAAAATAAAAAAATATAAAATTAAAATAAAAATAAAAAAATTAAATATTTTGTATTTTTTTTTTTTTTTTTTTTTTTGTTACTCCTTCTATACTTGAGAGATTGGTTAAATGGGACAGATTTTCGTTCTCATTCGTGCATTCGCAAAATTCCTCAAAGGTCTTGAAATACATAAGTCCGCTGATCCAGATTGTATATATCCATTTAAGGTCTGAAGAGTTGTTCTTCTACGCTAGAAAAACCTTTGCTTTAGCTTTACCATCATCAGTCATATTCTTTGAGTATCTTTTCGTGTATATAAAATAAATAAAATAAATTTGGTGGTGCAACAGCTCGGAGTGAACCAGGACCTAGTGACTTACAACTCTCAACCATTCCTGTGTGCGTGTTACCAGGAACGGAGGGGACCTACAATTTTCTGCCGATTCCGAACGGCTAATGAGCAGCACTTTCCCTGACAAGAGATACTCTTGGAGAATTTGTCAATTTCTCGCAAGAGGCAGTACACCCCTGAAAAAAACTTTGCAGCGGCTGAGAAACGAACTCGAGACCTTCCGCATGACAGTCCAACGCACTAACCATTATGCCAAGGGTTACTACGTGTATATGGAAGAGGCAATTGTCCAGCCGATCCCCAAAAAAGGGGAATCATCTTTCCCTCGAATTACCAACCAGGTCTAAAAAATGCCGATCAACTATCATTTTAAGATATAAATTAAAGAAATATGGCTTTCGTAGCGATAGGTCTACTGGTGATCTGATGGCATATCTCACCGAAAAGTGAAACCTAACTTTACATTATTTTGGAGAAAGTAAGATTATTGCTCTTGCTATTTCTAGGATTTGATATAGTTCGTCATAACGCTCTTATCGAAAATGCGTGTATTTGGTATTGAAGAGTCTTTTTTTTCGTTGGATGATAAATTACCTTTCGGGCTGCTTAATACAAAGTATATTGGACGGTTTCAAGTATGATATTCATAAAATAAATGCAGCTGTGCCCCAAGGTTCTGTTTTGTCTCCTTCACTCTTCTCTTATAATTTATTTTCTGTCTCAAACTTCTAATCCATTTCGCTGAGGACAGTACCCTCAGCTTTTCGTACTCGTTTCAAGACCCACAACTCTGGTCTTCAGCTGAGTTAATGAAACTGCAGCATATGGTAAGCTCAATAGATTCCGATCTTAACAGCATTTTACAATGGGATACGAACAACTGCGTGTAATTTGATGCTTTGAAAACACAATGCTGGCTTTTGTCGGCCAAAAAAAAAAAATTGTTCTATGGGAAGTTCGATTTTATTTATTATAATTATTATTATTATTATTATTAGTCTTGCACAGTAAGATACAATATCTTTTAAAGTAGTACAAGCTTCAGCGTTATAATTGGTTTACATGAAATGAATGATTTTAAATTTTAAACAAGATGACTTTAAAGAACCATTAATAAGAAAAGAAAAACTACATCAACATAAGAATAATTAATAGGTAAAGAAAATAAATAAATTAAATTAAATGCACTTGATTGTAATACCTTATAACACCTATAATACAAGATACAAAATACAAGAATTAGATTAATAACCGTTTTTGCGAAAGTTGTTGTTCAACCATTAGCTACTTTTTAACTAGGTACAGTCTAGTCCTATGGTTCAATTAGCCCTGAAGTAAGCCAATTTGATACCATAACTCGTGTGACCCGGGGATGGAATTGATATGGAAAATTGTAAACATTCTCACGGAGTCATCCAGTTTGGATTGAGTTCAAAAATAAGAAAGGATCTAGTTTTGATGTCTCTTATTGTGTGTTTGCTTTATCAAAATCAACCAGTCCACCACACTCATCCGACACCATCTACACTGTCCCAAGCTAGGCAGCTTGTTGACTGGAAGCTTAGCCAAACCGATTCTGTAATCATCCGGCGCCGAACCGGAGAACTCCATCGAAGTCCCTATGTCCGCTAACTCGGAATCTAAGGAATCAAACAGAGGGCACATCACAGAAGTAACCAAACTTCGTCCTAAAGCCATTTCATCGAGTTGAGAAAAGAAATCAAGTCTTAGTTCTTCATTTCCGAAAGTTCGTCAATCTTATCAAAAACTACCATTCATAATGATTGCGCTCTTAATTAGGCCAGAGCTGTTGATTTCTCCCACTCGACTCCACAGCACTGACAGTTAGTGTTATGAGTAATGCCTAGCTTCGCTGCATGCTCTCCTATTGGCCCGTTTCCGTTACAGATAGCTACGATCCTAGCTATGTCTTACCGGGGTCTGACTATCAGATCAAGTGTTCGGGATTTATTATAGGTGAACCAAATCTTTCTAGATATAATGCAGTTAGTTAAACTGCTCTACATAAGTTTTGATTCGTTAAGGAAAATGGAGAGGATATTTCTTTCATAACTCCGAGCAGAATGTTAACTCTTTCCGCAAGTGAGTTATAAAGAGCTGATCCTTGCTTGTCCAGCTTATTTGCCCGTTGATTCTTATCAAGGCAACAAATTACTCGGAACTCATGTAAGGAAACCCATTCCGAGATTGCTAGACCAATTTGGAGGATGATGTATTAAAATTAATGACTTTAAAAGCCGCCTAACTTCTGTGATAACAGCCTTATTCCAGTTCTGGCTTGGATCAAATGACAAATAGAAATTGTTTTTAATCAAATAATGCTTTATAACCTGCATAAAAGGTTTGTTTGGTTACATATAGAAGCTAAAAATTTGAGCTCTAAATTTCTGAACTTAAATGATAGTATTCATAACTATTTAAAGACGAACTTTATTCGATTTCATCCAGAGGAAACTTGGTTAAAAATATTCTTTTCCTAAGTGTCGACCTCTAATGGATTTCGAATTTCAGACAAAATGTATACAAAAGAATTGAATAAATTTAATTCACGTAATTTATTAACGAAATTATCTTATCTAATTTTTGTCAATAATGTAAAAGGTTTTATCTTAAAAAAACAACGTTCAAACCTATAAAGTTGTTCAAACATCAGAAATCTAATGATTTCGTTTAAAAAGAATTTTTGGAAGTTAAGAAATAGCAGACACATGAAAAATTAATTAGGCATATCGTTTTATTTATCGCAGTCGAAATTTGGATGATAACTCCACCTTTAATGAACTTGATGCGCTGTCTGACTTTGTCCAGAGAATTATTCTGCAATATTCGCACAGTGAAATCACTTTTCCGAGCGATTTCAATGTGCAAAAATTCTTTGTTATTTTGGTAAGACAACAGCCGAAGGAAGTTTTGCTGAGTTAAATAACCTGACTCAGCTTGTTGGCGAACATAGTCACTAAACACCTGTTTATTAGCTATGAACCTGGTAAATACTTTAAGTGTATTTTCACCTCCAGGGACATTAGACAAAAGTGGCATATCTGCAGATTTCTCGGGTTAACAAAACCCAATTAGCGAAAAAGAGAACCGTTTGGAAATACGATAAAGCCAACTGAAACGGTCTCAATGATTTCTTCAGGAACTTTAACTGGTCACTATGCTTCCTCGATAGTACTGAGGACCCCAGTCTCCAGTGCATATACGATTATAAATTTAATTCTTTTTGGAATCAGAAATTTTACACTGAATAAGGAAAAATCTATCAAACCGAAAGATAGTTCTTCTATATTTCGGCATGTAGTGAGGATATTAGTGTCAGACCAGTAAGTTTCCGATGTTGTATAAGTAACAAGCTAGAAAGACCTATAATAATCATATTCGACGAACCAAGTTTTGCATGTCCAAAAATGTAGGCCTAAAATACTATTACTCTCCCAAAGGCAGTAAAATTGTTTGGTCATTTGAAAAAATGTACGAACTACTACACCGTCTTGCATTTCTACTCTAGTCTTTAATGACAGTCCTTATGTTAGCTTACAAAAGAAAGCCAATTTGTTGTACTTGAAAGAGTAAACGATTTTATGGGACAAATCTTCATTCGCACTCGTTGAGTTGCAAGAGTTTTGAAGGATTTCCACCCGGATAGTACCCATTCCATTGTTTTGAAGAACTGTTTTTCAATGCTGGCAAGACCATTGCGTAAGCTTTTCCACCTGAAATACTTTACTAGTCTCTTTCCGAATGGATGGAAAACAGCATTTGTCCAGCATGTTTCTTAAAAAGGGTACTCTTCTTTCTCCTTCTTCTACCGACCAATTGCACTTACGTCCCATCTTACCAAGATCATGGAATCGCTGAAAAATTATCAGCTGAAGAAATACATTGAAGAACGACAGCTTCTCAATGACGGCATTATGGCTTTCATAGCAATAGGTCTACTACTGATCTGATGGTATACCTCATCAAACGGTGGCACAAATATTTGAATCGTTTTAGAGAAAGTAAGATTATTGCGCTTGATATTTCTAAGGCCCTTGATAGGGTTTCGTACCAAGCTCTCTTATCAAAAATGAGTGCGTTTGGTATCAACGAAACCCATATTCTTTTGTTTAGAAATTACCTTCTAGATCGTTCAATACATGTTGTTCAAAGTCTGATTTTTACAAAATAAATTCTGGTGTTCCTCAGGGTTCTGTTTTGTCTCCGACTTTCTTCCCCATTATTATAATTGATATCTTTTCTGAAACTTCTATTCCACTTCATTGTTTTGGCGACGACTCTTCTCTCAGTTTCTCATACTCGTTCTCAAATGCACGTCCATCTCCTTCGGAAGTGGAATTGCAACGGTATCGTATGATAAGCTCATTAAACTCCAATCTTTACAGCATTGTTAAATGGGGTATAAGAAATCGTGTGGAGTTTAATGCTTCGAAAACTCAATGCTGTCTATTGTTGTTCAAGCAAAATGTACTCCTTATGCTATTGTCCTTGAATGGCACTTCTAGGCCATATTCTAGAGACCGCTTAAAACCCTGCTAAATTTTAGGATTTCTATATCAGTGCAAGATATTTTTCACCCCTTCTGATCTGGCTACAATTTATAAGACGTTTATGCGTCCAAACCTCCAGTATAACTCACATCTTTGGGCAGGTGCAGCAAAAACTTTTCTCCAATTATTGGATCGAATTCAGAACAGAGCGTTAAAACCTCTTAGGAAACAGAGCTATCGTGGATTCATTTCAACACCGTCGGAATGTTACATGTATTTCCTTATTTTAGCCTGATTTTGGTCGTACCGTCAAATATAGAGATTCGTTTTTTAGTCGCACAACACGATTATGGAATAAACTACCTAGCACAGTTTTCCCGTGCCATTTCAATTTGCAAACATTCAAGACCAATGTTTATCAACACCTCCTTCCCCCCCCCCCCCATAATTTCCTCATCGCCCATGCTGTGTTTAAAATTATAAAGGTCCTTAATAAACCCTTGAGCTCGTGTGAATTATAAAAAAAAAGTTACTCAGCTACTGTCTTCAAAATGAAACTTGAATTTATCCATTTAAGCTTTATGTCACATCGACTAGATTTACCAACACTTTGTGACCTCTGTAACATACAAAAGAGAGCAGATGGCCTGCATCTTTTTGGTGTTTGTCCAATTCTAAAAGAATTTCGACTTAGAGGAAGATGAAGCAATAATTATTTCAAATAGAGAAAAAAGATGGGATGTCCAATATAACTACTCAGTAGCAGTGATACCACTTTACTTCAATTAAAGTAGACCTACTTATTTTTTTTTTAAATATTTTAAAATCTACTTCCTACTTCGCACCAGGGTTGCGAATTTTTGAATTAAAAAATCCTTAAGTCATAAGTCTATAGATGACTTGTGAATTAAAAAAATTTAATTCATAAGATATTTGGTGACTTATGAATTAAAAAAAAATTAATTCACAACCCCAAAGTGACTTATGAATTAAAAAAAATTTAAATCCTAAGCTACTAAGTGACTTATGAATTAAAAAAAATTTAATTCACCACCTACCAAGTGACTTATGAATTAAAAAAAATTAAGTCATCAGGGAGTAAGTGACTTATGAATTAAAAAAAATTTAAGTCATGAGCAACAAAGTGACTTATGAATTAAAAAAAATTTAATTCACCACCTACTAAGTGACTTGTGAATTAAAAAAAATCAAGTCATCAGGGAGTAAGTGACTTATGAATTAAAAAAAATTTAATTCACAAGTCAGTTGGTGACTTGTGAATTAAAAAAAATTTAATTCATAAGTTAGTTGGTAGATTGGAAATTTTTAAGCTTGTTTTGACTACATAATTATTTAATTATTAACGAAAGCTTTCAAATCTAGTTTTTAAATCATAAGATTATCACGCTAGCTTATAAATTATCCATTTCATAATTTTTCTAATCAGCATTTATCCATTAAATTATGAATTAAATTTTTTTTAATTCATAAGTCACTAAGTTGGTGTTGAATTAATTTTTTTTAATTCATAAGTCACTAAGAAGCTTATGATTTAATTTTTTTTAATTCACAAGTCACCAACTGACTTGTGAATTAAATTTTTTTTAATTCATAAGTCAGTTCGTAGCTGCTGAATTATATTTTTTTAATTCATAAGTCACTCACTAGCTTGTGAATTAAAGCCAAGCTTAAGCTAACAAGTGACTTAAGCTTTTGCAACCCTGCTTCGCACCATCATTAAAACACTGAAATCTACTTCATTTTAAAAATTTCTGTTTCAACCTACTCGCATTTCAATTTAAAAAAAAAATGCCCAAATCTACTTTTTTTTCTATTTCACTCTAGGTAGTGGGTAGCACCAGAATTCCCAATCAAAAATGACTGTCAACACAATAAAAGTACACAAATGAGTAATTTTGAAAGCTTAGAAACTCACCACACTCATGTGTATACGAATCTTATGAAAATTTCGCTTGCGTGCGTGTTCTTATTTATTTTAAAATTAAATTATTTTGAATAATAGTTTAGACAATTTTAAGTACATATATTAATAATGTACTTTTAAGGAAAATAGTTTTTGTAGGTATACAATATTATTTCAAAATCAAAGAAGCTCCTATGTACAAATTTTGATCGGAATCAGTAAAGTCGGAAATCTCATTGAGTAGAAAATAAAAAAAGTTCTTTGACAGGTACCGTTAATAACTTTTTGTTCACCAAAATGTAGACCGCATAGTTGGTATGATCTACACAAAATTTTTTTTATAAAAATCATTACAGCCATTTTCGAAACAAATATGATATTTCATAATGGCTGTACGGAAAGAACCGAGCTAAAAAAAAAAAAAACAAACCATTTCAATTTCTCAGACCTGCAGACAGACGGAATCACCACTTTTTTGTGTTGTAATGTCTACTGATGAAAATCTCGAGTTCAAATTTTTCTAAAAGCAAGTAAAAAGTCATTTTTAAATCTACTTCGATTTTTCTGGACTTAATTTACTTTTTTCTTCAAATTTACTTCGCCTTCTTTTCCGGAAGTGGTAACGCTGCTCAGTAGCAGCACTTCGTTATAGAAAACGTATTATAAAAGGAGATTTTTAATACAAAAACTTTCGTTTATATTTTGTCAACCTGGTAGATATAGGCCAAACCCATTATGATTTAGGCTAAGCTTTAATCGTAACATATTTTTGGAAATTAGAGCAATATCAATCGCGATTGATTCGGTCTTTGTGACTCGTTCACCAAAGAGATTGATTGATTGCAATCACAACAACTCAACTTGTTCTCAGTCATTTCACAATACTAAATAGGAATAGAAATGCAACGCAATGTATATTCTTCATTTTATATAGTACAATGGAAGATGGCATGAACGAAGTCAAAAAGAAGTAGATAAAGCCAAACTTTCGCTCATTTTCACATTGTTTCGGTCTCGATCAGAAGGAAACAATTGGAAAAAAGAGTGTGTGTACTACGTACGCGCGCTAGAAGTAAAACTTCTTTTCCCTCAAGTTAAACAAAGTATAGATATGTAAGATTCTAACCTATAAACGTACAAACAAGAACTAATTGTTGATTGAGATAATAATGAATTTACAAATTGGTTATAAAGCCGATTAGTTTTCGAATTGTTAAAAAACAATAATTCATTCCTCACTTATCGTCTATAGAAAAAAATGAGTTTTGTGACATATAGATACAAAGTACTGTTTGGGTGTGTTCCCTTTTTGATGATACGGAAATCTACTTTTCGTTGGTTTTTGACATTACCTTTTAGTGCTTTTCGAAAATATACAAAAAAAATCAATTTAAAATTAATTTTAGTATAGTCTTGTAAATTGCAAGATGTCAAAATCACTTCCGAATAATTTTTTTTTTTAAATATTTCTTTGAATTGAAAATTATTTGCAAGATAAGTTAGGAAGTTTAAATTGGAACTCAAAACTGTTTCAATTTTAGAAATGATGCAATTAGTTTTAAAATGACAGCTTGGTATATCTGGGAGAAAATTGAGAAAATCAAGAAAGTCATGTATTACTTGTTTGTTACCAAGGTTGAGCGAAATAGATGGCGCTCTTTTAAACGCACAGATGGCGCTTTTTTAACGCACTTGATTACTAAGCTGCGTTCACATCATAACTCGTGAAAGGACACTGACGTCTAAGATAGCAAAATTTCAATACTAGCCATTTTTTAGTGCATTTTTATCTTCGCTTAAATTTGTCAGATGGTGACATTAAAATCCAATTGAAAAAGGCAGACAAAAGTTTGTATAATTATGCCCGATGATTCATAATGCGATGAGAACACGAGACCTGACACGCCGCCGTCTCCACTAGCGATAAATCCATCGCAATCGCAATAGCCAAAGCAGAAAGCAGAAGAACTGTCAGATTTTTGTGGCTGGGCATTTCATCGCATACTTTTTTAGTATAGTGAATAATTTCAATGGATCAAATTGCAAAGGCTTTCAAATTGGAAATTAAAATAAACGAGTTCTATGGACAATTTCAAATTATATTTTTTTTAAATTTTGTTAGAAAAACACAAATCTGAAGCAAAAGTTTTCTTCCCACGTAAATCTCAGACTCAAACAAACTTAATTCGGGTAGGCTAGAACAATATGACAGTTCTCCTTGCGATGAATGGTATGCGATGAGAGCATACTTTCTATCGCACGCTATGGAAATAAAGCTGCGATGGCGGTCCCTACTTGCGATGATGAAAGCTTGCTTTAAAGCATGCTCTGGATTTATCGCTAGTCGAGACCGCATGTGAGCGAGACATGATTCGCTGGAACTGTCACCTTTTCGTAGTTATAAAATCGTTCCCCAATGCCTTAGGCCTGGAGCGTAAATTCAATTTTTATTTTCGCAACTGTTTGGTTGGTAAAATAAAACATATGGTAAATATATAATATAATGAAACGTAAGCCCATATGTTTCATTTCAGCAACCAAACAGATGTGAAATTAAAAATTGAATGTGCGCGACTGTTCTTACTTCATTTATTAATTTAATTTAACATGACGACGAGAAATGCTTAATTACGTATGTACATACATATATCATCGTCTGCTTTCATAGTTTGAAGCTGATTTTACTGCAACGACGATGTTTCATCACGCTCACATCTCTTTTTTCTTATCACATTCATTGTGTTCGAGCCAAAGGATTTTCTAATTGTAGGCAATGCTAATTTAATTTTGACACCGAATTTAAAATTCTTCGCAAATGGCAATGCTAGTTTATATTTGACAACAGAAAGCAGATGGTTTAGTTACATACATATTTCGCATTAAATATTTTGTAAATTTAAGTGCTTAGTTTTCAAGTTAAATAGAATATAAGTATTCAGTATTGTGTAGGATAGTGTTTAATGTTTCAAATAAATAAAACCATAAAATATTTATATTTGTTTGTGTTTTTTTACAAAGGGAAGGGGTTTTCGATCGAGAAAAAAAAAGGTTTTATTGTGTATTTTTTTAATGAAATTATGTTTTTAATTGTTTTGTTGGTAAGATGTTTTGGTTTTATTATTAAAAGAAAATTCTCTTTCGGTGATAAAAGGTGTTTTTAAAATGTTTTAAATAACCTCGAACAAAGTTCAAACGGATAATGTGTCGTTTTGACATGTCACTGACAACTCTATAAAAAATTTTTTACCCCCAACGCCGGAAAAAAAGTTTTACTTCAAAAAATATTTCAGTTCAATTTCAAAACATTTCGTATCGATCTTGGTCTCGTTCGGAACGAAACGGCTGGATAAAAATAAATGATTTTGATTGAATGAATGAGATTGATTGAAAAGATCGAATTCTTGAACAAATCAATCATTGATTGATCGACTTTCAAAATGAACGGTAGGCAAGCTATTATTGAAATAAAAGTCAATTTAACTTTAACTACCTAACTATACTTCAAAAGTTTGATATAATAATTGTTATGTTTTCGTTAAGAACTCTGTCCCTTGCAACTTTGTTTTAAACTTTTTCTTTATAATTTTTCACGCGAGATTTTTTCATTTATTTATTGTAAATGGTTCTTTAGAAATTCTGAAAATTATAAAACGACCGTTCAGAGCTACTTTTCTAAATCCAACTGATTTAAATTTAACGAAATGTTATTTCAAAAATATAATGATAGTCTTGTAGACTTATAAACATTGAAAAAAACACAAATTTAACAACTATACCTAATTTTAGAGAATAGTTTAATAAAGTTCATTTAAGGAGTATAATGTAAATCCGATAGTGTAAAATTGAAAATATATAAAATAACCTACCATATACTATAAAGATGATTAAAGTATGTTTCTTGCTTTGAGCGGCAAACAAATCCAAAATCTTCCAAAGGCAGTTATTTTATTAAATGTTGTTTATTTTTCTTAATCCAATAGTGATGAATGTTTTTTAATTAATTTTTTTTCCGTAATAGGTATAATCGTAGAATTGAATTTGTAAGAACTTTTTGTTTCTTTTTTTTTTTATTTTTTATTATTATAACTTGTATCACTTGTTTTTTTTATAAAAATATTTGTATTTTTCACATTAACTTTTTTTCTTTAAATTTTTTAATATTATTTTTATATAATTTTTTAACTTCTATCACAATTTTTTTTTAAATTCAATACTATCACTTTTTTATTAATATTATATAAATAACTACAATTTTTTAAGATTTTTTTTCAGGCAAAATTCTGAAAAGATAAATTCAAACAATTTTTTAGCACCAACGATTTTTTGTGTGTGATTGGGAAACTTAAGACGGCGCGATTTAACGAGAAAAGGGGGATAGAAAAAATTTAAAAAAAATAACCTAATATACTCGTACATGAACACACAAAAGAGTGTCTACGAAATGGAAATTCCTTCCATAAGATCTCCTACAAACCTTGTGCAACTGAAATTGGACAAAGTAGGTACAAAGACAAGACAAAATAACAAAAAGATACAAAAATGTATCTTTAAGCTGAAAAATGTATGTATTTAACCAGGTTCAATTTGAACTCAAGTAAAGTGTAGGTGAAAATTATCAGCAGAGTTCTGTCCAAGTCCAGGTAAAACGCGCTCACCATCAACTGATTCGATATACGACTACGACTGTGCTGTTTGGTTGCGCCTTAAAGAGCCCAAAGGCCAAAAACCAACTGAAACAGAAAAATACACTATGACGACGAACAAAAACAAAAATATGAGAACCAAACCAAACTCCAGTGCTTCTCGTACAGTGGAGCGGAGTTAGGAAAAACTGAAACTATTTTTCTAGTTGTTGTTATTGTACATGGAAAAACGAATAGCATTTTCCTATGGACGTATGGAAGGAGGTGGGTCGTTGGGTTGGTGGGTTGGTGGGTCGGCTGGCTCGGTGATCTAGAGGTCTCTCTATGAGGACTTTGGGTTTTAGTTTTTGGGTTTGGTATTTGGCCTTATGGAACGGCTTAGAAAAAAGGCAGTTGCTAGGAGTTTTTTTTTTATTTTTATATCAAATCGTGCAGGTTTGAACTCAATTTTCGTAAGCATTCTTCTCTTGTAATGGAGTCTGAAGAACTGTGACGAAGGAAGGAGGAAGCTCGGAAAATAGGCGCCCAGAATGACTGTTGTAGATAGGTGTGTAGATGTAGAAACATTATTAAGCACGCGATCACGAAATGAAATATTCGCTTGCAGATATTTGCTTTTTTGTCAATTTGATATTCTTATGCGGCAGGTTAATTATGTAGGTAAAATGATATGTAACGGTTACCAGAAGAAACTTTCAAATTCCAGTTAATACAAAAAACGGAAACCGCACATTGCCGAGGGATCACAAGAAACAGGAAACGGATGTTAAAATCTATGATTTTTCAAATTTTTATTCAAACAAATTATGATATTTCTATGTATGTATGTATATGGATATGCAAATTTTATTTAACATATTTTTTTTGTAACTTTTTGTTGAAATGCTTTTTTTTTGTCCGTGGTTAAATTAAAAAGAGGAAAACTATCGCACAAGTTGCTTTTGCTATTCACCGCACGAGCTAAACGAGTTCGTATCTGGCATTAGACTGACACACGACAGCCGGGCTCTGATGTTATTCCTCGCGCGTATCTTTTTTTTCACTCACTCATACTCAGAATTTACTGCCCCCCATGCCCATGCCCATTATCCATCTGAAACGAACTGAACCTGACGGTAAAAAACTGCTGATGATTATGGTGGGGAGGGAGTTTTGGTGGTTGCAATGAATTTTTGTAGGAAACGAATGTCATGAGTGGTGTTAGATTAGAAAACGTCATTGTGGTGGGTGGATTGTGGATGGTGTATCTTGTATCTGTGTATCTTATGGCAAGAATTGGGGGTGAGTGTTGTTGATGATTGCAATTGCAAGCCGCAGGAATCATAACAAACTCTGTGTTGAGTTGAGTGAATTTGATGTGAATGAGTGACTCAAAATAAATGGGGAGATTTTGAGATTTTTTGCTAAGAGTATTGAGTATTTCATTTTGAGAGAAAATTGGAAGCGACAAAGATACAAATAATTGAGTGTTGTATCTTGTATCATGTGGAAGGTAATTAATTATTTAAAGGTGAATCATATTATTGCGGAGTTAAAAAAGGGTCGATGTGAGTTGAAAAAGAAAAAAAAAACACATTGCGTGCGTTTTGTTTTTAAGTATTTCACAACTTTACTTCGAAGTAATTTTACTAATTATTTAATAGACTGGAAGGTAGTTATTATATAATATTTATTAGAAGCATGTTTTAAGTTTTGTTTCTGGGCCCTGCAGTATCTACTTTAAGCTTCTGTTTTCAATGAGAAAATCGGGCGGGCGGTCCCAGATGTTTTAACGTTCATAGCCCAATCGTTATGTTATGACCTACCTAATACAAAGAAGTAAAGCTGAAAGTCAAAACAAAAATCTGCTGATACAATTTTCTTTTATTTCTTATTTGCTGGAGGGGGTCAAATTTTCGGGAAAATTGTGCCGACATCTTGGATTTATGGAAGAATTAGTTTTTAGCGAATATGTCAAACATTTTACAGTTTTTACAAAATACGGTCAACTTAATCTGAAAGTAGGTAGGTAGATATACCTATCTATAAAAGCCGTGTTTTTTCGCAAGTCCATATAGAATTGTAGAAAAAAACGACATCGGGATTTAGGAGCTTTTTTCCAAACACCTGGAAGCACTGTGTACGCTATGGCATTTGTCAGCTGTATTGACGACTAGCATCAACCAGCATCCAAAAACGTCACTTTTGACTTCTCTAAACAAATTATCGATAACATAATATAAGGTGTGTTTTTTTTGCAAGTCCATATAGAATTGTAAAAAAAACGACATCGGGATTTAGGAGCTTTTTTTCCAAATAGCTGGAAGCACTGTGTACGCTATGACATTTGTCAGCTTATTGACGACTAGCATCAACCAATCCAAAAACTTCACGTTTGACGTCTCTGAGCAAATTATCGATAACATATAGATAACACTATTTTGGCATCACCATTTTTATCGGGTCTTAGATTAACTCTCGATAATTATCTGGTCTTAGCTAACTCTATATAGATTTAAGTAGTTGTTGCATTTGCATGTAAAGCGCTTAGTCCCGATGTCGTTTTTTTTTACAATTCTATATGGACTTGCAAAAAAAACACACCTAGATATAGATAATTTTATTTTGGCATCACCATTCTTATCGGGTCTTATACTACGTTTTCACCAAGAGTAAATCCGGGATTTAAGTGGATTTACCATAAATCTTCTTTAAATCTCGAAGATTTACCATACAAATTTGTTTCGTAAATCTAGTAGATTAGAAATAAATCTCTACTAAATCTTCATAGGATCGGTCGGTCGAAGTTCGAACTGACCTAACATCCATACCGTGCTAAGCTATCTCGATGATTTTTCATCGTTTGGCACAAATTAAACTTTCTTTCTCTCGCAACATTAGCATTTTGATAGATGCTGTCAAAGTTAATCTTCTTATTAATCTTTCAGTGCGGTGAAAACATAACATAAATCTCTTGCCTTAAATCTCAGATTATCTTTTGGTGAAAACGTAGTATTAGATTAAGTCTCGAAAATTATCTGGTCTTAGCTAACTCTGTATAGATTTAAGTAGTTGTTGCATTTGCATGTAAGGCGCTTAGTCCCGATGTCGTTTTTTTTCTAGAATTCTATATGGACTTGCGAAAAAAACACGCCTAATATGTATATATTTTTTTTTAATAATTCACACGGCTCAAGGGTGTATTGGACTTGGCTTATAATTTGCGAGCGATAGAGAGGAGGTGTCGATGAATATTGGTCTTGAATGTTTGCAAATTGAAATGGCAAGGGAAAACCGTGCCGGGTAAATTATTCCATAATTGTGTTGTGCGACTAAAAAACGGATCTTTATAGATATTTGACGGTACGACCAAAATTAGAATCGAGGGTGAACTGATGTGCATTCCTAGCAAAACGTTTATCACGGGTGAACTGATTGAGAGGTGGAATGCAACTATGTAGACTACTTTAGTGAGCATTGGCTTGTGTAATAAACAAGGAAATACATGAAACATTCCGACGGTGTTCAAGAGATGGGATTAAATTCATGATAGCTCTGTTTCCTGTCAGTTTAAACGTTCTGTTCTGTTCTGAATTCTATCCAATAAGTGGCGAGAAGTTTGTGCTGCATCTGAACAAAGATGTGAGTTGTACTCGAGTTTTGGACTTATGACCGCCATATAAATGGTAGCCAGATCAGAAGAGGTGAAAATTTTCTTACATCCATATAGAAATCTTAAGCATTAAACCGCATTTTTGCCGTCTCGAGAACGTGGTCATTCCAAAGAGAGGCAAGAGATCATTTATAAAAATGAAGAAGAGAGTCGGAGACAAAACGGAACCCTTGGGAATATCAGCATTTATTTTGTGAACATCAGACTTGAAACCGTCCAATACAACGACCTAGAAACTCTATCAAATGCCTTAGAAATATCAAGCACAATAATCTTACTTTCTCCAAAAGAATATAAAGATCTGCTCCACTTTTAGGTGAGATATGCCATCAGATCAACAGTGGAACGATTGCTGCGAAAGCCGAATTGCCGGTCATTAAGAACCTTTTGATCTTCGAGATATTTCTTGAGCTGATGATTTATAAGTGATTCCATGACCCTGGAAAGGGACGTAAGTGCAATTGATCGATACGAATAGGTTGGACAAATGCTGTATTCCATCACCGAGGGAAAATTCCAGAACAGTAGGAGCGATGGGAAAGCTTACGCAATGGTTTTGCCAGCGATGTTCTACCTCTGCCGAAGAATGGGGGCATAACATCAGGACTAGCGAATTTGTTTACATCAAGAACTCGAAGGGCTATTGCAACTATACGAGTACGCAAATATACCTCTTCTATTCATTGGTTAACGTTCTTAAGTACAGTGTTGCAATCAGTCAACTAGCTAGCAGCAAAATTAGCTTCAAGTAGGTACACCTGCTTTATCTTTTTTAATAGTTTTGTGCGTAATATGGGGATGTTGACTACCCTTAAAATGTTTGAGCATGATGTGATCGTTTTTGGAAAGTTGGAGAGGATTTAAAAGGAGATACCGATGCACATTGGTTTTGAATGCCTGGATATTATAATGGAAGAGAAATATAGAGTTGGATAAAGCATTCCACATTCGTGTATTGCGGCTAAAGAAAGATTTAAACAGAACGTTAGAAGTTGGGCTCAAGGTTAAACTGATGGGAAGTTAGAGTATTACGTTTAAATTAATTAAAGAGAGGAATGCAATTGGCAATTTCACGAGAACATTGTTTATAAAAATAACGGAAAAATAATGAAAGACAGGAAACATTGCAACGGTGCTCGAATATTGCCCTTAATAACTCCGAGCGGAATGTTGATTCTTTCCACAAGTGAGTGAGTATTGCATTAGAGGATGAAGATGATATACTATAATTAATGGCTATAACAGCCACCTAACTGTCTGTGATAATAACAATATTGCGGTCCTGTTTGAGTACCTTTCTTGCTTTTCTGCTAGCTAGTCACTCAGCTTGTAAAACACTTAGTAAAGTCGGGTAGACTAAACGACCTAGATATATTCAAAGTCTCAGTGAAGATTACTGAACTAACACCACACTCCATGTTTGATCCAACTGTAAACAACAGTTGTGTAGAAGTGTTTAATCAAAACGTCATCATCCCAGTCTTTTCTTGATTGGAAAATAACCGTAAAACTTTACTGATGCCCATTTTAGGGGTGCCGTTATCAGTGGGAGTCGAAAAATCTCTATTAGAATTAGCTCCGTAATATTTCAGTGGCCATAAGATTTAGCAATCCAAGAATTTGATTTTTTTAGTCTTAACGCACTGCAAGATACTAGATACTTAATGTGTAAATCAAGTGTTAAAGGTACAAAAACACGCTTAAGCCATTAGTTGGGCAAGATCTTAGAGCCCTTGTGGTGCAAATGCTAGCAGTTATTTTTACTTTCTTCAGTTTATCGATGTTAGATTCTTTGAATAGCGCGGGCCACTATACAATCGAACCATATGTCAGAATCGGTCGCTGTCTAGGGTCTAGAATAATACATAGATACTTTGCATTTGAAGGGAGCAAGAGTTTTTGGCTGTTGAGTCACGATAGAGCGAAGGGGTGTGTATCCACAACTTGTGGCCCCAGTTACTATCTTTTCTTAAAGCCATTTCCGTGATTTCACTTAAAACTGCGATGAACTTTTCTGACACTATTAGTACCAAGTTATCTGCAAAGGCAACCACCTTTACCCCACATCTTTTTAATATAAGCCGCGCACTAGCAACTGTGATTGAAATCAGTTAGTTTAATCACCAGTTGATAGAGTACCGCGCACTGGCAACTCTTTACTCACGCTCACACTCTTTTTCTCTCTTGCGCTTATAGAAAACAGCTCAACTATTGTGAATTAATTTTAGGCAACACAAATTTTTAATTGCTCGAATCGAGTTGCTCTAAGTGCACGGTGTCCCATATAAGCCCATATGTTTCATTTTAGCAACTAAACAGTTGCGAAACTAAAAATTGAATGTGCGCGCCTAACGAGAATTTTATTTAATGAGGCAAAGTCTTACCGCTGTGCTTTGCTTACAACAGGCCACAACAATAAATGGTCCCGGTATCTTATTATCATTAAAGAGGCTTAGCCGATGCCACCGTAACTGCTACGACAGCGATGAAGATTGCATTTACTGGAACAAGACGATAAGCAAAACTGCTACAGTACAAAAAAAAAAAAACAGTTCCGAAATGGTCTGGACGCTTGGGAAGTCCAATCTATTTTTCAAGTATTAACATAAAATGCCACCAAAAGTGTAGAGAATCGAGGATGTTATTCAATTTATAAAAATAGATGAAATTCAGTTCTTCTTAACAGGACAGAAGAGATAGAGTTAGCTTCAAGCAATTTAAGAACAAAGAAGTCACTTGCTTACCAGCAGAGCTCATCAATACTGGAGCCATATTTTGATAATGTATACATGCACCAAATTATCACCCATCTTTACCTACACGTATCCGTTTACAAAATAGGATATCTTATGCCCTCCAAAAATATGCAATCGTGGGATATCCCTGCTTAATTTCACATAATCGATCCTATCCAATGTAATCCTTAACGTCTAAACTATTCCTTAACAAAACGCATATTCAGCAAGGGCCAATATGGCTTACAGCCAAACAGATGAACCTTAGACGCCATCTTTAAACTGGAGCAAATCATAGTTAGGTTATGTTATGTTGACGTGACTGTTAGCAGGAGGGCCAAACACTAAGATCGTGGGCTAGTCCATTTTAATACCACATTAAATATTGGGGACTTTTTCCCTAATCGTTAAAACAATTGGAGCGAGCGATATAATAATCGTCTGGTCACTAAGATCATTGTATTAGAAATTTCCCAGAAGGAGGCTCCGTCTTTGGGATAAAGAAGGAATCGGTACCCCATTCGTTAGAATAAATTACAAGCCGCGTTGCTTGCTTACCAATTAAACATCAGTGTCCTGTTATACCACCTATTACGGAGTCTATGTGCGATCTGCTTAAAGATATTACATAAACCTTTGGAGTGCTTCTAACATTGCCCAAATCTGTTTTGTCGCCTAGCAGGTTGTTTAATTGTTCCACCTAAGATTTTCTCTTTGTATACAATCTTGCTGTAGCATAAGTTTACACGTAGCGAAGGGAATACAAAGGCCGTTGACGAGAGCTTATAATAAGGATGACTGAATACGAGATCCCGAGACATTGCTTACCTGTTCTTGATGCTTTAAACTGTGGCTTTAAAATCTCATTCTATTATAGGTATCCAAACTGAAGTCTCTAAAACCTCTAAGCAAATTCAATATAATGACCATGAAATGGGCCACTACCAACATCATCATTACTATGACGTAACAGCCACAACATCATTATTATTATATACACATTATATTATAGAATGCGCGATGGTAACGTTATTATTATACCGTCACTCGGTCGTCGTCTTACTTACTTAGATTGGACAACGAATAATTTTAAAAACTTTACATTCTACTCTTGGAAATAGAAAACTTAAAATTGTGTTCCTTCACCTATAACGAGGAGAATTTTCCACTGCTCTTCTATATGTATATATATGTATATCTAATACACGACGACCAGTCGACAATATTATCCCACCTTCATAAAGCCCCCAACTACATTACCATCTTCCTACTCCGACCCTATACCACCTCATCAACAGATGCATCATCAAACAGCAGAAAATGTAGCAAGATGAAAATCTCTTAAGCACTCCAGCAGCTTCCAAGTATCCTCTACGCCGTCGTTTTTCTTCCTCATCGTCCATAGTCGTCGTCGTCGCCATCGTAGTCGTCATGATACACATTAGAGGAGCAAAAGAGGAACCCACAGGCTTGCCGCAAAACAACGATTTGTTTTCATCCCAAACGTTGTCGGTCTTAACTTTTCAGTGGGGTGGCATTTTTTGTGGTTAACGAAGGAATATATCCATCCGAGAGAAATGGAGAGAGAGAAACAAAAAGCTGGCGCTCCATCACACCATAATAAAATGTATAACGCGGTTTAAGAAAAAAAAAATCAAAATAATAACGGGAACCCAACAGTAAAGAAGAGTAATCACACAACAACCCATTTGGACGCGACTCGTCGTCATTTACGGAAATCTCTGTGTTCTCCTTAGCACAGGAACGTAGGAAGGTATACTTGTACACCATCTCTGTACTACACTGCCATCGCCACTTTGAATTTTGGATTACAGCTACGGGTATTAGAGTCGTATGGTGATCCTTACCTAGTTCTAGTTATTCTAAACCATATACCGTTGGATATGGCAACCCACCACAAACAAACGCTACTAAACAACTAGAAGATGAATAGCTTTACTAGCCAAGCAAGGTTTTTTTACCCACAGCCACAGGCACTAGCGTTGCCAGACGTCCCGGTTTACCCGGGACATCCCGGATTTCAGACATAAATTCATCTGTCCCGCCGGGACAGCTTTTTTCCCGGGTTGGGACTCAAACTCAAAAAATAATACCTAATGTACCTAAATATCTTTCAGTGATAAGGAACAATCACTACATTGCGATTTAACCTTAAGAAATAACTTTTAAAATTTCAATCAAACAAACCTAACTTAACGAAAAATTTATTTTTGTAAACTGACATCTGTCATTAAAATTGACAAAAGAAAAATATTTGCAAATGATAAATGACAAAAAAGTCATTTACATAATTAGTAATTAATAAAAGAATTTATTTATTTTGATCTACACGCATTATATGATTTTTACTTGCGACTTATAGGTACTATAAGGCGAGTTATGCACTCGTAAAAGAATCGAACTCGAGATTTTGATCAAAGTTGACAATGATAGCGAAGACGAAAAAGTGGGTCTCACGATTCTGTCTGTCTGTCTGTCTGTCTGTTCGACTACAGCCTAAACTGGTCGGCTGATTTTCGTTAAACTTGCGATATCTACCAAGTTTAACGAAAATTTTATCCCCCAATTGTTTTTTCTTTTTTTAAAGACCAAAAATAACGGTACCTGCCATACTATTTTTTTCGAAATTTTATAAATATTTTTTTTGTCTCAAATTTCATTTAGTTAAAGGTAGGTGATGGTTAATGGTAACGGTACGACCGATTTTAATCATTTTTTTATGTTAAAGCTCCCCAGCAGTTTAAATATTATTGTGTATTAAAATTCTATAATTTATATAAGAATTCTATAATTTAATAAAAAAAAATTTGAAATCAAGATATTATTGACTATACCTACCACAGAATGATTTATTCGACTTTTGAATTTTTCATTATCGGATTAACGGATTTTAATAAATTTTTGAAAAGAGAAGCTTCTAAAAAGTTTAAAAAACATTGCATTTCAAAACTCTAAAAAAAAATATTTTTTTAAATTTTGAAAAAAAAAATCAATTTTTTTTGAAAATTCGATACCTCAAAAACTGCTCAATATCTTTTTTTGTAAATTTAATTTTTATTCGAACAAAAGCAAAAACTTCAAATTGACGTACCTTTATTTTATCTTAAAAATGATTTAAAAATTTTCATGCTTATTTTGACATTCTCATGAATAGTCTATTCGTTAGAATGATTCTATTCCTTCGAATGAACTTTCTTAATTTTGAGATTCGAACGAATAACATTCATTTGCGAAAGATAGCATAAAATGAACTTCAAAAGAGATTCATTTTCATTATCAGCTGTTTGAAATTTATTATATTTCTATTTAAATTAGTATGACCGTTTTACATTTTTTTTGTTTCGAAACATTTTATAGATGATGGATAATGAATCAAGAAACAAAATAAATAATATACTTTTTCATTTTAAAGTAAAGTTTAACCATAAATAACTACATATTCATTACATTTTTTGTGTCAACTCAGCTGTTTTGAAACTATTCTTAAAAAAATAAGTTGTTCATGACGCGTTCTAAATTTTTATTTTTTCGTATACACTTGGTCACACTAAAATATCAAAAACAAAAGAGAAGTGTTTGTGAAATGTCAAAACAAAAAGTGGAATCTTTGTTTATTTGTAATTGTTTTGTTTATTGTTTAATAATTTAAATTTCTTTAATAAAAACATAAAATAATAAATGAAAAATAAAAATATGGCATTTGTGTTGTTTATAAATGAAGATGGTGTTGAAGAAGTGCAGAGGAAAAGGAGAGTGGCTGCTTTCCGTATCAACGCGGGTGGTAAAATAAACCTTTTGCTACCTCCGGGTTTTCTTCCACTATTTTGATTAAACTTTTCCTTTTGTTCGCGGTTTGTCCAGTTGGAATGCGACTTTTAAACATAAAACAACAAACAAATAATAAAAGTAATTTATTTTCCATGAAATAATTAAAAACTTACATGTTTTTTTGCTTACTCGACAGAAAAATTCAACCGACACAAAAATGACATTTAATTCTATTCTTTCGAATGTCAAAATTGAATTACCTTTCGCAAATGAATGAACTTTCTATGGATTGGGTGAACTTTCGATTTCTTCGATTAACATTCTAATCGCCGAGTCTCAAAATTAAGTTTCAACGAATTCGACTCACTTTCGAACGAAAGAGAATGTCAAAATAAGCACCTTTGTATATAAAAGCATATTTTTAAACTTCTACAACGAAGTATAATTTTGTTCTTTCATTGATCAATATTTGTTTGAATCATATGGTATCCTGTGTTTATCTAGTTGGAGCTTGTTTCAGGAGTTGTTTTAGTCATTTAAAAAATTAATTTTTCTCTAATAACATTCATTTTTAAAATTCTTAGTCTTTTACATAACAGCAAGTTCGTGCGACACAGTCGTGCATTATTAATTATTTTGTCCCGAGCAATATGATGAAATTCCGGGATTTTTCATTATTTAAGCCACGTGTCCCGCCGAGGTGCAAGAAAAATCTGGCAACCCTAACAGGCACATACACGCCATGTATGTAGTTCCATTCAACTCTGTAGGTCTGAGCCACTGTGTTAGGTAAAAGGGTCGAAGGACGACTGTGATTTTGCACGGAAAGAATTCTGTGAGCAGATCATGTAAAATGAGCTTCAATTCACGAAAAGTTCATCTAGTTTTAGACCTTAGCCCATGTTATGCTAATTTTAAAAATTTTGTTTGCAATTGAGAAAAATGTGCAAATTGATGAAATCAACAGTAAAAAGTCATGAATCAACACTTTTTATCATCAATAACTTGGTTTTCAAAAAATAATATTGAAAAATATTGCAACTAACAAATCGCAATTTGGCAAATATTATGTCAATCTTATGTTATTATTTATGCTAAATCACAAAAACCTACGTTAATTTATTATCTATGTTTTGTATTTTACGTCTTTCGTTTTTGTCATTTATCGTTTGCGAGGGTTGATTTGCCAGCTATTTTGCAGTGTTCGTAAGCAGTTTACAACTGTGTAGTCATGATTTAAGAAATACGTATCTTCAATTTACAACTCTAATTTCGTATTTTGCAAATCAAAAAGCGTAGTTTTGCTATCTACGTTTATTAATTTGCGATTTTGTTTTTGCAAATTATGATTCTGAAGGATCGATTTACCAGCTATTTCTTAGAGTTTTCTTGGCAAATTACAAATGGTCGTCGTGATTTAAAGAACCCATATCCCCAATTTACTAACCTAAGATTATGTTTTGCGAACCAATAAGCGTAGATTTACTATCTACTTTTATTAATTTGCAACTTTTTTTTTGTAATTTATGATACTGAAAGATCGATTTACCAGCAATTTGGCAGCGTTTTCTTTTCAAATTACAAAATGTTCGTCCTGATTTCAGGAATCCATATCATCAATTTACAACCTAAATTTTATATTTTGCGAACCAATAAGCGTAGTTTTACTATCTACTTTTGTTAATTTGCGACTTTTTTTTTGTAATTTATGATTCTGAAAGATCGATTTGCCAGCTATTTGGCAGCGTTTTCTATTCAAATTACAAAATTTTCGTCCTGATTTAAGGAATCATAATGATCAATTTACAAACTAAATTTTATGTTTTGCGAACCAATAAGCGTAGTTTTGCTATCTACGTGTATGATTTTGCGAATTTCGTATTTTTAATTTATGATTCAAACGTAGCATTTCACAAAATTGTCGCCATAAGCTGAGGAAACAAAATCCTCAATTAATAATTTGAATTTTTGTGTTTTACCCATCAAAAAGCGATTAGTTTTGAAATATGCGTTTGTTAATTTGTAATTTTGTTTGTAAATGATGATTCGTCAAGAGGGCTTTGCAAGGTTTTTATTTCAGATACGAACCTTTTTAAATATTTTAGATGTTTATTTACACCTTAAACATTCCATATTATTGTCGTCTTCTTCCTGTGAAAAACTGTTAAATCAAATAGAAAGGAAATACTAGTTATATGTTTATAAGATATTTTTATTTTTTTTGTTTTTGAACAGATATTATCTGCATAGTATTTAACATTTATAATAGTCTTATAATTAAAAATAAATAAATTTAATATTTTTGTGTTTACAAAATTTCATAAAAGTTGTATACTTAAGTTTTATTTTACATTATAAAATAAAGTTGACAGTGCTTCAATTTAAAGATTAACAGTTATATAATTATAAAAAAATCTTTTGCTTACAACAAATAAAAATTTACTCTACAAAAAGAGCCATTGACAAAATTCTCATTTCAATTGTAGATAATTATATTACATATTCATATGTTCAGTAATTTGTTTACAAGACAATTGAAAAAAAAAACAAGGTTTTATTTATTTGATAGGTGCTTATTGTTATTAAAACTTAAGAAATGTTACTTTTTAATTTTAAATATCAAAAGATTATGGAAAAAATTGTTTTATAAAAAAAGAAAATTACAATCAAGTACCTAGGTATCTTATAATTTTAGATGTTAATTTTTATAACATATTTTTTTTTAATTAGGTATATTGTTGCTTTTTCAGCTACTTAGTCCAATAGTTATTATAATTAAATAAAAACTATAATATACAAGAAGTGCTTCAGTTCATAGGTTCTATATTTAGGAATTCTTAAGTCAAACTATCTCTTGTTCTTACAAACATAACAGGAAAGATGTAATCTAGGCGCGAGCTTAATTCTCGGGAAACTGATGGGAAATTAATATAAAAGGATGCCATTGCTTGAACACCTGAATGACTTCCTAGAGGGTTTCCAGTTTCAAAGTCATCGTAATATAAGTTGTAATTTATACAAAAATCATGTGGATATTTATCCTTTTTGATTTTCCACAACTGGCCTTGCAAAAAATCTGATATTTTAGAATTTTCCCTAAGCTCTAATGATTGAATATGCTCTTTAGCCAATTCAAGAGTATTACAAGTTCCAAATAAACTCCTGAAAAAAACTGGATTGGAAGAACGGTTCCGGAAATTTTTTTTTCAGTAAAGTTAGATATAGCTTTTTCATTAACGAGAGTTATTGACTGGTCTATAACAAATTGTTGCGGCTCTTCAATTAAGTTACATTCTTTTAAATGTGTTTTCAGCTTAAAATCAGTGGAAATTTTTTTGAAAGGTTGGGAACAGAATTCAAATAATTCTGTAAAATTGTGTCTAACAGTGTTATTTATGTGTGGCAGAATCGGTTTCAGCGAATCAAATATAAGATTGAATAGATCGGAAGTATCAAATATTATTTCCTCTATCTGTTTTGTAGTCATATGACTGTAACTATTTAACTTCAGAACAAAGTTAAGACTGAAATTGGAAATATCTTGCATGCTTCTTCGTTGAAATGTCTCATCTGTAAACATGTTAGATTCATGGTAAGAGTCAGGTCTAAATTCGATTTCAGTATTTTTAACAGGAATAACATTTGGTGGATGAAGTTCAGTAAATTCATCGAGACATTCAAAATGTTCTGTTTTGTGCATTTGATCCAAATGCCTCTTTAATTTGTTTATATTGTGGAATTCAGATGCGCAATTAATCTGTGCACATTTGTAATGCTGATTTGGTTTAAACAAATGCAAGCATTTATAATGAACAATCAGGGCTTGAACTGATTTGCAATCAAATTTACAACTAAAGCACTTATACATTTTAAAAAAAAGTGATAAAATAATAATGTTAAAAAAGTGATAGAATAATAGTTTTCAAAAAGTTATAAAATAATATAAAAAATAAGTAATAAAATAATAATGTTAAAAAATTTTTTCTTTTAATAAAATATTTTTCTTAATCTTTAAGGATGGATAAGAGGGAATTAACATTAGTGGCCACATTTGGAACATGCATGTCAAAAATATAACATTGTAAAAACTGCCATACATATTGGCACTGTTTTTGATATTCAAGGTCAAACACCCAATGAATTTTGAATGCGCACGATAACGCTTTTATTAAATTGTCAAACTTATATATGATACTATCGTAAATAACTTGAATGCTTTCCAAATTTGAAAAGTCTTCATTAGCAACAATCAATAAAAAAGGTTGCATGCGTAGATTAAATTTTTTATAGTGAGTTAAACGTTTTTGAATTGCTTCGTTAAACAAATTTGCAGAGTCAATTCTTAAAATGAAAGAGGTTTGGCTATCCGCGATACTAAATTTCCATACCTTCTTTGCGGCGTCACTTAAATGACCTCCTGGTGGGAGAAGAGCATGTAGTAAAAGGGAAAAATGTATATCCCGCTGTATTCCCTTGAACGAGTTGAATCGCGACAGCTGGTTGATGCTTAGCTTATCTTTGATTTTGTTTTTCATAACTGGGACTACTTCTCTTATAACGTTTTCCCATTTTTCCAGCAAAATTAGGTCTTTACCTGGATGTTTATGGTCGAAATCGATGTCAACCTAAAAAAATTAGAGAAAAAAGTGATGACTCTATTTCAATTACATACATTATAATGTTATTAATAAGAAGCTCGCTAGTTTTAAATCAATTGTAATGGCGCAAAATTTTAAACATTTAAAACCTGCCCTAAATCAATTGTATAATGGGAGTCGACTCTAAATATTGTTTCTAAAACCAGAACCGACTTTTTGTTAATTTTAAAGGACATTAACTATACTTTAACGTTAAAGAGCTCGTCTAACTTTAACAGTAGCAAATAGCTAGTTTATCTTTTATAGGTATACTTTATCCATATTGACAATGGTCATTTCATACCAAATCAAATCGAAGTATAAATGTTTACTGATGTTTTATTAAATTTTGAATTATTCATTATCGACACAGGAATTTTAATGAAATAAGAGATGCTTCTAAAAAGTTTAAATAACATTGCATTTCAAAACTTAAAAAAAAAATATTTTTCGAATTTTTTAAAAAAAAAGGCTCAGCATTTTTCTTGGAAATTTTATTTTCATTCCTACAATAATAAAAACTTAAAGTTGGCGTACCAAATTTTTTTCTTAAAAATGTTTCTTTAAATTTTGTATATAAAGCTTAAGAATCCACTACAACGACTCATAATTTTTGTTCTGGCATAAATTCATGTTTGTATAGCATTCTGTTTTTGTCTCTTACTATTAAAGGAGTCTTAAAAACTAATTTTATCCTTATGAACAGTTTTCTCTAGTAACATTCGTTTTTAAAATTCCTAGTCTATTACATGGGAGCAAGTTCGTGCGACTCAGTCGTGCATTTAATTTTTTTTTTGTGTAGTTGTTGAGAACTGTTTAAAATTTTGCGCCAGTGTGTTTTATTTATAGCATGTTTTGTATGTATAAGTGATATATATATAAGTATAAGATCTGAATTTTCGAACTAATAGTCTCAATAAAGTTGTGAGTACAACTATAGACTATTTTAATCCTTATAATTATAAACCAGAAAACAGTAAGCTAGCAGCCATACATAAATAAATATTTAATAAATCTTACTAATCGGGGACCTTCGGGAATTTTGAACGATGGCCACTGTTCGATAATAGTTGAGATGTCGTTGAGTTTTTCTTCAATTATCTTTGCGCGTTCTATTATAGTTGCCTTCCACTTGGCTTCTAAAGTGGAGAATGGAGTTGTGTGGCTTTTGAGCCATTTCTGATCATCAGAACTTATTTCTGGATCTAAAAATAAATACAAAAACATTAAATAAATTAACGAAACACAAAAACAAAAATTTGATTTCGTAAATTAGAAAAAACATAGGTACATTTATTTTTTTTTAATATCATGATGCATTAAAATGACTCTCAATTTTTTTTTTTTTGTTTTTGTTTACTATAGAAACACCATTGAAATGTTACAGATAAGACATTCAATGCACCATCAATTTATTAATGAAACAATATGTTTTGTACAAACCTTCTGTTGTTTTTTGTTTGCTGATTACGTCCACAAGCTTTTTCTTTTTTATAAAGGTAGGAAGCCCGTTTCGACGAAGCCTGGCAAGAACAGTTCTATAGACGGAGTAAATACGGCCTTTTTTGGTATGCTCGTTATAATAAACATTTTTTGGCTCATTCGGAAAAAATAAACAAATTTTGTTTGATATAGAGACAAAGTCGTCATGCCTCATTACATGTTGCGCATCTATATAGTACTTGACGCACTGTTCAATTAAATCCGTTCTCAGATATTCTGGCAAAATATTATTCGCTTCGTATGCAAATTGAAACTTAGTATTTGCTGCCAAAAAGTTTTCCAAATCCTAAAAAAATATTGTATAATTTAAATATTGATCAAGTAAAAAAATTTAAACGTGAAGTTCCAATATAATCAAATAAAATAAATAAAAACACCTTATTTGAGTTCACAAGCTAATAAAATATGTTGTAATTGAATTCTGCGTCTGCTTCAGATCTGTTTTTGTTTTTTTTTTTATATATAAATTAATTTAAATTTGACGACGTTTCGTACGTGCTTACGTTCTTCTGCAGGTCTAACAGGGTTGCGAATTTTTGAATTAAAAATACACTAAGTTATAAGTCTGTAGATGACTTGTGAATTAAAAAAAATTTAATTCATAAGTTAGTGACTTATGATTTAAAAAAAAATTTAATTCATAAATTCATTTTGTAAATATGAATGTAAGAAATAATTGAATATTTTGTATCTTCATATTGTTTTAATGAATGTTATAATCTCTTTATATAATCATGTATTAAATTTACTAAATTAAACTTTATTGTAGCTTCTGTAAATTAAAAATGCTTCACTATAAATAAGATATTATATCTTACAGTGTAAGCAAATCGTAAATAAAATAAATAAAAAAAATAAATAAAATAAATAAAAAAAATAAATAAAATAAATAAGCTACTAAATGACTTATGAATTAAAAAAATTTGGTTCACTACCTACTAAATGACTTATGAATTAAAAAAATTAAGTCATGAGCAAGTTAGTGACTAAAGAATTAAAAAAATTAATTCAAAACCTACTTAGTGACTTGAGTTAAGAAAAAATAATTCATATAGTTAGTTGGTTATAGATTGGAAATTTTTAAGCTTGTTTTGACTACATAATTATTAAATATAAAATTATCATGCTAGATTATAAATTTTCCAATTAATAATTTTTTAATCAGAAATCATCCATTAGCTTATGAATTAATTTTTTTTATTCATAAGTCACTTAGTAGATTGTGAATTAATTTCTTTTAATTAATAATAACTTGCTCCTGACAAGTCGAAAACTTGTTCATGATTTAAATTTTTTAATACAGAAGTCACTTAGTAGGTTGTGAATTAATTTTGTTTTAATTCATAAATCACTAAAAGGTTTATGATTTAATTTTTTTAATTCACACGTCACCAACTGACTTAAGAATTAATTTTTTTTAATTCATAAGTCATTACCTAGCTGCTGAATTAATTTTTTTTTAATACCCACTAGTAACCCACTAGCTTGTGAATTAAATACAAGCTTAAGCTAAAAAGTTACTTAAGCTTTTACTTAAATTATCAACAAAGCTTGATTTTTTAAGAAACTTTCTTTGTATTATTTTTCATTTTTTTAAAACATTATTATTTTTTTTCTAACGTTGGAAAGTCTCCAAAAGATTTTGCAAATAACCAAAAATTTAAATAATTTTAATTTTATCGATATTTTCAATTTCATTTTTTCGACGTGTTGCTGATGATGACAAGTAACTTGTTGAAATGTATTTATTTGAAATTTATTAAATACAAAATTTATTTTTTGCTTGTGAGCTCAATTTAGTTTTTTGTATTCATTTTATTTAATGATTTCATGTTGTTATTTAATTTTCTATTTAGTATTTCACTTACAAAAGATTGGCTATTGTAACCAGTTGTGCCTGATGTTGATGATGGACTTGAAGGACAAGAGGATAATGACTGAGTCCAATTTCGATCCTCGTAGTTGAGGAGAAAAACTGTATCGGCTTTCTATTAATTAATTTGAAAACATAAGTCAATATAGAAGTGAATTTAAGTATATATTTACAATGCCAATTCGCCATTCTGTAATTTTTGCACGTATTTTAGCGCGATTGCCCACATCAGTTGGAAATAATGTTATTAAATCGTTTTCCGATAAAAGTTTTAATGACTCTAGATCGGATATGTTGAAAGCTTAGAAATTGTAAATTCATGATTACTAGTTATTACTAAGCCAATAGAAGTTCGTTTAATTGGGCAGATAGAAATTGTTTGAAAAGGTTATACCCTGCACTATAATTACTATTATTTTTCAGGTAAATTTATATTTTTAACACCCTCCCCTGTATTATTTACTGTGTGATATCTTTAACCTTTTATTTTAAGAAAAAACTGTCACTTAAAGGGTTGTTAAAGACAACACACGTTTTTTTATAAAGAAATTTAATAAAAAAGTTAGATTATATTAAGTGTTATAATATTTTGTACTTACAAAGCATATGGTTATAAAAAGTTTCAAGTCCCCAACTTTTCAAAATATTATACACTTCTTTTGTATTTCTATTATAGTCGTCATTAGTCTCATTTACGAAGTCGTCTGACGCATCCAACATTTTGATACTTTTTGTAATTAAAACACTAATTAATTAAAAGAAATAAAATTGTTATAATTATAAATATTATAATTGTTATAATTATTATTAGTATCGGTAGACGATTTTATAAGAAAACACTAATATTAAGTTATTTTACAAACTTTAAACAAGTTATAATCATAGTTCCTGATGTTGTTTTTAACTTACATTCAAAATTTTCGAACAATTAACGATTTAAGAAATCATTAATCTTGATATCGAAGGCCAGTGGTCCATCTCAAACTTAAACTAAAATAAAATGCACGAGTTGGTCGAACGAATTTTCTCTTATGTAAAAGATCAAGAGTTATAAAAACGTATCTTATTAGAGAAAAATATTCATAAACAAAATTAATTTTTAAAATGGCTAAGACTACTACTTTAGTAGTTGAAGTTACAAATAGAATGCTTCGATAAAAAATGTTGACAAGATATTGAGTTTTGAGATATCGAATTTAAAAAGAATTTTTTTATTTATGTTTTGATATTCAATATTTTTTAAACTTATTAGAAGCTCCTGTACAAAAAATTGCATTAAAAGCCATTATACGAGAAATGAGATATTCAAAATTCGAAAAAATAGTTCTATAGGAGGTACAGCCAGAAATGTTTCAATGGCATTTTTTTTAATATACCTACATACTCGTACATACGTACTCGTATATCGCTCATTTTTTACAAAAGCGTCATAACTCAAACTTGATTGTTTTGGAATGAATGTTATTAAAACTTTTGTTTCTTATAAAAAGTTAAGGAAAAAGAACTGCGGTGCAAAAAAACAAAACTGTTGTGTAAAATAGAAGAGATATATCAAAGTATGATGCTCTAGAAAAGTAAAGTACAAGCAATTTTATTGACATTGTTGCAGCTAGGTCAAAATTTTTAATTTTTGAGTTATGAGATTCTTGTAACAAATGGAATGAAACAAATCTTTAGAATCTTTTTTTCTTACATTTTGCAGATATTGAAAAAAACTGTTAATTGTAAATATCCAAAAAATATAGGGAGTGGTTCTCGAAATAGGTATTGAGTTTTAAAAACATAATTTTCGAAAACACAGTTTTCGAGAAAATCGAATCCAAAAATAAGGTTCTATGGGCGTTAGGCGGTACATTTAATTAATAAATTTGTTTTTTTTTTTTTTCTTAATAATTTGAGCCGTTTAGGCTGTAGTTGAACACACCGGCAGACAGAATTGCGCAAGCAACTGTTTTTGTCTTCTTTTCATCGTAATTTCAAGTCTGATCAAAATCTCGAGTTAAATTTTTTAAAAATTTATAACTTGTCATTTACCTTGAAGCAATATATCGCAAGTAAAAACGTAGATACAAATTCACATGAACACAGTAAATTATTCACTTAAGATTTTTTTCTTTTTTGCGCACTAAAATTTGTTTTCAAAAGGAAATATTCTTACCTTTCATCCTTTTGTTGTCCTGTTAGGTAGGTATCAATAATATTGCCTTTTTATAGGTAAAAGTATTAACTTTACGTTTTTATTTTTGCAAATTGTTTTATTATATTTTTTTTAATATTAATTTTTGAAAAGAATAAAACACGAACTGCAAACAACCACCAGCTTCAACGTTGCTAACTAAACTAAAATGAAAATCGCGCACGAAACCAAAGTTATAGCCAACGCGCATACACACACAGCAAACCAACAGTGTAAGACGCGACACGCACGAATTTTATGCGCATTTCCTCCTCACTCATATACATAGGCAAGTCAAGTTGTACTATTTGGCTTATAGAGAGGTCTAACTCAGTGATGGGACTTCAAAAAATTAAAGAAGTTGTTGACAGCCTGAATAGTAAGTAATAAGCAATAATTGGAAGAAATACTACTGAAGTCATAGAAGTCCCATCGCTTTGCGAAACCAGATTGCATACACACACATTTATAGCGATGTTTGTGGGATTGATATGAGTTGCCAACTTGGTTTCTTATGTAGGTATTTTAAATGCATTGTGGTTTACGTTCGCAACTATGCGTTTTATTAATTTTGTTTCAATTTGCGCATAAAAGCAAGTTGGTAATTATTCCGCAGAGTGTAGTTTGGTAAAAATTGTTTCTGTTTTAAATATTCTTTCTGCTAAATTGACTGATTTTAGGTAACATAAATATTCAATTGAAGGTGGGTGAATGCGATTTTATTCAGTATATTTTCATAAAAATCACTTTAATATTTAGTGTTGTACACGTTAAAACCATTCAAATGAATTAAATTTAGACTATTATATGGTTGAGAGAGAATGATAAAAAATAATACATTTTATATTTTAAACAGTGTTTTCTTAAAAAATATAATTTAAGTAAAATATAAAATGTATTATTTTTTATCGTTCTTAACCATATTTTAGGTTAAACTTTATGAATTTTGTATTTTTCTCAACAACATTTGAGGTTAAATTTAATTCATTTGAATCGTTATAACGTGTAAAGTACTAAATATTACTATTTTTATGAAAATTTACTAAATAAATAGCATATTTTGGTTAAAATCAGTCGATTTATCAAAAATAATAAAAAAAAATAAATACATTTTTAAAAAAGTCAATCAATCCTTTAAAATACCTACATATATGAATATGAAAAGAAGTTGGCAACACAGCAATTCCAACAGCTAACAACGCTATCAATATGTGTGTATGCCATCTGGATTCTGAGAAAAGGAAAGCAAAATAAAAAACTACAAGCTGTAGGTACCTCCTTATAAGTCAAATTTTAGTCATATGCGTTGAATTTTTTTCACGAAAATAAAAAAATGTCTTATAGAAAGGTTCAGTTTACAGCAAGTAGTTTTGTTATTTGCCTAAAACTCCAAAAAATACCAGCTTCAACGTTACGAATGGAACTCATCCAACAACAATTAAAATAAAAATTGCGCGCGAAAGCAAAGTTATAGCCAATGCACACACTTACATCTTACACAAAAACAACAGGCAACGAAGCGACGCAACGCACAAATATATGCGCATTGCGCATACATCGTCGTTAACTGTCGGGATTGCTGAGTTGCCAACTTCGTTTCTTATATATGTAGGTAGGTATTTTAAAGGACTGAATACATTGTGGTTTACGTTCGTAACTATGCGTTTTATTGATTTTGTTTCAATTTGCGCATAAAAGCAAGTTGGTAATTATTCCGTAGAGTGTAGTTTGGTAAAAATTGTTCCTGTTTTTGTTATTCTTTCTGCTAAATTGACTGATTTTAGGTAACAAATATTCAATTTAAGGTGGGTGAATGCGATTTTATTCAGTAAATTTTCATAAAAATCACTTTGATATTTAGTGTTGTACACGTTAAAACCATTCAAATGAATTATATTTAGACTATTATATGGTTGAGAGAGAATGATAAAAAATAATACATTTTATATTTTAAAGTGTTTTCTTGAAAAATATAAATTAAGTAATGCTCGCTTATTGTAAATTGCAAATTCATGTTAAAATTAGTCGATTTAGCAAATTTAGTAAAAAAAAACTCCAATTCGCTATAAGTACCTATACCTACCAAAAATTCATATCAATGAAGTAAAGTGACTTTTGGAAACAGTTTTTTTTTATTTTATTAAATTGCCTGACCTTAACACAAATATGCAAATTAGAGTGGGGGAACTTAAGTTTACAATTTTTGTGGAAACACTGTTTAAAATATAAAATGTATTATTTTTTATCGTTCTTAACCATATTTTAGGTTAAACTTAATGAATTTTCTATCGTTCTCAACAATATTTGAGGTTAAATTTAATTCATTTGAATCGTTATAACGTGTAAAGTACTAAATATTACTATTTTTATGAAAATTTACTAAATAAATAGCATATTTTGGTTAAAATCAGTCGATTTATCAAAAATAATAAAAAAAAATAAATACATTTTTAAAAAAGTCAATCAATCCTTTAAAATACCTACATATATGAATATGAAAAGAAGTTGGCAACACAGCAATTCCAACAGCTAACAACGCTATCAATATGTGTGTATGCCATCTGGATTCTGAGAAAAGGAAAGCAAAATAAAAAACTACAAGCTGTAGGTACCTCCTTATAAGTCAAATTTTAGTCATATGCGTTGAATTTTTTTCACGAAAATAAAAAAATGTCTTATAGAAAGGTTCAGTTTACAGCAAGTAGTTTTGTTATTTGCCTAAAACTCCAAAAAATACCAGCTTCAACGTTACGAATGGAACTCATCCAACAACAATTAAAATAAAAATTGCGCGCGAAAGCAAAGTTATAGCCAATGCACACACTTACATCTTACACAAAAACAACAGGCAACAAAGCGACGCAACGCACAAATATATGCGCATTGCGCATACATCGTCGTTAACTGTCGGGATTGCTGAGTTGCCAACTTCGTTTCTTATATATGTAGGTAGGTATTTTAAAGGACTGAATACATTGTGGTTTACGTTCGTAACTATGCGTTTTATTGATTTTGTTTCAATTTGCGCATAAAAGCAAGTTGGTAATTATTCCGTAGAGTGTAGTTTGGTAAAAATTGTTCCTGTTTTTGTTATTCTTTCTGCTAAATTGACTGATTTTAGGTAACAAATATTCAATTTAAGGTGGGTGAATGCAATTTTATTCAGTAAATTTTCATAAAAATCACTTTAATATTTAGTGTTGTACACGTTAAAACCATTCAAATGAATTAAATTTAGACTATTATATGGTTGAGGGAGAATGATAAAAAATAATACATTTTACCTATATTTTAAAGTGTTTTCTTGAAAACTATAAATTAAGTAATGCTCGCTTATTGTAAATTGCAAATTCATGTTAAAATTAGTCGATTTAGCAAATTTAGTAAAAAAAACTCAAATTCGCTATAAGTACATATACCTACCAAAAATTCATATCAATGAAGTAAAGTGACTTTTGGAAACAATTTTTTTTTATTTTTATTAAATCGCCTGACCTTAACACAAATATGCAAATTATAGTGGGGGAACTTAAGTTTACAATTTTTGTGGAAACACTGTTTAAAATATAAAATGTATTATTTTTTATCGTTCTTAACCATATTTTAGGTTAAACTTAATGAATTTTCTATCGTTCTCAACAATATTTGAGGTTAAATTTAATTCATTTGAATCGTTATAACGTGTAAAGTACTAAATATTATTTTTATGAAAATTTACTAAATAAATAGCATATTTTGGTTAAAATCAGTCGATTTATCAAAAATAATAAAAAAAAAATAAATACATTTTTAAAAAAGTCGATCAATCCTTTAAAATACTACATATATGAATATGAAAGGAAGGTGGCAACACAGCAATTCCAACAGCTAACAACGCTATCAATATGTGTGTATGCCATCTGGATTCTGAGAAAAGGAAAGCAAAATAATAAAAACTAAAAGCTGTACCTCCTTATTATGTCCTTAAAATTTTGTCATGCTTTGAATTTTTTTCACAAAAATAAAAAAAATTGTATTATCTTCGGTTTACAGTTAGAGGTAGTAGTTTTGTTATTTTTCTTTCATATTTGTTATAGAATCCATATGGCATGCACATATTAATTAATAACTTCATAAAATGTAACGTTTGCTGCGTTTTGCCACTTTGAATTACCAAGTAACAAATCGACTGTAGGTATTGGAACCTAAATTATGTACCTAGGTACATATACCTTTCCTATATAAGACACATTTTTTTATTGGCATTGAATATTTTGTTTGCTAGTGCATTAGGTACATAACTAACAAAAAACTATCAGTCTTCTAGGATCAAGAAATATGTGTACCAAATTTGAAGTTTAGCGGAAACGGAGGTAATATATCATCCCGCGTAGCGGAATATGGGTACTGTTTTGAATGGAACTGTGCCAGATTTAAATGCACTGAATTATGAATAAGAAACTTGTAGACAAGATTTCTTAAAAGATTGAAATCTTATCTCAAATAAGGTTGAGACGTAAAAAAATAATACTTTTTTATATTTAATGTACTGGTACGGTTTAGAATGCCGAAAAAACGCACGATTTTTGGGAATTTTTTTCTCGGAAACCTTATTAGATAGTTACATATTTTTTTTTTAATAATGAATACATGCATCAAGAGTACACAAAAAAAATAATTTTTTTAAATTTTCGAATTTTGGCCGAATTATAGAGGGCGAAAACATCGACTCATAAAAAATATATGGTTCCATGGCGGACAGGTTATCTCAGAATTGGCTGGACTGAAACAAAAAAACAAAGTGGATTATTTAAAGGAAGGTGTCTTACGAGACAATTTACCACAATTTGTTTAAAAAATCAAAAAAAAAAAAATATCGAGCTTTGAAAACAAACATTTTTTTTGGAAATTTTGTTGGCCATTTTTGGGTTGCCATTTTTTTTTTTGTTCATAATTTTTTGGACAAATTGTGGTAAATTGTTCTAGAAAACATAAAAACAATCAAGTTGCAAGTTTTTTGAAAATCGGTTCAGTAGATCCGGAGATTAACTGTCCGCCATGGGACCATGTATTTTTTGATGAGTCGACGTTTGCGCCCTCTATAATTCGGCCAAAATTCGAAAATTAAAAAAACTTAATGTTTTTGTACTCTTGACGCATGTATTCAATATTTAAAAAAAAATTATGTTATTACCTAATAAGGCTTCTGAGAAAAAAATTCCCAAAAATCGTGCGTTTTTTTGGCATTCTAGACCGTACTAGTACCTTAAACAGTTTCCACAAAAGTTATGAATTAAAGTCATGTTCCTCTGCGCTAATTTCCATATTTTCATTGATTATAAATTTTCAACGAATATGCTCTTAAATTTCAAAATTAAAGTTAAGTTTTACGTAAAAACACATTTTAAATTACGAATTTTGTTCAGTCCGGAAATTAGGCAATCTTTCTCAGTAATTTTAAACGTTACAAAATGGTAAAACAGTATGAAATCTTTGAAAATTACGGTTTCCCAGTGTCATTCCCAAATTGACACACTATTTTAAGATCGCAACTATTACTGCTCTTAAATTGCAAACATTAAAATTTAGTTTTGCGCATTTGTATGGAAGTTTACGATTTATATTTAGGTTTAAAAATCAAACCATCTCTTTAATATTTTATAACCTTGCTTGTTATGGTAAAATACGAAAAATACTTCGCAAATTAAGGTTTCCCATCGTCACTTCCAAATCAGTATTCTGGATAATGAATTGATCTTTCTTTTGTGTTGAATCACACAATATTTTTTGTTAAATTGCAAATAAAAAATGGTGAATTAATAATTTCCGCATTTGATCCCCATATTTTTAGAGTTTATCTTTATATTTTTATGAATTATGAAGCATTTTCTGTATGTTACAAATTATGAGTGGCAAAAAGTAATAAAAACATAAAATTGACAAATTAATTATAAATTTGCTGAAAAATGTCTTTGATTCACCATTTTTACTGAAATTGTAAATTAAGACATTTTTTACTAATTTGGCAGTACACAAATTTTGTGGTTTTTGATGAATTGTGTGCTAAATTGACATATTTTGTATAGTTCTACGAAAAAAGTGCTCTAATCTAAGAAAAAAATGGAGTTCGTGAATTGACACCGTTAAATTCGTAATCGGCGATTTATCAGTTCTCTCCGTGTGGTACATCTGATTTAAGAGTTTTTGGTAAAAAAAAATCATTAACTATACCTACGCATATGTGTGGTGGGTTTGAATAAGCCAGACGTGGTATCTGCACCCTTTTCAGATAAAGGAGCATACATCAAACTTCGGATTGAATTAGCTGAAAATTTAGAATTTTTTGAGCCTGGTAACTTTGAGAAAGAATTTAAGAAAAATGTTGCAACACAAAATAGCTAATATGCATCACGTTTGCATTAGGGCAAGTGCGGTAATTTCTTTGAAAACACACATAATTTTCGAACACAATCTAATTTAAAAAAAACCGTCAAAGTACATAATATGTTTCAAAAAAACAGAAGCAAAAGAAAATGAAGGCAGTAAACCGCTACAAGCTAATTCAAAAAGCTGACAACCTAAATTAGCTTTAACTTCAGATGAAAACACTAAAGTGTTTATATAAATTACAATTAACAAATTGAAGATAATTATAGACAATCGATAGTTACAGAAACGATGGCAAGAACTAGTCACAGAAGTCGTCCTCGAATTAAATTGTTTGAAAACCGATGTCTCGCCTACGATACTAAACTCGAGTTACTTGTACCTTCCTAAACAATACCAACAAAATCTATTGAAGATCATTGCAAATCAATCAAAAGTTGTATATATAAAACAAATGGAGGTCCTATATGACAAACTATTAAGTTTGAGCCCAAAAAGCCTTGGTTGATCTAGCTTGTTTTTTGGCCCTTAAAACTGATTTCCAATACCTCGAAGCGTTTCAAAGATGAAACCTTCACATCTCCAGAAAAGACTACTATGATGCCAAAAAAAAGTACAGAAGTTTATGTAAAATAAAAAAAAAACAAGCATATTTCCAAGACATTGAAAATCCTCTACAATTTGATTCTTCAGCCAGAGTGGTGGAAAAAAGGTCATATGTGGGAGCACTTTCGATACATCAACAGCGATAACCATCAGTGAATTTAAAATGCATTTCAAGGACTTACTATAACGCTGTCAATTGGTATAGCTCCTATCTCGTATACTCTTTTTTAAAATCAAGTGCCTGAGTTGGATTGCCTCATAGAGCTTGACGAGATATATTCTGCTATATTTTTCTCACAAGATCTAAAAACTTCTTGTTTGGACGGAATACCTTATAAATTCTATAAAAATGCGAGCCCGGAAATACATATTTACATAAGTTATTTACCGAAATTTTTGAAATTGCAACTTTACTTTATTTCGTTACTACTGCTTAGAGCTGTTTAAATCGTTCATTTCAAATGATCGAATCGTTCAACAATCGATTACGAAAATGATCCGATCTTTTCAATCAATCGATCATTCGATCATTTTCATTTCACTGAAATGATTCAATACTGTTCCTATTCGATATTAATTCCGATTTCGATGATAAGATTGACTTGTGGCTTTGACAGTTCTCACAAAATACTCTATGATGATGGCTACTTCATGGATTAAAAAGTGTCAAAAAATTCAAGAAAAAGAGATTTTATTTGTTGCTTCGGAAAAGTGCAATTTTAGGGCTTTCGGCTGACATTTTGCACGAAATATACTTTGTACGTCATAACTGAATTCGTCCTCTATTTGTCAAGTCATAAACTGTCAAATTCCATCAAAGGATGGCTACGATGCCGATGGATTAAGAAAATTCCAAAAATCCACATTAAACATACCGGATCCTGATACATCAAATAACCATCAGTTCAACCCAATAATTGTTTTTGCGGCCTACAACATCAACGACCAACCCGATCAATCATGTTGTTCAATGCCGAGTTCAACCCAGAAGTTCCAGTCCACCGTCCGTTTGGCGTTCATAATCCACGTTGATTGAATCGGAAGAAATGGAATCAAGTAAATCATGATTAATCGAGTCAACTGATATCGAAAATCGAGACTCATTGAAATGATTGAAATTGAAATAGAAAATCGAGAATCCAGAATCGAGAATCATGTAAATGATTGAGATCGATTAAAATGATTAATTTCGATCATCAATACTTTTCGATGATCGGATCAAAAAAATCGAATCGATCCCGATTGACACAGCTCTACGTACTGCTGCAATTTGGCACGGGCTTATCATATTTCTTCTCCACCAACAAAGGTAACCGACAGGGTTGTGTATTAAGCTCTCTTTTGTTTGTGCTCTTTTGGTAAACTACCTATATTTGTGTAATTTTAGATAGTCTTCAAATTAATGCCCTTTTATATGCTAACCCTTATCGGATAGTCCCTCTTAATACCTTATTGATAGTTGTATTACATACTACAATAAGGCGAATCTTGAAGTTAATCTTGGTAAATCTGAAATAGGAATAATTTTTGAAAATGGAGGACGCAGAACCGCTTGTAAAAAATGGCTTTTCAATGATTTCGAAATAAATGTGTCAAATCAATCCAAATATCAAAGCATAGTTTTGACTATAATATGTCATGAAATGAGCATTAAAATAACTACAAAAACTCTATCAGTGCAACATTGTCCAAGCTACTGAGGGATAAATCGGTCGAACATTCTACAAAATTTAAAATATACTTCTAGAGCTATAATGTTATACTCTGTGCTCAAGCATGGGGATATCGTGAACACCATCAAGGTGGAAATTTGCAAAGATTCATTATATAGAGATATTTCCTGCTACCGGATAACACGCCGAACTATGCACGAACTGCACATCGAAACTGATCTGGTCTTCATGTTAGTTTGCTCCAATGGCATGGACTTCATAGGATTTTTGTATCACGGCAATTTTTTTTTTCATAAATTTTAATGAAACTAAATTAAGGTTCATTTTTGAAACGTTTAATTGTATGCGTTTTTAAAGGTAAACAGCAAATAGTATGAATACTCTTCACGATCGAATGGAACTATTCACCCCTGGTTTATTCAATTTTGGGGCGCTCATTCGAGCACAAGTAACGTTCAAGTCGCCCAATTAAGGACATCAGAAATGGTTAGTAAAATGCATGGTTTTGTAATGGACGATCGGCGATCGTTTCTTAAGCATGAATGAAACCTGGATTCATCAAAAAATACCAAAAACTAAGGAACAGTTGAAACAATCAGTTTATCCTGGTAAATCGAAGCTGAAGAAGGCCAAGGTGGGTTAGTCGGCTAACAAGGTCATGGTGAAAATTTTTTGGGATGCGAACGGTATTAATCACATCGATTACTTTGAAAAGGGTAAAACGATCATATTGGGCAGAACTGATAGATTCATTCCAAGCCAATTTGAAGCAAAAACAACCGCATTTGGCGAAGAAAAAAGTTATTTTCCAGGAAGACAACAGCAGGTGCACAAGTCCGCACTCGGAATTGCAAAATTGCATGAGTTATGCTACAAACTCCAACCTCATCTAGCAGATTCAGCCTCTTGCAACTAATATTTGTTTCCAAGCATGAAGAGATTTGGGTCGAATTAGGTAATCGTCGAAACAAACATTTATTTCGAGGGGCTCGCAAAATCATATAATTTTGAGGGCATTCAAAAAATTGGAGAAACTTTAAATGAAGTGTATCGAGCTGAAAGGAGACTATGTTGAGAAATAAAATTTGTCTATACTAAAAAGAGAATTTCTGATTTCAAGTTTCAGGGACTTACTAACCCATAATATTGGTTTTCCACATGTTGCGAGATATTAATGAAATATCTGGCCTTTTCCTTGTTTTCAGCTTTCAAATTTGGAGAAAAATAGTCCACATCATGGCTATTAGTTCAAGAAAATTAGAGAAAAACCTGACAAAACTTTGAAAAAGTTCCGACACAGCTGAATTTCAGAGGAGAACTTTATTTTTGTGTCTTAAGAATTTCTAAGAAAGTACTCTTAATTTGAACTAGGGCTTAACTTCTTGAAAATAAGCAATTTTTTTCAATTCATCTGATAGAGGTGTTCTTCAACGCTGGCTAAACCATTGCGTGCGCTTTTCCATCTGTCCTACTCTACTAATATCTTTCCGAGTGGATGGAAAACAGTATTTGTCAGTCTGTCTTTAAAAAAGGCGAATCTTCTTCCCCCTCCAACTATCGTCCAATTGGTAATGGAAAGCCCGATAAATTATCAGCTCAAGAAATATCTTGAAGAACGCAAGCTTCTCAATGACCGGCAGTATGACTTTCATAGAAATAGGTCCACTGGTTTGTGATGGATTATCTCACCCAACAGTGGAACAAATCTTTACATTGTTTTGGAGAAAGTAAGATTATCGCACTTTATATTTCAAAGGCATTTGATAGAGTTTGGCATCAAGATCTCTTATCGAAAATGCGTGCACTTGGTATCGATGAATCTCTTCTTCGTTGGATTATAAATTACCTTTCGGACCGTTCACCACAAGTAGTATTGGACAGTTTCAAATCTGATATCCACAAAATAAACGCTGGTGTGCCACAGGGCTCCGTTTTGTCTCCGACACTCTTCCTTATGTTTATAAATGATCTTTTGTCTGAAACTTCTAATCCACTTAATTGCTTCGCTGACCACAGTACCCTACGCTTTTCATATTCGTTTTTAGATTCACGTCCTAATCCTTCGGATGTGGACTTCCAACGGCATCGTATGATAAGCTCATTGAATTTTGATCTTAACAGTATCAAACCGTGCAGAATTTAATGTTTCGAAAACTCAATGCTGTTTACCGTTGCTAAAGCGTTACCCTCCCCCAATGCCACTTTCAATGAGTGGCACTTGCATGGAGAAGACTGAATAGCTTTCAGTTATAAGTATGTGCATCACAGACTATCTTTTGTGGAGTGATCACATATTTGACGTCGCCAAAAACGCTGCAAAGTGTTTAGGTTTTCCCCGCCGATGCAAGAAGTTTACCCCATCTGATCTGGTTGTTATATATAAAGCCACTTATGATAGGCGACCGTACTGAAACATTTGTATCTCTCGAGCAACGCCGCAATTTTTCATGTCTCTCATTAACTCTATTCATAAACAGTGCTCTAGTGAAATAGCCAGTTGAATTCCTTCCCTCAAACAACTCAACCGTAACACCCGTACTTCTGGGAATGCTAATCAGTTTACCCTTGGCCTCAATTTCGGATATACTGTCAAATACAGAGATTCTTTCTTTAGCCGCACTACACGAATATAGAATGTTTTACCCGAACCTGGGAGTGAAATTCCCATTATAATATTCAGACATTCAAAACCAATATAAATTGGTATCTTCTTTTAAATCTTCTCCAACATTCCTAAAAGCTCACGCTGTGCTCAAACATTTTAAGGGTGGCAGGTATAAAAAAAAAAAAACAATTATATGGCTGACCAATTACTGAAAATAGTTGAGTAGGATCTGATCTTTCGGACGGAATATCATTTTTTGAATATCCCACAAATGGTGTGCCAAAAATCGCAAGTAACCTTGCGTGACCTTGCATAAGCTTAAGCCTTGTTTACAAATTTTCTATTGCTGACCAATTTTCAAACTTGACCAATTAAATTGCATTTTTTTTAAATATCCCATATGTACTTATATTAGGGTGGAGTTAAAATTTTTTTCTTTGAAATTCAAAAATATACCCCCGCAAAAGTTGCATATAGTTGTAAAACAAATTTTAAGAATTTTTATTTTTTTTTTATTTTCACCACTAGGGGTCGCGCAATGCAAAAAAAAATTTTTTTTTTGAGTGTATGAGGTGTTCTACAACTTTGAAATGTATTAAGAATTTCCCTTTTATAAAACTGACTCGTGTTTTACAAAAGAAAATTTGATTAACAAATTACTGAAGTGTCCCTTTAATTATTTTCTACAAACATTATTGTTTAAAAAAAAAGTAAGTTTGTTGAGATGTCCGATTGCCTTCGAAATCGAAAACAATATTTTACTGGAATTTTCTTCCAGAAATTAAAGTCAGAATGGTTACTCGCTCACAAAGAAAAGTTTGCCAAATATTTGGAACAGGGAAAATGTTATCGATGCGTCTCTTGCCAACTAACGAAGATGTTTGTCGACACATTTTCTTCCTCGAAGAAGAAGAAAACTCCTTGATGAAGAGAATATCACTCACAGCTTCGAAAATCATGCAAATCTACGTTATGTCTTCAATTCCAACGGTAAGTTCAGTGTTGAGAAAAAAATTAAACGAGAAAAGGACTGCCCTTCTTAAAACACCAAAAAACAGAAGGTCCGGTGCATTTGGTCTGCAATTAATAGAATTTAAGAACGATGGTAAAAAGCTCTTTGACATATCAGCTTGTAAGTGCATTGATTTGAAGTGCTGCTCCTGTTCAAAAGAAAAAAAAGTTCCAGTAAAAGAGCGTTCCTTTCTTGAAGATCAAAGGACTCAAAGAAAAATGGCCATTGGCACAGTCGATGTTATTGAAACCAGTAAGCTTCAAAAATCCCTTGCGAGAAAGTTGACGAGTTCTTCAACTTCAAGCTCTTCCAGCAAGTTAACGCAATTCATCACTGAAACAAACGATACCGAAATCAACTCTTCAGATGCCGAATCTGTGATTTTAATGCCACTAGAAAAAAAAAACAAAAAACACGGCTAGACAATGACGCTCTTTTCAACGCAAATTGAAAATGTCTCCCTAATGTTGCGAAGGTGGCAGACAGATTCAGGATGTCTGATAGAGCAACAGCAACAATCGTAACAGCAGTTTTAAGAGACTACGGTGTTATCCATGATATGGATCAATCGAATATTGCTGATAGAAGCAAGGTAAAGAGGGAAAGGTCAAAATCAAGGAAGCAATTGATTAATGCATCTATCCGGGAACCCTTAGGGATCTATTTTGATGGTCGCAAGGACTCAACAAAAACGCCTCGTGGTAATGTTATTGAAGATCATATCGTATTGATTGCAGAACCAGAATCCAAGTACCTTGGTCATATTTCACCAGAAAATGGAAAAGCCGAAACTGTTACAAATGCCATAATCCAGTTTCTTGAACAAACTGGTATCTCAATGCATAATATTAAACTTATTGGGTGCGACGGAACCAATGTAAATACCGGGCTAAGAGGTGGAATTATTCGGCAAATTGAGGTAAAAATTCAACGCCCTCTGCAATGGTCTATTTAAATGTTCCACGCAAATGAACTGCCCCTTAGACATCTATTTGAGAAGCTTTATGGAAAAACATCTGCACCAAAATTTTACTCTGGTGATATTGGAAAAGATCTAAAGAACTGCCAAAATGTATGCGTTACTCAGTATCAGGCAGTTCAAATAAGCTTACCTGATCTCCCATTGTCTTGCCTGAGCTCGGATCAACAATATTTTTATGAAATATGCAAAGCTATCAGCAACGGTGTCCGTGAAGGATCAATTTTTGGGAAGAATCCTGAAACGATGGTGCATTCAAGATGGCTTACGACAGCTAACCGCATTCTTCGAGCTTATGTGTCAAAAGAATCTCCAGAAGAGCCATTGAAGCAGATAGTCGAATATATTGCTAAGGTTTATTCTGTTATATGGTTTGAGATAAAATCTCAGCCTTCCTTCGTGTATGGTGCCAAGCACTTTTTTAAGACCATTAAGTTGGCAAGGTATTTGCCAGATGATTCAAAAAAAGTAGTACATGCTGTCTTCGCTCGGAATGGATATTTTGGGCACTGTGAAAGCATTTTAGTAGCTATGTTGTTTGATGATCACCAAAATATTCGAGAGCTAGCTCTTCGCCGTGTACTTAAAGCAAGAGCAGCAGCCAATTGCAATAATAATGAAGAAGTTGTCCGACAATTTCAGCTTACAAACTTCCGTTTTGAAGCAGATGAATACTACGAGTTAATAGACTGGTGGGAAATTGAAAGGAATTGTTTGACTGAACCTCCTTTACTAGTGGGTTTTACTGAAGAAGACCTTTGGGACATTGTGCAACAAAATGAAACCACTAAGTCAAATCTGTTAAAACAGCTTCCATTCCACAGCCAAGCAGTTGAAAGAGCGGTTAAGTTGGTGACCGAGGCTTCCCAGACTGTTTGTGGGTTTAAAAACAGAGATGGACTTATTGAAAAAATTTTGATGTCTCGAAAAGAACTGCCATATTTAGAAACCAAAAAAAAAAAATAATATAAAATAAAAGTTAAAAAAAATATATATATAAATACTATCATGTTTTTTTTATATAATAAGATGAAAAATTTGAATGGTTTCTAAAATTTTTAAGCCATTAAACGTTTTATTTGAATGTGTTGTGAGAACTTTACATAAAAAAAACTTGAAGAAACGACCTTCTTTTAACAAATTAAAACAAATTTAAAAAAAAGTACCCTGAATCTTTTTAATATTGTTTTAAAATTCGTTTTTTTTTTTAGTTTTTAAAGGGATTGCCCGACCCCTTGCGGTGAATTTAAAAAGAAAAAAACAAATAAAACTACCCCACTAAACTTTTGCGCGAGTTGTGTTTTTTTTATATTCTTAGTCTTTTTTAGTTTTAAATTGCGATGCGCGACCCCTACCGTTTGTTTTTAAAACTAAAAATAATTTTTTTAGTTCATAAAATGACAAAACAAGTTTTTTGCTGGGGGTATGTTTTTCAAATATTTTATCAATTTTTTTTCGTTTTAAATTGTGATGCGCGACCCCTAGCGGTCATTTTGAAAACTAAAAACAAAAATTAAAGTTATTAAAAGAACCCTATACAACTTTTGCAGGGAGTATTTTTTTCATATTCTCATTTATTTTTTTTTTTTTTCATATAAGATCACTCCACCCTAATGTATATGGTGTGCCATGATCCCAGAGCCTGTCTTAGCTCTTTTTAAAGTGAAATCTGTGTAACCAAGTTGAGTTTCGGAATTTTTCTCTAAAACATGTAATTTTCCATATCCTTGGACTGTATTTACACCTACACTTGTACGTTAATAACAAAATTTCTACCATTATCCCAGTCTCATTTTGTTTGACAAAATAATCGATCAAACAATGAATGACTATAACTACGACTATGTATATGTAGGTAAAAATTTTGTGTTTTATTTTTACCTTCCAAATAAAATACCATCGCACTTAAATCACTTTTATTTTATATTCGTTTTTTTTTCCACAAATTCAAACATTTTTTATTCATGAATTATCTATAGCGTACATGTACAACGGTATATGTGGTAGCGAAGGAATAGTTTATTATTTATTAATAACAAACAAACATTTCTACGGCAACGACTTTGGGTGCCACAACAAAAAAAAAAAAAAAAAAAAAAAAAAACACCAAATAGGTTATAAAAAAGGGGGAGGTTGGGATTGCAATGAAAAATGAAAAATTCGAAGAAGGATGAATTCCTTCCTCCCTGTAAATACATTTATATGCATACAAAGTGTTGTTGTGGGTTTGAAAGGGGTTGACTTTTGAGAACTCACAAGAGAATATAAACACTCATGCGGAGAGGAAAAATTATAGTTTTCTCAGAGAAACAAATTGCGCAAGACTTTCACTTAACACAAAAATGGCTCCATCAAACATGTGCTCAGCTCATGATAATTTTTGTGATATTTTCACTCAATTTTGTGGTTCCATATGCAAAGAATTATGTATTTTAGCAGGAGGTGTTATCAATCAGAGATGCTGACATCAGGATTGAGGAAAAATAGCTTATTAGTAATTACAATTACTCAGGTCGAATATAAAAGTAATGGATTGTATGTGGAACGTAATTGTAATTCGTGTTGTTTAGCGTGTTAGGTGTTGCCATGGATACAATTTATAGATATTTTTTCTTTGCTTCAGTTAAAAAAGAACAATCTTATAATGTTATTAATATCTACATTATGTACAATTGTACATATACGGACATGAATTTATTTTTTGTACTACCTACATTAAAAACTTAAATATATATACATTATGTACATTCCACACATGAAAAATATAGGTTATAATTATTAAAATAATTACTTTAAGCAATAAAACGTTTCCATGACATGTCATTCTCTCATCAAGCAGTAGTCCTATCATTCCTGATGGATAAAACTACTAAAACAGATACTGCACACATTAAAAGATACAAATACGGACGGGTAATGTGTAATATTTTGTCACACGTGAGTTGGCGTCTCACCTGGTTGCCCATTTATGTAGGTATTTATTTTTGCTTAAAATGGGTAATTTTGTTTTATTTTTTTACTCTTACATACATACATATTTTACACTTTTCATAAGCATCAGTCGGCACGTTTCCATGTATGTGTATGATAAAATTATTTAAAGAACATTCTTTTCAACTTATGTTCATTTGGCGAAACAAAACCGGCCTTAAAACAGTTAAGAGTGGGTAAAGTATTTGTGTCCGGAATGGGAATAGGGGGAATTCAACAACACACACAAATGAAATTGAAATAATAAAGAAGGGCACTAGAGCCTCAAAGCCTGGCAGGCAAAAGGTAAACTAATTAGATGCCCATCCCATGCCAGTTGTTTAGGGAGGAACTGAGGAATAAGAACAACAGCACAATGAGTACGCCAGAATAACTGCAGTAAAATGATAAAAAACGAGTAAAAGGGGAGCGCTTTTACAGGCCGTATCGAGCGGAAAAAGGAAGTTGTGGGTACGCACCGTCAATTAAACAAAAAAGAAATAACGTATGAAAGGAAATGCAAAAGCAGCGGTCAGTATGTTTATTGACAGCGAAGAGATGCATATCGGTGATGCGTTATGCGTGTGGTGCGGAGTGGAGTAAATCCATTGAGGTAGGGCATAGGGGCTAAGCAAGAGCACATAGTGAGTATGTTATATAACAATGTATGGTGGAAGTAATTAATGGATTTATTGAAGAATGAGGATTTGTTGTTTGAAGGCACGTTTTATGGAGCACAGTTCCGTACATAATAATTTAATATTATTGACTGTATGATGACTAATGACTCAAAATGTTTGATGAGGAGCTTATAAACAAAGAGTTTAAATAGATTTTATTTGGACTTATGCAAAGTTCGTTGTGAAATGATAACAACTTTTGACCATGCACCTCTATGCATTTATTAACGCCAACCAACCACCCTACCCGACAAAAGCTAAACCTTTTCTTTTTGGATACAGAGCTCTACACGATTGGAATGCTGCCTAAAATAAAACAAACACATACGACATACAGGGTAACAGCTGTTTCCCGCTCGAAATCTTGACATAAGGTCAGTGTCATACCTCCGCGGAACGAAATGAGTCGATTTACGCTTGAAAATCGTTGGGAAATATTGAAAGTTTACATATTTTCAAAGTGAATGCTAGGTAGGTTAATTTAAAAGAAGTTTTGCAAAAAGTTCGTGAGACTGGTATATGCTTGTGGACAACACGCATGGTCCTCCTCGTTGTACGTTGTGTCTGCCTTAACCGAGAGTGTTATAAGTACTCAATTCACGAAAATCAACTCCGCATCGATCTCAACAGGTCAACAAATATGTGCAATCAACTAGTTATTGAACCTACAAGGATAACTTTAACAACTAAAACACTTTTGGATTACGTAGTTACGAATACTAAAAACTGTATAGTTAAAGTTGATAATGAATTAAAAATTAGTGATCACGAAACTATTACATTTAAAATAACAACTAACTCAAAACAAAAGTGTGATAAACGAAAAATAATAAAATATTTAAAATATGATAGTTTTCAATTTGTTCAAAATATAAGAAGAAGTGAAATAAATAATTTAAGTATAATAACACAAGTGAATAATCAAACGAGTAATATTTTTGAAAAGGAAATTTTAAGTGTATTAGACAAATTCATAGTAAAAAAGAGTGTAAAATGTGATAATCGTATAAATTGGTTCAATGAAGATCTTCGAAGACAAAAATCGCAAAAAATTCAGAGCTATACAAGGTTTATTTTAACTGGTTTATTGGAAGATTGGCAAAGTTATAAGAAAATAAGAAATAAATATAAAAAAAGTTTAAATAAAGCTGAACGTTTGTACATTAAAAAGAAAATAAATGAAGCGGATACTCAAAAATCGATGTGGAAAACAATTAAAAATTTAGTGCTAAGGCAAGTGCAATCTGAAAATAAAAGTATCCAGTTCGGTCAAACTAAATTTGATAACAACAAAATTATAGCAAATAAGTTTAATCAATATTTCATTACAAGTGTTACAGAAATAAATAATGGTATTCCAAATATACCCTGGATAAATTATGCTGAACTAAGTGCACAGTGTTTTAAATTTAAAATATTAGATAACATAGATGAACTTTTGAAAATAATAGAAATAATGCCTAACAAGAACGACTACAACTATATGAACAAAGAAATGTTAAAAGATAGTTACACTTATGTAGGACCAGCTTTACTAAAGATAATAAATTATTCATTAATTAATGGGATTTTCCCAGACAGTTGGAAAACATCTCTAATAATTCCGGTTCAAAAAATCGCTAACTCCAACAAATGTGAACATTTTAGACCAGTGAATATGTTACCTTTGTATGAGAAAATATTAGAAAAAGTTGTACAAATCCAGTTTGAAAAATACTTAGAAGAAAATAGTATTATTATGGAAGAACAATCCGGTTTTCGTCGAAAGCATTCATGTGAAACTGCAATAAACTTTGTTATAGCTGATTGGAAAGAGAAAATACATCCAAAGAAGAAAATAGCAGCAGCATTCCTTGATCTCAAACGTGCGTTCGAAACTGTCGACAGAAGTATATTATTAAAAAAACTGTATAATTATGGGGTAAGAGGAACAGAATATCTATGGTTTAAGTCATATTTAGAAAATAGAAAACAAATGGTAAAATTCAATAATGAAGTATCAAATAGTGTTTCTATTGAGTTAGGTGTACCGCAAGGGGCAATGTTGGGACCATTATTATATATATTGTATATTAATGATTTTAAAAAAATAATACGAAATTCTAAAATAGTATTTTTTGCTGATGATGGTCTATTATATGTTAATGATGATGATATTAGATAATGTTGCAAAGAATAAGTTGAAAGAAGACATAAATAATGTAAAAATGTATCTAAACATGAATAAATTGAAACTAAATACTGAAAAAACAAAAATAATGTTATTACCACAAAACACAGAAATTAATTGCATTGAAGAATTTGAATGTGTTAATGAAATAAAATACTTGGGAATCATAATAGACAGTAATTTAAATTTCAAACAGCATTTTCAAAATATTTATAAAAAGATATCCCAGAAAATCGGTTTTTTTCGTAGAATAAGAAAGAAATTATGTATTTCAATGGCAATTAAAATATATAATACTATAATCAAACCACATTTTGAGTATTGTCCAACAGTACTATTATTGGGGTCCACATGTATGATTCAAAAACTTCAATTCTTACAAAATAAAGCTATGCGGTCGATTTTATATTGCAATAGGTATACACCAATATGTTACATGTTGAATATGTTAAAATGGTTGAGTATTAAACAAAGAATAATATTTTGTACATTGCTGTTTATATTTAAAATTAAAAATAGTTTAATGCCAAGTTATCTTCAAAGAAAATTAACAAGAAGAGCTGATGTTCAGCCATATAATTTAAGAAACAATAATAATTTTAATGTACAATTTTTCTCTAACAATAGATCGCAAAATATGTTATTCTATAAAGGAATACAAATTTTTAATAGTTTGCCGAATAATGTGAAAACCGAAAATAATTTAAGAAAGTTTAAAAATGAAATATTACAGTTTGTTAAAACTACCTTCTAACTTATTTTATTTTTAAGAATCTATTTAAATGTATTTAAAATGTAAAAATAGCTTTTTTTTCAATGCCAAATAAACATTTATCTAATCTAATCTAAAAACATTTCAAGCATTAGCCTGAGGAGAATTCTGCACAGAGATCTCTGATTATTCGCGTACAAGGTCCAATTGAAAAATTAATTTTATTCATTTTATTGCATTTTTAAAAAGAAAGTTGCATTTGGCCCACTCTTTATATTTAAAAAAGAATAAAACTAATTTTGTAACCCTTAACACAGATGAATAAAGTAAAACTTTTTATTGAAATACATAATGGGTGATTTTTTTGCTATTTTCTTTTTGGCAACACTGGTTTTGACAGCTCATGCAGGATTCGAGTTTTGTGTCACTTTCAAAAACCTTCAGTTTGGTCTATAATTTAACCATGAATCCGTCTTACAAACGAACAACGCTTGCAAATTATTAAATTTTACTATCAAAATGCGTGATCTGTTAAGAAAGTTCATCGTGCGCTTCTTCCATTTTATGGTCAGTTTAATCGACATACTGAGGCGGCTATTCAGGCTATTGTGACTAAATTTCGCACCAAATTTACATTAAACCACCAACACGCTTGCGTAGAGTGCGAACTGAGGAAAATATCGCAGTTGTATCGGCCAGTGTTAGTGATGACCGTGAATTATCGATTGCTCGCTCGCCTCTGTTATTCCACTACGTGTAAAATTTTCCGCAAGGATTTAGGTGTGAAGCCTTTCAAAATACAGCTGGTGTAAGAATTGAAGCCGAACGACCTACCACAACACCAAATTTTTTTGTGAATGGGTTTTTGAAAAGTTGGCCGAAGATCCACTTTTTTATCGAAAAATTGTGTTCAGCCTTCAGCGACGAAGCTCATTTCTGGTTGAATGGATACGTGGACAAGAAAAACTGCCGTATTTGGAGTGAAGACCAGAAGCATTGCAAGCTACCAATGCATCCAGAAAAAGTCACTGTTTGGTGCGGATTATGGGCTGGCGAAATCATTTCTTCAAAGATGATGCGAATCGCAACATTACTGTGAATGGTGAGTGTTACCGTGCGATGACAACAAACTTTTTTTTGCGCAAAATGGAAGAGCTTGTCTTGTATCACATGTGGTTTCAACAAGACGGTGCCACATGCCACCCAGCACGCGTAACAATGGACCAATTGAGAGGCGAGTTCGGTAAACAGTTTATTTCACGCTTGGGGCCGGCTTCGATTGACGCACTTGAAGCCAACATTAAGCATTTATTCGTGAGATACCGGCGGAAATGTTAGAAAGAGTATACCAAAATGGGACTAAGCTGATGGACCATTTGAGGCGCAGCCGCGGCCAACATTTGCATGAAATAATCTTTAAACATTAAATTATATCGACCGTGCTATCGATTCAAATAAAGATTTCATGCATTTTTTTGAATTGTATGTGTTTTTTTTTATTTCCGATAACCCTTAAAAATCACTTTTTATTAAATTATAATATTGTTTGATTATTTATTAATCTCTTGGTTAATAAAAATCATCCCAACAATTTTACAAAATTATTTAACTCTTTGCTCAATAATACGCTCACTCCAGTATTCAGCGATGGATTCACTAGAATAAAATTGCCAATTTGGCAGCAATCCTGATTCAGAAGACAAAATTATGGCGTGTGAAATTTGCGAAAACTAGCTTCACTTCATGTGCACTGGAGTCGACAGCTTCATAAACAATCAAGATTTCGCATGTGCAGCCTGCGCAGGAGCGCAGTATTTGCTAAAAGGGCATTCCACACTCACTTTATCGAACACTTATTCGACAATGAATTTGATGCCAGCTACAACAGGCGATAGCAGCGCTTAAGTGCAACCCAACACTTTCACTGGAGTCCAACAAACATCAGCAAAAATGTTTACAAACGGTGCTTGCTGTTAACCGAGATCAATGATGTTTCATTAACAAGAAGAAGGGAAACAAAAAATATAAAAACAACAAAAATTGTGTTTATAGTTTTTGTTTTTGTTTTCATTACCGATAAATTAGGTTCAAAAATATGAACAACGACAACGAGAAACAAGTTACGAGGTAATCCAACGTCAACTGTAGTACATCACAGTTCAACTCAACCCACAAACGCTCTCTACCTGTAACCTCCACTAACAGAGCATACATATGCAGCCTCTGAAGTGCCAAACGATATGTCAAAATCATTTTCGAAGATAGCGGCTTAAACTTTTGAACGCCTGCACCAAAAATTATATCAAAATCATACCTACTGACTGCAGGTAAAACTTGTCAACACTCTGAGTCAAATGTCAACCAATCATCGAAGCTCGTGTTGCATCCATAAACTCAAAGGGAAAAAGTTCAAAATCCACAAAGATTATCATTAGGGTTCGGATTTCCATGCAAATGCATATTTTTTAAGGAACACCTTGGAAGCAAGGCAACTAGTTACGAGTATGTATACGAATCAAGAAATTTCCTTTAAAATGGCATTTAACCGTTAGTGCATATTTTTGCATATTTTACTATAAATGCATAATTTTACATATTTTTTATAATAAATTTATATTTTTAGAGGACCTACCTACATAAATTGTTCAAAAACTAAACCAGACAGTAAAAAAAATATAAATTTTATGTCAGTGCAACGAACCTTAAGACTACGAGTATTATCTATTTCTTTTATTCATTTCACAATCTTCAAACACCACAATATAAAGCATTATATAAACAAAGGTGCATTATATGAAGTTGACTAGATTGTGCCGGCAAATAAGTCTGTGTGTTTGAAACTATGTATATAAGTGAGATCGAAATTTAAACGATCATCTATCAAAAATGAAAGTGTGTGTTTAGAAAGTGGTAAAGCTTAAAGCGCGAAACAGAATGAACCAGCAACGTCACCAGCAACAGTGGAACCCATTGTTTTAGAACCAATGTATTTTAATCGTTCGACACAAAATAGACCAGCACCAGCAACGTCAACAGCGTCGTTTGGTCAAAATCCAAAACTTGCGTTGCTGGTTACAATAACACAAAATGCAACAACAATAAGGCTTCGGCCACGCACTGAGCGACGAGCGACTGAGCGATTGAGCGACGTCGCTCTGTCGCTTAAAACAACCACAAGTCGCTCAGGGCTTATGTGGCCATCTCCATACAATTTAATGTGTTTTAATTTTTTTGCGTCGCTCAGCGACTCGTCGCTCAATCGCTCAGTCGCTCGTCGCTCAGTGCGTGGCCGATGCCTTAGGCCTCGGCCACGCAGTAAGCGGCTGAGCGGCTAAGCGGCTGAGCGGCTAGCGGCTGAGTGGCAGCTCTAAGCGACGTTTGGCCAGGCACTGAACGACTGCTTTTGAGCGATTGGTAGTTAAATCGAGATTGCACACACGAAATTAACAACTCAATGTTTACTTTGGCCATCTTTACTTCTTGCCGCTCAGAACATTACTAAAAATTAAAACAGGTTTTGTTGCTGAGCGGCGCCGCTTAGCCGCTCAGAATTTTGTTTCGCCGCTCGCTCATAGCGTGGCCGCTTCTATGTGATTTCATATGTTTTATATTTTTTTTTCCGCTCAGCCGCTCAGCCGCTTACTGCGTGGCCGCGGCCTTAGGCTGTTACCGAAGCCTAAGCGACTTGTCATTGTTTTAAGCGACAGAGCGACGTCGCTCAATCGCTCAGTCGCTCGTCGCTTAGTGCGTGGACGAGTGACTGAGCGACTGAGCGATTGAGCGACGAGTCGCTGAGCGACGCAAAAAAATTAAAACACATGAAATTGTATGGAGGTGGCCACGTACACCCTGAGCGACTTGTCGTTGTTTTAAGCGCCAGAGCGACGTGGCTCAATCGCTCAGTCGCTCGTCGCTCAGTGCGTGGCTGAGGCCTTAGGCTTCGGTAACAGCCTAAGGCATCGGCCACGCACTGAGCGACGAGCGACTGAGCGATTGAGTGACGAGACGTATAAATGTCAAAAAATTACAACACGATGCTGGTTTAATGTGTTTGAAAAGTATTTGCTGGCCAGCGTGCTGGTTGCTGTTGACGGCGCTGCTGCTGTTGCTGGTTTAATCTGTTTCGTGCATAAAGCTTAACACGTTTCATGTACAACAGCCAACTGTTTTCGGTTGCGACTACACATAAACGACTACATATAAACTGAAAAATGTTAACTGATGCACTCATGCTCAGTTTTTGAGTCTTATTTTTAACTTATTTTAAAATATGAAGAAAATGTGTTTTTATATTGAATAGAAATTAAGTTGAATTGGTTTTAAGTGCATATTTTCAAATTTTAAGTGCATGAGAATCCGAAGCCTAATTATCATTAATAAGAAAGACGGAAATTGAGCTGCAAAACCTAGGAGAATAAAAAACTTTGGAAAAACAATTCCTTAACCGTAAGTTCCAAATATTGTTTGAAATCGCAGAAGGTACTTCCAATTCTGGGGTTGATGATCTGCAGATGCAAGCAGTAAAATTCAAGGTTGGTTAGAAGAAAAACATTCACTGCAATCACGCAATAAAAGTGGACACAAAGCAGTCGCCAAACCGTTGAACGACGATCAAAAATGCCTTAACAACAACGACCCTATTTCTACTCTCTCTAGTTTTTAAATTTTTCACCAAACAATACAAAGTTGACAGAATTTCAAAAGTTTATTTTTTTTGTTAAAGCATTCAAATATAAATATTACTAATATTTTTCCGGGATTCAGCGATTTCAATTTTGAAGATCCGACCAATTGAACGCAAGTTATGAGCTTATAGCTGGGAAAATAGGAAAAAGTGTAGGACACTAAAGATTTCTGAATCCAGTATAATTTGTAGATTGAAGAAAATAATCAAACCTGTTCCATGCATACCCATTGCAGAAGACCTAAAACAAAACTTCGAATTTCTCTATCATCTTCATGTTAACTTTGATTAAAGCCTCGGATTCTTTCAACACAAAATCAATTTATACTTTCCTAAAGACCAAGTAAATAAATTCTTTCTAACGTAGCAGCCAATGACCGATTTTTTGAAATATGTTTTTTTATTGAAACAAAAATTCTTAAGCTCCATCTAGACGATCATTTCAGTTTCAGTTGACCTTTCAATTAATCTTTCAGTTAAGCTGATCTCTAACAGTGCATTTAGGCGTCAATCCGGTATTCACTTGAGCTTTTATTTAACTCGTGAACAGTCGAAATATAGAAGACATACATTGCCTAATGGACGATGAAGTGCGTTGGACCGTCCGTCATGCAGAAGGTATTCAGTTCGATTATCAGCCCTTGCGAAAAAGTTTTTTAGGGGTAGTACTGAATCTTGTAAAGAATTGACAAATCCTCCAAGAGTATCTCTTGTCATGAAAAGTACTGCTCATTAGCCGTTCTAAATCGGCAAATGTAGGTCCCCTATATTCCTGGTAGCACGCACACAGGAATGTTTGAGAGTTGTAAGTCACTAGGTCGTGGTTCTCTTCGAACAGTTGCACCACCAAATTTATTTTTATCAAATTGAACAAAGATTGGTATTTAAAAAGACGAACGCTATTGGACGTAAATTTAATGAGAGAATTAAGGTTTCAATATGGTGATTGTTCAAACTATTTACGTATGAGTGAAATGGTATATTTGGAGCTACTGCAACTTTTGAAGTCAATTATAAAAACAAAAGAAAATAGCAATATAAGAGAAGCCATATCAACTCACGAAAGTCTAAGTGCAACCTTCAGGTTTTTATCAAGTGGGAATACTCACCAAAGCCTTAAGTTTACTACTGCAGTATCGGCAGGTCTAAGTCTAAGTGCAATTATTTCTGAAACTTGTAACGTAATAATTAAGGTACTAAGGAATTATATTAAGGTCAAAACTTGTTTATTTGAAATATAAATTATGCGAGTGTATGAAAACTGGCTGCCAGCTGAAAGCTAAACTTATAGCTCAACTGAAATTGAAACGATGGACTGGTTGGGGATCAGACTCCTGACTGTAACCAACAGAAGTAAAAAAAAAAAAAAACTTACATTACTTACATCATTTCTTGTTGAGCCGGATTTGGTTTTACACTTTTAAGCATTTCCGATTTTCAATTTTGAACCGTTTAGGAAAATCGATGGTACAAAATGTCCATTTTGGTACGGGCTGTAGGGTTCGTAGCACCGTCCTTTTGAAACCTTATGTCATCGGTGTCCATACCATCCAATTTGAGCTAAAACAAATTGTTTATCATCAAACGATAGCGTCGCAGTTTACGGCGATGTCCTGACCAACATTATTCTCGAAAAAGTATGGACCGATGATGGCGCCATAGTCCAGTCATTTTAGGTTTTATCTGCGGAAAAATTCCTAGTGAGCTGAATTTTTGTATACACCTTTATTACGGCATTGTAATGAAGATGTGTAAAATCGACATTGATATCGTGCCGGCTAAAAAAGTTATAGGGGTCAAAAGGTCACAAAAATAGGTTTTTCGCAAATATCTCGCGATCTATTGCTCAGAGGTCAATAAAGGACATGATAAAAATTGTTTGTCGTGAAATTGTCTACAAAAAATGTCTCTTGCAAATTAACCGTTTTCGGAGTAGAGCGCTGAGAAAGCGAATATATTATGACGTTTTTTTTTTTTCACCTCGTTTCCTCACCACCTTCGAGGTAGAATGCAGGGCGCGTTTTTTTACATGTTTTCCCTCGTAGGCATAATCCATGATATGTAATCAGAGGTTTTTTTTATTTACGAGTGAATAATTTTTTATTTGAATACAGAAAAATACAGAAAAATTAACTTTAGTATATAATTTTTTTATCATTCATTGTCGATATCTTCAGTTTCTGTGTCATTAAGAATTGCATACCGCAATCTTCGATATTAAAAATGGTCTTCAGCTGTGTTAACTCGCTGATTCTATTCAGCATTTACACCAGCGATCTAACAGGTAGTCTAACTCGGGCAATTGTGTATGCCGTCGACCTAATAGTGTACAGAACAGCTCCCAAAGTCGAGGTCATAATAATTCTTTTGCACTGTGGCTTCAACAAGATTCAGTGATATTGCGATGATATGGAAGTCAGTTTCAGAAATCTGAAACTATTCTGCTTAGGACTCGATCCATCAGTGTGCCACTTGATGATATTTGTTTCGAGGATCTCAAGATAACTCCCATTTCTGATGGCCTCGTGTAGAGGTAATAGATAGAGGAGAACCTCTATAGCTGCGATAGGGCAGGTTCTCATTGCTCCTGTTATACAGATACACGCGCGCCCTTAGACTTTTTCTAGAGCTTCCCTTGTTCTTGATAATTCGGTTCTCTTGTGCTATGCAACCGCCCCATATGTAATGATTGTTCTTACCATCATAGTGTATATCCAGCTAAGGATGTTCGGTTTGCATCTGCATGACTTGCCTGCAAGTCTCTTGCAAATCATTAGGGCTTTTGTGGCTTTCCCGACTATAGCTTTTAAGTGTTTGTTCAAAAGGAGTCTACTATCTGGTAGAATTCCTAGATATTTTACCCCTCTCTGCGTTTCAATCACTTCACCAGCTAGATGGATAGGTTTCATATGTGGCAGAAGTTATTCCTTGTAAAAGGTATGATTGTCGTCTTGGAGGGGTTTATTGATAATCCTACAGATAGACACCATTTCCGTGTAATTGTTAGTCCTCTTTGGATTACCTACGGCTATGATAGCAACATCATCAGCAAATCCAATGGAGAATATACCTTGGGAGGTAAGATTTTCTAACAATTCATCCACTACAAGCAGTGGCGATTCCTCACAGTTGGCGAGGTTGGCGGCGCCAACCCTAAAATTTCAGCCTAATTATACGTAGGTACTACAAACAAATTCTTTGCATTAAAACTTGGATTCCTTCCTACATAAATACAAAAAACCTAACTATCCCAATGCTTTTAAATCCTTAAGAACCAAAAAAAACCTATTCAAATCGAGCCATTCACGGCAACTCCTACGTGCTATATTAATCCCATACAAAGCATCTCTCTAAATATTATTTTGCTTTCAATTTCGGTCTTGGGTTGGCTACAAAATTGGCGCCAACAAATCTCATACAAACTTCACTTTTATTTCCGATGTGCTGTCCCGTTCTATCTTTAAGAACAGACCGAAAAAATATTTACAAAGGTTGGCTCTAAAAAAAGAGCCAACCTGGGTAGAAGAATATGAAAATAATAAACGTGTGTGCTTGGTCGTTTGCAACGAATAGAAATTAAGATATCGTATTGTATCGACCAAAACAAAATAATGTGTCGTTTGGTCGTTTTTCGCGAGACAGTGTTAGTGGGATGGGATATGGTTTGGTTTGCTAATTTGAAAAATAAGGAAGAAGTTGGCTCTTATAAAAGAGCCAACTTGGGTAGCAAATTACGAGATAAAAATGTGTGCTTGCTCGCTTGTCTCGAGCATTGTATTTTATTCCTTGTTACCTACATACTATAAACATTTCATTTTTCAGTAGAATTGTTGTAGATTGATTATGTTTTTGAACAACTAAAGGTAAACGGAAATAAAATAAAAAAGGTTAATTTATACTCGCACTCTACTTATGCGTGAAATAAATAAAAAAAGCAAGATATTTAGTTTTAATTCGGTGGCGGAATTATGAAAAAAAAAAAAACTTTTCAATTACTTTTGTCTGATTTGAACTAAGCTAAGCCTTACCCTTTAAATTAAAAGATTAACATGTTCAATTTTGGCAGTCCACCATCGAAATTGTTCCATCGATAGCTGAAAAAAGAGCAGTTCGAAACGAAGAATTGTTTTCATACGAAATGAAATTTAAAAAATTATTTTTCGAAGTTATTGACAACCTTAGCATGCAGGTTTCCGAAAGATTTTCTTCCATTGAAAAATTAAAGTTTTTCAACCTGTTGAATGGCACAAAAATATTAGAATATCGCCGAAATCTAAATTTTCCTGATAACTTGATAAAACAATTGATTGAATATTACCCAGAAATATTTGAGTTTAGTCAACTGAAAAATGAATTGACCGTGTTATATGCCAACTCTACCGAAATTAAACTGTCAGAAAAAACATCAACAACAGCGAAAACTTTGACTCCATATGACGTTCTTCTCTGGTTGGAGTCCAAAAATATTTCTGGAAGGTTTGAACAAGTATATGCCGTTTCAAAACTAATTTGTACGATCCCAGCTACAACTGCCTCAGTCGAGCGTACTTTTTCTGCGTTAAAAAGAATAAAGACGTATCTTAGAAGTACACAAGGCCAGGAAAGATTAAGCAACTTATCTCTTATATCAATTGAAAAAGAAATGCTGTCGCAAATAAGAAAAAGCGAGAGTTTTTATGACCAAGTTCTCGATAATTTTTTGAAAATAGAGCGACGACGGCTTGATTTTTTGTATAGATAAACAATTTTTAAATAGAAAAAAGAATAAAAGAAAAAAATTAAAATTTTTTGTTTTGTTACATTATGTTTTGATAAAAAGATATTTTGTAGCCAACCCAGAACTGAAGACCAGAAATCGCCACTGACTACAAGACTCTTCAACAAGGGTGATAATACACCACCCTGAGGACAGCCTCTTGTTGTGATTACTTTTTTTTAAATTTTGTCCTTTTTGTGATAGTATTTTTAGTGCCTAACATTTCCATCTAGTTATGGTGATGGGTACGCATTTCCTAACAAAAGTTGTGCCTACAGCCTCGTGGGATGTGTTGTCGAAGGCTCCATCTATGTCTAAGAACGCATCTAATATTCTATCTTTTTTCTATATTTTGGGAATAAATATTAGCTTTCCTGTTCTCCATATACTTGGTATATACCCAAACGCAATGCTACTACGAAGAATATTAGTGAAGAATATTGTTAATGACACAGAAACTGAAGATATCGATAATGAATGATAAAAAAAAATTATATACTAAAGTTAATTTTTCTCTATTTTTCTGTATTCAAATAAAAAATTATTCACTCGTTAATAAAAAAAACCTCTGATTACATATCATGGATTACGCCTACGGGGGAAAACATGCAAAAAAAACGCGCCCTGCATTCTACCTCGAAGGTGGTGAGGAAACGAGGTGAAAAAAAAATTGTCATAATATATTCGCTTTCTCAGCGCTCTACTCCGAAAACGGTTAATTTTACAGAAAAATGCATGAGACATTTTTTGTAGACAATTTCACGACAAACAATTTTTATAATGACCCTTATTGACCTCTGAGCAATAGATCGCGAGATATTTGCGAAAAACTGATTTTTGTGACCTTTTGACTCCTATAACTTTTTTAGCCGGCACGATATCAATGTCGATTTTTCACATCTTCATTACAATGCCGTAATAAAGGTGTATACAAAAATTCAGCTCACTAGGAATTTTTCCGTAGATTGGGGTTTAAAATGCCTAAAATGACTGGACTACAAGCCCAAAATCAATACCAAACAGTGATTTTCTCTGTATGCATTATAATTTGGTGGATCTCGTGTAGATTGTGATTTCAAATTCGACAATTTAGCTTGTTGACGAAACAATTCATCCAGAAATTGGTCTCTTGATTTGTTGACCGAGACAGGTTATAACCACAGATAATTATAATTATCTGTGTTATAACTCTCCACGTTGATTTTGTAAGACAGCCAATATGACAGATGAAGCTTCAACAATATGACCAAAATCACCTTTCAAAATTCGTTTCATTTTCAAACGGGAATATCTCAAAAAAGTAACGTAGGTAATAGAATTTTTCTGACTTCGGATTCTACGAGTAGTTCAGCACATCGAAACTTTGGACACAACTTGGTTGATTTCTACCCATTTGAATCGGATTGGGTTCGGGTCAACAAAGTACAATTTTTTTCTTGAACTTTTTGTTGACTAAAATATAGGCATGGTCTATTTAATAGCAAACCTAATTTTTTTATAAAAATCGTTCGAGCCGTTTTTGAGATAGATAAATAAGATTTTTCATAACGGCTGGTCTGCAGAGACCGTTAGTCTTGGAGCTAAAAAAAATATTTCAATTTCTCCTCTAGGGAATCACCGAAGACCCTTAAATACCAATATGGAAGGAAATCGCTTTAGCGGCTTAGGTTGTTTCTTTAAATTTTGGTAGGGGCAAACCCCATTCATTAGGCCTAAAACGAGCTTTTTCTTAATCTAACTTAAATATAGCTCTTAAATCTGGGATTGTAGTGAATTGGAAGGATTATTAAGACAGAGTTTGAGGCAAGGTGAACTGAGGTTGAAGTTAATATTACAACTAACCCTACGAAGCATGCGAGTAATAGGTTCCTTGGAGCTATTATAAGTACGGGGGGGGGGGGGTACGTGTTGGAAGAGATGAAATTGTAGAGAGTTGTGCTGTCAACAGACCCTAGACCCTAGAGTTTGCTTTAAGTATAATCTCGTCAATATGTGTGAGAAAGTTGAGCTCTCTATCACATAAAATACCAAGGTCGCGAATTGACTCAGCGGTGGATATGGATTGATAATGGAGAAGGTATCGACGGGAAGTAGATTGGATGCGTTTTCGTGAAAATGTGAAATATTTAGCTCTAAGCAATTTTTCAGGGACCAGACAGAGAAACTTTTTAGATCAACTTGCAGAAGAGTGGAATCATGTGTGGAAGAAATGGTCTTGAAAAACTTTTATTCGTCGGCGTAGAGTGAAATATGGGAATGTTTAATGACCATTTCAATAACATTAATAATAAGAATAATGAAACCATCAGAGAAGGAAGATCTCACTCAAACTTTGCTTTCAAAATTTTGGATATACATATGTGAAAGTTTAGAAACCGAACGATAGTTTGTAACTTCAGGCTATGTGCCCTTTTTAGGTATTGGAGCTATGAGAGATATCTCCCATAACTGAGGAAATTCTCCTTGAGATAGAGATGAGCTAAAGATTTTTGAAAGGAAAAGAGAGAGTGTTGAAGAGCAATTATTGATAAATATGGCGGAGAGTTGATTCAGCTTATTTTCGATGAGAAATGAGTTAATGGTATGATGTTGAAATGGGCGCAGGGAGAAATTCGATAAATAATTGAAATAATTACAATCAGGTATAAAAAAGTCCTCGGTAAAGGATTGTTTCAAAAAAAAAAAAAATAGCAAAAAAGTTAGCGATTGCTCGTGGTTCGTTTGAAATTTCATTATTAAAAGATAGAGAAAGGCAGGATTAATATCGAATTTTCGTTAAAAGGTGGCAAATTAGAAGAAGGATTTAGGGTCTTTGATAAGATTACTGTAGGTTTGGATTAAATAGATAGAGGGAGTTTTTAAGTTTGGTAAAGTGAAGATAAGTACCAAGATAATTAGAATGGTCAGTTGAAGATCGAGAACGTAGAAAACTTGACCAAAACGTATTCCTTTTGTTACGCAACGATCGAAGCCTAAGATTATACCAGAGTGGGCAAAAAGACGAACTCTTACGTCGCCGTCATGAAAAGGGTACATGAAGAGAATTAAAACAGAAGACGAGAATTAAATATGTCTATAGCATCATTTACATTGATTTGAAAAGAAATTTTGCTTTACGAAAATCATGAGATATATTTTTGGAGGAGAAGTCTGTATAGCAGAATCATGACAAACATTTATTTTGAAAGGAGGGTGATAGTTGTCGTTAGAAGATATAGAAAGAGACATAGAAACAGACAGACGGAATTGCCCGACCGATTTTTGTCGTGTTCCCCATTATGGTAATGTAAACTTTGATCAAAATCTCGAGTATATAACATGCATACATACATACATATATCGCAAGTAGAAAGTGCACGATATTAATAAATGTTAACAGTCTGTAAATATACAATTTTTCATCAAAATCTTTTTGAGAAATATCAACTTTTCATTAATGGGCAGCATTTTCCCTAAAGCATATAAGAAATTATTGTTTTAAGGTCCGAAAAGATCGCATTTATCATATGAGGCTTGCTACGTTGACTTAAAGAATCTTTTCAATATTTTTTTTTTTTAATCAAATTGTATTTTATGCTCTAGAAAAAATCCATCTTCTCGATTATAATAACTCAATTAATCGAATGGAACTAAAATCACAAGAACAATTCCCAAAAGCCACCCACAATGATGCGGAAATTGTTCCCGCTTCAAAATTCCTTCAGTTTATTTTGTTCCACTTGAGAACAATTATCCACTAACTGCACAACCATTGAGAGCCCTCCCTATATCGAGAAAGATGACAATGATGCCCACAAGTAGTTTTCTAATTGAGATAAAAATAATGTACAAATGACTTAAACGACAGAGATGATTGTCTCAACTATAAAAACTATAAAACATTGCATACAAAAAAAATAATTAAAACTAACAATAGCTTCTTGCAAGAAGAACAAATAATGTCCAGCCGATCGTAAGAGCGGGGGCGTGCAGCGGCGGCGGGAGCAGAGAGATAAACAGACAAACTGACAAACGTTCTCACATAAAAACAAGCATCAAACGAGACACAGAAGTTATGAGTGTATTAACAGCCCATTCAGCAACTGAACTCCCACTTAAGAGTGAAAATCCGCAACAAAACAACGAAACAACAACAACAATGGCAACCCGTCTAAGACTTAAGTATCCAACAACTGCAAAAGGACGACCACCATTCACATTGAGTGAGATAGATGCAATGCAACTGGGGAGCTGCCGAACAGAATATCCGTCTGTCCTTCAATGTCACAGTGGAGAGGCTATTATCAGCGCAGCGCACCGCCCGCGGTAGCAATGTAGAATATGTTCTTCAATATAATTCCAATGACTGGAGGCTGCGATGTCAGTGGACATTTAAGGCGCAACAACTTTTTTTTACCCCCGAGGGAATCTCGTGCAGGGCTGTACTAGGCAGTAAATAACAATATTTTAAAAATTGTTCAAAACTATATGGAAACATTGAGCTAAAAAAAAAGGGCTCCCATTTGATATCTCGAACAATTATGAATTTGTTGAAATTAAAGTTTAAATCTTTTAAATGTATTTGCACATGTACGTATATTGTACATTTTTGAAAATATATTTTTTCAACAAAAAAAAATTATATAATTTTGATTCACAGTATTAAACTTTTTAAAAGCTTTTGAAAATAAAATGTATGGCTGGGTCGAACGAACATACTTTTATGTTTAAGAGACTTAGAATTTTTGGAATGAATTTTTGTTAAAGAAAAAAAAGAAAAATGTAATTTAAGAAACTCTCGGGGAAATTGTTCGAGTCATTTAGGCTGTAGTTAAACAGATATTATAGACAGAAATTTCGTCCTCCCTTTTTTTAACCGTTTATTTATTTACTTCATTCCATAACAATATTTCAATAGCTAAAAATAAATTTAAAAAACTATTTAGTTTCCTAAATATTTTAGTCAGTGCATTCATCTGTTAGTTGGTCACCTTTCAACTGATCAGAAAATCTCAGGAGTGTTGGAATAATAGGACAGACTTGGATTTTGATCTCTGTCTGAGATAGGTTTCGGGATTTAGACAACGTTACGAGATTTATATATTTAGTTGGTTTATCTATGAAAACGTATTCTTTATCCGATATAATAACACTTTCAGCACGGTGTTTCCAGTAATCGCTGAAACTATTCCGAAACTGCTGGTTAAACAGAATTTTCACATTTCTAAGAAGGAATTCGTTTGTAACGTTTTAATGTCATTAATAATTTCTTAATTTTCATGTTAAGGCTACCGATATAGAAATCACACTTCCCGTTAGAAAGATTCCTTTTTCTAGGAACACTTCTAGAAGAAGCGTAATTCCTATATTTTCTGGGGGCGAAATGCTGAAATCGGCACCAATCAGTTTACTTAAAATTTAATTTAGGGACCTTGTGTCACGTAGCGCTGACTCGTCAAGAAATAACATCAATATGACTATTGCATGATGATCATATTCATACGGCAATAATAATATTGTATGACTTTGGACCGGTTGATTCTATACTCGATCTGTTTGTTCGCGATAAATCGATTTAAGATTCTCTCTCTTCCATTCGCCACCGTGTCCAACCAGGCCGGGTTTTTCTCGTTTAAATCTTCGGCTTAAATATTATTGTTACTTAAACTATTAAATTGGTTATCGGAAGCTTGCAGATCGTGTGGCAAATATCAAATACAGACAACCCTTAACCTCAACAGGCAGAGAGAAAATGGTCGTCTCCAAACAACTGAAATTAAGATTAAAACTTTGATTGATATACATATAAGTAACGATGGAGCTTAAGTTGAGACTAAGTATTCCCTAACCGAGTTTTATCCTCGCGTCCGTATAAAATTATACGAGTAGCATAATGGCATAATGGTTAGTGCATTAGAATTTCATGCAGAAGGTCTTGGATTTGATTCTCAGCTACTGCAAAAAAGTTGTAGTGGCTCTTGGGAGGAATTGACAAATCCTCTAAGAGTATCTCTTGTCGTGATAAGGGTTGCTCATTAGTCCCCTCCATTCCTGGTCACACGCACACAGGAATGGTTGAGAGTTTTAAGTCGTTTAGGCTTAAGCTCTCTACGAACTGCTATGGCCTCCTATACTTTGATAATAAAACACTTACCCCCAGTTTCACAGTGGGAAGTTTAAACTTAAGTTCAGCTGAACCTGAACTGAAGTTTAAATTTGAAGTTCAACTCGTCCGGTTTCACAGTCTAATCTAAACTTCAGTTCAATAGAACTTAGTTTGGAAGTTTGTTTTGTTTAAAAATACCGTTGTGACCTGTGAATTTGAGTTAAAAATTACAAAAAATGGAAAGTTGTATCAAGAAACCAATGATTGTGCAAAAAAAAAAGAAGTAATAACTTTTCAAAAGCAGACGTAGATTTACATTATAGAAAACAAAAAGACTGATAAAGTGCAATGGAAAGAAAAAACCACAGCATTGGAGTCCATTGCTAATGATTTTAACTCCAAGTGTGGCTCCCATTACCAATCATCAGATGTATTGAATACCAAATACGAAAATTTGAAAAAAAAGAACCAAACAAAATTATGCTTCTGAGAAGCGAAAGCTTTACGAAACTCGTGGTGGTCCTTATGAAATAAAAAATGATGCGTTGGATAGTATCATTTTAGAAATTCTTGGTGACCAGGCTCAAGGACTACCATCGGTTTACGACAGTGATATTATAAATCCAGAAAGTAAGTAGTATTTAACCAGAATGTTTTTACAGCTTAACTAATTACTTTTATTTAATTTATAATAAAGATGCGATCGCAAATGAAAAAAAAAAAACAAGAATGTCCTGCTGAGCAGGCTGAAGAAAAAGAAAACCAGAGCCAGGGATCAGTAGATTGGATGAACGAACCAAATACTAAAAATATTTATGCTAAAAAAAGGCCACAGTTCTTACGAGTACTGCTCGAAAAAGAAATTTGACTGCCGACAAGTGGCAGAAGCTAGCAGAAGAAAAATGCAAGTTAGCGCGAGACTGCAACAGGAAATACTAACACTTGAAATTATCCATATAAAAGAGGAGCATTAGAAAAAAATGGTAATTTTCGATGCTGAACTGGAAAAAATAAAAAAAGAAATTATAAAGATGAAATGAATGCGTCCAACGTTACTTTTTTTAATCAATATAAATATTATTTGTCTTTATTTGGTTTGCATTTTAGTTAAAGTCATGTTTGTGTTTTGTTTTTTTTTTTGTTAAACAATGAAGTTCAGTTATTTACTTTGTTTGCTTTTTTTCGTGTTACAATAAACTACATCTTTGTTAACATGAAAAAATGGTATTTTATTAATCGTTCTCCATTGAATGTGTTTTTCTTTTCTCACATTCGCAACTAATATAAATGTTTCCTCATCACTTACATATGTCTTCAAAATCACTTTCTGAACTCGACATTTCAAAATACAATATTTTTTGTGTAATTATTTATTGAAAAACGATTTACATATATTTCCTTGTACGCCACCGGGCTGAGGTTTAAACGGCAGAATACTGGTGTTCAATTTAAACTACAGAATGAACTCAGTTCAAGGTTTAAACGGAACTGTGAAACCGAATTATTTGCTGAACTGAAGTTTAAACTAAAAGTGGAGTTTAAACTTCCACTGTGAAACTGGGGGTTAGAAATTAAAGCTCGGACAATTGCATTTCAATACCATACAATATCTTGTAAGCAATAAAAGCATTGTTTGAGATGCAAATCCCCAAGCCTGCAATACCGGTGAAACAAAGCCATTACTCGTTTATTAAATTGTGTTTTTATAATTTATTTATACTAATGGTAGCGATCTCTTTACTAAGCCCAACCATGTGTTTTTATTTTTTACATTCCGACATCAAAAGTGTATATGCATCAAGTTCAATTTCGACAACAAGTTAAGTCAAGACAGAACAAATAAGGAGTACCACAAAGAAGATCAGCGATTGTTCGGCAAATGACAATATATACATAGTAGCATAACTCCAAGACTTTTAACGTTAACTCTGGCATACCAAAGGGCAGCCATTTAGACCCTTTTCTTTTTATTTTATTTATAAATGACTTACAATCTGTATTAAAGCACTCATTTACGAGTATGCAGATGATGTAACAATCTTCGAAACTATTTCAAATTCTCATTATTGTGAAGAATTGCAATGTGACCTTTATTCGTTTTTTAATGGTCTGTTTGCAACTTTTTATTTCTTAACATCGACAAATGTAAGGCTATGAGTTTTGCGAGGAGGATTTGTGTAACATCTTTTAATTATTTGTTCACAATTAGAGCATGGCGTAAGCCGTCAGGCGAACAAATTTAATTATTAATATGTTTATCCTTGATGTGTCATTGAATTCACATAACACATTAACTCCATAAATTTATATAGAGCCAATTTAATTCTTGGTTGGGTAAAGAGAGTGTCAAGGCAATTTTCTAATCCCTTCTGTTACAAAGTAGATGTGTAAGACATGCTTCCAACTTTCATGGACCAGTTCAATGTACACATGTAAATCCAGCCCTGAAGTGGGAAGAACCGTTGCTTCATATCTGTACGCGATGAGGATTGTACGTTGCCGCTAATATTGTTGTCCAAACGGAAGGAAAAAAATGTCAAACATGGAATTAATTAGATTTCAATTGCTTGTCGCCACTTGATTGACTACTTGTGTCTTCAGTTCTATGTTTGTGTTTGTGTATATCTACATACATATCATCCCAGCGCTTGTTATCATCTCTTGGCTCGAAACTTCTCTATATGACTGTAATACCTCACTCACAGTGGGCAGTGTAGTAAAGCAACACATTCATCCGACTTCGACAGCAATTAAGTTAATCAAGATGAATTACTGTTGGATTAGATGTTCGGAATTTTATTGAACATACGTACTCAATATAGAGTGTGCATCAAACTGTATCTATAGATGCAAAATAAAAGTTGCTTTTGATATCTCAGATACCTTGCCAAATTGATACTCGTTCATTATTCAATTATCCTTCAAATAGAAATCTCACACTTATGTATATGATAATCCTTTGAAATTTATAACGCACAGATGTTCGCAGGAAGAAATCAATTTCTATCATCTCCTATAAGTTTTGCCAACACAAAATTGTCAACACCTAGGTCGCAATTTAATTTACAACCACTGCGGGATAAAATACCAAAACTATAAACCAGACCAACAACACCTTTTATTTGACAGAATAATTTGCAATTAAATGTCTATGGTTTAATGCAATAATTATGATAGATACACAGGGAAAAAATATTGGAAGATTTGTTATACTCTGTCCAACAAAAATTGTCAGTACAGGGAAGATAGGACGTTTGTCTCTCATTCTGGTTGCATCGCCATGCATAAGTGTGTCGCCTTTTAAAGTTCTCATAGGGATTCCGTAGTTTACATTATAAATCGCCGCAAATGAGAGTAAAAAACGCGCAGGACTACCGTCTGCCGATTCAAAAAGACTGAAAACAATATTCAATTCACCTTTTACCACAACACCAAGCGGTAAGATAATATGCGCGTTTTTTTAAGGTGAAAAGCAATACGACAACACTCAACATACTCATCTTCTTAAAATGTGTTCTCAAAAGCTTCAAATCCCAAAAGCTCCTTAATAAAAACCAAGGTTCGGACTTTACTTCGATCGAAGTAGATCTACTTCGATTTTGATAAAAACAAATTAATCTACTTCCCTACTTCTCTTTTTTATGATAGCGCTGATTTATTCCATAAAAAACAAGTTTAATGTTTTCGAAATCACTTATAGAAAAACGTAAAGATATTTAGCCAACTATTGAATTGATACAATTCTTACTAAAGTACAAGTTTGTTGATGGAAAATTTACTTTAAAATAGATATATTTAATAAAAATTTTTTTAAAAGTCTGAACTCAGAATTCACTTATATATTTTATGTTTTCAGAATTCACTTATATATTTTATGTTTATACGAGTATAACTTAATTTCCTAAAACTACTTCGAAAATTTTGGATCTACTTCAGTTTTTTTCCGTATCTACTTCAAAAATTTAAAACCTAAGTCCGAACCCTGATAAAAACCACTGAAAAAGCTCCTTGCTTGCAATTGAGAATGATAATGGTAACTCTGTTTTGATGTCGATAAAGAGTGCACGATCGTATTGAGTGACACTTGGACTTGACACAAGCGTTACCACTTCCGAAAAAAAAGTCGAAGTAGATTTGAAGAAAAAAGTGAAGTTAATTGAGAAAAATCGAAGTAGATTTCAAAGTGACTTTAAGAAAAAATAATGCATACAAATTTTTTTTATTAAATGAATATTATTAGATATTTAAAATTGTCATTACATTTCTTTTAATTTTAAAGAAATTTCGTATACAATTACTCATTTGTGTATTTGTACTGTATTGACGTTCTTTTATTTTATGGTAACTATGGGGCTAAATACTACTACCTACTTAGAGTGAAATAGAGAAAAAGAAGTAGATTTGGTCTTTATTTTGTAAAATTGAAGTAGATTGCAACAAAGATTTTTAAAATGAAGTAGATTTCAGTATTTTTCTGATGGTGCGAAGTAGGAAGTAGATTTTAAAATATATTGAAAAAAAGAAGTAGATTTACTTCAATTGAAGTAAAGTGGTACCACTGCTTGACACTCTTGACAGTATCTCATCAGCAGTGGAAGACGACGGTCGTGTTGGGGTGTAAAAATTTGTGCGAAGAATTACTACAACAATTCCTTAAGAAAAGTCAGTGGCTTGCTCTTTTTTAGTGTCATTTTTCCGAACGCATTGTAGTGAGGGTGCATCAGGCGCCACTGCTTTAAAAAAAGCTCTCCCATAAGGCCTGTACTGACAATTTTTGTTGGAGAAAGTATAGTTGAATATCAACGGGAGCAGCACCTATTTACATTTTTAGACAGAAGTTAAAGAATTCCCTAAATAAAGGGTGGTTAGATTTTAAGGGCCGATGTTGAGTGTGACCCACACCTAAACGTCAAGTTTTTTTCTGCATTTCATTTGACATTTCTCAATTTCAGTCTAACTCAATTTGAACTATGGAAAGATACACAATCGAGCACCGCGTTAAAGTTATTCAGGCTTATTATGAAAATGGGCGTTCAAATCAAAATTCATATCGTGCACTTCGTGATTTTTTCGGTCAATTTAATCGTCCAAATGTGCGTACAATCGGAAAAATCGTACAAAAATTTGAGCAAACCGGGTCTGTAGGAGATGTGAAAACACCAGTGCATGCTCGTACAGCTCGTATTGCAGAAAATATTGCTGCTGTTCGCTATAGTGTGGCTGAAGAGCCGTCCACCTCAACTCGTCGTCGTGGCCAACAATTGCACCTCTCACGCTCGTCGTTGATGAACATTATGCATAAAGACTTGCATTTACACGCTTACAAGGTGCAATTGACTCAAGAACTAAAGCCCCTTGACCATTTGAAGCGTCGTCAATGGTCAGAATGGTGGCAAGAAATGGCAACAGTGGATGATCAATTTTCGAAGAAAATCACATTTTCACCTCAGTGGATTCGTCAATAAGCAGAATTGCCGCATTTGGGCGAATGATAATCCAAGAGTGATTGTCGAAAAATAAATGCACTCACAAAGAGTGACTGTTTGGTGCGGTTTATGGGCTGGCGGCATCATCGGGCCGTATTTTTTCCAAAATGAGGCCGGTCAGGCAGTTACTGTGAATGGTGTTCGCTATAGTGAGATGATAACGAACGTTTTATGGCCCCCGAATTGGAAGATATGGATGTGGACGATATGTGGTTTCAACAGGACGGTGCCGCTTGCTACACAGCTAACGAAACAGTGGCTCTTTTGCGCGACAAATTCAATGGCCGTGTTATCTCACGTGGTGGCGATGTCAATTGGCCGCCAAGTTCATGTGATTTGATACCGTTGGACTTCTTTCTTTGGGCTTATTTGAAAGAAAAGGAGTACATCGATAAGCCAGCAACAATTCAAGAGCTAAAGGATGAGATAATTCGGCACATTAACGGAATAGAACCTCAATTATGCCTCAGCATCATCGAAAATATGGACCATCGGATGGAGGTGTGCCGCCGAGGTCGCGGCAGCCATTTGGCCGATATTTTGTTCCATACATAATTATACAGAGGCTACTGGGTCATTTGAACTCGGCTATTGAAATCAGTTGTTCTGCTTCCCCATCGTTAGACTTACAAAAATTTTTTGTATCTGGTTCTCAAGGTATTGGGACGTATTTATTAGTGATTAACCAAGCAAATAAAAGGAGAACCAACTTTAGTGATTCCGTCCGAAAGAACAGCCTGACTTCTCAAATGGAAATAGAAGTACAACAGAAGTATTAATCTCTTTTACATCACCTGCAAGATCATTCCCGCAGCATTATTTGAATGTTTTGAATTGTTCGTCAACAAACTGATAGGCCCAAGTCAGTGTGGCATTAGACAACTAAATTCCACCATTAATCAAATATTCATATTACGGCAGATCTTGAATCAAATTTGTATCGATATCAAGGCTGCGCATGAAAGTATGTATCGACGTACAGAGGCCACCTATTAAAGAGTGGGTCATCTAGTGGTTTCTTTTTAAATACTAACTTATTTTGACACTGACAGCTGTTTCCCGCTCGAAATCTTGACAGAAAGGAAGTATCATACCTTCGCAAAACGAAATGAGTCGCTTAAGGCTTTAACAACGTTGAGAAATATTGAAAACTTATTTCCAAGGTGAGTGCTTTGTGGCCCTCCCTTTATAGATCAATATCTTGATTTGGCATCCCTGACAAACTCGTCCAACAGTTAACGCTCCTACCTCAAAGTCACCAAAGCAACTCCCAAAATTTTTGAGGTCAAAAACTCTTTTAGACAAGGATACGTTTGCACTGTCATGCGATTTCTTTAACATTGTTTTTGAATGAATAGTGTATAACTCTCGCTTCAACACTAGAAGCACAATCTTTTAAAAGCCCATCCAACTCCCCATATCATTACGACGATATCGAAAAGTTGCATTGTACGTATATTGATGGAAGCGAAGAAGATGGGTTTAATAGTCAATATGAGGTCAAGACCTTTGTCTACTTAGACTTCGCTATAATATCAGACAACAATAAGGGAATGCCTTAATATCTTTTTTTTTTTTTGGGAAATTCTCCGAGTGATTTTTGGTCCCAACTTTATATGTAAACGGTGACCAAAACAAAAGATTAAAAACTAATATTCAGCGCCACTAAACTAACCAACAGAGTTAAAACCCAACGACTTTTAACAATAGCAAAACAAAACATACTCCTGTTCGAAAAATATTTGAATCCAACTCCGATGGACGGCGCAGTTTTGTTGCACACAAAACACACAAAAGTGGAAGAGAACTTCTCAACCAAATTCAAGAACGATGTGCGACAATGTAATCAGATAGCTAAGGTTCAAGCTGGCAGGAAAATCGTGTTGGTTGAGGCCCAGGTCTACCCGTTATTTCAATTCTATTATGATATTATTACCAAGAAAGGATTAGATCACTTTCTCGATATTAGTCTTGCAGAAAATTAATTTTGTACCTCTATTTCTAGGAATATAAAGGAGTATGAAAACACCTCGGGAGGAATCTACTGAAAAGTTCTAATCAGATAAATCTTAATTTCTGTCGAAATGACAAAATTTTTCTCTCAGTGCATATACAAACGACGACGCCCGTGCTCCACAGGACGATACCACACTGGCATGGCACGAGACATCTCGAAACATCTTTTGATGCTCTCCGATATCAAAGAGAGTCATCAATATCATCAACAAATCAATTTGCTCGAAATAAATTAAGCCAACGTCATTGCCCCCGTTCCTACGCCATCACCGTTGTCATCGTCGTCTTTCTCGTCCTATCAACCCTTTTTCTTTTTTTTTTGCCCTCCCTGATGTCATGAATAAATCAGTGAAAATATTTTCCCGCCAACCATTTGCATATATAAAACTTACGCCAGCGACGAGTTCGTAGGTACAACATTTGCTTTTCTTTTTTGGGGAAAAAGCCTCATCAATAATGTACAATATGGCGAATCCATAAATAATTTGAACTTTTCGCAATGCACTTTAAAGTAATTATACCATCGCATCGTGATTATGTGTGCATATGTGTGTGGGTCTGTGATGTTTATAGATACATCTATTGATAGAATGTAGCTTAGCTTATCGATATTACCCTATAATCCACCTGTCACCTCCTTTTTCTCAACTGAACACACACACAAAAACACATGAACACACTATAATGAGAAAGAAGGGGCATTTTTCTCTTCAATTTTCCAATCGATCACACGATATACTCGTATGTGTGTTCATTCCTTTGGGGGCAATCTATTTATCGCACACGATGTGGAAAATTGAAGTTAAGTGCTCAATTGGAAGGTTATTTTATCGGATTTTATAACATAACAGTGTGGCGAAAATGTTTTTATATTTGAAATAATTAATTTTTGATTACATTTCTTCCAAAAACCAATTTTTCTTAATTATGTTCAATTATTTTTTTAGAAAATTTGATCATTCGTTGTTATTATTTATGAGAAAAATTAATCTCTTTGATGTGAAGGGATTTACAATATGGACTTGACAACTTTCACTGTGAATGCACTAGTGTATATACCAATGCCCAAACTGTCAATGTCAAAACCATTCAGTTAAAACAAAATTTTCATCATAACGGAGAACGTTTACAATTTATTGTAAAAGGTTTTTCAATTGGCGCTGGTAGATTTTGGCAGCCTGTGGCGGCCATATTGTTTTGGTCACATCTGTCAAATTCACTGTTTATTTTTCAGTTACTATTGCTTGATTACCAATACAAGGTTCGCTCAAAGCTCATGAGTCATGACCATAGACAACGTCGTTTGTTCGCGCTGACTAAGCTTTGGGGCGTTTTGCAAGAGGATCGCAAATCTACCAGAAGACTCATCTTTAGTGACGAGTCGTATTTCGAGATGAATGGCTTTGTTGACAAGCAATATTGCCATAATATACGACGACATGAGATCCACGAGTTTTGCCAGGTGATAATGCATCGTTAAATAGTTACCGTTTGGTGTAGATTTTGGGCCGGTGGTGGTGCCGTCAATGGTCAATGGTCCGTATTTTTTGTTGGTAAGGCGGAAATCGTCAATGGCGAGCACTTCAAAACGATGGTAACCAATTTCTTATGGCCCAAACCCAAATTGAACCATATGGACCTTGAAGACATGTGATTTCAGCGTGACATACAACCAACTCCACGGTTGACATTCTGCATGAACGATTTGAAGGTAAAGTTATCTCTCGCAGATTTGACCCCGCTAAACATTTTTTCGTGGAGTTTCCTGTAGTCGCAGTTATAAGCGAATTAACCCTAATCGACCCATGGCCTTAAGGTGAACATAATAACACAGTCCATCGCTTAAATTCAGCCGAATTGAAGCGAAAGAGTCAATGAGAATTCAAACACCGGGATCAGATTCATCGTTAAAATGTTAGGAGGGCATATGAATGATGTTATACTCGATGCATAATGGCATAAAAGGGCCTTTCAAATGTTTTAAATTGTGTTCTTCTTTCATGATGGGGCTAGTTGTAACATTTTTTTCGAGGAGAGTTATAACATGTTGAAACTAACGCCGTTCATTATTCTATTTTTACCCAAAGGCACAACGAAGATAAAAAAAACTTGGACTTTAACTGACACTTCAGAAAACCAAACACTATTCGAAGAGAAAAATAAAATATTATCCAAAAAGAGAGCCAAGAAAAAAAAAAACAGATTTAGAAATAAGTTTTAGCCTCTTTATGGGATAAAAAAGATTTCTGCCTCATTTGCTCTCAGTCATTTTCCAAGAACTTGTCTGCTGAAAATGGGTTAAGTTCATGTCATGTAAGAAGTCGGCCCCGACAAAGTCTACATAATGCTTGGCATAGGTGTTTCTTTTATTAAAGAGTTATATTTTTTGTTAGAAATAAAATATTTTCTGAAAATTTAATATCTCGAAAAAGGGTTGATGATTCTTTTTCAAAATTATATTTTTAATTTATATTTCAAAATACTTAAAATATGTTTACGAAACGTTTTTTGTTTGTATAAATTGAAGTACTAATAAAATTTCTGCAACGACTTTTAACTTTTGTTCCGATAATTGCACACTTATTCGGCTCCATTGAGGTAACCGTCGGAGCAGAACTTTCTCCGCAACGCATCCTTCGTCGGAGATTCAATTTCAGTTTGAAGTAGCTTTCATCGGAAGAAATTTTAGAGAAATCCAGAGACGAATTGCGATGGATATAAATTTCAGTCAGAGATGTGCTAATTAACCGATATATGGAAAATGCGATATATTTTCGATAGTTTTTTATAAAATAAACACCATAAGCGTTTTTAACAATAAGAAACCGGTGAGAGAGTGTAATTTATTGTTTATAAAAAGTATTTTTTTAATTATAATGCGCTAGCGTTTTTAAGAAATGTAATTAGATGCACCGATTTTTAAATCAAAACTATCGAATAAAGTCCCTTCCCTATTTCCAAACGTATGTTTTTTGTTTCCATTTGAAGTGTCAAAAAAAGAATAAATTGAAAAAAAAAAACTTGAAAAACAATATTTTATATTTATTTGACTAATAGGTAATCACAATGAAAATGGATCAATGCACAAAACAAAAGATCACGAACGAACTTTTTTCCATTCAAACATCCATTTGTCTTGGTCCCAATTAATTTAACTGATTGGGCCAGATCTTCACAAACACAGCTACAATTTCTGGTTTCTTTTTGGTGTAATCGGCTCATATTGTTGCGAACTTGTTTTTTCGTTCTGCCTAAGAACAAAAAGTCTATTATAAATAGGTAACACAAGTTAACTCAAATAAAGTTAATTTCTTTATTACTTACATTTTAATTAACTATTTCTTTAAAAAGAAAACACTCCGCAACAAGAACTTGTTGGAGGATTTCGGAGAAAATTTCGTTTGTATGTGTCAAAAATAAGTGCTTCATCGCACACAAATGGCATGCGTTGAATTTCGTCGGAGAGAATTTCCGATCAGCTGATCGGAGAAATACCTTGAAGCAAAATGTCTCCGATTCGTAGGTAATCGGAGAGAATTCCGCTCCGACAGTTACCTCGATAGGGCCGATTAAAAAATAGCAAGAGGCTTTCTACTTCTTGAGCTCAAAGTATTTATAACTCGTTTTACGAAAATATAATGTTTTCGAATTTTTCTTAAAAAAGAATACTTGGAATTTGAAATTCAAGTAAATTTCCTCATTTTAAATTTCATTTATGCTCTGAGTTGGTCTGCCATGGTCAAAATTCTAATGAGAAGTGAAGTTCAACAGCACGTTTGACGAATGTGAACGTGTTTATGTTTTTCATAGATCAAATTTTCATAATGCCTCGCTTGTCAAACAAATTGGAGAATGTGTACGTCCCTATTAATGCTTCGAGCAAATAGTTGTAACATCTCTGTTTGGATATGGGTGAACAAATTTAATGGTGTATCTACCAAATAACATCCCTGTTTAAAAATAAGTCTAACAAACTTTACATTACGAAGCGGAGTTCGGTGGTGCGCTCTTTTTCTAACAATATTTAACTTTTGAAAAAATAGTTTCGTTCCCTTACTTTGAAACTCTACTACAGAGACGTTAAAAGAGCCGAAGGAGTTAGTCTAATGTGAACAATGAACACTGTCTTAAAATTAACGAATAAAAAGTCAATTATAGCTACGTATATGCATTAACGGCGGTCATATTTCTATCAATGCGATAGTTGCAGCACATGGTCGAAAAATACATACGAATGTGAACGCTTATACAAGAATTGTTAAACGGGTTTTATCTTATTTACTTAAGGTGGCGCTACAGTCTGGTTCGATCCCTAGCTATCTGTCTCCAGTTTTGCACTTCAAGTTGGTTAAGGTCCTCTCCCAATAGTGTGCGCCATATGAGTCGCGCTCTTCGTCTTCTGCAACGTCCCTCGGGTTTGGATTCGAAGACTTTACGGGCCGGAGCATTTGGGTTCATTCGCTCTACATAACCCAGCCATCTCAGTCTTTGGACTTTTATTCGTTTGAGTAATTCCAAATACCACATGGCGAACTTTTCTCTCGAAACATCCAAAAGCGTTCTCATTCACTTTCGACAAGATCCATGTTCTTGCACCATACACAAGGGCCGGGTTGATGAGAGTTTTATAGAGGAACACTTTAGTTCCTCGAGAGAGGACATGTTTATTGAGATGCCTTCTTAACCCAAAGTAGCAGCAATTTGCAAGAGTTATTCTGTTTGATTTCAGCGCTGGTGTTATCATCTGAATTAATAGCGGCACATAGAAAGACAAAATCCTTAAATAGCTCAAAATTATAGCTGTCTATGGTAACGTTCTATCCAACAGGTGTTGTATGTCCTTTCTTGATGACGGCATATACTTAGTCTTGCCATCATTGGGAACTAAACCCATCTTCTTCGTTTCCGTCTCAATTCTCACAAACACGCCACTGATATCACGTTTTGTTCTTCCAATTATGTCAATGTCGTCGGCGTATCTGAGTTATTGGACGGACTTTTGAAAGATTGTGCCATTTGTGTTGGCTTGTGATGGAGCAGCGTGCGTTCTCCATCGTCATCCTGCACAAACGGACAAGTTTGTCGGGGATGCCAAAACTAGACATTGCTTTATATAGTTTATAGATGCTATCATACGCGGCTTTGAAATCCATGAAAAGTTAGTAGGTGTCGATTTGAAGTTCCTGGATTTTTTACAAGATCTCCCGTTATGTGAATATTTAATCGATAGTGGACTTTCCTGATCTACGGCCACATTGTTATAGATCTATCTGGATGTTGACAAAAGAGAGAAACAGGACATGTCGATCTCCTGCAATTGTAGCCGTCCAACGTGGAGATTCCTCGCAGTACTCCTTGTTTTGGCTTGGATCGGGATATCCGCAGCCGTAAGTTGGCTACAACGAGGTAGTGTTCAGAGTCGATGTTAATCCCTCGGAACATGCAGACATTCCCTATATTGGAGAAGTGCCTTTTGTGAATATCAACATGTTTGATCTACATATATGTTAAATCTACCAGAACGTCTCGCCCCATAGAAAAGCCGATCAGCCTGAATTCGTTATCGGAGGTGGTGTTGTGCAAGCTATATCTTTCAATCGTGTCACCAAAGATATCTTCTTTTACTAGCTTGGCATTAAAATCATCAAGGACAGTTTTAATGTCATAACGAGGGCACTGGTCGCCTGTTTTATTCAGGAGCGAGTAGAAAATATTTTTGGTATTTATATTCTTTCTTTTATGTTAGAGCATGCGCTCAAATGAGGTTTATGTTGACGAATTTAGTCTTGATGCGAATTGTCGTGAGGTGTACGTTCACACAAGTGAAACTTAAGACTTTTTATCTGAGCCTTATTCTAATAACAAATCCGTAGCAGATATCGTAGTCTTTTAATTTTCGTCTCCCTGGGCCATCTGGTGGCATTTCTTGGATGGCGCTAATATCTGCTTTATAGCAGTTAAGGGCTTCCGCTAATTCCCTAACATTCCACTTACAGATCCGAAGCTCGTTATCCTTATTTCGTTTGCCTATTTCATCATCACTGAATCTGTCCATATCCAAGGCTTGTTTTTGCTTCAAAACTATTATTTTATGTGACCGGGAAGTCACCCCGACGCACGGCACAACCCCCAACCTGAAGGGACACAGCCTTACCCTGACCACAAGAACCCTTGAGCCGGAACTCCAAATATGTCGTTTTAACTCTGTAAGGTTCTCACTAAATAGTTCAGCCGAACTGGAACTGTAGACGCCACTGTTAATTCCATCTGGGGAATTCATCTGTTGCTGCCTGTATCAAAGGAGGGATGCCTTAGTTGGAACACGTCTCCCCCTCTCTCAGATTTTGATCATATTTTTTTTATTCTTAAGCACTAAAAAGTTTAAATAATATTTTGTTTTTCCAAGAGAATTAAATCAGACCAAAAACATAAATGTTAAAAAAAGAGCCAAGTTCTTCTATACAAAAACCTTTGTATAACAAGTCAGCCGTGAAAAGTACTGAGATCTAAAAGTACGCCAAGTTCTTACTTCATGAAGGTTTAAAGTAGAATAATATTGAAACAGCTACAATGTAATAGAGAAATTTTATTATTTAATGATTACTGATTAAAATTTGATGGGCTTACTGGTCAAGTTTTTAAAACCTTTTGAATTGGGCATAAACAAAACTTGCCAAGTAAGCCCATCAAATTTTAGTTTCATTGTTCTACTACTATCGGAAGTGCTCCATATATAATTTACATCAGTTCTGAGGAAGTAGGCGGATACCACGCCCCCTGAATGGAAAACCTCAAATTTCATGACAAGACCTACCGCTGTGCAAAATTACAAGATTCTACGATGTCGGGAAGTGCTATATAATTTTGATGATCTGTCAGTCAGTCAGTCATTCAGTCAGTTACGGTTTTTGTGATTTTTTAGGCCTTATATCTCAGGAACCGCTTATGCTTGAAAATTGAAATTTGGTGAGGCGCCTGTGCCTGACTAGCTTAGCATATATTCGCACTTTTAAGTTTCTGACTTCATTGGTACTGAAGATAGGGAGAGGTCAAAAATCGCCTGAGTTTGTTCATGTAAAAAGGGTGTAGTGCCAGAACTTGGCTGGGCACTACCGTGCCCTTTGATCGAATAAAATAAACCCATCAATATTTCTCATTTTCAAAAATTAAACTCCACATAAAGTAATAGAATAATATAATCTGTAAAAACTTAGATCGAGAATAATCTGCTGAACAATTTATTATTGCGCTGAGTTGTACAGTTAGAACCGAAAATTCGATTTCTGAGCTGGAGTATATAACTTTCAACTAAAATACTTGGCTAAATTTAAGCTTAATGGGAGCTAAAATTATACATGACCTACGTGCAACTCTTCATTCCATGACCTGCATTAAACAATCCAAAAAACGACATTTTGAAGACATTTTGATGGTGGATCGTGGGATATCACAACATTCAAAGACACAACCAGTGCTAGTGCTAGATCAATTTATAAATATTTTTTTTTCTGTTGACTAAAAATTTGATTATTCATATTGCTGCTTACCGCCACTGTAACTGTTCCCATTAAGTCTTTTGAAGAGAATCTATGCCATGGGAGTGGAAGTTTACTTAATAGTTTTTCTTGGATTTTCCCAAACAATATTAAGGGTAAATCGAATGTGCACAAAAACGATATCGTAAATCATAACAACGATGGTGCGGCGCAGTGTGGCGCTCGACGGAAAGGCACTGAATTCTTATATTAACTTGGTCCGAAGACAGGTTTCAGTTCACACGGAACCGGATTATTATTTGTTTGTGCTTCTTATAGTGCGCCCATAGATCGTCGATGGCACTCCAAGCTTCTCCTCTATAAACAGCAACACTCACTTGTCTATACGATATATAAGACTTTATTCTAGTAAAATAAGATTTTCATTTTGGCTGAAGTTGAGGGTGGTGTGGGCTTAGGCTATACATTGCACATTGAGCTGGAGCTGAATCTGGTTAGCCTAGGCGTGCCTATAGTTTTCTGAACTTTAAGCGGAATACCTGATGTGGTAGTCTGCACGAAGACACGAAGATAATATTGCGCAGACAAGCAGTCTTAAGACTTGCAACAACAACCTGGCGATGACGAGGAAAATATATATCATCGAAATAGCTCAACGGTTAAGTGAGATTGGAACCCAAGGTAATTATTGTTTGTTTTCATTTTTTATTTTACTGCAGGAGCGGAAAACTTGTTTACGGATTGGCATGACAGTGGACAGAGGAAATTGCGCATGAGGGAGCTTAAAAGTAAATGGTGATTTAAGATTACGTTCGGATTCATACAATTTATGGAGGAAATATTTTGTTATTATGTAGAGCAAGTAATTCAAATTGTGTGAAAAATTATTTACTTACAAAGAAACGGTGAAACTTCTGTGGAAGTACCTGAAAGTATAAGAACAAAAGAAATTGGTACAAATTTGATAGTTACATTAAATTAATAAAACTTTATGGCTTGTAATGATAGGAATAATAACTATAAATTATAATATCTATTGCTCAAAATTTTAAATAGCCTATTATTAAGGCATTAGTTTGATACTACTTAAAAATTAGCTAACTTTAAAGTAGTTTACTAACTCCTTCATAATTTTAACTATTTTCTAACTAGCGTCGTACTAAAGCAATTTTCTTAATAAATTGCTTCTGAACGCACCTAAAACTAAGTAAACAGATCTTTTTTTGACGTTTGAAAATGTCAAAAAGTCATATGAAGTTAGCACCGTACTAAAAAATTAAAATGGGTATTTGATGATTTTAATTTTAATATAAGGGTAGAAAAAGTAAAATTGTTGTTTTAACCTAGTTTCATACTAAAACAGTCTTAGCATCGTACTAATTCAACTAAAATGTTGCGCTTATACTATTATATAAAAGTTTTTCTTTTGTTTGCTCGTCAGCTTGGCTGTATATGAGAGCAAAACTAACAAACAAACAAAAAAAAAACGCTCAAATTAATACATTAAGCAAAACTTTTACATACTTATCTGCTGTGTTATACGTCCCATTTTAAAGTCAAGCATTTAAGCTAAGTAAACTAAAAAATTTGAGGAGTTCCATTTTTAAGTGTTTTGACGTTTCTCTAATATTCTTCTTATTCAAGGTCATCTAAACGATAACAGCGCCCATGTCTATGTTTGCCATCTACTTAAGTTGCGCTTACACGTGTCTTTATAAGACCCATCAGCACTGAAAACTGGGATCAATTATTCTAAAACCTGTTTATATTTTTGTCATAAAAATTTCTGGGATAACCCAGAGTTAGTAGATACTCCCAATAAATTGAATTCGAGTAAACACAAAAACAGAAAAACAGCTTTTCAGTTTGGAATTTTCAGTTGTCAAAAGTTTTAATGTAATTAAGCCTGTTACATTAGCTATTAACACATAAGTTTTTTTTTTCATAGTAGCAAGACAACAAAAAAAAAAAAAACAACTACAAAATTGCAACGTTTAAATTGCATATACATATATAGTTTCGGGGCCAACCTGAATTACCCTACTTTTTGATGGATAGACACAATCCATCCTTAATTGATGAGAAATAATGGCGCTATACACAAATAAAAGAAACTTCAAAACGATTCTGCTCTTTAATTATTTGTGGATTAAAAATATGTGGATGATCATTAATTGTAGAAAATGGGGAATAGCTGTGTTCATGTATTTACTTTTAAAAATAAAATATGAAAACCATGTGTATACGAAAATAAAATGAAAAGTAGTTTAAACAAAAAAAAGTGTCATGCGTCCATTACTTTTTGGACATTTTTCGAATCATGATCTTAAATAATTTTTTTGCTTGATTTTAGTATTCAGCGGGCGCAACGCCCGGTTATTATCAGCTCTCAGATATAGAATTTGTAAGGACAATTAAAGTTAATCTTACAATAGTACAGATTTTTTAAATTAATAGCAACTACTTTTTTAATATTGAAATGTTTTCTCCTCCTTCTACTTATATGCATTGTAACGAAGCGTTACACTTTCCCTCCTACCGCCCGAAAACCTCCCAACTACCGCCGCCGTATACCGAATCACTACATTAAAAACATTAAAATGCCCGCTTGAAACCTCATTTAATTTACCGAACCGACGCTATTTTCAATTTTAAATCAACCAACGTACCAACCTCCCGAACCCTGGGTTGCTGTCGCTTTACATATCACGGCGCTTTGCCGCACCATACTACCGAGCCGTCTTGCCAAAAGCAAATTAGCATATATATATACTATGCCACCGAACCCTGGGTTATTATTCACTTCATACCGAACCCCGAGAGCATTTAACTGCGTACATCCATATAAGGAATGATGACAACCAGATGTTTGATAAGATGTATGCATGTATGACGTTGTTGGTAGTTTGTTTATTTCTTTCAATACACACTGCCTTTTGACTGAAATATTAATAAGGAGATGTGAATAAGCAATACAAATTCGTCTTCTACCTTTGCTGATGTTTTGTACCAATCAAGTGTACATAAAGGGAGAAAACCAAGCTAATAAAATTAAATTCGGGAACCGAATAAATTAATTAGCAAGTAGGAACACACTGCTGGGTACGAAGTGTACTAGATAGTAGTTCCGAAAAACATTTTGGGTTCTGAACCCCTACCTGCCGCTTAACCTGACCTGTTTCCCTGACCTGTTCCCCCCGTTTATTTCTATGCTCCACTTCTTCTAAGTGTAGCGTGGACAAGGCTTGACCTACACCGATTATTCTTCTAGTCTTTTGCTAGAAGCAGGGCCGTATCCCCACCGATTCTTTCTGTGGCTACCCTTCTTCAAAGAGTACCACAGACAAGCTTGTTGTCGCGAACAAAGCTCCGATTATTCTTCTAGTTTGCTGCTAGGAGCAAGAAGGTTTTTGTACCTGTTTATTTCTACCCTTCTTCTAAGTGTAGCGTGGACAAGGCTTGACCTACACCGATTATTCTTCTAGTCTTTTGCTAGAAGCAGGGCCGTATCCCCACTGATTCTTTCTGTGGCTACCCTTCCTCAAAGAGTACCACAGACACGCTTGTTGTCGCGAACAAAGCACCGATTATTCTTCTGGTTTGCTGCTAGGAGCAAGAAGGTATTTGTACCTGGTTATTTCTACGCTCCCCTTCTTCTAAGTGTAGCGTAGACAAGGCTTGACCTAAACCGATTTTTCTTCTAGTCTTTTGCTAGAAGCAGGGCCGTATCCCCACTGATTCTTTCTGTGGCTACCCTTCCTCAAAGAGTACCACAGACACGCTTGTTGTCGCGAACAAAGCACCGATTATTCTTCTGGTTTGCTGCTAGGAGCAAGAAGGTATTTGTACCTGGTTATTTCTACGCTCCCCTTCTTCTAAGTGTAGCGTAGACAAGGCTTGACCTAAACCGATTTTTCTTCTAGTCTTTTGCTGGAAGCAGGGCCGTATCCCCACCGATTCCTTCTGTGGCTACCCTTCTTCAAAGAGTACCACGGACACGCTTGTTGCCGCGAACAGAGCACAGATTATTCTTCTAGTCTTTTGCTAGAAGCAGGGCCGTCATCCCAAATGATTATTTCTGTGGCTACCCTTCTTCAAAGAGTACCATAGACAAGCTTGTTGCCGCGAACGTAGCCCCGATTTTTCCTCCGGTCTTTTGCTGGATGCATTATTAAACCGTAAAGCCGTATATGAAATATTATGTTAGTTATAATAAGAATATTTGTTATTAAATTATATGAAATACTTTGTTAATTAAATAAGAAGAAGTAACTAAAGAAATTGTAAACGCTGTAACCGAATTTGTAAATGAATAAAGATTGAATTGATTTGGAGTTTGGAAACTTCTACCCAAGTTCTTTGCTTTCTTTGGGACAAATCCTGGACACCGACGAGCCTACCTCAGCCTCGAAATAAAAAAAGCATCACAAATTGGCGCCCGAGCAGGGACCTCAAGAAGTTTCAACCGAACTCCCACCGCCGCCGACCGACCTGGAAACTTCGAAAGGTACCACCGACCGCCGTATACCGTCCGCCAGTATCCAAACTACACCGTCATAACAAATCAATTTTTAATACGAAACATATTCCGAATACCGCACCATGTCCGACTCCGAAGATCAAGACGATCAATACCTGAATCCGTATAAGAACCTGGGTTTCATCTACTTCCTTAAGAAGGTCGAGCTTATCGACATGCTTAACGCTCGGAATTTAGATGCCACGGGAAATATGCAAGTTCTTCGACAACGTCTTAGCCGATACCTGAAGAAAGTTCGTGATCAAGGGTCAACTCAAAACTTGTGTGAACATTGGGAGAGCGTCGTGGAAGAACGAAATAATGAAGACCCGTCAACCGAAAACCCGCCTGAAAAAAACATATCCGCCGCAACCGCTTCGATACACCGCACCGATATCCAAATGCCTGCACCGATAAATTTTGGGACCGAAGTTAAATTCCCTCTCTACGTGCAAACCACTATGCCTGTACCCCAGCTTCCGAAATCATCAACCTTTCAAGACACTCCAAGACCTTTTGTAGAACAAGATACCAGTAGAATAGATCCGAGACCCAATCCCACCCGCCTTACCTTAAGCTATGAAGCAGAGGTTATGAATAACGTCCGTAAATGGGGTTTAAGATTTGATGGTTCTGGAAACCCGTTGGAGTTCATTGAAAGAGTAATGGAGTTGTCACGCTGTTATAACATACCACAGACCGACATATTACGAGCTCTGCCAGAAATTTTTAGATGAACTGCTTTGGAGTGGCTAAGAATCAAGAGTAATAGTTTTACTACCTGGAATGATTTCCACCAAGCTTTTGTCCAGCAGTTTTTACCGGCCCGTTATGTTCATAAGTTAGAGGATGAAATTTTCCGAAGACGTCAGGGACCGCGTGAAAAAGCCAAGGAATACATTATGGGAAGCCAGTATTTGATTCATCAACACCCGCGAATGACGATCACCGAAAACTTAGACCGAATCTTCGATAGCCTCCGACCTGAATATAGGTACTACATTCGACGTCCAGATTTTGAAACTATAGACGAACTAATCTTATTGGTTCAAGAATATGAAGCCATTAGAAATGACGACCGGAACATTCGTCCCGCACCGGCCAGTGGATCTCCTGCAAGTCCGATACACCGCACTGCTCAATTAGCTAACACTCCCTACGATCGCTTTACTCATTGCTGGAACTGCAAACAAAGAGGGCATCGTAAGGAAACATGTCGAAGACCTTTTAGACTTTTTTGTTCCTTTTGCGGAGAAGACGGAAGATTGTCCAAAGATTGCCCATGCAGGCGAAACACAGTAGCCGTTTTAGATTCGCCACCTTTACCAGACCCTCGCTATTTTGTACCAATTAAGTTGAACAACCAGACCTTCCATGCTTTAGTTGATACCGGTTCAACAAAAACTTTTGTTGGTCAAGCTCTAAGACAAAAATTCATAGACTTGGAACTGCCTGTGCAAAATAACATTCGACCAATACGTTTGGCGAATGGCGATCCCGTGATAACCTCAGAGCATTATACCGTTACACTTTTCCTTGGTAAGATGTCCCTTACAGGCGAAATAACATACCTGCCTTCCCTTGACAGCGACGCCGTACTTGGAATGGATTTCCTGCGTCAAACCAATCTTCAACTCTTTATAGGAGGGAAAGCTGTGACAGAAAAGGAAAATACCTGCCGACCGCATATCCGAAATTTTTATTCCGAACCTGAACCTAGAGCTGATTTTATTTGCAGTACATTGTCAACCAGCAACGAATAAGTTTTTGATAACCCTGCAACCGTTGAAAATCAAATTTGTTTTTCCTTTTTAAACATGAATACCGACCATGACCAGCCGAAAGAGCTTTCAACGAGTCGTCGGAGCCCCAGAAACCCTCAGAGATATCCGAGAACACCGAGCCCGAGGTTTCATCGACTATCATCGTTGGAACGTCCCACTATCCCAGACCCGAAGCCGAAAACCGAACCCGACCGTAACCGCCAGATTAATTCAGTAGTCACTAGAGTTCCTAGACGAGGAGGTCGCCCGACAGTACCTGCCTCAGTCGACCCATGTGTAAGGCAGCAGACCAGGCCGACCAAAATAGGAGCTCCGACCCATACTGAAAAGAAACCTGAGTTTCCTGAGCTGCAGCCCAAACGCCGCTCTGCACGAGACCCATCCGTAATTCATGACCTGCATTCTATCAGGCCTATCGCCCCAAGAGTCTCTCCGTCCAAGGAATTAGACAAGTTCAGAGCTGCCAAGAAGGTGGCTGAAGAGAAATGGTTGTCAAGAAATCCGCCACGAACGAATCCGATCCCTGAATTCCCGAGGACTACCGGTTTCATACAGCCGATTCCGCACAAGCCTTTGGTTCCTCACACTATAACCAGCGCTAATCGATCGAATATGCCCAACGTCTCTGGGATCTGTAGAGGACAACCTACTTTTCCCCCCGCTGCAGTAGGTGCCCAGAATACTACCGTTTACCACCAAATTTCGGCGACACAAGAACCGTTACCATTATTCAAATCTAACCGATCGGCTGAAGAGCAGCCTCAGACAACCCGTCCGGAATCCCGAACCGAAGTTTCAACTGTCCCTTTCGATCCATTTAAGGGCATAGTATTAAAGGGACCGCAACATTACCGGACCTTTTACATTCATCGCCCGTGGGGCGACATATCCGTGCGCATGAACCGCAAAGGCACCGAGGCCAGCTTGAAATTTAAGAACTTCACCAAAATTGTTGAAGTAACAGAGAAGGATATGTAAATATCTTGATCACGCTTCCTAATCGTTAAATTGCTATAGCATATAAAGCGTGTTCTCGTGATTACCAAGTAAAGCAAAGTAAACAAATTCACAAAAACGATCCACATCTCAACTTTATTTAAATATTTAGGGATTGTCACTTATGTACATTATGTATCATTAACTAAATTTCATTCCTTATTTTGCTTGGCTTCCATCATTTTTCTTTTTTAACGAATTCAACTCAAAAATGTTGACACTTGATAAATATAACAAAACAAAAACAGTTTTGCCAACATTCATCATTGAAAAAATCAATTCAGCGCCCTCTCAGTTTGAAAAAGTTAACTAATCATCGGAACTCGATTTTACTTCGGATGAAAAGCTAAAGTAATAGCCAGTAAGTTTTTGTTGTTGTTTTCTTTGTTAAATTTTTACTTTGCTGTACTTTCTTGTCACGAGAACACGCCTATTGGCACCTGGTAAGTTGCTTTGCACGCCACATGTAAGTCAGTGTGTGTACTGAAAAATGGAGATAGAATTTTTACGATTTGTCGTTCAATGTATTTCCCATTAGAAAATACAAAAAGGGGCTCGAAAAACATAAATTTTACTAATTAATTTTATATCAGCGGGTATCAATATTATGATTTTAACAGAATAATAATATGTGTTTATTTCTAAATCAGGTGGAAAATATAGTTAAGTAGATGTAATGTAACTCTGTAGAACGCTTTGGAAAAATCTAATATGCACTGCGCCTTGAGTTTATTTTGATAATATTGCAGTCTAATATCTTCCAAGACTTTTACTATCATAGTAGAGCAAGAGTGGTAAGCCTTAAAACCTGATTGTTTAGTTTAGTTTATTCATCAAACAGATTACTATAAATATAAAATTGTACATATATATAAACAAAAAGATACATAAATAAATAGTATAATTACATATCATGTAGACATAGCAAAGCCAACCATATTTTTTTTATACATTTATTTTAATACATTATTTAGAATTGATTGACAATTTAATAAATGCTGGTTATATATTTAAATCTAATGAACTTCCTGTTCGAATATAACTTACAGCCACATATAAAGATAGACTAAATAAATAACAGTTAATTTTATAGATGTAGCTTCAACAATATGGCCACAATCACCTGTCAAAGCGCGGAAATCCCTTTTGAAAAACCATCATTTGACAAAAATATACATATTTTGTACAATGGATTACTTGACCAATTTTCTTACATCTTCTTTAACTTCTGGCGGCTTTTACCAAATAAATGTTTGTATTTAAAATTTCAACAAATCAATCTACACGACTTGTTTATGCAGGTTACGGCAACATTCCATTGTTGGCAAGGCTATTTTAAATACAGGATATACAAAATACAGTAAAGGCCATTTTATGAATCTTTGTCCTTTTTAAAACTATAATAAACCTTCATACTTCACGAAGTCCTGAAGCATAGAGTGTCTCTTTCCTTTCTCTGCGATCCCAAATTGTCAATGTGGCTGAGCTAATGTAGTCGAAATATTTGGAAATTTTGGACACGGTCAATTTTGTTTTATGTTGATTGATGTGTGGATCCGAAGCTTATAACTATAGTATTATTTATGTAAGGCCAATTAGTTGGAAAGCGTATTATTTTGTTGTTTCTAGAAAGCTGTACATATCAACAAATCTGATATAAAAGTTTCATCCAGCGGGTCATTAAAAATCCCATTAATAGATTATTTAGCTTATTTTCTGGAAGAAGAGCATGTTTTGAAAGTCAATTACTTTGCTTCTAAGCCTGGTGCTCAAAGCGAATCAGCATCCATTAATATGAAATCTGTTACAAACCTTTCTGTATCAAACTTTTCAGTTTCAGCTGATCAGTAGGAGACATGAAGACTTCAGCTCAAAAAAATGTTCGATATTTGAAAAGATATCAATACACTAGCCGCCAGCCAAAAACCAAATGCTGTTCAAGAGAACCTGATGCCGTCTTATTTTAACCGGCTATTTTGATTTTTGTTTAAGTAACTTTCGTATTTTTTGATTACTAAAAAAATACCACTCTATGAAGAGATCTGTTAAGAACTTAAAACCCTTAAAATCTTTCCTGAACATGAATTTTATTGTGATATCAATATTAAAGAATGTTAGATTTGCATTGTTTAGTTTAGATGTATTGGATGGCCTCAAGTCTGAAACTCATAAAAGTCATAGAAGTATAACAGAAACATTTGAATCTCTCAAGCACCGTCGCAATGTTTCTTGTCTTTCATTATTTTCCCGTACTTCTATAAACAGTGCTTTAGCGAAATAGCCAGTTGCATTCCTCCCCTTAAACAATTTAACCGCAATACCCGCGCTTTTAGGAATGCTCATCAGTTTACCCTTGAGCCCAATTTCGGACGTACTGTGAAATACAGAGATTCTTTCTTTAGCTGGACTACACGCATGTGGAATGCTCTACCCAGCTCTATTTTTCCTTCCCATTGAAATGTTCAAAAATTTAAAACTAATGTGCATCGGTATCTCCTTTTATACCCTTCCTTGTTTTCCTAACGCTCGTACTGTGATAATTATTTTAAGGGTAGTAATAACCCCTTGAGTGTGCGCTAATTATAAAAAAAAGAAAGAAGTATTAAAATTAAAATTTGTCTGAAATACAAGAAAACATGAGAGTTCCACTGGCCTGATAGCCCACTTTTCAAAATGAAATCATTTTCAAAGTTTATACCACCATACTTACTCAAAAATTAATATACAAAAAATTGTTTTTTGTCCTTAAATTCATTTACGTTTCAATTTTATTTTGACTATGCAAAACACGCACTGGCAAGCATACTTTAATTTATTTTATTTCAATTTACATGCCTACTAATTAACTGAAAAAATATTAAAACATATGTATGTATTTGCATAAAGAGTTCAAAACATACCCCAACCAATAATCATAAAATTTTATTTTTAAATTCAAAAGCCCATTCTGTAGAAATGTAAAACAATTCATTAAAATAGAACTTTGACATTTTAACGTTATCAGATGGCTAACTCAGGATCTTAATCCACTCCATGCATTAAGCTAATTAAGAGACTTTCTCGCATGCAGACTTCATCTTCCTTTGAGCTTTTCAAGAATAGGAATATTTATATGTATGAATGTACAATTGTACATATATAAAATATACATTGAAACTCACATAGACTCACCAGCAGTCGACACTGCTTATTCGTTAAATAAAAAATTATTTGTATTTTCAAAAATAAAAAATAAATAAAATGCACGACTGGATCGCACGAACTTGCTCACATGTAATAGACTAGGAATTTTAAAAACGAATGTTATTAGAGAAAACTGTTCATAAGGATACAATTATTTTTTTAAATTCACTTAGTAGTAAGAGACAAAAACAGAATGCTATGCAATTATGAATTTATGCAAGAACAAAAATTCTAGGTCGTTGTAGTGGTTTCTTAAAAAAATAAGCTTTTATGTAAAAATTTTTTAAAACATTAAAAAAAAAAATTTGGTACGCCAACTTTAAATTTTTATTATTGTACGAATGAAAATTAAATATCCTAAAAAAATTTTGAGCCGTTTTTGAGATATCGAATTTTCCAAAAAAAAAATGTTTATTTTCAAAAATTAAAAAAATATTTTTTTTTAAAGTTTTGAAATGTAATGTTTTTAAGCAACTCTATAAAATATTTCATTAAAATCCGTTATGTCGATAGTGAGCAATTCAAAATTAAAAATAAGGTTCTATGGTAATAACAAGCTGTAATATCTTAATTTCAATTTTTTCTTATTAAATTAAAAATCGTAAGAATTAGTAGAAAGAAAAAAAATTATCAAAATTCTAGCCGCTGCAGCTGTTTTCGAGAGAAAAACGATTTTTTAAAACCATTTTTTAATATTTGTATGGGGGTACCTTTATTTTTAAGTAAAATTATTTTTTTTTCTCATATCTTGTAGATTATATTGAGAAACTTTTATTTATCAAGTTTAAAGAAAAATCTAGCATTTGGTTTTGGAAATATTGAGTTTTGAAAAAAAATAAAATTTTTTAAATCCAAACATTTTTTTTTTTTTGACAATTTGAATACACAATTCTATTCAAGTTTTAAGGGAGCTTTAGCAAAAAATTGAGAAAATCAAAAACCAAAGAAATGTTTCCAGGGGGATACCCTCAATAACCATTTTTTGGAATTTTTTTTTCAATCATTACCTAGTTTCAATTAAATGAAATTTTTTGGTATCTTTCTTTTTTAAATCTGTCGAACAGTTTTTGAGAAAAAAAATATTATTTATAAAATTTCTAAAAAATAAAATGCACGACTGGATCGCACGAACTTGCTCTTATGTAAAAGTACTTTGGAATTTAAGATACATTTTTTAAATATAAAACATGGATTTAATGAGATAATAATGTTCAAATGCATAAAATTGCCGTCTGGTTTCCGGAAAAGTACGAATTTATGCAAATAAACCTTAAAAAATCATTTTATTATTAAATAAATTTTTTATAAATATAAGAAATTTCTCTAAAATTTTACAAGAAAAAAATGTGGGATGCGAATTTTAAGTATTTAATAATATTGGTTTAAGGAAATAATTTCAAAAAATAATCGTTCATAGGTTTTGAAGATATTGATTAAAAAATTTTTTTTTTAAACCAAAAAATATTTTTTAGAATATTTTAATATACAATATTATTTTAAACTTAAGGGGACTCCTGCTAAAAATGTTGGGTTAAAATCCTTAGAGTCGTTAATAAAAAAGTCGAAAATCAAAAAAACGAGTCTATGGCAGGTACCCCTAATAACATTTTGGCCCAAAATTTTTGTTGACCAAAATGTAGTCCATGTCCATAATATCACACCTAATTTTTTTTATCAAAATCGTTAGAGCCGTTTTCGAGATAAATAAGATTTTGTATTACGGGTGTATGGGGGGTACCCTTAGTTTTGGAGCTAAAAAAAAAATTTCAATTTCTCCTCTAGGGAATCACCGAAGACCCTTAACTACCGAGATTGAAAGAAATAGGTCCAGGGGTTTAGGCTGTAGTGAGAGATACAGACATACAGACACACTGAAACATGTTTTCTGTGTACTAAATTTTCCTTAAAATTTTTATAAAAAAATTGATATGCAAATTGTTAGTACCTAATAAAATACATTTTAAAACGTAATTTAAAAATTTAATCGTGTATCGGTTTTCAAGATATTGAATTTTCAAAACAAAAATTGTATTATTTTTTTAAAAATCCAAAAACTATTTTTTCGAAAAAAAATTTTAGTTTATATTTTTTCAAATGCAAAGCAGCTCCTGCATAAAAATTTTGGTTAAAATCGTTAGAGCCGTTGGTGAGAAATTCGAAAATCAAAAAAACCGTTCTATGACAGGTACCCCTAATAACATTTCCCCCCAAATTTTTTTTTCACCAAAATATAGTCCATGTCCATAATATCACACTTAATTTTTTTTATCAAAATCGTTAGAGCCGTTTTCGAGATAAATAAAATTTTGTATTACGGGTGTACGGGGGGTACCCTTAGTTTTGGAGCTAAAAAAAAAAAAGATTGTGTGTACTGACGTACGCGCGGTTGAAGTAAAACTTCTTTTTCCTCAAGCAAAGCTTCTGTAAGATTATAACCTACGAACAAACATTTTGTATTCTAAAAACATGTCGCTGTCTTTGACTGATAACGTGACGGTTTGACATGTCACTGACAGCTGCATAGAGAATTTTTTACCACCAACGCCGGAAAAGAAGTTTTACTTCAAAAAATTGAATGTGCGCGCCTAGCCTTAAATGAAATCGAGAAGAAAAGTACAAAACTCCCATGCCACTTGACAAGCAAGTTGCCTCGCTTTGTTTGTATTACCCTAGGGCTGCACGTGCAAGTATTGGCAAGCATGTTGTAATCTTGTAATGTACACATGCATTTCTTATTAACCCGTACAAACCCGAACAACTTAGTAGTCACCTGGCATTAATTCAGTATCCAGGCAACTTGGAAAGCAAGTACACTGACAGCGGCACTCTTGTAAAATTAATTATTAAAGTATTTGATTGATTAGTCGGGTGACGTTCAAATTTATAAATACCAAAACAAATGTCGGTGGCGTGTGCGATTAAGCGAATAAATATTATTAAAAAGTATAATTTCAAAACTTTCAGGCAACCTGATGGTCATATGGCATGCCGTCTATGACAGCAAGAATACAAATGGTAGTGGATATACCCAACTTTTTGGCCAGTACTTTGTATGCGAGGGTTAGGTGTTGGTAAAATTTATTTGGATTGCAATATGCTTGTCAATAATTATTCGGTTGCATAGCCATTGCGCGTCTGAACCTATAGTTTTATGTTTATATTTGAATGCAGCCATTTGAAATATGTAAATTCTAAATCGTATCCAACTTCATGTTTTACTTTGCACATGCTAAAAACATGTCGCTGTCTTTGACGGATGGCGTGACGGTTTGACATGTCACTGACAGCTGCATAGAAATTTTTTTACCCCCAACGCCGGAAAAGAAGTTTTACTTCAAAAATTTCAATTTCTCCTCTAGGGAATCACCGAAGACCCTTAACTACCGAGTTTGAAGAAAATACCTCCAGTAGTTTAGGCTGTAGTTCGAGGTACAGACATACAGACATACAGACATACAGACAGACAGACGGAATTGTCGGACCCACTTTTTTCGTCTTCGCTATCATCGTAATGTCAACTTTGATCGAAATTTCGAGTTTGATTTTTTTCCGAATGCATAACTTGCCTTATAGTACCTATAAGTCGCAAGTAAAAATGAGAAAGCATTGTGTTGAAACAAATGTCAAGAAATGATCCTGTGGCATAAAATCGTTGAATAATAACCACTTAAATTATTTTGTATTGCACTGATGGGTTCGTTTCGGTTCTAAATGACGACCATCTTAGTTAAAGTGACATGTTAACCTGGTAAAATAAACAGATTGCTAAATTAAAATGTACCTTCCTAACCAATACGTTTTTCTACTGGTGATGAAAGCTTATGTAGTGATAGTCTGACGCACCAAAATAAGTTTGTTTCGCGACAGACTTGTGCTGTCTGACATCTGATGGATTCCAACTACAGTCAAGTGAACCAAAAATTGCTTCTTATAAAAAATTTTTATACAAAATTCGTTATATAGAAAATGTATTTTGTTTAACACTGCAAGTCCTCTTTTATATTTAAAAAAAATGGCACAAAAAAATCCATTTTAACATTGCTTTATCCACATCACCGTATTTTATTTTTGTTAGTTTTTTTTTTGCTTCAATTTGAACTTGCTTCCGCAAACTTTAAAATTTTTACTTATTTTTTTTTTAAATTGCTGACAATGTACTGAAGGACACTCCAAATTTTTTAGCAACTTCTTTTCTAACCTTTTAACTTTTTGGATTATCGACAATTTGGCCGATAGTTGAATAGCCTTCTTCTTGGACATTTGTGAATACACGGTAAATAAAATGCATGACTGGGTCGCACGAACTTGCTCTTATGTAAGCGACTGAGAATTTCAAAAATTAATGTTATTGGAGAAAAATTGTTCATAAGCATTGCGTTTATAAGAAAAAATTTTGGTACGCCAATTTAAAATTTTTATTAAATTTACAAACAAAAATATGGAGCCGTTTCTGAGATATCGAATTTTCCAAAAAACAAGTAGATTTTTTTTCAAAAAATCAAAAATTATTTTTTTAAAGTTTTGAAACGCAATGTTTTTCAAACTTCTTAGAAGCTTCTATATAAAAAATTTCGTAAAAATCCGTTCGGTCGATAATGAGAAATTCTAAATTTGAAAAAATAGTTCTATGGTAGGTACAATCAGTGATATCTTGATTTCAAATTTTTCTTATTTGATTATATATCGTAAAAATTAATAAGAAGAAAAAAAAATTTTTAGCAAAATTCTCGGAACAGTTTTCGAGAAAAATAGGATTTTCGAAAACCATTTTTTAACATTTGTATGGAGGGTACCCTTATTTTTGGGTGAATTAATTTTTTTTTTCTTACGTCTTATAATTTATATCAAAAAACTTTTATTTATCAAGTTTTAAAAAAAATCGAGCTTGGAAGTTTCGAAATATTGAGTTTAAAAAAAAAATTTGATACACTATAATATTGAGACTGCTGGGGAGCCTTAACATAAAAAAATGATAAAAATCGGTGTTACCGTTTTTGAGGAAATCAAAAACAAAAAAAAATAGTTCCAAGGAGGGTACCAATGATATACATTTTTTGGAAAATTTTTTTTCAACCATTACCTAACTTTAACTAAATGAAATTTCGCACAGTTTTTGAGCAAAAAAAAAATTTTATGAAATTTCGAAAAAAAAAGTGAAGAAAAGCGGCTAAGCCGTTTAGGCTGTAGTCGAACTGACAGACAGACAGACAGAATTGAGAGACCCACTTTTTTGGTCTTCGCTATCAACGTAATGTCAACTTTGATCAAAATTTCAAGTTCGCTTTTTTTTCCGAATGCATAACTTGCCTTATAGTACCTATAAGTCGCAAGTAAAAATGCAAAATCAAATGATTGATCTGTTGCGTAAAAGTTCTACTACTTTTCATTAATTTATTTTTGATATTGATATTTATTTTATTAATAACATAAGTATATTAAAAACACAATTTTTTTTAAGTAATACTTAGAACAAGGTGGTTAACATGTTTTAATTGATACATTTGTAATATTAAATTGGATTTGAAATTTTAAATTAAATGAAATAAGATCACTCAAGTTAATATACAGAATTTTACTTTAAAAAGGAAAAAGAAAAAGATAGTTTATATTACAAAGAAGTTTTTTTTTTTTTTTTTTTTTTTTTAAAGAAAAGGAAATAATTGAATTTAGCACTTCAAATGATCTTCTAGAGCCGTTTTAAATCTATCGCAGTTGTTAATTCCCCTCAACTCGGCAGGTAATGAGTTCTACAGACCTACGGAGTACACAAAGAACTGGCGCTTGGAAACGTTGTACCTATGTGTTGGGACAATAAGTACTCGGCTTCTTTGCAACTGAGGTAAAATAATTTTTTCGTATAAGTATGCAGGAGTTTTCTTTTGCATCAAATTGAATAAAAATAATAAAACTTTGCTGTCAAGATGATTTTGAAATGACATTCCATAGAAGCCATTCGCGTAGTCGGAGACATGGTCAAATCGACGAAGAGAATAAACGAAGCGTATAACGTTGTTAAATGCAACTCTTAGTTTTCTTTGGCTGACACTGTCGACACTACAGAAAATTAAACTACCATAGGTTAAGATCGGTAAAACCAAGGTTTTAACCAAGATAGATTTTACTTTAGTAGGTAGGCAGCCACCAGTGAGGTAAAGAACTCTGAGTGCACCGTAAGTTTTTCCAAGAGCGCGTGATATATGATCATCCCAAGTTAAGGTTTGATTGAAAATTATGCCTATACATACATATTTTTACTTAAAGAAAATCTTGCCAAAAAGGGCGAGTTCCCTTTTAAAATTAGGAACAAAAACCGTAGCAGGCTTTGATCTCAAAATTTAAAATTGATATTTCGTTATAAAGAAACAATTTTTGCTTTTGGGTCAAAGTGAATAAGTTCCTTATAAAGAGAATATCGCTATAGAGAATTTCGTTATAAAGAACCTAAGTCATGTTGGTTTATTTGTAAGGGGAAGGGGAACAAAGTGGAATCCGCTAGAGAGGGAATTACGTTATAAGAAAGTTCGTTATAAAGAAGTTTGACTGTATTTCTCTATTTCCATTTGATGAAGGCCTTTAACATTGTTCGCATTTAAGATGGAAAACCAATCGGTCTTTCAATAATCATTACCCGGGTAGAATTTTCGACTCGATAATGCCAAGGCCACAGCTAGTTTTTCTTAGTTTCAATCATGGCCCTATCGAGCCATGTTAATTTGTTAATGCTCTGTATATAATGGGCCTTGCTAGATGTTCCTATATGGGCCCTAGATGGGTCTTCACAAGTAGCACAAGAGCTACGGCAATTCTTAAAAAATTATTAGAAACAATAAAAAAAATTTTTTTAATTTTTTATTATTGCTGATTATTTTCATTTTTTCTTTGCCTCTCCCTATTATTCGACTCTTTAAGTGATTTTTTGCTGGAATGAAAGAATTTTTTTTTAATTTACCTCCACTGAGATTCGAACTCGAGTCCTCTCGCTTGCCGTGCTTGTGCGCTACCTATTGCGCCACTGTGATATATAAAATATAGTGTCTCAAAGTGCTACTCAAATAACTCTCTTTAAATTATACTGTTTAAAAGACTTAAATACGTATTAAAGAATCTGAAAAATACCGATTTAGGACCAACACAAAAAAGTTATGTTTTTAGAAGGATAATGGATAGCCTTTTATAGAGACATATGTATAGGCACATCTAGGATACATCAAGTAAAACCTATATAGCCCCAGTATAAGTAACATCTGATAATGCCTATAAAGAGGCGAGACTAGCTAAGGCGAATATAACGCCCAGATACAATTCCTTATCCAGGCTACACCAAGTAAAAACTATCCAGGTCCCTTGTAGTTTATTTGTTACAGTGTCAATAAAGAGGCGATACTATCTATAGCCAAGATATCGCCAAGAAAAAGTTTCATATCTAGGCTACATCAAGTTAAAAATATCTAGGCCCAGTCTAAGATACTCCTGGAAAAGCCAATAAATAGGCAGTTCTAGCCAGGTTCAATATAAAGCCAGGATAAGCAAAAATTAGTCAAGATCTGCCAGGCTTGCATCTGTCTAGGCCCAGCATAGGATTTACTATATAATGGCCAATCTAGCTAGGGCCAGGCTATTCGATAGTGTTTCCTAGATAATTTTCTACCCGGGTATATAATAAAACGGCAAACATGTTTTTTGTGGTACACTTTACGCGGCCCACAAAAACCGAAGGGGCATAAATTACATATTAAACGAAAGAATTTTTTGCATAGATGTGCACAATGCCAAAATTATTTAAATATACTACACAGAAATTGTTTAAAACAACAAATAAAAATTGCAAAAAAATGCCCGGACATCTGTTGCTGAATAGAGCATACATTTACACTATAGACTATACTGTCATACAGTTACTGTCATACATTATTTATATATAATTATCTGTGGTTTAAGTTTAGGAAAAATTAAAACCATTTTAACTTTTGCTTTTGTTGTTGTTTGGAAAATTACAGCACATTTTGTTCACTTTTCACTCTTTGAAGTTGAATGTAGTTAAGTCTTAGAGTATGAACTACATCTATCGGACAATTTCCGTGTTAGGATAGGTGCGCACATACAATTTTAGTTGCACAACTGTTTCGTTGCTTACAGAAAACAGATGAACTATTTGGTTGAATGTCCGCGCAGGTGCATATAATAATCATATGTAACACAAAATAGCGAATTCTTTTTGGGCAATCGTTTAGATTGTGTCAAAACACAAACATCTTAGTTGCTCGAACCAAGCAGTTGCGAAACTAAAAATTGAACGTGCGCGCCTAGCCTTAGTGTTTTCAAAAAGTGAAAAAGTGAAATTTAGAACCATTTTAACTTTTACTTTTTGTGTTTTTCGAGATGGAAGATAGAAATTTGAAATGAGTTGGAAAAAGAGCGCATGTAGTTCTAGCTATTTCTATTATATTCCATGCGTTACTGTTCTCAAATCTTCCCTGAAAATAAAATATCCCCCTGGTTTGACAAGAATGCGTTAACAAACAAACAAAATATAAAATTCGAATTAGAGCTGAGTAAATCGTTCATTTCAAATGATTGAATCGTTCAACAATCGATTACGAAAATGATCCGATCATTTCAACCAACCGATCATTCGATCATTTTCATTTCACTGAAATTATTCAATACTGTTCCTATTCGATTTTAATTTCGATTTTGATGATAAGATTGACTTATGGCTTTGATAGTTCTCACAAAATATTCTATTATTGTAAGCCATAAATTGCCAAATAACATCGAATGATGCCTACTTTGTACATGGATAAAAAAGTGTCAAAAAAGCTTTCGGCTGACATTTTGTACGAAATACACTTTGTACGTCAAAGCTGATTTACCTATTTGTCAAGTCATAAACTGTCAAATTCCATCAAATGATGGCTAAGATTTCGATGGATTAAAAAACGTCTATAAATATCCAACAAAAAGGTATTTTATTTTTTGCTCCGGAAAAGAGCAATTTTAGGACTTTCGGCTGACATTTGGTACGAAATACACTTTGTACGTCATAACTGAATTCGTCCTCTATTCGTCAAGACATAAACTGTCAAATTCCATCAAAGGATGGCTTTGATATCGATGGATTAAGAAACGTCCAAAAATCCACATTAAACATACCGGATTCTGATACATCAAATAACATCAGTTCAACCCAACAATTGTTTTTGCGGCCTACAACATCAACAACCAATCTGCAACGTGTCAAAAATCTGCAATGTGTCAGAAATGTGTATAGGTTTGAAATTTTGTTTACCATTAACTGTTTTCCTTTGGACTCCAGGAGTGAGTGCTTAGTAGGTACTTCTCATTGCATTCAACAATTTAAAAAATTCATGAATTCTCTGTCTTTTATTGAATGATAATGAATTAAATAAATAAATTGGCACTCGAATTTCGAGAGTTGGGTCGGCTAGTATGTTTGAAATTCAAAATCAAAATGACGTCATTTAAAGATCATATTTGTGGAAAAGCTATCGGCACTGAAGTTGAATGTCAACGTCTTCGTACTCAAAGAGTTACATTTAAAAATAGAAGATGTTTCACAAATAATGTTTAAGTCCAACGAGATAAATTTTAAAATTAAACTTAATTAAAATTTGTAAGCATTGAAGGAGTAGCTTACTGCGACTTTTTACCTGATGGTTTTTATGATTTTTCAAGCATCATGATTATGATTTTTAAATTATAACGTTCTTATTATAAAATCAAGAGAAAACTATATAAAAACTTAATTAGTTTGTATTTATGTATGGTTGCCTCTACGTCATTGCTTTTAATCGTAAAAAAACACTATAAATGCATAAACCTTTGTATATATATTTTAATTAATTAGTCAAGAGTGTACAGTGTACATGTTTATGCTATGCATTGCTTTATAATGACTTTGCCACATAATGAACCAACCCCGTCCATTGAAATTCTCTCGAGTACGGACCACCACACACAAATTTTTCTTTCCTCGCGGTAGAGCAATAATAATGTGCCTAGTATAGTTTTTTTTAAATTATTTTTTACTTTTTCCTCACCGATGAATGTATACATAAATCCAAGCGAATAGCATTAAAAATAAAAAAAAAATAAAATTACAACCATTGCAAATGTAACATAGGAATAGCTGGGGAATCCTTAAAATATCCTCACTGCGAAGCCAAGCCAAGCCAATCCAAAATCAACTGAGAAACAACAAGGAGGACGTCGTCGTCGTCGTCTATGGACGCATATAACGAAATGCAGTATATATTTTATGCGCTGCATTAAAAATGCAAACATCCTTGTGTCCTGTCCATTCGAAATGCATGCAGCCATTTCGGGCGGCTGAACTGGGCTGGGCCGACCGAGCCAAGCCAAATTCTGTGTAAGTATTGTGTATTTAGGTAGCCAAAGACTATGATTTTTTTCAGCATAGCCATACTATCCCCACAACCACCATCCCCACAATAAATAGTCTTAGTTGTCCGACCAAAGTGCACTTGTTAATTCTTAATGAATCCCAAATTGTCCAAGTGCACGTTTGCATTTCATTCAAGTCGACTTTACCTATAATGATAAAACAAAAGCAGTTGGGCACAGGAGCGATGAATAAAAATGTTGCTTGCAGAACACACAATTTCAAGATGCCTACTTACAAATTTTGTTGAATTATGTAAGCCACAGCCAAACTTCCGGAAGGTGGACTATAGAATTAATGTTCATATCAGCTTAAATATTTAAAGTTAAAAAATTTAAATTGTACGGTTTGGTTGTATGATCCTGCGCTTAAATTGATGTGAACTCAATTTAGTACTGTTAATTTAAAAATAAATATTGGTGTATGAAAAAGTGGAGGGTTGAGTTATTTCATCGAAAGTGCTCCGCCGCCGCCAATGACCGGCAGAAACGAAACCATATTCGACGAACGAAAATTAAAAAATTAATTTATGGTATGTACAGACTATTTGCATAATTCTACACACTTTTTCCGCTCAGAACTCATTGCTCTGACTATTGATATTCCGAAAAATGATATTTGAGTTTTATTCTTGTTTGCTTTTGTTTAATTTGATTGCAAATTACTTTCTGTTTTTATTTCTGGAATTGGTGAAACCCTCTGACAATATTTTTCGCAGTACTTAGACTTATTCAAACACAATCATTTGTAAATTCATTTTGACTGGCGAAAATTTCGGTGCAGTTGCAAATGTTTTTGCTTTTGTTTGGGATAACTTTCAACCCATGTTTTTCTCTGTCTTCTTTTTGATTTCCCATCACCAGAATCCATAGAAATGTGTAATTTCATCGTTCAACTTCGTGAGTCAAAATGAGGATCTGAGTAACTCCAGAAACTGCTTCAAAAATATTTAATTTTATTTATTGTAGAGCTGTGTCAGTCGGGGTTGATTCGGTCTTTGTGACCAAATCAATGAATTCTAAGAGACTAGTTTTAGCTATCGTTGAAATGCATCCTTGAAAATTTTCATTTCGATTTTTAAGACAGTTAAAGAAACTGCAATAGCTTTAATTGGTACCAAAATGAAGCTGATGAGTAGTAGAATTCTTTTACTCTATAAAATATAGAATTCTGATTTAAAATTTCTTTTAAATGTACTTTTATTATTTCACTGATAGAAATCAATTTCAATGAACAGCTGATTTTCGTTTCTTTAACTTGGAATACAATCGTTCCACTGAATGTGTTCGATTTTCTATTCTCAAATGTCAGTTTTGCTTTAGTCACTGACAGGATCTTTTACTGAAACCAATTTTTCAATTAATGCTATAACTCGCTTGTCAAAAAAATTAAGTCAGCATGTCACTGATTTGTTCCAATGATGCATTTCAATAAAAGCAATAACTGGGGCCTAATGTTAATCTCTGAAACTGATATATATAAAGTGAACGAAACGAACGAAAGAAAGTTATCTCGTTATTGTTCATTTATTTAACAACAAACAGGAATGGAAATGAAACTGAATGAATATTCTTCATTTTATATACGATAGAAGATGGCGTAGTCGAAAGGAAGTAGATAAAGCAAAACTTCCGTTTGTTTTCGCATTGTTTCGATCTCGGTCAGAACGAAACGATTGGAAGAAAATATTTTAGTTGGTCTTGGTCTCGTTCGGAACGAAATGGCTGGATAAAAAATGATTTTTATTGAATGAATCATTTAGTGAAAAGATCGAATCCTTGAGCCAATCAATCAATGGCTGATTTGATCTTTCAAAAAAGGACCGATTGGCACAGCACAGAACATTACAGTCTGTAATCTGCTTTGAGTTCGATTCTCAGCCGCTGCAAAAAAGTTTCTCAGAGGTGTATTACCTCCTGAGAGGAATTTAACAATCCTCCAAGAGTATCTCTTGTCATGAGAGTGCTGTCCATTAGCTGTTTGGAATTAACAGAAAAATCTTAGGTCCCCTGCATTCCCCCAAACACGCACACAGAAAAGTCACTAGATATAGGCTCTCTATGAGCCTTCATGGTCTCAAATTTATTTTAGTTTTTTAATCTGTAAGGCTAAGCTGGTAGATGAATAAATAAATACGGTCTAAGTGACGCGACTTTGACCTATCAGTCAAATTTATTAATTATACCTGGCCAAATTAATGTATGAAGTAATGGCATTCAACAATACTTATGCGCAAACGATTCGATTTTTTAATGAAATTGTTTTTTTTTTTCTAGCTACGTGCCACATACCCCGTGCCACAATGGACATTTTGCATGAGCAATTTCCAAATATGGTCTTCTCATGCGAAGGCGATTAGAATTGCCCATACTAGGCAAATAAGATCGTGAGTTTTGACCCCATAATATTTCTTCTTGTTGGATTTTCTTTAGTCACAGGTGCATGGCTAAAAGTTTAGGCAACAAATAATAAAATGACCAAAAGGTAGTAAACATTTTTGGTAATTTGTAAAAAATATACGAAATACTCCTTCGTCTTCGGTTGCCATGCTCGTCTTCAATGACACTTCTAATGTCAGCTCACAATAAAAACTGAATTTGCTTGCAGCATCATCATCATCATCATCGGCTCGACAACCGGGTTCCGGTCCTGGCCTCTTTCAACAAGTCTCTCCACCTATCCCGGTGTCTAGCCGACGCCATCCAGTTGCGCACCCCAAGGCTTCGGGCGTCCTGGTCTACGCCATCTCTCCAGCGCAAGCATGGTCTACCACGCTGTCGTCTACCATAGAATGTACCACAAAGAACTTTCCGAGCAGGTTCCTCTTCGCTCATGCGAGCTAGGTGCCCTGCCCACCGGAGCTTAATTTTTGTCACGATATCTGCTTCAAGGTAGGTTGCGTACAATTCATGATTGTACCGTCTCCGGAATCGTCCTTCCTCACATATGGGGCCAACAATTCTCCTTAAAACTTTTCTCTCGAACGCAGCTAAGAGGTCGGAGTGCCTTTTGCTAAGCACGCAAGTCTCGGATCCATATGTGAGTACTGGCAGGACCATGGTCCTGTACAGCAGCAGTTTTGAAGTTATGGTGAGATTTCTGGATTTGAAGAGCTTTGACAGACTATAGTAGGCTCTGTTGGATTTGAGAAGCCGCCCGCGTATTTCTTCTTCTATATTGTTATCGGCTGCTACTATTGACCCGAGGTATTTAAAGGATTGCACCACTTCAAATTCGTGCTCCGCTACCTTGATTGTTTGACCAACTGTTCCTCTCGCATTTGACGCCACCATGTACTTTGGTTTACCTCCACTAATGCGCAGCCCCAGATTTTGTGCCACCTGCTCGATCTGGATGAAGGAATCGTGTACAGCTTGTTCGGTTCTTCCGATGATGTCGATGTCGTCTGCGTAAGCCAGTAACTGGCTGGACCTGTTGACGATGGTCCCTCTTGTTGCCGTGCCAGAGTCACGGATTGCTTTCGTAATTGCTACACTTTGTGACATCTCCCTTCTTATGTATGGGGCATATTATGCCTTTTCGCCAGTCTTCTGGCATTTCTTCCTGCTCCCATACGTGCACTATAATTATCATGAATTGCTTGACGTAAGGCTGGCCCGCCGTGATAAAATAATTCGGCTGGTATGCCATCGGCTCCCGGGGTTTTGTTCTGTTTAAGCCGGCCTATAGCCTTCTCAGCCTCTTCTATGCTTGGTGGCGGCAACATAGGGTATTCTTCTTGAAGTAGTGGAGCCTCCACTTCTGCAGTGAACTGACCATTTAGCAATTCATTAAAGTACACCTCCCATCGCTCCAGTATGCTTTCAGGATCGGTGATCAGATTTCCCTCTCCGTCCTTGCAGTATGTGCAGCGTGGTGTGTACTGCGTCATGTTTCGGACGGATTGGTAGAACTTCCGCGCCTGGTGCGGACCTCGCTCTCGGCTGTGTTCTATTTCACAGACTAGGTTCTTCTCCCAGGCTGATTTTTTTGTGTGTGTAGCCGTTTTCCTATTCTTCTGAGCTCTTTATATTCCTCTTTGCGTGCCCGCGTTCTATGAGATTGTTGCATTGCTCGGTACGCTCAGTCACTAGCTAGCATTCATCATCAAACCAGTCTTTCTGATTTTTACGACTGCTGCCTAAGATGGAGTTGGCAGTACTAATGACAGTATTCTTAAGGCGTGTCCACTTCTCATTTACGCCCAGCATACTGGCTCCAGGACTTACTCTCCCTAAATCAAGTGATTCTAGGTCGAGTCCTAACGCATTACCATTACCAAAGGTGTTACTGGTGTTTTCATTGCGCAGGGCAGCCGTGTTGATTCGAACCTGATCGGCGGATGCAATGCGTCTTCGCAAGGCAATCCGCCCTCGGAAAACTATACCAACAAGATAGTGATCCGAGCCGATATTGGCACCTCGGTACATTCGTACCGTCATCAAGTTCGAGTAGTGGCGACGGTCTATCAACACGTGGTCTATTTGGTTACGAGTGACTCCATCAGGTGATACCAAGGTGGCTTTGTAGATATCTTCACGCGGGAAGCTGGTACTCGCAACGACCATGTTTTTCGATGCTGCCAATTTTAAGACTCGAAGTCCATTAGTGTTCTCATGCAAACTATGGGTGCCTGCGTAATGCCTGAATACCGGCTCCCGACCTATTTTTGCGTTCAAATCCCCAAGGATGATTTTAACATCATACCTTGGACAGGCATTGAGGGCCCTCTCGACTTGTTCGTAGTAAGTCTCTTTTTCTTCGTCTGAGGACTCCTCCGTAGGTCCGTGAACGTTAATGAGGCTGATGTTCAGTGCATCGGCTAGCTGCTGAGCAGCTCGAGCTCTATAGAGCGATCGTACGTTCCATAAGAAAATTCGTAAATCGTTTTTCAGTTTTCGTTGAGTGGGTTGTCGTCGTGTGATCAGTCCGTTTCCGAGGCTTGTTGTCGGTCTCGTAATTCTTTTAGTTTTACGGGACAGGGAATTAACCTGTCGCCAACCTGAGGAACCAGCCTGATCATATTAGCCAAACCTTTTTAAAGGCTTGTTTCTAGCGGCCGCCGCGGAGAGGCTATGATCAGACTTCCACCAGTCTCGAATAGTTACGGCACGTGCATGTTTTCGTATGCTACATGTTATTCCCCCTATTCGTCTGATGTCTGACCGCCGATTGCAGCATAGTTTGCTATTAATTCGACGCTGCTGGAAAGTGTCGTCAATTCTCCTGCACTTGAGAGCGTAAGCGATGTTATGGGACAAATCCTCTTTCGCACTCGTGCAGTTACAAAAGTATTGGAAGATCTCGATATACGCAAATCCGTTGGTCCGGATAGTATCCCAGCTATTTTTCTGAAGAGGTGTTTTTCAATGCTGGTAAAACCATTAAATAAGATTTTCCATCTGTCCTACTCTACTGGACTCGTTCCGAGTGCATGGGAAACAGCATATGTCAGGGATGTCCCAAAAAAAAACGCAAATCTTCTTCCTCCTTCAACTAAAGTAAGATTATTGAACTTTTTATTTCAAAAGTATTTTATAGAGGTTGCATCGAGCTCTATTACACGAAAATGTGTGCACTTGGAATTGATGAATCTACTTCTTCATTGGATTAGAAACTAATACTAAACTAACTAATACAAGGTGTATTGGACGGTTTTAAGTTTGAAATTCATAGAATGAATGCTGGTGTGCCGTAGGACTCCGTTTTGTCTCCGACTTTCTTTCTGAAACTCATCAATAATCTTTTGTCTGAAATTTCTAATCCATTAATTTGTTTTGCTGAGTGCTGACAACAGTCCTCTCAGCTTCTCATATTCGTTTACGGAGGCACTTGTATTGGGGAAACAGAACAGTTTCACTTCTCGGTATGTGCATCACAGAACACCTTGCGTGAAATGACCACATATTCGCTGTCGTCAAAAACGCTGCTAAGTGTTTAAGTTTCCTTCAACTTCGGACGTACTGTTAAATTCAGAGATTCTTTCTTTACTCGCACTGCACGAATGTGGAATGCCTTATCCGACTCAATATTTCCCTCTTATTATAATATTCCGATATTCAAATTTCAAAACTCAATTTTCATCGGTATCTCCTTTTAAATCCTCTCCAACTGGGTTCAAAGCATCCCACTCCACTTTTGACCCGTTGTTGAAGATCCACGCTTATACAACTTTGGCTCTTAACAAAAAGGAGACCACTGTAACATGTCTGCTTGATATTCAAAAAGCATTTGACTCTGTCTGGATAGATGGTTTGGTTTTTAAGTTGAAGTCTCTTCACTTGCCTAGACATCTTGTCCTCATCATCCATAGTTTCCTCACTAACCGTAAGTTTTACGTACGCGTGGGGAGTACTAACTCAATCCTTAAGAACATCTTAGCTGGAGTCGCTCAAGGATCCCGCCTTGGACCCGATCTATTTAACCTCTATACCTCCGACCAACCTGCAAACCTGCCAATGACAAAAACTCTGCTATTCGCTGATGACTCCATCACATATAGCTCATCCATTAACCCTGACGTAGCCCTCCGAAGAGTTAAGGCACACATCCTTAGACTATGGGAATATTTTCTCCAATGGGGAATTAAAGTCAATCCCTCTAAAACAGAACTAATCTGTTTTAGACGACCCCCGCGTAATGGCCTAGCAACAAAATGCAAAAACCTTTCCTTGACTCTTCCTGATAACACAGTTATCACCCCCAAACAAAGTGTTAAATACCTTGGAGTTCACTTCTTCGAAAGGTTCAAGTTTAACCAACACACCAAATTCACACTTTGTAAGGCAAATTATGCCTTATCACTTTTACGTCCCCTTATGAAAGTGAGGGGTGGTCTCCAAACCAGGACGAAGCTTCTACTATACAAGCAACTCATTCGCCCAATATTAACATATTGTTTTCCTATTTGGTTTACAATAAGCCCCACTTATATGAAAAAATTGCACCTCCCTTCACCGAAAACCCAACTCTTACCGCTATTATAGCAATGAAAAGCTGTACGAAGCTTCAGGAATTGTCCCGATTGACAAATATATCTACAATCTCAGCACTAAGATGCTGAGAAAAATCCCAACCCATCCCAGTCCTCTTATTAATTTAATTACAGGTAACTCAGCCACAGACGACCGATATCTCCAGGTGCTCTCCATGATGGACCAAGCATTTGGAATAGATGGAGAAGACAAGTTCGAAAACTTCTACGATGTTGCACGGACGCAGCACAACAGAGGTTGAAGCCACCAAAAGACAAGACAACAATCAACAATGACCTATATGCTATATCCACCCCTTCATCACCACACGAGCCAACGACCGTTAGCACTGCTCAAGCTGACGTAAATATCATAAATAATAATAAAAAAAAAATTTAGACCTACGACACATATTATGTTATTCAAATGTAAAAAGAAAACATAACCAACCTAACGAAGCAGAGCCCCTTTTGTGCTCGCAGATTAATAAGATAGACTTAAGAAATTAATTATTGTAAATAACATATGAACATATTTTGAGTGTAATTAAAAATAAACTAAAAACCTCTCCAACTTTCCTCAAACGCTCGCACTGTGATTAAATTTTTCCGGTTGGTCATAATGGCTCAAAATTTTTAACAGTCTATTATTAAGGTGTATGATACTACTTAACAATTTGCTAACTTTAAAGTAGATTACTAGGTTAGGTTAGGTTAGGTTAAAGTGGCTGCTGACCGGAAAAGGTCAGCACACTTAGACCAATATTTGGTCCGTTGTGATACCACAAGGATTTCAAAAATCCCCCTTACTCGTTAAACCATTTTTAGCTAATAATGAAGCGTTTGAGACAGTGAATGTCGGAATTATTTAGATCACTAGGATCGTTATAGTAGTAGTCTCCCAAGTGGAGTCTACGTCTTTGCGCTAGGGCAGGACAAGAGCATAGAAGGTGAGGAATTGACTCCTCTTCCTCTTCATCCATGCAGCTTCTGCAAAAATCATTTGCAGGAACTCCAAGACGAAAAGCATGTCTTCCTATTAGGCAATGTCCAAGTAGATTACTAACTCTTTCTTAATTTTAAACATTTATAACTAGTATGGTGCTAAAGCCCCCGTTTTTAATAAATTGCTTCTGAACACACCTACAGTAATGACAGATCATGCAAAAAAACTAAGTAAACAGAGTCAAATAGTCATATGAAGTTAGTACGATACTAAAAAAATAAAATAGGTATTCGATGATTTTAACTTTAATAAATGGTAAGAGAAAGTTAGTATGATGCTATATTAATTAATTCAACCAATCTCTTTAGTGCGCGCAAAATTATAAAAACAAACTAAAAACAAAATGAGTCAAATTCTAACTTTGTCGATATATTATTTCCTTAATTCTTCTCAATTCATGGTTTATTTTTTTCTTGTCTACATTGAGATTGGCATTTCCACATTCATATGTATAAACATGTACATATAAAGCATGGAGGTGCACTTTTTTCTCCATCCAAAAAAAAAACAAAACGTAAAAGAATAAAGAACAATATGATAAAAATCAACGGACTATGAAAGTATCCAGACCGTGTAGTCGATTATTTTACCACAGCTCTTACACACTAACTAATTATGAATTTTCGCGTACATAATGAACAATGCACCCAAGCATGATTTTATTCCAGTCATATTGTATCTAACCTTGAATAGGGTCAACATATTCTGTAAATTTGGCTTCGCTAGACTTTTGAAAACCCATACAATAAGTAAATAAGAGATCGTTAAAAATATTCGTTTTCTATATTCCTTTGTTTTTGCATAATTGCAAGTACTCATAAGTACTGCAAAAAATCAGAACATATCCGTTATACATTTTACAGAGCTTGGATGCAAAAATCATTTTACTTTTTTTCAAATAGCGATATTAAGTCCACCATCGATTTTTCTATTAAAGGACTTGAGACACTAATTGACGCATGGATAGCAATAATAATTACAGGAAGGACAACAGCCAGAAAGAGCGCTGTATCTACTATGAGGCCCAGAGAAGAGTACTCGGCTATAATTAATTTGAAACAATTTCAAAAATTCTTTTTACCAGGCCATCGAACGGATGAATGAACGAACAGCCAACCCCTCAATCAGGGTTGGAATAACATTTACGTCATAGTATGGGAGGTAGTGTTGAATTTACGCTAGTTAATAAGCACAATTCTATTTTTATTTTATTTAATATTTTGTGAATGCATGCTTGAGTACATATTTTACCAATGTTACTTATAACGAACTCAAGCTATTTGGCGGACCAGTATAATATTTATATTACGAAAAAGTAGTAGATTTCTGCCCGGAATATCTATAATTTTACAGGAAACCACGGTACGACAAAAGAACAAAACAACAAAGATCGTGGCAATCCCGAACAATGGTGTCAAGAATATGATCTCTAACTACAGGCCAATATCATTCCTCAGCAACCTAAGCAAGCTCTTGGAAGAGCGCTGATACTAAGGAAACTTAAAAGTCTTGCAGAGCGAACAACTACATACCTGACATGCAGTTTGGCATTAGGGAGAAGCACTTAAACATACACCCGCTCCTGAAGTTCCAGCATAGCACCACATAGCTCTCAACAATCATCATGTGACCGTCGGAAGCTTTCTGGATGTCAAGAAAGAATTCGAAAGCGTCTCGTAAGACGCTACATCTACCCACGCCACTAATAATAATTCTTTTTTCTTTTGTTACTTCCAGGAAACTTCTTTCTGCAATTGGGAAACTGCTCATCAACTATGAAAAACATCAAGCCGGAGTCGCACAAAACTTGGTCCCTTCCTCTACAGCATGATGTCTTCAGATAAACCCATCCCAACCGGCTGTGAAAACCTGCTGTATGCTGATGACTTGCTTACGTATGCAACCTCAATGTCACCACTACACGCAGTTCGGAAAGTAGAGACTGTTCGATTTTTCCAAAAAAAAATGGGCCATCCAAATCAATACCGCAAAATCAGAGCTTGTCTGCTTCAGGAGACCTCGTGATGGCAGATATCGTTCGGCAACCACCTGCAGAAACTTAGTTATGAAACTTCCAGATGGATCCACCATTACAGCCAAAAGGAACATCGAATACCTGGGAATCAACTTCAACGAGTTGCTTAGGTTCAACTCGCACTTAAGTGTACTCAGAAAAGCCAACCGGGCATTCGAGCGACTACACCCCTTGATGAGCAGAAGATCAGGACTCAGCCAACAGACGAAGGGACTCATTTACAAGCAACTCCTGCGGCCAGTTACCAGCCATTGTTTCCCAGTCTGTTTCACGATGTCAAAGACAGCGATGAAGAAACTCCAAATCTTCGAGGGGAAGATGCTAAGAATCTGCACCGGACTCCACTTTGACTGGCAGCAGCAAAACAAAACAAGAGTGAGGATCTCTACAGAGAAGCAAAGATAATACCGCTGGACTAAATTCGGCAAAGAAGCTGGTGCAGAACACTGTCAATCACTCTAATAAGCTAATGAGAAGGATGGCCACCGAGCAACGACATACCGAGCCATAGTACCTCAGTGTAATGCAAACCCTGGACGACACTTTTTTCACGGACAACGACGAAGCAGCCGTTTCCTTTTACGCTGAAACAGGGTCAGCCTACCGCCGTGGTTAAGTGCCAACCCTTTTCCCCAAATCTTAACCCACCCTGGACAACCGGAAAGGAACTCGCCGAGAACAACAAAGTCAACTGACTTTTAAGTTTAAGCTAACATGTAAAAAACATATATTTATATTCTCTTAAAATTAACTAAATGTATAAGGTTAGACCCCCTATGTTTTAAGTTAACACAAATTGTGTATAAATGTTCAATAAAAATCGTTAATAGTCGTTGGGATAGTAAGCACCAAAAATAAAGGATGTAAGTTGTGACAAATCACGTTGCAATTCACTTTTACTCTGCTATTAGACCGCCTGCTCTTAAACAACCGTTTCATCAGAGCAAATGCTCCCCCAGCCCTGGCAAAGCAGCATTTATATATCTATCGAAATACAAGTTCTGATAAAACCACACGTCAAAGTGCCTTACTACACTTTTACTCAGCAGTGGCTATCCATGTTGTCCTACGATCACTAGCTTGTGCCAGTTATATGCCAAATTTTCATGCAATACGTTTTCGACAACGTCTTCTTTAAAAAACAACTCGACATGCAAAAATGCACTGCCTTTTAGATTTCTGTCGTTAGATATCAGAGACTAGTTTGTTAAAAAGTTTTTCGAATAATTTGTTGATAGTTGGAAGAAGACTTATCGTCTGAAGATTTACCAGATTGGAATTGTCCAACTTTTTGTCCATTTTTGAATTTTTTTTTTAAAATACAAAAATTTTAATAAACAATGCTTTCCAAACATTTGAGGAGCTTCAGCGTACAAAATGATCAAAATCGGTTGTACCGTTTTTCAGAAAATCAAAAATAAAAATTGGTTGTAGGAGGGTTACCATTAATAACCATTTTTCGGAATATTTTCAACCATTTACTAGCTCTATAATTTTTTTATAAAAAATCTGTGGAACAGAAGAAAAAAAGAAAAAAACGTGTGGGGAAAAAAACTTAAAAATGCTATCTACCAATTTTAAAGAAAATCGGCCGAGTTGTTATGTCGTATCCGAACAGAACTTCTCCATCATCGTAGAGATTAGAGGGAGGGATCAAAATCTCGAGGTTGATTTTTTTTACGAATGTATTGGGTGCTAGATCATGACTGTACGGCGGATGGGCGTCTTTTACGATTTAGTTTTCTAAACACTTCTGGCGCTTTACGTTCTAAGTTAATCTACTGACATGTCCCAAAATAACAGGCAACCAGTTGCTGAAAAATGTTTGTGGGACTTGGCTCATATTGAAAGACCCATACAATGGATTGTTGTTAAGCTTCGTGTTCATATGCATAGATCCATGAATCATCAAGATTTTAAAGACAGCACAGCGATAGAACTTTTATTGAATTAACTTAGCTTGGCACCAATAGAAACGAGACTTTTATTGGCCTATTTAACAACCAAATTTTCATGCAATATTGAATGTATGTGAGTGGAACTAATTCCCAAGCATGCTTCAATCTCGGAGTATATCACAAGACAATCTTGCAACATCATCTCACGCATAGCACCGATATTCTCTTGAACAACAACCGATTTTGGAAAACTCTCGCGAAATTCGTTCGATAGCAAATCGAAAAATCGGCGAAACATGGTGACCCTAGATTTGACATATTTACGCTGGTGTTGCCAGTGTTATAATTTTATTTTGAACATAAAACTTATTGGACTTGTCATCAGTGTTGTTCCTCTACGTGTCGACTTTGATTGTCTACATTAATGCGTAGACAATTGTGTCGACAATTTAGACAATGTAAACAATGTATACAATGTCGACTATGATGTCGACAATGTAGACAATGTACACAATGAAGGCAAAGCATGCCAGCCAATCTGTCATCTGTCATTCTTGATTTCTCTGTGTGCAACCAAAATCTACAAAATACTGCAGAAAGCCGTCTTCGCAGCTAAAAAAAGCATATTCATATCCTAATAATAATGCCTTCACATTCATTTACGAAAGGAATGCCTGTAAGCAATCCCAATCACCTGCGACATCTGAATCCGGCGATGTCTCTATGATTGTTTTGATTGATGACAATGATTTTGGCTCGAGCTCTGATTTATTAGACGAAACATAATAAGAAAAATTGAATGTCTACGTTGTCTTCGTTGTCTACATTGTTGACATTGGCATGTAGACAATCATGAATTGTATACGTTGAATTGTCTACACGTAGACAATCGTGTAGTCTACATTTTTTGTCTACATGGAACAACACTGCTTGTCATTGTCATGAACTTTGAAGGCCCAAGACCCGACCTGAAATTCGTCAAGTTGAAGTCTGCGATAGGTACGAGCGTACGAGTAATGTTCTGATTCATTAGCGAACCGGTCGTCTCAAATTGGTTAACAAACCCTGAAAAGTCGTTTGTGAAGGGCTACCACGTCTATTGTAAAATGAGCGCAAGGCAAGCAACATTTGCACTAACAATCATTTCGATAGTAAAGTTTTATCATTTGCCCTTGCTGTTCAAGCGTGTACCTTGACACTAGTAACTGAATAATAAACATTAGATTTGACAGATGTCACAAAAAAACACAATGAGTGCCAAAAGCCGCCAAAGGCTACCCGAGCCAATTGAAAAACCCCTTACATCTAAAAAAAAATTAAATACAATCAATATCAAATTTAAATCTACAACATCAGTAAATAAAACAGTTGTGATAAAATTGCCCTAAATTAACAACGGTATGTCCCCAACTATTAACTGCAGTAGCCGGATCTGTAAGGGAAGGGATAAAAAGTAAAAGAATATGGAGAAATATATGCAATATATGCATGCAGGTATAAAATCGATGTGTGGTGGTGGTGCCAGGATTGTAGGAGGGAATATAGTATTTGTTCACCGGACTCAAGCAATTAGTGCGAATGACTAAGTGTTGAGAGAGATATAACGATGGTTTAACCACCATCTTTATTAATAGTACATCTTATTTTTAGTCCTTTTAAACAAGGGGGTGAGGATTGTATTATTTTTTTATAATTTTTGAATTATATTTTGTAAATTATGTCATCGGTATGATAATTATTCAAGCGGGCAATGAGAAAAAGATTTTTAAAAAGGTACATTTTAAAAACTAATTTTAAAAATGTATCAAATTCGATAAGAAATGTACATTAAAATTTGACAGTTATATGGCTTTAATTGTTTTTGATGCCTCAACATCTATGCGGGCGGTAGGGTAAACTAAAAACGTAGCGATAACGCATACGCTCCGTGTAGCCTGTTACGGTTACACGTTCCGTGTTACAACTTACATTACGAAAGATTGCATTTAAGACCCTGTTTACATTGGGAATATTGCGTACTTAATACATCGTGTTGACATTGGAAGCTTTGATTACTGAAGTCTCGATTTTAGTACTTTCTAAAGCTAGCTAGAACTAAATATATCTATTCACTTCACTACCCCAACATTACTTCACCTCCCGACTAATATATCAAAAAGACGAAAGACAAGACAACTGGTGTAAAATTTCATTCAATGTTTTAACATATCCACTTCACGTTAGTGATGGACGATTACATTTTATTTTATGCTCCCAAAAAATGACATTTAAAAATCCGTAAAATGATGTTCAGGGCAATCAGTTAACATCTGTAACGAAATATTCTCGATACGTTAAAATTAAGTTTGTCCCTTATCTGTCATACCATATAATTATTTTAAAATTAAAATAAAAATATAGATCGTTAAACATCTGTCAGGTCATGAACTGGATGATGAATACGACTCCAATGGATTACAAAATTTATTTTTTTCCCACTTATATTTACTTTAACAATTTCCATTACAAGGTGGAAATGATGTCAATTGGTTTATAAATCTCTGACAGAGGGAGTAAGATAAAGTACAGAAACCTAAAAAAAAAATTCGGAGGATTTAGCTCAGTGTGAACACCGTCTATAGCAGAAAAAAGACATCAATACCAGGGTTCGGACTTTACTTCGATCGAAGTAGATCTACTTCGATTTTGAGAAAAAAATTGTATCTATTTCTCTACTTCTCTTTTTTATGATCTACTTCGCTTTGAAATTCTTGATAAACATACCATATTTAAACACAGCGCTGATCACTCTGTGTTACATTAAAAACAAGTTTAAGAATTGTTTAAACGTAAGCACCGTGGAAAATTTAATGTTTTCAAGATCATTTACAGAAAAACGCAAAGATATTTATGAGCCACCTTTAGAATTGATAAAACTCATACAAAAATACAAGTTCGTTGATAGATAATTTACTTCAAAATAGTTATATTTAATTACTATTTTTTACAAGTTTGAAGTCTGAATTTACTTTTATATGTTCTGTTTATATAATTTCATTTCCTTAAACTACTTCGAAAATTTTGGATATACTTTAGTTTTTTTTTCCGTATTTACTTCGAAAATTTAAAACATAAGTCCGAACCCTGATCAAGACCCTGATTACAAGAGTCTTTTTTTCGTCTTTTTGACATATTTGATGTGAGGTGAAAAAATGTTGCGGAATGAAGCTGCGCTTCTATACCTCTCACCTAAACTGTCAAAAAAACGAAAGACGAAACAAACGAAAAAAAGTATCGTAATCAGGATCCAAAAGTCAAACTGAAGTATCATAATTTCGTGCACCATTAGGGGCGATCACACCGTCAAATATATCTGACAAGAACGGCATGATGATGATTGGCTTGATTTTTATAATGTGAACGCTCCATCTAGTGGCTTGTCAAACATGCTGGATGGATTCCGAAATGTTTTGATATTTTGGCTGCATGACAAGCATATTTGAGAATATGAACGCATGTTCGTCAAGCCAAAAGCCATGAACTTTTCGAGCTGTGCAAATCGTAAAAAAAAATATATCAACATGAATTATATAATCAATATAGCAGTAGACTTGCAGACTTTGAATATAAAGTTAAAGTAAATTTGCTCATCTAAAATTTCATCTAAGCTTTTAGTTGGTCCGCCATGGTCAAAATTGTAATGAGAAGTGATGTTTGACGAATTTGAACGTTACTGTTTTTCACCTAACAAATATTCATCATGCCGTGATTGTCAAAAAAATTTGAGAATGTGAACGCCCCTATTAATGCTTCTAGCAAATAGTTGTAGTACGATTGCTTTTAAATGATGCGATATCACTCTGCAGTTTTTAAGAATTTTTGCGAGAGACGTATGTGGTGGCGGGGTTAAACGCAATTTCTGATGTTGAGAAAATAGCGGAGTTATCGTTCTTTCTACATTCTTCTTTTTGATTTCCTTTATTTCTCGAGTATGTTTCATTTTCTATTTGGCGTTCGCTCAGTGAAATTCACTTACCTGAGTAGAGTAAGGAGTGCGAAGAGATAACTCCTTTTCACTTGAACAAAGTTAACTTATAGTAAAAATCGCTCAGGCGAATCTATAAACAAATCTTAAAGGTTACTTAACTTTAAAATACCTCTAAGCAGCTCTTAAGTATGAAATCGGTATCTATAATCAATTTTCACATTTAAGTAACGTTACTTAAAGGCCTCTTAACTTAAATTCCATCAACCGCGTTTAAGGGTCACTTAAAGGCATTTTAAAATGTATTTTGACATCTCGATTGTCATCTTTGAAATTTTGAAGTTTCAAATTGTGAGTTTGTAGGTATTGTTTGTTGTGATATTATATTAGAACTATAAAGTGCAACGATTTAAGAAACATAAAATTTGTATTGATTAAAGTATGTGTACGCGCAAAGAAATTTCGTCCACGCTTCCCTCTTAGCCTTTGAAGTGTTTGTATCGACACTTTCTTCCTCGTTGTTGGAAGAGAATAGGCGTTTTCCTAAATGCAGTGTTGCAGCGCATCGTGGATTTTGATGCCCTTGTAACGTTTTTCTTCACTCTGAAATTTACTTTTACAATTCATTAAAAAAGAACTCTAAAATTTAGAATTCGTATTTAATAACGTTATTTTATTGAAGCAAGTGAATAAAAAAAAACATCAAAATTCATGATGCGCTGCAACACTGCATTTAAGAAAACGCCCAATCTGTGCATAAAATAATTCTGTTTTGTAGTGTATTATTGCAAATTCTAAAATAAAAAAGTTTCCTTGTAGGAGGCATCCCAATTTTCAGATCTTTTTCTTTTATTTGTGGCGGCGGTTGTGGGTGTGTGTTCGATAGCCATTTTTTTTTTTTTTTGATTTCACAAATAAAAAAATGTGTTCCAATTATTTACTGAAAGAAGGTGTCACAAAACAGCTGTGTTGGATAAAATGAAGCAGCATTTGTTTTTTTTCTGTACTAGATTTTCACATTCTTTTACGTTACGTGACACAACCATTGTTTAGTTAAGTACCAATGAAAAATCGATTATAGATACGAATTGAAGTTTCGTCATTTAAAGCCAAATTAAATATTTAAGTATGCTTAACTAAATAACCTCTAAGATGCAGTTTAAGAAAATTTTATAGATACGGCTGGCTGTGTTTAAAAGCACCCATGCAATCGAAAGGAAGCCAAAAGAGAAACAGAGATTAAAAATCGGTTTCGTGTAAAAGCAGTCTATTTCGTATCAGACAGATAACATCTCTGTTTGAACATTAGGGTAAAAATGTAATGTTGTCTCAAACAACATCCCTGTTTAAACATGAGTCTAACAAACTTTACGTTACGTAGCGGAGTCCAATGGTGCATTATTTTTCTTACAATATTTAAATTATGATAAAGGTTTGTTCATTAACTTTGAAATTCTACTTCAAAGACGTAAAAAACAACTCTGAGTAAGTCCAATTCCGATGTGAACACTGTCTTGAAATTAAACATTAAAAAGTCAATGATAAGTTTAAATGGTGGCTACGTATGCACGTGTAAACATAACTGGCGCCCGAGTCGCCATTATTTCTATCAATGCGATAGTTACAGGACATGGTCCAAAAATACATAGTATATGAAGATATTTTAACACTTTTTTGGATTGAGGTAATGAGGTATAAGTGAAAGGGACAAATTGTGGGAAAAATAGTGGCTTGATTTGAATTATATCCAAATGCACAAACTAATAGAGAAAATAGAGACGCAGTTAATTTATGATTTTGAGTGAAATGTAATATTTAAAAAACAATGTTGTTGTATTGTATATTTATTGGGTATGTTCGATAACAAAAATTTGGCACTCGGACGAATGTTTATGTTTACAAATCTTAACAGTGAACACAAAATAACCAAGTTGTGGTCTGTGAATAGTAAGGTTCTTGTGCGCAGCTCGGAATTGAAGCCTCGGATTCTCGTTCACACTTTCACGGACAGGGGCGATATTTTCGGCGGATCTTGTGTTTTGTTGACCTAACGGTTATTGATGGATCTTTCATTAAACCAGTCGACCCGAAAATCGGCGAAGTGAAGATTTAACAAATCATACTAAATAAATGACAGCTAATCTGAAAGATATATGTCGCTTTAACAATATAGTCGCAATTACTTGTCAAAGTTTGGAAAATCTTGTTTCTAAGCAATTTATAAGATGGCGGAAAAGATGTCATTCTATAATTTTTGTATGAATAAAAACTAAAAAATAAAAATAATTTGATATCTTAATTTCTTTTCCATTGAGTGCTCCCGCTAGATGACCAGATGATGATCATTCGGTCCTGATTTATGATATGGTTGGCATAGACTCATAACTTCAAAAAACCTCACAAAAAGAAGTCTGCAACGCTTGGATCGGGAAATCTTTCTGGTCAATGCAAATCGCCATTTCGATTATGGCCCGTTTATTATGCACTCGTCGCGCTAATGATGATTTTCGATTCATCAAGATTCAGGATGGCTTGAACGTAGATTACACGCGCTTAACGTTCAACAGCTGATGCACTGTCTTCAATTTTTTAAGGGAACATCTTCAAGATTTTCACCGCAAATCTCACCAAAAGACAACATATTTATGACGAATTTCGTGGCACGTTCGTCTGGTCGATACTGACGAATTATTCCTCAAAAACAGCGGAGAAATTGTTCTTTACTGAAAAAGTAACATCAGGGCCTACTTTTATTAACGAAAATCACCCCTTCGATCATACGCAAAGTCTGGTGACAATGCAAATTGATTTTATTGATCATTTGATCCCGTCGTCGTAGATAAGCGTAATCTAGTCATTCATTTTAGCTTTCCTTGCTTACCCGGAGCTTCCCCCAGTGGTAAGGGGTTTCGTGGAAATAGAAGTTTAGGCATGAGAGATTGTCCAGCTATTTCTTGCTAAGGCTTCCCACCACCAGTGGTAAGGGGCCTTAGTTCGAAGTTAAACGTCCTAATTGCCACGAGGGGCTTTGGTACCTGCTGATCCACTAGAGCGTTTTAGCCTGCTGTTTTGAGTGCCACCAAGGGCGTAGTACCTGCTGATGTACCAGAGCGTTCTAGCCTGCTGGTTTGAATGCCACTAGGGGCGTTGTACATGCTGACCTGCCAGAGCGTTTTAGCCGGCTGTTTTGATTGCCACCAAGGGCGCAGTACCTGCTGATGTACCGGAGCGTTTTAGACTGCGTCTGTTGGTTTGAGTGCCACCAGGAGCGTTGCACATGCTGATGTACCAGAGCGTTTTAACCTGCTGTTTTGTAGTGACGCCAAAAGCGTAGTACCGTCCGATCCCGTCATAAGCCCGACGCCCGTGAGAATGAAAGGACCAGTTTTTAAAGCCGAATTAACAGAAGCCAGATAACCCGAAACCAAGTTCCAGAATTAAAAAACAAAATCCGAATCATCAGCAACCAGTATAACCGATACGAGGCAACAAGCCTAGAATCCAGAAGAGTTGATACCCCTAAATCATTTGATATCCAGATAGTTAATTGAAATACGAGTACTAGTAACAGAATATTGTGTGTTAAAGATATAACAGATAAAGATTTTGTAATGAGGTTTGAAGACCTTTTCCTCTGAAGTTTCGTGTTTTCTTCAGGATGACCCTGGTGAGCATAACCTCGTCTGAAAAGCAAAAAGCACATCACAATCTTCATTTCACCATGTCACCATTAGCAACTTTTAAAATCGTTTAGTTACGAGTATTAGCAAACTCAAGAAGACTGTAAATATTTGAACTTAAATTCCTCTAATTTACTCCCTGTGTACTGTGTAGGTAAGGTACTTCATTATTTCCTTTCGCCGTTGTTGTTTACTCATCTCTTAAAAGTCTTAAGAGAATATATTTTCGTTTGAGGAGGCCATTTTGCTGTCCTTTTCTTAACCTAAAGTCAGCAAAAATGACTATTTGATTCTTCAATTACAATTGATAGTGAATTTTCAAAATTGCACTCTATTACAGATTTCAAAGTTGAAAGTAGATTCTTTAATAAAAAAAAACTCAATTCTATTCTCTAGATTCTCTATATGAAAAAGCCATTTTCATTTAAACCCTTTGACCGTTCGAATTTAAGATATAAAAATCAATTTCTTTCGCTTAACTCTGACTTTCTGATTTTAAATGAAAAATCAATTACCAGAGTGTTGTTTTCAAGCTGATTTTTTGTCTTTCGAACAAGCTATGAAGCTATGTATGTCTTTCATCTCACTACCAAAATTCATTTCGGTTACATGTTACATCATGAAGAAGAACAGCCCTTCCACAGAGATATTTCATGGGGGCCATATAAACCGATATCTATGCCTTCGTGCTTCGTCTACTAAAAGCTATTTTCTCATTCTTCAGAAACACAATTGGCTATCGGGGCGGTCGTCTTTATAGTATACACTCGGCTTTGTTGTACAAAAAAAAGCGTTGCAATATGTATGCTTTCATTCTCTTCTTATCCATCCGCCTTACCTTCGCTAATGTGCTTTTTGTTCTTTTATAACATTGTTCAACGACTAGAGAAGCTTGGTCGAAATTTATTGCACATGGAATTCCTAAATTTTCCAAAAGCAACTTGAAGGTACAAAAAACCTAGAACTACTACTTCGTTCTTGCCATGAAACGACCTCAAACAAATTTTCGAATTGAATTTTTGGTTAATAGACAGAGATATTCTGCTAGGCCAATAGATGGGCGGGCAGAGGTAAGAATGAATTTTTTTATTTCTGTAGGATGAAGTCAGGTTGACAATTCTTGAAAAGAGACTTTAGAAGTATATAACACTGTTGGTTTAAAAAAGTAAAAGAAGTGAAAATAGGCTAACTACATTGTACATACCAACTACCAACATACTTCCAAGTTGAAGTATTATTCATTTGAAAAACTTTTGGGCTAATTTCGATGTCTCACGCGGGCTTTGTTTTGGTAGAGGAGTTTCTATGGTTACTACCTATACAGTTAAAGTCGATATCACTGTTCGGTATAAACTACGACGTTAACATGGACAAAAAAATACAAATTGGAAAATAGATTTCCATGGAAATTTATGGTGTGGCACAACGGACGAGTTTCTGTTTTGATTGTGTATGTGTTGAACATCCTTCGGTACAATAAGCTGAGTGACACCGATCGATTTGGCTTCAGGCAGAAGGTCATAGTGTCAATTTTTTTTCGGATTTCGATTTTACTTCCATTTTTCGGAAACTTCAAAGGTAGGCTAAAATTAAGGATAGAAATAGATATGTATATTTAAATGAGTCCCGTTTTCAATAAAAAAAAAACCCTTTTGTGCAGGTTTTATTCATTAATATTAACCAACGGTAATTATTAAAATTTCGTAGCACGCACAATGGGGATGAATTAAATATTTAAATTAACCTAATTATATCTGTTAGACGTGCAACTGGAATGACAATTAAGATTATATCCTTAAGGAAGACTTTGTCAGTTGACAGTTGTTGTAATGTGAAAAAAGTACATAGTTATTAATTCAAATTTGAAGTTAAATTGAAAATTTTGAAAATCGATTGCGATGTCAGAATCAAATACAGCAATCAAAATTTTTTGAATAGTTGACTTAAAAACATTTTGGACTTACTTTTATAAATTTCTTATAAATCTACATTGAATTCAAAGATATTGATTTTGCAAAGAAATTAATTGGATTTTATTTTTCAAAAACCTATTTTTAAGAATATTTGTATATAAAGAGTGGGCCATTTAGTTGTTTCTTTTTAAATTGTAGGTTATTATGACACTGATAGCTGGTTCCTGCTAGAAATCTTGACAGAAAATCACTATCATACCTTGGCAGAACGAAATGACTCACTTTATCATCGAACAAAGTTGGGAAATATTGAAAACTTATTTCCAAAGTGAGTGCTGTGTAGTACAAACAGTGGGTTTTTTGAAGAGAAGTTTTGGCCGACATGAAACACCCAAACCCAACGTGCCTATACTGTGTGTAAATTTATGCAAAAAGTTAGTGAGACTGGTATGCTACTATGCTAGTGAACAACACTCATTGTCCCCGTCGTCGTACGGTACGCACAGACGAGAATCTGGCTGCTGTAGCCGGCCGAGAGTGTGAGACTCAATTCACGAACATCAACTCGCCATCGATATCAACATCTTAACATTTCACGCACTAGCCTGAAGAGAATTCTTCACAAAAATCTCGGATTATTTGCTTACAATATCTAATTGACTCAGCAATTGAAAGCGCATGACCATCCGCTCCGTTATTGCTTCGCAGTTTGGGCCTTAGAGCAGCTTGAATTGAACAACGATTTTGGGCGATTTGGGCTACGAACAATAATCAGAAAACCCGCATGCTATTGTCCAGAAGCCAATGCATCCACAGAGAGTGACAGTTCGTTTGGTGCGGATTGTGTAGTGGTGGCATCATTGGGCCATTTTTCTTCGAAAATGAGGCTGGCAACAAGTTATGCATTCGGAAAAAAAATTGAACTCGAGATTTTAATCAAAGTTGACATTACGATGATAGCGAAAACTAAAAAAGTGGGTCTCGCCATTCTGTCTGTCTGTTCGACTATAGCCTAAACGGCTCGGCCGATTTTCTTTAAACTTGGTAGATATCATTTTTATTTTTTTCCCGCCACACGTTTTTTACTTTTTTTTTTTAAGACCAAAAATAACGGTAGATACCTGCCATACGAATTCTTTTCGAAATTTTATAAATATTTTTTTTTCTCAAAAACTGTTCCACAGATTTGAAAAATAAAAGTACAAAAAATTTTCGTTTAGATAAAGCTAGGTAATGGTTAAAAAATAAATTCCAAAAAATTTTTATTGAGGGTACCCATATGGAACCATTTTTTTTTTTGTTTTTGATTTTCTCAAAAACGGTACAGTCGATTTTCATCATTTTTTTTGCTAAGGCTCCCAAAAACCTAAAAAGAATTGTGAATTCAAATTTTCAAAAAAAAATTTGTTTCGATTTAAAAAAAAAACATCAAATTTTTTTTTTAACTCAATATTTCAAAAAAAAATTGTATTTTACCTTAAAATTAAGGTACGCACCATACAAATGTAAAGAAAAATTAAAAAAAAATGGTTTTCAAAAATCATATTTTTCTCGAAAATGGCGGCGCCTAGAATTTTGATAACATTTTTTTTCTTTCAATTGTTTCTTACGATTTTTAATTTTTTATAGACATCTTCCAAAACGTTTTAAAAAAGATTGCATTTCAAAACTTAAAAAAAAAATATTTTTTGAATTTTTGGAAAAAAAATCATTTTTTTTTTCTTGGAAATTTCGATATCTCAAAAACGGCTCAATATTTTTTTTCGAAATTTAATTTTCATTCGTACAGTAAAAAAAACTTAAAGCTGGCGTACCATATTTATTTCTTAAAAATATTTTAAAAATTTTGTATATAAAAGCTTATTTATTTAAAGAAACCACTAAAACGACTTATAAATTTTGTTCTTGTCAACGGCCTTGGCTTTGATGAAAGCATCGCTTCCCGATAAAGAATCCGAGTTTTTTAAATTTTCTCGAGAAAACAAAAAAAAATAGATATAGTTTTTGAATTAAAAATAGTTTTTTAGGCCAAAAGGCATTACATTTAAGATATACATAGTTTAGCTTAGAGCGCCCGCATATGGCCAGTAAGTTAGTTTTAAGTTATTGGATAATTAGGCTAGTTTTTTATGAATTTTTGTCTAGCTTTAAGATAGTTTTAAGATTGATGAAAATAAAAATGAATTAAAAAAAAAAGCATCACTTCCCATCGATCAGCGAAATCAAGCATCATTGCGCGCGGTTAGTACTTGGATGGGGGACCGTGCAAATACCAACCGTGTGCTGTTGACATGTGTTTCTTCTGTTGTTCTTTTGTCTAAAGCCGATGGCCTCAGTTGCCAGTGCTTTTCTGTGTCTCTACTTCGTAGATTTATCTACGGAGTAGTGTAAAATGTAATGTAATGTAATGTAAATTTTGTTCTTGCATTAATTCATATTTGCATAGCACTCTGTTTTTATCTCTTACTACATACTAACTTAATTAATTAAAGATAAAATCAATTTTAATTTTATCTTTATGAACAGTTTTCTCTAATAAATTTCGTTTTTAAAATTCCTAGTTTATTACATAGGAGCAAATTCGTGCGATCCAGTCGTGCAATTTATTCTTACTGAAATTGAAGACATGGATTTGGGCGACCTCTGGCTTATGTAGAATGGCGCGCCATGCTACACAGTCCATGCTACAATCGATCTTTTGCACATCAGGTTTACAAATCGTGTTATCAGACGTCTTGACGATGTCCATTGGCCGCCTCGGATCTGCGATTTGAACCTTTTTTTGTGGGGAACCGTAAAGATTCAAGCACTTAAGGCCAACATCATCCAAGCAATCCGTGAGCCGAGGCAGCCATTTGAACGACGCGACGTGGTGTTCCATAGTTAAAGGGAATATTTTCTCTTATTACTAAAGCCAAAATACATTTAATTTTTTTATTTTATTCATTTAATTGCATTTTTGAAAAGAAACTTGCATTTAGCCTATACTGTATTAAGTAGACGAAGTATTCTGTATGAGTCTTTATTAACAACTGACTTACAATTCTTAAATGTTATATACACGAAGTAGCTCTTATACCTACTTGACATGACTATATGTATAGTTATGTTATATATCATTACATCTCCCCCTTAAGTTATAATATCAAATTATATTTCTAACAATCTTACAACCCCATTTAAATTCAGATATTGGTGATTGCAATTAGTAAATGTTAACAAAATTTATAAATTTATAGTTACTTCAGTTTTGAATTCCAATGTTAACTTCAATTACAAATAAATACATGGAAAATTAAATTCATAGGTATTATGATATATGGTTGTAATGTATGCAAGTAAAAATGAGAAATTATATAATATTTATATTTTAAATTATTTTTATGTGTTACTTCAATGTAATAATAATAATCAAGAAAAAAGAAAAATACTAATTATATATTATCAAATGCCAAACTGATTGTATAAAGTTAACTGTTTCTTATGAAAAGAGAATTTCTGCGCAAGACTCTACCACTCTGCAGTTGTATCCAATAAGACCTTGGTTTTGTATGTTTTGCTTTAATTTCACCGGGTACCCAATGCTTTCCTTCCTGCATCCAAACTTTCTGCCCTACGTGGAAATCTGATTTTTTTCTTGCATTGCGATCATGATAATATTTGTTTCTTTTGTTGTTAAGTTTCAATACTGGTAATATTTTTCTGCATATTTTCGAATCTTTATACAAACTATCAGATCCAGGAACGAGGGTGCGAGTTTGTCTACCCATAAGTATTTGAGTTGGTGTCAAGTAAGAATTTTGTATGGGAGTGTTTCTATACTCAAGTAAGGCAAGCCATAGGCTACTTTTGGAATCATTTGACTTTCTAACTAAATTTTTCGCTATTTGCACACACTTTTCACTGAACCCGTTAGATTTCGGATATCTTGGGCTACTGGTAATAATTTCTAAATCCATTTTCTTGCAAAACTCCGTAAATTCAAAGGAATTGAATGGCATGTTATCGGCAACGATTTGTCTCGGTATTCCGTATATAGAAAATACTACTTCTAACTTTCCTATAATTGCTTTAGCGGTTTTATTAGTCAGAGGTATAATATCAATATACTTTGAAAAAAAATCACCTATTATAAGATATAATTTTGAATTGTACTCCATAATATCCATGCCAACTTTTTGATATGGACCATCTGGTAACTGATGATTTATTAAAGGTTCTTTTATGTTACTTGATCTATATTTCTGACAAGTATTACATGTTGCGACTAAATTTTCAATTTCTTGGTTTAAACTTGGCCAATATACTAGCGAACGAGCCCTTGATTTTGTTTTTTCTATTCCTAAATGGGCCAAGTGAATTTTTTCAAGAACTGAATTTCTCAAAACCTTAGGAACAAATATTCTTCGATCAAAAAAAACTAAACCGTCATCCAAGAAAAGATTTTCCTTACAATTCCAAAAATACTTCAATTTGTCTGGAAGTTTACTTTTATGTTCCGGCCATCCATTATGCAACAATATTTTCAAGTCTTTTAAAACATCGTCCTCATCTGTTTTTTGTTTATATAATTCTCTTTTTTCAGAGCTTATATTTATAGTGTGAATTACCTCATGAAGGCCATTAATTTCGTTTTTATTAAATTTGAGAGAGCTGGGATTCCGTGACAATAGATCAGAGAGAACCATTTGCTTTCCAGGCAAATATTTAAAATTCAAAGAATATTTTTCTAATTTAAGCTTCATTCGCTGTAGCCTTGGAGATGGAATTTTACTATATTCTTTTTTCATTATTCCTAATAGTGGTTTATGATCGGTTACTACATTAATGTTTCTGCCGTATATTAAGAAATGCCATTTATTACATGCAAACACTACAGCAAGAAACTCTCTTTCAATATTCGCATATTGCTTCTCCGTTTCAGTAAGGCTGCAGGAGGCGAATGAAACTGGTCTACCATTTTGTAGAAGGCATGCACCAAGTCCATTTAGAGAAGCATCGGCCTCAGGGGCGAACGCAGGTAGGGGTTTTAGGGGTTCAAACCCCCCCCGAAACGACCAAAAAATAAGGGTTCATTTCGTTAAAGAAAAAAAAATGTTATTTTCGTGCCATAAATTCTTCTGCTAGTGTTGTTTTTTCTTACAACTTATAGGTACTATAAGGCAAGTAATGCATTCGTAAAAAAAATCGAACACAAGATTTTTATCAAAGTTAATATTACTATGATAGCGAAGACGAAAAATGTGGGTCCCAAAATTTTGTCTGTCTGTCTGTTCGACTACGGCCCAAAATGCTGAGCCGATTTTCGTTAAACTTGGTAGATATCGTTTTGAATTTGTTCCCCCACACGTTTTTTTTTTCCTTTTCTTTTTAAGATAAAAAAATAACGGTATACCTGCCATACGATTTTATTTCGAAATCTTATAAATATTTTTTTCTCAAAAACTGTCCCACAGAATTTTGAAAAAAAAATTCATAAGATTTCATTTCGTCATTTTAGGTAATGGTTGAAAAAAATTTTCCAAAAAATGGTTATTCTTGGAAACCCCATTGGAACAAATTTTTTGGTTTTTGATTTTCTCGAAAACAGTACAAACGATTTTAATCATTATGAATCCCCTCCAAGGTTTAAATATTATTGCGTAGGTATACAAATTTTAAAAGTTTTATTTTTTTGAAAATAAAATTTGAAATTTTTTTCTGGAAACTCAATATATCGAAAACCCAATGCTCGATTTTTTTAAACTTGATAAATAAAAGTTTCTTAATAAAATCTACAAGATCTGAGGAAAAAAATTTGTTTTACCAAAAAATAAAGGTACAAACAATAAAAATGTTAAGAAATGGTTTTCGAATATCGTATTTTTCTCAAAAATGGCTCCGAGAATTTTGATAGTTTTTTTTTTGTTTCGATTAATCTTTACTTTCAGAGAAGCTTCTAAAAAGTTTAAAGACTTAAGTTTTAAGACCTAAAAAAAAATATTTATTGAATTTTTGAAAGAAAAAAATTAATTTTTTTTTGAAAATTCGATTCCTCAAAACCTGCTCCATATTTTTTCTTGTAAATTAAATTTTTATTCGAACAATAATAAAAAGTTTAAATATACGCACCAAAATTTTTTCTTAAATATGTTTTAAAAATTTTGTATACAAAAGCTTATTTTTTTAAGAAACCATAAAAACGAATAACAATTTTGTTATTGCATAAACTAATATTTGTGACGTTAACAATCAAAATGCTAAAGGCACTTTTTTCAAAATATGGAGTGTGGTATACCAAAATTTGCGTATTAAAGAGAGCTATAGAATGGTGGAAAAATTGTATTTCAAAACGGGCTGGTTTAGAAGTTATTACTATTTTAATGTTTTTAACAATCAAATGGGTGCTATTTTTCATACAATGCTTGTAATTTTCAAAACAGCTCTATTTTTCTCTAAATGAAATCAAATAGATAGGATTGTTTTTCAAAAGGACCTTAATAATTTTGGGCGCTAAAATTGTTGACACTTATAAAAGGATCTTTAGTTTACCTATCGTATTCTTTATCATTGTTAAATAAGTTTTAATGAATTCCAATAAAAAGAACTTTTCCTTACTTAAATGTTCTCTTCTTTTTTAATTGTACAGGCATTTGAGAATCAAAATTTAAGAAACTTATTTTCAAAACGCGCTAAATATATTTTTAACAAACAAAACTGCCTAAAAAAAAAAAACATTTCACTAAAGGACGAAAATAAAAGGTCCCTTTAGTATTTTTATTGGTCAATCTAATAAAAAAGACTTCTACAAATTTTACAAGATTTACTGCATTGAATTATCTTAAATATTTTAGGAATTATAGTTTTCCCCCCTTTTGCTCGGTTTCATGTTCATTTTTTTTAGCCTCTCTTTGATTGTTAACGTCACATTTGCTCAAAACACATGTGTTTAGTTCCAACTACTAAAGGAGTTTTAGTCATTTAAAAAATGAATTTTATGCTTTTTCTCTAATAACATTAACAAATAGACACGAAGCGAACAGCAATTGCGTTTTTGATAATTTACATTATGTATAGGGCAGAAAACGGACTAACGGAGCAAGTTTGAGTTATTGATGGCTACAAGGTCGAAGTGTGTTGAAAATAAGTTACGAATGAGTAGCACATATCACCCTCTGAGAGCGTTTTGGTTATAATTATGTAGTATAGTTAACGTAGGTACCAATTTGAGTGTTGCTGGTGTCCTTATGTTTTCGTATAAATCTTTTTCCTATGATCGCAAAAGTACAACAATTTATAACTTCACGTATTAATATATGCCGGATTTAGTTTTGCAGATTTGGACCACTAGGCGAACCTAGAACTTATTATAACTCTAATGTTAGGTACACTTATGGAATCACTTACACTCTTTTTCTTGTTGTTGCATTAATGATATTTTACGAACCAAATGATGGCCTCCATCACAGGGCCCGTAGTACAATCCTATGTCTAAGAATTAATTCCGGAATAAAAATACCCAAATGGGAAGCACCAAAAACGCCCTCGTAGTGAATAGTTTCAAACTTTTGGTAACAATATTCAAATTTGCCAAATAGGTATCCGTTGCAACATCTTTATGATGTTTTGTTTTTACGATTAGCTGTATGAAATTGTTCCGATAGGTCCTATCCCTAAGAGCAAATATTATTTAGTTATAACATATTTATGTTAATTACAACAAAGAATATGTACTTAACAAGCAGGTACCTACAATATAGTAATAAAGTAATATATTTATGAAAATCTCATATTTTTTTGAAAACCCCCCCCGAAATTATTTTCTGCGTTCGCCCCTGATCGGCCTGTATGGTAATCATCTCGTTTGCATCAAATGGTTTAAGAATTGGGGCACTTATGATGCTATCTTTTATTTGTTGAAGGCATTTTTCATGAACGCCATTCCATTGAAAGCAGACATTATTTTTTAAAAGTTCTCGCAACGGATTTGATATTTCAGACAAATTAGGTACATACTCCCTCACGTAATTAATAAAACCTAAAAGCTTTTGCAAATCGTTTTTGCATTTTGGCGCTTTAAGGTCTTGAATCGCATGCACCCTATCATCATCTAGTGCAATGCCATCCTCGCTGAATATATGACCTAAAAACTTTATACTCTTTTCTTTATATTGTACTTTATCTAAATTAAAAGTTATGTTTTTTTCTAGAGCTCTATTTAACACTAGATCCACTATTCGATCATGCTCCTCCATACTTTTTGTTGCTATAGCTATATCGTCGATATAAATACTAAGATTGGGGATGCCTGCAAAATTTTGTTCATTGATTTTTTGAAAAATCTCTGGAGCCGTTTTGAGACCAAATGGAAGCTTCATATACCTATATGTACCAAGAGGAGTGCTAAACGTACATAAATTTTTTGACTGTTCATCTAGTTCGATATGAAAAAATCCATCTTTTATATCAAAAACCGAAAAAACTTTTTTGTTTGCGAATTGGGCTTTAATTTGTTCAAATGAAGGAATCTCGTGAAATTGTTCTTTAATTGACATGTTCAAGTATTTTGGATCTAAACATATCCTAAGTTTATTGGGTTTTTCCACGATAACAATGTTTGAAACCCATTCACTCGATCCTTCACAGCGCTCGATAATTCCCATTTGACATAACCTTTCTAGTTCTTTTTTCAGTGGATCTTTCAAAGACAAAGGAATACGCCTCGCTGGCTTAGCAACAGGTGTTGTATTTTCCTTTATTTCAATATGAAAATTCTTGTAGCAACAACCTAGACCAGAAAACACTTTTCTATACTTTTTTACTAACTCAGATTTCGATTCTTTATCTTTCTTTACCTCACTAACTTTTTTGATAAATTCTAAATTAATGGAAGTTTCTAGCCCCAACAATGGAACTCTATCGTCTTCAACGACAAAGAATTCTATAATTGCCTTTTTATTACCAACCTCGCACTCTAGTTCAACTGTACCTAACGTTTTAATTTCAGTCCCGTTGTAAGCTGAGAGCTTGGAGTCATTTCGAGAAATAATTGTACCCGGAAAATCTTTTATATATTTAGCTGGCAATATATTGACCATTGCCCCCGTGTCCAACTTAAATGTTACATTTTTGTTTTTAATTTTAATGGTTTCTAGCCACGGGCTAGTTATTTTATGACTATTTGCAATGGTGTCAATATAAAAGTCTTCGCTCACCTCATTGCTATCAACATTGACTTCATTAACCGGTTTAGTCTTACAAACTGTTGCAAAGTGATTGAGTCTATTACACCTCGTGCATCTTTTCCGATAAGCTGGGCAAGATAATCTTACATGTGTTCTTCCACACCGCATACAATCAATTTGGCTATCTGATTTGACATTATTTGCTGATCTAAAATTATAAAAATTATTTTTTTCAAATTGTTTATTTGATAAAACTGTTCTATTCTTATCTATTGGGTTGGGCCTATTTTCGTATTTCACTGCGTCTACTGGAGCTCCTTCAACTTTATTGTTCATCTGGTCCATCTGCTTAGCTGTTGCTTCAGAAGATCGTGCCATTTCAATTGCTTTTGTTAATGAAAGATCTTCGGTTTCGAGTAAACGTTTTTGCAGGTTCTTATCGTTGATTCCAAGAACTATCCTGTCTCTCACCATTCTGTCGGCATCATTGAAATCACAATTGCGAACTAATTTTTTGATATCCATCAAAAAGATGTCAAACGGTTCATTTTGACCTTGGTTCCTCGTGTGAAAAACAAAACTTTCATACACTTGGTTTGTTTTACCTATACAAAATTTTTTGAATGCATCAACTACAGGTTTGAGCTTCGTTCGGTCTCCAACATCAAGTTTCAGCACATTTTGAAAGATTTCTGTAGCTTCCTCACCAGCCGCATTTAAGAATACAGCGACTTGAACAACGTCACTTTTTTTTCGACTTCAATCGCAGTTGCAAATACCTCGAAATTTCTGTAGAAAGTTTGCCAATTTTCTGCTAAATTGCCTGAGCTCAGGTTAAGCTCATTAATTTTTTTTACGAAGTCCATATTCTCGGAAATATATACAAGTCGTACTTTTTTAGGAGGGCGACCACGAGGCCTAGGTAGCTTTAATTTAAGGTTAGTTTTAGCTTTTCCCATGCAGCAAGAATTTTACTCAGCGCGCTTACACTGATGTAGAGATTAAAACTTTGTAATTAATTTCTTATTTTTTTTTTTTTTGAATTTAAATAATTAGCATTGTGAATTTTTTTACTAATAATTCATACACGCTTATATACATTTTTTCGTTCAATGATTCTTAAAAACCGACTGCGCCATGTATTAAGTAGACGAAGTATTCTGTATGAGTCTTTATTAACAACTGACTTACAATTCTTAAATGTTATATACACGAAGTAGCTCTTATACTTGACATGACTATATGTATAGTTATGTTATATATCATTACACTTTAATATATTTTTTTTCAAATTTTAAGGAGCCCCTATATGAATATTTTGGTTAAAATCGTTTGAGCCGTTAATGGGAAGGTTGAAAATCATAAAAACGGTTCAGGTTAACGATATCTGTAACATTTTTTCTTAATTTTTTTTTTACGAAAATGTTATGCATGTCTGAAATAGCACACATAATTTTTCTATGAAAATCATTAGAGCTGTTTTCAAGATAAATAAGATTTTGCATAACGGCTGTATGGCAGGTATCGTTAGTTAATAATTCCTCTAGGGACTAACCGTAGACCCTTAAGTATCGAGTTTGAAGAAATTACCTCCATTAGCTTAGGCTGTACATAGGTCGAGGTACAGACATACAGACAAACAGACGAAATTGTCGCACCCAAAATGTTCTCTTTCACCCTAATGTGAACTTTGATCAAAATTTCGAGGTCGATTTTTTTTTCCAAATACAGACCTTGGGCTGTATTACCTATGTACACTGCAGGCCAAAAGTTTGAGTCCACTCTCATTTTTGGAAGGAAAACCAAATTCTAGCACCGAAAAAAACTTTTTAGAAAAAAATGAGTATGCACAATTTATGAGGAACATAAATAAAGACAAAATACGGAGAAAAATATTTTCATTATGTTGTTTACAAATAGGAATTTATTTAAAAAAGAAAAAATGATTTAAACCGATTTTTCGTCGAAAAAGCCTCCTTTATATCTCGATTACTTTTTTTACAATTCTTGGCAATCTACCTATAAGTTTCTGAATTTTTTCATTTGGTATGTTATTGCAGCAATCCTGTAATGTTTTCCACAACGCAGATTCCGATGAAGGGCATTGATCCCGGACCCTTCTACCCAGCTCCTCCCACAATAACTCTATAGGGTTTATATCCGGTGATTGCGGCGGCCACATCATGACTTTTAAAATTTCTTCGCCTTCTCTCTGCTTTAGGTAGTCCTGGCATATTCTCGACGAGTGTTAGGGTCATTGTCCTGTTGGAATACGAATTCTTCACCAATCAATCTTTGTCCAAAGATCAAAGTGTTTTCTTCACGTATCTTCTTATACGCCTCCTTGTTCATTTTTCCTATAATTCGAGTCCAATCTCCCACTCCACTTGAAGAGAAACATCCCCAGACCATCACAGAACCACCTCCATGCTTGGCGGTAGGAACTATACAGTCCGGTAGCATCTTTTGTTCAGCGCTGCGTCGAACGAAAACCCTCCGTTTTGTGCCTAATACCTCGAACTTGGATTCATCGCTCCATAAAACTCTATTAAAATCTTCTTCCGTCCAGTCTTTATGCTTTTTGGCCCACTCTAACCGTTTCATCTTGTTTTGTGGTCGAAGAAGGGGTTTTCGAACAGCAAACTCGTCCAAATAGTTCAGCATCTCTTAGCCTCCGTTTGACGGTTGTCAAGGACAGCGGCTTATTCCGTGTTCTTTTTATTTCAGCACGTATTACCGGTGCTGTTTTTCGCCTATTTCGTTTGCTTGTTGTTACTATTAGCAGATTCTCGTGTTTAGTTGTAGATCTTGGCCGTCCTGACCGTGGTTTATCCTCAAGAAGTAAGTTTGAGCGTGCCGCTCAATGACACGTTGAACGCAGCCCTTCGATATCTTCAACTGCGAAGCAACTTCCCGCTGCGATTTGCCTTCTTTAATAAGAATGATGATTACAGAACGTTTTTTCAATCCTGGTTTCCGCAACTTTTCCCATCCTGGATTAAAAATCCAACTTTTACTACCTGAAGGTGTTGCGTATTGTTAAGGTAAAAAAATTAGGTAAAAAACCTAATCTTTAATTCAAAAACTCAACCCCTAGAAATTAATGAAGTCAGTTGACTATGTTGGACTCATTGGCCTGCAGTGTATATTGCAAGTAAAAACAAGGCACGATGCAATTTGTTAAAATAAACTTAAGTACAATTTTTTGTTCCATTTCGATTTATATTTTTTATACGATTTTCCATTTCTCGATAGTTAAAATTTTAAATCTTAACCGGATCGATCAATTTCAATAAACTGACAATTGTCAAACGTGGGAATTGCCAATTTTCAACCTGACAACCTTTGTCAGGAAAGGCATTGTAACGTAAAATAAGGTTAAAAAAGTTCGCACATTGGTATCATCTTTGTTAGAGATACCTTCGATGTATTTTTCAATCCTTCACAATATTGTTTACTGCCATTGACATTACAAAGTTATGAATACCAGCCTGATCATACTAGTCTTCAACTTGGCTATAACTTGATCTAAAACAAACCACAAGGATCCGTTTTGATCTGACCGCTTCATAACTCCGACAATGTTATATGCACTAGCTTTTTTAATTTTTTTCAGGATTATTTGAGGTAAGCCTGGCTGAAGGTGTATAGCGTAGTTATAGGGCAACCGAAAAATACGCTTAAAAATACCTTTGTATGTTTTCGTACAACCGTAAACTCATTCGCATAACTTGTAAGTTAAGTGCAATAGGTCATGATGTGAAAAAGAGGATGTAGAAAGTTGGTCAAAGTGAAGAACTTTGCTCAATTCACTAACAAAAAATACATCAAGGACGTTACTTAATTGAATTCAACACTGATATATCGCTATAAGCCTTAAAACTGCAACAGCACCAACTCAACGTACACATGGTGTTGTCTATAGTCGTTATAACATGATATATGTATTGTATGAAAAACGGGAATAATAAACAATATATGTATGTACAGTACATATCACTTTTAAGCGTTTATAGCTTAAGGCTTTTTCAATTGGCACGAGTACTAGTAATTACTAATGCCAAATAATAATAATAAATAATAATACCAAGTCACCATGACATAGATCCATAATTGAACAGCACGTCCAAACGATAAGACTTTATTATCAAAATGAGTGTTTATTAGTGCAAATGTTACGCCTACTTTACGGGTGACCCTTCACAGTCGATACTTCAAAGTTTGTTAGCCAAATTCCGTATTCAATCAGCCAACATACCCATACGTACGTCAAAGGAACGCAAGATCGGCCGATAACATCACCAGGGTTCGTAAAAGTGTACACCAGAAGCATTCGACGTTGGTAAGGCGGGGCGGTCTCCTCCAATGGCGAGAGATACAGAACGATGATAACTAATTTCTTACTGCCCAAATTGAACCATATGGAACTAGACTAGTCGTCTCACACACACCACGATTTATATTCTGCATAAACGATTTGAAGGTAAGGTTATCTCTCACAGAGGTGACGTGAATTCGCTCCCAAAGTTATGCGATTTGACACCACAAGACTCAAATTCAGCCTGATCTATGGGGAAGAGTAAATGAAAATTGGAAAATTGAAAATGGATTTATCGGATATAATGTCGGCCTTGAGCCTTCAATTGCTGAGTAATTTGGACCTTGTAAGCGAATAATCCGATATTTTTGGGCTGAATTCTCCTCAGTCTTGTGAGTGAAATGTTGAGCTGTTGAGATCGATGTCGAGTTGATATTCGTAAATGGAGTCCCACACTCTCGGCTACAGCAGCCACATTCTCGTCTGTGCGCACCTTACGACGAAGGAGACCATAAGTGTCGTCTACTAGCATACCAGTCTCAGGAACTTTTTGCACAAACTTGCGTACAGCAGCTGCTGGGTGCTTCATTTCGGCCAAAACTTCTTTCCAAAAAAACGCACTGTTTAAGCTACACAGCACTGAATTTGGAAATAAGTTTTCAATATTTTCCAACGTTGTTGAAGCGTAAAGTGACTCATTTCGTTTCGCAGAGGTATGATAGTGATTTTCTGTCAAGATTTCGAGCGGGAAACATCTATCAGTCTTAAAATAACCTATGATTTAAAAAGAAGCAACTATGGCCCAAACGTACAAATAGATCCATTACAACCAGTTAAGTTATGTATCCCTAAAACTAATCAATAGATCAATTGATGTGAAAATCAAAATAAACCTAAACCTTGGCATAATCACCATGAACTAAATAACATTTTGAATCTCCTATTTATAAAAACTTGGCAATGAACCTCATACCCTCTGGACAATTTTCCTATTAAACAAGCCTCACAGAATGTGTTCCAAATTGTAATCAAAACTCACCTTCTGCGGTTTTTCAATACTGCATTTCCCCCCTCACCCGAATTCTTAAATCTGTTTAAAAATAAATATTCTCTTTTTTTTTTGGTTTCTGGTCGCGTCGCGACAACGAAAGGCACACGCTAATCTCAACAAAAGTTTACTCGCTTTTTCATCATGAAAACTCGTGAGTGTTGTTGGTTGGTCTGACTAAGTCTAGAGCCCGCAGCAGTCTCAATTCCTCTTTCTCTTTCTATCTCTCTTCAAATGTTGCTTCAATAAAATTACTTTTCCAAATTGCCACCCAACAAAAATAGCAGTGGAGGGAACTAAAGCAAGCCCAGCGCAAAAAGGATATCCTCGTTATGTACATATGCATGTTCCCTTGGTAGAAGCTTTTTTTCATTTTATAAAATCAGTTTATGATACTAATACCATCTTCACTTCTTCGTTAAGGAATAAAAAAAGAGATCCTTTTATTTTTATTCGAGGCATTTTTTTTAACTTTAGTCCGCTTAACCAAAAGCATACGTATGTACTACATACATATATTTTCCTCCACACGCGGTCGAGTCGTCTGCATTGTAGAAAGTTCAAATGCGAAAAAGCGGAACGAACGAAATCATGTTCGGAGGTGCAACAACACACTTAGAAACGGATTTTTATATTATATTTTCACAATTTTTTCAGTTACAAATATATACCCGTTTCATGGTGATGTGCAAAATTCACATTTTGTTAGAAAAATTCAATCTTTTCTTCTGCACAAGCAAACACTCTCTATTCGTAGTCGAAGTGATAAAAAATGTTGCAATGTTGCCGCATGTACTCGAAAGAGTTTTAAGGAAAAAGTCACAAACACCGAACCTTAGAATAATAAGAAAAACATCATTTAAAAATTTTTACTTTTTCTATAGTTGCAATTATGTTGGTAAAAAGCTAGAAATGGCGCCCAAGAAAAACCCATCTCAAATAAGCCTGGAGTTCGACGGCTGTTTAACCTAAAGATGAAAATCGTTCAGTTACATGGTTGGATGTTACAATCTAGTGGGCTTATATGTAGGGGAGAAGGTCACCAATTTTCTATTGGCAGGGTATGGTTACGACATATCAACATACGAGTATTAACAATAAGCTAAAAGGTCAATCTTGTGTTACCCATCCCATTGACTGCTATCCAAGCCTGAGACCATCTAAACAATGCTGAACCATGGAGCTTGTTCACCGATACTGAAGTGATACTCAATCGGCATCAGCAGACCACTCTGCACAATGCATTCCTTTTAAATACCGTATTTTGTCCATTTCTCTGCATTAAGTGATCAAGTTCGATCAATTCGAAAATTTCATTAAAGTCGTTCAAAATCTTATTTGCAATGATCGTTTTCCAATTTTGGGAAGTACAAAACATATTGGCCGAGGAAATGAAAAACTGTCTCCTCTTTCTGCCAGTCCCCATAAGAAATACAGTGATAATGATTTATGGAGAAGTGGAATCGAAGAGTCATACCGCCCGTGCGTCATCGTCTACATCCACGTCTGTTCTTTCCTGTGGTGCAAAAGGAAGCTACCGACTTTTAAAATTCCCTTAATTGAAGAGACCCAACTCAAAATCGCCGATCACGCCAAATATCTTGGCATGATCCTGGATAAGAAAGTTAACTGGAGTCTCAACATTAAGGATAGAACAAATAAAGCCATGTTCGCTTTCTACTCCTGCAAGAGAATATTTGGTAAATCTTGGAGACCAAGCCCAAAAATTATCAAGTGGATATATACTGCCATAGTCAGACCTGTACTGACATACGGTAGCGTAGTCTGGTGGAATGCATTAAACAAACCTACCAACCTTAAAATCATGACCAAGGTACAAAGAATAGCATGTATTGGAATCACTGGGGTAATGAGGTCCACCCCGACTGCGGGTCGGGAAGCTATACTCAATCTTAAACCCCAAGATCTATGTACTCGTATACAAGAATCGCCAGCTAATAGCGCACTTCGACGTAGCCAAACTGATAACTGGTGACATAGTGCGATAGGTCATGCGGAAATTCTTCAGAAATACATGGGAAATAGGGTATGTACTGACAACATACGAGTAACACCCCGCTTAGACATTTACAAGCCGTTCAAGACCACCTTTCCTTACAGAGAGGACTGGCAAATCAACGAGCCATCTACCTGCTAATTGATGATATCTATATATACCGACGGTTCCAAGATGGAAACTGGTGTTGCTGCAGGATTCTTTTCAGAAACGCTTGGACTATCCAACTCATTCAGACTTTTTGATTACAACAGTGTCTTTCAAGCTGAGGTCCTGGCAGTGACGAAAGCTGCTAGACAAGTCTCAATGATGGCAATACCAGAAGCTGATATCACCTTTTTCATTGATAGCCAATTGAAATTAAATCGAAGCTTGTAACTTGCTGTTGCGAAGAGCTTAGGGTTCTTGGTACACAGCACAACATTAGACTCTGCTGGATTCCTGGTCACAGTGGTGTCCCAGGAAATGAAAGCGCTGACGAGCTGGCAAGAATAGGATTAACACTTGATCCTAATCAAGCAGATACAAAAGTTCAAGTCCTACCCTGCAATCTTAAACAGGTAATTAACAGTAAAATTCTAGCCTTAAATATCAAGAGATGGAACTCTCTCGATTCCTGCCTTTCAACCAGAGTTTCGGGGAGAGTACGATACGATAAGGCGCCAAAAATTGATAACGGATTTTTGTAGAAGGGTCAAATACAAGCGTTTTTTACTATGGGAGGGGGGTCTATCTCGCCCCGTTTAAGAGGTAGGGGTGATTTTAGAAAAAATGACTTAAATTGAAAAAAAAATATTAAAAATCAACGGCAACACTTACAATAAAATACAATACCGGTTTTGAAAGCCAGAAGTCTGTTCTATAATCGTAAATTTAAATTAAATTATTTATGTCAATAGTTTTTGAAAAATTTGCATGCAAACTCAAAATTTTGTTAAAAAAAATGAAAAAAAAAAAGTTTAGACCAATTTTTTCCAAAATTGTAAAATGAAGTGCTTAATTGGCTTTTTGTGGTCAATGCTACTATTAATTCTGAATCGAACACAAAAAACCGAATGGTTTTGTCCCTTCTAGTTTTTGAGAAAATCGAAAATTACTAAAACTACTTTTTATGAAATTTTTAATTTTTTGTATTTAACTACGGTGATTTCATTTTGAGGATTAATGTTAATGTGGTTCATTTGTAGGTAAAGTAAAGTACAGCAAATCATTTAGGGTTACCAAGAATGCACCAGAGGAGGTAGAATTGCATGGCATTTCACGTCTCAGTCAGTCAGTTTGTGAGTAAGTCAGTTGTTACTTAAAAATAGTCAAGTCAATTTTTCAATGTTCAATGTATTAAAACCGTGTTTACAGGCATTTTGATCACAAAAAAACATTAAAGCAAGCACCTCTCGAATCTCTAGCCAATATTGAGGCCCATGGAAAAATGTGCCGATAGATGGGTTTATTGCTCTGAGATTAACTTTTATATGGATTGCACCAGAGAAACTTTTAAATCATTAGTTTTAAGCAAAATTCAAGTAACGTTATTTATTAAAATAAAAGATTAACTATGTAAATCATTTAAATGTAATTTGAATTTTATATACCCACCTACAAATTTGTAACTACTCGTATATATTTACTTATGTATCTTAGTCTGTAAGAGTATAATATGCTCTGGTTGATGAATAAATAATAATAATAGATAATATTGTATTCTTACAATTTTTGTCACCTTTTTGAGTTGGAGTTGAGGGGAGTTGACGCTTTAGTTGGAATTAGACCAATTTCTTCTAAGAACTCGATGCTTTTGAAATATTTTTTTTGAAATATTGAAAAGTTATTTAATTTAGGATAAAGTAGTGGATGCTTAGTCGCCATTCTTTATTCCAAGAAAAAAATACTTCACTCTTACAAAGGTTGAATAACGAATGACCTTGGTAAACAATAACCTGTACCATATTAGCATTAAAAACAAACAATAAACATACATATTAATTAAGGAAATTTGCTGCATTCGTACAGTAGTACCTAGGTAATGTGAATTTTTCATAATGTATTAAATTTTCATGTCTGAACATTTTAAATGTGCGACTTTGGGCTACGTACATACATATATTTAGTAGACATTGGATATAGACCACAGGGTAAATTCAAAGTTTCTTTAAATCCAGATTCTGTAAATGCAAAAGAAACCTTGCATACACCCAACCTCGCACCTACCCCAAATCCAATAGTGTGCCCAGGCAGGGGGGTTGCAGGGGGGCAGCATGCCCCCCCATACATATCTCACTGTTTATGCGCCGTAATGCGTAAGCAAGCAAAAAAAGCAAATATCCCATAAAAAAGTAGTTTTCGTTATTTTCAATTTTCTCAAAAACTAGACGACATAAAATCATCTAGTTTTCAGTTTTTGAATAAGAATATATTAGAGCAACGAATTTTAGGAAAAATAATAATATATAACTTTGCAGTTTTGAAAAATTAAACTTTAAACTTTTTTTTTATGTTTTTTTACCAAAATTTGAGTTTAAAACTCGTTTTTTCAAAAACTGTGCATAGATTCTACTTGATTTAAAAATTATCTAATAGATCAGAGTATTGGCTTTAAAAAAAGGTATAATACTTAATTGTAAGTATTACCGTTATTTTTTAATATTTTTGTTTCCATTTTAGTACCTTTTTTATAAAATTGCCCCTCCCGCCCAAACGGGGGGAGATAGACCCCTCTTCCCATAGTAAAAAATGCTTGTATTGAACTGTTCTACAAAAAACCGTTATAATTTCTTGGCGCCTAAGTTATCGTACTCTTGCCAGAGTTTCAGTAAACAAAAGACCGATGTTATCATCCAACTGAATAAAAAGTCTCTTTCTCTTCTTGTGAGCATCATCACAGGTCACAACCAACTCGGTTACTACAAGAAAAAGATGAAACTCAGTATGGACGACTTATGCAGAGGATGCGGTGACGAGGAGATACATGAGAACACTCCTCACTAGGAGGAGCTCTCTGACATTCCAAGAAAAATTTTATTAAAATTCGTTAACGATACCAAATGGCTTGATAATTCCTAAACTCTAAAAACCGCCTTCAACTACAGTACGATAGTGTAGTACGAACGAAAACGACTTAACGACGCACTTGTTCGTTGTAGGAGCAGCACCAACGAAGAATGGGCACCTCACCTATACACCTGCGATTGCCACTCCTACGTTGAACACGAGCATCAGTGGGACCACCTCTACCTAAGATTGGTAAAATCCTCTTTGGTATGGAAACAGCCTCTTCGACTTAACTAACGACCAAACAAACGAACATATACACTAAACACTGACATATCAACCTCATCTACTAGACGTTGCAAGAAGCCACATGCTCCTGCGGGCCTGGTGGGGGGATGATTGCTCAAGTGGAGGTAAAGAAAAGGTACACCCCCTGAGAAGGCGTATACCTCTCCCTAGCCAGTTTATTATACCCTCCAATATTTCAGGCTATAGATTGGCTGTAACCCATCTACACCCCTAACGGGCTTGATCAACATCTGTCAAACGTCATACATACATCAAAATAAAGAGCGTTCTCCGCGGAATGAAGCTACGTTTTTACACCGCTCACACAAACTGTCCAAAACGGCGAAAAACCAAACTAACAAAAAAAATCCTGTAATCAAGCTCCAAGTCAAACTGAAGTATCATATTTTCGTGCACCATTAGGGGCGTTCGGATTTTCAAATATGTATGACAAGCACGGCATGATTTGCTTGATTTAGTTATATGAATGCTCCATCGAGCGGCTTGTCAAGCATGCTGGATGGATTCCAAAATGTTTTGTTATTTTGGCTGCACGAAAAGCATATTTGAGAATGTGAACGCATGCTTGTCAAGCCTGGAGTAAATTTAATTTTCCATAAAGTTCTCTAACGAGTAGTGATGTGTGACAGCATGTTTGACGAATCGGAGCACCCCTGGGCAAATTATGTTAAGACATCTCAGTTCATATCGCTTCTGCATGTGATAAATTTGTCATTTATCGGAAAAATCAGATATACATATATCCCCGCATGTGTGTAAGTCTTTCACTTTTTTTTTGTCCATCATGAAACCGGCACAGAATACGTAAAATTCAATCAAAACACCAATCCAAATTACTCATATAACATAATTATTTGATTTACTTCCCTCGTTTACTAAACTTTAATATTTTTAACCCAAATAAATAAATATCCCGAATTCCGATCACGACAGATAATTCATTTTAACTATTGAAATAAGTAAGTTCGTTCCTTAAATTTGAAAATCTGTGTATTTCTGTGAATTTCAATTCAAAATTCTGTCAAAGTCCATTTCAAAATACAGTAAAACCCGCTTTAGAGAAAAACCCGCTTACCTGAACCACTTTTTTCATCCCCAAGTATTTTCCGACCATTTTCCCTTAAAACACTCCGCTTAAGTGAAACTCGCTTAAGCGAAAAACCCGGATAACTGAAACATATTTTCAGTTAATTTTTAATATTTTATATTAAAAAAACTTTCTTAAGTGAAAAAAATAATTGAATCGAACAGAACAAAAATTTGCTAGTTTTCGTTTTTCAATAAATTATTTTTGTGTTATTTAATAGTTGTTTTATTTAACTTCTTTCAAGGCAAGTTTAAAAGATAAAAACAATATTGTTTCTAGCATTAAATCTCCGCTTAATGGAATTTTTTAATCCGCTTAAGTGAATTTTTTTTCTTTCACTTATCCGAACTCCGCCTAAGTGAAATTATTTTTTACTTAAGCGGGTTTTTCACTTAAACGAACCCCGCTTAAGTGAAAAATAATTTCACTTAGGCGGAGTTCGAAAAGAAAGACTGTGACATTTTGCTGTTTCTCTTAAGCGGGTTTTACTGTAAACACAATGTTGACACTACGATTACATTATTTTTATGTTTATTAGGTACGTTCGATAACAAAAACTCGGCACCCGGACAAAGGTTGATGCTTATAGATCTTAACCGTGAGTCCCGGCACTGATACTTTTTTACTTGCGGCTTATAGTGTTATAGGTACTATGAGACAAGTTATACATTCGTAAAAAAAATCGAACTCGAGATTTTGACCAAAGTTGATATTACGATGATAGCGAAAACCAAAAAAGAGGGTCCTAATATTCTATCTGTCTGTCTATATTTTCGACTACAGCCTAAACGGCTCGGCCGATTTTCTTTAAACTTGGTAGATAGTATTTTAAATTTTTTCCCCCAACAATTTTTTTTTGTTTTTTAAGACTAAAAATAACGGTACCTGTCATGCGAATTTTTTTCGAAATAATATAAATATTTTTTTTTCTCAAAAACTGACCCACAGATTTGAAAAAAAAAAAGATACAAAAAAATTTCATTTAGGTAAAGCTATACCTATAATGGTTAAAAAATATTTCCAAAAAATGGTTATTAATGTTACCCGCCCTGGCACCATTTTTTTTTGTTTTTGATTTTCTCAAAAACCAATCTTGATCATTTTTTTATGCTACTCGTAAGACTCTCCAAAAATTTGAAAAGAATTTTGTATTCAAATTTTCAAAAAAAAAACTTTTTTTGCATTTTTAAAAAAAGTTTCAAAATTTTTTTTCAAAACTTAATATTTCGAAAGCCCCATCCTCGATTTTTTAAAAATTGATAAATAAAAGTTTGTCAATCAAAGCCAAGTTCTGGCACTACACCCTTTTTACAGGAACAAACTCAGGCGACTTTTGACCCCTCCCTATCTTCAGTACCAATGAAGTCAGAAACTTGAAATTCCGAAGACATGCTAAACTAGTCAGGCACAGGCGCCTCACCAAATTTCAATTTTCTAGCATAAGCGGTTCCTGAGATATTAAGCCTAACAAATCACAAAAACCGTAACTGACTGACTCACTGACTCACTGACTGACTGACTGACTGACAGATTATCAAAATTATGGAGCACTTCCCGACATCGTAGAATCTTGTAGTTTTGCACAACGGTAGGTCTTGTCATGCAAGTAGAGGAAAAAATCGAAAATTTGAGGTTTTCCATTCAGGGGGCGTGGTATCCGCCCACTTTCTCCGAATTGGTGTTGGTTGAGTGGAGCACTTCCGACTGCTGTAAAACGTTGAAATTTGGTAGAACGGTAGGGCTTAAATTACATATAAAGGACCAAAAATAAAAATTGAGGTTTTCCATTCAGGGGGCGTGGTATCCACCCACTTACTCCGAATTGGTGGTTGAATGGAGCACTTCCGACTGCTGTAAAACGATGAAATTTGGTAAAGTGGTAGGACTGAAATTGCATACAAAGAAAAAAATATAAAATTTGAAGTTTTTCATTCAGGGGCGTGGTATCCGCCCACTTCCTCAGAACTGATGTAAATTATATGGCACACTTCCGATTGCAGTAGAACAATGAAATTTCGTAGAACGGTAAATCTCAAATTGCATATAAAGGACCAAACATAAAAATTGAGGTTTTTCATTTAAGGGGCGTGGTATCTGCCCACTTTCTCCGAATTGGTGTTGGTTGAATGGAGCACCTCCGACTGCTGTAAAACGATGAAATTTGGTAAAGTGATAGGGCTTAAATCGCATACAAAGAAAAACATATAAAATTAGAGGTTTTCCATTCAGGGGCGTGGTATCCGCCCAGTTTCACAGAACTAATGTAAATTATATATGGCACACTTCCAATTGCAGTAGAACAATGAAATTTAGTAGAACGGTAGGGCTCAAATTGCATATAAAGGACCAAAAATAAAAATTAAGGTTTTCCATTCAGGGAGCGTGGTATCCACCCACTTTCTGAGAAAATGTTTAATTTATATGGAGCACTTCTGATTGCTGTAATTAAGGTAGGTATGTTAGTGTTAGGTATCTTGCCAGGTCAAGAAGAAAAAATACCAAAAGAAATAGGAAGCTATAAACTAAGTTGATTTTAGTAGGTAGAGTCCACCCTTCTATCTTTCCGTATCTTTCGAGATTTTGACATGGCAAAATATTAAAATCTTTGCAAAAAGGAGTGAGATCAGACCAAAAACATAAATGTTAATAAAAGAGCCAAGTTCTTCTATACAAAAACCTTTGTGTAACAAGTCAGCCGTGAAAAGTACTGAGATCTAAGAGTACGCCAAGTTCTTACTTCATGAAGGTTTAATAGCGAATATTTAAAGTAGAATAATAAAAATTTTGCATTTCAAAACTTAAAAAAAAATATTTTTTGAATTTTTGAAAAAAAATTTTTTTTTGGAAAATTCGATATCTCAAAAACGACTCGATATTTTTTTGATAATTAAATTTTTCTTCGTACAATAATAAAAACTTTAAGTTTGCATACCAAATTTTTTTCCTAAAAATGTCGTGCATTTTATTTAATGAAAATTGGTAAAAGCTTAAGACATATACACCTGACAGTAATACCTGTTAAAAAAAATGTTAAACTGGGAGGCACATAAGTGACTTGACTATGGCAATAAACACAGCTACCATAAGCTGCGTTCTTGGCCCGACAAAGCCAGTTTACCTGAAAAAAGAGAACGAAATTGAACCTATATGACCATCTACATGTATCTAAGACTCATCCACTTGACAACTTTTTTTTTAATAAAACGCAAACCGTTTATCATACATTTGTTAAAAACGGCTGCTATCTATCGTTGAATACTGGCCTCTTATGAGACCGGCTTTTTGCTATAGAGCAATGATTTAACGTTGGCCCATACAAAAAAATCTAGAGGTGTTAAATCACACGATCTACATATATAATTGGCCAATCGACAGGACCATTTCTCGCTATAAAACGCTCATCGAATTGAGAGTTCAATAAGTCGATTATTAGACTCACGGTGTGGCTGATGAAAATCATCAACGGAAAAAACGGCTCCAAAAAATCACAAATGCTCTACATCACTTAAGGAAGAAAATTGGCATTAACGCTCTTAACGTAGCCGTCAGCGAATTTTGGTAAAAAATTTGATTTATAATAAAATGTAAAATTTATAGTAAAATGTAAGATGAAAATGGTGTTTTTGAATGTTTTGAACTCAACAGTTTTGTCATTTGCTTACAGTGAAAGCTCAAAGTTATCAATCCCTATTGCAAGACCCTTACTATGTATGTAATGGGAAAAAAGGAACAATAGTAAAAGTAAATAGCATTGTGGCAACACTGCTATTGCCCGTATGACATACTTACATTCATTTATACGTATCCTAACAAAAAGCTGTAAAAATAAAACGCCAAGAACCGTGAATCAAATAAGATGACGATGCAGGACGTGGTTATCAGAAAATAAAACAAACAAAAAATACAGAGAACCCGGGTAACCTAAATGTTATTACAATCAAATGCACACAGACATAGATGGTGGCAGAAAGATAGCAAAAGGATAATCATGGTCTGTTAGTCCTGTAGGTGGCTGTGCAAAAATCCTGAAAAATGATTTTTGTTTTGTAATGCATCTCTAGTGGATCTCTTTACCAAAGTAAACATACTTCAGCTCTTCCACATTACACACATACTCAGTCAGTGTATTACGAGGATGTTTTCTCAAATTTAAGTTGATCCTTATGATGGCTAGGAATTTTCATATGAGGTTGGAAATAAGGTGGTTATGCATGGGATTCAACAACAAAGTGAAGTGTTTTTTAGTGTTTGCTCATCAAGAGAAAAGGTGGCTTCCTTTGTGATTGATAAAAGGAGAAGTAGTCAAGTAGTGTTCGTGCTGTTTGCAACGTACCTAAGCCTGAAGGATTCATAATATGTGTTTTGTCAAAATGTATGGATGATCCTGAGATCGACCAATGTTTGGATATAAAATTCAAAAAGTACCTACATTTTTTTTTGAGGAGATTTAGGAAGCACGTCTTTAAGACATGAAACTTATTGATAGATGTACTCGTAGTGTGACAATGGAAATTTGAAAATATTTTCAAATTTTTCTTAAGACCATGTACATAGTCTGGCTCTCCTTTCTGATGTAATAAGAAGGATAGGAACTTATACAAATTACATTAGTTCCCTAATTTTGTTTTGAATAAAACTAAGGATGTGATAATGCTATAAGCTAACGTCGACCATGTGCCTTTTAATCAAGGCATCTTAAACGTCTGTGAATTTCTAGGAAACAGGCTCTGATCATTTCCCAGTTTTCAGCATCATACAGAGCCAACATACTCAATGCACAAGCCACCCATATTAAGAAGATCAAAGCGTAACGCCATCGAAGCAACACTCGAACATCTAAGCTACTCGTACTAGTGTCTGGTTTTGGGAACAGAAAGTAAGTTCTTCGAAAAAAGGAAGTTAACCTAGTCACCAAACCAAAGCCAATACAAGATCTATTCAATAAGCATGTCTAACAGTTGCTAAATGTGCATCGTGTATATTCTCCATCTACAAAAAATAGGATCCTGATAATACAAGGTGGCGCAAAGTTAATCATCCAATGTTGCTTTTGAATGACTTTTTTACTAAATAAAAAAAAATGATTTTGAGTGATGGAAATTTTTATTTGGAACTTTACAACTTTGTCTATTAATTTGGAAAGATGATATCCGTCAAGTGGCTACCGCCAATGTTGATACAAATTTGTGCCCGTTTTATCGCATTTTCCATGACTTTCCGCAAGATTTCCAGCGATAAATGTTCGCATTCGCATCCCTGTCCAATGTTGCCCTTAAGGGCTGCGATTGTCTGCGGCTTGTTAGCATTAACCCGCGAATTCAGTATGAATGAATGAATAAATAAATTGGGGTATACAAAACACTGCGACCTAAAGATCTATTGTGTCCCCCATCTAGAACTGGATGAGGTTGGCTCATCATTACAGTTCTTCCTCTAAATTTGTTCCTTTTAGGAATCGAAGTATTTGGAGTATTTTAAGTGATGATAATTCACTCTCTTTTATGTGGTGCTTGCCCAGATACCTATTTCCCCAGTATGTGGTCAGGTGTGAGTAATGCAGAATCTGCAAGTGGCGTTGTTCACCATGCCAAGGATGTTTAGGTGTCTTCTCAACCTGCAGTGGCCTGTGAGAAGCCCCGTGATTTTCCTGAGGTTGTTTCTACTTAAGCTAATGTAGTCCCCGAGTAGGAGTTTTGCCTGTCTCAGCTTAGGGAATTCTTTCCAGATTTTTGATCTTTTTGCCTCCTTTTCAGTTTTGATTTTATTTTTGATCACATTTTCTCCTATTCCGCAGTAGGGCTCTGGCCCTGTAAGGGGTTTCGATGTACCAATTTTTGCTAAGGAGTCTGTCTCCTCGTTGCGCTGGACACCAACGTGGCCTGGTACCCAATGAAGTGTGACAGTGTTATTCTTGCCCAGTTTATTAAGCTTAATCACGCATTCCCAAACAAGTTTGGAGCTGATGGCGTAGGAGCTTAGTGCTTTTAGTGCAGCCTGACTGTCTGACATGATGGCAATGCTTTGGTTTTTATATTTCCTATCGAGGTTTCTTCCAGCACATATGCCTATGGCATTTGCCTGGAATATGCTAGTGGACTGTCTTATCGGTAAGGAGAGTTTAGTTCTAGGCCCAAAAACTCCAGCACCAGTCCCTTCAGCTGTTCTCGATCCATCAGTGTACCGTTTGATGGGATTCTCTTTAAGACTATAGTTTATTGTTTCGCCTAGCCAGTCTTTTTGCAGCTTAACTCCCTTTTGAAATGTTTTTGAAGTTATATCTTTTGATCGTACCATCTCTTGGGATGTCAAGAAGGTTTGTTACTGCGGACCGGAGTATCGAGTCTTTTTCCCTGTTTCCAATAATTTTACCCATCCCAGTACCCTCCTTGGCAAGCCTCTTTATGGCTCCCTTAGCAGCATTTTCAATGACCACGTGTAGTGGCGTCAGATGAAGGATGGTTTCCATCGCTGCTGTAGGGCAAGTTCTCATTGCTTCTGTTATGCATATACATGCAAGCCTTTGCAATTTGTCTAGTGATTTCCTAGTTGTGTTTAGTTTTATGCCATGCAATCACCAAATAGGTAATGATGGGTCTTACCATCATGGTGTACATCCATCTTATGATGTTTGGTTTGCAGTCCCATGATTTGCCTGCAAGTCTCTTGCATATCATAAGGGCCTTTGTGGCTTTCCCGGCAGTTATTTCGACATGCTTGTTCCAGAGGAGTTTGCTATCTAGTGTAACTCCTAAATATTTTACCTCCCTCTGGGTGTCGATTACTTCTCCTGCCAACCGAATGAGTTTCATGCGAGGTAGAAGTCTTTTACTTGTAAATGGTACCATTTCCTAGCTATACACAGCCCTCTCTGGACTATATCACAAAGAGTTTCTTCGTACTTCCCCAGTGCGGTTATAACGATGTCATCAGCAAAGCCAATACATCGAATCCCTTGGGTAGTTAGACTTTCTAATAATTCATCCACTACAAGACTCCACAGCAAGGGTGATAATAGCCCTCCCTGTGGGCAGCCTCTTGTTGTAATGACCTTCTGGACATTTAGTCCTGCGTATGCTTTCGCCGTTCTTGTACTTAGCATTTTACTTATCTATCTGACTAAAGTGCAAATTCAGTAAGCCTCAAAGAAAAACGTCTGAGACAGTTAAATCGGGCGATCTTGCTAATCATTCCGAATCGCCAAAACGGGAGACTACGCGATTAGGAAACGCTTCCTTTACAATATCCGTTGTGGCTCGTGTTGTGAGTGCGGTTGCACCGTCTTTTTTAAACCACATGTTCATCAAGCCACGCCTATCTTATTCCGGTAGTAAGAAGTCATTTATCGTGGCCCTGTAGCGTTCGGCAGTAACAGTGACCGTAGTCACTACGGCCCAAACACTCCTCCCGCATAAACACCGCACCACACAGTGGCTCTGAGTGGATATAATGGTTCTTCGTGCATCACACGTGGATTTGCAGTGACCCAGAAACGAAGATTTTGCTTATTGACGTAACCGCCTAAGTGGAAATGCGGCTCTTCGCTCATGATGATTTGCGGGACAAAATCGTCCTCTTCGTTATTGAGACGGACGGCCAGCAGGCAGTATTTTACTAAATTACTGTAGGTGATGTCTAATTGCATGACCCGTATCGTCTAGTTCATGTTTCTTTGTTCTCATCGACATCGGCAGCCACGATTTTCTCGGCCGAACAACCACTCCATTGGAAGCCAAGGCCTACATGGTCTCCTGTGGTCCGAGTCTGTTCAAGTAAAGTACGAGTAGCTAAGCGCCGGAATGTTTGCCCAGCTGTTGCGATGCTATACGGTAATCGACGTCGAAATTTACGCTGCGCTAACACCACCGACCGACTATTGGTCAAAAATTAACACAATTATTTCACACTCTTGCGAAGTATGGCGCTCCATTGCTTGTCTGTTTGTATACTGCAACTGTCTAGTTCATAAATGTCAAATATTTGCAAAAATTATATGTAATATCTTCGAATAGGGTGTTTTATTTTGCGCCGCCTTCTATCCAAGTATCGGTATGTACACTTGTGGTCTGTAACCCAGGAGGTGGACCATATATTTTATCTTTACACGGAGGATAATCCTGGATACGAACTTCAACCTCAAGGCCGCTTTTGATAGTATTAATCATCAAGAGGTCTAAATGGCAATAGTCGAACTTAAAGTCTCAGGCAAACTGAGACATGGCATTGGAATAAAGTGCCTTTGAACTGTTCCAAACATGAAGAAGTTTTCATTGAAGAGATGCTGTCAATACGAAAGGCAGGCGTTGCAAAAACTATATCCAACTATTAAGTCATGTTGACGATATCGATATCCTCGGCTATTCACAAGGTTTCGTAACAGAGTGCTTCATAGCGATTTAAGAACAAGTGATATAGTTGGTTTTACAGGAAAAGACCAAGTACGCTGGTATTAACAAGCAAACAAACCTCTATCGACCAACTTGGACAAATCGTCAATGTTGATAGTAATAATTTTGAAGGATTTAAGAATCGCATCTGCGTTGGAGTAAAGATTAACTTCACGAATGATACCTTTGTCAAAATATGAAAGAATATATTCATTTGAAAAACTACTGATTCTTCGGTTTAGCGAAACAAATGTGTTTAAAACTCCAGTCTGCCATTCATGCTTTATGGCGCTGCTGGGTGTTGGACGGTTTCGAAAGAAGAATTCTTCAACGGATATTTCCAGTGTGCAAGGAGGCGAAAAAAGGAGAAGATACAACCACCTAGGTGAAGTGCAGATATTAGATTAGATTAGCGCGAATGAACAACGTTTATCTTGTCAAGAAAGCTTTAAAATCTCACCTCACATGCTCAAAGAGGAGGATCGAACATCTTGTAAAACACCAACCCATTGTGAATGGTCTTTATCAAAGGGAGCAATTTGCTGGGAATCATATAGAATGAAAAGCCGCCGTGTCTTATTTAGTGGGCCTTCATTAATCGGAAACCTTCATATAGTGGTAATTTATTGACATAATAGATATCAAAAAGTTTCACCAAAATCGGTAGAGTCATTCACATTTAAACGAAGATATCGAAACATTAAAAAAGAGCATGGCATCAGTAAAATTTTCGTAGATATATAGTATAACGCTAGTTTTTAATAAGTATGTGATTATATTACTGTAATTTGGTGTAAAATCATTGTTAAGATACCCTTCTGCACCCTTGATAGTGTCCGTCGTCAATTCGACTTAAGTCTATCAACCGTCTATTAGGAGTCATTACCGACTTTATACATATTATGTCAAGATTTAATGCTTTGATATTTTTAAATATAGGTATACGTTAAGAAATCATTTTTCATATCTGAAATATAAAATCAATACTCGATCAAGAATGTTAACAAATCTCATCCCCATGATGAAGGTTTTGATATGTACTTGCATTGATAAAACATTTTGAAAGTCAATAGGTTTCTTAATTTGTTCCGTTATTTCAAAGTATTCTACATTGTATATGATATTTCACAACAATCCCTCATCAAACAACATGCAAACATTTATCCTGAGAATATGATTTCCATATAATTTTACCGTTTTTAAGGGTTCCAAAATATATTCGTATACCCAAAGCTATAACATATCAGCGTAGCGTTGTCAAAAAAAAATATGTAGATATGTAATATGAAATTTAATGGATTTAGTTAGTAATCCCTGAAACAAGACGTTTGTTTCTGTCGTACGACCCTGTGCCTGTCCTGTCATTTTCCAATAGCAGCTCACGTTACACTTACACTGCATTAGGGTGGAAGCCTTATATCGTGTTGTAATATAGAGCAGCCGACAGGGGTTTTGTCAAATCAGAAGCAGTGCTCCCCTAGAAACAGGAACATCGTAAGAACTGACGAAATATAAATGAAAAAAAAAAAAATAAACAAAAAAAAAGAATCTTTTTTTGAAATCGTCCTTTTACTTTAGTGGAGATTGATACCGATATCAGCTATATAAGGATACAACACCATTGAAAATATCCTTGTTATCTTCTGGCTACAATTCGAATTATATCCAGTCTGGTGGGTCCAAGGTAACTCGCATTGACTCCAGGAAAATTATACTCGGTTCTAAATTAAACCACCCACCTTTTTTTTCTGTATCACTACGAAAATTAAACACACGTATTAATTCACTAATTTGATAAAAATAACAACATTTTTGTCAAAATTTTATTTATTTATTAGTTCTTAGTTAAAAATTCTTTTTTTTAATGGTTATTTACCCCACAAAAATAAACAGACTAATTCTTAGGCTGAGATTTTTGGCCATCATCAGATCAGATTTTCGGGAAAAATTCTATTGAAGAATTGTTTATGGTTATTAAAGGAAGGAAAGTAAAAAAGGTCAAGAATATACTATTAGGCACTTAGACTTTTTTGGATTGAGTATTAGATTAAAGTTTTGTGACCACTGTAGGATCTTTACTAAATCTTCATTTACGCAGGTTGAAAAATGTTCGATAAGCCTTAAAAGACAACTAACATAGATTTGAACATCATCTGCATACATACGGATTGAGCTGTGCTGGATAACTGAAGGAAGTTCATTTATGTAGAGCGAAAATAATAGTGTTCCCAAAGTTGATCCCTGGGGAACTCCACTTGAGAGCAGTGATGCCAGACTTTTAAAGCTTAAAATCCCAGAATGAATAAAAAAAAACCCTTTTATCCACGGTGTTACAAGAAAAAACCCACAAATGTCCCACGAAGTGTAAAATCAAAAATTTATAGTTTTTTTTTATTATAATCCATTTTAAAATTAAAAAAAAAAAAACAAGTTTTTAATAACAAAACATACTTACGAGTATTTATTATTCAGTCTTCAACAAACTTAAAAATAAAATAAAATGAACAATAAAAAAAAAAATCACACATTCAGTCTGATAAAAAAAAAAAAAAAACTCATTTCACACCTAGGCTAGGACCACACTTGCGATTTTTCGTCGAGGCGATTAAAAAGTCGTAGTCGCTACAAATTATTGTCATGCACGCACTTCCGATTTTTTGCCGCGCGATTATTTAATCTCGAAAAATAAAACACACTACTTTTTATGTGACTGCACGCATTTGCTACAAATAAGTAGCGACAGAAAAATCGCTTGAAAAAATAGAACTTGTTTCATTTTTACAATCGCTACGATTTTTAAGTCGCATGTGCATTCACATTTAAGGCCATGTGTCTTACTTTTTGCGACTAAAAAATCGTGGATTAAAAATCGCATGTGCGTGCATGCCAATTTCTCTTTGCAACTACAATTCTTAAGTCGTAGTAATTTAAATCGCAAGTGTGGGCATATCCATTTGAGTACATGTGCTTCATTTAAGTTTACGATAATCGCATCGCAAGAAAAATGAAACAAATTGCTACTTTTAAATCGTCATGATTTGTTGGTAGCAAGTGCGTTCATTCTCATTTAAATTCATGTGTTCTATTTTTGCGACTAAAAAATCGTGCGATTGAAATCGCAAGTGCGGTCTTAGCCTAAACCTTTAAAAAAAAAAACAAAAAAAAACTTATTTCACACTTAATTTATAAGAAAATCACGTATGCAGTTATAAGAACTGATACCTGTATGAACATTATTACATTTACATATTTTATGTGTATAATTTTGAATTATGTACGGCTAAGTGCTCCTCCTTAATTTCAAAATTGTAGCAGTAAATATTTTTGGCATGGAAGCATGATCTTAATAAGCAAAATGCCAATTTGATTCAAAAGATCGGATATTGAAAAATATCTACTACTGGACAGTAGAAAACATTAAATGCTATATTTGAGCCAAGAAATTGAAGTTGACCAACAACAGCATCCTTAAAAGGCATTCGGTTGATTAGTTTTGAAACGGATGATTTATAAAAATTCAGACAATTTGTTTTTAAATCTGCTCTTTCGGCGCTGTCCAACTAGATCAAGGAATACTCGTATTCTTGACCCAAAAATATATTTTCTGTTATATACAACGTATTATTATTTATTAGTAAGATTTAGTTAGATTAGTAGGAATTTTTTTTAACAAACGAAAATTCTCATTATGAAAAAACCCTTTTTTTTGTTCTACGAGCTTCAAAAAAACCCTTTATCCCTTTTTGCTTTTTTAAGACCAAAAAAACCCACAAAAAGGGATAAAACCCACGATATGGCATCACAGCTTGAGAGTATTAAAAAATTAGACAGAAATTAGATGTGAATAGAAACAAATCAATTTATTTATTTAAATCAATATATTAAATCTAACTTTCGCATATTTTATTTATATTAAGTATAAATACATACATTAAAATGTAATATAAAATATAAATATAAGTGCCTCTTGAAGATAGATGCAAAACTTCGAAGAGAACCAGCACCTAGTAACTTAAAACGCTCGACTATTTCTGTGTGCATTTAACCAGGAATAGAGGAGACCTACAATTTCCTGCCAATTCCGAACGGCTAATAAGCAGCACTTTTCATGACAAGAGGCAAGAAGCAGTACACGCTTGAAAACAAATTTTCAGCGGCTGAGAATTGAACCCTAGGCCTTCTGCATAACAGTCACCGCACTAACCATTATGCCATGGAGTACCACCAAGAGATCAATATTCCACCATAATCACCGGATCAAAACATAATTGAAAATTTAACAGACTCTTTGAATCGGTTCCAAATTGTCTTAAATCCTTAATTCCTATAAAACAAAAAAGATTGCCTACAAAATATTATTAAAGTATATTTTAACACGCTCTTACCAAACTTTTAACAACTTAAGTCTAATTGCGACAGTGAAAATACTGTGAGATGAAAATAAGTTTTTTTAAATACATTTTTCAGTGAATTTTGTTAATTTTCAGGGTATCTGGTAATATTTAAAAGATGCTCTTCTAAAACTCGAATTAGTCATCAATTTTCTTCTTCGAATATTGTTTCACGACTTCGTAAATTGATTATCTAGTCATATTTGAAGATCATTTTTGAATATTAGAAAAAGAATCGGAGACAAAACCAAGCCCTGTTTCACACTAGCATTTATTTTATGAACTTCACACTTAAACTTGTCAAACAAAACTTGTATTCGAAGGTAGTTTTTAATCCAATAAAGGAGAGATTTATCAGTACCAAATGTATGCATTTTCGATCATAGAACTTGATGTCAAACTCTATTAATCCTTTTGAAATAATCCTTCTTTCTCCAAAACGATGTTAAGATTTGTGCCACTGTTCGATGAGATATACCATCAGATGACCAGTCAACCTATTTCTACAAGTTGGACAAATGTTGTTTTCCATCCACTCGGAAAGAGACCAGTAGAGTAGGGTCTTCAGAACAATGGAGGGATACTATCCGGGCCACGGATTTGTGTATATCGAGATCTTGCAACTCAACGAGTGCGAAAGAAGATTTGTACCATAAAATCGTTTACGGTCTCAAGTACTGAAGGAGTCATGACACTTTCTGGCAGCAACGAATTAACATCAAACTGTGCTGCAAATAAATTCGCTTTCTGACATTAAGAGTGTCATTGATGGAGACAAGCGTTAGAACCAAAGACGAAGCAGTATTTCGTACATTTTTTACTAATGACCAAAAATGTTTACCCCTTTTGGGATATTGTAGTCTTTTTTGTCTTAATTGATGGTCATGCACAAATTCCGTACGTCGAATATGATTATTACAGGTCTTTCTAGCTTGTTTGAAGTTACTCCAATTTTCCTCAGTAGAGTTAGCTTAATAACATCACAAACTTACTTCTCTGTTATACATAAGCACTTTTGAATTAAGAGTTTTTTACATTTTAAGCTTGATCAGAAATGATACTTTTTAAAGCACAGTCGTGTCGTGTTTCTTTTAATACCTATATATTCAATTTCCATTTTAATTATTATAATGGGCGACACGATGGGTAGTTGATGGTCTTTCAGAAAGTCGACGATTTTTATGAAATGGGTGTTCAATGGTTGTGTCGCGTCTGCACAATGGCTGTAGAAGATGGATGAAGTCGCTGTTGTCGCTACTTCAATGTATTAATAATGAACATGTGTGGACGCATATCGCCATCACTTTCCCACAATCCCTTGATGTGTGGACGAAAAACCAACATCAACGTTATTCCAGGCCATTACACTATGCCATAAGCCATGTGAAACCATCAACCCATCTACACGGATGGCCCTTTATAGTCGGCCATCGGGATGGCTGGGCAAGAACTCACACAAGAAAAAAGAGAATAGATTCACTTGGTAGCTGGATTTCGATTGCTGTCTCGATTAAAAACGCCATACCAAAATTACTGTTGAGTGATATAACTGTTATTAGGATTTAACAATGGATAAATAACAATAGACTTTGAATAAATTTTTAAAATTGACTTTTGATCGACTTTTTCTTAGAAATACTCCCTTCTGCGATGCGATGGTACAGCCGACAATGTCAAAACCGCGGCAATCAAAAATTTTATATTGTTTATTTGTTGGGTTAACACCTAGTAATTTGATAAAATTTGCCCAAATGATTTCATTTGGAAAGAACTGCAGCATTTTCAAATATCGTGCTTAAAATGAGTTCATCAAAATTCTTGACCGGTAAGCAATGATGCCAATGCCAGTAGCTTTTGTGGTGGTATTAATTTTATCAATTTGAACTATCAGCTCGCACAACATAATCCTAGCAGTTCTGGACGAAAAATCAATAGATTTTATTTTGACCAATAAAATGAATATTTTTCCGAAGTCGACCGATACACCAGCAACTTTATCGACTGATAGATCTTATCTGAACGCCAAACGTTCATTCAATTTTGGCCCTCTCTTTTTGATCAACGTTTGCAATTTTTACTTGCGATATAGTTACTATAGGGCAAGTTCTGCATTTGGTCCAAAAATCGAACTCGATATTTTTATCAAAGTTGACATGACGATGAAAGCGAAGACGAATAAAGTGGGTCCGACAATTCCGTCTGTCTGTCTGTATGTCTGTACCTCGATCCAGGCCTAAGCCAGTGGAGCTATTTTTTTCAAACTCGGTACTTAAGGGTTTTCGGTTAAATTTTTTTTTTATCTCTAAAACTAACGGTACCCCTCATACAACCGTAATGTAAAATCTTATTTATCTCAAAAACGGCTCTTAAGATTTTGATAAAAAAAATTAGGTGTAATATTATGGACATGGACTACATTTTGGTCAAAAAAATTTTGGGGCAAAACGTTATTAACGGTACCTGTCATAGAACCGCTCTTTTAGTTTTTTGACTTTCTGATCAACGGCTCTAACGATTTTAACCAAAAATTTTCAGCAGGAGCCTCCTTTAAAAAAATATTGTTTATTTATTTTGAGATTTTTGAAAAAAAATTACAAGCTTTTTTGAAAAATCAATATCCTTAAAACTGTGAACAATTTTCTTTTGAAATTATTTCCTAAAATCAATACTACTAAATACTTAATATTGGCATCCCAAATTTTGTTCTCAAAAAATTTTAAAGAAATTTGTTATATAAAAAATTACTTTAATAATAAAATGTTTTTTAAACTTTGTTTGCATAAATTCATACTTTTCCGGAAATCAGACGGCAATTCCATGCATTTGAACATTTTTATCTCATTAAATCCATTTATTATATTTTTAAAATGTATTTTAAATTCCAAAGTACTTTTACATAAGAGCAAGTTCGTGCGATCCAGTGGTGCATTTTTTTTTTTTTTTTTTTTTTCGTTAGCTCCAACTAAAAAAGTCGGGCTCGAATGACATATTATGGTAATAATGATTTACAATTTGAGCAAATTACCCCAAGAGAGAGGCAAATAGTTTTCCATTACGCTGACCCGTTCAGATGCAATAACATAGGAAAAGTGTGAATCTGCAATAAAGTGTAAAATAAATAAATAAATAAATCAACAATAAAATTTTACCCAGTGTTAGAAATACAACAAAGTATAATTTTCACTCGTGTATTTCATATTTCACAAAATTTAATTTACGAGTCTATAACATCTTAAATATTTCAAGAAAATCTTTAAAGTTTGGCAATAGGGACATAAGGATTTTGGCCATCTTTTGAATTATAAATTCCCTATTTTGTTTAAAAACAGCAAGTTTAAAAAAAAATTAAGTGAGATTTTCTCGATTACAGCAATCGTGACCTTCGAAAAATTATAAGCTTGGTTTATATTGAAGACATTTTGCACACATTATAATTTTTGGCTTATATTATTTGATGGATATAGTATGAAGTTAAAACTGTTTTAGTATGATACGAGTATGAATGTTTTTTTTTTTTTATTCAAATCGTCATAGTATCTCATTTTAAAAGTTGTAATGATCTATTTTATTTTTACTTACGACTTATAGGTACTATAAGACAAGTTATGCATTCGGAAAAAAAAATCGAACTCGAGATTTTGATCAAAGTTGACATTGCGAATAAAAAAGTGGGGGTCTCGCAATTCTGTCTGTTCGACTACAGCCTAAACGGCTCGGCTGATTTTCGTCAAACTTGGTAGATATCGTTTTTAAATTTTTCCCCCGCACGTTTTTTTCTTTTTTTAAGACCAAAAATAACGGTACCTGCCATACAAATTCGAAATTTTATAATTATTTTTTTCTCGAAAAACTTTCCCACAGATTTAAAAAAAAAATGGTTATTTTTGGTACCCTCCCTGGAACCATTTTTTGTTTTTTTTTATTTTGATTTTCTCAAAAACTGTATAACTGATTTTGACCATTTTTTTTATGCTAAAGCTCCTCAAAAGTTTTAATATTACTGTATTCAAATTTTGAAAAAAAATTCTCGATTTTTTTAAAACTTGATAAATAAAAGTTTCTTTATAAAATCTACAAGATATGAGAAAAAAATTTATTTTACCTAAAAATAACGGTACCCTCCATACAAATATTAAAAAATTGTTTTCGAAAATCGTATTTTACTCGAAAACGGTTCCGAGAATTTTGCAAAAATTTTTTTCTTACCATCTATAATTTAATAAAAACAAAATATTACTGACTCTACCTACCATAGAACGATTTGTTCGAATTTTTAATTTCTCATGATCGGCATAACGGATTTTAATTAAATTTTTTATACAGAAGCTTCTAAAAAGTTTAAAGAACATTGCATTTCAAAACTTTAAAAAAATATTTTTTTTAATTTTGAAAAAAAAAAATCTATTTTTTGAATATTCAATATCCCAAAAACGGCTTAAAATTTTTTTTTTGTAATTTTAATTTTTATTCGAACAATAATAAAAACTTTAAATTGGCCTACCAAAATTTAAGCACTATTTCTTGTTTTGCTTATTTTGGATGACATGGGGGGTAGGGGAGTCTAGATGATGATTACGTCATCGGTAGTTATTCATGCTTATTTTGACATTCTCATGAATAGTCTATTCGTTAGAATGATTCTATTCATTCGAATGAGCTTTCTTAATTTTGAGATTCGAACGAATAACATTCATTTGCGAAAGATAGCATAAAATGAACTTCAAAAGAGATTCATTTTCATTATCAGATGTTTGAAATTTACTATATTTCTATTTGAATTAGTATGACCGTTTTACATTTTTTTTTGTTCCTAAACATTTTATAGATGTTGGATAAAGAATCAAGTAACAAAATAAATAATACACTTTTTCATTTTAAAGTAAAGTTTAGCCATAAAGAACTACATATTCATTACATTTTTTGTATCAACTCAGCTGTTTTGAAACTATTCTTAAAAAAAATTAGTTATTCATGACGCGTTCTAAATTTTTATTTTTTTTTTCGTATACACTTGGTCACACTAAAATATCAAAAACAAAAGAGAACTGTTTGTGAAATGTCAAAACCAAAAAGTGAAATCTTTGTTTAGTTTTAATTGTTTAATAATTTAAATTTCTTTGATAAAAACATAAAATAATAAATAAAAAATAAAAATATGGCATTTGTGTTGTTTATAAATGAAGATGGTGTTGAAGAAGTGCAGAGGAGAAGGATAGTGGATGCTTTCCGTATCAACGCGGGTGTAAAAAAAAACTCTTTGCTACCTCCGGGTTTTCTTCCACTATTTTGATTAACTTTTCCTTTTGTTCGCGGTTTGTCCAGTTGGAATGCGACCTTTAAACATAAAAAAACAAAAAAAATTAATAAAAGTAATTTATTTTCCATGAAATAATTAAAAACTTTACATGTTTTGTTGCTTACTCGACAGAAAAATTCAAACGACACAAAAATGACATTTAATTCTATTCTTTCGAATGTCAAAATTGAATTAGCTTTTGCAAATGAATGAACTTTCTATGGATTGGGTGAACTTTCGATTTGTTCGATTAACATTATAATCGCCGAGTCTCAAAATTAAGTTTCAACGAATTCGACTCACTTTCGCACGAAAGAGAATGTCAAAATAAGCACCATTTAATTTTTTACCCGAATGGCAACCCTCACATTGTATATGCTTGAAAACAAAACGCATTTTCGGGGATTCCCGCAAATAATGCATACGTTTAGGCACTCGCTTTAGAACCGATTAGGGGAATTACCACGCGCTATACACTTGTCTAAATTTCCTCTGTCACACACACTGATTGGAAAGTTAGACCTGTAAGAGTCGCTGCTCGCCGTGCTATAGAACTGATGTGCATTATTCAAAATTTAGAGCACCATGATTCCATGATGTTGAATGGCTCGATGAAAACGACGTAGACATTCCAAAATCGGATGAAAGTGAGCAGACTCACAACACTGAGCAGCAATCCAAGCAATCCAATGTCATCGAAAACTTAGAATCATGGAGTCGGGTTTCATGGACTGAAGACTGTTAATTTGAATTTAATTTATGTGTACCAAAAATTTTAAATAGATAGTTTGTTATGTTCGTAAGATTATAATATTTTTGGCCCTTACTCTATGTTGAATACTGTACGAGTATCAGTAAAATCTAATCTAAGAGCAAGTTCGTGTGACCCAGTCGTGCATTTTATTTTAATATCGTACTGACTTCATATAAGGAATTGTGGTTGCACGAACTTGCATTGTCTTAGGTGCGTTCAGAAGCAATTTAATAAAAAAAAACTAGCCCTGCAACGATATAAGCCAAAAAGTTCAAAATAACAATAAAAACTTTAGAAAACTATATAAACCAGCAAATTTTGAGTTGGTTTCATGCTAATATCTAGCGCCTAGTGTTAAGCAGTTTAAACTGTTGCGCAAATAATATTCCAAATTTTGCGAATTTCCACTCCAAGAGAACTGAATGTCATGCGACTTTTCTCAATCAATCAAAATTATAACACTTTGAAGATACAGGATTTTTTTCACTTGAGACCATGAAATGAAGACAAACGTGAAAAATATTATTCATGATAAGTCGTAGTGTACGGCAAGACAATTAATAAAAAAAAAAAAACGAAAATAGAAGGCTTGAAATTGCAAGCCTTTATTTATTTAAAAACTGTTCGTTCACTTACTCAAAACTGATAATTTCTAAAAACTAATTAGTCATTGGTAGAAATGTTTTCATTCGGTAACCCAATCCCACGACGACACACAGACATTAAGGTTTGGAGCCATTTTATAACTTTTAGGCAAACATCGTGTATACCTTATCATTACGTTTTAAAAAGACACTTTTTGAAAATGGTCGGACGGTTTTTTTTGCACTTACGTACATACATATTCATGTAACCCACCTTCAGCCAGAATGAAGTTTCGAAATCGATTAGACTTCGTTTGCAATATCAAGGGGTTGGGGAAAGAAAAATTTCAATCCAAACGTGAAAATATCGTAATCTGCTTTACGTGAGAGATTTACATTTTGTTTTTGTCACCCAAAACAATCCAAACAAATAGCCTTAGCGTTTCCAGTACGGGAGGATTCAGTGTTTTACATGCATTTTTCCACAATGCTGAATGTTGCAAAATGCTTCTGTATCTGATTCTGAATGTGACAGGATTTGACTCTTGGAATGGATGCAGTTAGTTTTGTTTTGCGGTTTATTAGGTCAGTGTTATTTTTTCAACTTTTTGGTCAAAGAAAAGTTTGAATGGATTTGTGATAAATTGATTCAAATCAGTTGTTGAAGTAACACTGGTAAAACAAAGAATGAGGGCTTAGTATGGGTAGCCGATTTGTATCGGTTAAGAATATTTTAAGTTATTGGTATTTTGATGTTTTCTGTATTAAACTGGAATAAGTAAATTGTTAGTTTAACTTCGCTTCGCACTTAGTACAGGCAGATGCTATATAAATATCTGTTTTTAAGATCCGAGTCTCAATTTTTACACTTAAAAGTGAAACTCCTCTAGAATTTAACCTACATATAACTGATTCCTACAGTCGCAGATCAGACAGACAAACTTACTCGCACAAACACATCTTTAAAAACAATACCTTTCTGTCTGTCAAGGCCCGTCAAGTTATGAAACAAGAAGGAGAAAGGTTCTCCTTGAAATTAAGCCTTCAACCCTCCGCTCTACTACTTCAAAACTGTCCTCTGGTCTTCCGTTTCATGTTTGTACATAAATGTCCGCCGTCCATGTTCTACTTGGGACTATTGATTTTTCCCCTAGTACATAAACATACATATTCTTGTTTTCGTATATCACTTTTTGAGGTTTACAGTTTAAGTTGTTTTACCTGAAAAAGTTCGTATCTATCTGCCTTTCCTTTTCCTTTTCAATTTCCCCTCCCCTGCCCTGCCTGCTAACAAAAAAGTTGGGTATATCAAATTATTCACTTAAACAGAAAATCAATAGGCATTCGTTCAGCCAGGACAGGATGTGGACAGGGATATTAATGGGGTGGCCAGATAGTTCAACGGCAACCTAGGTATATCTATATAACGTCCATTCTAAACGTGTACACAACCTACCAACCAAGCTGGTTGTCTTGACTATGAACTTTGTATTCGTCGTAAGCGGGTTGTGTTGTGTGTTGTTCGATAAAATGCAGCCTACTTATGTATGTCCTTTCCACTAGTCCGGTCCGATGACATAACCTACCTATTGCTTTGTATCTACGTGGCACTTTCTATAATAATAACATTTTTATTCCTATCCTTTTCCAATCAATTTTCGTAGAAATAATTATATTATTAGGTTAAACAGGGTGTCCCTTAATTCGTCAAGGATATTTTGTTGTATGATTCTTGAGTATAATTTCAGAACAAAATCTAAGAATTTATCTCTATCAGAGATTTAAGACAAAAGCTTACTTTGGTGTACCCAAACCCATGTTAATGCAAATTGATCTGTTAATACTAATGGTTGAAACTTTTTAAGGACTTTATTTTTAGAATAAATGCTGTACCGACAAGTTTCTGAGTAACGAAGGATTTAGAAACACATTTCTAAGGCTTCTAGAGATGGTATTAGTTTCAAATACGTACAACAAGTATTACAAGCAAGAAGAATTTTGTTCCATTAAAGAATGCTGGAAGCTGATACAACTTATCCATCATTCAACATCTGACACTTAGCTTTGCAATTTAATGTTTCCAGAAATAATTTGCAATGTACTGCATGGATACAATTTTTAACCATACAGAAATCCTTCCCGATGGTTTGGAAAAGAGTCTTAAGTTTTCGAACTAATTTCTGGACTGTAGCTTGGATGACAACAAGTTTATTAGCGGAATTCTTCGGACGGAAGAATCTTAATTTACAAATGTTCACAGTCTTCATACAGGAGCTGCGCAGTATCCATATATGGGGACAAGTGCAATTCAAAACAATTTAATCGTTCTCTTCACAATTCGATCTAGGCAAATTCTACAATCTATCTACAGTTAGAGGACACTCCCCTGATTCAACTAGCTTCATCATATTAAGAACATAAAGGTGCCCCAGCCCACTACGATTTTGGGGTTAAGAATTGGCTGGATGAAGAGTAAGATGATCGTTCGAAAGGAAGAGATGGATCAGTTCAATTGCCTGCAAGACTTCACGACCTTACTGTATAGCAATTTTTTGATTGATGAATCAACTAAATCATTAGACTAATATAACAATTTTATATGATTTTGAACAGAATAGTCTCTTAAAAGACAGACAGTAGGTAGCAGTCAATAAACATTCGCAGTGAAATTCTTGATAGAGCCTTACTGTAGAACGTTGTAGAAACATATCCAAAATATCCTTGCGAATAAGGAGACACCCTGTATATTGATACTTAATTGGTGTGGTCACTGTGCGTTTAATTGCTTATAAACATGCAGGGGGCATTGTTACTTTGTGAAGTAAGAATGGGTTTGTATTTTATGAGAATTGATTAAGACAGACAAATTACAAAGGATTGAATTCGTAAGCATGAAATATATTTTCAGTATCTTCCATAGTAACCCAATATGCAGCAATTTACTCGTACCAAGCCCAAATGAGTAAAACTAAGAGCGTTCTTTCTCTTTTTTACTGCGAATACAATTTTGGTTGTTTCAGGTAAGGGAGGTTTTATTCTTTTAAAATATTATTTTCTGGTTACGTACATTTTTTTTTAATCGCTTTAAATTAGCTGTTCCCAGGATTGATTTTAGCTAATCCGCTAATCTGTGTATTTAAAAATTAACTTATAAAATAAACAACTGTAACGATGATCAATGAGGGAAAAGGATGAATATACAGCGTAAGAAGGAGAAGTAAATTCCTCCCAATACAATAAGCGTATACGAGACTATTACTATTAAGATCGTTGTGGAACTCGGACGTCAAATACGTCTGGCGAGTCTTAGATTAAAACCTTTACTTTTAATTCTTAATATATAAATATATGTACCATTAACTGTTGAATTGTCTTTTGTAATTTTGAAATAACTATTATTCTCGCTAAAGAATCAGAAGTGCGATAAACCTACAGATTGTGAAGTTAAGTGAATGGTAAACTTATTATATTTATTTGATTACTGAATCATAGCAGTAGCTGAAGTTGATTAAAAAAAATTATTATAATAATCCAAGTGATAGTGTTGCAATATTGATTGCAAAATTGTAGAAATAGTTATGGCGTTTTAAGTTACAATGCCAATATTGATTGCAAAATTGTAGGAATAGTTATGGCGTTTTTAAGTTACAATGCGACAAACAGTTGCGGATTGTAACGGTCAGTCTATTCGACATTATACCGGTGAAGGTATGCGTGCAAAAGGAAGCAGCTGTATATAGTGTCAATGTGTGCGGAAGAGTAGAAGAATAATGAACGTGTTGACAACAAAGTGTGCATGTAGAAGACGATATTTTCGGTGTACGAAAAGTTCGAATTCAATGTTCATGAACACAAGTCGATTGGGGAAGAAATGTGAAAAGGACAAATAATACAGCCGTGTAAACTTTTGGTGTACGAAAGAATAACACGATGTGTTGGGAAGGAATTGAAGAGGACAAACAAATACAACCGTGTAGACTTTCGGTGTACGAAAGAGTAACACGCGATGTATTGGTAAGAGATAAGAAGAGGGCAAATGAATGCTGACTTTCGGGAAACAGTTGTAGATATGTGGCGAGCGAATTTAAGAAGATGGTTGCATCTTCCATGTAAAAAAAAAGAGAAGTTTAAATAAAAATTTAGATGTGAGTGCACAGGCAATTACTCGTACATGCTGCTTCCTAGGATGGGTTAGTTTGTGTGATTAACCAAAATTTTTACACTAACAATAGACAGACTGAAGGAGTCACTGCTATGTAAAAGATTTCTTGGTAAGAATGAGCTTCCTTAGGGCAGAACGTACAAGAGATTTTGGCAAACACTCTGACTCATCACTTCCTGATATTTATGATTATAATGACGTTGCTTATTGTCCAACTACTGGTAAAAGTTGTTGAGTAAATATATTATTTGTTAAACTTTTGTATTATTATCTACAAACTAATGATTTTGATTCATGAGTGTCGCTCTTACGATTTATTTGTTTTTTATATAAAAGAAGAACCTTCTTGAAAAATAGAGCTCTTGAGTGTCAGATGTTGTATTTAAATTAAATCTGAAATAATAAGAAAACACGATAAATACATTTTTCTTTTGTAGATTGAACAATATGGAAAAATTAAGCACTAAACAGCTGCAAAGTGAGCTGAAGAATCGAGGGTTGCCGACATCGGGAAGTAAGAGGATATTGGTGAAACGAATCCTCACCTACGATAAAGAGAAGCAAGATCAGTCTATGCCTCAATCGACTGAGAACTTGTCAGGCGCTGATTCCGGAGCTCCATCCACTGATGAAATACCAACTGTATCGGAAACAGGAACGTGTGAAGACCGAGCAATGAGGGAAAGAGAGTGGGACATTCTTAGGAGAGAAAGGAACCTACTGGAGAACGAAAGAACTATTTTGATTAAAGAACGTGAACTCGCCGACAAACTCAAACGTCTCGAAGGGTCCAGCTCGGTAAATGCTGATACACGAAGACCAAGGATTCATTGCAGCATAAAAGACATTGGTGATGCGCTGCCGACGTTTACCCCAGGCGATTCAACATCAATGTCGGCTGATAATTGGGTGAACCGAGTGGAGACTCTAACAAAAATATACGAATGGGATGAACGAGCGCTCCTTATGGCAGCCGCATCAAAAATGAAAGGTCCTGCAAGGTTCTGGTGGGAGACTACCCAAGAGGTATCCGGGTCCTGGGCACAGTTGGCGATGGGGCTCAAGGCGAATTTTCCTTATCAACAGAACGAAATCGACATACATCAACAAATGTCACGCAGAACTAGACGACAAAATGAATCGATTGAAAATTTCTGCTTTGAAGTAAATATGATGGGAAAGAGAATCCATCTTGCAGATCGAACTATTATGCAATACATTCTAACAGGCTTGAATAACCCACAATTAAGCTCCAGTCTAGCTGCGACAAATTTTAACACCATAGCGGAACTTATTGAGAAAGTAAAGTGGTGTGAAAGTATCCGTGAAAATGTTCGTTTCAAGCCAACTTCCAGCTCTGTAATCCTCAGAACAAGCAACGTGAATCGACAAGCAGCCACCGAACAGCCTAACTGGCGTCGACAGCTAATGACAAACGAAAGGACGACCTTACCTTGTCGACCACCCGTACATCAACGGCCTTTACTCACCTGTTATAACTGTAATCAATCCGGACACTTCGCACGACAATGCATACAAACTCGAAAGAGATCGTGGGCCACTAACAAGGAAAATAGTGTTAAATATCCAGCAAAGCGCGAAAACCAGAACGATAAAAATATACGAATAAACACTATCCATCGACAAGAAAAATCCGATTGTTTTAACAAAAAAGTAACCATCAAAGGCAAAGAGTATGCTGCAATACTAGACTCTGGAAGCGAACAAACAGTGGTGACACAGACAGTCGTCAGAGAAACAGGAATTCCGATAAGTCCTTGCAGTATCACTCTTCATGGATTCGGAGGCGGAAACTGTATAGCATTGGGACGAATATCGTGTACCATGGGAATCGATGAAGCCAGCTTTCGTGTCGATGCGGTAGTTGTGCCAGATGATAGATTATCCGAACCAATTCTAATTGGAAAGGATATACTTAGTGACCCGGTCTGCGACGTTTCTAAGGAAGGTGAAGTGCTAGTTATCAGAAAAAATGATACAATGAGCCTTAAAGAAATAATACCAACGGACCTGCAGATTACCGAAGATTTCGATTCAACAAGTTTGGTTAACTTACTGAATAAATTTCGTAAGTGCGTCGCCATGGAACAAGGAGAACTCGGACGAACAAGCTTGATTGAAATGGAAATCGAATTAATTAAGCCTGATCCTATTTCACAACACCCATATAAAGTTCCATATGCGAAACGAGAAGTTCTATGTTCGATGGTAAAAACACTACTGGAGTGCGACATTATACAGGAGTCTAAGTCCGACTTTGCCGCACCAGTCGTGCTGGTTAAAAAGAAAAATGGCGACGACCGGATGTGCATAGACTATAGACGCCTCAATACCGTCACCAAAAAGGTCAACTCTCCGTCTCCGCATATAGAAGAAGAGCTTAACAATCTTGTTGGCTACCATTATTTTATTGTTCTAGATCTGGCATCAGGGTACTACCAAATTCCCATCAGAAATGAGCAGCAAAGTTATACAGCCTTCATTACCCCGGACGGACTGTTTGAGTTTAAAGTTATGCCTTTCGGTTTGGTCAACGCCCCAGCATATTTCAAAAAGTTGATGAGAATCATCAAGCAAAAAATACTCCCCGAGAAAATCGTTAGCTATATGGATGATTTTGTTATTCCGGTAAAATCCCTCCAGGATGGAATGTGGAAGCTGGAGAAATTTCTTACGATTCTTAGTGAAGCCAACTTAACACTGAATCTAAAGAAATGTGAGTTCTTCAAAAACGAGATTGAGTTCCTCGGCCACGTTATCAAGGATGGAAAAATTCGGCCTGGAAAAGCAAAGACTCTTGCCGTTCAAGAATTCGAAACACCCACTAACGAACATCAAGTGAGGCAGTTTATAGGGCTCACCAGTTTCTTTCGAAAATTTATCAAGAATTATGCTCAAATTTCATCGCCACTAACAGAACTGACCAAGAAAAATCAAAAGTTCATATGGGGAACTAAAGAACAAGCTGCGTTTGACAAACTCAAAAATTCGTTAGCAAGTGAACCAGTATTGGTTTTATATAACCAAAATACAGAACACGAACTTCATACAGACGCCAGTAGTAAGGGCATCGCTGGAGTCCTTCTGCAAAAAGAAAATGAAAGTCTTCATCCAGTTGCTTACTACAGCCGGAAAACAACTAGAGAAGAATCAATGTACCACAGCTACGAACTTGAAGCCCTCGCTGTGGTTGAAGCAACAGATCGATTCAGGCAGTACTTGCTTGGCAAGCATTTTCTCATAGTAACTGATTGTGAAGCACTGAAAACATCCATGAAAAAAAAGGAAATGATTTCTCGCATAGCGCGATGGTGGTTACGCATGCAGGAGTACGACTATGAGGTTTCCCATCGAGCTGGGAAGAAAATGGTACACGTTGACACCTTGTCTAGAAATCCGATTGAGCCAGCACATACTCCTGAAGTGGTAGACATGAACGTCCTTAAAATCAACATCGAGGAAATGGATTGGGTGTACTCTCTACAACTACAGGACAAAGAAGTAGCTGACATTGTTAAAATCCTACGGTGCCCTCCAATCAGTAAAACTGACATCCAATTACATCACGATTACTCCCTCCAACACGGACGACTGTATCGGAAAGTGGATGGCGAGTTTAGGCTCTTTGTGCCAAAAGGATCGAGGAATAGAGTCCTACGAAATAGCCACGATCTGATGGGACATTTTTCCGAGAAGAAAACCCTAACGCATCTACGATTACGATACTGGTTTCCTAGAATGACTCAATTTGTAAAAAAATACCTAAAAGCATGTGTCGAGTGTGCATACAACAAAAAGGAAATTCAACCCCGGGGAGAGCTTTTTCCAATACCGAAGGGAAACGTGCCATTCGACACCGTCCACATCGATCATCTCGGGCCTTTCCATAAGTCAACAAAAGGAAACTCCTACCTCATCGTGTTGGTCGACGGCTTTACAAAATATATCAATCTCAAAGCTTTGCCCAATACCCAGAGCAAGCCTGTGATAAATTTTCTGACGGACTTATTCTTCACGTTTGGCATTTCACGTAGAATAATTTCAGACAAAGGAGCAGCGTTACCTCCCACACTTTTGAAGAATTTGTTAAAGGCTACTCAATTCAGCACGTCCAGAATGCTACGAAAACACCTCGTGCAAACGGCCAAGTGGAGCGATATAATCGCACCATTCTCCACGCGCTATTGGCAACCGTTGACGATGAAACCCGATGGGATCAGAAGGTGCGACATGTGCAGTGGGGAATAAATAATACTCAAAACGAAACCACTGGTAAGACTGCACATCAGTTGCTAATGGGATACATTCCCCGTGATCCACTTAAAGATGCTCTCGCTCCATGCGTAAATCTAAATCAAACAATTTCTAGTATTGAAACTCTTCGAACTGAGGCTGCCGAATCCATTGGAAAGCGACAAACAGCCCAAAAACGCCAACATGATATGAATCATAAGAAAGCAAGAACCTATAAAGTAGGCGATCTAGTGATGTCGTTAAACGATGGCATTGCAGCCACCGGGACCTCTCGCAAACTTGAGACCAGATACCGGGGACCCTACTGTGTGACTGCCATTCTTCCACACGATAGATATCAGGTCGCTGATATGCCATTTGCTCCTAGGACACAGAAACCATATTCAGCTACCTGGTCGGCGGACCGAATGAAACGTTGGATTAACCTTGATCTAGACTTCGACGAGGACGACGAACAATGTCAGGATGGTCGAAACTGTAACGATGATCAATGAGGGAAAAGGATGAATATACAGCGTAAGAAGGAGAAGTAAATTCCTCCCAATACAATAAGCGTATACGAGACTATTACTATTAAGATCGTTGTGGAACTCGGACGTCAAATACGTCTGGCGAGTCTTAGATTAAAACCTTTACTTTTAATTCTTAATATATAAATATATGTACCATTAACTGTTGAATTGTCTTTTGTAATTTTGAAATAACTATTATTCTCGCTAAACAACATTGTTCAAGAGAATACGAAGACATAGTCAAAATAGACTTTTGAATGATTTATTTTTTGCATGATAGTTTTCAAGCATGATAATTTTCCCGTATGATAATTTTCTTGGGTTCTCCAATAAGAGGTTTTATTTTGAGCAGTTGTCACTTTTGAAGCTGTCATCTTTTGACATTTGAAAAGTAAAACTTACGCAATTACTAAAAATGGAATGATTCTTGCGTCAACAATACATTGAAATTGTTAAAATTCTCTACAAAAATAGTGAACATTTTACAGTCACATTTCGCTAAACAAGAGCACTTTTGGGTCGTCGTAAAGCACCTTCTCGCCCGGCAATAGTGAAACTGGTGGAAAAATTTGAGCTATTGGGAGTGATGTGAAGACCCGAAACAGTGTGAAGAACAACTGAAAATACTGCTGCTGTAGCCCGTAGTGTTGACGAAAACCTAGGTTTATCGATTCCTCGTCGAAGTTTGGAATAAGGCATTCAACAAACAATATTACACCATATTTTTCATAAAGACTTAGGTCTTAAGGCTTTTAAAGTTCAGTTAATACAAGAACTCAAGACGGTCGATCACCAGCAACGTCGCATCTTCCTTGATTGGGTCCTTGAAATGGATCAAAATGAACCGGATTTTCATCGTAAAATCATTTCAGGGATATGACCCATTTTCACCTCATAAGCTACGTTATTAAGCAGAGTTGTCGCATTTAGGGTTTAGAAAATTCAAGAATGATTGTTGAAAAGCCTCTCCATCCTCAACGTGTAACTGTTTGGACCTTATTAATGATTACCTATGATTAATGATTTTTTATAGCCGGAATTCAAAGATATTGATGTGGACGACCTTTATTTTCAACAAGACGGCACTACGTGCCACACAAGCAACGAAACAATCGCAATTTTGCGAGAAAATTTTCCTGACCGTGTTATTTCTCGAAAAGGTGATCACAATTGGGTTTAAACACCTTTAGACTTTTTTTCTTTGAGGCCACGTGAAATATAAGGTCTATGCCAATGCTCCATCAATCGATTCAAGACCTTAAAAATGGAATTCGTGAAGTTACCGAGGAAATACAGCCGGAAATGTGCGAATTGGTCATGGAAAATTTCATGAAAAGGATATGTTGCTGCAACTATAGCCGTGGCGGTCGACTGATATCGTTTTTCATTGTTAATAGTATACCTTCGTCTTTACAATTAAATAAACATCCATTGATTTCATCATCATCATCATCGGCTCGACAACCGGGTTCCGGTCCTGGCCTCTTTCAACAAGTCTCTCCACCTATCCCGGTCTCTAGACGTAACCATCCAGTTGCGCACCCCAAGGCTTCGGGCGTCCTGGTCTACGCCATCTCTCCAGCGCAAGCATGGTCTACCACGCTGTCGTCTACCATAGAATGTACCACAAAGAACTTTCCGAGCAGGTTCCTCTTCGCTCATGCGAGCTAGGTGCCCTGCCCACCGGAGTCTACCGAGCTTAATTTTTGTCACGATATCTACTTCTAGGTAGATTGCGTACAGTTCATGATTGTACCGTCTCCGGAATCGCCCTTCCTCACATATGGGGCCAACAATTCTCCTTAAGACTTTTCTCTCGAACGCAGCTAAGAGGTCGGAGTGCCTTTTGCTAAGCACCCAAGTCTCGGATCCATATGTGAGTACTGGCAGGACCATGGTCCTGTACAGCAGCAGTTTTGAAGTTATGGTGAGATTTCTGGATTTGAAGAGCTTTGATAGACTATAGTAGACTCTGTTGGATTTGAGAAGCCGCCCGCGTATTACTTCTTCTATATTGTTATCGGCTGCTACTATTGACCCAAGGTATTTAAAAGATTGCACCACTTCAAATTCGTGCTCCGCTTCCTTGATTGTTTGACCAACTGTTCCTATCGCATTCGACGCCACCATGTACTTTGTTTTACCTTCACTAATGTGCAGCCCCAGATTTTGTGCCGCCTGCTCGATCTGGATGAAGGAATCGTGTACAGCTTGTTCGGTTCTTCCGATGATGTCGATGTCGTCTGCGTAAGCCAGTAACTGGCTGGAACTGTTGACGATGATCCCTCTTGTTGCCGTGCCAGAGTCACGGATTGCTTTCTCCAACGCCAGATTGAAGAGGAGGCAGGCCAAACCGGCCCCTTGTCGGAGTCCATTAAAGATGTTGATTTTGATGTTGATCATTAAAGTATACTTCCCATCGCTCCAGTATGCTTTCAGGATCGGTGATCAGATTTCCCTCTCCGTCCTTGCAGTATGTGCAGCCTGGTGTGTACTGCGTCATGTTTCGGACGGATTGGTAGAACTTCCGCGCCTGGTGCGGACCTCGCTCTCGGCTGTTTTCTATTTCACAGATTAGGTTCTTCTCCCAGGCTGATTTTTTTGTCTGTGAAGCCGTTTTTCTGTTCTTCTGAGCTCTTTATATTCCTCTTCGCGTGCCCGCGTTCTATGAGATTGTTGCATTGCTCGGTCGCTAGCTTGCATTCATCATCAAACCAGTCGTTCCGATTTTTACGACTGCTGCCTAAGATGGAGTTGGCAGTACTAATGACAGTACGAGTATTTTTAACACGTGTCCACTTCTCATTTACGCCCAGCATACTGGCTCCAGGACTTACTCTCCCTAAATCAAGTGATTCTAGGGCGAGTCCTAACGCATTACCAAAGGTGTTACTGGTGTTTTCATTGCGCAGGGCAGGCGTGTTGATTCGAACCTGATCGGCGGATGCAATGCGTCTTCGCAAGGCAATCCGCCCTCGGAAAACCATTCCAACAAGATAGTGATCCGAGTCTATAGTGGCACTTCGGTACGTTCGTACCGTCATCAAGTTCGAGTAGTGGCGACGGTCTATCAACACGTGGTCTATTTGGTTACGAGTGACTCCATGAGGTGATACCCAGGTGGCTTTGTAGATATCTTTACGCGGGAACCTGGTACTCGCAACGACCATGTTTTTCGATTCTGCCAATTCTAAGACTCGAAGTCCATTGTGATTAGTGTTCTCATGCAAACTATGGGTGCCTGCGTAATGCCTGAATACCGGCTCCCGACCTATTTTTGCGTTCAAATCCATAAGGATGATTTTAACATCATACCTTGGACAGGCATTGAGCGCCCTCTCGACTTGTTCGTAGTAAGTCTCTTTTTCTTCGTCTGAGGACTCCTCCGTAGGTCCGTGAACGTTAATGAGGCTGATGTTCGTAAATTTGCCTCGCACGCGAAGGGTGCATAGCCTTTCGCTTATAGCGTTAAAGCCGATGATAGTAGACTTCATTTTTTTGCTGACTAGGAAGCCTACCCCGAGTACATGGTGTTTTGTATGACAGCTGTAATATACGTCATATTCTTTCTTCTGTAAAACACCATTCCCTGTCCATCTGATTTCTTGGAGAGCTGTTATGTCAGATTTATATTTTGACAGGGCATCGGCTAGCTGCTGAGCAGCTCGAGCTCTATTGAGCGATCGTACGTTCCATAAGAAAATTCGTTTTTCCGTTTTCTTTGCGTGGGTTGTCGTCGTCAGTCCGTTTCCGAGGCTTGTTGTCGTTTTCGAATTTTTTTTAGTTTTACGGGACAGGGAATTAACCTATCGCCAACCTGAGGAACCAGCCTGATCATATTAGCCAAACCTTTTTTAAAAGACTTGTTTCTAGCGGCCGCCGCGGAGAGGCTATGATCACACTTCCACCAGTCCCGAATAGTTACGGCACGTGCATGTTTTCGTATGCTACATGTTGTTTCCCCCTATTCGTCTGATGACTGACCCATCCATTGATTTCTCTTTTGATATATCTAGCCTGATAACTTTCTCGCGTGATAGTTTTCCCGTATATGATATTTTTCCGGCATCATTTTTTTTTAATTTTCACGCACTAAAAGTACAGTTCGAGCGTTTTAGGAAAGTTGGAGAGGATTTAAAAGCATATATCGATTTACACTGGTATTGAATGTCTCAATAATGGAAGGGAATTATAGAGTCGGGTAAAGCATTCCACATTCGAGCAGGACGTACTTTGTCTACATTCTCATTGGGCTAATTCTTATATCTTTCATCTTCAATATGTTCAATTCTTATGATTATATATTTATTCCTGTCATTTTGCATTTTTTTCAATGAATGCCCGGTTGACGGGACAACTTAAATTGGATTCCTAGGATATCTGCATTCATGTAGGCATTTTTAATGCCTCTGCCAATACATACCTATGTATGTATGCATGCATATATAAGTCCTCTTGCATAATTGTTATGCTTCCACTTTCTTAAATTGCTTTTTATTTTAGCGGAAGTTCACACATATATATATATGTATATATAGTCGTGTCATTCAATCTCTGAAGTTTTTCATCAAAGCAATTCAACACCATAGTTATGCTTCCTATCTTCATTTAATTATTATTCATTGTCATTGTACAGAATAAAAAAAAAATAAGGACAGAGAACAAAAAAAAAAAGAAAAATACAATTTAAAAGTCTTAAATAAACTCATGATGATATATTTTTTCGCTCCTTTATGCTCCTGCTCTCTTCGAGCCGTCCACACTTGTGTCAACTATTTAATTCATTTATTCAGTTGAGTTCACCTCTTGAGTTGGAATATAAAGCAGCAAAAGAGAGTTCAAGCCTTCAATGTCTAATTGCCGAGGATAATTCAAGAGCATTCGGGTTACCCACTTATCATAATCCTTGCGGAAGAAAAAACAACCATCAACGCCAGCTTTAGCTAGAAACCCCAACCTTCCCTGTGCACACTATACTTTCGTATTCAAAGCAGATGCAGTGGAAAATATTTTTCTAATATTAAATAAAAAAAAAAAGTTTTTCTTTTTCTCTTGGTTCTTTTCTGCACTGGTTTCCGCAACTCGTTTTTTGTTTTGTTTGCTCTATTTTCTTTTAAGTGTTTGCTGCTGAACAATATAGCCCTTTGCTATTTATTTTATTATGGCTTAAGTCAATTTAAATTATATCTCTATTCATGATGAGAAACCTTAGTTCCTACATAAGCTCTGAAGATAAGATAAGTCTACATTTTTTAATTGCGTGTAAAAAATAAAATTGAAAATCACCTGCTTTGAATCCTTCTTACATACCATAGATTAAACACAACTCTTGGGAGTTACATTCAAATTCTCAGTATACCAAATTTGAAATCAGCTCACCAATATAGGCTCTCCCTTGAAACAGTAATCATACAAATGCACAGACCGACGGACAATACATATATCAATAGGTTAGACTTCTCTATACAATCTAAGTATTAAGCTTGATTTAAACCTCGATTTTCTTTTACATCAAACCAACACACCCTATAGAGCAAGTTCAACTTTTAGGTATTCTTCAAATTCATAAATGTTCTTATTTCAAAAGATCACGGAATTACATATCTCCAAATAGTCCGGGAGGCAGCGACAGATTTCATTACACCATTTTCGCAAGCTTAATTTTTTGTATATGAGTTATTCGTGTTATAACTAACAATAATTTCATGGTCTTCCATCTCAAGAGTACAACGGGGGGTTACAGGAGCGTTTCAAACCACACAAAAAAATCATGAAAAAAATTCATAGTCGCAAACGTGAAACTTTTTTGACGCATTATCTGACACATAAGAAGTTTGAAAAATATAGTCTTCCACCTGTATCCCACAACAAAATACGTCTTCCACCCACGCAAAAACCGCAAAACTTTTTTGAAAAAAATTCATTCCCGCGAAGATGAAATTTCTATATATGCTAACTCTTAATGTAATAAACATAAAATAAATAGTCTTCCACCTATAACATACAACAAAATTCGTCTTCCAAGGCTTTAAAGTTGCACACCGCACTTTGGTCTTTTTTTCTTATTTTTAAATGCAACCCTCGGGGAGAGTACGATAACTTGGCCGCCAAGATTTGATAACGGGTTTTTGTAGAGGGGTCAAAAACAAGCATTTTTTACTATGGGAGGGGGGTCTATCTCCCCCCGTTTAGGAGGTAGGGGCACTTTTAGAAAAAATAATTTAAATTGAAAAAAAAAATATTAAAAAACAACGGCAACACTTACAATAAAGTGCTATACTGCATTTGAAGGCCGGAAATTTGTTCTATAATCGTGCATTTAAATTAAATTACTTATGCCAATGGTTTTTGAAAAATTCGCATTTAAAGTCCAAATTTGATAAAAAAAAAACGTGAAAAAAAAACTTTAGACCGATTGTTTTCAAAATTTTGAAATCAAATTGTAAATTAACTTATATGTGATCTATGTAAATATCAGTTCTTAATCGAACACAAAACACCGCATGGTTCTATGTCTTCTAGTTTTTGAGAAAATCGAAAATTACCAAAACTACTTTTTTTGATTTTGGTGGTGACGGTGATTCCATTTTAAAGATTAATGTTAATAAACATAATGAATTTTTGTTAGTTCAGTACCGCAATTCATTAGCGTTACCCAGAATGCACCATGAGGAGGTAGAATTGCATCTGGGTCAGTTATTTTGTCAGTTAGTCAGGAGTTAGTCAGTCATAGTTAGTTAAAAATGGTCAAAATGTATTAAAAAGGTGTGTAAGTCTCGTCAATAAAGCCATCGTCCGTACTATAACCGTCGAGTTCGTTGAGTTACTCTTTTATGGTGGGAAGCCGAGGATGTTTTGGCGGTAAAACACTTTCTAAATTTTCGCTCTGAAGGGTGGGAGGATCGATGTCTTTTAACTGTAAACCCTCACATACATATATCACCATCGGTATAACAAGGGTAAACTTTTTTTACATCAGACAAAAACTCTATTATTTGCGAACCCCAGTCGTCCTTTATATTTCCTTTCTAGGCAGTATTTTCGATAGAAAAATAGTGCCATGTATTGGTGAACATGGTCGAAAGTTTGTTTTGGTTTTCAAGATCGTTTATTGTATTTTATACGACCCAAACGCAAAATAGTTGGCCTACTCATCAATTAACAAATTAACATTTTTTATGTGCCTATATTTTCTGGTCCCCAAGCAGTTGTTTTTTAATTTTTTTTTGTCGATGTAATAAATTATATTTAATAAGTAAACTAGACCAAACAGAACTAAATTCGAGAAAGCACATATGGCTCCAGTTTGCACTCCCTCAAACAAAGATAGAGCATAATAGTTGGAGTACTCTCTCTGGGATGCAAAATAGTTGGCCTATGAAGATTTAAATAGATTTTAAGTTAACCGTTATTAAAAAAATGACATGCACTTGTTTTGTTGTTTATTGATCTCTTGTTTTATGCAAGCCAGCAACAATTTAATGTCAACCATGGTGCGTGGTGTTGCATTATCAAGAGACCTTAGGGAATCCATAAATAAAGCCTTCGAAACGGGAATATCGAGCTATAAAATCGCAAAACAATTCAATTTACCGCGCTCATCAATTCGAAACATTATCTCAAAGTTCAAAAATAGTGGAAATGTGGAGATCGGTAAAAAAACGGGACGCCCACCAATTGCAAAACCTCGAGATTGCCGAGTTTAAAAAAAAAATGATAAAAGAAAATCGACGTCCGCTGCAATAACTGTTCAATGGAGGGAAAGAATAAAAAAAAAGTGTTTCGGTCGACACTCACAAACGGACTATGAAAAAAATTGGATACAAATTTTATAAGGTTTGCTTTAGATTTATTTAAATTAGAGCAATTTCAATTCGTTAAAAACATAGGCCAAAGAAAAACCACTTTTAACACCTAAACAAAAGAAAAAGCGGCTAGAGTGGGCCAAACAACGTAAAAACTGGACTTTAAGTCAATGGCGGTCCGTTATTTGGAGTGATGAGTCCAGGTTTGAAGCTTGCGTGGGCGACGAAAGAAAACGAGTCATTAGAAATTCAAAAGAGGTTTTTCACAAAGATTGCCTTAAAAAAACGGTCAAGTTTCCTGCATCTCTAATGATATGAGGATGCGTGTCGGGTCGGGGTTGGGCAATTTGCATTTTGTAAATGGAAGTGTCAATGCTGCCAGGTACAGGGATATTCTGGAAAATGAGCTTCTCCCATCAATACCACGACTTCAAGCTAGTGATCGAGACTATATTTTCCAACAGGATGGAGCTTCTTACCATACAGCAAGGTCTAAAATGGCGTGGCTATCTGCTGAAGCTGTTCCTTTACTGGAATGGCCTTCCAGCAGCCCTGACCTTTCACCAATTGAAACTGTCTGGCATAAAATGAAACAAAAACCGCGAAAAGAACCATGCCGGACCTCTTCAAGACCTTAAAGCTAAAATCATAAATATTTGGCAATCTTTTGGCACCGAAGAATGTCAAAAATTAGTTGACACAATGCCACGACGCATAGAAGCAGTTATCAAGGGCAAAGGCGACGTAACACCATGGTAAAATAAAAATTAAGACCCATAGGCCAACTATTTTGCGCTTAAAAAAAAAGTATCAATCGTTGTTTTATTTTGTATTATTGCTCTATATCGTTATTTAATTGAAGTCATTTTGGTTTTGTTGCTTATTTCTATTCAAAATAAATATATCTTAAGAAAAATACCAAAATATTGATTTTATTTCCGATGGAATTTAAGAATCAGAAGATTTTTGTTTTTTATCATAGGTAGTCCAACTATTTTGCGTTTGGGTTCGTATGTATTTAGTGGACATTGGATAAATAGAATAAATTTGAATTTTTTTAAATACAGATTCTGTGAATGCAAAAGAAACTTTGCATGCACCCAACCTCGCACCTACCCCAAATCCTATAGTGTGCCCAAGCAGGGGGGTTGCAGGGGGGCAGCATGCCACCCCATAGATACTTTACTGTTTATATATTGTAATGTTGGAACTTGGAAGCTAGCACTGATTTATTTATGTAAGCAAGCAAAAAATATCAAACATTTTATAGAAAAGTAGTTTTAGTTAATTTCAATTTTTTCAAAAACTAGAAGCCATAGAACCATGCGGTTTTTTGTGTTCGATTAAGAACTCATAGGTACATGGAACGCATATAAGCTTATTTACAATTTCATTTCACAATTTTGAAAACAATCGGTCTAAACTTTTTTTTCACGTTTTTTTTTTTGGACTTTGAATGCAAATTTCTTAAAAACCATTGGCATAAGTAAATTAATTTAAATGGAGAATTATAGAACAAACTTTTGGCTTTCAAATGCAGTACAGCACTTTATTGTAAGTGATGCCGTTGTTTTTTAATATTTTTTTTTTTTCAATTTAAATTATTTTTTCTAAAAGTGCCCCTACCTCCTAAACGGGGGGAGATAGACCCCCCCTCCCATAGTAAAAATTGCTTGTTTTTTACCCCTCCACAAAAACCCGTTATCAAATCTTGGCGGCCAAGTTATCGTACTCTCCCCGAGGGTTGCATTTAAAAATAAGAAAAAAAGACCAAAGTGCGGTGTGCAACTTTAAAGCCTTGGAAGACGAATTTTGTTGTATGTTATAGGTGGAAGACTATTTATTTTATGTTTATTACATTAAGAGTTAGCATATATAGAAATTTCATCTTCGCGGGAATGAATTTTTTTCAAAAAAGTTTTGCGGTTTTTGCGTGGGTGGAAGACGTATTTTGTTGTGGGATACAGGTGGAAGACTATATTTTTCAAACTTCTTATGTGTCAGATAATGCGTCGAAAAAGTTTCACGTTTGCGGCTATGAATTTTTTTCATGATTTTTTTGCGGGGTTTGAAACCCTCCTGTAACTCCGCGTTGTAAAGGTGCGGTGGAAGACGTCTATGTAACTATAACTTACCACTTGAATGACTCATACACAAAATATAAGGCTTGCGAAAATGAGACGGAAATTTCTGTCGCTGCCTCCCGGACTAAAAGTGTATAAAGGCGTCGCAAAAGTAATGTCATAATGTGAATGTTCGTTAATTTTTGCAAATGGCGTCAAATGTCATTGCGAATTGACATCTTTGTTGTAGTCAGATCGAGAATTAGTTGACAACAAGCAATAAACTATCAAGCGATAAACACCTTAAGAGCATGAAATTAATATTATGGCTTATTCGACCAATTGTTAGTGTGTTGTTTTTAACCAGCGTGAATTGTGTCGTCGCTTTCCTCGTCCACCATGTTCGCTAATAATTAAGCGTTTGGCTCAGCGCCTCGTGCAAACTGGGTTAACTAAACATGTCGGAAGAATTGACCGGCCTGGTATTGCTCAGTTGACTGAGAACCAAAATTAAATTCAAGAAAAGCTAATGCGGTGAAAAAGTGACTCGACTGATTACTAACGTAATCGTAACTGGTGAGCGTTACAGACAAATATTTAAGGAGTCTTTATTTCGAATTGGGTCTTGAACATTTTTGGTTCCAGCAGGACGGAGCAACCGTTCAAAAAGTTCGGAGACGAATGAAGATTTTTAAACACCAATCCGGGCTGGGTGATTTTTTTTATAATTCAAACGCGCTGAAGGGTTTATTGTCATACCCTTATAATGTTCAGCACAAACAGCACGAGCAATGGGAAAATGAAAGGAGGGATGGAAGGGAGATGCCGATGAACATTGATCTTGAATGTTTGCAAATTGAAATGGCAATTGAAAACCGTGTGACGAACAAACGAATGTCTGTATTTGACGGCACGTCCAAAATTAGGCTCGAGTGTGAACTGATAAGCATTCCTAGTGAAAATGGTATCACGGGTGAATTGATTTAAGAGAGAAATGCAACTGGCTACTTCTATTGAACATTGCTTGTGAAAGAAGCGATATCACAAGGAAATACATGAAACATTCCGACCTTGCTGAAGAGATGTGAATCCATGATAGCTCTGTTTCCCATCAGTTTTGAGGCTCTGTTCTGAATTCTCTATCTAATAAGTGGGAAGAAATTGGTGCTGCACGTGCGCAAAGATGTATGTTAGTTACGAGTATACTCGATTTCTGGACGTATAAACGCTGCATATATTGTAGCAATATCAGAAATGGTTAAAAATTCCGTATACCGATATAGAAAGATATAGAAATCCTATGTATTTAGCAGCAATTTTGGTGATCTCAATGTTCAGCAAAGATCCGTCATTGACACACATACCGAGTACTGAGAGCTTTTCAGCTTCTTCGATGCAAGTGCCAATTAGGGACATTACACAATATTACATTACGAGTACATTTTGCTTCAACGGCAATAGCCAGTAGATATTGAGTTTTCAAATTAATACACTAAACACGATTTATACTTCATTTAACAATTCTGTAAAAATCCTAAACACGGAATCATTCTTCATTTTAATATCCAGAAAAGGGCATCTGTTATAAAAAAAAAATCAACTGACTTTTTAGTTTTGTAACCTAAGAAGAAGATTATTTAGAAACGAATATGAAAAACTGAGGATACTGTCATCAGTGAAACAATGAATTTTACTAGAAGTTTCAGATAAGTTATCATTTAAGAATACTATACTCTGTCCAACAAAAATTGTCAGTACAGGGAAGATAGGACGTTTGTCTCTCATTCTGGTTGCATTGCCATGCATAAGTGTGTCGCACTTTTAAAGCTCTCACAGGGATTCCGTAGTTTAAATTATAAATCGCCGCAAATGAGAGTAAAAAACGCGTAGGGCTACCGTCTGCCGATTCAAAACGACTGAAAACAATATTCAATTTACCTTTTCCCACAACGCCAAGCGGTAAGATAATAGGCGCGTTTCTTTTTAAGTTGAAAAGCAATACGACAACACTCAACATACTCATCTTCTTAAAATGTGTTCTCAAAAGCTTCAAATCCCAAAAACTCCTTAATAAAAACCACTGAAAAAGCTCCTTGCTTGCAATTGAGAATGATAATGGTAACTCTGTTTTGATGTAGATAAAGAGCGCACGATCGTATTGAGCGACACTTGACACTCTTGACAGTATCTCAATATCTCATCAGCAGTGGGATACGACGGTCGTGTTGGGGTGTACAACTTTTTGCAAAGAATAACAACAACAATTCCTTAAGAAAAGTCAGTGGCTTGCTCTTTTTTTAGTGCCATTTTTCCTAACGCATTGTAGTGAGGGTGCATCAGGCGCCACTGCTTTAGAAAAAGCTCTCCCATAAGGCCTGTACTGACAATTTTTGTTGTACAGAGTATAGTACAAGAAAGAGTGTCGGAGACAAAACGGAACCTTAGACACCCTAGTAGTTATTTCTTAAATATCAGACTAAAAACCATCCAGAACAACTCCAGGTAATATTTCTATCTCTAGCTAAAGACACTTATTATATCCCAAATGAACGCATTTTCGATAAGAGAGCTTCGTGCCAAAATTTATCAAATGCTTTTGATACATCAAAGTGCAATTTCCTTTGTTTGATTTGAAGATTTGATTCCATTTTCCGGTAAGACATACCAATAGGTCTACTGGTACGAAAACTGTGCTGCTGCTCATTAAAGAGTTATCGTTCTTAATGATATTTTTTTTAAAGTAATTGTTGATCATGATCTTGCAAAGACGTAAGTTAGTCGATAATCGGCGGGGAGGGTACAAAATTTGCATTTTGTGAGCAGCAAACAAATTGCGTTTCTCCTACTTGGAAAGTAACCCGAAAAGTAGAACAAATGGAAAAGCTTAAGCAATGATTTTATTAGCGTTAAAGAACACATCTTCAGAAGAAATAAATTGCATGACTGGCTCGCACGAACTTGCTCTTATGTAAAAGTACTTTGGACTTTAAAATACATTTTATAAATATAAAACATGGATTTAATGAGATAAAAATGTTCAAATACATGGAATTGCCGTCTGATTTCCGGAAAAGTATGAATTTATGCAAACAAAGTTTAAAAACCGTTTTATTATCTATTAAAGTAATTTTTTATATAACAAATCTATTTAAAGTTTGTCGAGAACAAAATTTGGGATGCCAATTTTAAGTATTCAGTAGTATAGACTTTAGGAAATAATTTCAAAAAATAATCGTTCACACGTTTTAAAAACATTGATTTTTCAAAAAAAAAAATGTATTTTTTTTATTTTTTCAAAAAACCCAAAAAATATTTTTTCGAATATTTTTATATTCAGGGACTCCTGCTGAAAATTTTTGGTTAAAATCGTTAGAGCCGTTAATGAGAAAGTCGAAACCAAAAAAAAAAAAAAAACGGTTCTACGACAACCTCAGCAATTTTGTGTACCCCGCCACCACATACGTCTCGCAACTACGGGTTTAAAAACCGCAATGTAATATTGCTTTGTTTAAAAGCGTGTATGGTGGCGAGGGTACACAAAATTTTTCTTTCTTCTTTGTGGTTTTCTTTATTTCTCAGGTGTGTTTCATTTCTGTTTGGCGTTCGCTCAGCGAACTTCGATGAACTAACTAGAGTAAAGAGTGTGGATAGATGACTCTTTTACAATAGAACAAAGTTAACTTTTATTAAAAATCGCTGTGCTTAAAAGCATCCATGCAAGCGAAAGGAAGCCAAAAGAGAAACAAAGATTAAAAATCGATCTCGTGTATATGCAAATGGAAAAGATTGTGTTATGTCGATTTTTCTTCATAATCATAGTTAATGTTATGTATTATGTTTTCACCAAAGGTAAATCCGGGATTTAAGTGGATTTACCATAAATCTCCTTTAAATCTCGTAGATTTACCATACAAATATACTCGTAAATCACCTCAAATGAAGATTTAAAATAAATCTCCTTGAAATCTTCTCGCAATCAGAAGATTTGCAAAACAAACAAACCTTATTTTGTAGAACGCACCTATGTAAACCCACTTTCTTCATTGACAATCAACACAAAATAGAAATATCTGTTTTTTTCTTGCTTACTTACCAATTGCAATTTTTTTTCTCTTGTCCAAATTGACAATTGAATGACAAGACAGAGTGAAAACGTCAAATAAATCTCAGTTTCTTTGGTGAAAACACTTCAAGATTTATTTTAAATCTCTAGCGGATTTACTCTTGGTGAAAACGTAGTATTATGCGTCTTTACTATTAAACCGTCAAATTTATTGTTGAACGCGTTGACTTATTAAAGTCACCAAAAAGATTATTAAGTTAAGCTGTGTTAACGCAAAAAACGTTGAATATCATACGATGAACCTAGTCAGACAATATTGTTTTAAGAATAAATTGTCATGGAATTTAAGTCTTAATTCCATGACTGTGACAGTTTGCACATAATAATACCTATCTATAGTTCATTCATTCCCGATTTACACAAGAAAAAATAAGTTTCAAATAGTCACGCTGCAGAATAATATGTCAATCGTGATCGATTTGGGTTTTGTGACCGGTTCACCAAAATTGACAATTGATTTGAATTAGAATAAACTGATGTTATCGAAATATCAATCGTTTCGGATTTGATATAAGCGAAATATGTAAAATGTATTGAATGTATTTTATCCATTCCACTCAATCAATTCACACAAAACACGGGGATATAAAAACAAATAGAGGTTTCATACAATTTATTTCCAGTTTATTTCGACTCGATAGCTTTTTGGTTTATTGTTTATTCTTCTTTCTTTTTCAATTTGTGGAGCCTTATTTAGTTCCTGTTTTGTGTCTATCTTTTGATAATGAGTTGATAGAACGCTTTGAGTATATATAATATGGAGGGCTCGTTTCTATTCCAAATGCGTGACTATCATAGGGGGCGCTACTCAAATTTGTGTAAGACAAAGTTATTGCCGAATGCCGAGTGCTTCATATCACATATGACGGAGAACTATATGCGAGGAGAAGGTAAGCACAAATCGGAGGATACGGCTGTATCCTGTATCCTTAACTTACAGAAAGTGAGACAGCGACCCCTATCACAACTTCAAGTACTACAATGCATTAGGGATAGGAACGAGCCCTCCATATATACTCAAAGATAGAACGAAACATATGTACATATATCATTCTTTTTAACGATTGGGATTGGCTCCTATTACATCACTTTCTCAATAAATGGAAGGTACTAGTGTTTTTGTAAATCAATTTAAGTAGATATTTTACAATGAGATAGATTTTATATTTCATTTTAGATCTTTAAAGTTTGAATTTAAAAACCGTATTTTGCCTTGACAAAAAGGATTAAGATAAACTGAACGATAAGAAGTAGATAAAGATTAGCGAAACGACTGGAGAAAAATGTTTTGATTAAATGAACGACTGAATGAAAAGATCGAATCTTTGAATCAATCATTCATTCATTGATTTGAAGTTTGATCCTTCAAAATGAACGATTGGCACGGCTATTTCTGCGTTGACTGGCTGGATTACGCAAAAATAATGGAAGAGTTACCCTTAACACTGAGCCTCCACTTGAAATAAATGATTGCAAGAAATGTGTCATGTAGCCAATATTTATTGTGGAGCCCCCTTATGTCTCGATTTTTGTTATTTTTAGACATAATTTTTTCTATTTATTTCTTGTCTTCGTAGAAGAAATAAATGCAGATATAAATTTTGACGTTTCGTGACTTGTGACTTCACTAGACACAAATTTCTCACAAGACGTCGAGTCTTGACACCAATTCCCACATTTTCATGTAACATTCCTTCATTTCATTGACAAGCTCATGTTATGTTTTCACTTCGTATAGAAATTATGTCCTGTTAAGCCAAGATGTAATTTTTCTACCATTTACTGTCTATTGAAGTACATACATAATGTTGTTTGGTTGTTTGCAGGCCAAAATTAACATTAAAGGAATTAAACATTGAAGATAGTATTTTGATTAATTTTTTTAAAATTAGTTAGGGCAGTCAGAGACTTTTCATGCTTGTGGGACTACTCAACTCAGTTATGTCTTGGAGCAAATGTTCTTCAAGGTCGTGCAAATATCTTTTGCTCAAAAATGGATTAACCCAAAACCTGTGCTTCCTTTTGTATTCTTCCCGTTTTGCCTCTTCCAGTTTTTCCACTGCGTTTATCGCTAAAATCAAACGACGTGACTAACCTGGTGAGATTATGGCGAGGAATGAATAATCACGACATAATTTGCCCACAGAGTTAAAGAAATATAAACTTCAGATATAGTGTCTGATATAATGTCAGAAATAAATATTGCTAATGGAGGTGCGGCGTAATGTCGTGTTAACGGTAATATCAATGCAAACGTCAAACTTATATGACAGCTTTCTGTGCTCACGATCACAGAATTTGATATAAAATTGGACGTAATTTTAACATCAGAGAACCCAGAAAGAAATTGCGATCTACATCGTGATTCGTGAAATGGTCACATGAGAAGTGGTTAGGAGACACGTTGTATCACACCATCAGCGACTGCGAAGTCATATGTCATACCGACTCCGAGATCGAAACCGTCTTAAACGCAAGAAACAATGTTCGGAGACTTAGAAGAACCAAGCTTTGTGAGCTAATAGTTTGAAAGCTATCGGAAAGTATTAAAAGTATTATGGATTGGTTCTGTTAAGAGTCCCGCACTACTTGGTACCGAATATTACAAGTAGGTATGTTTTGAAAATGTCAACCGACAAAAAAAAGAGAACCATCGCATTAATCGTAGCTTTATTTTTCTTGGGCGCTGGGCGATAATAGTAAAATGAAGTATACTTAATGTGTGTACATATTTCAAACATGTTTTATGAGTCGTTTGTACGATATTACGACTGTCTAAGTGAAACTGTGAAGTGCATGTTTGCCTGATTGAACATTTTCAAACATCTTCCTCGATTTACATATATCGGCGAACAACAATTCAACAGGAAAACTTAGCATTGGCATTGGATATATAAATTTAGATTGCAATCTTCGTAGGAGATGTAGAAATTATAAGGTTTTTCTTTATAAACTAAGGAACAAGGAGCATAAAAGTGAACTAAATAAGCTTGGTGGAATTTTTCAATTGTAGTTCGTTTCATTTCGAAACCGAGAATCTTCATTTTGAAATTTAATGTGTAAGACTTCTTTCATTAGAATTCAAAAGATAAAAGTAAGTTTGAAGTCCCATAGGTGATAGACTATCATCATCAGCTATGCATATATGTTTTCACTCAGCATGATTCTGCGATGCATCATCATAATAACCATGATGGTGAATTCCACAGTGAGCTGTGCCACTTTTAATCAAAATGCACCTTAACTTTGGCGTTAAATTTCAATCAATCAATCAAAATTAATTCATCCACCAGAGATTTACTGTCTGGTGTATTATTTCGAATAAAATGCATAATGATTATAACTCGCGCATCACATTCCCTTTTCCCCCACGCCCACCCCTCTGTGTTGTATCATTAAATAGACACATAAGCGATTAAAAAGATATTAATCTTCTGCATTAATATCCTGTCGACCATTAAAATTATCACTTAAATTGGCCAATTTTCATAATGGAAAACACCGCAATATATGCGTGCTGCCTCACTGGATTTCATCAATGCTGATGATGCTTCATACCTATACAACCTGAATCTATACCACTCCTAGCAATTGGATTGGGGTATAAAAGAGGTCGAAGTTGCGACAGAAATTATGTCGGCCGTCAGCCAATCCCCGTCAAATTAACAGACAATCAAAATACAACGCAAAAGCAAAAATACATTTATTTCAGGGATGTCGATATAAAGAACTTATAAAACTGTTTGCTTTAATTTTATTAAAATGATATTCAAACAATCTGAGTCAATACACCAGATGCCACTCTGCCGCACCACCGACCGGTCGTCTCCACCGCCTCTGATGTAGCACATCAAAGCCACAAACGACCCCTTTATCTTTTGGCAGAGGCATAGAATATAGGAAGGGGTTGTAGTTGTAGATGAATCCTTTGATTGCTAACAATTAAAATGAAATATTTAAGTGCACTCACAAAAAAAAATATTCAATCTGTGTTGCATTATTTTTTTTTATACATAAATCTAGGAGTTCAGGAAAAAGAGGATTGAAAATATGTTTTGATAAATTTTCGAGTAGAATGCCCCAAATTAGCCCCCAAACCAACACAGGACAGCATAGCCCAACTTCGACTGCTGACCTGGTGATTATTTAATAAGTTTGAATATTTCGAATGATGCTCGTTGCATTTTTTTTTTGTTTGCTTTTATCAGTTCCGCTTGAATATTTGTTTGTTTTTAATTTGAGCGAATAAACCAAGTTATGGAAATATGAATGTACTTACGTAAGATCGGTAAGCGCAAAATATGATTCATGTTTAATATTTTTTGTTTGCAAAAAAAAAACAAATAGTGCCGAAGGCTGATTGGCTTTTTGTATTGCGTCGAGTGCGAAATCATGTCCTTTAGGGATTCTGCAATGTATGAGATGAAATATATTTTTTTTATTATTGATAAAAATATTGAAGTATGTAAGTGTATACGTATACATAAAAAGGGTGACACTCGGTGAAGTCTCGAGGTGGGCGGCAGTTTTTCTTCCTCAGATATACGGGAAGAATTTTCCACACATTCCAGTGGATTTATCTCTTAAATATAAATCTTGTTGATGAGAAATTCGATCAACAGTAAATATGTACGTTAAAATTTAAAATAATTTCTGATATTTTCAGTACCGCAGAAATGTTCAATTAATCACAACTTCATGTGTCACAAGTCAATATAAGAGAATTCAGTTTTCGTTTTTGTTTAAAAATTTTATTTGACAGATCTTTTAATTCACTGATTTTCCATTGATGCTTTTTCTGACAGCTGAAAGGATTGTGTTTGTAACGAATATTTGGGGCTAGTTAAGGAGAGATATAAGTCCATGAGTATATGAATAGATTTAGTTTGTTCACTAAAATCAAATATAGTTACAAACGCCTAGAAATTGAATAGAAATTCAACAAATACGAAGAATGGCCAGAAAAAAAACTAACAATAATTAGCTATACTCTGTCCAACAAAAATATGCAGTGTGGTCAAGATATGACGTTTGCCTCGCATTCTGGCTACAGTGGATTGCATAAATGTGTCCTTCATTAAAGCTCACAGGGCTGTCGTAGTGTTGATTTTAAATGGACCCTTTTTTGAAAGCTCTAAGATCAAAAGCACCTAAACAGAAACCCAAGGAAAAAAAACTGAACAAGTTACCAAATGGACAAGGGTAACTCTGAATGCACATCAATATTTAATGGGGGTTGAAATTGAATAGCACCAACAGCTATAGGCCACAGCAATTCAGTGCACATGCACACTCAGATGTGCGGTCAATAGGACATCGGGTCTGCGTCAGATGCAATCGAAAATTTACGGAAGCGCAAACACTTTTTTATGGAGGAGTTCTTTCAATTTAGCAAAAATATAGCACGCCACTGATTTTGAAAAAGCTCTCCCATAAAAAGTGTACTGCATATTTTTCTTGGATGAAGTATACAAATCTGTAGTCTGGAGTCTGGACTGCTAAATACGACATCAATCAAAAATAAATGAAATGTACAACTGGATCGCAAGTACTTACTGTTGCACTTTTTCGCGACGATATTGAATATTAAATACTAATTATTAATAAGATTGACCGTCACTAGTCACGAGTTACGTAGTTCTTGCGCTAGAGGTGTATCATCAATCATATAATTGGATGTTGTTTAATTCCTGGACCACATTGTTCTACAGGCTTCAAGCTGCTCAAAACTTCCGTAACCTCTTATACATTAACTTGCAATGTGCCAATATTGAGGAGCTATTTAAGGCCTAATGTGGAGATGGATCAGGAACATGTAAACGAAACTAGGACAAAGAACTAAGGATTTTTATGTCGAATATTAGGTCAATTAATAGACCACGTGCAGTCGAGCAGCTACATAGCAGATATAACCGCCATCCAAGAAATGCTATGGGGCGGACCCGGGAGACGAAAATTAAAAGAGTACCATATCTTCTACGGCGACTGCTATTGAGAAAAAAAAACAGCGTTTATTTGGATGGGGATTTGTTGTTAGAACTAGGCTCAGGCAAAAAGTTTTGAGTTTCAATTGTGTGAACGAGCGCCTAACGACAATCTGCATCAAGGCCAATTTTTCCAAAATAAGCCTTATTTGTGCGCATGCTACAACAGAGTAGAAAAATGAAGACACCAAAGATATATTCTACGAGCTCCTGGATAAAACATACGAGCACTACGAGCAGTGCCCTAGTTATGATATTAAAATTGTCCTTGGAGATTCAGGCTGATCGACTTCGCTGTGGGGCGAGACGTTCTTGTAGCTAGTACGCAGTTCAAACAATTAAATATTCACAAAGGAACATAGCGATCTCGTGATCAAACCAAATTAACAACAATACGATCGACGCAAAGCAATTCTTCAGTTTAGATAATGTCCGCCCGTTCCGAGGGATTAACATCGACTCGGACCACTGTAGTTTGACTTGGTTTGACGATGAGTTCAGAGAGGCATATAAAGCGACGCGCGCTGCAAAGAAGGACCAGCGCTGCTTGTAAGCTCTACGAGCAGAAGAGGAAAAAATGAACACCAGTTTCTCAGAAAGAAAAAAAAGGAGCACGAGAAGAGCTCAAAATAGAGGGATGCCATAGCAGGAAGGAGGTTCGGAAGTCTTATCAAAAGGTAAAAAAAAAACATCACAAGGATACAATCCCCGAGCCGAAGCCTGCATGGATAATCGTAGTAGAACGCTGGAGCTGACGGGCTCGCTGCGGAACTTTTCAAGCGGCAGGCGATGACTTGGTTGGGAGTATGCACCAACTCACCTGTAAAATATGGTCGGAAGAAAGCATGCCCGATGAATGGAACTTCAGCATTATCTGAAAGGGGACCCTTTGAACTGCGCTAACTACAGAGGCATGAGTCTCCTGAACATCGCGTACAAGATCTTTTCTGCGAAGCCTTTCGTCAACAATCTGATATGTCCATCACAGTGCGTATTTAGATCATATAGTGACATTACGGCAGATCTTGAAAAAAAAACACGTTTTCAAAGTCCTGTATGTTAGCATCTATAGGAACGAACTATATAGAGCAATGTCTAGTTTGGCATCCGTGACAAACTTGTTCGTTTGTGTAAAATGACGATGAAGAACGTTGTCTGCTCCATCAAGTTTGGAAAAGATCTCACTGATGCAACTATATAGATATCAAGAAAGGTTTTAGGGAAGGCGATGCTCTGTCTTGTGACTTCTTGAATACCGTTCTTGAAAGAATAGTGCAAACCTCACGCGTCAGCACAAAAAGTCCGTCCAACCACTCCAATACGCCGACGACATTGATATTATTGAAAGAAGAAAGCGTGATGTCAGTGGCGCATTTGTGAACATTGAGAGGGAAGTGAAGAAAATGGGTTTAGCGGTAAATAAGAGCAAGACCAAGTATATGCTGTCAAGAAAGGACACACATCACCGACGTCTTGGTCTGAACGTCACCATAGAAAGCTTTAATTTTAAGATATAGTTAAGGACTTTGTATACCTGGGTGCCGCTATAAAATCAGAATAGCTCTTGCCAATCGCTGCTTCTTTGGACTTGGAAGGCAATTTGAGTAGCAAAGTCCTCTCTCGAGCAAGTTAAGTGTCCCTCTATAAAACCCTCATCATTCCGGTTCTTGTCTATGATGCAGAGACCTAGACTTTGTCGAAAGAGGATGAGATGCTTTAGGATGTTTTAAGAGGAAAATTCTCCGTGTGCTATTTGGTCCCGTCTGCATAACCTAGAACTGTACGGGCTGTAGGTACAGCGAAACTAACCTAGTCAAGCGAATCAAAGTCCAACGACTGAGATGGCTAGGTCATGTAGAGCAAATGGACCCAAATGTTCCAGTCCGGAATGTCTTCCAATTCAAGCCCGAAGGACGACGCAGTAGAGGAAGACCGCAACATACATAGGTGGCACCCACAAATGGGAGAGGACCTCATCTAACTTGACGTACGAAACTGGAAACAGCTATCTAGGGACCGAACTAGCTGAAGAAGCTGGTTAGTTGAGATCCTGGTCCACCCCGGACTGTAGCGCCACTTTAAGTAAGTAGATTTTTAGATAAGATATATTGCTTTATTCATCTTTTAAGTAATAATACGAGTAATTTCAGAGTTTACAGATATTGATCAACTCAATTTTATTAATGCCCGTGACACACATCTAGTATCATGCTATACTACGGTAATACCAGGCGAGCAAAATTGTATGAGCGTAGTATCTATACTATACTTGCGTAGTATAGTCTTCTCTTTAGTGAAAACAGCTCCATTTTTCTAAAGCGGATAATAGTTTTACTTTTTTTTTTTTTTTTTTTTTATAATCTACACGCGCTCAAGGGATTATGATTACCCTTTAAATGTTTGAACACAGCGCGGGCGTGAAGTTAAGGAAGAGAAAGAAGGATAGGAAAGATGTGTGGCACGATGTTCTGAGACTGAAGGTTGTTGTCTCAGATATTTTATCTCCAGGGATGGCGGCTGAACATGTAATGAGTAAACCAGCAACCCATTGATGACAATTTTAGAAGGTTTTTAATAGAATTAAAACGACATAGACGACGGCAGGGATCGAACCTGTGATCATGAGGTTCACAGGCGAGCACACATCCATCGCGCCACGTCCACTTATTGTAATACTTAAACTTATGGGCATACAGCTATGAAATGGAACACGTCCTCCCGAGCTTTAAGCAAAATTGTGCAAAATAAAGGAAGATCATCTCTGTGCGGTCTACAATTTAAATTCAGCAACTCTCCTCTAGCTTTAAATATTGTTGATATGTCGAAAATACTGTTTTCATCCCGGAAATATTTGAGTTCATTTAAGACATACAAGTTAAGCTTGCAGTAATATTGTCAGTAGAGTGATGATTGCGCTTGGTCTTTAAACTCCTCCCTCAGTTTGTCGTCTAGATTTCTTATGAAGTTGTACATATTATCCTTCGTTATATTAAATTGTAGTTTTAAGTATTGTAGTATTAAGTTGCTGCCAAATGGTCCCACTTTTTGTGAAATAAAGATTTTGAGGAAATTGCATGTGTTACATCAAGCTTTGTTAGACGGTTTTGTGGGTGAGACATAGCCTTAATAACGTAATCGAAGTGAAGCTTCAAATTTGCAATAAATAGTGGAGTCAATCCCGTCTCTAATAAAAGCATATAATTTGGAGAACAAGATGGGAGTTTAAACAATCTTTTCAGAAAAATCTTAGTAATTTTTCGACTTCTTCACTTTTCTGATAGCCCCAAACCTGTGCGGCATAAAACAGAGCTGATTTAGAAGTTGCCTCAAATAGTTTGTACTTCGCACATAAACTGAGCTTTCTTGTACTAATACAGGTCTTTCATGTGCAATTAAGTGCTGTTTTTGCTAACTGAAGCTTGTTGGAAAAATGACTCTTCATACTTAAGTTTGAGGTTATTTTCATTCCTAGATAGTCATACTCCTTAACAATCTCAATATCTTTCCCAGCGAATTTCCACTTTTTATTTCTGGCATAACATTCACCGGCCTTTCTGCATATCATATGATGTTGGACTTGGACAAGTTCACAGTGAGGTTCCATTTCGAACAATATTCTTCAAGGTCCAAAATCATACGGCTAAGTCCCTGGGGGGAGTCGGATAACAGGACTATATCATCAGCATATATTAGCACTTTAATCCTCCTTTAAGCCCACAAAATTCCACCGCAAAGCACTTCATTCAGGACATTGAGAAATAGAATGAACAAGAGGATACTTAGCACATACCCCTGTTTTACTCCTATTGTTGTCGAAAACCATTCTGACAGAAGCCTGCCATTCCATACCGCTGATTTTGTGTCCAGGTACAAGACCTTAAGAACATTAAGCATTTTTGTTGACATTCCCATCAATGAATTTAAACTTATGTTTTTCAACAATATTGAATAATAAACATAAATTATGATATTAGATTATAAGAACTATTTTTAATATTGTTAACGTTAGATTTTAACGAATTAAAATAAATATAAATGAAAGTTTGTAGAATAGTGACCTTCTGTCGATAGAATCTAAAGCGGCTTTGAAGTCTATGTAAAAAGTATGCTTATGCATATGTACATAGTTTCCTATGTTGATCCTGAAACGACTACGCAATATTCATAAGGGTGAAGATTTGGTCAATTGTTGAATAATGTTGTCTAAAACCAGACTGAAATTCACTCAGAAGGTTCTCATTATCGACCCATGCTGTTAATCTTGTGTAGAGCACCAGTGAGAAAACCTTCAATGAACAGTTCAGGAATGAGATACCTCTATATTTTTCTGCTGAATTCAAGTCACCTTATTTGTGTAGCGGAAATAGAATCGCCTTTCGGAAGCTTAGTGGTACAATATTGGCATTAAAGCTTCTTCTGTCAAATTCTTGTAGAACTCAAAAGGTATTCTATTTTCTCCTGGCGCTTTGTTATACTTTGTTCTACCAATGGCCTCTTTGACTTCCTCTAAACTTATGTGTCGGTCTAGGTAATCATTAACAACTAAAGGACTGGCATATTGGACAACTGAACCGTTGTGTACAGGGTTAAGAAGATTGCAAAAGTGCTTCTTAAGTACATTGGGGTGTAAACAAACACCTATTGTGAATGATCTGCCACTTTAAGTAAGTAAGTAAGTAAGCATAGTAGCTTAACTACATCTTTAAAATGTTAAAATTTTAAAGTTGGTTATGGTAGGTATGGCTTAGTTAAATCTCTCTATAAAATAGGGGCCAAATTACCGCATCATTTTTCGAGTAATACGTGACTGAATTATGTGAGTTTGGCATTACCGCTTACGTCATCGAACAATCCGATTACACTAATTTGACATTTTCATTCGATCATTCGGTCACTGAAGCGGTAATTTGGCCCCAGGATTTTTTGACTTTTGTCAGGTTGATTTCAATAACTACTTTTAAAATTCACTCTCACCCAATTAATTTTAAAAATGATTTTAATTAAATTTAAACCCATTTATATTTGTTTCCCATATTTTAACCTGCACTTAATGCTGACATTTAAATTAGCTTGGGGCCTGTTCAAATTATTCACTCACGCTATCACAACACAAAACCCAATTAATTGCCCTAAATCTTACAACTATATGACGGATTTCCATTTCCATGTTATGTATATTATAGTACATATAGCACAGATATAGATATAAATATTTCATATCTATAGAATATCCCTTGTGTCCAATTGAAATTTAATTTTCATATACTAATTTACTCTTTATACTTATATTAATTAGTAGGATATGTAGGTACAACATATGTATGTACACATACATAATGTAGCACATAAATACATGTATATGTGGAACTTTGTAAAATTAGGTTTATACATATCTTCGGGCTATGGTACAAGAAGTCCACAAAGATGACGTTTTGTCAACCTTTGTTCTGCCGCATAAATGTCATAAAGGCTTTTTGCTACATTGAACATGAACATGTTATTTTTTTCACGGAGAAGTTGAAGCTTGGAGGAGAATAAACTTACCATTTTCCACTTCTTATATTTAAATTATACATTATACTAAAATATCCCATTACTACCCAACCCATTGCCTTTGTCAGTACATCACCCACCTACATGCATAGCAGGTAGTTGGTAGGTACACAATACACCAGTCCGTCCATGTGCTTCAACCTTTAGTTTTCCTAACCTATTCTTTTGTGTAGAATAAAGTTTTCTAACTTTTCTCTAGAAGGTTCATTACATATTAATGACACGTCTACCTTCGTCCTTACGCGCCACTAAATGCTAGTAGCTATTCAGGTATAGGATGTATATTTACTTATATATAATTATACACATGTACGAATAGGTAATCCTTATGTATGTATGTCGGTACATATTACATAACGTGAATATCTTATAGTTTTTTTATAGGCAGGCACACGCAAAACACTTCAGCCCTTCAAGGAAAAAAATAAAGAAAATATCTAAAAGAAAAACAAAATGAGGGGAAAGCACAGCCGGCATCAGCTAAGGAAAAACTCACAGTCTTTACTTTTCGTTTTATTCCTGCACCCCCCCTAGTAAATTATCCTTGGCTACAAACATAAAAAAAAAAGAAAAATCAATATTGAACGTGGTACCTACCTACTTTTTTCCATCCAAAAGTTACTTTGAATGCATCTACAAAATGCACACGGAATTACGTGCCAGGTTTATCTGAATCGGTCTTGGGTGTTTTTAGAGTTTTGAGGAATAAATTGTGGTTCGTTGAAGGAAGTGAGTATGGAAACTTTTTAAGTTTTTCTACAGGTAATTTATTATAGTGCATTTTTTATTAAAGAACCAAATAGACAAGCAAAAATTGAAGGCTACATACATTTTGCACCCTGAATATCCTTAATCGTAAGATCAACATGTCTAAATATGGATATAGCTTATGATATGAATTGTTTATCATTTGAAAAATAATAATTGACCTTAATGTGAGCCTCGCCCAAACACCATTCCACCTGAATTTTGTGTTCCCTTTACTATGAGTTTGGCGTGAAAAACGTCATCTTCTTAACGTTTCTGTTATTGGTAAGTAACATTCAATTGCGAAAGTATTGGAACAACAAATGCCTTCGAACTGCTATTTTTTGGGGTCTTTCTTCTTTTTGAAAGAATTCCCTCAGATACAAACGAGTACAGTGTTCCACAAAAGTCATGGAACGACGTGCTTTTAAAGGAAAACATGGTTTTACTTATGCGATATATGTATGTACTATAGGGCAGGTTCTGCATTGGTAAAAAAATTCGAACTCGAGATTTTGATCAAAGTTGACATTACGATGATAGCGAAGACGAAAAAAGTGGGTCCGGCAATTCCGTCTGTCTGTCTGTATGTCTGTACCTCTCACTCTCACTACAGCCTAAGCCACTGGACCTATTTCTTTCAGTCTCGGTAGTTAAGGGTCTTCGGTGATTCCCTAGAGGGGAAATTGAATTTTTTTTTTTAGCTCTAAAACAAACGGTACCCCACATACACCTATAATGCAAAATCCTATTTATCTCGAAAACGGCTCTAATGATTTTGATAAAAAAGATTAGGTGTGATATTATGAACATGGATTAAATTTTGGTCAAAAAAATTTTGGGGCAAAGTATCATAAACGGTACCTGTCATAGAACCGTTTTTTTGATTTTCGACTTTCTCATTAACGGCTCTAAGGATTTTAACCAAAAATTTTCAGCAGGAGTCCCCTTAAGTTTAAAATAATATTTTATATTAAAATATTCGAAAAAATATTTGTTGGGTTTTTTGAAAAAAAAATTTTTTTTTGAAATATCAATATCTTCAAAACCTATGAACGATTATTTTTTGATATCATTTCCTAAAATCAATATTATTAAATACTTAAAATTCGCATCCCACATTTTTTTGTTGAAAAATTTTAAAGAAATTTTTTATATAAAAAATGTATTTAATAATAAAACGATTTTTTAAAGTTTGTTTGCATAAATTCATACTTTTCTAGAAATCAGACGGCAATTTTATGCATTTGAACATTATTATCTCATTAAATCCATGTTTTATATTTATAAAATGTATCTTAAATTCCAAAGTACTTTTACATAAGAGCAAGTTCGTACGATCCAGTCGTGCATTTTATTTTGTTTCACATTCTAATGCTAGTTAGACATGCAGTTTATGTAAATAAATTGTTTAAGTTAGATTTGTTAAATATTAGTGATTAATTTTTAGTCAAAAAGAGTAAAAAAATGGAAGGGAAGGAGCTTACCGGAGAAAATCTTCATCAAAATCAAAACAAATCTTACGTGGGAAATCTTGTCTTAATAGAAAATACAATGGACCAACACGTTTATCTCAATATTCTTGAAGATCATTTAAGAGAAAGTGCGAGGAAACTAGGTCTTTCCAAGGACTATTATTTCCAGCAAGACAACGACCCCCAGCATACAGCCCACTTATTAACAACCCCTCCACAAAGCCCAGACTTGAACCCAATTGAGCATTTGTGGGATATTCTTGAAAAAAAAGATAAGAACCAATGTTATTCGGAGCAAATATCAATTAAAAGAAGTTTTAGTCAAAGAATGGGAGAATATTACACAAACCTGCACAGAAAAATTGTTTAATTCAATGCGTACCAGACTTAAAGCCGTTATTTAACTGAAAGTCTATACAACCAAATATTAAGAAGGTAAATTTGGCAAGAGTACGATAACTTAGGCGCCAAGAAATTATAACGGTTTTTTGTAGAACAGTTCAATACAAGCATTTTTTACTACGGGAGGGGGGGTCTATCTCCCCCCGTTTGGGCGGGAGGGGCAATTTAAAAAAAAGGTACTAAAATGGAAACAAAAATATTAAAAAATAACGGTAATACTTACAATTAAGTATTATAACTTTTTTTACGGCCAATACTCTGATCTATTAGATAATTTTTAAATAAAGTAGAATATATGCACAGTTCTTGAAAAAACGAGTTTTAAACTCAAATTTTGGCGAAAAAAAAAACATAAAAAAAAAGTTTAAAGTTTAATTTTTCAAAACTGCAAAGTTATATATTATTATTTTTCCTAAAATTCGTTGCTCTAATTTATTCTTATTCAAAAACTGAAAACTAGAAGATTTTATGTCGTCTAGTTTTTGAGAAAATTGAAAATAACTAAAACTACTTTTTTATGGGATATTTGCTTTTTTTGCTTGCACGCATTACGGCGTATAAACAGTAGCATATCTATGGGGGGGGCATGCTGCCCCCCTGCAACCCCCCTGCCTGGGCACACTATAGGATTTGGGGTAGGTGCGAGGTTGGGTGTATGCAAGGTTTCTTTTGCATTTACAGAATCTGGATTTAAAGAAACTTTGAATTTACCCTGTGGTCTATATCCATAGTCTACTAAATATATGTATGTACGTAGCCCAAAGTTGCACATTTAAAATGTTCAGACATGAAAATTTAATACATTATGAAAAATTCACATTACCTAGGTACTACTGTACGAATGCAGCAAATTTATATAATTCCTTAATTAATATGTATGTTTATTGTTTGTGTCTAACATTTTTAATGCTAATATGGTACAGGTTATTGTTTACCAAGGTCAGTCGTTATTCAACCTTTGTAAGAGTGAAATATTTTTATCTTTGAATAAAGAATAGCGACTAAGCATCCACTACTTCATCCTAAATTAAATAACTTTTCAATATTTAAAAGAAAATATTTCAAAAGCATCGCGTTCTTAGAAGAAATTGGTCTAATTCCAACTAAAGCGTCAACTCCCCTCAACTCCAACTCAAAAAGGTGACAAAAATTGTAAGAATACAATATTATTATTATTATTATTTATTCATCAACCAGAGCATATTATACTCTTACAGACTAAGATACATAAGTAAATATATACGAGTAGTTACAAATTTGTAGGTGGGTATATAAAATTCAAATTACATTTAAATGATTTACATAGTTAATCTTTTATTTTAATAAATAACGTTACTTAAATTTTGCTTAAAACTAATTATTTAAAAGTTTCTCTGGTGCAATCCATATAAAAGTTAATCTCAGAGCAATAAACCCATCTATCGGCACATTTTTCCATGGGCCTCAATATTGGCTAGAGATTCGGGAGGTGCTTGCTATAATTTTTTTTTTGTGATCAAAATGCCTGTAAACACGGTTTTAATACATTGAACATTGAAAAATTGACTTGACTATTTTTAAGTAACACCTGACTTACTCACAAACTGACTGACTGAGACGCAAAATGCCATGCAATTCTACCTCATCTGGTGCATTCTTGGTAACCCTAAATGATTTGCTGTACTTTACCTACAAATGAACCACATTAACATTAATCCTCAAAATGAAATCACCGTAGTTAAATACCAAAAATCAAAAATTTCATAAAAAGTAGTTTTAGTAATTTTCGATTTTCTCAAAAACTAGAAGGGACAAAACCATTCGGTTTTTTGTGTTCGATTCAGAATTAATAGTAGCATTGAACGCAAAAAGCCAATTAAGCACTTCATTTTACAATTTTGAAAAAAAAAATAAGTCTAAACTTTTTGTTTTCATTTTTTTTAACAAAATTTTGAGTTTGCATGCAAATTTTTCAAAAACTATTGACATAAATAATTTAATTTAAATTTACGATTATAGAACAGACTTCTGGCTTTCAAAACCGGTATAGTATTTTATTGTAGGTGTTGCCGTTGTTTTTTAATATTTTTTTTTCCAATTAAAGTAATTTTTTTCTAAAATTGCCCCTACCTCCTAAACGGGGCGAGATAGACCCCCCTCCCATAGTAAAAAACGCTTGTATTTGACCCTTCTACAAAAATCCGTTATCAATTTTTGGCGCCTAAGTTATCGTACTCTCCCCGTAAATTTTTATCACAAGTGCTATATTTTGAAATGTTCTTTTCACTTTTTGATTGCTGTACTTTGACTTTTGTGGAAAAAAAATTCATGTTTGCGCTAAAATAATTTTTTTTTAATTTTGTTGATGAAATAATTCGTTTTTTTCTTGGTATTAAAATTACAAGCAAATAAATATGAATTGATATAAAATGAAAAATTTTTAAATTTTGTCATATTGTGGAATATTTCAAGCTTTATGCCTTAAAATGAATGCTGTACCCTGACTTTTGTGGAATAATGTATATGTTCATACTGTTGTGAACAGAGCTTTATACTACTACACCGCCATCTGTTGGAAAATTGCATATCTAATTTATGGAAGAAACAAAAAGCTCTTTTCCAATGTCAAATGTATTTCCCCTTATTCCAACCATCTAGAACATTCCAAGACAAGAACTTTCGAGAACAACTAATTTGAGTATATAAGGGAGTGTTTACGGTGAGCGAGACAGTTTATTTTCGATTATGAAAGTGTGCAAAGCTGAATTATTGGATTGTGGAAAGTGTAATTAAAGAAGTGTGATTTAAGTTTGAATAAAAGTATTGGAGTTGATTATAAATTGAGATTTATTGTTTTGAGTTAAAAAGTGTAAATAAAGAAGAAATACTAGAAAAAGTAATAAGTTTTATTTAACGAACCTTGGAAAAATATTACAATACATAAATACGAGTATGTACAACCTATTTAGGCATTAAAATTTTTGATATAGGAGCCTACTACAATTTTTGTTTGGTTGTAGGTCGTGTCACTGCTGTCAAAACACGTACATACATATTATGGAGGTGTTCTTTCTTAACACCATTAAATAATCTAATCTAAAAATGGAAGCGAACATGGAATTAAACGGGTGACACTTCTTATGACGCACAGCCACAATCTTAAATAAATTGTGAGTAAATTCGAGATATTGGCGCAAAATTTTAATTGATTTAGTACGATGCTAAAGCTGTTTTAGTATGATACTAGGTTAAAACAACGAAATTGCAAATTTTAATCGAATATAGCATCATACTTTCTCTACCCTTTAATTAAAGTTAAAATCATCGAATACCTACTTTGTTTTTTTAGAATCGTGCTAGCTTCATATGACACTTTGACATTTGCAAACATCAAAAAAGGTTCGTGTACTTACTTTTTTACACGAAATGTCATTGATTCATGTGTGTTCAGAAGCAATTTATTAAGAAAATTGGCTTAGTACGATACTAGTTAGAAAATGTTCAAAATTAAGAGTGAGTTAGTAAACTACTTAAAGTTAGCAAATTGTTAAGCAGTATCATACTAATACCTTAATAATAGGCTGTTTAAAATTTTGCTCCAATAATTTTAACAATCAATAATATTACAATGAATTCTTAATTTGATTTTTATTTAATTTAAAATCAATACCAAAATCATAATTTTCATTAAAATCTATGAAAGCTCTAGTGATAGGATTTTGGCGAGCGTAGCTAGTACTGTGATAAGGAACATTTAAAAAATTTCTTCTTCTCGGACGCAAAGTACGAGAAAGTGCATAAATATTAAACATTATAATAAAACCGGATAATCAATGAAGCAATTCAAGACATCAAAATCAAAATGTACTGATTATAATTTTTTTCGCAAAACAAGATGTTTTAATTCAATAAGCATACATCTAGCTTAATAGGATGGAACACTTGCATTTCGAAAGGTTTTCCGTAGAGCAAACCTAGTGAATCTCTGTTGAACCTTTTCTAAACGATTGATACTAACGGGTGATTTTTTTGAGGTTAGGATTTTCATGCATTAGTATTTGACAGATCACGCGGGATTTCAGACATGGTGTCAAAGAGAAAGATGCTCAGTATGCTTTGACATTTCATCATGAATAGACTTACTAACGAGCAACGCTTGCAAATCATTGAATTTTATTACCAAAATCAGTGTTCGGTTCGAAATGTGTTTCGCGCTTTACGTCCGATTTATGGTCTACATAATCGACCAAGTGAGCAAACAATTAATGCGATTGTGACCAAGTTTCGCACTCAGTTTACTTTATTGGACATTAAACCAACCACACGAATGCGTACAGTGCGTACAGAAGAGAATATTGCGTCTGTTTCTGAGAGTGTTGCTGAAGACCGTGAAATGTCGATTCGTCGCCGTTCGCAGCAATTGGGTTTGTGTTATTCGACCACATGGAAGATTTTACGCAAAGATCTTGCTGTAAAACCGTATAAAATACAGCTCGTGCAAGAACTGAAGCCGAACGATCTGCCACAACGTCGAATTTTCAGTGAATGGGCCCTAGAAAAGTTGGCAGAAAATCCGCTTTTTTATCGACAAATTTTGTTCAGCGATGAGGCTCATTTCTGGTTGAATGGCTACGTAAATAAGCAAAATTGCCGCATTTGGAGTGAAGAGCAACCAGAAGCCGTTCAAGAACTGCCCATGCATCCCGAAAAATGCACTGTTTGGTGTGGTTTGTACGCTGGTGGAATCATTGGACCGTATTTTTTCAAAGATGCTGTTGGACGCAACGTTACGGTGAATGGCGATCGCTATCGTTCAATGCTAACAAACTTTTTGTTGCCAAAAATGGAAGAACTGAACTTGGTTGACATGTGGTTTCAACAAGATGGCGCTACATGCCACACAGCTCGCGATTCTATGGCCATTTTGAGGGAAAACTTCGGAGAACAATTCATCTCAAGGAATGGACCGGTAAGTTGGCCACCAAGATCATGCGATTTGACGCCTTTAGACTATTTTTTGTGGGGCTACGTCAAGTCTAAAGTCTACACAAATAAGCCAGCAACTATTCCAGCTTTGGAAGACAACATTTCCGAAGAAATTCGGGCTATTCCGGCCGAAATGCTCGAAAAAGTTACCCAAAATTGGACTTTCCGAATGGACCACCTAAGACGCAGCCGCGGTCAACATTTAAATGAAATTATCTTCAAAAAGTAAATGTCATGGACCAATCTAACGTTTCAAATAAAGAATCGATGAGATTTTGCAAATTTTATGCGTTTTTGTTTTAAAAAAAGTTCTCAAGCTCTTAAAAAATCACCCGTTAGATGTAAGGGTTGATTGGTTAAAAGAATATCCAAAAACAAGACCATAACGATGGGGCGATGTGAAATTCATGATTGTAGCGACGTAATCCATAAACATATCTCACTTTGATGTTAAGGGCAACATGAATTTTCCTTTTACTATCATAATCTAACTTACCGAACGAACCGAACCGTAAGTCAGTAACGGAAGTACTAGACTTTTGGCGAGCAATATAGTAGGAGTGAAGTGCACAACATATGTTTTGCTAACTACAGGGAGGGTCATCTAGTGGTTTCTTTTTAAATCATAGGTTATTTTGACACTGACAGCTGTTTCCCGCTTGAAATCTTGAGAGAATCCTCCTCACCCACCAATTACCGACCAATTGCTTCATTTTGTTTTATTTTGTCTCCGAGTTGTGTTTAAATTAAAATAGAATTAAATATACAAATAGATACACAAAATTTTGAACTAGTGTTTATTTAAAAAAAATTTTTATTTCCAAAAATTTTCACAACTTTTATTTAATATTTAATTGTTTTTGCGACGCGTTCCGGAGTGTACCTCCATCTTCGGGCAATTAACTTAATATGACGTTGGTGTTATGTGTCATAGCCAATATTTGTTGTAAGGTTTTAATATTTGTTGTTGTTTAATATGTTTTAGTTTTGTCTTCTTTCTAGAGTTTTAATCTTAATAGCTGTGTCATATAGTGGATTTGTTTTAAGTGTTAATTTTCGACCAATTGCACTTACGCCCTTCTTTCCAAGGTCATGGAAATGCTGATTAATAATCAGCTTAGGAAATATCTTGAAGAACGAAAGCTTCTTAATGACCGGTAGGGCTTTCGAAGCAACAGGTCCATTTTGGTGTACTTGATATTTCTAAAGTATTTGATAGGGTTTTGGCACGAAGCTCTTTTATCGAAATTCTGGGTTTGGAATCGAACAGTCTCTTCTTTGTTAGATTAGAAATTACATGTCGGACCGCTCAATACAAGTTGTACTAAACGGTTTCAAGTCTGAAGTTCATAAAATAAATGCTGGTGTGCCACAGGGCTCCGTTTTGTCTCCGGCTCTCATTCTGATATTCATCATAATCTTCTAATCCACTTTTATGTTTCCCTGACGACAGCACCGTCAGCTTTTCATATTCGTTTCCAACAAAAACCCTGCTCTTCGGCTGTGGGACTGGAACGACAGCATATGCTACACTCATTAGATTCCTATCTCGACAGCATTATACAATGGGTAATTAAAAACCGTGTAGAATTTAACTCTTCGAAAACACAATGCTGTCTTCTGTCGGGTAAGCGAAATATACAACCCTTGCTATTATCCATGAATTGCACTTGCATTAAAGAAACCAAAAAGCTTTCTATTGTAGGAAAGATCATTGATCGTATATTCGAAGTTGACAAAAACGCAGCAAAATGCTTAGGTTTTCTTAAAAGATGCAAGAAATTTCTTTCCCCTTGATCTGGTTACCATCTATATCCGCCCAAAACTTGAGTATAACTCTCATATCTGGGCTGGTGTCCCCATTACTCATTTGAATTTGTTAGAGAGAATTGAGAATACAGCCACCCACCGTACTCTTACGGCTCTAACGAACCTATTACTCCGATGCTTCGGAGGATTAATTGTAATATTAACTGTTTCGACTTCAAATTCAGTTCACCCTGCCTGAAACGGCGTCTTAATCATCCTTCCAATTTAAGAGTAAAATTTAAGTTAGATTAAGAAGTAGCTTGTATTAAGCTAAATAAATGGGAGTATTGCCCCCTCTAAAATTAAAACTCTCTTAAGCACCGTCGAAATGTTTTCCAGTCTTTCATTTTTCTATCAACGATGCTCAAATGAAATAGCCAGTTGCATTCCTCCCCTCAAACAATTGCACCGTAATATTCGTCTAGATATGAATACACATCAGTTTATCTTGAGCCTAACTTCGAACGTATTGTCAAATATAGAGGTGTTCTTTCTTTAGCCATCTACAAAAAGGTGATACTTGTTATGTCCTGCATGAACTATCGAGGCATATACTATCCAACGTAATGTGTGAGCGTCTGAAGCCACTCTGCAACACTATAGTCTGTAAGGAAATAGGTATCTGCCAATGTGACTTCAGGGTCGAAAGATCGACCATATAAACCAAATTTTCACATTGAGACAATTGCTTTGTCAAAGAAACTCAATTAAGCACGTAACATCAGCTCCTTTAAACCCAGAACCCCATGGGTTGCTAAGAGGATAGTTTTAGAAACACAAAGATGGGACGAAGCTCTTCTGGTTTTTCTCTACATATATCGATATCAATCTTAACCGGATGATTTTGTAATATCACTCGCAGAATTACTCCATTGAACGCAACATCTCATCGGTCCCAGAAGTAAAAAAAAGTAAAGATGAATGAATTGGTTAACCTGTTGTTGTTGTTGTAATCAACGAAAAGAGAACGCGGATTGCTGTGGTCGTAGAAAAGAACTAAGGGCAGAGAATGTACTGCGTAAGTACTAGTAGAGGAACGCTCCGCATCCACCAGAATCAGATAAAATTTCGATCTCCAACAACTGAAAATAAAGACGTTGATCTCTTTTCACCAAGCCTTTCCTACTCACTCAACAAAAGTGATGCTGTTCAAGTATCACGAAACTATCATAGAATCGATTTAGATTACTCTGACCCTATAGATAAGCCAACTTCGAATCCTATTCTAAGAGATGATTCTGTAAACCTGTCAAAAGATCAACAACCATCGGATACAACAACGCAGCCTAAACGATCGGAACGACCTCGAAAATATGTAGGTCAATGAAGAAAAAAATAAATATAAGGCCATAACGGCTCGTAAAGAGCCTAAACCTAGTGACTTACAACTCTCAAACATTCCTGTTTGCATGTAACCGTGTGAACCTACAATTTTCTACAGATTCTGAACGGCTAATGAGCGGGAATTACATGACAAGAAGTACTCTTAACTCAAGGCCTTCTAGATGACAATCCAAAGCACTTTCCCTTATACCAAGGGGTACTATACTAAGTGAGAAGAAAACTGGTATAATTCAGCAACATTGTCACGGTATTAATTTAAGCAATATTGGCTAACCTGCCTTGTCACATTGACACCTACGGTCAAAGAAATATGATTTTTAAATTCCCCCCTGACATTCGACATACATATGTATACATAAATAGTTCTTAAAATCACTCTTTATTAGATTAAGTTATAAAGTTTAAGTAAGGTACACAACAAAGACTATATGGCATGACATGAATTTATGTTAGCAAGCTTGGTAAGCTTTAAAAATGTTCGTTCAAATACTTTTTCACTCGTAATTGCGTTCAATTAACAATTTGAATATACTTTCTTAAATGATAATAGGTTTGAACAATGAATATTCATTTATTTCATTCTCTCCCGTTGATGTTCATTGTAATTTTTTAATCTTGTATAACTTATTGGTAATATACATATATGTGATTTGTGTTTTTTGAATGAGACTCGGTAAGTTTGTATTTAAGATTATTTTTTTTTTTATTTGAAAAAACTTTCAGATTTCTAAGATTTTTTTAATCAATCAAAATCGTAGCCTGTGATAAAATTTGCCACTGTATGACTTGGCAAATAGAACATGAACTTGATTTTAATCTACATAAATTATTTCGTTCTAAATATCAACCGAAAGGCCTAAAATCCCACTTTTCCAGATCCCTAAATAATATACCAAATGTTTCCCTATTTTTTGAGGTTTTTTAATCCATCCTCATAGTAGGTATCCTTCGAATAAATTCGACAGTTTATTGCTTCGCAAATTTCACTTTCCGGACCGTGAACAAAATAACATTTTTTTAAACAATTTTCGGAGTTGTTTTACCATTTTGAAAAATGAATGAATGAATGAATTCCTTCAATACGAGTAGTTTAATTCAGTTAGTTTCCAACTATCTATAGTTCAATTTGTTCGATAGTGCTCTCATCACTAAACAAGGTTCGCTGTTAGAATTCGATAAAAAACGTAAGACTGCTTAGTCTGCTATTACACGATGAATCTAGATGCATGCGTCTTCTTCGAATTCTTCTTTGATATTTCGTCCAGTGATTCAAGCGCTATTACACGTTGAAACCAGATTCATGAACCCAATTTGACAGTTCTCTTTATTTTTCATTTCGTAGTTGGTCAGTGTGTGTGCTCTTTAAAATAAAGAAGCAACCAGAAAGAAGTATTTCTATGCATTACATTGAAGTTAACTCCTCGGACAACGAAATCATATGAAGCAGAATAGAAGAAAAACGGACAACGAAAAGAGAAACGTCAAATTGTTGCACCGAAAATTTTACCCACACGACACAGGGCAGTTTTTTTTGGTCTCATCTTTCGATTTTTTTTCTCTTTTGCACTTACGTTATTCGAAAAGTCGCACGCGTCTAGATGCATCGTGTAATAGCAGACTTACGATGCAATATTACCTTGCGATTTTTAAGCCCGTAAGCTAGAGACTTATTTGGTGGAGGACATATACAAAATTGTTGGGGTTGGAAAAATTGCAGAGTTATCGTTCTTTCTTCTTCGTTTCATTTCTATTTGGCGTTCGCTCAGCGAACTTTGATTAACTAAGTAAAGTAAAGACTGCGGGGAGATGACTCCTTTTCAATAGAACAAATTTAACTTTTATTTAAAATCGTTGGCGCAAAATTAACATTTAAAACCTGCTCTAAATCAACTTTAGAATGGAAGTCGACTCTAAATATTGTGTATAAAACGAGAACCGACTTTTTGTTAATTTTAAAGGGCATGAACTACTTATGTTTTAACGTTAAAGAGCTCGTCTAACTTTAACAGCAGCAAATAGCTAGTTTATCTTTTAAAAGTATACCTTATCCATATTGACAATGGCCATTTCGTACCAAAGCAAATATAAGTAAAAATGTTTACTGATGTTATTCGATTTTTTAAAATATGTGCTTTGTAAATAGATGGAATCACTGAACATTTAGAAATTCGAAACAATCGTACAAAAGTGCTCTACGATCAACAAATCTGTACATACAAATGTACATACATATGTATGTTATGTAGGTATGCATGCCGGGACGAGTATAGCCAAATGAATTTGCAACTTGCAAAAACAAAATTGAGTTTTTATGCTGTAAATTAGCAATATATACTTCATTTCGATTTGCTTCTCTTGATATAATTCCTGAAATAGTTGACCATGAAATTAAAATAAGGGATTTCAGAGAAATAAATTTTGATCAATTATGGAGCAGCTTCTCGCGGATAATTTTGGTATCCTTTACAGTACAAATGATTCTAATTATCAAGTTAATCTCTTAAATGCTCAATTAAAACATTTGTATGATGTTTATGTGCCTCTTAAAATTCTTTAACCTAGCAAAAAAGTAAATCCTCTTACTTCTCCTCGTGTGATAAGGGCTATCAATTTAAGGGATCTGTCTTTTAGAGCATATCGAAGCAGTGCCTCTGAAAACACCTGGAAAACATATTGTTAGTACAGAAATAAGGTTAAAAGTGAAATTAAGGCATTAAAAATGGAATATGGGATTCATAAATTTGAGGGTATTCAATCCAGCAAAGCTCTCTGAAAAAAAATTAACTCTATTGGTCTGAGTAATAAAAAATCGGACTATGGAAATCTTGATCCTTCGATCTTAAATGCACATTTCTCGCAAAATCAAAGCCAACCAGGTAGTGTCAGTGATGATGTCTTTGTTCCCGAAATCGAAAATGCGTTTTCTTTTCGTTGCATTTCTCTTACGGGGCTTCACAATGCATTGTTGTCTATAAAATCGAATGCTATTGGTTTTGATGAAATTCCAATTAAATTCATCAAGATACTTTTTCTTTATTATCTTACCATTTATTACATGTAATAAATACAGTCCTCACTACTTCTTCATATCCTCAAGTTTGGAAAGTTGCCAAAATCATACCAATTGGTAAACAATCTAGCCCTCAAGAACCTTCAGATTCAGACCCATTAGCCTGCTACCGGCTACTTCGAAAATCTTGGAAATTTTGATGAAAAGCCAAATTAATGATTTTATTACTAGTAAGAAGTTTTTATTTTGCAACCAATCTGGGTTTCGAAAGAACCATAATACAACTTCAATCTTAATTGATCTAACCGACACAATCGAGATGAACATGGATCGCAATTACGTTTCCTTATTATTACTTTTGGATTTCAGCAAGGCCTTTGATAGCGTTAACCATGGATGGGACTCACTCACTTGGTCACTGAAGCGGTAATTTGGCCCCTGATTTTATCGAAATCATTCCTGGAGTCCCAAAAGGATCTATATTAGGACCAATTCTGTTTTCTATATTTATAAATGACCTTTTTGCTGACGATGTTCAGTTACTCCTTTCTTGTCCAATAATTGCAATAATTGAAGTTTCCTCCTTCATCACATCCGTTAATGCTGACCTTCTTTCTGTTAAATCATGGGCTTCACTTAATAACTTGAAATTGAAACCGGATAAATCGCAGGCAATAGCGTTTTATTTTCGGCCCCAGTTAATAATATTTTGGATCCGGTTGTGTTAAATAATGTTATTATCCCATACCAAAGTAAGGTTAAAATGTTGGGTTTTATACTTGATGAAACTTTATCCTGGGAAGCTCATGTAAATAGTCTTATAAGTCGGATTAATTTTATCTTGCGCAAGTTCTATAATATAAATGACTATTTGCAGCTCCATATAAAAATTAAGCTTGACAAGACTCTTCTGCTGCCTCACTTTTTGTATGGTGCTGAAATGTTTTCTGGTGCTACTGGTATTGTGCTTTCAAGATTGGGGGTATATGTTTTAATGATGTGGTCAGATTTATTTATTCAATAAAGAGGAGAGATCACATTTCTGGTTTTATTAAATCTTTTCTGGGGATGTCATTTCCAGCGCTAAGAGTTCTTACAACTTTCCGTAAAAAAATTTTTAAGTCGATTCCAGAGTACCTTTCCAGAAAAATTGTGTTTTTAAGGAATACAATTTCTTCAAATAGGATTTCTATTCCCAGACACAGAAGTACTAGGGCTTCATCGTCGTTTCTAATTCGGAGAATTAAACTTTGGAATGGCCTTTCGAGACAAGTGCGATCCACACACAATTTTCATAAGTTCAAGCGTTTAATATCTGCTACATTTGCATAAAATACTTCCGATTCTTATGCTTCTCTGATTTAGTTTGAAGTCATATAAAATATTTGTTGTGTCTCCATGTTTATGTTTATTTAAATAAGTTTACTAATAAGTTTAAGTTTTGACTTACTATAATTTAAATTTCTAATTGATATTCTTTTAAATTTGCTGTAAATTAACAAAAATTATCTTTACTTTTTCATTACTTTTTTTTCGAAAAATTATTTGGTTTGAAGTTGTCTGTTCTTTTTATTTTATTATTATTTTGTTTCTGTAGTTGTGTTTGAGTTAGGTATCTGTCAAGCTAAGGGTTGTTCAATGTAAATTCGCTTAGGTTCTGTTGTAAAACCCACATTAGTTAGAAGAGTGGTCTAACGTGTTTATGCAAAAGTTAGACAAAGTCTCCAAGCTAAACGACTGCGTTAAGTAGAGCCGGTTTTATTCCTTAAACGTGTACTGTTTAAAATGTTGCGCCGTTGTGTTTAAAAGCATCAATGCAATCGAAAGGAAGCCAAAAGAGAATCAAACATTAAAAATCACTTTCGGGTAAAAGCAGTCTAATTGAAGGAACAATAATCATATGAAAGTTCAAATTCTGAATCCAAATTTATAGCTGATTCTAACTGGCTTTCATATTCATTGAAATGCATCATTGGAACAAATCAGTAGAATGCTGACTTAATTTTTTTGACAAGCCAGTTATAGCAATCATTGAAAAATTGGTTTCAGTAAAAGATCCTGTCAGTAGCTGATTACAACCAATTCTATGCATTTGAGGTTAGAGTTGATCATTGAAAGGAAAACTGACATTTGAGAATAGAAAGAGAATCGAACATATTCAGTGGAACGATTGTGTTCCATATTAAAGAAACGAAAATCAGCTGTTCATTGAAATTGATTTCTATCAGTGAAATAATAAAAGTGGATTTAAAAGAAAGTTTAAATCAAAATTTTGTATTTTATAGAGTAAAAAAATTCTACTACTCATTATCTTCATTTTGATACCAATTAAAGCCATTGCAGTTTGCTTAATCGCCCTAAAAATGGAACTGAAAATTTTCAATGATACATTTTACTGATAGCTATAACTGGCCTCTTAATATGAAAGGTCGCTAGTTTTGAAATTCGCCGGCCCTTGTGAGCCTTTATATAGTTTAGGGATGTGGTCAATAGAACCAATAAACTTGTTGGTTAAGATCGATATCTCCAAAAATTCCATTCCATAACTTGCTTCCATGCTGCCTTTTTAGTTGATCCAAATTTCAACAAAAAATAATTTTTTAAATCTCTAAAATCAGATCTCAAAATCCGATTATCCACTTCTAGAGCCCAAGAATTGCTTATAACAATTTTGTTTTTAATATTCCCTAAGGATTAAAAAGCTAAACACATGGATATAAGTAATGTATATAGGTATGTACGTTTATCTTTCTTTTTCCATAAAAAAAGGTATTCTCCAACCATCAGCATCACCAAAGCGAAGAAGATGAAAAAAAAAACAAAGCCATAAATGTCAACTAAAAAAAAAAAAAACAATATTCTATGAAACAAAAACATAACGTTCATTGTACGCACTTACCCTTCAACTTTTATCCTTAAGCTTCAATCCGCCTTGAAGATTACTTTTATTTTTTTTTTTTTTTGTATTTATTTTTCGAACACACTTATAAGAATATACATTATTTCTTGGTTTGTTTTATATTTTATGGAGCACACTGTCGAAGATCCTTTAACTTCCTGTTTCCGAAATGCACACAAAATCTTTCTTTTGTTTACTTTTCGCCACTAACATCTCATCAATTCAAACCACGATCAAAAAATGTTTAATGAATGAACATGAAGAAGATGGTTTATGGGAAATATACAATGCTCTGCGATTATATCCAAGGATCCAAGGACAGAAGGACCAAATGAATACACAAAAACAAATAGCACAAAATGATGAAGAACGCTTTGAATTATTGAATATGAATTATTTGGCAATCTTAAGCGTTTAAGTGTTTGTCTCATTCCCTGCTTGTTTTCTATATTATTTTTGTTGTGTTTTGCTTTTATCCCTTATGAATATTAAATTCTGAGTTCTTTTTTTTATTATTTTCGTGAAATATTGCTGTTTCCTGCTTAGCATACACACACACGCACACTCGCTCTTTTTCCTTCTTGTTTCTCTTTCTCCGCGCACCGGTCAATAACGGGACTACTCATAAACTCCACACGCACCTTTAAAAAACGGTGGGTAGTAAAAAAGTGGGTGGAAATAAAATGGGAAAAAAACCGAGAAAAATTATGGTGACTACGGTGTAGAGTCCCTGTTGTTATTGTTGTTGTGGGCCAAAAATATATCGAGAAGAATTAAATCGCCCCACCTGTCATATGCATGCGTCTCTTCTTTAATCGAAAACAACTATGACCTATGTCGTGGTGTCCTCTTACATTTACAGGAAGGGTGGATGTAAGAAAATTGAGTTGAGCTTCGTTTGAAAGGTCAAATTATGATGTCATTCGTACAAGAGAGGTTCACTTTTGAAGAATAAGAAGAGATTGTAGTAACTACACGTTTTCTCACACTTGCATAAGCAAGGACACTCAAAAAAATTCCTTCCCTTTGAGCCCGATAATTAAGTAATAAAAATTGTTTTATTTATTTATTTCTCTTCTTGTTTACACACTTAAATTAGATTTATTATTTAGCCTCTCAAAAGAGAGCTTGCAATTCTCTTAAATTTATAAAACTCCCCGCACTTTCCGTTTCCTGCGGCAAACGTCAAAACACTTGTGGTAGACGTCAAGGGCTATAAATTTCCGCCCTCCTTTTTCCCCTTCTTATTCGTTCTCTGTCACTCTTGTTTTTTCTTTCTTTATGTTTTAATTTTGCACACACTCACGTTTATTGGAAAATATCCTTTTTCACTGAGTAAACGCCACTAAAAAGATTTTTTTTTAATCAGCTAAAAAATCTTTACTTTTGTTTATGTAATATGCCGCAAGGATTATTTATTAGGGTTTTTTTTTGTTATTTTTATGATTAATATATTAAAAATAATAATTCAAGGACACTATATTGATATGTATTGAATTTGTTATATGATTAACATAGAGATTTACTCGAAGAGATGCTTATAATTAATTTAATTTCTTAAGTACTAATGATATGTATTTGATATGTTTTAGTTTAGGGTGTCCTTAATTTACATTTTTATGACTTTCTGACTCTACACCGTATAAGGCGACGAATTCTAAGGAAAAAAGAACTTAAGTTCGCAGTGATTTGGGATCACATTTATGAAGGATTTTTTTTTTGTTATTTTTTGCACTTAATATACCCGAAAGTATCCTGCTCCTTTTCTTACGCTGAAAACTTGATATGTTATCGATTAATGTAGATAATATTTTAATGTGGAAAGAATCCTTAGAAAAAGGACCTTATTAATAAATGATATGAATTTAATTTATTTTATTATTTAAAAATAACTTTTTTTTACAAGGCGGATCTGACGAAATGTTGAAAAGTCGAAGTGTTATCGTTTACTCGGCTCTGCTTCAGTTTGAGAGAGATGAAAAACCGTTCATGAATATTTTAAGATACAATTTTCTCGTTGAGAAGAGGACTACATACAAAGAGGGGAATGAATTAGAGCATCATTGAGTGTAGAATCCCCCATGAAACAGCCACACCATACACTGTGCACCTTTTTAATAGCCAAACCACCTAACCCAAAATGAGATGAGAGTAGGAGAGAGAGGGAAAAAAGATTGTCGTTATAGTGCGCAGAGCTTTTTGTTATCACAGAATTATATGGAGTTCATTTTTGTTGTATTAAATTGGTCTTATGATGCTCGAAATGGGTGGCTGCGGCTGTTGCTGAGGGTGAGTATTTTTGTGTTGGGAAAAAGTTTTTGTTTGAATGATGGTCGAGGAAGTCATACTCATGCGCGTTAAGAATATAAATACAAAAATGACATTGAGAATTAATTCATTCTAGTACTTTTTTTAAACTAGAAAGTTTCAACAATTTTGAAAAAGCACAGGGTAAGTTTCTGTTCTATGCGAAATGATTTTAAGGAAACAGAGCAAACGACGGGAAAACCTGTGCCGTATTTATACTAAGTGACAACTTCCCATAATTGCGGCCGAAATAGTGAATACAATTGGTGCTGTAGTGACAATTATTTGCAGGAAATCAAATAATTGAGTTCGGTTTTTATATAAACGGTTTTCCAATATGGACGCCGGATAAAATTTTAAAAATATATCAAACAATTTGTAGTTAAGGTATCTATACTCTGTCCAACAAAAGTTGTCAGTACAGGGAAGATAGGACATTTGTCTCTCATTCTGGTTGCATTGCCATGCATAAGTGTGTCGCCTTTTAAAGCTCTAACAGGGATTCCGTAGTTTACATTATAAATCGCCGCAAATGAGAGTAAAAAACGCGTAGGGCTACCGTCTGCCGATTCAAAACAACTGAAAACAATATTAAATGTACCTTTTCCCACGACTGAAAAAGCTCCTTGCTTGCAATTGAGATTGATAATGGTAACTCTGTTTTGATGTAGATAAAGAGCGCACGATCGTATTGAGTGACACTTGACACTTGACAGTATCCCATCAGCAGTGGGAAACGACGGTCGTGTTGGGGTGTACAACTTTTTGCAAAGAATTACAACAACAATTCCTTAAGAAAGGTCAGTGGCCTGCTCTTTTTTTAGTGGCATTTTTCCTAACGCATTGTAGTGAGGGTGCATCAGACGCCACTGCTTTAGAAAAAGCTCTCCCATAAGGCCTGTACTGACAATTTTTGTTGGACAGAGTATAGGAATCCATCCCAATTTTTTATTTCTCTGGCGCATAGATCAGGGCGGGGCACGGCTTCGTTGACCTTGAAGGCCCCGGTCTTTTGCATCTTATGCTCAAAATCATGAACCCCAAGCTTTGGGAGCTTAGTGAGACCTAGCGACGTCCTGTTGAAACCACATGTCTTAAATATCCGTATCATCTAATTTGTGTTAGACAAAAATTCACCAACGGTTCACAGAAGAAGAAAGAACAGGCTGATGGAGTGGCCTAGCAAGAATCAGCCTTTGATAGCTCACTTGCGTAAAGAGTTAACATTCCACTTGGTGTTATGAAGGGCAAAATTTTCTCAATTCTTTTCACAAAATCCAACACTAAGCGGAGAAGCTTAACCAAGTAAATTATATCACGAAGGATATGGCCCACCTAAAATAAGTCCCAAGTAAATGACCTAATATGAAGGAAGACCCAAGGAAGTTGAAACATGCACTGGATACTGGCTAATAGGGGAAAATACAATAAAACTAATCACTCTTTAGAATACCTATTGACGTATGTAGTTATGGGGGATAAGGAAGACAAGAAAACACTCATTTATTTCCTTCGTGAATGTTTTTGAAACACACCTGAACCACCACACCTCTGTCACCAATTTTTTTTTAAATGTCCATCTGTCGAATGCTTGTGTTAAGCATTTAACCATCCAGATTCGACATGAACTTTTTGGTGCGGTGTTATGACCGAAAAAGCTATTTACCAAAATTTCCGCGAGAATGGGAACGCCAGAAACGATTTCTGAGGCTTCTTCCAGAACCATGACAGTTATTTTTTAAATAACTTATGTCGTTTTCCTTTACGCACTAGGGATTTCGATCGCGGATCGAAATTTTTTGTTTGGTATGCGTATTTCATATACAGTGAATCACAAAAGTAAGTAAGCACCTCTTAGTTTAAAGATCATTTCCTTCAAACAATCGATAGTAATGTTGAAAAAAAAACTTAATATTTTTGTCTGTAATTGATATGTATGTATTTCGAACTAAAAAATAACATTTCAAATAAAAATTTAAAGAAAACTTACAAATATATTCCACTTAAACTAAAAAAAATTAACAAATTTATATCACAAAAGAAAGTAAACAGTTCAAATAAACCTTGAATTCATTACAGTTATTTTGTAAATCTTATCCATTTAGTACTTCGTTAAATACCCTTTGGCTTTTCTAACTACTTTCATACGTCGAGGCATTGAGTTTACCAAATTTTGCGTAACGTTTTGTCCAATTTTAAAGCATTCACCCTGAAGAACATGCTTTAAATCATCTTTCGTTCTGATTTCATGTTTTCTTACTTGTCGGTCAAGATTTAAAGCTAGTGGACATTAAACCAGCTTTAATTGGAGAAAACAACTGTGTTCCAAGATTCTGCTTGCTTAGATTCAAGGCTTTTTGCAAAGAATAGCCGCTTTTGGTGATTTATTTTACTTATGTAAGGTTCCTGTCTAATGTTTCGACCATGGTAACCAGATTGGTAGAGCACTCGTCGAATAGTTTGAGGATTACATGACTTACCTGTTTCTTTGATTATTTCTGCTAATATCTTTGGCGCTTACTTTGGGATACCTCTTCACTTTCCTAACAATAATACGGCATTTCTGCTGAGTAAGCTTGCGAGAACGTCCAGATTGAGGGTCAAACTTCCAAAGTTATTGTTGTGAACAGAGCTTTATACTACTACAGCGCCATCTGTTGGAAAATTGCATATCTAATTTATGGAAGAAACAAAAAGCTCTTTTCCAATGTCAAATGTATTTCCCCTTATTCCAACCATCTAGAACATTCCAAGACAAGAACTTTCGAGAACAACTAATTTGAGTATATAAGGGAGTGTTCACGGTGAGCGAGACAGTTGATTTTGGATTATGAAAGTGTGCAAAAGTATTGCTTATTGGATTGTGTTATTAAACAATAAAAGTATTTGAGCTGATTATAAATTGAGATTTACTGTTTTGAATTGGAAAGTGTAAATAAAGAAGAAATACTAAAAAGAGTGATAAGTTTTATTTAACGAACCTAGGAAAAATATTACATTATTATATTTGGTTAATATTTTGTGTATAGTAAATGGACTCTTGTTAACAATTTTACCAATCTCGCGGTCCGATTTATTTTCCAAAAAGTGTTTAATTATAATTTTTTTAAATTTAGGCTTAGTTGATTACCTCTTGGAGCCACTTCCTTTTAATATAATTATTAATTAATCTTAAACTGAAAAAAAATATAGAAAAGAGAGAACACCATTAAATATTTAACCTTAAAATGCTGCAGGTGCTTACTTACTTTTGTGGCATAGAAAATGCAATTAACTGAACAAACAGTGATGTTCTGCAGATAAACAAAATGTTAAACGCTAAAATTTACCTACCACATGATGTTCACATGCTAACCATAACTATGAATGCATTTTTCCTAATATTCGTAACGGAAATTAGGATCATTTTAACATGCCTATGCGACAGCAATGAGTGCTTACTTACTTTTGTGATTCACTGTACATGTAAATCTCTCTTCGAATATGGATTTGAAGAATTTGATCCCTGTCAAAGAAAAATTGATTTTTTTTGGTGTGAAGCAACGCAAAATTGGCGAGGCATCAAAATCTTTAAACAGAAATTGATTTCTTATGTCTTATGTCTTAATTGTAAAGGAAATCGACATTAGAATAAATTGTTTCACATGCAAATTGTTGTTTTTGAATTTGTTAAACGTAATTCAAAAATGCAAAAAACGAGGTAATGTATTTTTTCCTAATTGGCACATGTCAAAGCATCTCCTTTCTTTTGGATGGGGCATACTATGCCGAGGTTTGAATAGCTCAGCTGGCAAGCCATCCGGCCCAGCAGCTTTGTACGCTTTCAGCTTGGCTATCGCTGACCGCACTTCATTTAGGTCGGGTGGACGGAAATGTTGACCATCATCGTCCACATTGAATGGAATGTTCCGCCTAGCTGCGGAATTTTGGCCTTCCTCGCCGTTCAGCAGTCTGGAAAAGTGTTGTTTCCAGATCCTCAGCACGGACTGCGTGTCCAATACCATATTCCCACTCTCATCCCGACAGGCTTCCGTTCTAGCTTTGTAGCCCTGGGTGGATTGCCTCACCCTTTGGTAAAACTTTCGAACATCCCCCCTGCCGGTACAGTCCTCAATAGACTCGAATGTCCGTTTCGCATGCTCTCTCTGTTTCCTCCTTAGAAGTCGGCGTTCCTCCCTTCGTCTTTGCCCGTAGAGCTCCCGGGCAGCTCTAGTTCTTGCCTGCAGCATTAATTGGTAGGCCTGGTTTTTTGCTACATGCGCCAACCTGCTTCCAACCTGCTGGTTTCGTTGTGGTGGCCTTGTAAAAACCCAGCACATCAGTGGCGGCACTACTGATGGCATTCTGGCAGTGCTTCCACAGGTCCTCCGTAGATGAAGCTGGAGGCGGGCTTGCTGAGAGATTAAGAGAGACGCGGTCTGCAAAAGTCCTGGCGACCTCCTGCGATTTTAACCTCGCGACATTGAATGTTTTCAGAGCATCCGTCCGTCGTTGTGGCGTCATGGATATCCGCATCCGTACTTGGGCTACCACCAAGTAATGATCCGAGTCTATGTTGGCCCCTCGGAATGTTCGGACATCCAGGATACTGGAAGCATGTCTCGCGTCTATCGCAACATGATCAATCTGGTTGTGTTGAAATAAAAGAAAAAGTTTACAACAAAAGTATTTTATTTAGCGTGAGTACAAAGACAAACTATGCAGCCGACAAATTCGTTGGAAGTGAAGATTTGAAAATGCACAAGTGAGATAGATACATAAGAATAAGATACATGTGTTTAAGATTGAGATAAAATGAAAATGGATGTGTTCCATTGGATGCGTTCAACAATGTTCATTCAACACCTTCCCTCATTGTGAACACATTCGATATTTTAATACCAATAGAAGAACGAAATTTTGAAAATGTTGGAGCTGGTAATGCTTTCGTCAGAACGTCAGCTTTCTGCTCCTTTGTAGATATATATTTGATGTCTATATGATTTTCATTTTGCAGCTGACGGATGAAATGATGTTTGATAGAAATATGTTTAGTTCTCTTATGGAACTCGGGATTCTGAACTAATTTGATGCTGCTCATGTTGTCGCAAAATATTGTTGTCGCACCGCTGCTTTGCTCAAGAAAACCAAGCTCCTTTAGAAAGGTTCGCAACCACATCGCTTCCTTTGCTGCTGAACAAGCTGATATATATTCAGCCTCAGTGGATGATAACGAGACGGATTTCTGCTTTTCACTGCTCCAGGTAACACATGACCCATTCAACATGAAAAGATGTCCAGTCCGGGATCGGCGAGTGTCCACATCACCGGCGAAGTCCGAATCGCAATATCCAGTTAACTCCGTAAATTTTGAAGCTTTTGAGTATTCGATTCCATAATCCATAGTTCCTTTGAGGTACTTGAAAATTCTTTTGACACCTGTTACGTGTGCAGCAGATGGTTTGTCTAGATATTGGCTAAGAACGTTCACTGCATAAGCAATATCTGGTCTAGTGGCAACAGCGAGGTACATAAGACTTCCAATGGCCTCTCGATATGGAAATGTTGATATGTTGTTTTCTTTTATAGCTTCAAACTTGATGTTGGGATCAGCAGGTGTACTCACAGGTGATGAAGAATCCATATTAAAATTTCTTATGACTCGTTCGCAGTATTGCTTCTGATTGATGATGAGTTTTGATTCTGTAGAGATGATATGAAGTCCGAGAAAATATGAAGCTTCAAACTCTTTGACTTTGTAATCAAATTTAAGATGCTGCATTAGACTATCCAAAATGTTTTTGCTGGATGAGAATACAAGCCCGTCATCAACGTAGAGCGCAAGAATCAAGATGTCTGTACTATTCATGAAATAAACACACGGGTCCGCTTGGCACTGTTGAAGATTAAACTTATTGAGAGTTTCTTTAAATTTTGCATTCCAAACTCGCGGAGCTTGCTTAAGCCCATACAGACTTTTATTTAATTTCCAGATTTTATTGTGATGTCCTATATTTGGCGGTGGAATCACATAAATTTGGTCTTGTAATTCACCATACAAGAAAGCAGTTTGTATATCAAATTGACGCATGTGAAGTTGTTTATGAGCTGCAATTGAAAATAAAACTCGTAAGGAATCAAATCTTACCACTGGGGCAAATGTTTCCTTGTAGTCAATTCCAGGTTTCTGACAGCATCCTTGTACAACCAGTCTAGCCTTGTAGCGACTTAGTAAACCATCAGAATCTATCTTGCGTCTGAGAACCCATTTGCTTAGAATTGTTTTCATCCAGGCTTCACGTTCAAGTACTTCATATGTGTTAGATTCTCGAAGTGATTCTAACTCTTCAGTCATAGCCCTTAGCCATTGAGATTTTTCGTTACCTGATATAGCCTCATCATAAGTTGGACTTCCTTCGGCTGCTGCTATGGCACACATATTGCTTGTGATTCTATTCCTCAATGGATAACGATCATTTGTATAGCAATCATTTTCTTGGCTTCGGGTGGTGACATCTTCTGGGTTAACTTCTTCAGGATCATCCATCGGATATTTAACCTGAGCACTATTCTTCTTAACTTGGTGTTCTTTATGTTGATTCTCTTCAGAAATTTGCACAGCATCTAATTCAAAAACGTTGAAAGGCAATACACACAGATTTGATGATTTATTTAAATTAGTATTTGTGCATTCGAAAAATGATTTATCTTCGTTGAATCGAACATCTCGAGCTATTACAATTTTCGATCCATTGTACAATCTGTAGCCTTTGGTTTCATAGCTATAGCCCACGAAAGCAGCATGTTTACTCTTTGCATCCAATCCCTTACGATTTTCTTTTGGAATATGATAGAACGCACTGCATCCAAAAGTGTAAAGACTCTTGTAGCTTGGAAGCACATTCTTCCATAATTCGTAAGGCGATTTCCAATTATTTGATCGAACTGGGCATAAATTTCGAACCTGCACTGACGCATTGACAGCTTCAGCCCAAAGCAGCTGTGGGGCACCACAATCATAAAGTAAAGAGAGAGCGGTTTCCTTTACTGTTCGGTTTTGTCTTTCAATAAAACCGTTTTGTTCCGGAGTATATGGTGTTGAAGTCTCATGATGAACACAATGTTTTTCCAAAATACCTTTGAAATACCTGCACATAAATTCGGAACCATTGTCAGTTCTAACCGCTTTCACAGTGATGGAGCTGGCGCGTGCCTTGGTCAGGAAATCATCGAACCTGGATGCAGTATCAGATTTCTCTTGAAGGAAATAGACATCAGTATAGTTTGAAAAATCATCTTTGATGAGCAGAAAATATTTTGAACCTCCTAGGGAAGGAATCTGCATTGGTCCACAGAGATCGGCATGAACCAACTCGCCTGGTTCCTTCTTTCTTGATTTTTCATCCTTCAAAAAACTCTGTCGATGAGATTTTCCCAAAGCACATCCCTTGCAAAAGAATTTTTCAGATTTGCCTATTGAGAGTTGTTTGCTCAGATTCGATTGCTTGATTGTGTCGACGCTCAAATGTCCGAGGCGCTTGTGCCATCTTTCAATGCTAGGACAGACTGAAACATTCGCAATATTTGGTTCAACAATGCTCACACAAAGCTCATACAACCGAGAAGATTCGCAACGTTTTCCAACTAAAAGAATCTGTCCGTTTCTTTTAACTTCCGCACGACCATTCTTGAAACATGTAGTAGCACCATGCATGTCAGCAGAGCTGACGCTGAATAAATTGAATCCAATACTGGGAACAAAAAGTACATCCGTAAGTGTGTGGAGTTGCACGTTGCCACTGACATCTGATTTGATTTTCACATCGCCGATTCCTTGTGCATACACCGTTTCCATATTTCCTAAGCAAACTGGGTATTGACGTTCACCAATAGCTCGGAAAGTACTAAATGCACTTCTTTGGAAACACATGTGGCTCGATGCTCCTGAATCAGTGTACCAGCATGTACTCTTTCGGTCTGTGAAATGAGCCATCAATGCCGACGATGTACCATGTGTGTTGTCTTTTTGTTGTGACAGTCTGATGCGGCATTCTTTCCACCAATGTCCACGCTTCTTGCAAAAACCACAGGTTGAATTCTTCTTCTTTTCTGCTACTGACAATTTTTTCTTGTTGTGATGAACTAAGGCCTGGTCTGTACGAGATTCATCTGATTTGTTCATTACAAGCATCTCCTCTTTCATTAGTCGCTGGGTTAAGTTTTGGAGTGTTTGCTCCGATTGAGCTACGGAATCCCATGCTGACCGAAAGTGGTTGAATTGTGATGGAAAGGCTACAGATGACTTTTGTAATTATTGCTGATTCTGCCATCGGAGCACCCAGTTCCTCAAGCTGTTTGGCCATTTGTTCTATGGCTGATATATGGCTGGCCATGTTGTCGGCTTCCGACTTTCGATACTCATAGAATTTTTGTTGCAGTGTACTGAGTGAGACTCCAGATCTCTGCTCATAAATGGAAGATAGTTTGGTCCACATTTTGGCTGCAGAGTCACTTGTCACCAAAAACTTCAGCTGGTTAAAGTCCATTGACGCAGTGATTATTAGTTGTGCCTTCTTGTCTTTCTGAATCCAAGCAGCAAGAGCCAATTCCTCCGTTGGCTTTTTGGATTCATCGAGAACGCCGTCCAAGTCATGGGCACGCAGATAAACCAATACCTGAAACTTCCAAAGCGAGTAATCCCTTCCATTAAACTTTTGCAAATTTATACTTTTGTCCATCGTGGTGAAGTAAAGCCTTTTCAGCAGAGCAAGCAACAATTAAATTCGTGCTGATAACGTGTTGAAATAAAAGAAAAAGTTTACAACAAAAGTATTTTATTTAGCGTGAGTACAAAGACAAACTATGCAGCCGACAAATTCGTTGGAAGTGAAGATTTGAAAATGCACAAGTGAGATAGATACATAAGAATAAGATACATGTGTTTAAGATTGGGATAAAATGAAAATGGATGTGTTCCATTGGATGCGTTCAACAATGTTCATTCAACAGGTTGACGGTTAGTTGATCCGGAGACCGCCAGGTCCCTTTGTTTATATTGAGGTGTGGGAATCGAGTGCTAGCTATGATGACATTTTTCCCCGCCGCCGCTGCAAAGTCAATCAGCCTGAGTCCGTTACAGGAAGTGCTGTCGTGCAGGCTGTGTTCTCCGATTATCGAACCAAAGATCCGATCCGATCTTGGTGTTTAAGTCGCCAAGAATAATCTTGACGTCGTACTTGGGGCATATATCTTACGTTTCCTCGAGAAGGTCGTAGAATTCTTCTTTGGTTGAGTCATCTTTTTCTTCGGTTGGGGCATGGTGCATGGACACAAATCAGCGTCACGTTTTTGATTTTCGCTTTGATGCGGATTGAGACCAGGCGCTCGCTTACATTTCTGAAGCCCAAGACTTCTTGCCGCCTAAGTCTTCCCCTTACCACAAATCCACATCCAAAAAGCCGTTGACCCTGCTCCTTGTAGCACTCGCCGAAGTAGATGTCACACGTTTTCATCCTTCGTATGCACTCTCCATCCCATTGCACTTCCTGGATGGCTGTAATGTCAGCCTTTAGCCTATCCAGGCTCTCTACTATTTGTTCGGCAGCACGTGGCCTGTTTAAGGTCCGGGCATTCCACGTGCAGAACCGAAAATCATTGTCCTTGTTTCGTTTGCTGGGGTCCTCAACATTAAAATTATCCATATCCGAGGCTTGTTGTTGTTTCAGGGTTGTTGTTGTGTAGGGAAGTTACCCCGACGCACAACCCCCGACCTGGAGGACCAGACCATTAGTATAACTCCAAGGGTAGGGAGCCGGATGAATCCGCTCCTTATAGGCCTGAGCTACGAATATATCGCAGTAGCCCATATAAGATGTTCATCAAGTAGTTCATCCTAACTGGGAAATTCTTCCGCTGCCGTCTGGGTAAAAGGAGAGGTGCCTTATAGTGGGAACACCTCTCCCCCTCTCCCGTTTGCTACCCCCAACAACACTGGGGTTGAGACCCAATTTCCAGTTGAGGTACTAGGTACCCGATGTTCACCACGGGGAGGTGAGAATAGGAGTTGGTGGACAGAGGTGTTTTGAAAAAAAAAAACCTGTAGACGCTTGTGTACTCTTGGGTGCACGTGTCAACCATTTGAACAGGTCAAAAGTGATAACAAATAAAAAATCTGTACATCGCGAAGGGGATTTGTGCTAAGAGCCAAGCAAAGCAAAGATGTGAGAAATTCACTTCGGAACATAATAGGCGTGTTTTGCTGAGCTTCTTAATGTACACATTAAGAAATATTACATTAAAATTACTGACGAGCGAATGTGCTGTTAACTTGTTGTTGTTGTATTTACATGTGCAAAATAAGCTTAATGTGTAACATTTCTTAATGTGTACATTAAGAAGCTCAACAAAACACGCCTAATGGTGAAAGTCCCCCAATGCGCGAGTACTTGGGAAAAGTAGCTAACGAGGAAAATTTTGGTTTATGTTGAGAATCGGAGAGCTTCTTTTTGCCACCCTGAGTTTTGGGTTAATTTCACTGATAAGTCCTTTTTGAGTCTTTCTTTATATACGAGTATCAAGGAAAAACCTTCATTCCATAAATCTTACATTGGGCGTGTTTTTTTTTTTGCAAGTCCATAAGGAATTGTAGAAAAAACGACATCGGGACTAAGGGCTTTATATGTAAATTTTCTTGGGCTTTTTCGGTTTCTATGTCACTATCGCTAGACAATAACTCATTTCATTCATTAATTCGCAATAAAGCATTCATTGTTCTGTTCGATCGATTGAGTTACACAATACATACAAAATATGAAAACCAATCGAAAAGCTTTGATTCGATTGATAATCGACAACGGCCATTAGGGCCATAGGGCTGAAAGAATATCATGATAATTCAAGGGTGAGTGTGGAGTTTTATTGTACTAGTTTCAGGGCAATTGGTTTCAGGGCAACTGGCTCTCTGTGTCCATAATGTCTAGGGCCCACATATTTGTAATGCAAAATTTCTTGCTATTTTTTTAAAATATAATTTATAGTTAGATACATATAAATGTATATGTAAGTACTTCTTAAATCAAAAACATTTTTTTTCCTTTTGGGGAGCGTCTGGCTGCGTGTGACTGTACTTAAAACGTTCGGCCTTTTCATATTTGTAATGATAAAATGTTTTTCCTGATTTTTTGATAAAGGTTATTGTTGTACCTCCCAAACATAAAACTTATTTATCACACTTTTTGGGGCGTCTCACAGTACGGCCGAAAGCCGCTTTGTGCGGCCAAAAGTCGAAAAACGTAGAGAATGATCCACAAATTGGTATATAGGGTACACAATACTTTCATTAAATATTTTAAATAGCTTTGAGAACAAGATCTAGCAAGACAGAAAAGTTTTCACTCAAATATTTTGTTTTCCTTTTTTTTTAAATAAATAAATAGTGTTGACATATCTCTGGGGGAGAGTACGATAACTTGGCCGCCAAGATTTGATGACGGATTTTTGTAGAGGGGTCAAAAACAAGCACTTTTTACTACGAGAGGGGGGGGTCTATCTCCCCCCGTTTAGGAGGTAGGGGCACTTTTAGAAAAAATGGTTTAAATTGAAAAAAAAAAAATATTAAAAAACAACGGCAACACCTACAATAAAGTGCTATACTGCGTTTGAAAGCCAGAAGATTGTTCTATAATCCTGCATTTAAATTAAAATAATCATGTCAATGGTTTTTGAGAAATTCGCATTTAAAGTCCAAATTTTGATAAAAAAAAAACGTGAAAAAAAAGTTTAGACCGATTGTTTTCAAAATTGTGAAATGAAATTGTAAATTAGCTTATATGTGTTTCATGTATCTATCAGTTCTTAATCGAACACAAAAAACCGCATGGTTCTATGTCTTCTGGTTTTTGAGAAAACCTCCGTTTAGGAGGTAGGGGCACTTTTAGAAAAAATGGTTTAAATTGAAAAAAAAAAAATATTAAAAAACAACGGCAACACTTACAATAAAGTGCTATACTGCGTTTGAAAGCCAGAAGATTGTTCTATAATCCTGCATTTAAATTAAATTACTCATGTCAATGGTTTTTGAGAAATTTGCATTCAAAGTCCAAATTTTGATAAAATAACGTGAAAAAAAAAGTTTAGACCGATTGTTTTCAAAATTGTGAAATGAAATTGTAAGTTAGCTTATATGTGTTCCATGTATCTTTTAATCGAACACAAAAAACCGCATGGTTCTATGTCTTCTAGTTTTTGAGAAAATCGAAAATTACCAAAACTGCTTTTTTTGATTTTTGGTGGTGACGGTGATACCATTTTAAGGATTAATGTTAATAAACATAATGAATCTTTGTTAGTTCAGTACCGCAATTCATTTAGCGTTACCCAAAATGCACCATGAGGAGGTAGAATTGCATCTGGGTCAGTTATTTTGTCAGTTAGTCAGGAGTTAGTCAGTCATAGTTAGTTAAAAATGGTCAAAATGTATTAAAAAGGTGTGTAAGTCTCGTCAATAAAGCCATCGTCCGTACTATAACTGTCGAGTTCGTTGAGTTACTCTTTTATGGTGGGAAGCCGAGGATGTTTTGGCGGTAAAACACTTTCTAAATTTTCGCTCTGAAGGGTGGGAGGATCGATGTCTTTTAACTGTAAACCCTCACATATATCACCATCGGTATAACAAGGGTAAACTTTTTTTACATCTGATAAAAACTCTATTGTTTGCGAACCCCAGTCGTCCTTATATTTCCTTTCTAGGCAGTATTTTCGATAGAAAAATAGTGCCATGTATTGGTGAACATGGTCGGAAGTTTGTTTTGGTTTTCAAGATCGTTTATTGTATTTTATATGTATTTAGTGGACATTGGATAAATAGAATAAATTTGAATTTTTTTAAATACAGATTCTGTGAATGCAAAAGAAACTTTGCATGCACCCAACCTCGCACCTACCCCAAATCCTATAGTGTGCCCAAGCAGGGGGGTTGCAGGGGGGCAGCATGCCCCCCCATACATACTTTACTGTTTATATATTGTAATGTTGGAAGCTAGCACTGATTTATTTATGTAAGGAAGCAAAAAATATCAAACATATTGTAGGAAAGTAGTTTTAGTTATTTTCGATTTACTCAAAACCCAGAAGACAAAGAACCATGCGGTTTTTTGTGTTCGATTAAGAACTGATAGATACATGAAACACATGTAAGTTAATTTACAATTTCATTTCACAATTTTGAAAACAATCGGTCCAAACTTTTTTTTTCACGTTATTTTATCAAAATTTGGACTTTAAATGCGAATTTCTCAAAAACCAGTAATTTAATTTAAATGCAGGATTATAGAACAATCTTCTGGCTTCCAAACGCAGTATAGCACTTTATTGTAAGTGTTGCCGTTGTTTTTTAATATTTTTTTTTTTCAATTCAAACCATTTTTTCTAAAAGTGCCCCTACCTCCTAAACTTAGGTTTTCTCAAAAACCAGAAGACATAGAACCATGTGGTTTTTTGTGTTCGATTAAAAACTGATAGATACATGAAACACATATAAGCTAATTTACAATTTCATTTCACAATTTTGAAAACAACCGGTCTAAACTTTTTTTTTCACGTTTTTTTTATCAAAATTTGGACTTTAAATGCGAATTTCTCAAAAACTATTGACATGATTATTTTAATTTAAATGCAGGATTATAGAACAATCTTCTGGCTTTCAAACGCAGTATAGCACTTTATTGTAGGTGTTGTCGTTGTTTTTTAATATTTTTTTTTCAATTTAAACCATTTTTTCTAAAAGTGCTCCTACCTCCTAAACGGGGGGAGATAGACCCCCCCTCCCATAGTAAAAAGTGCTTATTTTTAACCCCTCTACAAAAAGCCGTCATCAAATCTTGGCGGCCAAGTTATCGAACTCGTGCCTATCTCTGTCTTACAATGTACTATTTAGGAATTTTTGTTCAGAAATTCTTTAACTTATTTTACGCACCTGCAGCTGTTGAATCCATTTTATTGCAATAGATTTGCATTTGCTTGGAAATAAAAACTTTTACACGTGTTTTGATAAAAGTGTCCATTAGCCTATCTTAACGATGCGTGACAATTAATTGTAAGACTACACGGTTGTAAGACATTGTAAGCATGTTTTTCACTGACAGATCTGACAATATTGTAAGATCTACCAATCGTGTACACTTAGCTTTACATGTGCATAAATATGTATGTATGTAAGAGTCCAAACGTGGTTAAATCCTCCGGAACAAAAATTGGGAAAATCAGGGATGGAATCAGTGCTGCCGTTTTAGTGACTTTGTCACTATATTTAGCGGAATTTTCAAAAGTTTAGCGACAAAAAATTATTTTTTGTCACTAGATAATTCTAGCGACTTTTCTAGTGACTTTTTGCAAGAACATGTGATGATGTTACATCCCTGGCATTCGAGTTTGGCACTTATGTTCGATTGACTCTCTTTTTACCACGACCACTGAACTGAATTTGAAACTTCACCACACAAAATAAGACCAAAAGGAGTGTGATTGCGAGTGAGCGGGTATATGTTTTAGAAACTAGACTACCTGGTCATTTCGTTTATATGATTTATTTTATGTACAATTTTAATTGTAATTGTTTTTGTTTGGTTTTGTCGAATCGGCCAAAGTGGAGATTTCGGGAGTAAACTTAACTTTTTTTGTAAGTATATTTATACTTATTTTCAAAAAATTCAAAAATTTCAATAATGCTTTAGATATTGAAGTCAATGAAATTGATGAAGATGCTATAATGGCTATAATTATTTGTGATTGATTATTTTTATAATAGGTGTTTGAAGTTATTTTTTTTTTACTTGAAAAGTAGTAATATTTTCTAGACTGAATTTGTTTTTGTTTTTTTTTTTAAGATTTTTTATGTTAACTTAATGTTTATAAGTTTTTCTTTACTATTCAAAATAAATTTTTTGTTATAACTGAATATATTTTTTTTGTTGATATGTGTACTGAAATTTTTTTCTAGTGACTTTTTTCAAAATTTTAGCATATCTAGCGGATTTTTAGGGTCGATCTAGCGACTCTTTTTTTTGGCTTGCGGCAACACTGGATGGAATCGGCTAAGGTGATAGTTGACTATGAATTTTTTGACTGTCATTTTGACTATAGCTGTCTCTATCATATCACTAAAGAAATATAGAGAGAGCGATTTTCAAAACGACAATCAATTATGTAATTTAGTGATCACTTTACTCTTACGCGATACGGGACAAGCTTTCTTAATCCCCACATCAGGCCCCGGTGTGCTAAAATATAATCTCTAAGACGATTTCATTCGCAATCTCGATTCATATACCTGAACATTATGTACGTGTTCGTGAATTCGATTAACACCTCCAAACCCAAAATTTCTGTCATTTTTTAGGCTAATAGGGAAGCAGAGGGAGGAGGCTTCAAAATATTTATGCATGCTCTCATGGTTTTAGGATGGCATTTAACTAGCGACCATGCGGCCACCTACCTAGGTAGGGTCCCTATTTATTTCGGAAAAAGAGAACATGCAGAAGAGGAAGAGGTAATACAATATGAAAACAAATACTGGGGACTTTGAAATCATAAGGTCGGTCATGTACCTTTCTTCAAAAATAAACAGCCACACTGATTCCCAGGGGGTTAGATTAATATTGCGTCATTAAGGGCCATATGCTAAAACGAAACTTAAATATCTATGTTTGACCTAAGCGCTATGTTCTACTTTTTCCCCTACATAAACTGTCACATATGTAAGTGCTTATGTTGAACTTAAGCTACTTAATTTTGGTTCCAGCAAACGGCCCTAAATCATTGATCGTCCCTTTTATTCTTGAAAACTCTGATACGAATTGAAGTAATAAAAAAAATAATAAAAAAAAAATTAAGTTTTCTAGGGGCGTTAACAAAGGTACCAACACAAATATAAGTGGGTGTCGCAGTAACCGGATTTCCAACCACTTGTCATGCTTAAGATCCCCTAGGTTAAAGAGATCATAATCAGTAATTAACATATTTAACCTTTCTAGCGAAGCGACGTTGGATATGAAAAATATAAGAAAATTCGGCAAAATTCTCATCCAAGCACTCCATTAGGTTTTTCAATCCAAATATAGTATGTCACATCATCTACATTATGTATGTACATACATTTGTATGTATATAGATACATATTTTGACACTGGGCCGACAATCATAAATTCAAGCCAAATTAATTTATAATATTATATTCATTAAATTTATAAATCCTTTACAATAATTTGTTTTGACCTAAATAAAAATAAAAGTCTAATGATTCATTTGAAACAACATTAACTGCAGTTACATACATATATTAATAGTCATGTTATAATTGAAGGAAGAAGTATATGATGTACTTCAAGTAAGAGATAAATTATTATCCCGTTAATAGTAAGCGCGTCGAGGGTTATTCTGAAAAAAAAAAAGAAATTAAATATGAATCATTTTTATACAAAATAAAAATGTACTAATGGATTTGGTCTAAATCTGTAAGCGAGCATCATTCTCTTACGATAAGCATCATATTCGTTATCGCAGTCTTCAGGTGCTGCGGCACTTGCTACACCTAATCCCTGATGACCATCGCGCTGTGGAGCCCTATAATATATTTATTTAAAACAAGTCTGCAAAAAAAATATTATTTTTACTTATTAACAGGATCTACGATTCCAGTTCCAGCCGATCCCAGACCTTGGCCCTCTTTCCAACCAAGCTTTTGCAGCATTTGAAAACCAACATTATCCTCACGAAGTTTGTACTCCTTATAATCACTCAAGTCAGGTTGTCGATTACTCTTTTTAGCCTCGTATTGCTCCATGAACTTTTTCAGTTCTTCTGGCGGTAAAAAGTCACCAATATGATGCTTGCCTTCAGATTGCTTGGTTAGAGCTGATGCCCACGCATTTGTGGCTTCCATTTCGGCGTTGCGTAACTTGTGTTCCCAAGTTCCTCCTGTCACATCTTCATCGGAATCATATTCGTATTTAAATTTTCCAGACCTGGCTAATCGATCGATTTCTTGGCGCTTTCTCAACATGTCTTGATACAGCAAATTTACTTTAAAGTGTTCCTCACACTTTCTCCACTCGTCTTCTTCTAATTCTGTAGTGCCGTAGTTTTGTCGTGCGTATTGTAGCAATGCGGGGTCTGTTCGCTGCACTCCTGACAATACCGGTTTGTTTTGGTTAGCCAAAGTACATAGAGCCGGTGGTATTTCATCAGACTTTTCCCCCCAGCGACTTTTACGTTGCTTTTTTTTCTCTTCTCGCTGACGCTCCTCTTCCATAATTTCGTTGCGACACTCGATACGTCGCTTTAAATTGTCACGATTACGATCCATCATGCCACGCATGTACTCGTCATCTGAATCTTCATCGCGATCCATCACACATTCAGGATCATACTTATCATCAAATGTAGTTGCGGATTTAGCTAATTCAAAGTGTTGCATTTCATCTTGCTCGAAAAGCTCTTGCTCCTGCTGTTGTTGGTCCAAACGGGAGGCTTCTAATTCTTTGCGGTAACTAATATATTGCTCAGAATCCTTCTCAAAGAGAAACCTGAAGATTTAAAATGAAATGAAATTAATTTGTTTAATTAAACTATAGTATAGTCGTAATGTTAATTTTTGCAATAACAATAACAGTTGACTCAAATTGTTTTCTTTTCTTTAGTTTTTTTTTTTGCTCGTAGTGCAGTATAGAGCAATGGTAAGTTTTTCCGTTTATTTTTCTCCACCATCATGACACATGTTGACTTCAATCATTTTCAAATCCAATCCGGTGAGATCCTCTTGTATTTACACTTTTTTTTATTTGTTTGAGAGGTTAATTGGTACGACCCATTTATGGTAACGTTTGACTTTTTTACTATTTTTAATATTTAATTTTTAAATAAGGAAATTTACATTTTGTATTAACTGAATTGAACTGCTTGATTTGTTTTATTAAAAAAAATACAACTATGTAAATGTTACATGCACTTTTATGAAATGCAATGCAATTCCAAAAAAAGAATCAAATGAGAATCAAACTGAAAATGTATGTTATATGATTACAAACAATATATTAGGATCAAGTAAAATTTAATATACAATCATGAATATTAGGTATATATAGTATATTTTAATTGAAATTTAACTTGACTTCAATTTAATTTTAATCGAAATGCATATGCAATGGGTAAAAACATCAAATACGTTTTCTTATCAAATTCCATAAAATAGCTTATAAACATACTCGTATTTACATACGTATGACATGGCCAAAATAATAGCAACACTAGTTACTTTAAAGTTGTTGCACTTAAGTTAGGTGAATATGTGAAAAAATGACTACCTATACACTACATTAACGGTAGGATCTTCTGAGTAAACTATATTTATAATATTTTGCACTCAGTTGATTGCAATGTCACTTAGCAATGAGTAGAGCGAAACACTACACTGAAAATCAATGCAAACAGCGGAAAAACAATTAGGAAAATAGCAAACAGTCGTTCGTAGCTCTAAAAGAATGATATGTAATGCTATAAGTATAAATTGAAGAAAAAAACTAAAGAAACCAGACGGCACCCATCTAAAATGAATTCAAGAGACAGAGTCAAGTTGGTGAGAAAAGCTTAAGCGCATCCTTATATGCCCTCAAAAGATCTGCAGCGAGAAATGGAAACTCAGTACCACAGCTGTTTGTCGTATCCTAAAGGATTTTTTTTTATAATTAGCGCGCACTCAAGGGGTTATTACTACCCTTAAATTGATTATCACAGTACGAGCGTTAGAACAACAAGGAAGGGTTTAAAAGGAGAAACCTATGCACATTAGTTTTAAATTTTTGAATAATACAATGGGAAGCAAAAATAGAGCTGGATAGAGCATTCCACATTCGTGTAGTGCGGCTAAAGAAGGAATCTCTGTATTTCACAGTGCGTCCGAAATTGGACTCAAGGGTTAACTGATGAGCATTTCTAAAAGCGCGATCTTCACACTAGATCTCCCGGGAAGGCACCATTGTAAAATATATATATATATACCGAGAAGCGGATTCGTTTTGACAAAATTTACCATTTAAATGACGATCGCCTTAAGGCCAAGAAATAGTCGAGAAAGATACTTTCAAGCGACGAACCGAAAATTAATTTATTCGGAATGGATGGTAAACAGTTTGTCCGCCGCCTACAATTCGAAAAAACCAACCATAAAGCATGGAGGTGGCTGCATAATACTATGGTTTTGTTTTTCTTGGTGGGGAGTTGTTCCAATATTTTTTATAAAGAGTGGGCCATGTAGTGGTTTCTTTTTTATTCATAGGTTATTTTGACACTGACAGTATGATACCAACGCGGAACGAAATTAGTCGCTTTACGCTTGAACAATGTTGGGAAATATTTAAAACTTACATAATTCCAAAGCGAGTGCTGTGTAGCCCAAACAGTGCGTTTTTGAAAAGAGGTTTTGGCCGAAATGAAGCCTGCTGTAGGCCAGTTTGTGCAAAAAGTTCGTTAGACTGGTATGCTAGTGGTAAATACTCATGGTCCCCGTCGTCGTACGGTGGCTGCTGTAGCCAAGAGTGTGAGAGACTCAATTCATGAACATCAACTCGCCATCGATCTCAACAGCTCAACATTTCACGCACTAGCCTTAGGAGAATTCTGCACAAAGATCTCGGATTATTCCCTTGGAGTGACAGAATGCGCTACTGCGAAGCCAGCCAATTGAACGACGTTTTGTTCCATAATTAGTGGGAATGTTTGCTTTTACCAATAAAGCCATAATACATGGAAAAAAATTGAATTTTTGTTCATTTTATTGCATTTTTAAAAAGAAACTTGTATTTGGTAGATGGTGTAATGATAAAAGAGTCTTATGTGGCCAATGAAAATATTCCGCTTAAATGGCGTTTCCAACAGGATTACGACGCCAAGGACACTGCAAAGTCGAGAAAGCTCTGATTTCAAAGAAATAAAATTTCCCCATCGCCCGTGCTGTGTTTGACACTATAAGGGTCTATAAACATACCCTTGAGCGCGAGTGCATTATAAAAAAAAAAAAAAAAAAAATGGCCTTCTCCGTCACCGGACCTCAATCCTATTGAGAACCTCTGGAATGACCTAAAGATTGATGATAGTAAAGAGAAACCTTCTAACAGAGCGGATTTGTTGAGAATTGTCCAAAAAGTTTCTTATTCGATTTCCCAAGAAAACTGCCAAAAGTTGGTAGACTCTATGCCGTATCGAATGCATGCAGTTTAAAATAAATAACAAAATATCAAATTGTATGTGCTAATAAATTAAGAAAAATAATATTGGTTATCAGAATGTCTTGTTTTTTGTTAATTAAATCAGGCATTGCTATTTTTATGTCCAGCTTATGGAAAATTTTACTGCAAACGGGCCTGAAAATTTTTCAAATCTCCTTCGGTTTTCAAAAAATCTTACATCTAACAGATTGACAAAGTACTTACCACTAATGTATGACATAAACATTTTTGAATATTTGCCTAATATAAGTACAAACTACATATTACTAATATTACATTGATGCACACATACATATTTCGGTTAGGCTTTTGTTTGGCAAAATAAAAATATGTCTGAACAAAGGGACGGTACTTTTATTCAATTAAAAGCACACGAGAAAAATCTATCTTGAACAATTTAGCAGTCATTAAAGAAGAATTATTATAAATTCATTGCGTATTTCAATATTGCCATTCAGTCTCTGTTAATATTTTCTCAGTTAACATTTTACATAACCAAGTTGTCTAGAAAAAAATTCAACTATAGAAAATCGCAGATAGCAAATTATTTTAAGGTTATAAGACGTGGAAGGACTTTCAGTCTTCGATAGGTCAATCATTTTTCATTTGGCATAAATAGGTGTAGCAGATATATACGTAGATATTGTGGGGATTGGGCTCATAATCCTGTACCTATATGACAAAATTCGATTTTCAAAATTTGGTATTTAAAATTTATAATGTTCTAAAATTATGATTTAAATATATAATAAATTTAGAATCTTGTATACAAAATAATAAATTTACAGAATCTTGGTCATAAAATGTATTGTAATAGAGAATAAGAGCTCGTTATCGAAACTCAATGAAAATTGTCATATAATTTGATAAAATTAAAAAAAAATATATAAATAAATTTTGTTTGATTTGGTGGATTTTAGGAATTTTGTTTTTAACGAGATCGCATTTAACAAAAACTTAAAAAACAACTCCTTCAGTAAAGAAAACATTCTCAAGCAGTTCAAACTTTTTCAATTCTGTGAAATAAATGAAAAAATAAATCATGCAAACTAAATCCAACCGAATTATTTTCATTGCTAAAAACGGCATTGAATGATTTAAAAAAAGTATATTATTCATTACCACAAGGATGGGTGTAAAGCGTTTTTATGCGTACGTATTTTATCTTCATAACCATCACCAAAATCGGCAACCAAATCGATTAACTGTTCTAATGATGTCGGTAATGCTATAGAGTCATTTGAGTTGTCTGAAAAAACTACATAAAATCTCGTTTACCAAAACAAGTTAACACATTAAAAATAAATAGTAGTTAGATGTGGACTAGTGTGGTGTCCTTGCATTTTGTAGGGACAGAGTAAGGAATTTTAAAATAAATTTGACTAATATTAAAATTTTAAGGATAAGGTAGGAGAATTTAGAGGTACTGATTACTTAAAAAGGATTGAAATGAACGGAACTACACCGAATCCACTCAACACTAATATTTTTTCTCACCCACCTTTTTCGGTCATTTCGGATGGCACCTGAATTGCATCTAAGTTAAACTCTGGCTTAGGTATGGCATTCAAATCGAAATCCTTCGGCGGAGGAATTGTATTCAATTGTAGTGGCTCTGGTGGTGGTATCATATAGAGTGGAGGAATGCATTGTTGCAGGGGTACTGGTGGTGGTGGCGGAGGTGGTGGTGGAACTGTAACTTGAATGTTCATCATTGGGGGAGGAATCACAAGATTGAAGAATGAACTCGGAACTATTTGTGGGTGAGGTACTTCAGTTGGAGGCATTTGGGTTTCAATCGGCATGGGCTGTAGTTGTTGATGTTGTTGCTGATGCTGTTGTTGTTTATGTTGTTGTTGATGATGTTCTTGTTGTTGTAACTGCTGTTGTTGTAGTTGTTGTTGTTGTTGTTGCATTTGTTGCTGTTGTTGTTGTTGTTGTTGCATTTGTTGCTGTTGTTGTTGTTGGATTTGTTGTTGTTGTTGGATTTGTTGCTGTTGTTGCAAATGTTGCTGTTGTTGCTCTTGCTGTTGTTGCATTTGTTGATGTTGCTGTTGTTGCATTTGTTGCTGTTGCTGTTGTTGCATTTGTTGCTGCTGCTCTTGATCATTGAGAATAGTAGATTCATAGGCAATGGTATCTGTCTCATTTTGCTGTTGTGCTTGAACTTCCAACTCTGGTTCAGGCTGTGGTTCTGGTTCTGGTTGTGGTGGCGGTGGTTCAGGCCTGAAAAAATTATTAAATTATCAAATTGAAAATATTTTCCTGCGTTAAAATTAATAATATAACGAATACATAGACTTAAATTTACGTGCTTATTTTACGATATTTTTTATAACTAAGCGCGCAATCAAGGGACCACCCTAAAAATGTTTTACCATAATGCGACCAGTTACTCGTATTAGAAAATTGATATTTAATGTGTTTAGATTTTAATGAGTGGGAATAATAGAGTTTGGTGAAATATTCCACATAAGAATGGTGAATCACCTATTGGGCTTATTAAGAATAAAATAGACTTCATAATCACCAACAGGATATTTCAGTTCTTAATTAATTTAACTTTGATAGTGATCATAACATTCAAAAAATATCACAAGACCAAACAATACCACAAGAAATCAACAAAAAGTGATTCCAAAAACACTTGATGAAAAAAGCATCGACAAATATTTAAGACAACATGAAGCCAAATGTCACTGGGATATTCTCGATAAAACCTGTTCTGAAAAAGCATATGATTAAGAAGGAGTCTTAAAATCATCTTGAAATACTATTTTGAAACATCCACAGAAGGAACTATATCTTGGAAAACAAAGGATACTGAAATTTACACAAAAAAAAAAAAAAATGATCTGATCTACAAAATAACAACAGAGTTCTCTGCGAGGACCTTTATAAAACTTAGCTTGCTGGATAACATTCGGATAACGCTTAGGGTATTTTTAAATCTGAACACGAGCTAGCTTTTCCTACATTTCTTCCTTCAGAAATTAAAGCGTCAATAAAATAACTTCCTAACGAAAATGTTGTGCGCAAGATGAAATCAAAAATCAGAGAAGATATGGGAAATTGAAAAAAAAAACTGATAATTGAAGCGGAAGATATAGCAAACCCATGGAAAGTGTCAGTAATAACCATGTTACACAAGAAAACATATACCACAAATATAAGCAAGTGCAGCCTTAAAGTCTTTTATCCGTTATGTACAAGCTTTTTGCGGAGTGCTTATTTGGAAGGATTCAAGTGGATTTAGGCGAGCAGCAAAAGCCTAGAGAAAAAGCTGGCTTTCGTCAAGGTTTTAGCACTAACGACCATTTTGAACAGTAAACCAAATAATAGATTAATGTGACGAACATCACATGGCGTTCCTAGACTTAACTTAAGCCTACGACACGGTAGAACATAGAGTAATTTGGAAGTCTTTAAAGAGTTAGTAACAAAATTGTAGGAATAATTAGAAATGTGTAGACAAGGATATTGCACAAGAGCAGAACTTTAAATGAATGCCGTAGATGGAAAACATCTAAAATATGTCGGAGACTATATTGCCTTAGGACAGTTTTCATTCGAAAAAAAATGAAGAAAATGAAAGTATTTTTAGAAAAATAAACACGCATGTGATTCATACCTAATTAAGAAATCTAGAAAATATCTTTTTGAGGCAACTATTCTTCCAGTTATGACATACGGCTCACAAACTATGGAAAGATCAATTCTTAAAATTCTAGAAGACAACGACAGAGAAATGAATTTATAAATAGCTTGACAGATTTCAAAGATGTGATCCAAAAAGCGATGCAACAAAAATGGAACTATATCTCGCATGACAATCAGTGGTCTTTAAAGTCTAGAGACGGCAAAAGATGAATCGGGAAGCAACCAAAATGCTCAAGAGATGATACTGCCAAAGATAAAGGAACGAAGATAACTTTTGGGGAGACTTTATTAATTCTTCTTATCGCACCTCCGGTGGTACAACGACGTAAGTGCAAAAATCTCGATTCTTCAGAAAACGCGATTTAACATTTTGAAGACGTTTTTGACTAAAAAAAGCATAAATTTTTTTTTTTTTTTTATTGAACAAACTTTTTACTAAAGGAAAATTAAACATAGCAAATACGTCGTTGACTGACTAATCAAAGTGTTGTTTGTTAGATATTTGAAACACAAGTGACATTTAAGGCTATGTATTCGCGATATATTAGTTTGAAAATAATGAAATGGTCCAAAGAAATTTCTGCCCCCTGGATGCAAATAGTACATTTTCAATTGGGTCTTTGTCTTTGTTTCATCGGACGGAAATACCTTTTTTTAGAACTATGGCATACTTAACTCAGAAAATTTAAAATTTGCACTTACGTCGTTGTTCCACCGGGGGTGCGTTATATTTTATTCAATTAATTTTAAAAAAAAAAGAAAATGTATTTATTTATGTAGTTATCAGTATCCTAATAATTTTATTGTGTAACACAATGCGAGCGTTTAAGTAAAGTGGGAAGGATTTAATAAATGTCGTACACATTAGACTTAAAAGCTTTTACATCGCAATTCGGGGAAACCGATAAAGCCTCAGTATTCCACATAATAATATGAGTAGTACGTCTTAAGATAAAAGAATGAAAAATAGGACATGTTACGATGGTTTTCAAAAGAAACAAAAGATGTGTCTCCTATGAGCTATGTGTAGGACCCTGTTTTGAATTCTGTCTAACAGGTTCAAATGAGTAATAGCTAGTGAATAATTAATAAGGTTTTTAATCAGGGTTTCCTAGAAAGAACGTCAGTGTAATTGGACGATAGTAAGATATTTAGAGATGAATATTGACCATTTTTAATGATATGATGGACAAATGCTGTTTTTCATCTAACGCTTTGACATCGTAAAAGAACATTTTCTTAGAAAGAGAGGAGGAATACAATCCGGGCCAGTGGATTTATGTGATTTTGCAACTTCACGAATGTGTAATGTGATTCGTCCCATGATATTAGTTACAGTCTCAAGTACAGAAAAGTCATATCACTTATTTACAACATTATAACTATAATATCTAATTAACAGATTGAATTCAAGAAAACATATATTACTAATAAAACGCTTGATTCAAAGAAAAATTAATTAAACAAAGAGAAACAAATTTTCCTAGCACCTATATGATTCCATAGGATTTTCCAGAATACAATTATAATTAAAAAAGGTTTTTTATTAATAAATCCTTTGATTATAAATATATTAGTGTGAACACGAAATAATTTTCGCAACTGTGATATATTTACAATATTGATTAATTTTTTTTTAAACTGTTAACCTAACATGCCGGTAGTTACCAGCGCATGTACGCCTTAAGATCCCGAAATATAATATGAAATAAAGAATAAAGATAAAGTTCATAAACGTAAAAACGCGGAAGCCCTGAAAGATTTGTGATCATAAATGTAAATAAACCGTTATCTTTGCATGATAACAGTAAACAACCGTGTTCATAAAAGCGATCAAGTTGGCAGTAGTTTTTATTTTTTTTACAGTGTTGCAGGAAGACAGCGGAAGAAAATGTGTAAGTAAAATAACTGAATATTTCATTTAGGAATGAAAGTTAGCAAAAGTTCTGGTCAGATGATGACACCAAGCTCCTGATACCAAGCCGTTAGCTATCGGAGTCCAAGTTCATGGCTAGTCGCAAGACTTTTTCGATTCGAGAAACTCATCGGGTGTTACGTGCGTTTCATGTTTTTTTTTTATTATTTACACACGCTCAACTGAGAGACCCTTATAATATAATGTTGAACACAGCACGAGCGATAGGGTAATTAAGACGGGGAGAAAAAAGAGGTGTCAATCCATATGAATGTCTACAAACTGCAATGACAAGGGAAAACCGTGATGGGTAAATAATTCCGTAAAAGTGTTGTGAGACTAAAAACCGAATCTCTTTATTTGATGGTTCGACCAAAATTAGGCTCGTGGGTGAACTGATGAGCATTTCTAGGTGAACTGATTGATAGGAGGAATGCAATTGGCTTTTTTGAGTGATCATTGCTTCTAAAAGAAGCGATAAAACAAGGAAATACATGAAACATTCCGACGTTTTTCAAGAGATGGGAATGAATCCATGATAGCTCTGTTTCCTATCAGTTTTAACGCTCTGTTCTGAATTCTTTTCAATAAATGGGGAGAAGTTTGCGCTGCACCTGCCCAAAGATGTGATTTAACTCGAGTTTTGGACGTATAAGCGCCATGTAAACGATAGCCAGATCACAGGTGGTGAAAAATTCCTTACATCCTAAGCTTTTAGGAGCATTTTTGGTGGTCTGGAGAATATGACTATTCCAACTAAGATCGTCGTTGACACAAATGTAAAAATCGGACTTTAATGAGTTTATCATACGAATACCGCAATTTCATTTCAGAAAAAGATGGACATGAATTTGAGAACGAGTATGAGAAGCTGAGGGTAGAGTCGTCGGCAAAACAATAAAGTGGATTAGAAGTTTCAAGTAAGAGATCATTTATAAAAATGAGAAAGAGAGTCGGAGACAAAACGAGGCCCTGGGGAACACCAGCATTTATTATTATGTATTTAACTATCTAGAAGGTAATTTCTAAAGAATAAGGGTTTCGTTGATACCAAACGCGCGCATTTTCGATTAGAGCGCCTAGTGCTAAACTCTTTCAAATATCAAGCGCTATTATCTTAATTTCTTCTTCAAAACAATGGATAGATCAGATCACTCTTAGGAACAAAAGTACGCATTCCAAGAAAAAGTACTTCTGTAATTATTTCAGCATTGGCATCAACTTCACTATTGAGGAAACATAGTGAAATTCGAACAAAGTTATTCAGACCGTCCAAGTTGTCTCGCTCGTATTGCGAAATGGTCCTAGTGGGATGCTTCTCTTTTACTGGGTGAATGGGATGTACAAAAGTTTTTAAAGTGTATATCAAAAATTCATTATACACTATTAATGATAAACATCACTTACATACATAGTTTTTAAGAAAAAATATTTTGTCTAAAGTCAACCTTAATTTATACTATTTAATTAATAAAATCTGTTGAACAGTTGTATCATGTTGCCGAAATGACCTTAAAAACATTACGAACCAAGTTTAAGGAATATTGTATGAAACGTTAAAGATGAAGTCGAAAAAAGAGATTTCTTTACGAATGTATAACTAGCTACGTACATTATAAATATACAGTCCCTGGCCATATAATTAGACGCACTATGGATTTTTTTAGAAATACATTGTTCTAGGTAATACGTATTTATTTTTTACATCTAACCGTGGTATAATGAAACAGGACCAGTATGAAGAAGGACATAAGGAATAGGTTGTTGCCCAAGTCAGATTTCCGAATGTTGAACCTTTTGTTTTTATGTAAAATGGAGCTCCTGTCATACAACCCGGTCTGTAAAAACATATTTACAAGAAGATAACATCTCCTTGTTGAATTGGCCGGGTAACATCACTGAAATGAACCCTATTTAAAATGTATGCCAACTAATAAGGGGGAAGTTATTTAAGCGTTGATCACAGCTCTTGGGAAAAATACTACATGTGTAGAATCATCATCCACAACCATAACTAAATACGAGTAGAATTAGAATTTAGAATTTTGTAATTGTCAAATTTGTCCAAATATGGTGTTTTATAATTGATAACAGTTATTATACAAAAAAAAAAAAAAAACAAATTTACTGTAATCAAATGTTCAAAACAGTAATTATTTTTGACTTTGCATAAAATCTAGAGTGCGTCTAATACTATGGCCATGGACTGTAGGTACTAGCATATGGAAAGCCGAAATTATAAAAAACTAAATTTATTTTTGACTGGGTTTACAGTAAACTTGTTATAAATTTAAAATTTTTACAACCGCCAATTAGTCATTTCATTATAAATTGGTATGAAGAAGTAATTTAGTTATTAGGTTATTATAGTTCAATACCCTGTATGAATCAAGTTCTCATGGTTTACACATTTTCCATAAGGGACGGATAGATTTCTGAGAAATGTATTTAAGTTTAAGAAAACATTGAATTTGAAATAAAAATTACTTATCTACTATTCTAACTAATAAACAATCTATGTTAAAAACGCGACGTTTACTTTTCACACCCTCGATTTGAATAATATTTTTTCGATAATTTTTCATCGTTTTGTCTCGTTTTAGAAGTAGTACTCAAGATCAATAATTAGATAAACATGTATAAAAGAATTTGACTTAACACGATGCAAATTTGTAGGCTTTTATGTAAATTTGCTCACCTATTCCAAAATAAGGGGTTTTTTTTTGTGACCGCGAAGCATCACAATTGAAAATTTCAACTAAAGCAAGTTTTTTACCCGCGACAATGGAAACACACCCATGTGTGCAGTCTAGAACAAAACATACCACACAAAATTGCTACTATTAACACAGGTGAAGATCTATGTCTTGCAATTAAAGAATGTGTTTACAGTGCTTATGGAGAAAATAGTCGAGTTAACCCAAATTTCGTACCAAAGCAACAATGGTTCGATACAGCTTGTTTTTACGCTCGGAAAGATGTATTAAAAAACCTAAAAATGTACAGAAAACATAATATTGACGTTTTCAGAAGATACTACCGAGAGTCGAATAAAAAATACAAAGCCTTATGCGTGATGAAACAACGCAATTCCTATTTAAATATCGCAAATCAACTGGCGTTAGTCAAGGCAACAAGCGATTGGTGGAAACTCGCTAAGATAATGCGCGGTAGCACTAACAATCGGAAGTCAGATATAACAACATTTGAGTTTAGAATGCACTTCCAAAACCTGTTTAATCCAACATCGCCTCCAGTAATTTCATATGAATATACCTTAAATACAGATATCCGTATACCTTTGCTTGATGAAGACATTGAAATGGATGAAGTTCAATCCGCTATCGCATCAGCAAATGATAACAAAGCCCCCGGGATCGATGCTATTCCTTTCGAATTCTATAAAAATGCTTCGCTTGATTTAATCGAAGAAATTCACCGACTATTTTGCGACATCCTTAATACAGGAACAATTCCTGATTCTTTCAAAATGTCAATAATGTTTCCTATTTTCAAGAAAAGTAACCCTTACGATGTAGCCAACTACCGCAACTACTGGACACTATATCGTCGTCGTTCTATGAAAACTCCCTAAGTCCATTTTTTGTGTTTTGAGATATTTGCATTTAAACTTGGAAATTAATATAAAAAAATCCAAAAATTATCAGAATAGCAAGTTCTCAGGGTTTAATTGTAGAATGGGCTTGGCGTAGTCATTGTGCAGTAAAATTTGTTTGCAAATGGTTTATCCGAAATGAATTAAATAAGAATTGAATCACATATTTTTTTTTTAAATGGACTTAGGGAGTTTTCATAGAACGACGACGATATACAAACTGTTCACAACTGTTCTGTTTGATCGACTTAATCGATGGGTCGGAGAAAATCAGATTTTGAAAGAATTCCAAGCTGCATACAGACAAAACTACTCAACTGTAGACCCAAATTTTCAATCTCTCGGGTTGAAGGCATAATACGTAAAAGTTTTACTTTATGCCGACGATATTGTTCTTCTCTCTGACAATCCCGCTTCCTTGCAAACAATTATAAATAGGTTCGTAAATTATTGTTGAAGATGGAATCCGGTTGTGAATTAAGGAAAATCAGAAGTCATTTTTAGAAACTGTGGACGTCGGGCAGTTGATGAAAAATGGACTTTTAACAACGATGAAATCAAAATATCCAACAAATACAAGTATCTAGGAGTAACTCTGACTTACAATATGTCGTGGACAGAGCATCTTACGCAGAGGCTTGCAATGTCTAAAAACTCAATAAATACTACCTGGTTAAACTTCATCAAAAACAAAAACATGCAACACTCAGCTAAGTACAAAATATATGAAGCTGCTTCAAAATGAGTGACTGTGCGCAAGTTTCGGGTTATTTGGAACAAAGGTTTTTTGTCAAGCGATGTTTTTTCTTACCTAGTAATACCAAAAGCCTTTCTTTCCACACTCGAACTGCATTTCAAATACATCCAAAGAGTAAGTACTCTGCCCGAAAACGGACTACCGAGAAAACTTTCTGATGTCATCGTAAAAAAGCAGATTTACTGGGCAAAAGAGTGGTCAGAACTCTTTAATGAAGTCAATATTGAGTTTAACTGGGGCCCTAGCACGTAACTTGATACGATCGAGTTAGCTCGATACAATCGAGAACAGGCAGTTCCTTGTTATAATCAGCCGATTGTTTTCGATTCGATTGAATCAAATTAAATAACTCCCTATACTCGATTACATCGACTAGACTCGATTGTATCCAGTTACGTGCTGGCACCCTTGGTCAACAAAGTCTGAGTGGAAAGCGTTGCATATAGAAACTTGCACAAAACTTGTAGAGACATTGGACGGAAAACACAAACAGAGCGCTTCAATCACGGTTCCACGACGAATACAGTAACTTGAACAATGCCGAGACGACAAACTACTTCGAAGACTGTAACTCACGCAAGATGATAAGTATGGCGGATTGCTCAATCTCAATTCAAGAGCATTAAGCAGAGACTCAGTAGGCATTTGTACAATCTGTAACCTTGATGCTACTGACAATACATACCACTTTGTTGGAGTGTGCCCTTGTTTTCGGACTTATAGAAGACAATTCCTTGGAAGTGAAAGCCTTAACCGTGACCAGATCCTTAAAATTCTCAACGGACAAAACTATAGTCAACTATACAATTTCTTAAAAAACGCTCCAAGATATCGAAACCTAATTATTAATGAATTTTCCTAAAAATATAAATCATTCGCTAAGTTTCAATGAATTTATTATAAACACTTTAACCTGACAGGCAACTTCAAAAGTTATTGCCATTTAATTTAATTTTAAAATAATGAAAACCAAGCCTTTGTAAAAACTTTCTGAAAATAAATTTTTTATCTACCTATCTACCTGGAAACACCCATGTATCGAATCTTGTATTGAAATGTCACAACTTAAACAATTTGTGAGTTGTGACCTGTTCCGAAGGAGATAACAACTTCGATTGTTTTTGTGACTCTCACAAGCTGTGACTGTGGGGGAGAATTCATAAAAGTCCCAAATCAGTTGCAACTCTTCTTCTGACGACTTGTGAGGTATCAGTGAAGTTGGGCAGAATGGGATTATTAATCTAATACTAAATGTTTTCAATTACAAAGCTTTATTGGAGCAAAAATATCCCGAGCCCGACAAACATCTCACATGTACTTTGAAATTTGCTTAAACGACTGGCATTGATTTCCCAAATAAGATACTTAATTAAACACACCTATATTTTACATCTATGTACATACATGAGTAGGTACTTACTTGTGTTTTTCAAGAATTTTTTTGAAATGTGTAAGGAAGGAACCATCATTGCAAAATGTGTTCTTTAGTTTTGATTGATTACTTAAGCCGCATATGGTTGTTAATGGTTGTGGTGGGACTGTGGTTTCAATGACTTCTACTTCTTCCGGTGCTCTGAAAATGAACATTATGTAAACAACGTTGCTAATTAGAGACTAACTCAACCATAACGCACGACTCTTCGACATTTTGTTTAGATGCAATGTTTTGTGCAGCTGCTACTTGCTTAGCCAGTTCAGCCGTTCTTTGTTTTTCAAGAATCTCCTGCCGCTTTTTGGCAATGACCTCTTCTTGTTTAGACATTTGCGCGAATCGATCGACGCGGCTTAAGTGCTGCCGGGACATTCTGATTCTGGGACGAAAAAAAAATATAAATTTTTTGTAATGCTAAAGGAGTGGGTGTATGTGTATAGATTGAATTACATAAAATCAATAAAATATTGTTTTTGTTAATATTTTATAAAACAAGTAATGAAAATACCTTTAAGGATTATGGAGTTTTGTAATTTAGTTGCTTTTAATACAATTTATAAATTGCTTTTGTTCAAAAATCAAAATTTTCACATTGAATGGAAGAGGAGGGCCAAGAAAATTAAACCTGAATAAGTAATTTTGACAAATCAAAAAGAAAAATAAAGAGTGCATTCAGTGAGAAATATAAGATAAGCCTAGTCCAATTATCGAGTACGGAACGTCCAGCATTTGTCACTCTTGTACTTGATGTATGTGATATAGGCTAGGCGCGCACATTCAATTTTTAGTTGCACAACTGTTTGGTTGCTTATAGAAAACTGATGAACTATTTGGTTGAATGTCCGCACAGGTGCATATAATTATATGTTACACAAAATAGCAAACTCATTTATGGCAATCGTTTAGTTTGTGTCAAATATATATGCACCTGCGCGGACATTACACCAAAGGCTAGGCGGTCACATTCAATTTTTAGTAGCACAACTGTTTGGTTGCTTATAGAAAGCAGATGAACTATTTGGTTATTTCCACTATTTCCACGCGGATGCATATAATTATATGTTACACAAAATAGCGAACTCATTTTAGGCAATCGTTTAGTATGTGTCAAAACACAAACAGCCGTATTAATAAAAAACGCTTATTCCACCTATATTCCATGGTTTTGCTAAACCATGGAATAGGAGTTAAGCCATGGCTTAAATATTTACATTAATAAAACCAAAATGTTCCCGGAATAGTAAAATGACGTTTATCAAAAATCCTTTTAAGAAAATCTTCTACAAAAGTAAGCAATCTCTTTTTTATATTCTGTGGCTACCTAAATTGATTGTCAATTACTTGTGTCTGACTGTGGACATTTCTATTTCTTATTCCTTCGCTAAACCACCTACTTCGGTGGTTTAACTTTATCATAATTAGTAAACGTCACTTAACAGAAAATTTGTTTTGTTAATGAAATTTCGCACTTAGTCAATGACTTAACCATAAACCTCCATTTTCTTCTCTTTTTTTTTGTTAATTGGCATGTACCCAAATTCTTTTTCTTTTACGACAATTTCGTAATATAGCAAATAGAAGCAATAATTCCTCTTCTGAATCTGAGCTGCTTGACATTATTTTTGTTAAGGAATGATTGTTTTGTTTGTTCATTGCTTAACAGCTCTCTGTTTGACGTCCTCTAAAGCAGCAGTTGCAACGTCGCGTCAAAATAATCTTACCGTCGCGTTAAAAAATCAACGCCGCGTTAAGATTATTTAACCTGCATCGAAAACACAAGTTTTCCCATACATTTTTGTGAACTACAAGTTTTTGTTTTTGACAAGTTTTCAATAAAACCTCTCGAAAACCAGTTGAAATTCAGAGATGATGTAAACAAACACACCTAATGAAAAATTCAAAGCTCAATTGAAATGAAAACATTCAAATACCAATCAGACACACAAAAAAAACATCTGACAGCTACTGAGAAGAAAAATGTACGATAGTAAGTCCCCTATTACACGATGTCTCACGAGACAAGGCTCACGTAAGTGTGAAAAAGAAAGCAGATATGAGGAAATGAGATGCAAAAAAATATTCCCGGTGAGTACCGGGCTGATTTTTAGTTGTCTCATTTTGACGTTTCTTTTTCTCAAATTCGTTTTATGCTGTGTTGTGCATTAAAAAACACGAACAACAGTCAAATTTGAGACATGAGTCTCATGAGACATGAGTCAACGTGTAATAGCTTTTGCCTCACGGGATACAAATTTAAAAGGAAAGTCAAAAATGAGACATGTCTCATGAGGCAACGTGTAATAGGGGACTAAGTGTCAAAATAATTCAAATGACTAACGAAAACTTGTAAATATTTGGTGTGAACACTTTTTGAGGTTTCGAAAACTTTTAGCCGAAAACCGGATTTTCGGCTCGGTGGGAAAAGGCTATTAGCTAAGACCAGATAATCATCGAGAGTTAATCTAAGACCCGATAAAAATGGTGATGCCAAAATAGTATTATCTATATGTTATCGATAATTTGCTCAGAGACGTCAAACGTGAAGTTTTTGGATTGGTTGATGCTAGTCTTCAATAAGCTGACAAATGTCATAGCGTACACAGTGCTTCCAGCTATGTAGAAAAAAAGCTCCTAAATCCCGATGTCGTTTTTTTTTTACAATTCTATATGGACTTGCAAAAAAAACACACCTAATATGGCTGTGTGTTTACTTCTAATTGTTCGGAACGTGTCCTGTAATCAAACAGTACTTTTTGTTTTTTCGCTGCAACAACAACTACTGTCAAAATTCTAAAGGAATATTTTATACATGCATTTCAGTCAACTCCAAACTGAAGGAAAAGATACAATTTTATTACAAAAGTGCATTTTCATAAGCACCAAAAAATAAAATCACAAAGAAGAAAGAACTAAGAGATTTATTTTAACACATTAAATTTTAAAAGAAATATGTATAAAATTCTCGCAGGAATCCACATTATAGATAAACCAAATGAATTTCTTCATCTGGACAATGTTGACGTCGAAGAAACAGTTTTCCATCTTAAAAAAGAAATCGGCAAAAAACTTGATATTTCTCCGGAATACCTTGGTAAGTACCTATTGTTTTGTTCCTTTGTTTGATTTGATACTAAATTCCTCTGTGGTTAACAATAAAAAATGTGTAATTATATTTATCTCCATCAGAGCTGGTCTACTTTGGCTTGATTTTGGAGGATGATGCATCAATATCTAACATCGAATCCGATTCGACTGTACACGTTTTCAAAAAAACCAAAAGATATGAACCGTATGTTCCGAATTTGCCAGAAGACTGTGAAAACGAAGTTCAGTCACTCTTCAGTGTTATATCTAATATACAAATCAATGTCAACTCAAGAGTAAATATTTTGCAAAAGGTTCTCGCTGAATATCCTGAGTACCGAAGGAATCTTGGTGCTCAGGCCCTGATAAGAGATTCGGTCTTATTCAATACACTTCATCAACCTGAGGTTGTCAAGAATATTGCACAAAAGTATCCAATTATTTGTGAGTCGGCTGCTTTCATTGTGGATACAGTTAAGAAAGAACTTGCTCGCAATTCCAATTACAGTAAGTATGCAATAAATTGGTTGGGAAACTTATTTTTGGGTCGATTTTGAAAATACATGGGTAATGTAATTAAGTACTTTTAAAAGAATAGACGAGAAATGCTTACAGGCTGGATATGTTATACAGATCGAACAACCATTGTTGGCCAAGACTAAAGCACGAAATGACTTCACTTTAGAAAAAAGTAATTGAAATTAAGAAAACCAATAGTTATTTTATTTTATATTTAATTAAAATATATTAGTCCTCAATTGACACTTACTAATTTATTATAACTCACCTTATTTAAAAATCAACAAAATATCTTGAAACTTTACTTATGATTTACGTAAGTCTCACGGAAGTAACTTACAAGAAGTTTTACACTTTATATGAACTTATACAATTTTTATTCTCGTTAGTTGAAAACTTGTCGCAGCCAATTTCGTAAGCTGTAAAAATTTCGTAAGTGAGAAAAAACGTGTTAAAACTTGTAAGTTTTTCTCTCAACTTACAGCTTACGAAAGTTGATAGAATTTACTGTAAGTCACTTACAGAGCCGATTACACTAGTAATTCTTTCAGAAGTTGCTTACATAAGTAAAACTTACGTGTTTAATCTTGGCCTAGTACTAAGCTGCGTTGCCATTATTTTATAATAACTACAGCACATCGAACAAGCTAGGAGTCAATAAGGTTGTCAATTATTTCCATAGAGATGTTTTTCCAGCCGATTTGCCAATTTGGATCGATATAATTATAACATTTGGTCCTATCGTTTGGTCTGATCTACAATATTTTTTCTATGGGATTAAGATCATAGGAATGCGTGGGCCACTTGATAATAGCAGTACCCTTTTCGTTTAACCAATCCTTAACAACCACGCCAGGCCAGGCCACGAGCAAGATCTTCTAGCGTTAATGGTTAAATTTTGAATCTTGTTTGGATATAGTTCGCTTTGGGTTTTTATTAATAGATCGATGTAAGATGATCTGAAATTTAACAAACACATGATATTTTGAAGAATCTCCTTGTACATGAAACGATTCATTCTACCGTTCATCTCGTGTATTGACCCGACTCCATGGCTAGAAAAATATTCCCACCACCACTTAAATGTGGCCTTTGTATAAAGAGGATTAAAGCGTTTGCCTTTTGGCCTCCGTACCGTACGAAATCCTTGGGATCCCTTTAAATTGAACTTGATTCATATGAAAAGAGGACCGTTTTCCATTTTGCCCAAGTGTGCCCTGGCGAACTCCAGTATCGCACGTGGGTTTTTCTGAGAAGTACTTGTTTTTATTTTTATTGCTCGAAAAGATCGAAAGCCAGTACCAACCGCTCTTGGCCGGAACGTCGTGTTTGAGATCTCTAAGTCTGTTAATTTTGTATATTTCTTGACGATATAAAATGACTTTTTTTGATAAGTCTGATGATTCTTTTATCTTCGCGATGGGTGGTTTTAAAGTGTCTCCCGCCATTATGATCCGTTTGAACATTTCCCCGGTTACAAAAACGAGCTATTATTCCCGAAATCACGGTGCACCAAATTTATTTGCAATAAATTTAATTGATTCACCGTTAATTAAAGCACACTTTTTTTACTTCCGACTTATATGTACATATGTATGTATGTAGGTACAGTTGTGTTCATAAAAATAGCAGTGCTCCCCAAATAAAACAAAAAGGCTTTCATTATCAACGTTATAATACTCGTATATTTCACTTAACTTCTAACAACAATTTAAGGTATTTCATTTATATTAACAGAAAAAATTAAGATTAATTTTTTACCGTTACTTTTATCACAGTAAGAAGCGTTCTTAAAATTTATGGCTGTTCACAAAAATAGCAGTGCATCTGATTGTTCTGAATCTATAACGCAAAAAGTTAGAAAAACTGTAAAAAAGTTATATGAAACTGTATTGATATTTTAGCTTACCATCAATACTTCGTAGCATAACTATTGGTTTTTATAACGGAAATGCATCTGCGTGGCATGGAGTCCACTAAAGTTTGACACCTCTCGACTGGTATTGCGTTCCAGGAATCTCGCACTACTTCCCACAATTCTTTCGAATTCTTCGGTTTCGCTTCATGAACCGCATTCTTAACATCCCCCCAAAAATTTTGAATGGGGTTAAGGTCAGGGGATTGAGCGGGCCACTGTTCTGCTGGAACCATGATTTTGCCCTTTTTGAAGTGTGCTTTGGGTCATTGTCTTGTTGGTATACCCAAACCAACGGCATTTCCTCTTCAGAATAGGGTAACATGACCTCCTCGAGAATTTTAACATATTCAACTGCATCTATTATACCGTTAATGGGATAGATAGACCCAACCCCATAGTAAGAAAAGCAAGCCCATATCATAATTTTCGCTGCGCCATGCTTCACTGTTTTCACAGTGTATTGTGGATCGTTTGCTGCATTTTGTGGTCTTCTCACATACTCCCGACGTCCCTTGGATCCAAAACGAACGACTGCTTTCATCGCTCCACAGAATATTCCTCCATTTCTCTCGTGGCCAATCTCGATGCGCTTTGGCAAACTCCATTTTCTTTGCCACATGCCTTTTTGTCAACAATGGTACCTTGCGTGGACTTCGGGCTGGTAATTTGACATCCAAAAGACGTCTTGGCACGGTTACAGCGCTTACAGACAGTTCAAGCTTATCTTTAATTTCTCTGGAGCTTGTGGAAGGGTTCTGTTTAGCTAACTGAATAATTTTTCTGTCAGTTCTCACACTCGTCATCCTTTTTGGGCCGCGTGTTTCTGGTTTATCTGCCATTTTATAGCGTTACTTATCTTTTTTGCTAAACATCCTAGGATTTCCTAAATATCCTGGTAAGTTTTCCCCTCCAAACGTAGTTTTCTTATTAAACTTCGATTTTCTTCGTTGCAATGTTTTCACCGATCCATTGTTTATTTTTTAGCTAATATTTTATAATTGTTTCTATAATATTATCTTGAGAATACTAAAAACTACAAATAGTAAAATTTTTACTTCCCGAAAAATAAAAAAAAAAAGAGAATGTTTAACACTTTTTAACTTTAAATGCAAGACACTGCTATTTTTATGAACACGCTATATTCAGAGACCTTGAACAAATGCGTCTACAACGGAAAAAGTAAGGTTTAATTACAAACTCAAAGCCTCAAATATAAAAATGAAAGACCGTTAGATGCAAATAACAGGTTAATTTTTTTTTGTAAGAATCTGCGTCTTTAAAATTATTGACTAATTAATAGAGTGTGACCAGCACTGCTATTTTTTTGAACACAACTGTATGTACTACGAGTATAAGACAAGTTATGGATTCGTAAAAAATGTAACTCGAGATTTACGATAATAGACGAAAAAAGTGAGCCTCGCAATTCTGTCTGTCTGTTTGACTACAGTCTAAACGGTTCCGACGATTTTCGTTAAACTTGGTAGATATCGTTTTTAAATTTTAAAATGAACAGCTAAGTGCCCTGATTGCAAATATCGAGGTCCAAGACGTTTTGAAGGCTGTGTTCTTCGTGCAAGAAGTACGCTATTCTTATCGCGTCTTGCAGGCAAAAGGCTGTCTGCAAAATGTCTTAGACCTCAATACTTTCAATCAGGAGGCTTACATTTTGGCAAAGTTGTTATCGCAATTATTTGGACTTGGAAAAAACTGCATACATGATGCACTATAGCTCCCACTAGAGCATGCAAGACGTTCACATTTGTAAATAACTACTAAAGGCCTATCTAATTATGGTAATTATTTTTTCTTATCAATCACACCCAAAAATTGCTGTGGGCTCTCGGTCTATAAGTTAAAGCTCCCCAAAATTTTGAATATTATTGTGTACTCAAATTTTCTAATTTTTTTTTTTTTATTTTAAAACAAAATTTCATTTTTTTTTTTCAAAACTCAATATTTCGAAAACCCCATGCTCGATTTTTCTTCAACTTGAAAACTTAAAGTTTCTTAATACAATCTACGAGATGTGGGAAAAAAATTATTTTACCTAAAAATAACCGTACCCAGCATACAAATTTTTTTCGTAATAATGTTTTAAAAATTTTGTATCTAAAAGCTTACTTTTTTAATAAACCACTACAAGGACTAATAATTTTTGTTCTTGCATAAACTAATATTTGCTTGAATCACATGGTATCCTGTTTTTAGCTCCAACTACTAAGGGAGTTGTTTTAGTTATTTAAAAAATGAATGTTATGCTTATGATCAGTTTTTCTCTAATAACATTCATTTTTGAAATTCTTAGTCTTTTCATTAAGAGCAAGATCGTGCGACCCAGCCATGCATTTTATTCGTTTTAGTTTGTTTATCAGTTTTTTATATAATTTATAATGTTCGATCCAAAACGCCGACCGATGACTTTTTTAAAATAGGGTACAAATGTTTTAAGTTTGTCCACTTACCTTTTAATAATTTCTGAATTATTTTGTGGAATTTTAAATATGGCTTCATTCAGCAACTGTTAATTGAAGACTAGCATCTCTGATTAGAAATTTGGTAATTTCTTTTACTTTTTTCTAAAGTCATTTCGTGCATTAGTTGTGGAGAGTTTTCGATTCGTAAAGAAAATCAAACCCAAAATTTTAATAATACTTGACATAAATACGTATGAACATATATCACGAAAAATTGGCTACCGCAATTCCGTCACCATTTTTATTTGTATGTACCTCGAGCTAGAGGCTAAGACGCAGGAGTGGTTTTTTTCTTAAATTGATACTTAGTACTTGGTACTACCATTTTTAACCCAAAGACTTTGAAAATGTATGTATATCAAAAAAAATAAAATTGGTTTTGGGAACGAACAAATCTTATGTTTAGGTATTATGAAGTTGCGTTGTGTTCAAGTTGTCTTATGTATTAAAATCAGTCAACTACTTACCATGGTTGTTAGGGCACACATTTAAACTCTTTTTCGTCCATAATAGTCATATTAATTACAAATAACTTATGTACATACAATTAACAGTGGGTAATTCGATTTTTTCATCAGACAGTGGCCTGATTAGGGAATACGAAGCGAATCGTTTTTAAATCGCTATCTCCTTTGCGACTCGCCTCGATTTGATCAATTATTGAATTTGAAGGGAGTCGTAAATTTACTTCCGGGAATTTCAAATCATTAACAGCTGAATATTTATATTTCAAACAAAATCATTTGTGTGAGGTGCATTAACTTTGAAATAAAATTAAAGTTTAAATTAAAAAATTGACTCTATAATGTTGCTTGCTTGTTATTGCTTGCATATGTGAAAATAGAAGAATCCTCGAATTTCGAGAAAATTATTGAATTATTATTTATAAAACAATAAGTTTACTAAACTGTATCGCCTCTCAAAAAATATTTTTTATTTGTATTGAAAATGTCATTTCACATTAGCTTTCGATTTCGAAAATAGGACGAATGTAAAGCGAAAGCAATACCAAACCTTTATTTAGCCATTTAAACGATTCGCTTCGTATTCCCTAATCAGGCAACAGACTACGGGCTTTATATTCTAGGTGTCGGAATTTAACCAAATTCTTCTAGAATAATATAATTTACATTGCGTTCACGCTGTTAATTGTATTGTGGATAACTATCGATTGATATGACATTTCTTAGAAGAGTACCACAGCATCTAACTTTCAATTCAACCCTATCACGAATTATATCATAATCGGAAACTTGTTACGAATCCCGAAAAAAACTATCACAAAATCCATCGTACGATGGAATTCGTGATAGGGCTGATTAAGTAATTCGATTTTTTCTAACTAAACAACATTGTTAATATTCTTATAAATTATAAATTACAATGATTAATGGGTGATTCGAGTTTTTACTTTCTCGAAGCTTAAATCAAAACACTACTTTCATGAGAGATTCTGAAAAAGCAGTTTTCGTCATATCGCCGTTCGCATCGGTCTTTTTATGTGGTTTCAGTTGGATATTGAACGGATGAATTGATTTGTATTGAGTTTGGTCTGATTTTATGTGATTCCTAAAAAGAGATATTCGAATTTTTGTTTTAGGTCATCCATTTAGATTAAGAATTTTTATTTTTGCAATTTGATTTTTATACAATTATTTGTTTACAATATTTTTGCTTACAATATCATATTATTGTTCTCTTAATCTAATTCATGATTTTTTAATGTTAACGGTATAATAATTTTTAATGAGTGGGCATTTTATCCCCTGTAGTACTGATTGTTGTTCTTCTCGTAAAAGGGTGCGTCGACTTAATGGATGATTTCTTTAAATTGCTCGTCAGTGATGGGGCGTATATATACCTGTCACTAGACTCTAGTTCATGCTGGAGGAGTTTTTGCACTTCTGAGTTGGGATGATCTTCCAGGTTCCAAAAGATTTTTCTGGAGACCTGCAGCAAATACTTGTCCAGTTGTTTTAACTTTGCTTCTTCGTACAGCTTCTTAGTTGGTATACATGTATTTCTTTGTCAGTGGGTTACGGTATAGTCCAGTGCAAATGCGTAAATACTTAGTCCATTTCGCCTCCTGAGTAGGGGATGGGCCATGTGCAGAGAATAGTTGGCTCTCTTCAACATCAAGTCTGCGTGGTTTTTGAATTTAAGTTTGTTGGAAATGTTGATTCCCAAGTACTTCGTTGATGATTTGACTGTTACTTCAGTGTTGTCTGCAAGCTTTAGTTTGATTGCATCACAGCTCGTCTTCGAATGATAGTCTCTGGTGTTCAGAAGCAGATGATTTCGGTCTTTTCGCTATTTATATTCAATCCCCATTTGACATAGTATTCCCATAGTATTTTAATAATATGCTGATGCTCTTCCACTCTCCTTTAGCAATTTCTGGGAAAAAATCGGTGGCGTATGTGATGGAATTGTCTGCATAAAGTTTCGTCTTTGTACCTGGCATGTTGGCTGGTTGTAATCCTTTTATCCAAACGCTGTCGAAAGCGTTTAGATTTCAAGGACGTTAAAGTGGTTTCCTTTTTGTTGAGTCCAAGTGTAACATCAGTATGGAGTCCTAGTAGTGGATGTAGGTAGTGTTTATTTCGAAAGCCATACTGGAACTATTTTAGGTCATCCATAACAGGTAGCTGCCATACAAAAATTTCAGTTTTCTTTAAAATTTCCCGAGAACAGCTGTCTATTTTGATTAAAGCTCATACACGAAATTTTAAGGGGCCTTTGCAAGGGATTCTTTAAACAGAAATAGATTTATGACATGTATTTTTTCAAGAAAATTAGGTTATTTACTCATACTTCTTTTATTAACAATATCAAGCGATCAAATCGACGATTATGTAACAAATATTATATATTCCATTTATTTCTAGTAACTGAAATAGTATCGGACACCACTACAAGCTCTGAGGAAGAGAACTCTGGTACACCTGCAAATCAATCTGAACAAGCTCGAATCCGCCGCATAAGTCGTCACCAGCTAGCAGCTGCTTTACAACAAGCAGGAACGACATCTATGAATTCGCTGTCTGATATCGCACAACGGAACACTGGCACCAACGATTCCGTATCGGGCACAAATCCACAAACGCCACAAGCGCCTACTGGAGGACGAATTCTTTCCTCTACTTTCAGCAATGCTCTTGCCAGAGCCCTTGGTGCACTTGGGGCTAACAATTCCAACTCCACTAACACGGAAGGTACTGAAGCTAACAATGAGGCAATGCAATGGATGGACAGTGACCCCCTGGAAGTGACCTCTCCCAGTGACGATATCAATGATCTACCCGCTAGATATCGCGAACATCAATATGCCGATCAACTGCGCCTTATGAGCCAAATGGGTTTCACAAACTATGCAGAGAACATCAGCTATTTAACCATTACTAATGGAAATGTAGAAAACGCTGTCAACCTCATCATGGGTACACAGGACACTCGTTAAAATAAAGGATTTACAACAAAATATTGTAATGCTTAGTATTTATTTTTCTCAATAATAATAAATTAATAGATACATTTCATCATACGAGTAAAGTGTTTTACTATTGCATTTTATAGTGGGATGAGGGATAATTGTGTACAAATATGTTTAAGGGGTAGGACTACATGTACATACATAATTTATAACAAGCTGCTTATGGCTTATAGACATTTTTTACTATGAAATAAGGAAGTCAAGAGCTCTATCTTTGTTATTATCGAACTTCACAAGGGCTTCTGATATTTTTGATTCATCAAATCCCAAATCGAGAAGTTCACTCAATGGTATGAGATGTTCAATTATCTGAAATTAAAAATGTAAACAATTGAGATGAGGTTCAGAAGAAGAATAAGCTAAATAAAAAAAGTACTTACTTTCTTATCATCATTACCATACAGTTCGGCTATTTTGGATACTCTTTCCAAAGGAAATCCCATGAAACTTATATTTTTCGCCAATTTTTGAGACGATGGAGAAAGTTTCATAAAGCTTGTCGAGGAGGAGGAAGAAGATCGAGATGCTTGATTTGGACTTGACAGTGATTGCGCTGAATCAGCTGAATTTCCTGTAAATATTTAAATGAGGGTGTATTTTTCGTTTTAAGAAATGTTACTAAGAAAAAATTTTTAATCAGTTAATTTGTATTCATTCGTACATTGAACTTTGGACTAATGAAGTTCGAATCAAGACGTACGTCTTTTTTTGTTTAGGTCGAAATATTGAACTTAATTCAATTGAATCTTTAAGTGATATCAACTTCAAAATGCGTTGTGCTTAGCTATGACAGTGGGCTCAAAATAATAGTAGTGAACCTTTTGATACAACAAAAACTAAAATAAATTAATCTACTAATTTTAAAGAATTTTAATTTCAGAAAAAAATCATTTTCAAATTCAATAAATTGGTTGGTAAATCTATCCAAGTCATATAGAAAAACAGCGGTCAAAAAAATAGTAGCGCATTCAAAATCCACCTTTAAATATTACAAAAGGGAAAGTTAATTGACAATTTCTACCATAAGTGATAGTCGAGTGTTTGAACCTTAAATTAATATTTAGTCCCTTGTTAGAAATAACAGCTTACAACTACCAACATACTTCTTGACATCGCACCAAAGATTTTCTATAGGGTTGAGGTCTGGGGACTGCACAGGCCACTCCATGACATTAACCCTCTTTTCTTGGAACCACTGCTTCCCAAGTTTACTTGTATGCTTTGGGTCGTTGTCTTGTTGAAAAACCCATTTCAGTGGCATTTCATCTTCAGCATAATATGGGTACATAACTTCCCATGATCTTCACATAAAGATGCTGATCCATAATGCCTTTAATGCAGTACATGCGACCAAATCCATAGAAGAAAAAAACATGCCCAAACCATTATTCTGGATCCTCCATGTTTTATTGTCTTGGCTGTGAATAGTGTATTATATCCTTCGTTTGGAGGCCTTCTTATATATTGACGAGATCCCTTTCCACTACATATATAACACAATCTTGGACCTCGTCTGACCACAGAAATCAAGGAAATCAAAAACATGAACATTCAGGGACTTACTAATGATTTTATTTACCCTACTATTATTTTGACCGCAACTGTACATAATGTAACGTACATAAGAAAATTGTTCTAATGAAAATTTTTAAAATTTCGAACTTCATCTCTCAAAAAGAAGTGTTCATAGTGTTCGCGTACTCCCTATTGTGGATGTTGGGACACGACGACATTTCGCTGACTCTGAAACTGACATGTTTGCCGATAAAGATTTTTAAGAACAATTTAACAGATAGAGGAAATGATTTACCATTGAACCGTTACAAATTGAAGCGATATTTTTGTATTTAATTAAAATATTATAGGCTTCTGGCTTCGGTAAGTTTTTTTTGAAACCATCAGATTTTAAGCAACTCTAAGGGGCAGTTTTTCAATGTCAGGATTGAATCAGTTACTTAGAACCATTTGCTGGAAAGAAACTTAAGTAGCTTAAGTTCAACATAAGCTCTTATGTGACAGTTTACGTAGAGAAAAAGTAGAACATAAGCGTTTAGGTTGAACATATGTAAATATTTAAGTTTCGTTTCAGCAAATGGCCCTTAATCTTGCAAATAAATTAAGAAAGAGATACAGCAGCTTAAATTATACAGAAAATACTAAAATAGCACAAGAGGAGCATACCAAATAAAGAACTCTTACCATATAATTTGAATGGCACTGTGTGGCCCTATATCTTTTTCTGGTGTCGGAAACCTTTTTTATCGAAGGGAACATGGATAAAAATATGTACCTTAACATTTTAAAACAAAATTTGGTACAAATTGCTCAAAAGCTGAACATAAGGGACAATTTCAGATTATATCAAGACAACGATCCCAAACATAAGTCTGAATTTGTTCAGTCTTGGTTGGTTTGAAACTGCCTCATCATGTTATGCAGCCGCCGGCTCTAAAACAAGATTTGAATGCCATTGAAAATTTGTGATTTGTGGGCACAGCTCGAGCCGATGCCATCCAGTTGCGCACCCCAGGCTTCGGGCGTCCTGGTCTACGCCATCTCTCCAGCGCAAGCATGGTCTACCACGCTGTCGTCTACCATAGAATGTACCACAAAGAACTTTCCGAGCAGGTTCCTCTTCGCTCATGCGAGCTAGGTGCCCTGCCCACCGGAGTCTACCGAGCTTAATTTTTGTCACGATATTTGCTTCTAGGTAGATTGCGTACAGTTCATGATTGTACCGTCTCCGGAATCGGCCTTCCTCACATATGGGGCCAACAATTCTCCTTAAGACTTTTCTCTCGAACGCAGCTAAGAGGTCGGAGTGCCTTTTGCTAAGCACCCAAGTCTCGGATCCATATGTGAGTACTGGCAGGACCATGGTCCTGCACAGCAGCAGTTTTGAAGTTATGGAGAGATTTCTGGATTTGAAGAGCTTTGACAGACTATAGTAGGCTCTGTTAGATTTGAGAAGCCGCCCGCGTATTTCTTCTTCTATATTGTTATCGGCGGCTACTATTGACCCAGAGTATTTAAAGGATTGCACCACTTCAAATTCGTGCTCCGCAACCTTGATTGTTTGACCAACTGTTCCTCTCGCATTCGACGCCACCATGTACTTTGTTTTACCTTCACTAATGTGCAGCCCCAGATTTTGTGCCGCCTGCTCGATCTGGATAAAGGAATCGTGTACAGCTTGTTCGGTTCTTCCGATGATGTCGATGTCGTCTGCGTAAGCCAGTAACTGGCTGGACCTGTTGACGATGGTCCCTCTTGTTGCCGTGCCAGAGTCACGGATTGCTTTCTCCAACGCCAGGTTGAAGAGGAGGCAGGCTTGACCGTCCCCTTGTCGGAGTCCATTAAAGATGTTGATTGGTCTGGATAGCAAACCGGCTATTTTTACTTGGCTTGTTACGTTGGTCATGGTCAACCTACATAGTCGTGTCAATTTATTTGGGATGCCTAATTCTCTCATGGCTTTGTAAAGTTCTACCCTGGCTATGCTATCATAGGCGGCCTTAAAGTCTATAAATAGATGGTATGTTGGGATGTTAAATTCTAGACATTTTTCCATCGCCTGCCTAAGGGTAAAGATCTGATCAGTTGTTGATTTGCCTGGAATGAAACCACACTGATATTGTCCGATGACGGTTTTAGCGTATGGGGTTATCCGGTCTTGTAGGATAGAGGAGAGTATCTTATAGGCGGTACTCAACAACGTGATACCTCTATAATTGCTGCACGTTGTGACATTTCCCTTCTTATGTATGGGGCATATTACACCTTTCCGCCAGTTTTCTGGCATTTCTTCCTGCTCCCATACCTGTACTTTAATATCATGAATTGCTTGACGTAAGGCTGACCCGCCGTGATGGAATAATTCGGCTGGTATGCCATCGGCTCCTGGGGCTTTGTTCTAGAGTAGTGAAGAAAATATCTTTTTTTTAGTATTGATCTTACCAGGTTCTTAATATAAACGGGAGATATTTTTTTCGCTTCTAGAGTAGTGAAGAAAATATCTCCTGTTTATATTAAAAACCTGGTAAGATCAATACTAAAAAGGCTGAAGTCAGTGCTTAAACAAAATTGATATGCAACACAATATTTAAGAATAGTTTTGAGATTGTTTTAACTCTATAATGTTTTAACTATATAATACTATGCATCATTTAAGCTGAGGCGTTGTTTTTAGAGCAAACAAATGTTGAATTATATTTCTAATGTTAAAAAAGTGTTAATTTTTGTTTTCTTCATAAGAATGGAATTAAATAAATTTAAAAAAAAACTAAAATAAACAGTTTTCTTTCAAATTTTTACTATTTTCTTTTATAATGTAACTTTTATATTACAATATTGAGTGCATCATTTAAGCTGAGATTAACTGTTTGAATAGGTTTTTTTTATTTGAAAACTAATAGAAATTTTCTTTTTGTAAGATTTCATATTCAAAATAGTGCTGGACTTATGTGGGTATCTACTTATCTGTGTTGTTATTTTTTTATTTCGGTAGAAACCGTTGCATGACTTATTAAAGCTTTGTTTCTCAAAATTTTAAATTTAAGGGTCAATAAAGTAAAAATTTGAATGTATAGCAATAGTGTCGTTATGTATTCGATTTGACCTATAACTTCTGCTAGGTCAGTGTTTTGCATGCTTTCATGTTTATTTTTTTACTAGCTCAACTTCGCCCGCTTCGATGGTCGTTAAATAAAAATGTCAATATTCTCTTCAAAATGCTGTTTAAAATTTGATTTAACTGGCTACAGGCTACATACGATTGTCCATGTGAGAAAAAATTATTTTCCAAATTCAAACCACACACTTGCGCAGATTGTCCCTGTACTTTATTGATGGTCATTGCAAAAACCAGTCACAGTGGAAACTGCAATCGTTTGGATTTGAATGTCATGTCTGTTGGTATCATCGTGATACGTGGTATCAAAACGTCTTCATCTTTGAATTTCCCATTTAGAATAGTGGCTTTAATTAGGTTGGTCATTAGCTTTTGAACCGCAAGTCGTGTGCAGAATTTTGGTTGGTTAATATTACAAAGCATGATGATTGGTGCTCCAACTTAAATCCAATGAATTTAAAAATTCTATGGGTAGTTGACCACCTGATCCTCATTCATAACGGTATCGACTGACTTGAATGTGAACACTTCTCCAGGTATCTCTTTTAAAATGGTCTCATTAATTTCTCTAACTTTTTGTTTTTTGCTGCCAATGTAGGTCTTTCGCTCAGCCAACCATCGTATTGTTGGACAATGTTTGGAAAAACTTTTTGAATCAATTCTTCTTTTGATTGAAGTACATAGAATGTATGACTTTAAACACGCATCAAGCTCATCAGCAGCGGTGGATCCAAAAATTACTGACAAAGTTTGCCGGAAATCATCGACTAATAATAATAAGTCGCCACCAAAGAGCTGCTGATTTCCTCTCATAACCTGCATTGCACAATTGAATGCCTGCAATGATCTCTTGCGAGCCATAGGACATTCATCCTACAGGACAATTTAATATTGTTGGATTTTCATTGCCAAGGAATTATGAAATTCTTAAATAAGCGAAATTCACAGACTTATGCAAAACAAAAAAATATGTTCATCAAGGGCAGATAAACTAACGATAATGAATAGGTTAACTGAGGTTAGCGTATTTGTCATAATGATTAATGATACACTAAGACCATAAGTTGGTCCAATATGATACCACATGAATCAAGTAGTTTCTCTCTACTCGTTGAACCACTTTGATCCCTTTAAGAAACGTGCGAGACTACTAATGTCTATATTTGCCAGGTCACAAGGATGATTATTGTAGAACTTTCCTAGATTGAGCCTATGCCTTTAAGATAAAGCATGAGATGAGGAATCGATTCTTACTCGTCCATAAAATCGTCGGCAAAAATTGTTTGAGAAAACCCCGAGTCTCGTTGCATGTTTACCTATTAGACAGTGTAACAGGGTCCGGTTATGACACCTATAACAGAGCCGATGTTCAATCTGCTTAGGGATAATAAGCACTTCAAATCCAGTTGTGGCGCGATCATGAAAAGAATTTCACCCCATATTGGAAAAATAAAACATAATGAAGTGAATGAAAATATTTGCTTTGTTTCATTAACAAATTACTTTCATTTAATTCATCGAAATTCAATCGAAGTTTAATCTTCTATATGTACATGTATCATGTGCTTCCACGAAATGAAATTCAAAGTACAGAAACAGACTTTAAATTACTTAAAGACTAAATTTAGTAAAGCTTGACTTACTTTTTGAATGATCGACTATAGTTTGACTATTATTTCTCGTTCTCCTTATTTCGGAATCCCTTATTTCATCCTTCAATTCCTTAAGAATGTCTGGAACGCTTTTAGATTTACTTTTCGGTACAACATCGGTGGCTTCCAATCGATTGCCGAGGCCCGTAGACACCATACCATCGATCATTTGCATACCATGTCGAGAATCACAGTTATAATTATTTAAAAACGTTCCATTCGGATAGTTATTGTATTTATTATTGTGGTCGGACACCACCGCAGAAGAATTCTGTTGTTGCTGTGGTGTGTAGTTTCCAAACAAATAATTGTGGTTACTTAATTCTGGCAAGGTATTATAATTAAAGTACATGTCCGCCACTCGAGGGTCCATATTATTGTGATGTGTAACTGTAGCATAGTTCATAATATTCTGATGCTGCTCTGGATGGTGCTGGGTTTGGAGGTTTAGAGCTTGTGTCTGCGACACCATTGTATTGTAATAGAAATTTGGCTCTTGAGTTGGATTGTTGTGCCTGCTGCTGGCTGGTAGCTGTTCAAAATCTTTCGAAGGCTCATTCACTACGGCAGGAATACATACAGCTGGAGGAGATTGTTCGGGAGATAATTTGGTGTTACATTCATCTTCGATACCAATTGTTAATGTACCATTGTTAGCGGAATGTCTTTGAGTATCGTTCAGTACTTGAGCTAGTATATCTAAGTCGTTAATTGTCTTCAGCTCGATATTGTCAAAGGGCGACGATGTATCATTTTCGAAATCTGAATAATTGATTTTACTAGGAATGAAAACTGTGGAAGGTGAATACGTGGAGTAGGATGCAACGGTTGGTTGCAGGATAGTGTCGTAGCATTGTCGTGAATGGTGATTGGATTGGTCGACTTTTGTAGCGGCGGCAACTACTGTATTCTCAATTGGATTATCTTCTTCTTCGTTATCTGAAGAAAGATCCTCTGCACTTGGATACGAAACAGCTGTGAGGAGCTGCTTCTGCTTGGCTTCGTTGTCGCGACATTTTTGCAATTCATTGATTCGTATCCGTTCACGCCGATTCTCTCGCTCCATCTCACGAACCTTCTGCCATTCTCCAAGCTTCTTGACAACTTGTTTTTCCAATTGAAAACTGTATGTATATTGAGGAGACTCGTACTGAGCCTCGGTTATATTACTGAGACGATTCACAACCGCCTGTGGAATTGTTACTTTGGGAGGTGGTTTGTATTTTTCAGATATTTTAACGGGCACTCCATCCATGTAGTTAAAATTATTAAAAGACATGATGTTTCGGAGGTGTCTTTGTTTTTATTTTTGGAAAAATAAAGAAAATAATTATCAGTGAATTAATCAAATCAAGTGAGTCATTTGATAGGTATAATAACGATAGATATTAAATTGTTATTTACTAACCATTAAGCTCATTTTATTCGCTGTTATTTATACGTTTTAAATCAAAAGGTTTTACTATTAATTTCGTAGTAAAAATAAAAGAACACAAGAAAAAAATCAAAAACTTTTGTCAGTTCAGTAATCGGATAAGAAAAAATTGACAGTATTTTGGGTTTGTTCGCTTAATTTTTTAAATGTCATAGAAAATTTTTGTAGGGTATATAGGGTGTAGTGTAAAGTTATACTACGTTTTCACCAGGAGTAAATCCGCTAGAGTTTTAAAATAAATCTTGAAGTGTTTTCACCAAAGAAACTGAGATTTATTTGACGTTTTCACTCTGTCATGTCATTCAATTGTCAATTTGAACAAGAGAAAAAAAAATTGGAATTGGATAGTAAACAGGAAAAAAACAGATATTTCTATTTTGTGTTGATTCTCAATGAAGAAAAGTGCGTTCATAGGTGCGTTCTACAAAATAAGGTTTGTTTGTTTTGCGAATCTTCTGATTGTGAGAAGATTTCAAGGAGATTTATTTTAAATCTTCATTTGAGGTGATTTATATTTGTATGGTAATACTACGTTTTCACCAAAAATAAATCCGAGATTTAAGGCAAGAGATTTAGAATAAATCCTGAAGTGTTTTCACCAAAGAAAATGAGATTTATTTGACGTTTTCACTCTGTCTTGTCATTCAATTGTCAATTTGGACAAGCGAAAAAAAATTGCATTGGGTAGTAAACAGGAAAAAAAACAGATATTTCTATTTTGTGTTGATTGTCAATGAAGAAAGTGGGTGTTCATAGGTGCGTTCTACAAAATAAGGTTTGTTTGTTTTGCAAACCTTCTGATTGTGAGAAGATTTCAAGGAGATTTATTTTAAATCTTCATTTGAGGTGATTTATATTTGTATGGTAAATCTACGAGATTTAAAGGAGATTTATGGTAAATCCACTTAAATCCCGGATTTACCTTTGGTGAAAACGTAGTATAATACTACGTTTTCACCAAAAATAAATCCGAGATTTAAGGCAAGAGATTTAGAATAAATCCTGAAGTGTTTTCACCAAAGAAAATGAGATTTATTTGACGTTTTCACTCTGTCTTGTCATTCAATTGTCAATTTGGACAAGCGAAAAAAAATTGCATTGGGTAGTAAACAGGAAAAAAAACAGATATTTCTATTTTGTGTTGATTGTCAATGAAGAAAGTGGGTGTTCATAGGTGCGTTCTACAAAATAAGGTTTGTTTGTTTTGCAAACCTTCTGATTGTGAGAAGATTTCAAGGAGATTTATTTTAAATCTTCATTTGAGGTGATTTATATTTGTATGGTAAATCTACGAGATTTAAAGGAGATTTATGGTAAATCCACTTAAATCCCGCGGATTTACCTTTGGTGAAAACGTAGTATAATACTACGTTTTCACCAAGAGTAAATCCGCTAGAGATTTAAAATAAATCTTGAAGTGTTTTCACCAAAGAAACTGAGATTTATTTGACGTTTTCACTCTGTCTTGTCATTCAATTGTCAATTTGAACAAGAAAAAAAATTGCAATTGGATAGTAAACAGGAAAAAAACAGATATTTCTATTTTGTGTTGATTGTCAATGAAGAAAGTGGGTTTAAATAGGTGCGTTCTACAAAATAAGGTTTGTTTGTTTTGCAAACCTTCTGATTGTGAGAAGATTTCAAGGAGATTTATTTTAAATCTTCATTTGAGGTGATTTATATTTGTATGGTAAATCTACGAGATTTAAAGGAGATTTACGGTAAATCCACTTAAATCCCGGATTTATCTTTGGTGAAAACGTAGTATAAATCTACGAGATTTAAAGGAGATTTATGGTAAATCCACTTAAATCCCGGATTTACCTTTGGTGAAAACGTAGTATTAAATTCAATTTGAATAGTTTTAAGGTTCGGTCAAACAGAACGCGAAACGTCGATGAGGTATTTGCCCGCCACCGAGTTCTTTAAGGCCAGGCGCGCACATTCAATTTTTAGTTTCGCAACTGTTTAGTTGCTAAGAGCTACGTAATCATGTATTTAAAGTGTTTTATCCTGCCTGTGTTTTGGTTGACATCAGAGGACTCGGTGGCGGGCAAATACCTCATCGACGTTTCGCGTTCTGTTTGACCGAACCTTAAAATTATTCAAATTGAATTTAACTTGGAAACTCTGGATGACAACGTAATCATGGACAACGAGGAAGTAGTCTCGTTCTACGCTGACATTGGGTCAGCCTACCACCGCGGCTAAAACGCCATCCCTGCCCACAACCCACAAAAATCACCACTGACAACCAGGAATGAACACCCTGAGGACAATACAGTCAACCAACATTTTAAATTAAATTTTTTTTTGTCATGTAAATTTTATATAAAAATAATTAAACTTAAGTCACTGTATATAGTTAGGCCCCCCATGAGCTAACAAATGTAAATTTTCATGCATATGTAGTATCTTATTAGTTGTAAGCCAAATTGTAAATAGTATGTTCAATAAAACAAAATTGATTGAATTGAGGAATCAGAAAAATTGATCGTAAATGCAAACTATATATACTCTATGGTGCGGAGCATCGAGTATATAATAGGTGTGTTTTATTCACTGCTGCACAGCTAGCGCAGCAAAATTTCCCTCGACAAACAAAAACAATTTGATTGCTAGCAAAAAAGAAGCCAGTAAAAAAATGACTGTTGCTGGTGATAGAACTTAAATTATTGAAATAAAAATGGCGCTACGCATTAAATTTTAGAATTAAACATAATGTACATACATGTTTTGACATAAGATTTTGATATTTTTTGTAATAATGACCAACATTAAAATATAAATTGAAACTGACATTATGGAGTAGGTTTGATCGTTTTATTCGCACTTGAATGCTGCGCTGGGCTATGCAGCAATGAAAAAATACACTTTATATATGAGGATGGACTTGGTCAAAACAACAGAATTTATTTTCTGAGAAAAAAGAATTATAGAAGGCTCTGAATACTTAGTTCGATCATATAAAAAAAAAATCAGAAAAAAAAATAATTAATTAAATATTTAAAAGAACAGACATTTTTTCAATATCATCATTTGTCTCTCTCGCTATCTCTCTGTTTCTTTAATAAATCCATTCAGAATGTATGTCAGTTGTGATATTTAATCATTTCTTTTATGAAATACGCAGTTCGCGCGAAAAATACATACTTTTGTGCATTGCTGTACAAAATATCTTCACTAAATTTTGCCAGGAAATAGAATGATACGAGCATTATTTTGAGCGACAAATTTTGAAAGCCACCGTATTTCCGAAAGTGATTTTTGTCCAGGCAAATCAACAACTGATCAGATCTTTACCCTTAAGCTAGCCCTAGACGACGAACATGCTCGCTGAACTTGTTCGTGCTCGCCATGTTTTCGTCGTGTAGGGGCTGGTTCGCGAACCGCTCGCTGTTGGCAAAAATTTCGATTTTCTCATGTTCGTTGGCCTCGATGTTCGTCGTGTAGGGCCATGTTCGCGAGCAAATCTTATATTTACCGTGAACGTCGCACAGTGGGTCCTCTTCATACATAATAGTGCTCAAAATACGGTTTTCAATTTTTGTCAATAAAAACAAAATAAAAATGCCTAACCAATATAAATATTATAACAAATATTATAACACAGTATTATCTTTGCTCTCTGTCTAACGGCCAAGTTACGGTACATTTAAGTTGTCTGTGTCATTGGTTTTTCATTAAACAAGCGGAAGTTTTAATTGTGTGCAGTTTTCTTTTATTTTTAAAAGTCAGAACTATATTCATTATTACTAATATTTTCATTTTTAAAAGCAGTTAGTATCTATTTATAACAGTTTTTAGCATTTTTAACAAGACTCTGAATTTTGAGACTGCTTAGTATCAACAGGACCCACTGTGCGTCGCACATGCTTACTCTGTGAAGAATCAACACGAAATGAATGTTCGCCAAATGTGTTCTCCCTGTAGGGGATAACGCAAACGAACAAGTTCGGCGAGCATGTTCGTCGTTTAGGGCTAGCTTTAGGCAGGCGATGGAAAAATGTCTAGAATTTAACATCCCAACACACCATCTGTTTATAGACTTTAAGGCCGCCTATGATAGCATAGCCAGGGTAGAACTTTACAAAGCCATGACAGAATTCGGCATCCCAAATAAATTGACACGACTATGTAGGTTGACCATGACCAACGTAACAAGCCAAGTAAAAATAGCCGGATTGCTATCCAGACCAATCAACATTTTTAATGGACTCCGACAAGGGGACGGTTTGGCCTGCCTCCTCTTCAACCTGGCGTTGGAGAAAACAATCCGTAACTCTGGCACGGCAACAAGAGGGACCATCGTCAACAGGTCCAGCCAGTTACTGGCTTACGCAGACGACATTGACATCATCGGAAGAACCGAACAAGCTGTACACGATTCCTTCATCCAGATCGAGCAGGCGGCACAAAATCTGGGGCTGCATATTAGAGCTGTGCCAATCGTTCATTTTGAAAGACCGAATTAATCATTGATTGATTGAATCAAGGATTCGGTCTTTTCAATCAATCGTTCATTCAATCATTTTTTATCCATCCGTTTCGTTCCGAACGAGATATAGACCGACACGAAATGTTTTCAATCCTTCATTCAACTAAAATATTTTTTTTTCCAATCGTTTCGTTCAGACCGAGACCGAAACAATGTGAAAATGAAAGCAAGATTGGCTTTTTTCTACTTCGTTGCTACGTTCACGCCCTCTTCTATTGTATATAAAATGAGGAATACACATTCTGTTTCATGTCCATTCCTATTTGGTATTGTAAAATGATTGAGAACAAGGTTAAATGAACGAAACATAACTTTTTTTCGTTCGTTTCGTTCATCGGTTTCAGTGGCAAGAGATTGACATTAGGATTGATTGATTTGGTCTACTTTGATTGCAATCAATCAATCTTTTTGGTGAACGGGTCACAAAGACCGAATCAATCGCGATTGACACAGCTCTACTGCACATTAGTGAAGGTAAAACAAAGTACATGGTGGCGTCGAATGCGAGAGGAACAGTTGGTCAAACAATCAAGGTAGCGGAGCACGAATTTGAAGTGGTGCAATCCCTTAAATACCTTGGGTCAATAGTAGCAGCCGATAACAATATAGAAGAAGAAATACGCGGGCGGCTTCTCAAATCCAACAGAGCCTACTATAGTCTGTCAAAGCTTTTCAAATCCAGAAATCTCACCATAACTTCAAAACTGCTGCTGTACAGGACCATGGTCCTGCCAGTACTCACATATGGATCCGAGACTTGGGTGCTTAGCAAAAGGCACTCCGACCTCTTAGCTGCGTTCGAGAGAAAAGTCTTAAGGAGAATTGTTGGCCCCATATGTGAGGAAGGACGATTCCGGAGACGGTACAATCATGAATTGTACGCAATCTACCTTGAAGCAGATATCGTGACAAAAATTAAGCTCGGTAGACTCCGGTGGGCAGGGCACCTAGCTCGCATGAGCGAAGAGGAACCTGCTCGGAAAGTTCTTTGTGGTACATTCTATGGTAGACGACAGCGTGGTAGACCATGCTTGCGCTGGAGAGATGGCGTAGACCAGGACGCCCGAAGCCTTGGGGTGCGCAACTGGATGGCGTCGGCTAGAGACCGGGATAGGTGGAGAGACTTGTTGAAAGAGGCCAGGACCGGAACCCGGTTGTCGAGCCGATGATGATGATGATGATTTTTGTCAAAACTGGTTTTATGTAAAAGGTGCTAAAATGCTTCTCTTGAAAGTATCAAGAGGAGATTCCAAAAAGGTATGGACGACTTTTGTAAGACAACCCGTTCCAGAGATACACTATACAAAACGCATTAAATTAGATTTTATCTCTCCAAATTCAAACTTTTTCGCGAGATTTGGAAACGTTTTGTAGAGATAAAATTATCAATATAATAAAATAAACTAAATAGAAAAATTATTTTTATTATTATTTTTTCAGCAACAAGATTACGAAATCTCATCGAAGCGTTCACACTGAACAGAATGAATGAATGAATGAATGAAAATTTTATTGAGACTTTAGGTATCATTTACATAGTTGTTTCATCTTATTCTATCTTTAAACATAGGTACAAAAGTGGCTATATCGTATGGCCTTCTTTAACAATTTTTCTGTGTCTAGAGTTAAGCCTCGTGGCATATCAGTTTTTATATGGATATAGTGTTATTCTGCTCGTGCTCATGAGCGATCACACTGAACAGAACCAGGATTTCATTTGACGTTTTTGTCCATTTATCCTGCTTTCTCGGATATAATTTATCTTCTCTCCTTCTCTCCCCACAATTCAAATTTCAAATAGTTACTCGAGACTCGACTCCATTATCTGCTTTTTATCTACCTCTTCTCTTGCTGACAATTTGCTGACAAAGCAGAACATTTCTAAAGGTTTGTTTGTTTTGACAATCTTGTGTTTGAAAGTAGATTTTGAGGAGATTTTGTCGTAATCTAGTAGATTTGAAAATCTGAAAATGTATGGGAAATCTAGTAGATTTGGATGAGATTTTGAGAATTTTGCTCGAAATTTAGATTTTGATTTGGTGTGAATAGCGTATTATACTACGTTTCCACTGAACAATAATCTAGATTATTTTCCAGTTTGATTTAAAATAATCTAGTAGTGTTTCCACTGGACTTGTTAGATTTATTTTGACATGTAAAATCTTAATAACAAGCAGTGTCACAATTGAAAGTTTTGTTGGCTATTTCTGCCCAAGCCTCCACCAACAGTGCTTCCTCTTTCTTCGACCACAACGTCCTTCTTTTTGATTTTGTTTTCTCTTCCTTAGAAATACAAATATTTTAAATCTTTTTTGTAACTAAAATACAATCGTATTTACCATTACGCTCCAGCCAAAAGTTTTTGCGGCATCAAGTAGTTTGAAGCTGTTTACAGTTAAGCCTAGTACGCAGATCGGGAAAAATTTTGTCTCCCATACACATTTTTTCCTGGGACAAATATTGTCTTGGATATTTTTCCGAGCAGTACGCAGCTCGCGCGCAAAATTCATACTATTGTGAATTGCCATACAAAATGTCTCCACTAAATTTTGCCAGGAAAAAGAATGATACAAGCATTATTTTGCGGGACAAATTTTGACAGCCACCGTATTTCCGAAAGTGATTTTTGTCAAAACTGGTTTTATGTAAAAGGTGCTGATGCTTCTCTTGAAAGCATCGAGAGGAGATTCCAAAAAGGTATGAACGACTTTTGTAAGACAACCCGTTCCAGAGATATACCATATCTATATATAAAAAACACATTAAATTAGATTTATTCTCTCCAACTTAAAACTTTTGCGCGACATTTGGAAAAGTTTTGTAGAGATTAAAAATGTAGAGAAAAAATTTGTCTTGTCTCGATCTGCGTACTAGGCTTTACGTTATTCGAAAAGTCTCACGCGTCTAGATGCATCGTGTAATAGCAGACCTTACAAAACCATCCCACATAAATATGATGTGAAAACTTTTATGCATGTGCATATGCATACCTTTTTTTAATTATCAGATTATGAACTACATACGTAGTAATAATGCAATTTCGAAACATTTCAAACATAAAATGTGTTCAGAGTTGAGTTGAATGTAAATTAAAAACACCTGTCTCATCACTCCGTATATAATGTTCGATGGATTTGTAGTCGTATGTAAATCGGTCTAATGAATGAAGCATATCTATCCGTCCTTTTCTAATTATAACTACCTAATTCGAAGTCGAATACATTTTTTTTCATATGGCGAAGAAGGCAATTTGCTTTTGCTGATAAAAAAGATAGAATAGAAGGGCGACAGCGACAGACAAATAAAAATTCTTCTCGTTCTTGAGTCTTTTACTCTTTAATCGCAAAAATAGTTCACTGTGATTTTTTGTTTTTAATTTTTAACTTTAATTAAAATTTTGCAAAGTTATCTCGTCGCACGTCCATTATAAACGAACTCATTTGTATTTACAAACTAAAGAGCCAATTTAAAGAATATTGATCCCGTGGAACCGCCCTAAGCCGGATTTTCTTCAGAAAAAAAGCCAGTCTGCGCTGACAGGATTGACAGACAAGAAGAACAAAAAAAACACGGTCTAGCCCCAGGGATTCAACCTCTTTCATTGCCCAACAACCGACAAAAAAAAAACAAAGAAAGTTATTTTAACTTTAAAAAAAGGCACAAAAAGTATTATTGATACATAGGTCGCGGAAGCAGGAGCAGTGTGCTGGTGTTTGGTGCTTGTAACAAAGAGAAAGAAAAGAAAACGCGAAATCGGGCGTACCTTGGTTAATTTTCTTTTAGGAATGAATATGCGAAAAGTTTGTTAAATTAATTGAAATCCAGCAACCAGCAAATGAGTCATGATCAATCAAATTAAATGATGGTTGAGTGTAAATTCAAGTGATTTCTCTCGTTTTTTTTTGTGACATAGAAATAAACAAGGAAAAGTCTACTTTTCTCAAAAAAAAAAAAAAGTTAAGTAACTCGGGTGTTGCGTTAAAGTTTCCACATAATCAATTGAACAAGTGTTGTTTTGCAAAGTGTTACCATTTGGTTTCTGGAGTTAGATACCATTTCAAAAGAAAACACATCCTGACGAGGGCAAGTTGTATTGCTTCGCCAGAGGGTACAGTACCTACCTTGATTCTACACCTTATTTTATACACATAACTAAAATGACCGAATACAAGTTGGTTGTTGTTGGTGCCGGTGGCGTGGGAAAATCTGCACTTACCATCCAATTAATACAAAATCACTTTGTAGACGAATACGATCCAACGATTGAGGACTCTTACAGGAAACAAGTTGTTATAGGTTTGTACCAAGAAATTAATACATTACATTATGTTATTATATTGTTTTCTAAGAACAATATAATATATTAGTCATCATGTTTATGTTTGAGTTTATTTATAAATAATAACACGAAGATCGAGAAATTATAAATGATAAAAAATGTAGCCCATTGCTTATTAAAGATGATCGGTAATAATTCCGAGAACTGAAGAGTCAACTGTGTATAGTTTTAAGATAAAATACACACACAAACAGGAAAGGAATATTTAGTCAGCAAACGGATAATAGTTGTACCTCCCGGTATCCGGCAACACATGTAGCCAAACACTCCATGAACCGATTAATAAAAAAAAAATTAAATATACATTATTATGATTGAAAATTGAACTTTATCTTTATCGGTTACTTCAAATCAACTCAATTTAAAAACAATCAGAGAAATATGTAATATTATGAAAGATAGGCATGTAGGTAGGTTTAATTAACATTATTTGCGCAAAAGTGTTTAGTATTGTTTGCAAACAATTTTCTGCATTTTTTTTAAGTACAGCTAGTGCATAAGAACTGTCGAAAGTTTCAGCTGAATAGTTCATTTGGAAGGTTATTTTTATTTCAACTACAGCTATAGACAAAGAAATAGCACACTTATCATTTTTCTTAGTAAAATTAAATTTATTTTCGATTATTGAACTTAAATACTTTATTTCTTATTTCATTACATGAATGACTTATAAGGATCAATTAAATTAATTAATTAGAATTTATGTAGGGTGATGGCACCAGTAGTCGGCCAGTTAACTTTTTTTTTTATCTTTGATTAGCGTTTAAAAATCACTTATTTAAGTTTTTGATAGAGTTATCAGTTTTAATGATTAATTGAAATGTGTAGATTGGGAAATTCTCGACGAATTAAGTATATTTACTACATGAAACAAATTATTTACCTTTATGGAGATGAAAGTGTGATTCTTGAGTAGTCGGCCTCTATTCGACAATTCATTTTCATACTATTTGCAATAGTAAAAAGTATCTAAGAAGCATTTTAGCATTTAATAACTATCAAAACACAATTTTATTAGAACAGGAACATGTTCGGCAACAATGACCAGCACTCTTTAGTGATTGTTTCACAACACAAACCCACCTTTCCCAGAACACCCTCAACGCTGGAATTCTTCCTGGCTTCCTCGAACCTAGTGCACACTGTTCATGAATTATATGTGTACATTATTGCTCAGTGACACAGACCATGAAGCTGTTCAACTTTCGATCAATCTCAACCAACCCGTAAACCTTACAACAGAAGTTCCTGAGAATTTCAGACGGATGGATATTGATAGACTTCACAGGGACATCGAAGACATCTTAACCCTTATACCTTCAGACAGGAATCTTCTGGCTACCCAAATCGATGCAGCGATTGTCAATTTGAACATGCCTTATCTAATGCCTTGGACAATCAAAAACAGTCTAGAATGTCAAAGGATAGGTACCAGCACCTTCCCGAGTACTTTCAGAGTCTCTATGCTCACTGCCAGCTTCTAAGAAAACGAATCAATTAAAAAATCAAGTGACCACAACTCCAAGGCGAAACGCACCTTAAAATCGCCGTGGCGCGGTGGATGTGTGCTCGCCTGTGAACCTCATGATCACAGGTTCGATCCCTGCCGTCGTCTATGTCGTTTTAATTCCATTAAAAACCTTCTAAAATTGTCATCAATGGGTTGCTGGTTTACTCATTACATGTTGTTCAGGCATAACACTAACAACATGTAATTGAGTTAAACTAGTATGCCCAACAAGGATGAACACGAATAAAATAATGTGAATTATAAGCGACACATAGAAATAAGACACGGCATTCTCCGCTTTAGTTCAGCCGCCATCCCTGGAGATAAAATATTTGAGACAACAACTTTCAGTCTCAGAACATCGTGCCACACATCTTTCCTATCCTTCTTTCTCTTCCTTAACTTCACGCCCGCGCTGTGTTCAAACATTTAAAGGGTAATCATAATCCCTTGAGCGCGTGTAGATTATAAAAAAAAAAAAAAAAAAAAAACTCCACTTAAACCGAAATAATTTTCATATCTTCATTGGTATAAGAAAACATCTCTAGCGGATCCATCAAAGTGAACCGAATACAACCAACAGAAACTTACAGATAGTTTGTAATGAGCTACCGCAAGTCAACATCATGTTCCGGAACTGTATTCAATACCACAATAATATCCAATACCAGAAAAGATTGCAAACCAGGACGTGATGCTTTTAAAGCATCAATAGGATCAATAGGAAAACAGCCATAAATACAGGAAACCATCATCAGCAGTGATACTGAAGCTACCTCGGCCCAAGACAAGGTGGAAGCATTCGCCGACTACTTCGAAGGAAACTTCACTCCGTATCCACCTACTGACTCAACTTTCTTACAAGAAGTTGAGGCAACAGTTCAACAAACACTTCGACCGAATAATTTTAATATCATCAATCCAGCAAATAATTCCACCGATGTTCCAAATTTATCCAATCTAGAGAAGGTTATCGAAATCATCGGCAATTCTAGGCCAAAAAAGTCTAATGGGCCAGATGGTGTCTCCTACTACCTACATCCTGAAAAGGTTGCTCATGCAGTAATGACTTTCCTCACAACCAGTTTAAAAAGCTGCTTAAATTACTGTTACTTCTCCCAGAAGAGAAAAACAGCGAAGATTGTTCCAATTCAGAAGGAAGATGCTTCCAACCTAGTTTCCAAGTACCAAGAGGGTGCGAGCTAGGAAGAATCGAAAAAAAAAATGTCCTCTGAGGGCGGCCCCCTTTGTAGTTAATTACCAAAAAATATTTTTTAAGTTTTCTAGCGAAAATACTCAAATATAAACAATAAACAAACTAAAAATGATCCCATAGTGCACTTACCTTTAATATCTTGCCAATTAAACCTTTTTTAAAAAACTACTTCCACTATTTTTTTTTGTCCGAAAACGAATAAGAACACAACAAACGAAATCTCGTCGCAAACTCGCATTTTCTACAAGAAAACCAGCAGCTGCAATTGAATGAAATTTTGCACCCAGGAAGAAAAACAGTTAGCCTATTAGAAAATAATTTTTGCAAGGAAGTTGAACGAAGGCCTTTACAATTACGCTGTACTTTACGACGTAGTGGCCGACCACTGGAGATGGCCGACCTTAGGTGCCATGTGGCCATCACCCTATTTAATTTCAAATCAATTTTTAAACAATTTATTTTTAAGTGATGATCATATTATTTGTGGACAAAGAAATAGTACACTTGCTATAATCATTCTAGAAAACTTTTTTGCTTGGCACCTCCGTGGTAAGCTTTCAACCAACGCTTGACATCTACTTTGCGGTATTGAGTACCAAGCATTTTGTATTCCTTGCCAAAGATCGTTAAAATTTTTATATTTTGTTTGCCCAATTTTTACCTTAACATCATACCATAGATGTTCTATTGGGTTAAGATCGGGACTTTGAGCTGGCCAGGTAAGAACATCGATTTGTTCGTCTGTAAGTCAATCTTTTACCAATTTCGATGAGTGTTTGGGGTCATTATAATGCATAAATATCCAATTTACTGGCATGAACTCAAAGGAATATGGTTCCATGGAGTCTTTTTAGTATATTAAGATACGAGAATTTGTCCATTCTTCCATCAATCCTAACCAATAGGCCCACACCATACCAGGAAAATGCGCCCCAAACCATCAAATTTCCTCCTCCGTGTTTTACAGTCTTCAAGGTATACTTCGGGTTGTAGGCTTCGCACTTGGGTCGATGGACAAACGATTTGCCATCAGGTTTAATACGGTTAACCTTTGTTTCGACGCTCCAAAGGACTCTCTTCCAAAACTGAATGTTTTTGTTTTGATGTTTTTTAGCAAGTATAAGGCGATCTCTGATGTCTTTTTTTGACAGCAACGGTTTTTTTCTGCTAACGCGCCCATACAGCTTTACATCATTAAGTCTTCTTGAGACGTTCAAACCGAATTCTTCGTTTATTTCAGCCATAATGGTAGGAGATGATTTAAAAGGGTCACACTTGCATTTTCTTGATATCGCTTTATCCACTCGTATTGATGTTTTACGAGGGGGCGGGCGGCGTAATTTATACTCAAAGCTGAAGTTTTGATTTCGTCTTACCAAATAAATTGCATTATACACCATTTTACGGGTACAGTTGAGGATTTTGGATATTTGGGAAGGATTTTTTCCATCTCGGTGAAGATCAAAAATAATATTTTTCTTTCTTCCGGAGTACAGTAAACTTTTTCTACCCATTTTGTTTTCAATATTTGTTGATTTAATGATAAAAATTAAAATACAGCACTTTCTTTCAAAACTTTCAAACGCGAAATAAAGATTTACCCATCAGACGCATTCCGCATAACGGTAAATTCAAATCATGACTTTTGTTAATGGTGTGTTTTTTTTTTGTCCATAGTTGCGTGTATGTACTTATTTTGAGGTAAGTTCTTAAATCTATAATGTCAAACTGGAAACAAAATTAGATTTGATTCTTTGTTGTAATTTAGTGAATGAGATTTTTGTCTTGAAGAATTTGTTTCAATTCAACAAAAATAATGAACAAAAAAACTGAAAACCATAAGGAATTTTTTTTTGTTGAATGGTTAACAATATTAGATTTGTATGTGAATACCTATAATGTAAATACAAAAAAAAAAGAATTCACGATAAACTTCAAAATAAAAAGTATATAGTAGACCGAGAGTCCACAGCAATTTTTGGGTGTGATTGATAACAAAAAATAATAAGCATAATTAGGCCTTTAGTAGTTATTTACAAAATGTGAACGTCTTGCATGCTCTAGTGGGAGCAATAGCGCATAAAAGTGCATCATATATGCAGCTTTTTCCAAGTCTAAATAATTTTAAGAAGAACTATGCCAAAATGTAGAGTAATGCCGGTCGTCCACTATGTGTGCGATAAGTTCAACCAACTTCGTTCTACTTTTTATTCAACTCTTTCGTTGGATAAACGAATTTACAACCTCTTACACTAGTGCAGCAACTTACGTAATTCACGTTGAGCAACTAAAGTTATAACAAAATGCGTTTGGAGCCCCGTACACATAATTGACCAATTTTCCCATATGTTGATTAACCTCGCACACCTAGTTGAACAACTCTTAAAACTTATTCCAGTGTTGAACAGCTCCGTACACCTATTTGACCAACTTACTCAAATGTTGAATAACCTCGTACACTAATTGATAAACTTGTTCGATTTTGACAGAAAACAAAGTTTTTCGAGTTGATCAACTGCGTTTTCAATATGGTTGCTCAACCAGTTGATGAACGAGTTGATAAATTCGTACACTTAACCAAGGATCACTCGTTGGGGAACGCGTTGAACGCACCACGATAAATAAAAAACTCAAACGTCAAACCTGAAATAATTTTGACATCAGTTCGGTTAGGCAATTGCATTTTCGAGGAAATTTGAGACCCTGGCATCTCGATTTTTATAAGAGGGGCTCTTAATGTCCCATATATTGGGCTTTTCCTCAATTGCTGAAATCAATTGCAAAATTAATTCCGTTGTCCACTCAGTTTTTTATCACCTTCCATGACGAAAAACCAAAATAAACTACAGTTTGCAAGTTGCAACAACTGCAAGTTCATGGCAACGCAATAGTTCAAACAAGTAGACACATTTCACTACAACCAACGCAACGCATCACAATATTACGTCAAGAGATCCCAAAGAAAATTAAAAAGTTGATCAACGCGTTGAACAAATAATGTGCAACACATTATCTTGAAAATGTTGCTCAACGTGTTGATCGGAGCAACACGAGCTCGTACACTACCCGTACAATTGTTGCGCAATTCGTTGAGCAACGGCCAACAACTAGATCCAACCCGTTGGTTGAACAGAATTGAAGGCACCGTACATTAGAGTTGAATGCGTTGAATTCGAAATTTGTGCGTTGATCGCCTAGTGGACGACCGGCATTAAGCTCACTGATTGAAAATATCGAGGTCCAAGAAGTTTTGCATGAAAAAGGCTGTGTTCAAAACGTCTTTGACTTCGATATTTGCAATCAGGTCACTTAGCTCTTCATTTTGAATGTATGGCAAATTTGTTTTCACAATTTTGAAGACTGGAAGGAACTGCATATCTGATGCACTTTTATGCACTATTGCTCCCACTACAGCATGCAAGACGATCACATTTGTAAATAACTACTAAAGGCCTATCTAATTATGCTAATTATTTGTTGTTATCAATCACACCCAAAAATTGTTGTGGGCTCTTAGTCTATAGGTATTCCGGTATTGAATTATAAAATTTTCTAATTTGAAATTTCAAAGCTGATAGGAGCCCACTTTACAAGTGAATTTCTAATTTAGTGTGTACCTAATTAGTGGTGACAGTTTTCACACACATGTTCTATTCTTCTGCTAATCTGGTAGAATTGGACATTTGTGCACGCCTCGATTCTGAAATCAAATTAAGCAGTAGATATTATTTATTTTCGAAGTACCGTGAACTCTGGTGACTTTAGCCTCTTTGGGTGACATTGACTTTTAAATGAATACTTTTTTTTTAAATTGTCAAAATTTGAAGGAGTCGTTTAATTTTTTCCAAGCTTCTTTGTAAATTTGTATAATTCAATTAATTAAAAAATCATGATATTAGCTTTAATTAAAATTAGATAAAAATATATACTAAAATTTATTTTTCTTAAAAATGTTAAACAAAAAACCACATGAAAAATGAAATATGATTGCAAAATTACTTTAACTCCGATATATGTATTGTTTTGCAAATTAAATTCTCTTCATTCTACCCTTGTAACTACTTTATAAACAATAAATTTTATTTTGTTTATAATAAAAACTAAATGGTGGGGTGACTTTGGCTTTGTGTGGGTGGGCAAAGTCAACCTCTTAAATTTTGCACTAGACTTTGTTTAATAAAGATATTTGTCTTTTTTTCTTAGAAAATAATTAAGTAGCCTCAAACATACAAAAAAAATGGACACGAAAAGCCTTATAAAAACTATAGCTCTGCAAAATTAGAAGCTGATTTATAGGAAGGCCGAGAAGGCAAAATGTCTTTAAATCATGAGTGACGAAGATATAACGGCCAGCGAAAATTTTTTTATCAAGGCTGCTGACTATTTTTGGTCAGGTTTGCAATAAAGAAAAAAATATCATTTTATGTCGGCTGCATCTTAAATGTAGACAAGGATGAGTTAACAGTCTCATTCCTACGAAGATGTGCTGTAATACAGCTTTATATACCCAGAAAAAAAGACGTTGCACAAGTAAACAAAAGTGATCTAGAAAAAAAATTTCCTGTTGCAACAGTTGATTGCCGAGAGAGACTGTTTTTTTTCAATATCCTTTCAAGGATATGACAACTTAAATTACCACTAACGTACTTGCATTTTAAAAAAAAAATTCATGAACCAAAAACTCAGAGTAAATTAATAAAAAAAATACCTACGTATAAAAAAAAAATCTGCTTTTTCATTTGGGTTGGGTGAGAGTGACTTGCTGCTTGTAGTTCATATGAAAATGAAGAAAACGTCCTTCCGGCCAAACTCACCTTGAATAGGATGGTGACTTTGGCCACCTATATTTTAGCATCTATATATAGAACTGATCGATAGATTTGTTCAAGACTTATGATACCTATAGAGTGAGCAAAGTAGGTAAAAAGGTTGAAATCTTCATTAAAAAAAAATTATTGCAAAAGATATTCACATTTTTATATGAAAAAGTGCCAAAGTCACCCGAGTTCACGGTATTGTCAGTTTGTTTGTTTGTGTAGTACCCCTTGGCATAGTTATATACTAACTTAGTGCCACTTTTTGTCCCACACCATGGTCTCGCCATGTACATTCGGAATGATGTTGCCTACCAACTTCAACCTCAGTATGGCCGCTGTTCAAATACGAACTTTAATTTATGTGGCTTAAAATTACAGTCTGTAAACACATCATAAACGCTTCATTTAGATAACAATCTGACTTCTAACGAATCCAAAGCTGACTTCATATTAAAAATTGTTACCCATTTTTCTCGAACTGATCGTTATCACGGGCGATTACAATGTTCATAATTGTACTTGGCTCCGTTATCTTTGCTGAGTTATACCATTTGACACAGCTTGTGAACGAACAAACTCGAATACCTTATGTTGAAGGTCATTCCGCAAATATGCTTGATCTGATCCACACAGCTGATCCTGATAAATTCGCTATTTGCGTATTAGTACCTCTAGGCACTTCGGACCACTGTATCATATCACAAAATTCTTCAGAGAATCGTTTGGCAATATAAGAAAGCCAATTGGGAGGGACTTAATATTTTTTTTCGAAGCTTTAACTGATCACTTTGCTTCCTCGATAGCGACATAGAATCCAGTGCCGATATGATAACAGGCTTTATTCTCAATGGAATGAAAACATTTAACCCTAACAAGGCAGAAGGAGTTAGTTCTTCGTACGACTATGGTTGTAAAGAGGTTAATAGGAAGGGAGATTTAAGCTTCCGATGCTACAAAACAAGCCCCACTCAAAAAAACCGAAAAAAAGTACAGGCAAGCGAAGAATACCTGCACTCTTCATAATCGAAGAACAAAGTTCTTGTGTGACCAAAATATAGGTCAAAAAATACTACAATGCCCCAAAGTAAGGTTTTTTGTAAAAATGTTAAAAACTGTTCCAAGTCATCGGTTCCAACACTCGTTCACAATAACACTCCTTTTGCCAGCAACGCAGTAGGATGCTAATTCGGCCCGGTCTAAAGCATTTGATAGAGTTTGGTACGAAGCTCTTTTATCAAAAATGCGTGCATTGGTAACGAAGAGTCTCTCCTTCGTTGGATTAGAAATTACCTTTCGGAACACTCAATACAAATTAGGTTGGACTGTTTCAAGTCTGATATTCATAAAATAAATGCTGGTGTGCCCCGAAGCTCCGTTTTGTCCCGACACTTTTCTTTATCTTCATAAATGATCTTTTGGCTGAAACTTGTAAATCACTTCATTGTTTCGCTGGCGGCAGGACCCTCAGATTTTCATATTCGTTTCCAGACTCAGAACCCTATTCTTCGGCTGTGGAATTGAAACGGCATTGTATGATAAGCTCATTAGATTCTGATCTAGACAGCATTATACAATAGCAACCGCTGGAATTTAATGCTTCGAAAACATAATACTGTCTTCTGTCGGCCAAGCGAAATATTCCACCCATGTCATTATCTATGTCCATGTCATCAATTGTGTCATCATGTCATCAATTGTTAAACGATCATATATTCGACGTAGTTAAAATCGTAGCGAAATGTTAGGTTTTCTTAAAAGAAATGCATTTCCCCGTTTGATCTGGCTACGATCTATAAGGCACACATCCGCCCAAAACTTGAGTATAACTCTCATATCTGGGCTGATGCCCTCATTACTCATTTGAACCTGATGGATAGAATTCAAAATAGAGCCCTAAGACTTATGAGAGACACATCCATAACAGAAACTTTTGTTTCTCTCGAACATGGGCGTAACGTCTCCTGTCTTTCACTGTTTTATCGCTTTTACAATCGTCAATGTTCAATTGAAATAGCCAGTTGCATTCCTCCCCTCAAACAATTCTAATTTAATACTCGTCTAGCTGGGAATGCTCATCAGTTTACTTTACTTAACTTTGGACGTAAGTTTTTCTCAATTTCTAGAACTTTTTGACTTATGAGGAAGATTTTTTTGTTGGATAGCCATTGCTTCATAGACTTAGCCATATGCTTCGAATCGTTGTCCTATTGAAATGAACACTGCAAGAGGATTTCCTCCTCGAAATACGGGAGAATTGTATCCCGTAGGATTTCCTTTTATTATAAACGGTCCATAATACCCACTATCTGATGAAGTAGCCCTATACCGTGCCAAGAAAAACATCCCCAAACGAGAATGCTACTCCCAGCATTATTAATAGGCTTTATTCTGTATATTTTGATCATATTCCTGATGGATTCCGCGTCCCACATATTTTTTCCCATCTGACCCAAATCGATTAAATTTACACTCATCGCTCCATAAGATATTTCGCCACCAACTTTGAACTTTTACCCGCTACCTTGCAAACTGCAGCCGGGGTGACAGATTGCGCTTAGAGACATCTGGTTTTTTCTGGCATTGTTTGGACGATTTGCCATAAAACCAGACGTCTCTGAGCACAATTTGTCACGTCGGCTGCAGTTTGCAAGGTAGCATATTTCACAAGTTACATGCAAACGGTTTTTAAGCCTACTTAAAGACATATTTACACTATGATCTTGTTCTTTTGCATGATTAATTGTTGGCGCTTTGCTCAGGCGGGCGATGGCAACATCAGTTCGAGGGGTAATTTTTCTGGTTCTACTCTTACGAATTTTGTTTTGAAATTCTCCTTCTTGGCAATGGTGAAAAGCATTTATAACAATCTTATTCTTCCTTGAAAATTCTAATTTGCGCTCTTCTTGACCTTCTTTCTAATAATGAAGAACCCTTAACCTTAAGGCCTCTACTGATTGCTGATTGCAACTAAAAAATTGGCTGGTTAAAAAATATGAAAAAAAGGTTAAAAAATTTTGCTTGTTGATTGAAAAAGTCAACATTTTGGTGAGATTTTCCTCTAATTAAAGTTTTTGATCACTACTTAGCAATTGGTAGAACGAAACGCTGCACTGAAGACCAACGCGCAGCTATTTTATCTATGCATAGCACCCGAGAATCAATTATGAAAATAGCAACAGTAATTAGACGCTCTTCAAGAAACATTAAAGAAACTAGAGGGCGTCCATCTAAAATGTCTGCAAAAGAGAGGGGTCAAGTTGGTGAGGAAAGTTAACGAGTATCCTTTTATGTCCTTAAAAGATCTACAGCTAAAAATAAAGTCGCAAGTAAGTGCCAGATCTTCACGCTAGATCTCCAAGGAAGGTGCCATTGCTAAAAAAAATACATACTTAGAAGCGTATTCCTTTTGCCAACATGTACCATATAAAGACGATTCCCTTAAGGCCAAGAAACAGTGGAGGAATATACTTTGGAGCGTCGAAACGAAAATAAATTTAATCGGAATGGACGGTAAACAATTTGTCAGCAGCCCAAAGTGTGAGGCCTAAAATCCAAGGTACACAAAACGAACTGTAAAGCATGAAGGTAGCAGCATAATGCTATGAAGATGTTTTTCTTGGTGGGGAGTTTGTCCAATATTTCTTATAGATTGTAAAATGACATAAGAGTAATATCTTGCATGCGGACAAATTGCTGACAGTTATGTTGGTGTGGGCCGATCAAAATATTGGCCTTAAATTGCGTTTTCAACAGGATAACGACCCCAAGCATACTGCAAAGCCAACAAAGCTCTGGTTTCAAAGAAATAAAATTGACGTTATAAAGTGGCCCTTTAAATCCCTGCACCTTCATCCTATTGACAACCTCAAAAATGAGCTAAAGATTGATGTTAATAAAAAGAAACCTTCTAACAGAGCGGATCTCTGGAGAATTGTCCAAGAAGTTAGGAATTCGATTCCCAGAGCGTTAGTAGACTCTAGGCCGAATCGATAATAAAGATTTTTCAACAAAACATTTATGTGCTGATTAATAAATAAAGAGAAATGACATTGGTTATCAGAATGTCTTTTGAATATTTGCCATATATATTACTAAAAATTAGACAGTGTTGCTATTATTTTTGCCATGGCCGGAGACCTTTGATCACAGAAAGTCGGAATGTTTCATGTATTTCCTTGTTTTATCGCTTCTTTCACAAGCAATGCTCACTCGAAGTAGCCAGTTGCATTCCTCCCATTTATCAGTTCACCGGTGATGCCCGCTTCTCTAGGAATGCTCATCAGTTCACCCTTAATTCTAATTTTGGTCGTACCGTCAAATATAAAGATTCGTTTTTTAGTCCTACAAAGTTAAAGCTTAAAATGACGTTTTACAGGAAAAAGTCGTAAACATTTATTTAATTTTTTTATTATTTATTTAAAATGCTCTTTTTGAATAATCACAAATTTTCATATTGAATTTTATTTGTATTTATATATGAATTTTTTAAACTGCAATCATTTGTTTTCTCAAGTTATAGGTAGATATGTTAAATAATTTCTATCATACATCAAAATTAAAAACTCCTTTTTTCACCAAATACACATACTCCAAAAAGTTTCCGTACAGTAGACTAATTTTTTATTTATTTGCAAAAAAAATAGTAATGAGTAATAGAATAGATGAAGTGGGAACACAGAACGAGAATATGTTTTCTCCCATCATCTTTTTACCGTATCCCGTTATGATCATTATGATCGGGCGAGTCTGTCAAATGGCGACAAAAAAGTTTCCGTAAAGGCCACACTTTTTGCAATAGTTGGCAAATGTAGAGGGTGTGATTAGGAATTGCGTTGTGTTTTTGAAAATTTAAGTGTTTTTAATAACATTTTAGTTAAAAACATTCTTTTGTCCCAAGGAAATAAAAATGTCAACTAAAAATAAGCAAATTTTCTTGGCTAACACGAAAACTACTCTCGACTTGAGGAATAAAGGAAAGTCTCTGGGTGAAATCGCGAAAATTGTGAAAAGACCGCATTCTTCAATTCAGTACGTGTTACAACAACAACAAACAACAAAAACAATTGCAAACAAAAAAGATCTGGACGGCCAAAAAAAAATTGATCCTCGTATGGAAAGGAGAATACTTAGGAGTATTGCAGAGGATCCCAAGTGCACCCGTTCTTGCAGGTAAATTATAAAAGATCGAAGGACCTGATGTGTGTCCCCAGACAATACCAAATCTGTGGACCAGAAATGGATTTTATGGTCGAGTTAGCCGGAAGAAGCCATACATTTGAAAAGCAAATAAGAAAGCCAGGCTGTATTACGCTATGGAACACTTGGGTAAGGTCAATTCGTTCTGGGATCAGATTATATTTACGGACCAAAGTAAATTTAACATCTTTGGCTCAGATGGTCGTCGTATGCACTTGAGAAAGCCAAGCACTGCTCTGTATTCCAAAAATTTAATCCCTACTATAAAGCATGGCGGCTGCAATGTTATAGTGTAGGGGAGTATGGCTTCTTCGGGCGTTGGAAACCTGCTTTTTATAGAAAATACCATGGACAAATATGGATACTTGGAAATACTTAAAGAAAATCTCCGTGTAAGTGCTGGAAAACTGGGTCTCGACATCAATTTTATCTTCCAACAAGACAACGATCCCTAAAACACTTCGATGCTGATTATAGAATGGTTGTAATACAACGTTAAAACAAAGGTTAAACATCCCGCTCAATCTTCAGACCTCAATTAAATGGAGCATCTGTGGGAGCACTGGAAAAACAAAATTCGGGAGCACACAATTAGCAGCAAAACATACCTATTAGATATGTGTTGTTTTTTTGTTACGTTAAGTTAAATGTTTTACTTTTTTTTTAAGGAAATCAACAAAAAAAAATTAAATGTACGGAGACTTTTTTGTTCCTTTTTTCATACTTTGTGCTCTGAATTATTTTTTATTTTAAGTATTTTCAATAAAGTGTTGTTTTTTTACTGATTTTGTTTTGAGTTGTTATCATTTATTTAATTTCTAGTCGTTTTTAGTTATATTTGTTCAAATTCAATAGATAATCACAGATTAAACAGAAAATTTACTACTGTACGGAGACTTTTTGGAGTATGAGTATCTAAGTTATGTCTAATCACACCCCTTAAAATATCAGTTTTTTTCATGTGAAAATAAATCAAATCAACTTTTTTTTTTAAATTAAATTCGACTCTTAACGAAATATTTAATACATTTGAAATGTTTGCAGTCCCTATTTATTTTTTTCAATATTGATTTCATTGTGTATGTACCTAATATTCTTACAAATTTGTTGAGAATGACCCATATAGGGCAAGTATTGCTTTCGTGTGGGAAACACATTTTTTGAGAACTTTTCAATCTTAAAATTACGGTGGTGGGGATGTTCAAGAAAATGTTTTTCGTTAGACCGTCCGTCGATCTGTACTTCGTGAGTCTGTGTTCTTTTAATTGAATCGCTCATTTTGCACACAAGTATGTTCTAGAATGTTTGTTTTAAATTATTTGTATTACATTCCAAAATTTTACAAATTGTTTATTAATTTTGTCATTTATAGCAACTGAAAAGGCTTCCATAACACATTTAAAAAGGCAGATATTTTATTTTTTTGATTGTGTTCCTAATCAAATGAAGGACTACATATGTAAATGTCAACTTTAAATTATACAATTATGTCTGTGCAAGTATATAAGAAGTATGCATCATTAGCACTCGATGCAAATACAAACTTTTTGTGCATAGTTAAATATATCAATTGGGTCATATCCATTTGATCTGAATTCATTAATTAAGATGAACTCTAAACTCCGCCCTTGGCTTAAGATTTTTCTTCCCTTCGTTGTGTCTATTCTATATTTCTGCTATTTGTTATTGTCGTCAGCGTTTTTATATTCTCATACGATTGTTCTTTTTTTTTTGTATTATTCATTCTAATTCAAAAATTTTATTGGAATCAATTAAAGGCGAGATATGTGTGCTGCAGAGGCTAACTGGCTTTCCCGGCTGGCTGTGCCGTAGAAGAGTTGTTCTTCATCATAAGCCTATATAACGAATCTTTTGCATATTACTCATCCAACACTCACTTTCTGCTGTTTATTAAACAAATATTTACAAACGGCGATCGTTTTTTGTTGTTATGTGTGTGAGCTCTTCCAATCGGTCCCTTGTATGTGACTTTTGTTTGATATTTTTGTATAGCATCAACTAAGCTTTTGTTTAATGATGATGAGAAATGAATTAACAGTCAAAAAAGAAACTAATTATATTTAATTAATTAATCTTATCGCCGCACTCTCGAAGGAAGTTAATGAAAACCATAACAACAACCGCATTTTTTTAAACTTATTCAAATAAATTCAATTTTTTTATTTATATGAATACATTAATTTTAATAGGTATTTTTAATACATACATACATATGTACATATGTCTTTTGAGTTATAAAACTATTGTCCATATGGTTGTGAATGTTTATTAATATTTATTTTTTTTGCAGATGGCGAAACATGTCTTCTAGATATTTTGGACACCGCTGGTCAAGAAGAATACTCGGCGATGCGAGATCAGTATATGCGAACGGGTGAAGGATTTCTTCTTGTGTTTGCAGTAAACAGTGCCAAATCTTTTGAGGATATAGGTAAGCTGAATTAAATATGGTTGCAGTATTCATAATACCCGGAAGCAAAAGTTTGGCTTTTTCTGATATGAATATTTTTTTTTCATTTTTTCATATTTTATTCAGGAAATATCCATTTTATAGATCTTTGCGAAAGATAAACTCTTTCAAGTTTATGAAATTAAATTTCCCAGTATAGTGATCTTTGGCGTAATGCTTAGTGGACTACCATGTCTAAAGTTTGTGTTCGATTTCCAGTCGCTGCCACTTAAAAAACAAATGTTTTTTAGGAATATTGCTTCTTGCAAAGACTGACAAATCCTTCATGAGTATAACGTGTCATGAAAAACAGTTTCTCATCGTATTGGTTTGGAAATCATAGGTCCAGCCAACAACACTCACGTTCGTTGATTGCGGGGCAGTTGTAATTCAGTGAGCCCTGATTCTACAGGATATGTTGCGCCCTAAATTTGTTTTTTTTTTTTTTTTTAATTTATAAAACCACATCATTAAACAAGCCCTGCTGGCAATTTTATAATCTATATCCAGTAATCTGTTCAAAAACTTAGTGAGTATATCTCAAGCAGTTTAGAGGATCAATCGCTTCAGTTTTACCCATACTATCAACTAGAAGAATTAAAGTTATTTTGTTTTTAAGATTAACAATCATCTATTCTTCAAAAAGTGATTTTAAGAAATTTTTAAAACCTACATTCATAATATTGCTTGGTATGATACCAACACGAAGTAAAGGGAAAATGTATTTTCTTTGAAACGGGTTTTCAAGTCTGAAACTCACAATATAAATGCTGGTGTGCCCCAGGGCTCTGTTTTGTTCCGACCCTCTTCCTCATTTTTATTAATGATCTCCTGTCTACAAATTCTAATCTAATTTATCGTTTCGCTGACGATAGTACTCTTAGCTTTTCATATTCGTTTTCAGACTCACATCCCTCCTCTTCGGATGTGGAACTGCAACGACAAAGTATGATAAGCTCATTAAATTACGACCTGAACAGCATTGTACAATGGGGAATAAGAAACCGCGTCGAATTTAATGCTTTGAAAACCCAATGCTGTCTTATAACGTTAAAGCGAGATATACCCCCTTACCACTATCTATGAGTGGCACTTGCATCAATGAAACTGAACATCTCGATATTCTTGGTATGTGCATCACGAACCACCTCTTGTGGAACGATCACATACGCGATGTTGCCAAAAATGCCGCAAGATGTTTCCTGAGACGGAGAAAGAAATTTGTCTCTCCTTCTGATCTGGCTACAATCTATAAAACCTATATACGTCCAAAACTTGAGAATAACTCCCATCTATGGGCTGGTGCTCCAGTAACTTACTTAAGTCTCTTGGACAGTATTAAAAAAAGAGCTTTTAAAATGATTGCTGACAATAACATTATTGACTCATTTACGTCACTCCAACCTCGTTGTAATGTTTCTTGCCTCACGCTTTTTACCGTTATTTTAACGGATTATGCTCTAGTGAAATAGCCAGCTGCATTCCTCCCCTTAAACAATTCAACCGTAATACTCGCACTTCTAGGAATGCCCATCAGTTTACCCTTGAGCCCAACTTCGGCCGTACTGTGAAGTACAGAGATTCGTTCTTCAGCCGTACTACGCGAATGTGGAATTCCTTACCACACTCTGTCGTTGCAATGTTCAAGAATTCAAAACCAATGTACACCGACACCTCCTTTCTAACCCCTCCCTTTTTCCCTAATGTTCACACTGTGTCTGACATATTAAGGGTATACAAAAAACCTTTAAGTGTGTGCTAATTATAAAAAAAAAACCATCTTAAGAAGATAGGTTCAAGCCCAAGGGTGAACAGTTTGAATAGAATAAGTTTATGTGAAATTTTGTCAAAGGCCTTACTAAAGGATAGGAATTCAACAAAGTTAGTCGTTGTGGACCTACCCTTGTCAAAGGCGTGTTGTCTAGAGGAAATGAGAAAATTACAACGAAAACTTAAAATATTCAAAATGCTTTCAAAGATTTTGGGAATATGTAGAAAAAGGTCTTCCATAACTGACGGAATTCGCCTTGAGATAGGGATAAGCCGAAGATTTTTAAGAAGGGAATATACGAGTGTTGAAGAGCATTTTTTGAGAAATATGGCGGAGATACCATCTTGGCCGGGAATATACTATACTATACTATATTGAGTTGATTCAGTTTATTTTCGATGAGAGTAAATAATTGAAATAATTAGAATCAGATATAAAAGAGTCTTCGGTAAACGATTGTTTAAAAAAACTAGCAAAAAAGTTGGCGATTATTTGTGGTTCATTTGAAATTGAAAGAAGGATTAAGGGTTTTAATAAGATTGCTTTGGGTTTGGATTAAATAGCGTTGATAGAGGAAGTTTTAAGGTTCGGCAAAGTGAAGATAAGTAAAAAAGATAATTAAAGTAGTCAGTTGGAGATCGAGAATGAAGGAAAATGAACCAAAACTTATTCCCTTTATTTATTCATATAAATAAAAAGACCTCTCGCATTCTGGTAATAGAAGGAAAGAGGTATTTTTGACAGAGCATTTCGCTATGAATCTAAATATACCTACGGAACAAAGTTTACAGCAAGAAATATATATGATATGTATATATATTTTTATATTAATCACTGATTCGACTTTTTGAAATAATAATCAGGATTAAGAATTTTTATTAAATTTTATACCCATAATGACTAAAAGAATTGCCATCAAACGACATTTTTTGGATTGGATTTTTTGAGGAAACTGTCATATTTTGTTCCAAATTTTTAAACAATATGTACAAAGTTAAAGTAATATTAAATTCTAAAATGGGCGAACACTTTAAAGAGTCTAATGTTAAGGTGTTAAATTAATACTACTTAATAATTTGCTAATCATAAAGCTGTTGACTAACTTTTTTAAATTCCCATAGGGAGTTATTGTAATCGGTCCAATTTGTCAAATTGAAATTTTTGACATTTCTCGACGTTTCAAGGTCCCTAGTCTTAATTTTAAACCATTTCTAACTAGCAAGATGCTAAGCTGATTTTCAAATAAACTGCAAATGAACAACTTTAGATAAGTGAAAAAGTACGTGCAAGAAAAATATTGAACATAGTTACATACACTTTTTAACTAATATCGTTCTTTGTCAATTTTAATTTTGAACCCAGCAGTTTGTGTAAAAAACTAAGAAAAACCACCGATTTCCACATTCGTAAATGTCAAAATGTCGTTCCTGCATTTCATACAATTTGTTCAAAAACAAAAAAGTAAAAAAGGCTTTTTGTAACGAAGTTATAGTAGGTAGAATTGTTATGGTAGAAATCGTCAAGTAAAGAAAAAATTAACAGGTGCGGGAAAAAATAGAAAGGGCTGAAATTTGGCATGATCATTGGTTATGGCACTCTTTATGAACTGAGACAGTTCCTCCCCGATCCGGTTATTCTCAATGATAGGTCAAATTGCATAAAATAGTTTGTGTAAAGGCATTGTCCAACAGCTCCCGTTCTAAAAGCGTACCGTGTAGAATTCAAAATTACAAATTATTATGTTGACATCGCCGCGTTAGAAAAGATTTTTTCGTGAATTATTTTGTGTTAATTTATTTTGAATGATATGTTGAAAAATCATACAAAAATATTGTTGTAAAGAACGCGCTGCTGACAGCTCTCTGTCTGACGCTCTCACACGCGTCGTTTAGAACGTCACGTCAAAACACTCAAAACAACGTTAAAAATAGGATCTTTTTGACAAGGACTTTAGAGAACAGATTTACTCTACAAACGTGTAGGCCAAGCAATTAAAAATTTATTGAAATTCAAAGAATTTTAAAATTAACTATTTTGTGGACTTTCTTCCACACCAACCTAGTGGTTAAGTGCCAGGTGCTATTTTTAGCTGTTATCCCTTATTTCACTGAGTTTCACTCTCTGAAAAGTTAGATAAAAGTACCTAATTTTCCACTTTTGTTGTGACGTAGTTTAGCAAAAGGGGATTGGTTTAATGTTATAGAAGTTTTGAGGTTCAACCAGCAATATTTTCAGCCCACCTTTTATTCGTGACATCCTTCAAAAGTTCAAAACTCTAGTTCTTGATTGAACAACACAGTACGTAATTATAAATGGGTTGATATTCAGGTTCTTACATACAAGCGTAGACTTGATTTGCAAGTAAATTCTTTTTGTAGTTAAGTAGCCTGATCCTGTGACCAGTTGGCTAGTTGACTGATTAAGCGGTGAGCTATACCACCCATTAGGAGCAATAAAACTTTTTTAGCTGAGATGTATGATTGGGGGTATGAAACCTCGAAAAAAAAACTTTTACGCTACTGAAATCACTTTACATATATGCAAATAAAATCTATAAGATGGATGGTATGCAAAAGGAAACATAAAATTTTAATTAATGGTGTAGCGGCAAATTTGTCAAAATGTAACGACTCATAGGTATAAAGTAAGGTTGTTGGGTAGCGCAAAAACTCTTTAATGTCTCAACAAATCAACAAGTTTTTCAATATGCTCTTCGTTCGATCTCTGTTTCATACCTTGATGCGCCTATTACAATAATCGAAAACAACCCTTATAAATATGAAAAACAACAAAGCAGCAGGGCTGGATGGAATTCCAACTCAATTTTATAAAAACTCTATAACTTCTTTTTTAAATATTTTTCTTGTGTTATTTAATAAACTTTTTGAAAACGAAGAAATACCTCATCCATTTCTGAAGTCAATTTTTAAAAGGGAGATCCAACCATATCAGCTAATTATAGATGTAGCTCAATTTTACCCCGCTTGAGAAAAAGATTTACCCATATTCTCTATTGTAGGCTTATGAGGTGGTTAGAAGAGAACAAATTATTAAGCATTTTTCTAGTGTGGCAAAAAGGTTCATCGACAGCAAACAAAAGCTCTGCCTTTTGTATACGAGTAGATTTTAAGGCGGCTTTTGACCTCAACTAAAGGTTTATCGACGAAATTTCTGCGGCTATATAAACTTCTTCTCACCAATACTTGCGCTTCTGTTTCGAATAGTAGCTTTATGTCCGCTTTCGTTAGCACGTATGCTGGTGTGTCCCAAGGTAGCCCCTTAAGCCCTTTAATGTTATCTCTGTTCATCGATGATTTTTCCTGTGAGTTTCCTGTTCCTGGTCAAGTTAGGTATATTGTTCTGCTTATTAAGGTCCTGCTTTATTCTGACGATCTTGTTGTTTTGACAGATAACCCCACCACCCTTCAGCTACAAATTAATAGATTGAAAAGATTTGGTGACATAAAAATAAAAAAAATATGATTTTCAAAAGTACCCGTCGAAAGAGATAAAATTTTTCACTCCTTCTGATCTGGCTGTAATATACATATAAAGCCTATATTCGCCCAAAGCTTGAGTACAATTCCCATATTTGAGCAGCTGCTCCAATAATCCACTTGAGTCTCTTGGATAGAATTAAAATGTTTAAAAAATGATAGGTGATGAGCACCTCCACAATGTGTCTTGTCTTACTTTATATTACCGTGGTTTCTATAAACAGTGTTCTAGCGAAAGAGCCAGTTGCGTTCCTCCCCTTAAACAATTTAACCGTAATACTCGCCCTTTTGGGAATGCTCTTGAGTCCAACTTCGATCGTACTGTGAAACACAGATTCATTTTTCAGCCGGACTACACGAATGCGTAATGCTCTACCTAGCTCTATTTTCCTTCTCATTGTAATATTCAGAAATTTAAAAGTAATGTGCATCGGTATCTCCTTCTAAACCTTTTAAGGGTATTGATAACTCCTTAAGTATGAGCAAATTATTAAACAAAACGAGAATGGAGTTGAAATGAACTTTTACATTTTTATTAATCATGCCTTTGGTTACCGCAAAAGTTTCTTAGAGTAAATTGAAAACTTTATGGTTATAAATATACTTTACTATGCAATGCAAAGGGGAATTATAGTAGGTATATACTTGTATTTTTATATAAAGTTAATCTATTTTATTATAAATATATTTTTTTAATCTGTATAAATATAATAAAACTTTCTATTTTTGTACGCTCGTTATTGTCAATTTTCAGCCAGACGGCAAATATTTTTTTGCATTGTTAATGTTCTTATATTTCTTACTATGTAAATACATCGTGTTTTGTTTAAAATCAAGAATTTATAATAATAATAATAATAAATACTGATCACAAATATAGAACAATAATTTCATGTGCGGTTTTCGACAACCACAATTTATTAAAACCGCAACGTTTTCTTTATTTGCAAAGTATTTTTTTTTAGGAAGTTCAACAGGTGCTTATTTTAGCATAGTGGTTAGAGGTTCCAAAACATTATTAATTAATGATAATAACCAGTTTTCAGGATTAGTACTATCTCTTCCAAGTAAAGTTTGATAGTGCACTCTATGTAGGAGTTGCACCAGAAGATGTTGGAAGGGAAGATAATTGTTCAGCCTTGTTAAGGCTGGTCAATCGGACAAATTGGGAATATCTTAAAGCATCGATATCGAACGTAAAATACTAAAAAAGATAAAATAATAATTTCTTGATTTGAACTTTAATAACATGTTAGGGGTATTATGATGCTTTATTCGATTATAATTTGCAAAATCGTGCTAGTATTATGATAAAACAGTTTTAACACCGTACTCGTTGGACAAAACTTGAGAAAAAAAGTTAAATAAACAACGATTAAGAAATTTTTATTTAAACCTCTCTTATCAGAAAATGACCAATCTCATCCAATTGAACGTACTTCTGAAATAAATACGATAAATTATCACAATCATATTTTTCTGGAATGTTCTCTTATTGGTTTACTTTTGATTTTTTTTTATTAAAAAAAAAACTATTTTTATTCAAACAACTCGTAAAAACATAAATCATTTGAAATGTTGTGATTTCCATATAAATTCCTTAAAGATAATCAACATTTCAAATTGTGATAATAAGATATTGTGGTTTGCGGTCAAGCTTTCTGACTATCTTCGGTTTTCAATAATTTTGTATCTAAGTTGTGACGTTTAGTTTTGGAATAAATAGTTTTACAAATTTTGTATATACATACATACATAACCACTTACATATAAGATAAATGTTTTATTGCTTGATATTACATTTATTATAAAACCATTTTTTGGGGGTAAAATCAGCTTAGTTACATTACATATTTCTGTTCCCGATTTCAAAAGTCAAAGTAAAATATGCGTAATGAAACTATTTTGTTAAATAATGCACGCAGAAATTTCTAATTTTTTTTTAATTTAACTTTGTGGTGTCATAACTAACATAATGGAAATAGGGATCTGATGTTTTTTTGAGAAAATGATCTTATTTTTGGATTATTCTTTTACAAATTATGTCACTTTAATGGATCGATCAATTTTATTATATCCCTCAAGATAGTATTACCACCTCATGTAATAATTGGATTAATTGTAATTTTTTCGTGAAACAAAGCATTTGACGCGCTTGTTGTTTTAAAATAACCCCTGGTATCGTTAATTTGAAAATTAAATGGATTTATGACAAATGTTAGTATTTTTCTCTCAAAATGCTGTCCAAATTTTCATTTATTTTTGGTGATCACCTTACACATAAATGTGACAATCATCAATCACCTTAACCCTTTGCACTTATGTTGACTCTCTCAAGTACGCCGATGTCTATGTTACCGATATTTGCTGCTAGAAGAGTGGAAGCCCTCAACAGACGACTCTGCGAGTACAACTCGCCGCCTGAGTACTTAAATGCCCCACAGACCACTTTTTCGGGAAACTAAGTTAAAGATGCAGTTATACTAACTCGAATATTCTCTATCGTTTGGCGCTATCCCCGTTGCTCTATCTTCATTATTAACGGAAGTTACATAAAGCTAGTTTGCTCAATAGACCACTAATTTGTGGGTCCTTTTAGTGCTTATTTGCCGCATATTCAAAATTTGTACTAAATGGGGCAATCTTTGTAGAAGAGTTCTTAAAACGTTCATTTAATGCATAAGTGCCCCATATCTACAGAAAATGGGATATAGAGCATTTAAGCTCTCATATTTATCGTAACTAAGTTACATTTTCAGTGCTTATGTGCTCTATATCCTCTATGTCTCTATATGCTTTATATCTTTTAACATGCAAGAACAACATGTGGTCCAGGTTTCTATCGGAGGTTATTTCAATAACGCAAAAGTAAGTTTTCGCTTTGACGATGGTAAAGAAAAAAGAAATCATTAAAGTTGAAAAACAATTAACCATGGGGTAAATAGAGATGGGTGCACTCAATGCAGTCTTGTAGATTTTTTTAACAATTTAATTTAAGCATTTTTTTTATTTTTTACTAAAGTGGATAAAATCAAAAAAGCTAAAAAAAAAATTTTAATTTAAAAAAAACTTTTGAAAATAAATAATACTTAATACAATGAAATGTTGACGAATTTTTATAAACTATTCCGAATTAAAAAAGACGTCTTTTTCTGGAAAATTTTAAGGACCAAAGTTAGTTTTAAGTATTTTTCATACTTTAGTTTTAAAATACTTAAGCATATTCTTACTTATTTTGTTGACTTAAAAATAGTCCAATATGAGATTTAGTAAGGTATACCCACTAAATTTATAATATTTTTTGTTTTCTGTTCTTATCAATAAAAATAAAATTATAAAAAATAAATAATGCCAGTGATTGTGAATTTTTTAGTTCTTCTTGCTTACATTGAATTACCTCCTTTCAGTGCACAAAAGTTCTATATACATAGGAAATTTTCAATTTGGTTTTCATCGATTTTGCATTCGTATGGAAGAGGGTCCTATATCCATTTCTGACTTTTTTCATACTTTTATTTTTAAAAAAATAACCGTAACAGTTTTTGACTTCTTGTCTTCAAATTCCAACAAAGATATTTTCAAAAAATGTATATTAAAATTCAAACATTATATTTCTCAAGAAGAAAGTAAGGAAATTATTTTTTAAACCTTAAAATTCGTTTTCTGGGGAACAATTTTTTTGGATATGGGGCATTTAAGTACTCAGGCGGCGACTAGCAATGGGACTACAAAATCAACTAATCGAAATACGAACTGATTTGAATCCGAACGGCCAAATGAATCAAGAAGTAGAGGAGCCGCATAGAACGTAGAAACAACAAAATCACCACAGTTACCGAAAACTAATGTCAAAAACCCGGAAACACAGTTCAAGGAGATATCACCACACAACAACTGTACTTAGAATAGCCAACTTCGCCTTCTACCGCATTTATCTACTGATGCGAAAACAAAACGCACTTAACCAATCAAAAACAAAATTTCGTATACACAATCAGCTCATCATTTACTAATTTCCATCTGAGATACAGCTAAAACAAGCTGTCAATCTTCGAGAGTAAGATTTTGTGTATCTGCACTGGGATGTACTATGGCAGGATACGTAAGAAACACGTCAGCAACATGTGATATTATGAAAAAGCCAAAATTCTACTACTCGACTGAGCCAGGAGAAGATGTCTGCAGAATCAGACCAACCACACAATCATCTGATAGGAGTGATAAATCAGGCATTACATCCTGCCCAGCGGTACCTTAAATCAATAAAACTGATTGAGGCTCAGCTCACTTCCGTGACTGACTGCCTCACCTCCCCATCACCCAACTTCCACAACGATAACCTGAACTGAACAATCCGACAAATTAATGCAACCACAATTAAAATAATTTAAGAAAAACGTACCACGTTAAAATTTAAGCCCCTTATTGTGCCAGTATTTAGCCAGGAATTAAAGAAAAATTAACTTAATATTTCGTAAAATATTGTTATTATTTATTTACTAATAATTTTGTCAAGGTTTATCCACTTACTTGTTCCTTAAAAATCCAAGACATTTTAAGTGATCTTAGCCATTCCGATTTGGTATAAGATTTTTTAGGTTCCACTCCATTCCATTCAATAATGCAGATCCAAGCCCTTATATTAATGTTAGATAAATATTAAACAGATATATAAAATAAAAAATAATATTTAAAAAATACATCACTTATTAAAAAACCATTATAAATTCCTTACAGGAACATACCGTGAACAGATTAAGCGTGTAAAAGACGCCGAAGAAGTCCCCATGGTACTCGTTGGCAACAAATGCGACTTACAAGCATGGGCAGTTGACATGAGTCAAGCTAGAGAAGTAATTCAAAATTTTAATTTTATAAAAGAAGATGGTTTTAAATTTAGAAATATGTTACTTTTAATTCCAGGTCGCAAAACAATATGGTATTCCTTTTGTTGAAACATCTGCCAAAACCCGTATGGGTGTCGATGATGCATTTTATACACTGGTGCGAGAGATCCGCAAGGACAAAGAACACCGGGGGAAAAAACATCGCAACAAAAACAAACTGCCTCATCGCAGATTTAAATGCGATCTACTTTAAAATTAAAACAAAAAGTAAATCATCATTGCTAACAATTCAATGCAAAAATCATTTAAATCAACTAAACAAAAACGTAATACAAAATAAAGCAGAAAATAACCATAGCTACTCACACAACAACAAATTAGAAACAAAAACAAAACATTTATAGCAAAAAGAAAATTATTCTTTTACTAAATAACTTTTAAAAAATAATAAAAAAGAACAGATATAAAGAAAAAGAAATAATATTTGTTTATTTTTTCTCTATAACTTAAATTTTATCAAACAAATTTAAAAAAAAAAAGAAAACAAAAACAATTTTGTAATTATAAGAACGAAATTTATTATTTAATATGTTTATTCTGCAAAGAGATTTATTTTTATGTATGAAACAAATAAAACCAAGTCGCACAGGTAAAAAACGCATAGACTCTTTTTCTAATATTTTGTTATTGTTTCAGTTAAATTTATTTTTGGAAAACTATATGTTATGTATACTTTTGAGAAAAAAGAAATATAATATTTGAATAATTGTATAAATATAGAATATTTTTACAATTGTTGTAAAAGATACATTTTAAACAAAATAAAATAAAATACATTATATTGCTAACTAAATAATGAGGTATTAAACAAAACAAAATTTAAATTAATTATAAGAACAATCAATATGATTTTTCTTTTAGAAAAATATTAATTTACAAAAAGTTAGTCAAAATCCATTTAAAAATCTTAACAAAAGTGAAATGTACGAACGAAATCATTAATTCAGCTATTGTCGAAGTGGCACTCGTCGACATATTCAATTCTGAGACAAATTCGAGATATATTTTCATGAATGTAATAAAATAGCTAAACAGTCAGGGGTGGAATCGCCTAAGGTGATAGTTGATTATCAATTTTTTATTGCCATTTTGACTATAGCTGTCTCTATCATATCAATAAAGAAATATAGAGAGAGCAATTGTCAAAACGACAATCAATTAATTTAGTGATCACTTTACTCTTACGCGATACGGGCCCAGTTTTAATTTTTTTTAACATACCACAAATAGTGAAAGCTAGTTGCTTCTGATATTTTGGTCAGCATTACGAAGGACCTGTTGCTTTTCAGATATCGCTGCCCCTCAGAAAACGATTTTGAATACTTACGGGTGTACTATACATACATAAATCAAATTTATCAACGATTACATAATCTATTAGTATATATCTAAGAAAGAAACACATTTAATTCTTCGGAAAACCTCCAAGGAGAGAATTTTCAAAAATTCAAAATTGTTCATTTTTCCAATCTGAAACAAATTCCAATTTTTTGTTTGACAATGTGTATCGGTTTTTAATTTCAGTTAAACAGAAGTCGAATGAACATTAACATTATTTTTTTTTAAAGTTTGCTCATGTAACTACAAGAAAATATGTTGAAAAAGCAAGCGTGATATTTGGCCAGTTTATAACATTTCTGAATGCAGTCTTATTGATTGTAGTTTTACTGTCATTATTACAGAGGAAACAAAAAGTTTCTTAAACCTTAATTTTTCAATAATGTTTTTTTCAGGTTGTTATATCGAGAACTAAAAGATAGTGAAATCACTAAGCACTCATTTTAACAATTAGAAAAAAATAATGATCTGACTTTTTTCTTTTATGACAAAAATACAACAAAATTAACCGTTATCTTTATCTAAAGTGAACTTCGCACAAACTATGCGCAAGATAGTATTACTAAAAAATAAACATTTATATATACAACTATAGCACAAAAGGCCACGCCCGGGCTAACACCAGTAAGACAGGTGAATTGTGGTAAGCATGGCGGATCCCTTTTAACCCCTCTTCCAAGATTGGGTCTCAATTGTCACTTTCAATTTACATCTTTGGCTAGCATCAAGAGACCTCTTTTCATGGAGAAAGGAGACTTCGATCCTTTATGTTTCTTTTTGGGAAGCGACCTTGTGATCTCAAAGTTCGCATGCAAACACTACCACTATGTGACCTAAGGCCTTTAAAATAGTATTTATAGTACAATTAATTTCAATTATCTTGGTTTAAAGTTATTTTATCCATGGTGCAACAGGGAAGAGACAAAATAATTAAAAATTAATTGTGCTTTGCGTATAAAAAAAAAGAAAAAACAAAAAACAAAAAAAGACTATTAATTATAATCGCAAGAACTATAAATGTATTTTTTATGTAATCACATTTTTATATATATGTATATATACATATATATTTATAAAAAAATATGTATGTATGCATACAATTTAATAAATAAACTAGCTTTTTAACATTTTTTGCTATTCAAAAATAAAAACAAAATCAATAACAACGCCATAACTAAAATTACAAAACAAAAATGGAAAAAAAATCTTAAAATAAATAGTTAACTGTTTGTTTCTATCTAAATTTTTTTTCTAATAGCTCATAATGGATGATAAAGTATTTATTAACGTAAACTGTATTTCATAATAATAATAATAAAAAGTAATAATTTAAATATATTTTGAGTGTATGATGTATGAATACATTTTTTCTATATAAAATATACTCTACATTATACAGCTTTTAATGTTTCCTTTTATTTTATTTGTTCAGTAATTTGTATTTTCTTTATTTCTGATACATTTTTTATACGATTCTTTTTTTCATTAATTGCATGGAAATAATTATTATAATAAACATTCAAAAAAAATAATCTAAAGATGCGATTTTTTGCATACTATGTTATTAAATTTAATTAAAAATAATAAAATGAAAAATGTATGGTATAATTTAAAAATTCAACTTGTTTTGTTTGGAGTGATTTTAATATGTACATTATATTCTTTCATGAACTCTATTTGGTTACTGAAAACAATAGGTTCTTGGATCCTGAGAAAAATTGTAAGTACTCGTATATACAATAGTGGACTTGAAAATCCGAGGAAGTTTTAGCAGGATTTCCTGTTTTGAGTGCCTCAATCCCCACAGCAGATATTATTCTTAAAAGCTAAAACGTTCAAATTTGTATACCTGTTTTAATTTACGCATTAAAAAAATACGTCTAAGAGATGTAAATAAAATTAAAAATTAAATTTAGTTATAAAAAAATACATAAGTTTTCTTTCACACCAGGATACAAGTTGCTGAAAACATTTTGACGTTTACACATGAGCAACAAACTTTGGAATGTGATTCTTGGTCATATTTAAAAAAAAAATGTTCTACAGTAAAGTCTGATTTTCAACTTTGACACCACTTTTGACTATTTAAAAACGGCTAACTTTGGTGTACCCTGACCCATGTTAAGGACAATTTCTCTAAAGGTAGGGAGCTCTTTTTGGACTTGCTGTCAAAACCCTAATTACCTTACCTCTTCTCAGGGAGAGTTAAATTTGGGGTATGAATGTTTAATTGGTAAAATAACTAAATAAGTGGTATAAAAGAATAGAAAAACAAATTTATTCATCAGATTATCAAGTTAAATCACGGTTACAGTTGGATAAGAGCGATTTTTGAAATGCCTTCATTTACGAGAGAAGAATACGCTGACATTTTATTCGTTTATGGGTTGTGCAATGGAAATTCAAGAAGAGCACAACAAAGATACCAGGAACTTTATCCTCACAGACGACTTCTTTCTCGAAATATTTTTGGAAATACCTTTCGAATGCTCGGGCAAGAAAAATTTAAAATTGAATATCTGGCAACCCTAAAAACATATCAGCTCAATTTAAACGTTTTTAAAAGTTAGTATTTCTACTGAAAAAGTCCAAAATCATTAGAAATATTCTGCTATTCATCGGGGGGAATTTTCCTTGAATTTTCACTTATCACTATCCTGCTATTCGTAATCCTGGTAATCGATTGCTTATGAATGTTTGTAATCAGGCTGTGGTAGCCTTTTCTGATGTATGTAAAAGAGATGTGGGTTTTGATAGAGGGTCATTATGGGAATGTGGATACCGTCAGCGCACATAACACCAGGCAATACCACATTTTGGGTTAAACAATAGTTTTACTTTTAGTTTTTCTTCTGTCGTCATTTGTAGAGTAATCTAATTGGGACATAAGTGGGCTTTAAGTGTGTCCTGTAATGTGGACTGAGCGAAGCCCGCATCAGTGTCTTGCCCAAAGCCATGCAAAAACCTCAAACAATCGATTAGGCTAGTCGCGCACTGGCAACTGTGATCGAAATCAGATAGTTTAGTCACCAGTTGAAAGAGAACCGCGCACTGGCAACTCTTTACTCACGCTCACACTCTTTTTTCTCTTGTGCTTATAGAAAACAGCTCAACTGTCAAAACACAAACTTTTTTAGTTGCTCGAATCGAGTTGTTCTAAGTGCGCGGTGTCTCATATAAGCCCATATGTTTCATTTTAGCAACCAAACAGTTGCGAAACTAAAAATTGAATGTGCGCGCCTGGCCTTAGTTTCTCTTTTCTTTATATTGACTTATTTCACTATGGAGGTGAAAGCTTTCTGTTGGAGGATTTTCTTATTAATCTGCTTGGAATTAGAACACAAAAAATTATAATAATCAGCCCTATCACGAATTCCATCGTAATCGGAAACTTTTACGAATCCCGAAAAAAGCTATCACCAAATCCGTTCGTAACGACAATTTGTATGAGATTTTCCACTACGATGGAATTTGTGATAGGGCTTCTGCTTCGGTAGAGCGATTGAACTTGAATTTTTAATAAACTCAAAAACAATTATTCAAGATTCAGAAGATTACCACATGAACAGCTGTTTACGTGAATGTCAAATTGGTTCGGGATAATGTAGGTCACCCGATGGATACCAGAATGCAAAGGCAGTGTAAAAGGAAATCGAATGGGTGGATCGGATATACGATTCGCGTGAATAGCAGAATAGGGCTGTTAGGATTTTTTTAAATCATCGAAAAGTCATGTCGAAGCTTAAAATCAGACTTTACTGTACAACAATTTTTTTCTTAGAATATGACCAAGAATCACATCCCAAAGTATAGCACATGAATTACCAAACACCCTGTATAAACCCTATAGTACTCTCATGGAATATAAACAAATGTTGTCAGAGCGGCTATAGTGGTGGCGCTGTGTCGAGTGTGAAGTTTTTGGAGCACCCGCTGAACTTAAAATCAATGTACTTCTAACTTATTCTGATGTCATAAAGGCATTTTTTTTTATTCGGAATACCGTAAAAGAGAAAATAGGAGGTAAGGATCCAAGTGTAGGCGAAGTTTCATCAAGATTAATGGTAAATTTAAAAAGTGTTTGGCTTAAAGCATCATTGCCGGTTGTATTAGATCAGCAAATTTTGCACAAAATAAAAATCTACAACATAAAATAAATCTATTAAAAGAAATATAAAATCCAAGCAAACCTCATTTATTCAGAAGTTGAATTTATTTAGGTCGACTAGCAAGCAACTATTCGACATTTCATCATGCAAATGGAATAATTGCAAGACTAAGGAGGAGATGAAAGGAAAATTGCATGAAGAGGCGACACAATCTAAAAGACCCAAAGCAGACCTCTATATATCCGATGAGAGTGAAGATGACCGAAATGTCTCAAGTGTTGATGAAGTTGAAATATCCACCAAAATGCGTTTATCTTCATCAAATGCACTTCCAAAATCATATGGTAGAATAAATTTGACCAATTTGGCTTCAGCATGCGATAGAACAGAAGTATCCGACAGACCAGCTTCAATTCTGGTAATTTCTATTTTACAAGACCTTGGTGTTGTTTCCAAAATAGATTTTTCGAAAGTAGTAAAATTAGACAAGAGAGAAAAAAATTCCGTCAAAATGTTCAATGTCAAAGCGGAGAAAATGACATTATTACCGGGTTATACTTCGATGAAAGGAAGGACAAAACCATGATCTTGGAAAAAATTATTCGTTTTATTATAATTGTATGTATGTAATTATTAATTAAAATGCGGTCGTTGCTATATTAATAGCCGTGTTTTTTTGGAAAAGTTATCCGTAGTACAGTAGGATTTTATATGAACAACAAATACAACATCCGCAGTAGGATCACTGCCGATAAAAAGAGAAGTGAAATCCTGCTGCGGATAGAGATTTGACGTTTATTCGAGTATCGGCAGTGATCCTACTGCGAATGTTGTATTTGTTTTTCATATAAAATCCTACTGTACTACGGATAACTTCTCCAAAAAAACACGGGTAATATTAGTAATTTACTTTGAATTACAATTTAAAAACCCAAAATTAAATTATTTTAAAGCTCTAAGAATTACTTGCAATGATAAAACATTTAAAAATGTTTACACGATCAACTGGTTCCACTGAAGAAAAAAAAATCGCAAACAAAATTTAAAATTGTCCAAATCGGATAAAATTTAGGGGACACTGCACAATGGGGCAAAACGTAAAAAAGCTAGCATTTAATCAAATTATGAAGTTGAGCTTTGTCTTAAATAACTGTTCTATTTCTCTTCCAAATATGATAGAGAATTAGAAATGAGAGAGAGAAAGTTTATTTGCATCAGGTAATCTTCTGCAGATCGTCTCAAATGAAGAGTAAGTTCACGTTTTGAGTCGATCGCAGACCTCTTTTTGTCATTTCGAGTGGGTTAAGTAAATTGTGTACAGTTTATTATTTATTGTGTGTATCAAATTAAATTAAATTGCAATAGAATCAGTAAGCTCAGGAGCATTTTTGTATGTTTTTTTTTTTATAAAAAATAAATTCCTTTTATTTTAATTCGTAGTTGAATATAAAAAAAAGTTAAAAAATTGCTTGTTTTTTTGCATTTCTCTGAAATCCTTAGACGTTTAGTTGTGTTCGCCGTAAGGTGCCAATAAGTTTTATATGTCATTTTGTTAGGTGTACATTCTCCTTTCACAATGTGTACAATTTTCTTGCTCCAATCTGCTCCCCTGTGTGTTGTGTACATTTTTGTTGGTGACGTCACTTTCTAGAAAAAGATATTTTCCGTCAATATTATTGTATTTTTGACATTTCTTACGCCCAACAAAAATACTACCAATAACCAGGCAAAATCTTTTTAATATAAAGAAGAAGTCAAGTTGCCAAGGATTTAATAGCCAGATGGATTTTTTAAAGCAAGAAATTGTAAGGCAAACTCAATACTTGGGTAACTTTTGAAATGACATACATTCTTTCTGAATTAGCATATGCATCTGAAATTAGTTTAAGAACATGTGGGCAGTCGGTAGCTGCAAAACTAATTCACGAAGTACCCCAAAGTCCTACAAAGTCAAACAGTGTAGGAAAGCTTTAAGAGAGTCCATTTTACCTACTTCGATGAATGGTGAAGAAGCTTTTGCGTTAATTTTCGAAGCAGGCTTATCTAAATTTCAATATGAAATTATCAGATCAAAAGCTTCTTAAGTATTTCCTTCGTATAAAATAGTTCAGTAGTGTTAAAAAAATTGTTATCCCGATCCTGAACATATATCATTGTTTCGAAAACTTCTGTGAGTACAAGTTTACAAAGTTTGTTAAACTTAACAGTTAAAGGCTTAATTATTCTCCAAAGAGACGAGATTAATTCACTTCACTAAGAATTGATAAATATATGCTTGTACTCTAAATGGGATAGGAGTTTTGGTCACTATTCAAATAAGCAAGCCTTTTATGAATTGAACCAGGTAGAATCGACTGTTTTTCTTACTTGCCTTGTTCCACTTCGCTTAGTTTCTGGTGTTAAAATGATATACAAAAATTCACGTCAAAGCTCAAATAGATATTGTAGACCTATTAAAACTAAAATTTTAAAAGTGTACATGTAGCCGAAAAGCAAAGAATTTATTTCTATTGAAGAAAGGATACTAAGTTTAGCAAACAAAAATTAGTAACACAAAATATCCCGAAATGGTAACCCTATAATTTATTTTTTTATAAATGTAGTTGTATTACAATCACGAAGGATGCAATACACGCAGAGTTTCATTTAAATCGTTTGAGCCCTTTTTGAGTAGTTTCGTAAAATAATGAAATTTGTATGGGTGGTAACCCTAGAAATGGGCGTGGCCATTAGAAACTTTGGCCATGTATTAACATTGGTATCAGTAGTATTTGTGCCAAATTTCAAGTTTCTAAAACTGTTGGTTGATTTAATGCCATCTTTTCGCCATTTTGCCCCACTGTGCGCTGCCGGACTTTAAAAATTTACCAGTTCAACAACAACAACTACATATACTGGTTTGAATTTGAATCATCTGCTGAAAAATTCAGTTTCCCTTGGAAACTTGGTTCTATTTAAAAAAAAAATTCTAATATTCCCTCGGAAATTTGTATTCACGATTGTCCACAATTCAATTGGGGTATGCTGACTTTATTTCTAGTGCTAATGACTAGACATAGCAAGTTCTGTATGGTTAACCGTTCTATAACAGTATTAAATATAATTTTACAGTTTTCTGCGACCGAGCAAACGTATCAACCAGGTTGGTTGATTGTTCAACTATAGGGCAAGTTCTGCATTAAAAAAAGAAACGATCTCGAGATTTTAAACAAAGTTGACATTACGACGATAACGAAGACGGAAAAAGTGGGTCCGGCAAATCCGTCTGTATGTGTCTATATCTGTACCTCGATCAAAAACTGCTCTAACGATTTTGATAAAAACAAATTAGGTGTGCTATTATTGGCATGGGCTACATTTTGGCTAAACAAATTTAGGAAAAAATGTTGTTAAGGGTACCTCTGTCAACAAATGCTAGATGGTCACAGGGTACCACCTGCCTGGCAACTAAACAAATATGGCCAAGCATAGACCTAAAACGGTCAAATGGCTTGATCTCCCTGAGCAGACAAAATATAAGCTCTACAATCGGAGTTATAACAGGACACTGCCTCATAGGTAGACATGCTTTGAGGCTAGGAGTCTACACAAATGACTTCTGTAGAAGCTGCATGGACGAGGAGGAAGAGGAAACAGTCCAACACCTACTATGTACATGTCCAGCACTCTCCAATAGAAGGAATAACTATCTCGGTAATCCCTTCTTCGATAATACCATAGTGAACTGGCAACGATCGACACAAAATGTCTCTCTAACTTCATTAAAAGCACGAAATGGTTTGTTTAAATTCATTACTCTCCCATGAGTAACTTCTTTAGTGGTATCACAACGGATCCTTGAGGTCTAAGTGAGTCAACAACAACTAGACAGCCACTCCAACCTAACCTAACCTACCTCTGTCATATAGAACCGTTTTTTTTTTTTTTATTTTCGACTTTCTCAGTAAAAGGTAAACCTCCCCTTAACCTAGTATCATACTAAAACAGCTATAGCATCGTATTAATTCAATTGAAATTTTGCGCCATTGTATTTCGGTTTAATACATTATATAAAAATTGAACAACGTTTCTTTGATGTGATTCCAATAGACACAAAAAAATCCTTGAAAATGTCAATAAGACATATAAAATAACTTCATTTTTCTCGTTCTCACTGTTATTGCGTTGTCATGACACCAACAGCTGATACAGCTGATACAATTTTTATGTCGTTTTTATTTGGCAATCCGGAATCTCTCTCCGATCCGGAATCACAACAGAACACTTTTTTTGATTCTGATGAAGTGATGATTCTGAAGTTTTTTGTGATTGTATATGTGAAACATCAAATGTGGACAATAATGAAAATCAAGAATAATGCTTGTTGAAACATACGCTTCGCAATTATGTGAATGTATATGAATGTGTGAGTGCTTCTGGTTTCGATTCTGATTTCAAATCCAGAAGTAAATTTCTATTCTTTTCAGAATCAGAACCATCACTTTTTCCCAAGTGAACACTTTCAGAAGAGTCCAGAAGGCTTCCGGATTGCCAAATAAAAACGAGATTAGTAATTATTAGAAATATATACGTATTTGTATGCCGGAAGCAACAAAAGTAATATAAACTTTAAAAGAAGTTAACTGTGGCAACGCCAAATAGAAATGATACATACCCGAGAAATAACGAAAACCACAAAGAAGAAAGAAAGATAACTCTGCAATTTTGATAAACGCAGCCAACACAAACGTCTCTCGCCGACGGGCTTAAACATCGCAAGGTGATATTGCATCGTTTAAAAGCTGACATGCATAAACTATTCAAATGAATACTGAACGCAACCATTGTCAGCACTTTGAATTGAGCGAATATTTATCGTAAAATTACGTTACGTCACACATAACAGAACTGAATTCACCGGATTTCGTTTGTTTTGGTTCTTGAATTTTGATTGATTTTGTTTTTGGTTTATTGTTGAAAGTTGAAACCGAACGGCCGCGGCGAGTTCAAACAGTGCATTGACATTCCCCTTTTTTAATCAACCAATATTATTACAATACTTTAAAAAAATATGTACCAATTCACACTTCTGTAATTATAAACTGATCAAGTTTTACCATTAATGAATTTATAAGTCCTATGAATTTAAATCCACTTACAACTTCCATTGCTTTCGTAGTCTCAATAACTAAGGAAAAAAAATCAATAAATCAATTTACGGCTAGAAAAATAAAAACCAAATCAGAATAAAACTTGTTGAAACGCCCATTTATAAAGTCGTGTTGTTTGTTCCTATTTAAATAAAAAATAATCATTGTCAAATGTTTCCCAAGCGGTGCAAAACCTCAAACAATAATGTTAACAGAAAATTCGTCAGCATCAAGTGACAAAAAAGACTTCAGTGCTAGTGATAGGTGCGCACAAAATCAACCCAGTCCCATTTCATTTACCGACACTATTATTAGCCATCAAACACCAGTTTTATTCTCAACTAACCGTGGATTGTTTTTAAGAAAGGCAAATAGAAGCTTCTCCCCAGCCTCTTCCATATCCGCTTCCGCCTCCACCGCAAACACCAAGATTTCCAGCAATCCTAGGAGCAGTGCGTACGAATTTGGTTTCTGTGATCTAGAGCGATGGGTATGGTTACAAAGGGCTATGTCTTTTGATTACATTTAAACACGAACATACTAATTTGTGGTATTTTCCTTTTCAGAGTACAAATCGTGCGAATAGTGTTTGTTTGAACGATACAATCAATTCTCAGACATATTCACTAAATAACCCAAATAGACCATTGGTGCGATTTTCGAAGGTGGAGCGCAATATCAGTGAAAATTACGATCAAGAAAGTACTTTTAATTAAGTAATAACCCAGCTTACTCGAATTTGCTTAACAATCGCACGGATTTTGATGTTCATTCGAAGGATAATCAAATATGTGAGTACATTCAACTGCCTATGTAAAATGTTTTTTTTTTTTTTTGTTGAAGAATCTGGTTCCTCTTCGGCTATTTTGGTCACCTAATGTGCAATGAAACTAGTTTTTGTCATTTACCTTTCCCGACATTTCGACAGGGGTTGCTGTCTTCTCAGGGGGATCATTTATTGAATCAATAATTCAAAAACACTGTTTGAGAAATTTGTTTAAAAATAATTAAATTTAAAAAAAACTTACAAATAAAATCAAATAAAATGAGTTATTTATCAAAGGGCACGGTAGTGCCAAGTCAAGTTCTGGCATTACACCCTTTTTACAGGAACAATCTCGGGCGATTTTTGATCCCTCCCTATCTTCAGTACCAATGAAGTCAGAAACTTAAAATTTCGAATATTTGCTTAGCTAGTCAGGCACAGGCGCCTCACCAAATTTCAATTTTCTAGCATAAGCTGTTCCTGAGATATAAGGCCTCAAAAATCACAAAAACCGTAACTGACTGACTGGAGCACTTCCCGACATCGTAGAATCTTGTAATTTTGCACAACGGTATATCTTGTCATGCAAGCAGATGAAAAAATTTGAGGTTTTCCATTCAAGGGGCGTGGTATCCTCCCACTTTCTCCGAATTGGTGTTGGTTGAATGGAGCACTTCCGACTGCTGTAAAACGATGAAATTTGGTAAAGTGGTAGGGCTTAAATTGCATACAAAGAAAAAATATAAAATTTGATATTTTCCATTCAGGGGCGTGGTATCCACCCACTTCCTCAGAACTGATGTAAATTATATGGCACACTTCCGATTGCAGTAGAACAATTAAATTTGGTAAAACAGTAGGGCTCAAATTGCATATAAAGGACCAAAAATAAAAATTGAGGTTATCCATTCAGGAGGTGTGGTATCCGCCCACTTTCTGAGAAAATGTTTAATTTATATGGAGCACTTCCGATTGCTGTAGAATGATGAAATTTGGTGGAGCGGTATAGCTTAACGTACATTCAAAGCGAAAAATAGAAAATCTAAGATTTTTCATTCGAAGTGTCTTTTTTAATTTCATTTCCTTAGAACTAGAATCCTCAATTTGGTACTCTATGTTATGTTTTTGTTAACATGAATGAAAAAAGAAAACATTTGCATACCTGGAAAAATTATGAGGTTACATGTGATGTGAACTATAATCAAACCCCACATTAGGCTATTAATTGGTGGTGGCAAAATATTAAAATCTTTGCAAAAAGGAGTGGGATCAGACCAAAAACATAAATGTTAAAAAAAAGAGCTAAGTTTTTCTATACAAAAACCTTCGTGTAACAAGTCAGAAGTGAAAAGTACTGAGATCTAAAAAGTACACCAAGTTCTTACTTCATGAAGGTTTAATACCGAATATTTAAAGTAGAATAGTATTGAAACAGCTACAATGTAATAGAGAAATTTTATTACTTAATGATTACTGAATAAAATTTGATAGCAGTCACTTTCGGAAATTTATTAACTCTAAGCGTAACAGTAGTGGTTTTCCAAATTCAGGAACGACAACAAGTGACTTATCAAAGATCTGTAATCTTTTTGCCCAATATTTTGAATCGGTCTATTCCCGTGATTCGTTTTCAAGTAATCATCCTAACGTGGCAGAAAGATTCAGTTTGGGATGTCTCTGATTCAATTCGAATGAAGTATTAACTGCATTAAAGCTTTTTATAAGTCCAAATCATCAGGACCAGATGGTTTCTCATCAATATTTAAAAAAAAATGAGGCTGGATCTTTAGCTGAACCACTTACGTTTTTATTTAACCTTTCGTTGAAAAGCGGGACGTTTTTAAGTGAGTGGAAAGTTTCCTATCTTACTCCTATATTTATCCAGGGGAATCCAGAAATAATCTCTAATTATAGACCAATCTGCAAAATCTCAGTCATTCCTAAAATATTCGAAAAATTATCAGTGATAAAATTCTCTTTGTTGTTTGAGAGCACATATCGGATTTTTAGCATGGGTTTGTAAATTATTTATAAATAATGTTATTTCTAATTTGGAAAACAGCCTTCAAACTGATATTATTTTCACCGATTTCGCAAAATCATTTGTTAGAGGGAATCAAACCGTTCTTCTTCATAAATTAGCATGCCTTGGTTTTCATTCCAATTTACTTAAATGGATCGAATCTTATCAAACTAATCGTGTTCAAATTGTTAAAATTGATAAATATTTATCAAATCCAATTCTTGTTACATCGGGCGTACCGTAGACATATTGGACAATTACTCTTTCTTTTTATTCATTTAAAATGCTTTTTAAATGCAGACGATCTAGAAATATACAGGCACATTGAATCAATTCAAGATTGCATATTGTATTACAAGAAGATTTTATAAGACTAGCGCAATGGTACGAAACTAACTGTCCTCATCTTAATATAGCCAAATGCTAAGTATTGACTTGTTTTAAAAAAAAGAGAGTTCGGTCTAACTACATATATAATTTGTCAAATACATCTTTAGAAAGGGTCTCTCAAATGAAAGATTTAATAGTTGTTTTAGATGTGAAATTATCTTTTAAACCTCATATAGATGGTAAAAGTAACTCTTGGGTTTATTAAAAGAAACGCTCGTGAGTTTTGGGATATTTTTTACATTAAAAGACCTTTATTTTTCGTTGATCAAATATGTTTTAGAGTATTGCTCAGTTGTATGCAATCCATTTTATTTAACTCAGTCTGAAAGAATTGAAAGGGTGCAACGAAGATTCACGAGATACACCTTTTTAAAACTAAGTAATTGGAACAGTGATATTCCTTGCAATAATGGTAGGTGCTTATTATTAGGAATTCAAGCTCTCGCTTATGTTTGTTCGTAATATTTTAAATTTTCGTGTTAAATGCTTATTGCTTTTGAATAAATTTGGTTTTCGTGATCTCCCAAGTGCAGTTCAATTGACTTTTTTGAAAATTGTACAAGAGAGTCCTTTAAAAATAAGCTTTTATATACCCTAGTGAATTTTGAATATCATTTATTATGAAATTTTGCTATTATTTATTTATTTCTTCAATTATTATATGAATTCAAGTCTGTAAGAATAATTCAGATTGACAAAAAAACTAAACTAAACTAAACTTAACTAAATTTGATTGACTTCGTTTTAATTTTTGGAGTGAAACTTATTTTCACTCAACATGAATACTTTTTTTTAACCAAATTAGATTAAAATGTGTTTAGCCTGGTTGGATCGGAAATTAACTAGTCTACCTGATGCTTTTTCTTTTTCTTACAAGTCGAAGGCGAGGGGTGGTCTTTTTCACGATGAATTTTGACATCCAAATTAGCTATCGCGTTATGCTTTTCTTTCTCTACGGTAAACTGGATTTTATGGTTGATATTGTTGAGGGAAATTGAAAGTTTTGCGACCTTTAGTCCAAATGCGTTTCGCCCAGGCAGCATCTAACTGATGAGCCCAACTGTCCTGCCTGGGCGAAACGCATTTCGACTAAAGGTCGCAAAAACTTTCAATTTGATTTAATCAACAGAGTCCACAAAAACAAAAACTTTAAACAAAGATTTTTTTCTTTTTATTTTTGTTTCCCTTCTTCTGATATTGTTGAGGACCAACAGCAAATTTTCAGTAATTTTCAATTACCCTAAATATGTCATCAACATACTTGAAAATTGCTTTTGGTCTTTCAATCCTTTCAAAACATTCATCGAGAAGATGAATCCGCAATTGTAGGCGAAAGTGGGCTGCCCATTGACATGCCATGTATTTGCTTTTAGATGTTATCTTTATATTGAGGGTAGTTCTTTTCCTTTAAGCAAAACTCTAAAATTTCCAAAAATTTTTTTCGGCTAAGCTTTGTAAAATGGCTTATTGTTTCTCATCATTTTTTTATCACACTGATAGCAAGATGTGAAGGGATATTGGTAAAGTGAGAAAATGTGGGTATAAGAAACAAATAAACTAGAATATACTCTATTCTGTTATTAATATTGAAAAAAAAATTATTAAAATTATTGTATTCGTTTTTGTGAAAAATAAGATTTTCCTTTACGGCGCGGGTGCCCCCATTTCTGATTTCACAATTTGTTGGATAGAAACCAGAACAGAACTCTTAAACCTAAAAGAAACACATGCATTATAGAAACTTTTTTGCGTCTTGTAGGTCTCCTGCTCAAGCAATGCCGCTGTAATACTCATCTAGATATCAATGGTGTCATCAGCTTACTCTTGAACCTTACTTCGGAAATACCATCAAATAGAGAAGTTTTTACTTAAGTCGCACATCTCTTATATATCTGGAATACCTTTTCCTCATTTTGATGAACAAGTTTTTGAGATCAATGTGCATCGACATCTCCTATAATATATTTTTTTTACGCTTCCTAAATGTTCGCAGCGCTTAAGACCATAACAGTATTTAGGTGTAGTGAGTCATAATCCCTCGAGTTTGTAAAAATCATAAAAAACGGCTAAGTCATTTTCGAATTATTTGAATTTTCAAAAACCAACTCCAAAGAAAAAACTCAAGAATTAACGCATATTTTTCTGTTTCTTCAAATTTGATACTTTTCGTTGTAATTAATAAGATTGAAAAAAATAGATAATTGTGGAAAGTTTTGTCCTTTTTTTATTGGAGATTTTCCCGTTCGCTATGATTTGTTTTTTTCAGAGACTCATTTTGTACATTTAGTGCCATAAGAACTTCACCAAGCACATCCCCTCACTTTTGAAAATGTTTGTTTGTTTAGCCGCGCTCGATCAATTAACGAAAGAAATGATGGTTTATAGTGTTTTATGACTTTGAAAGTATTTTTTTTCCTAGTAACAATTCAAAAACCTAAGGGGTTGCTATGTTTTTGTAACGGGTGTAATATTATTTCAAATACTAGTTTGAGGTTAGTTGATGCGGCTGTAAGCAGGAAAGCCTACACACTTTGCTAGATCACTAAGATCATTTTAGCCTAGAGTCTACGGTTTTGGGATAAAGCAGGACATGTACAGAAACGGTGAGGGATCGATTCCTTCTCTTCTTTGTTCTTCTTTGTGTAGCTTCTGCAGAAATCTTTAGAATAAATTCCAAGCCGCGTTGCGAGCTTGCATATCACAGTTTCCTGTTATAACTTCAAAATATATTAAACCTTTGGAGCTCTTCAGCTCAACGTTTCAGATATACGTAGCGATGGGAATTACCCTATCTAGCAACAAAGTTATCATGGTTTAACTTTTTGTTCGTCAGCTTTAAAATTTTCTGAAATGTTCTTCTGGCCCGATAGTTAACGGCTGTTATTAAGCTGAGAACCATGACTGTCCATGGCTGTCCGAGAAAAAAAAAGTTCCGCCTGGAACACGCTACAGTGATTGGGAAGACGAAAAAAGGGACTAGTTTTAGAACGATCGATGTAAAATTTGATTGAACTATCTTCCAGGTTGTTATTATTATTTTATGAAAGTATGTAGTATTTTATTTTATGAAAGTATGTACATAAAACTATTTTTAATTAAAAAGAAAATAAGATTAATATGAAACAATATTATAGGAATAGGTAGGTATCAATAAATAATATGCCTATATTTTATTATCCGTTTTCTATATGTATCTCGATTCCAATGAACAAAATTCTTTCGGCTGCCACGTTATCATCAAAACACGAAGGAACTTTGTATCATTCCAGTGACCGTGTGAACAGATCTTTAGCAAAAAAAAAAAAAAAAAAAAACGGGTATTTTTGGAGATTTTGGCAAAAAAAATATTTACTTCGTCCGTTTTTCCCTATCAGGAACTTATGTTTCTGCACTTTTCTAGATGTTAAAGAAATATGAAAGAATTATCAATTAAAAAAAACTATTTATCAAAAATCATTCATATTAAGCTCATTCAAATCATGGATCTATCAATCAATATGAACAGCTTAAATATTTTTATAAGCTACGTAGGTAGCACACAAAAAAAATTTTATTTTAGGAAAAAAATAACCGTTTAATAAGATCAGCGTTGAGATCAGCAATTAAATCGAGACTAGAGTCACTTTTTATACATCGCGTTCATATTAGAACTTCGATAAATGCTGTTCTTCTATTACTCGTATATATTTTTATTATTGGTTCTGGTCACTGATACGCTTTTAGATGAAATCTATCACTAGTTAAAGGACTGCAAAAATATGTTCATACATTATGTACATTTTATGTCAATAAACTTCATACCTATAACGCTATAGTCTTACAGCAATAGTTTGACAAATTATTGTGTTCTCTGTAATCTAAGTTGAAAAATACTTCTTGGGGACTGTAGTTCCTCAAGAGCTTTCTCACTATTAAGGGAACTACATACCTCTTAAATCGTATACATGATTGGAAATTACTGAATTAATAAAGGGTCTTTCTTTCTTTTTTGGTGGAAATATTCAGGGTATATGTTCAAATATCACTTATATTCCATCTAGTTGGAAATAAGTTAATGTCATTTTTAAAACGAAAGCTGACAACCCACTCACTCTGAACCGAAAGAATTTAGACCAATTAGCCTATCTTTATTTCTTCTTCAGACCTTAGAAAGGCTGATAAAAACGCACACATGATATTGTTCTCTCGCAGACCTAACATACATAAATGAAGGGCAAATCTGTTGAGATGGCACTTCATGAAGTGGTCGGCACGATTGAGAAATCAATCCACATACAAAAATTAACCTTAGGAGTGTTTAAAACGTCCCATTTTCCATAACTCTGGCGCTTAAATCAGACTGAATTTGGCTAATTGCATTGCCGCGCCATCCTATTGAAAGCAGATGTGGTCGGTGTCCATATCATTTGAGTTGACATAAATTGGTCATCATCGACCGATATTGCTTGCCGTTGGCGGTGATCGTCTCAAATTCGTTGAATTTGTTTGTTGACGAAATCGTTCATCCAGCAAATGGGCCTCAGTGCTGAATATAATTTTTCGGTTGAAACGCGCGAAGTTTTTTTTCTTGATTTGACAGGACAGAAATAATGACAGCCAGTTTGACAGATGTAGCTTCAACAATAGGTTTATTCGTTGAGCCCTGAAGTCACCCTGGGGTCGCTCTAAATCGTTTTTTGAAAAATCTGAAGCCAGCCTGGTGAGTAAATTCTGTGTTTTTTGAGACATTGGGTCGCCCTGAACTCACCCTGAAGTAGATCTAGGTATTTTGCTGTGGCGAGTTCAGGTAACGATCAAACTGTCAAAAGTCATATGAGATTTAATATGTATTTCTTTTGTTGTCGTTTGGCGATTTGGATGTTGGATGTTGTTGCTTATGTTTGTAATTAAATGATGAAACATTCAGCAACAGCACAAAATTGTTTTCGTTAATTTTTAAAACTAATTTATGTATAACAAATTTAAATTTTTATCAGAGCACAGAATTATTTTTTCTTGCTTTTAGTTGTCAACAAAACAGTTGACAGCCCTTGGGTGTTTTTTGAAAACCGAAAACCCCAGTTTTTGTTGACAGCTCTGAGGGTTGTTAAGTAAACCTGTGTCAACCCTGGGTAAACGAACGAACAAACCTAACATGGCCGCAATCTCCTGTCAAAGTTCGGAAATCCCTATTGGACAACTTTAAAATATGTACTGCCTAGCTAAATCGCCATTTTACATTGAAAAGCATTAAATCTATTTTAAATATGGTATTTATGTAGGGCGTCGGTGGTGTAATGGTTAGCATAGTTGCCTTCCAAGCAGTTGATCCGGGTTCGATTCCCGGCCGACGCACACTTTTTTTTTGATTTTTCGAAACAGAAAAGTTATACTTAAGTAGAAAAGCGCTAATTCTGTGACAAGTACTAACATTTCATATCACATTTGTATTACTTAGACAAGTAAAAACAACTATCGAATAGATTCGAAAGTAGAATAAAGTTGTATACATAGAAGGGCACTAGGACCTGAATTTATTGATCATCAACGATATAATGCCCTCATGCGATGTACATAATGTCTAGTAATAATTGAAGTAATGTATTCGTAAAAAATCGAACTCGAGATTTTAATCGGACTCAATCTTACGATTATAGGGTAAACAAAAAAAAAGTGGGTCTCAAAATTCTGTCTGTTTCAGACCCAGTCTTAATGGCTAGGCAAATTTTCTTGAAAGTTGGTAGATATAGGCTTATTAAATATTTTCATTTAGTGAAAGCTTAAAATGGTTATAATGGCAGCTACTGTGTAATTGTATCCAATTTCACCGTTTAATATGCTTAATGCTTCATCTTCTTCTAAAATATCCTTTGGAAATACCATTACCCGAAGTACCTTGAAAATTGGACAAGCTTCTAGAAAATGAAACACATCTTCCCTAGTTGTCAAGTTGCAAAGTTCGCAGAGTGTTGGTAAATAGATTAACTATTTCACCTCTCATTCTAAAGATCCCTACTGAATTTGTCCACAGAGTTGCAGTTAAGAAAGTAAATAAAAAACGACGATGGTGTCACAGTCAATGGCGAGCGCTACAGAACATGATTTATTTATTTAATCCGTTAAAGTACTAACGTTACAACACTTAAAACTAGATAACATTACAAATATGAATTTACTTACAATTATGTATTAAAAAAGTTTTCTTTAAATTTACTACATTTTAAATTGTCATTAACTGAAGCAACTAAAAAATTATACTTATTGAAAACTGAAATCAATTGATTTAAGGGACTGTTCATACCATAGTTTGTTCTGCTAAAGTTAGGATATAGAGACCGTTGATTTCTCAAGCTAGCTTGACTAAAACTAAAATTCAAGCGGCACAGAGCTGATGGAGATATTATTGATCCTGTCTTCGAAATTATTCTCGTCGTCAAATGAATAAAACTCCAAGTTTTATTTTATTATAAAAAACGTTTATTAACAAACAACCGAGCGTTATGAAAATAAGTTCCAGAATAAAAAAATAGAATGAATTATTTTGCGAAATAAAAATTAAAAACATAAGGTGACTTGATACAAAAAAGCAAAGTTAAATAAGGCAAAGTAGTTTTATGATTAAATTTTCCTAACATTCTCCCCCGCGATATTGGAGCCAGAAGAATTAAATCCGTTTTTGAAAATCTACCAATTGGCGCTGTTGCTGAAGAGCGTCCTATCAAAAAGTGATTTGGAGTTAAGGCTTCTGGTTCATCTGGATGAGTTGGAACGTCAATTAAAGGCCTTGAATTAATTTGGTGTTCTGCTTCCGTCATCAAGGTGTTAAGGTCTTCATCAGTCGGATAATGTTCTTTTAGTACGGCTTTAAATGCATTTTTCACTGATCGTACTAAGCGTTCCGAGCACCCACCCATATGAGGAGCTGCAGGTGGATTGAAATTCCATTTGATCCTCTGAGTCGTCAACTGACGACTTATTTTGTCTTGATCAAACTCAGCAAGATTTCGTTTGAGTTCTTTTTCAGCACCTCGAAAGTTTGTTCCGTTGTCAGAAAACAGCTCTTGGGGGCAGCCTCGTCTTGAAATAAATCGTCTTAGAGCCATTATAAATGAGTCAGTAGAGAGGTTTGTTGCTATCTCTATGTGTATAGCTCGCAAAGTCAAACACGTAAAAAGAACTCCATACCTTTTCTCATGTCGTCGGCCTATTTTTATAGTCATTGGTCCAAAGTAGTCCACTCCAGTAAAACAGAATGGAGGTATTCCTGATGTAATACGAGCTGAAGGTAGTTGTCCCATTATGGTTGTTGCAGGCTTCGAATTATTATTGATGCAAGCGTTGCATTCACGCCTCACCTTTTTCAATGTTGGTCTAACTTTGATGATCCAGTATCGTTGATGTAATTCATTAAGAACGCGTTCATGTCCTATGTGGTTCCCTTTTAGATGATAATGCCTTACCAAAAGTTTCACGTAGTCGTCGTTGCCATGAAGTATAACAGGAAACTTGAACCAATCATCTCCATCAGATAGCTTACACAGTCTTCCATTTAATCGAATAATATTATCGTCTGTCAATTTTGGAGAAAGTTTATAGATTGGACTATTTTTGTCAATTTCTTGTTTTCGAAAGAGCGTTTTATATTCTTTTGCAAACATTCTTCGTTGGGATTGCTGTATCCAAAGAAGTTCGGCATCATGTACTTCGTCTGGTGAGAGTTCTCCGCTGTGATTTTGTTTGAATACATAATTTTTTATGAAGCGTAACATCCAAGCAGTTGAACGGATTAGTCTCAACCATGATGAAAATCGTTTAACGTCAGGTAGTTGAAAAGGATGGTTTTTAGTAATGACTCCAATAAATTCGAGAAGTTCGTCATCAACTGGATCTAGTTTATTCTTTGGCCATTTAAATTCTTCTGAATACAAAAACTCGGGTCCAGTAAACCATCGATTAGTAGGACTAAGTTCCTTGTAACCACTTCGAGTTGCGTCGTCAGCTACATTTAATTTTGTTGGAAGCCATCTCCATTCCTTAGCAACGGTCAATTCGGATATTTCGCTAAGACGATTAGCGACAAATTGTTTGTGACGGGAGCTACTTGATTGGATCCAGTACCAAACAGTTGCAGAATCAGTCCAATAAATTATTCTGTCCAACTTTCTGAGTTGACCAAAAATTGATCAGAACGCTCATTACGAAAAGTAACACTATACCTCCTGTTTTCTAAATAAGATGATATCCAGACTAGAAAGTTTTCATTGAACCCTAAGCCAATTAGTTTATTAATTAGAGTTTTGTGACAAAGCTTATCAAAGGCTTTGCTAAAATCAGTAAATACACAATCCACCTGTTTTCGATCTTCAAAGGAATCTATACAAAAAGAGGTAAAGTCAAACAGATTTGTGACAGTCGACTTCTTTTGGACAAACCCATGTTGGCTATCACAAATAATAGATTTACAATTAAAAGATAAGACGTTACAGATAATGGATTCAAATAATTTGGGAATTACAGACAATTTAGCAATAGGGCGATAGTTAGTTATATCGGTTTTTGACCCTTTTTTATGGATGGGTATAATAAAAGCACTTTTCCACATAGAAGGAAATATTGAAGAATTTAAAGATTCATTAAATAAAACATATAGGGGATAGGATAAATAAGATACACATTTCTTTAATACACTAGATGGTACGCCAACAGGACCAGGGCTAAAACAATCGTCGAGTTTCAAAATATTCTGAACAATAGATTCTTCACAAATAGGGAAGTTAATTGTGTTAAGGTGTGAAAAAATAGGGAGGGAAGGTGAAAAATCAGAGGGTTCGTGAGAACCAGACTCTACAAATGCATCTTTAAAAAAATTAGCAAACATATTAGATATTTCTCCAGAATCCTGACTGGTTACGTTATTAAAAGACATAGAGTTGGGGTAGCCGTCAATTTTTCTTTTACTACTCACGAAGTTCCAGAAATTTTTAGGATTTCGTTTTAGATCATTTTCGATTTTTAAAATGTAATCGGAATATAAAATATTAGAGTAGTCAGAAAACATAGACTTCAGATCGGAGTAAGCGATATAATCTTCATCAGATCTGGATTTGGAATATTTCAACCATGCTTTGTTTCTTCTATTTTTTAGATTTTTAAGCTCAGTGTTAAACCATGGTGGATTTTGAGATCTACTGCAAGATTTACGTAGTGGAGTTGTTTCATAAAAACATTTAAACACATTTCGTTAATATTACGATTAAAAAAAACTTGATTCCAGTTAACATTACACAACAAATTAAATAATTGATCAAAATTACATTTTTTAAAGTTGAACTCAAGATTTTCATTTGATTTGTCAAAGTCATTGCACAGGCTAATGTTTAATGATATATCTAGAGCTGGGTGGTGCCGGTCTTCTTTTAATAGTATGATATCAGCAGGGGTTACAGATGTATCCGAATTTATAGTGTTCGAGAAAAAAACTAAGTCCAAAATATTGTTGAAACTGTTGAGAACCCCATTAAATTGACTAAGTCCACACGAGGCCAAACCATCAATTATTGAGAACTCATTAGCTGTGGAAGGGTTCGCAGGAGATACGATGTTGAAGTCTGAAGATATTGTCCATCGCAAGTTTGAGAGATTAAAGTCGCCTAATATTAAGAGCTCGTCATTTGTATCCATTTGGTTATGTATGCTTTCAACACATTTAATACAACTTTCATACACATTGTTTATAGATCTTGGAGGTATATAGACAGAGATAATGTAGAGGTAACCAGATACCATTTTAATTTTGATACATATTATTTCTATTTCAGAAGCTTCAAAAGCATCAACCAAATTACATATAAAAGAATTCTTCACAGCAATTAGGATTCCGCCACCAACTGTTTCAAGGTCATTTGAGTGGTGTCTGTCACGCCTAAAGACTTGGTACGTTGTATCAAAAAGCTCAGTATCCAAGAATGAGTCATTCAGCCAAGTTTCTGTCATTACAATAATATCATGAGGAAGGTTATTGACATTTTTATAGATCGAATTGATCTTCGTTCTAAGTCCATTAACATTTTGATAGTAGATTAATATTTGTTGAAGCTGCTTCTTTGGTGATATAGCATTGTCGATAATCATTTTCCTATGGCCCAAATTGAAGCATACGGAATTAGGTGACATATGAGTCCAGCAGGATGGCGCTATGGCAGGAACGATTTGATGGTTAGGTTATCTCTGGCTAGAATTTTTCTTGTCGGGTTTGCTGAAGTCGCAGGTCTATGCGAATAAACCACATCGCTCAAATTCAGCCGGATCTATGTGAAAGACTCATTGAAAATTAGACTACTCAAATCCATGCCACAGTAAGAAGCGGAGACAGTTATTTGAAATAAAAAAAGAATTTTGTAAATACACCTCACAGCTTGTTCTATTCTAATATCTATCTCAGCCCTTATTGAAAAACCCTTTAAATGTTATAGAGTATGTATAGATTTTATTAGTAAATTTTACAATAACATATAATGAGTATATTGAAAGAAGGCACTTTTTCATTAAATTGCTAACTGTTCTGATAGCTTTTCAGTAAGTCGTATCAAACAGTTTAGAACAGGATTTTGTGCTCTAAATTTTAAGTCAACATAAATCAGAATCAATATTATTTTTATGCTAGCTACACACGAGGCAACCGTTGCAGCAACGCAGCCATGTTGAAGCAACCGTTGCTTCGTGTGTAGCTAGCTAGCTAGTATTATGTTCATATTTTAAAATTGGTTGGTTGTGGAGGCTAGAATTATTATTAATTGAATTAGTATTTAACATATGACACAGTTTTTGATAAAACTTTTTCAACAAAATCATCAAAAACGGTTTTTTTTTTACAAAAAAAGATATATTTGTTTTGTAAAGTAGTGTAATATAGCATGTTTTTCATACCCGTTGGTTTTCAATAAACTGAATCAAGTTTAAACATACATACATGATACATTCGGTTTGAGAGAGAGGAGGAAACTCTAGAAATTAAATAAGTTTCATAAAACCTTGATAGTATGGTATTTTTTTTTCGTAATTTGTAAACATTTCAAGTACATTTCACAAAAATAGAAATAAAAAAGGAGCTCGCCCGAGCAGGGACTTGAACCCTGGACCGTTGGATTAAAAGTCCAACGCTCTACCGACTGAGCTACCCGGGCACATGGGGTAGTTTTTCATAAATTGCATTTTTGAACATGAACTACTCTTAAATATTCTTAAATGACTGCATATCGATTCATTATGACTGGAACAAATTGCGCAATTGAAGTGTTTACTCATACATATATGTATATGGGTGATTCTACAAACGATGGAATTTTCGGCGGCCCCAGAAATATTTTAAAATCCGTTCAATTATTTAATCTGATTTTTTTTATAAAATTAAATCTGATTGTATCTACCTGGCCTAACGATATTATTAGGGTGACCTTATTTTATTTTGCTCAAAAAATTCTTCAAAGTGTCTGATTCTCAGTCCCCTGACATGACGTGAGACGTGTCCCCAGTGCGTTTTCGCAAGAAAAAATTATTACCGTTCTCTTATTTCAGGACTTACACTAAGATGAATTCCACCGAAGTTACGCCAAATAGGTAATACATCTTTGCTACGAAATAGATAAATATTTTTTAATAATTTATTTTATTACAAAAAAAAAAAAACAGTGTGTGTACAGAGTACGCATGTCAGAAGTGAAACTTCTTTGGCGATTTAAATTTCATTGTTGTGACTTATAAATTAATGACTAAAACATTAAATGAAAATAAAAATATTTCATGCAATTTTTGTTTTGTTTTAATTATTAAAACGAACTTTCATAATAAAATAATTATAAAGATATATATTAACATAATTACATAATTTAAAAAACGTAAAAATTGAACAATAACTACGAAAATTATAGTTTACCACGTGTTTCTTTATAAACTATCTAAAATTTTTAACCTCAAATATCTACATTTATTCAGAATTAAATTAGAATCGATATGAATGTAAAGAAAATAGATAAAACATTACTTACTGTGAACAAATGCTGTACGAAAATTTATATATTTATCGATAATAATTTGTCAACAATAAATAAAACGTTATAAACAAATCAATATAGCACTATATAACACAAAATTCACAACACAACTACAATGTGTGTAGTTAAACCTGGAAGAAAATATACATTTTGATCTATTGTCTACGTTCACGTCTCCTATAAGAATCTTATGGAGGCGTGGCTTTAGTGTGCACGCTCCCTCTACAACAAATATAGCACAAAGAGGAAAAAATAATCCTATAGCCCCTATAGTGAATAAGTATATAACATGCTTATTCTCTTTCTCTCTAGTTGTTTACATCTATCCGGCCTTTAAAATTTAAAATCGTCGCACTAAAATCTGACGCAAAATCTGACGCTTATTATCGTGACGCAGCCTTGAAAAGTTACTTTTTTCACTTCAAAAATAAACAACAAGAAAAAGAAATAATATCAAAAATGGAAAGTTCAAGAAGAAATGCTGTAAGTCTAATATTGCTCTGCATTTTGTTTCTGTTTGCTTGCTTTTTGCTTTAGTCTTTCTTCGTAATAAACGGCCTTGGTAAATTTCCGTTTGGGTTCACGATTTGCTTGGACTTCGTTTTCTTCTTTTGTCAAAGCTGGCGGAGTTAGAGGAATATTTTCTGCAGCAAGAACTATTTGAATAGGTGGGGTGGAATATTTCCTATGTTTACAGTTTCTAATCTATCTATATAAATAAAAATGAATCGAAAAATGTGTTGCTAAGCGTTAAACTCGAGAACGGCTCGACCAATTCGGCTAATTTTTATTTTAACTTTTTTGTTAATGTACAAGGAAGGTTCTTATGGAGAGAAAAAACATAAAAATTACAAGAAAAATAAAAAAAACAAAACTTTTAGTAGTACGTACGTCCGCCAACGATTACTCTTAGTCAATGTTCGAGGCCCAATATCATTCCAAAATTTAAGAACTGTTAATGGTGAATTATGTGGCTCTTACAGAGAAGCCTGTCAGCGTTTGCAACTGTTAGAAAATGATGCTCATTGGGATCAAACTTTAAAACTTCATAAGCTTCATATCAATATGCTTTCCGTCAAACGCAATTGATTTATGGATCAAATACAAAGATGATATATGTGACGATATCTTGCATCAAATGCGCAATAGAACAGTAAATCAACATTTACAACGAGGCGTTGATATCAATTGAAGACATGTGCTTAATGATGTCGAACAAAGTATTATCTCAATTAGGCATGGCCGCGCCTAATCGCCCAATGAACGACAGTTTTAATCAAGAGTTGCAACGTGAAAAACTGTTCGATCTTGATTCTCTAAGGGAATCGGTTCGAAAATAGTTATATTCCGCTGTTGAACCTACAACAAAAGTATGTCTTTGATACACTTATGAAAGTTGTAAATGATGGAACTGGGGTATTTTACTTTTTGGATGCTCCTGGTAGTACAGGAAAGACATTTTTAATTTCATTGATTTTAGCAACAATTCGCTTACAGTAGTACAGGAAAGACATTTTTAATTTCATTGATTTTAGCAACAATTCGCTTACAGAATACAATTGCACTCGCACTTGCTTCCTCTGATATTGCAGCCCATTCAGCGCTAAGATTACCATTGAATATTCAAAGCAACGAAACTCCGACTTGCAACATTTTGAAGAACTCTGCAATGACAAAGATTTTGCAGCAATGCAAGTTGATAGATGAATGCACGATGGCACATAAATAAAAAGTTTTTGGAGGCATTACACAGAACTCTGAAAGATCTGCGAAACAATCAAAACCGATTCGGTGGAGCGATGGTTTTGTTAGCAGGAGATTTTCGTCAAACATTACCAGTTATTCCATGTCTATACCAGCGGATGAGCTGAATGCATATTTGAAGTCCCCCATTTTGTGGAAAAAAATTAAGATACTAAATTTGAACAAGAATATGCGTGTCGAATTGCAAAATGATCGATCTGGAGAAATATTTTAAAAACAACTCATTGACATTGGTAATGGTAAAATCCATGTAGATGTTATGACCGACTGCATTACATTTCCTGTAAATTTTTGTTAGTTTACAGAATTAAAAACTGAGCTTATAGAAAAGCTGTTCCCAAACGTCGCTCAAAACTACAGATATCATTGTTGGTTGAGTGAACTATCTATATTAGCTGCTGAAAACACGGATGTAAATGAAATAAATTTCAAAATCCAAAATGAAATTGCCGGTGAATTAAGGACATAAAAATCAGTTGATTGCGTACCTTATAACCAAGATGATGTCGTCAATAATCACCAAATTTTTAATCTCACTGGATTTGCCAGGATTATCTCACATAATCTTCAATTAAAAGTAGGATAGATGGTCATAATGTTATGAAATATCAAAAAACCGCCACTTTGTAACGGCACACGGCTGGCAGTGAAAAACTTACTGAACAATGTGATCGAATCAATCATTCTAAAAGGAAAATATAAGGGAGAGGATGTGTTGATACCCCGCATCCCAATGGTACTAACTGACGTACTGTTTGAATTTAAACGACTGCAATTTCCAGTTAAGCTTGCTTTCGCTATGACCATAAATAAATCATAGGGTCAGTCGTTGAGTGTTTGCGGCGTCAATCTGGAAAACCCATGCTTCTCTCATGGCCAGTTGTATGTTGCCAACTCTCGCGTCAGAAAATCGACAGCTTTATTTATCAGGTAATCAAACACAAAATATCGTGTAAGATAAGGCATTACAATGAAAATACCACATTATTACTACTACTACTAAAGTCTTACAATGTACAAAATAGAAAAATTATATTTGCGTAAGTAATCGTTGTTTATTATGGATCTACATTATAAATCTATAAATAAAGTGATCACTATAAAATATGTTTTATTACTGCGAATGGACAATATTAACATAAAAAATCAATGTTGTGTTGTTTTATAGAAAATAGGGCAGAAAAACGTCTGCCGGGGCAGCTAGTAGAAAATAAAATAAAATGGTTTTTGTAACAGTTCATTTAAAATAGCAAAATTAGTACAATTAGTTCAATATTAGACGGGTCAAAACAAAAGCAACTTTTAACAAATACATATTTTTTTTTAAAACTATATAAAATATTGCTAGTATTTGGTAGCAAACCCCTTGTTTTATATTACTTCAGCGCATGGAGTCAATTAAATTGTTTATTATGCGGTCTGGGATACTTTCCCAAGGCAATTTAATTTGTTCAAACAGATCACTTTTATTTTTGCAATTAGTCCTTTGAATTAGTCGATCTACAATTTCCCATAGATTTTCTATGAGATTGAGATTTGAGGACTGTGCTGGCCATTGTAACACGTCAATCCGGTTTTCTTGAAACCACGTCTTAACCTATTAGACGAGTGCTTTGGGTCGTTGTCCTGCTAAAATATCCATTTCAGAGGCAACTGATCCTGAGTGTGTGGCAGCATTACACTTTGCAAAATGTCACGGTACATAAAACGATCCATTGTACCATCTATTTGGTGAATCGGTCCCAGTCCATGCCCTGAAAAACATCCCCACACCATTACGTTTCCTCCTCCGTGTTTTACAGTAGCTTTTGTGTAACGTGGATTTAGTGCCTCTTTGGCTGGTCTGCGAACACGACGGACACCATCGGAATCCTTGAAATTGAATTTGGACTCATCCGAAAAGAGTACGTTCCTCCATTTTCTAACCCAGCAAAAAATTGGGTTCACTTATATCATATTAAACGAATCGTTTTGAAAACTATTTTCTCTTGTTGTCTATTCAGAAGTACTCGTACATACATAATGTATTAAATTTTATAAAAAAACTTTACATGATTTGTTTTGGTTATTCATTTTTGAATGACATAATGATGGAGGTAGTTTTAGTTGCTAATGTTTTGGACAACACTGTATGTATCTGTGTAGGGCTAGTTATTAAAGTTACCAAATTGTTGCTTCCACTGGAAATTGTGTTGAAATTTGAAATGGTTGGTTTTGTGCCAAATATTTCATACATTTGTTCAAAAAATGGAGCAATGCAAGGAGCGGCACCAGTTCTTTTAGAATTGTCCTTCGCAGCCTTGTATGCTCTTAAAAGCGCTGCCATTTTAGCGTCAAGGTGTTCAACTGTTGTGTTTGAATCCTGTAAGATTTTTTAATTATTTAAAAAATATTACTTAAAAATAATTTGAATTATAACTTACCGTGGCACCAGAAGAAATCATGTCTTCCTGAACGTATGCACAGGCATATTTGTTGCGCCTGCTGTGTTGGAACTCTACTTCCCTAGCGCTGTAAAACTTCAGCAAGGCCATGGTTTCATCCCTCGACCACGATTTCTTTATTCTGTATTAAAAAGTCAAATGCTTTAAATATAAACTAGAAAATAGTTTGTATCATTAACTTACTTTCTTTCCTTATTTTGCTCGGCGTCCATCTTTTTGCTTTTATTTTTTTCACGAGTTCAACTAACAAATTTTCACACTTGACAAATATAACAAAACAAAAATCAGTTTGGCCAACATTCATCATTAAAAAAAATCAGTTCAGCGCCCTCGCAGTTTGAAAAACTTAAGTAATCATCGAAACTCGATTTGAGACTTGGGAAAACCTGGAACATGTAACATTAAATAAAAAATTGTTTTTTGCTTTTTTAAGTTCCAAAGGCTATAAATAAAAAAATGATTATATGATATGAGTGCTAGATCCCATTTTTTGATTTCACTGCGAATATTTATTGATGATAACTTCTGCTTCACTTTTGATTTCGCTTCGAGAATACGGTCTTCTAATTCACCTAAATTTGCTATTTCGGTTGAATAAACAAGTTCTTTCATTCTTCGCTATATATGTATAAAGAAATCCAATATAGTTAGGTTAGGAGATCTTGCAGGTCAGTGAACCGGTCCATTTCTTCCTATCCAACGATTACCGAGCTCTTCAGCTAACCAATTCTTAACCCCTGACTATAGTGGGCTGGAGCGTAGCAAAATATCAAAATTATTTTTTGCTTCTCACTGAAAAGTTGTAAGGTTATTGTTAAATTCGTTCGTAGGGTTTCTTATAAAATATAGGCAGTGAGATTGCTAGCGTTTTATTTGAAGAGCCTATCAACGGTCTTGGGTACACGGGTAAACTGGATTGAGATGGAAGTGAATTGTGCACAATGAAAGGAATAAGAATTCTACCATATCGTTTGAATGGAACAACAAAGTGGAAAATTAATCCATACACAAATTTCTACATTTTGAACTCGATCTAATACATTCGAAAGAGTTACATGTACACATTTTTCCACCAAAATAATTTATACTCTGTGCGCTATGCACTTGAAGTAAAATATAAAATCAGTTTTGATTCTGTGTTCGCAGGCCCAATGACAGTATGCGTGGAATATGATCGTTTAAAATTTTTTTTTTTTTTTTTATTATTTTATTACAATATAAATAAATTACATTATAATACAAGATTACAAAGCGCTAGCTACCATGACTTGCGGCTTGCGTTTAAAATATTGTTGCATCGCGCATATGTAGGTTCAATTTTTGACTGACTTGCGCAAAGATGTGGCCGAATTTGAGCGATGCTAGGTGTTATTTTGACTTTGAAGACACGGGTCGTTTACGGTTTGCGGTTTTTCAGAAAGTTCGGATAGTTGATGCCGTTGGAGGTCCAAACTATATACAGTGGCTCACAGCTTGAATGAATGAATGAATAAATTGGGGTATAAAAACACTGCGACCTAAAGATCTATTGTGTCCCCCATCTAGAACTGAATGAGGTTGGCTCATTATTACAGTTCTTCCTCCAAATCTGCTCCTCTGAGGAACCGAAGTATTTGGAGTATTTTAAGGGATGATAATTCACTCTCTTTTATGTGGTGCTTGCCAAGATACCTATGCCTTTGATGCACGAGTACTCACCTCTTTGATTAGTATCGGTACTACCCCACGTTGTATGGTGGACGTTTGCGTCACATCCAACCATCAGTGGTAGTCCTTTGCTGTTGCAGTAGTCCCCTAGCTTCTTGACTTCGACTGGTGGTATGTTGGCGTCGTCACCGGCGAAGTAGGCTGATGCTACAACCATCGTGCGGAGGTTGCTCTCGATGTCAATTTTTGCTTGTATGGGTACCAAGTCCCGCGTCATAAATTCTGTAAGACATATAAAATTTATGTTATTTCTTATCTTTATGCATGCTCTGGGCGAGTCGGTCCTCGTATCCCATATTAATTTAGAGTCCTTACATGTTAGGCTCCTAACTTGGCCCCCGTAAACCCAGGGTTCTTGGATCAGAACTAGCCCTAGGTTATCCGCTGTGAATTTTCTTGCTATGACAGCTGATGCTGCCTTAGCGTGGTGGATATTCACCTGAGCTAGCCTGGTTCTGATCCCGCGTCCAGGCATTGTGTTTTATTGGGTAGGGGCAAATGCCCCTTCATCTGCAAGCAGATCATCCTCCTCGTCCATGGGAAGAAACTCGTTCAAATTAAATGGGCTAGGAGAGAGGTCAATGCCCTCCATCTCTTCGCTCTTCCGACTTGATTCGTTTGTTGCCAGTGTGTCTACCTGGCTTTTGATGACTGCTATGGTGTGGGCTTTGTTGGACAACAATATTCGAAATCATAAGATTTACAACAAAAATGACCTTAAAAATGCAATTATACGAGTAGAAGAATGGCAGAAAATAACACCAGAAGTCACAAAGAAGCTTGTTGATTCCATGCCAAAAAGACTCCAGGCTCTTGAAAAGGCCAAAGGATATCATACAAAATATTGAAAGTGCCAAAAAATCAATAACTTTTAGTTATTTCTAAGACTGTATCAAATAAGCTGTGACATCGAATTTAACACTGTTTTTAATTTTTAATTGTTATCTTGTTAAATACCAATCTATTAAAGTAAATTATAGTTCTTCGTTTAAGTGTTTTTGTTTTTCTTCCAAATAGAATTGAAATTTTTTTGATATCTTTCTAGTCTACAAGTTATTGTAACATACTCGTAGATTTGAAATCAGATACTGTATCAAATAAGGTGTGAGCCACTGAACATACATATATGTATATACTAACATTGAATTTTTGCTGATGTACTGCAACTTAGTAAATCTCGTTAGGATTGCTCTCATACATCATAGTAATGTAAGTTTCCGATGTTATAAAGCTAACCCAACTGATTTAAACCAGAATAAGTTCAAACAATTTAGAAAGACCTTTAATGATCACATTCAAAGAACCAAATTTTTGCATGGCCAAAAATTACGGCAAAAAATATTGCAACGTACCGAAGGTAGTAAACAGTTTTGATCATTTCGTCGCTTTTCCGGCAGAGTGGCATAAGTCGAAATTTGTCGTTTTTTAGTTTAGAACACAGAACTGCGCTGAAAAAAAAAACACAATTTTTCTGTGTAATCGGCATTAACCTACTTCTTCTAGTTTCCGAGTTATGAAAAAGCGCCGCTGTCAATTTTCACAAACATCCCTGTCATTTTCTATGTATTTTCGAAAAACCGCATAAATCAATTTCTGTTTTTTTAAATATTTTGTTTTCTATAAAACTTAACAAACAAAAAATGCAATTTTTTTTTTCAATATGAACAAAAAACTTTACAAATTATGACTTATACCAGTCTGCCGGAAAAGCGATGGTTTGTAAAAAAACGTACGAATTACTACTTCTGTCAATTCGACGTTGTCTGATTGTATCATGATTATTTCTGTAATTGAGAGCGTTAATGCTTCTATGGGACACATTTTTTTCGTGCTCGTACAGTTGCAAGAGTACTGAAAGATCTCGATATACACAAATTCCCATGGCCGGATAGTATCCCCCAATTGTTCTGAAGAGGTGTCCTTCAAGGCTGGCAAAACTATTGGGTAAGCTTTTAGATCTGTCCTCTACTGGTCTCTTTCAGAGTGGATGGAAAACAGGATTTGTCCAGCCTGTCGCTAAAAAAAGGCGAAACTTCTCCCCCCCCCCCACTAACTATCGCCCCATTGAACTTACGTCCCTTCTTTCCAAGGTCATTTAAACCCTGATAAATTATCAGCTCAAGTAATATCTTGAAAAACGAAACCTTCTAAATGACCGGGAGTATGACTTTCGTAGCAATAAGTCCACCGGTGATCTGATGGTATATCTCACCGAACAGTGGAACAAATCTCTACATACATCGTTTTGGAGAAAGTAAGATTATTGCACTTTATATTTCAAAGGCATTTGATAGAGTTTGGCATCAAGCTCTCTTATCGAAAATGCGTGCATTTGGTATTGATGAATGTCTTCTTCGATGAATTAGAAACTACCTTTCAAACCGCTCAATACAAATTGTATTGGATGGTTTTAAGTCTGAAATTCATAAAATAAATGCTGGTGTTGCGACAGGCCTCCGTTTTGTCTCCGTCTCTCTCTCTCTCTCTCTCATATTCATCAATGATATTTTGTCTAAAACTTCTGATCCATTAAATTATTTTGCTGACGACAGTATTCTCAGCTTCTCATATTCGTTTCCAGATGCATTTTCTTGCTCTTCGGATGTGGATTTAGATCGGCAGCGTATAATTAGCTCATTCAATTTTGATCTTGATTTGTCAAATGGGGAACCATAAACCGCGTAGATTTTAATGCTTCAAAAAATCAATGCTGTCTTCTGTCGTTAAAGCGCAACCCACCCCCGCTATCCATGAGCGGCACTTGCATTGAGGAAACTGAACAACTCTCAGTTCTTGGTATGTGCATCACAGACCACCTTGTGTGGAATTACTACATATTCGAGGTCCCCGAAAATGCTTTTAAGTGCTTTCCTTCGACGCACAGTGGTTTAGGCAAAAGTGCTTCCGAAATTCATTTTTCGGGTGGGTTTATAATGCAAAACTTTTATATTTTCTGAATTAACAAATGTTTGGAGCTCTAGTAATCGAAAAAATTATTTCGTTTGTATGAACGGCTCGGCTTGTAGAGCCAGTCAAAGTTGACAAATATTTAAGGTGAGAAAAAAAAATGTTTTTAAATTTTTTTTTTAACTTTGAGTGTAAAAACTAGGAAAAGAATATAAGTTAAACTTTTTTTTTGATATTTTTACTTGATATGCATACCTATGTGTTAAATGCTATGATCAGAAATAAAAAAAAAATTATAAATTTTTTAAAGTACTAAATTTAATGTTTTTTGAAACACCACTTTTTAAGCACTTTTTTTTAACTTTACATTGAGTAGAAAAAAGTTTTTAAAAGTTGTCAAGCCAAACTGGACGGATAATGAATACTTATACATATATCTCTTTATCTACAACCAAAAACTCAGCTGCATAAAGTTGCATAACACTGAGCTAGAGAGATTTGATTTGAAAAAGTCAGTAATTTTTTCTCAGTTTTTTTTTTCAAGTGCAAAAAAAAATCTTGGAAAATATTATTTCTTTGTTTTGCAGGTATGAGTATGAGTAGAATAACATAGCTGCCAGACTGGGGTACGAAAAGCCCCAACAACAAAATACGAGTATCGTATTGTGAGCCAGCTATTGAATTTTTTTGCTTGAAAAAATTCTGTGTTGATCATTAATATGTATTTTATAAGATGAAGTACTCGTAGGTTTAAACTAAAATATTCATATTTATTATTAATAAAAAAATTGTTAATTGAAAAAAAGTGGTGAAAATGATCATTTTCACCAAAAAAATTCTATTTTTTTCATTTTTTAATATTTTGAGCTAAAAATTTAATGAGATACTCTCAAGATGTATACCTTCAAGAAAAAAATACTTCATATTTGTCTTAGAGAAAAAGTAAATTTATTTTGTACTATGAAGAGCTTCGACGTAGGTCGACCGCGTGCTCGAGATTGTAAAAGACGTTGATCGAGAGTTGCGTCTTCCATCTCTACATCTAACTCCGATGAAGATGAACTATCAGATACATTGAATTCAGACTCAGAACCATCAACGACTTCAGCATCCGAAATATTCTCAGCAACGCCATTGTTACAATCATCCTCGATCATTTCTTGTCGCAATGTCCTGTTCCGCAAAGTCCTATTGTGCAAATTGTTAGCCATCTAATGGTAACGAATAAATATACTTATATAAATATTATAAACGTTGTACAAAATTCTGAGCAGTCAAAATATTATACCCACGATTATTTAATAGAAATAGAGCCAAAACAGAGTAAAACAAAAAAAAAATACTTAAATAATCATAACTGCCACACTGGGGTCTTAAACGGCACCACACTACTTCCAACGACTGCCAGAACGATACTAGCGCGCATATCATCGTACTATGGGTTTCAGAGGAAAGAGGTATGCTTCAACTAGTAACAGATGGAGCCACAATTCCAATTTTTTGAAAATTGTATGTTTTATTGTAATTTAAATAGCGCTGGGGTGACCTGGACCCCACAGGTGCAGCTAAGGGTTAAATAAAATCGTTTTGTAATTAAGAAGGAAAATATATTTTATGCTTAGCTTTTTAAAACGGTTTTATAGCTTATTTCGTGTAACCCCTTATAAAACCATTAAGCATGAATGTTTTTGATTTCGGGTATGATTAATTATTGTCAGGTAGTTTGATGGATAAGGGTTCTTAGCTGGATTCGAATATTTTTAGGTAAACAGATTACCTTATTGGGATGTCATAAAATTGAATATTTTTAGTGCAGGTATTTAGTTTTAAGGTACAAGCAAATAAAACATTGGGATGGAATTATCATTTAAAACTTGAACGAGCGATCGAGCAGTTGTATAAGGAAAAATTATTTAAAATAGATATACCATAAAATATTTTGTTTGAACTTTTTTTTAAAGGTTAATAGCACTGACGAGTTTATTTCTGCCATAATAAGTGAACACCAACTATCCGCTAAAAATTTACCGGAAAATGAAGCAACATTAAGACACTTTCGTTGCGCTACTAAAAAAAAATGGGTCGCAGCCCATAGATCGAGAGTCAATTTTATAAACAAAAATGAGCAATGGTTATCTTCATCTCTCCATATCACTGGACAAACAGAAGTAATGTGTGATCTCCCAACTACATCAAGGTCATCAAGAGGAAGGCCAAGGAAGTCAGTCAATGAGTGCGCAATATTCACAAAAAAAGCAAAAACTAATCAATGCAACAGACGAGATAAGTACTGCAAATCTCTCTGATGTATTAGTAATAAGGTATAATAAAGACCATGAAAAGGCGAAGAGTGATGTGATCAAGACAATTTCTACTGTGGAATTCACGGCCAAACAATTTTTTTTTTACTTTAAATTGACCGACTAAATCACAACAGAAACTCCTATTTACGTAAAACACAACTTTTACCACTTGTTTTCTTATAACCTACAGCCTCTCCGACCTTCAAAATTTTACCAGTTGACAGACAATTATGTCAACTTTGCAACAAAATATTTGTTTTGGAAGAAACCGTTAATCTCAATTTTGCATTTTGAGCACGCTCTTCATACAATGGGCCCTAGTGTGCGACGTTGCAAGAAATGTTTTACTCCTCATCTGGCTGTAATCTATAAGGCTTACATTCGTCCAAAGCTCGATTACAATTCCCATATCTGAGCAGGTGCTCCAATGACACACTGGAGACTCTTGGATAGAATAAAAAAAAGAGCTTTTCTCGAGCACCGGCTTCGCCACCGTCGTAATGTTTCTCGTCTTTCATTATTTTACTGGTATTTTTATAAACACTGTTCTAGTGATATAGCCAGTTGCATTACTCCTTTTAAACAATTTATTCGTAATACTGGTGTTTTAGAGAATGCCCACCCGTTTACCCTTGAGCCCAACTTCGGACGGACAGTTAAATTCAGGGATTCTTTCTTAAGCCGCAGAACACGAATGTGAAATGGTTTACCCGACTCTATACGTATATTTCCCTCCCATTATAATATTCAGACATTCAAAACCAATGTGCATCTTCTTTTAAATCCTCTCCTAGTCTCCTAAAACGCTCTCATTGATCGCAAACTCCGTTCTTCTTGTCACAAAACTTGGTTTACTAATGTCATTTTTATGATCATTACTTTTGTATATTCTTAAAATACCTGCAATAAAAACACCATTTTAAAAATCAACAAATATTGTTATAAATTACAATAAAAACCCAAGAAAAAGTAAAAAAGCTTCTTAACTTAATAGTCATTAACTAAAGAGGAGTCTCAAGATTTTTTCCCAACTGTGATTTGAAGCACACGATAGAAGTTTTCTCTTCACTTGGGTATGCACTTAATTAATTAACTTTTATCTCAACAGCATCATGCGTTTAGAATCTACCTTCGAGAGGTAATCCATTTGTTGTGAGACGAATAAGTAGTTCAGTTTATTCCTGGCAACAAAAAAGTAAATAAAATATCATCAATTCTAAGTGTCATTTCAGAAGTGGGATTCACCAAAGGGATCTTAGCAAAGTAGAACACCTATGGCAAACGTAAACCGTACTCCTGGTCCTGGTGATTAAATACGTCAATGCACTCTACACATCCATTAGATTCATACCAATGTTGATTCACTTTCACTGCTGAAGCATGCACTTGATGTTTGTTTTTTCTTTTCTTTTTTTTTGTAAATTAAATTTAAAGAACAACATTTGCACACATTAAAATATTTCCCTGGTGAACATGAGATGAATGTTTGCAATAAATTAAAACTTGCGTTGAAGTTTTCATCGCTAGTTGTTATTTGATTGCGTTATGATACTAAGTTAATGAAAAATAAAAAAAAAAGTAAACAATTCTGTGATGATAATGGATTCGTATTTATGTACAATTCCTAATTGATTTTGGTACAATCGTAAACTCAAATATTTTATTTTGTAATTTACATATTCAACATATTCATTTGAAATGTAATTGATTTTTATTTAGTTTTCTTTTATTGATTTTTAAAAATAATCACATTTAAGATTAAGAGTGAAGGTTGCTAAAAAATCAACTTCAATTGTATAAGAAAGCTTGCCTTGCTTGACTTGGGTTCATAAACACGATACGCCTTGGATTCAGACGAAAAGCCAACCGTAAGACACTCTGTGGATTTTAATTAGATCTTCCAGGACGATTTTCAAGTATAAAAGCTTTGTATATAAAAAACCTGAAGTTAGAAACAATTGGTTTGCTGCCGCCAGGGTGCGCCCCATGCCTCGTAGGGGGTGACAGGGATGCCAAAAGCTCAAATTTCAGCTTAGCTCACAGCTGAGCTCACTTCTGAGCTAGCTCAAATCAGGTGAGCTCAAATGAGGTGAGCTCAGTGAGCTGAGCTATTGACTGAGCTGAGCTGTTGGTTCAGCTGGGCTCCTTGTTGTGATGAGCTGTTGGTGAAGCTGAGCTATTGGTTGAGCTGATCTCTTTGTTGTGCTGAGCTGTTAGTTGAGCGTGGTTGTTGGTTGATTTAAAGTTAACTGAAGATACAAAATAGAGATTTTTCGAGCATAAGTTAACTCATCTACTCTCAGTCATTTAAGACAATGATTGCCAAACATCATCGTTTTGAATAAATAAAAAATATTTCATGCCTAAACAAAAGACAACAAATTCTTTAATTCTCTTTATTATTTATTCATAAGTAACATAAGTTGCATTTTTTTAATTTTCGTCTTTAATTTGATACCTATATGGGATAAGGGCGAGTTTAGCAATGCTGAATAAACTTTCTAAGGACTAAATTCCACTTTAAAACCAACTAAATAAAATGCACGACTGGGTCGCAAGAACTTGCTCCTATGTAGACTAGAAATTTAAAAAAACGAATGTTACTAGAGAAAACTGTTCATAATGATAAAATTAATTTTTTAAATTCTTTTATTAGTAAGAGACAAAAACAGAATGCTATGTAAATATGAATTTATGCAAGAACAAAAATTATAAGTTGTTGTAGTGGTTTCTTAAAAAAATAAGCTTTTATATAAATTTTTTTTAAGAGATTTTTAAGAAAAGAATTTGGTACGCCAACCTTAAGTTTAATTATTTTATTATGGTTCGAATAAAAATTAAATTTTCAAAAAAAAAATATTGATCCGTTTTTGAAATATCGAATTTTCCAAAAAAAAAAAAGATTTTTTTTTTTCAAAAATTCAAAAAATATTTTTTTTTTATGTTTTGAAATGAAATGTTTTTTAAACTTTTTAGAAGTATCTCTATAAGAAATTTCATTAAAATCCGATATGTCGATAATGAGTAATTCAAAATTTATAAAATGGTTCTATGGTAGGTACAAGCGTAATATCTTAATTTCAATTTTTTTTATTAAATTAAAGAGCGTAAAAATTAATTGAAAGAAAAAAATTTTCATCAAAATTCTATACGCCGTTTTCGAGAAAAATACGATTTTTGAAAACCATTTTTTAACATTTGTGTGGTGGGTACCTTTAGTTTTAGGTAAAATAATTTTTTTTTTCTCACATCTTGTAGATTATATTAAGAAACTTTCATTTATCAAGTTTAAAAAAAAATCTAGCATGGAGTTTTCGAAATATTGAATTTTGAAAAAAAAAATTTTGAAATTTTTTTTAAAAATCCAAACAAAATTTTTTTGAAAATTTGAATACACAATTCTATTCAAGTTTTTGGGGAGCTTTAGCATAAAAAAATGATCAAAATTGGTTATATCGTTTTTGAGAAAATCGAAAACAAAAAAAAAAGGTTCTTTATGGGGTACCCTCAATAACCATTTTTCTAAAATTTTTTTTCAACCATTACTTAGTTTTAACTAAATTAAATTTTTTTGTATTTTAAATTTTTAAATCTGTCGAATAGTTTTTGTGAAAAAAAAAATATTTATAAAATTTGGAAAAAATAATCGTATGGTAGGTACCGTTATTTTTGGTCTTAAAAAAAAGAAAAAAACGTGTGGGGGGAAAAAATTAAAAATGTTATATACCAAGTTTAAAGAAAATCGGCCGAGTCGCTTAGGCCGACAGACAGACTGACAGACAGAATTGTGAGATCTCCTTTTTTAGTCTTCGCTATTATCGTAATGTCAACTTTGATCAAAATCTCGAGTTCATTTTTTTTTACGAATGCATAACTTGCCTTATAGTACCTATAAGTCGCAAGTAAAAATATTTTACTTGTAGAACTTCTCTTTCCCAATCATCTTCGGTTATAATAAAATATTTTTTTATAATGTTCTGGAAGCTCACGCAATGCACATAGCAAACCTTATCCAAGCTTATTCAGTTTAGATCATTTAGCTCAGCTCAGTCAGGTGAGCTCACTTTAGATTTAGCTCATTTCTTTATGAGCAAGCTGAATAATTGAAGTAGCTCAAAAAAGAGCTGAGCTGTGAGCTTAACAAAATATCTAACACCGTCTTTTGAATTAACTCACATGGGACCACAAATGCCATTATGAACGAACTCAAAAACACTGCTACTACGACACGTCGAATTATTCGGGAATGGAATAGTGGTCATTTTCGCATAAATGAATCTCGTACTCGTTTCTTTTGATTAAAACTTCGCCAATCCCCTAATATTTTATAACGGCCCGCTGTCTAACACCCACATGATATGGTTAAGTGCGGATGATATTGATTGTTCAACTTGTTGGGCGATATCTTTCCGGACCACTAGGGCGGTGAATTTCTTAGAGTTTTTGCCTGGCATCAGAAGAAGTGGAACACGTTTTTATTTGCAAAATCTGAAATGTCTTTACGGAGAGAAAAATTGTTGTAAAGGCCTTTTCATCTTTGGCAGATCATGGAGCTTACGCAACTGCTTTTGTTGGTCTAGCCACTGTCCCCGACACGTACGTCCATAACTAACTATGGATCGTAATTATCATTATTCAATTCTTCGATCTGGTGTGAACTCGATATCATGACACACACAAATTGCTGCTTTTTGGAATCTGTTCAATAGTGTCATGGTTCCTCCTGTAATTGAGAGCGTTAATGATTTTACGGAATAAATCTTCTTTCGCACTCATACAGTTGCAAGAGTACTGAAAGATCTCGATATTCACAAATTCCCGGATAGTATCCCCTAATTGTTCTCAAAAGGTGATCTTCTATACACTGGCAAAACCATTGCCTAAGCTTATTCATCTGACCTCCACTACGAGTGGATGGAAAACAGCATTTGTCCAGCCTGTCCCAAAAAAAATGGCACAGGTCATGAAAACGTTGATAAATTATCAGCTCAAGAAATGTCTTCAAGAACGAAAGTTTCTAAATGACCGGCAGTTTGGCTTTCGTAACGAATCGAGTTGGGACGCGCTGATTATCAGCACGTCATCACTTACTCAACATTATTGATCAACGATGTTGATTTAAACAAATCAAGAAAAAAATAATCATAGTCTACAATGGCAGCATGAAAAGCTATTGTGCAGAAATTATAATTTGTGCAAGTCAGTGACTTTTGCACAAAATTCTAATCCAACATTGAATTAAACTTTTCGCCAATTAATCAATTAACATGACATTGAACTCCACTCCTAAATGTGAGTAGAAATTGATTAATTTTTATAAGAACGTATTGATGTCTACCAATTTCCCCCAAAATGTAAACTGTCAATTTAAATGGGACAGAAATTTGATAAATTGTATACGTTTATAAGTATGTGTAAGTATATTGTATATTTACTCCCCCTGGAAATTTCATAAAAAAATATCCTTTAAGAAGTCTGAAAAGTTATTTCATTTATGACAAAATAAAATAATTTCCCATTCAAAATGAGGCACTCGCCTTATCCGAATTAAAATCCTTTGAACTTGTTTTCCTCCCTGTTATGTTTTGGGGTCTGTTTTGTTGACTTTTTTTTTTAATGGGGCAGTTATTTTTGTCCAAGCAATAAAAAAGTGCACAATGCACAAATAAAAGCACTTTTTTGATATTTTTTTTCAACACACTCAAGCATCCGACCAAGCCAAAACAGCGACAACAACGACGAGGACTTAAGGTATTTATGTAAGGAAGCAGGACCTTTGTAATGGCAAAGCGAACCCATGGTTCTTATTTTCCCTCAGCGATCATGATATAACCGAGTTGGCTCGCTTTTTGTTATAAAGGACATAAATTGCAGTGCTCCGCCAGCATAATGCAATTCACCTTGTGGTACCCCATTCACAATTCTGCAAAGTGGCACTTATTTTACTCTCAATACTTGTCACCCCACAACCACATATTGCCTAGTCAACCTCCAACCAGCGTTGCCGATGTGAAGTTAATCAAATTGCATTTTATGTTATCAATGGAACATTTTAAATCTTACTTTATAAAACTACACTAAATTTGTATTCTAAAGTTTCCAACAATATGCATTCGTAAAAAAAATCGAACTCGAGATTTTGATTAAAGTTGACATTCACCCATATTCTGAAACTCGTATTTATGACTCGTATTCGACTATAGTCGTATGTTGGTATTCCAGGAGTCGTACATTCGACTTCACTTGTATTAATATTGGGAAATGCAAAACATCGCATACGACTATTCGTATTTTATCGTTATTCCGAATCTCGTATTCGATTTACTTGAAGTCGTATTTGTGTACTTTATTACTCGTGTTAAATTTTCTAAACGAAACTTGTTTTTTTTTTCGATAAAAATGGACAAAAATTTAATGTAAGTACATTGGTACCTCTTGGCACAATGGTTAGTGCGTTAAACTGTCATGCGGAAGTTCGCAGTTCGATTCTCAGCCGCAGCAAAAAGTTTTTTCAGGAGTGTACTGCCTCTTGCAAGGAATTGACAAATCCTGTAAGAGTATATCTCTTGGGGAAGGGTACGAAATGTCGACAGAAAAAATGTCGACTGGACAAATATAAATTTCATCGACTATTAAAATGTCGACTGAAAACTTGTCGGTGAAAATGTCGACTTTTATCCAAAATTGAGTTAAATAAAACAAGAATGCTCTCTTTTAATATGTTAACTAAATTTTATTATTAATTCAATTATATAAACTTTGCATACACCCAACCTCGCACCCACCCCAAATCCTATAGTGTGCCCAAGTAGGGGGGTTGCAGGGGGGCAGCAGGCCCCCCCTTACATAGCTCACTGTTTACGCGTCGACATTTTTTGAGTCGAAATTTTTAAAATCGAATTTTTGATAGTCGACATTTTGATCAGTCGACATTTTTATCAATCGACTTTTTGAAAATCGACATTTTGAAGATCGATTTTTTTAAATCGACATTTTAAAAATCGGTTAATCGTCCCCAACCCTATCTCTTGTCTTGAAAATTGCTGCACATTAGCCGTTCGGAATCGGCAGAAAATTGTAGGACCCTTCCGTTCCTGGTAACATGCACACAGGAACGATTGAGAATTGTTAATCACTATAGGTCCTGGTTCAATTCGAGCTGTTGCACCACCAAATTTTTTAAAGTACATTTCATTGGTTTATTTATTTGGACTCAACGTTATTAACGCGTTCATATTTAGCAAAATAATAAATCGTTCTCAATTTGAGGCATTGGTTTGTGCATTGGAAGAAAATTTGGAGGTAGCAAGAGGCCATAGGAAGAGTGGAAAACTCAAAGCAAAAATTTAACAGTCTTGGGCGACCTTTCGGTAAAACTAAATAGCCTTGGGCCACCTATCCAAAATGGTCAAGCTTGTCTTAAAGTAAGAAATATTTTACATATCTCTTTAGGTCTCCAATGATCAAAAGTATTTAGTTAAAACAGAAACTGCATCACAATAAGCAGCAATTTAAAGGCACAGGGGTGGTGAAATTACAACCATATGCTAAAGCAAATTTGAGGAGTGCATTGCTAACATTTTAAACTTAAATTGTTAATCCCCAAGGATCAAACATTGGAGTTATTCAGCCTCCTCCTGTAGTCGACACGATAAATGCTGAGGATGAAACTGACATAGTCCAAGAATATAACGAGGATTCACAAGCCAGTAACACCACTCGTACAAATAAAAAACAAAAAGAAAAAACAAATAAAATAGAAGAGAGCTACTTAAAATCAATGGAGCTCATCAGAATTTTATTATAAATAAAATAATTTAATTGAAAAAACAACAAACGACTTTTTCAATTAAAATTTATTGATTTTGACAATTACCTACGGGCGAGAATATACGTTGTTTTTTAAAGCTTCTCGTACGCAACGTATACGACTTGAAGAATAACGATTTTGATACGAAACGAGTTCGAGTTCGACTACGAGTACGAGACAAAATACGACTTGTGGAATATGGGTGAATATGATGATGGCGAAGACGAAAAAAGGGGGTCTCGCAATTCTGTCTGTCTGACTGTCTGACTGTCTGTCTGACTGTCTGTCTGTCTGTCTGCTCGACTACAGCTAAACGGCTCGGCCGATTTTCTTCAAACATGGTAGATATGGGTTTTAATTTTTCCAAAACAATTCATTTAGTTAAACCTAGCTAATGATTGAAAAAAATGTCCCAAAAATTATTATTTTTGGTACCCCCATGGAACCATTTTTTTTGTTTTTGATTTTCTCAAAGACGATACAACCGATTTTGATCATTTTTTATGTTAAGGCTCCCCAGAAATTTTAATATTATTGTGTATTCAAATTTCGAAAAAAAAAATTTTTTGGATTTTTTAAAAAAATTTCTATTTTTTTTTTTTGAAAACTCAATATTTCTAAAACCCCATGCTCGATCATTTTACAACTTGATAAATAAAAGTTTCTTAAAATAATCGAAAAAATAATAAAAAATTCGATTAATTTTTAAAAATATTTTTTTTTTTAATTTTGAAAAAAATCTATTTTTTTTTTGGAAAATTTAATATCTCGAAAACGGCTCAATATTTTTGTTTGTAAATTTAATTTTTATTGGAACAATAATAAAAACTTTAAATTGGCGTACCAAAATTTTTTCTTAAAAATGTTTTAAAAAATTTGTATAATAGCTTATTTTTTTAAGAAACCACTACAAAGGCTTCTAATCTAATGACATGGCATCCAATTTTTACCTCCAACTACTAAAGAAGTTGTTTTAGTCATTTAAAAAATTAATTTTATGCTTATGAACAGTTTTTCTCTAATAACATCCATTTTTGAAATTCTTAGTCTATTACATAGGGACAAGTTCGTGCCACCCAGTGGTGCATTATATTTTTAGTACTGTGCTAACTTTATATGACTATTTGACATTTACAAACTTAAAAAAAGGTCTGTTTACTTATTATAGGTATTCAGATTTGAAGTGAGCTCGAACTACGTTTCAACCCCTTTGTATACAACTTGGCGTCTGCGTTGAATTGAAATACATAAATGTATGTACGAGTATGTAGGTGTGGTGAAAGTCGATTGCTCTCGCTTAATGGAGTTTAGTCGAAATTTTTTTACTTGGCAGTGTGTCTGGAATGTAAAATTATTTTTACTGGGTTGTAGAAATGCTAACAGAGATCTTTAAGAATTTGTTAACGACAAAAGTGACGTTGATGATTGACAAAAGTATAGAATTGCAAAGTGAAACTAAAATATGTTTTTTTTAATCAAAAATCAAAGTGAAGATTTTGACGTTTGTATTTCTAAGTTCTAAGCAGATGAATATTGGAAAGCTATTGAAAGCTTAAATTAATATTTCGTGATTTTACCATTGCTGTTTTGTTGTTATATCTCTGCCCATCTAGTGGTTTCTTTTTAAATCATAGGTTATTTTAACACTGACAGCTGTTCCCCGCTCAAAAGCTTGACAGAAAATCACTATCATACCTCCCCGAAACTAAATGAGTCGCACAACGTTGGGAAATATTGAACATTTATTTCCAAAGTGAGTGCTGTGTAGCCCAAACAGTGCGTTTTTTGAAAAGAAGGTTAGCCGAAATTAAGCACCCATCGCGCCTGCTGTACCCAAGTTTGTGCAAAAAGTTCGTGAGACTGGTATGCTAGTGGACAACATTCATGGTAACCGTCATCGTACGTTGCGCACAGATGAGAATGTGGCTGCTGTAGCCGAGAGTGTGAGACTCTATTCACGAACATCAACACGCCATCGATCTGAACAGTTGAACATTTCACGCGCTAGTCTGAGGAGAATTCTGAACAAAGATCTCGGATTATTCGCTTACAAGGTCCAATTGTGGAGTGGTGGCATCATTGGACCATTTTTATTCGAAATTGAGGCTGGGGACAAGGCCTCGGTCAACGGTGGGCGTAACAAAGCCATGTTAATCGACTTTTTTACTTGCGACTATAGGTATTATATGCATTCGTAAAAAAAATCGAACTCGAGATTTTGATCAAAGCTTACATAACGATGATAGCGAAGACTAAAAAAGTGGGTCTCGTAATTCTGTCTGTCTGTCGGTTCGACTACAGCCTAAACGGCTCGGCCGATTTTCATCAAAGTTGGTAGATATCATTTTTAATTTTTTCCCTTCACACGTTTTTTTCTTTTTTTTTAAGACCAAAAATAACGGTACCTGCCATACGAATTTTTTTCGAAATTTTGTAAATATTTTTTTTTCTCAAAAACTGTATGACAAATTTAAAAAAAAGATCCAAAAAAATTTCATTTAGTTAAAGCTAGGTACTAGTTAAAAAAATTTTTCCGAAAAATGGTTATTGAGGGTACCCCCCATGGAACCATTTTTTTTTGTTTTTGATTTTCTCATAAACGGTACCACCGATTTTGATCATTTTTTTTGCTAAAGCTCCCCAAAAACATAAATAGAATTGTGTATTCAAATTTTCAAAAATGTTTTTTTGGATTCTTAAAAACAATTTCAAAATTTTTTTTTGAAAACTCAATATTTCGAAAACCCTATGCTAGATTTTTTTTAAACATTTTTTTCTTCATTTAATAATTCGTGTGAATTTAACAAAAAAATGTCATTCGAAAAACTTTGAAGGAAAGAAATTATTTAGAAAATGAGGCTACAGGGTGCGTTTTATGTTTCAGTTCAATTTTATTTGGTTGCCATTTCTTTGTGATTGAAATTTGTAAATTGCAAATCGGCAGTAGTAGAGACTGGTCGATAAAAATTTTTTTAGGGAGCACCTTACGCAGCAACATTTATATTTGTTCATTTGTGAATACGCGGAGAAAATTTCGTGACTTTTTTGTGTTAATCATGTGTCGAACCTTCACGATTCAATGATTTGACGCCTCCCGATTTCTGCTTATGTGTGTAGGAAGGTAGGTAGAAATTGCGACCACTGGTAGTCTAGCCCGGTGGCCCGATTAGCGCTGAAGTGGCCACTTTTATACCATAATTCGTTTAAACCTGTGTATGAAATTGATATGGAAAATTGTGGACATTCTCACAAAGTTATCCAGTTTGGATTTAGTTCTCAGACACCAAATATACTGTGCCAAGGAAGCTTGCTGACTGGTGCTGAAACAGTAGCCAATCTGATTGAGTCATCATCCGGCCCCCGCAAGGTAAATTTCCGTCAAGCCCACAGTCCGCTAAGCAAACGAAGTGCACGACACAGAAGTAAGCGAAGTCCGTCCTAGAGCCATTTTATAGCGTTGAGAAAAGAGATCAAGTCTTTGATCTTCATTCAGTATCGTCAAAAAATGCCCATAAATAATGTTTGTGCTAAGTTGGACAAAGAGCAGGGCATTTGCAGAAGATGTGGAGGACTGTTTCCTTTTCCCGCTGGTCTCCACAGCTATGACAGTTAGTGTTGTGAAGAATGCCTAGCTTCGCTGCATGCTCTCCTGTTGGCCAATGTCCCCTACCAACAATCTTGGCTGTATCTTGCCTGGTTGTCCATATCAGATGAAGTATTCGGGATTTATTATAGGTTAGTGTTCAAACATGAACATATTACCTAAATATAGATAACCCCATGTGCATGAAAATAAATAAAGATAACACGGATCATCGTGAACATGCACTGACGGTTATATTAGATAAGCATAAAACATAGATAAGAATACTCATAGAGATAAGAATAATGTAAATTCATCTGTAAATAGTATTTAAGGAAGATTACGTTGTAAAATAAATTTAGTAATGATTTGGAATTACACCCGGATTGCTACTCAAACAGTTGGCCAAATCTTTCTAGATATTATGCAGTTAGTTAAACTGCTGCACCTAAGGTTTGATTCGTTAAGAAAAATTGAGTAACTGCTAGCGGAATTTTGACTCTTTCCGCAAGTGAGTTATGAAGGGCTCATCCTTGCCCGATAAGCCTCGTCCGCCAGTTCATTCCCAACAATGCCACCCGAAACCCAGTATAGAGTAACATTGTGGTTTATATTGAGGTTAAGAAGTTCATTCCGGCATTGTTGGACCAATTTGGAGGATGATGTTCTAGAATTAATGGATTTAACTGCTTTACCTGTCTGTGATTTATAGCAGTATTCCGGTTCTTTTTCAAATTTTTTTGGAGTACCCTGCATGCGTCCTTGATAGGCGGGTCGGCTAGACATCCTAAATTTATTCAAAGTCTCAGAAAATATTTTTGAACCAACACCACACTCCGCATCTTTGAGTTATCAGTAAAGATAGTTGTGTCGAAGTCTTTCGTGGCGACTTCATGATCCCAGTTCTTTCTTGATGGGAACATAGCCTTAAAATCTTTACTGATACCCATTTTAGGGGTGCAGTAGTCAGTGGGAGTCGAAAAGATTTCTATTGGAATCAACTCCTTAATATTGCTGTGGCCATAAGGTTTGGCAATCTAGCAGTTTTATTACTTTAGTCTTAATGCGCTGCAAGATAATAGACACAAAATGAGTAAATCAATGGTAGAAATATAGAAACCCGCTTAAGGCATCAGTTAGGCAAGATCTTAGAGTGCCTGTGGTGCCAACGCCAGCAGTTCCTTGTATCTTCTTCATTTTATCGATGTAATATGCTTTTGTAAGCGCTGGCCACCATACAATTGAAACATACGTCAGGATCGGTATATTTCCGCACTCATACAGAGCCCTTCGAGATCTTGATATAAACGAATTCGTTGGTCTAGGTGGTACACCCACCCTTTTTCTGAAGAGGTTTTCTTCATCGCTGGCAAAACTATCGCGTAAGCTTTTCCATCGCTCCTACTGTTCTGGAATCTTCGCTAGAAGATGGAAAACAGCATTTTTTACAGCCTGTTCCTAAAAAAGGCGACCCTTCCTCTCCCTCCTCCTATCGACCAATTGCTCTTACATCCCTTCTTTCCAAGGTAATGAAATCGCAGCTCAAGAAATATCTCGAAGAACGAAAGCTTCTTAATGACCGGCAATACAACTTTCGCAGCAATCGTTCCACTGGTGATCTGATGGAATTACTCACCGAAGAGTGGAACAGATCTTTAAATTGTTTTGGAGAAAGTAAGATTATCGCGCTTGATATTTCTAAGGCATTTGATAGACTTTAGCAGTAGGCGCTCTTATCGAAAATGCGTGCGTTAGCTATCAACGAAACCCTTATTCTTTGGATTAGAAATTATCTTCTATGTTGATCGTTCAAAACGTTGTATTGCACGGTTTCAAGTCTGATCTTCAAAAAATAAATAGTGGTGTTCCCCAGGGCTCCGTTTTTTCTCCGACTCTTTTCCTTATTTTTATAGATTATATCTTGTCTGAAACTTCTAACCCACTTCATTGATTTGCCGACGGCTGCTTCGAAAACTTAATGCTGTCTATTGTCTTTGAAGCAAAATATACCCTATGCCATTGTTCTTGAATGGCTCTCACTACTCTGTATGTGTTCCAACGACGATCTTCCACAAATTCTCGGGACCGCAAAAATTCTATTAAATTCTTAGGGTTTTTATATCGATGTAAGAAATTTTTCGTCCGAAGTCAAAAAAGAACTTTTAAATTTCTTCGCTAATTTTATGTGTTTTAAAAAAAGGAGACTTTGCTTTCCTTAAAATATACAACGGTAACGCTGTCCAAATCACTACGAATGCAATATCTCCCAACTTCCATAACCCATTCCATATTAGTCACACATACTTCTAGTGCGTTTGTGTATTTTCATAGAGCGTCCATTGCATATTATGTTCGTGTTGTGTCCTAGTAGAGTAGAGGATAAAAAAATATACTGACACATATGTATATGTACTCGTATGTATAGTTTAGAGATAAGAATGCTTCATATTCAAAAACACTTCTTTTGCCTGGCCCGATGTTAAAATTACTTCACAATGTTTTTCCATGGAATTACGAGCTCCATTAGGCGTTTTTCTTTTTTAGCTCCGAGCGGGGCACTGAACTGTCAAAAAAAGAACTATGTTACTTTTTTAACCCAGAGCGCCCTGAGCGCTCAACTTGCATTTCTTTTTTAGTTCAGAGCTCGAACGGGGCTCGCTCGATGAGCTCGATAATAAATGACCGAGCAGACGGAGCAAAAAGCTGAGCGCGGCTAACTTCATTTAATTTTTTTGGAAGGGTGATAGTAAAAGAAAAAAAGAAATACAAAATCAAAACAATGGAAATGGCGGGCGAAGCTGGTTGTTCTCCCAGTGAAGGTAAGGAAAAATAAATATATGTAATTATGAGCAGAGTATAATATTTCTTGTTTTCAAAGGGGTGAAGTGGACGAAACAGATGATGTTGTTCTTGATAGAATCATTAAAAAGGAACAAGTTGCGGATAGATAGACACCGCAGTGAAAAAAATAGCGTTCCAGGAAATTTCGCTGGAGATAAATTTGGCATTTGGTTTACTTGAAAAATGATACAATGACAATTCGGTGCTCAGATGTGTTTCTTAATTAGCTCAGAGCGCTCAGGTCACGCTCGGTTCGGAGCGAGCTCTAAGCGCTCAGGCCCCGCTCTGTGCCCTGCTCGGGGCTAAAAAAGAAAAACGCCTATTGAGGGTAAAGCGAATATGCGAATATGAGAAGCCAAGGACTACGAACCTCCGCATAAGTTTGTTGGTACACAAAATATAATTGAAAAGCTAGTATATACACATATTTGTACTCGTATCTGCTTAAAAAAGCGAAAGGCTTGAAGTGTGGAGAATGAACAAGAAGTCAGGAGCGCATTTTTTTGACGTTTGATACCGAACATTTATAATTACTTCCTTAATGTATTGTTTCGGTATTTCTAAAGGGGGAAATTCACGTTAAAACGGGTCGTAAGTACGGTTCCACGGATGACATGTTTTGCAATTACACAATCTCTCTCTCACAATTATTACGGTTGTCAATTATCAATAAAATAATTGATAAATTTTAAAAATCTCCGTTTTTTTTAATAAGCATGCACTAAAGGGTTCTAATTACCCTTAAAAGAATTTAACAACATTGGGAAAATAGGAGAAGATTGAAGATGAGATACCGATGCATTGGTTTTGAAGCTCTGAATATCAAAATGAAATAGAAAAATGGAGCCATGTAAGGCGTGGCACTACACATTCGTGTAGTGCAGATAAAGAAAAAATCTCATCTCAGTATATCGAAAACTCAGCACAAGGCTCAAACTGTAGTTTATTTCTTAAGGCAATGAATGCAACGGGCTATTTCTTTAGAACATTAATAATGATACGAGTAATGAGAGGCATACAAAACTTCAGTAGTTTTCGAGCGATGCCAAAGTTTCCTTTATAGTTCTTTCATCTATCATTGTTAAAAAGACTCAAGTGGTATGGTTTATTACTTCTAAACAATTGTTAAATAAAGTTATGTACATAAATATTTATGAAAGTTAATAGACAATTTCTACCATAAGGCTAGTCGCTCACTGGCAACTGTGATCGAAATCAAATAGTTTAATCACCAGTTGAAAGAGAACCGCGCACTAGCAACTCTTTACTCACACTCACACTCTTTTTCTCTCTTCGCTTATAGAAAACAGCTCAACTGTTGCGAAGGCAATTGTTTAGTTTGTGACAAAACACAAACTTTTTAGTTGCTCGAATCGAGTTGCTCTAAGTGCGCGGTGTCCCATATAAGGCCATATGTTTAATTTTAGCAACCAAACAGTTGCGAAACTAAAAATTGAATGTGCGCGCCTGGCCTAAGTAATTAAATTAAGGCCAAATTCCTAAACGCAAAATTTGCAAAGCAAAACACCTGCAAAGAGAATTGCGCAAGAATTGTTTGACATTTGCACAAATGCCTCTGCATTTGCGCAAGAAAGTAGCATCGATTGCATTTTAGGACACTCTGCTTAGCAGAGATTTTTGTATTTGCATTTTGGAACTGTTTGCTTAGCAGAATTGGCGTTTAGGAATTTAGTTGCATGTCCCTTGTTAGAAATAACAGCAGCACAACGACGTTGCATCGAATTAATAAGATTTTCACATCTTTCCACAGGTATGGACCTCCAAGACTGCTGTATAGTGTATAGCTTTCCAAAGGGCTTTGTTAGTACTTAGCTTACAACTAGCAACATACTTCTTGACATCGCACCAAAGATTTTCTATACGGTTGAGGTCTGGGGACTGCGCAGGCCACTCCATGACATTAACCCACTTTTCTTGGAACCACTGCTTCCCAAGCTTACTTGTATGCTTTAGGTCGTTGTCTTATTGAAATACCCATTTCAGTTACATTTCATCTTCAGAATATGGAACATAACTTCCCCCATGATGTTCACATAAAGATGCTGATCCATAATGCCTTCAATCCGGTATATGGGACCAACACCAAAGAAGAAAAAACATGCCCAAACCATTATACTGGATCCTCCATGTCTTGGCTGTGAAGCGAGGATTATATTCTGTGTGTGGAGGCCTTCTTACATATTGACGAGATACCTTTCCAACATAAACACAATCTTGGACTCGTCTGACCACAGAATATTCCTCCACTTTGATGTAGGCCAGTCCAGGTGATTTGTAACGAACTTAATTTTTTTATTCACGTGTTTTTTTTTTTTGTCAACAAAGGTACCTTTCGCGGATTGTGGGCTGTTTGACCATGTTCTCGTAAACGTCTACGACGCATTTCAATACTCGCTTCCACACAAAAAATATGTTTGATTTTGACTGAGAAAATTTGCAATTTTGATTAATAACGGTTGATTATATGTCATATTTACATAGCAACGAAAAATATTTCTATACATGATCGTTAGTAAAAGGTTATTATATGAAAGTGTTACAGTTTTTGGCTATCAAAGAAGTCAAAATAATAAAAATTCAGAGACTTACCAATTACCCATATTCTGAAACTCGTATAACTGATGAAACTGATGAGTCGTATTCGACTACAGTCGTATGTTGTTCTTCCAGGAGTCGAACATCCGACTTCACTTGTATTAATATTGGGAAACGCAAAACATCGCATACGACTGTTCCTACGACTGTAGTCGAATACGAGTCATAGATACGAGTTTCAGAATATGGGTGAGTGATTATATTTAAACTATACTAATATTTTGACCCCAACTGTACATATATAGAATATTTCCTAAAGCACTAAGATTGCTTTTTGTTGGGCGAGATATACATTTTTTTTTCGTAAATTTTGTTATTTCATCGTTAGATGAAATTTCACTATCTTACTTGACAATAAAAAATGCACTTACTTTATAGTACAAAAATATGTATGTACGAGTATATTGCGAAATTTCAAAAGTTGGTTTTTGATTTATCGAATGACAGTTTGCATTGATAAACTTAAGAAGATAAACAAGCCATCAAAATATTGACCTCAAACGCCGACAGTCTTATCGTTACTTCATATTTAAAACTATCACGATCTTGATCTTGTGAAAAAAATATCAACGGACACATCCTTAAATAATAAACAGCTGCGAACTGTCATGTGCAACCTAAATGAGTGTCGAGTGCTTTGAGTATATATAATATGGAGGGCTCGTTTCTATTCCAAATGCGTGACTATCATAGGGGGCGCTACTCAAATTTGTGTAAGACAAAGTTATTTGACAGCGGCAAGGATTGATTGCCTTGCGGGAAGATACTAAGTTAGAACAAAAGAATAGCATACAAATTAACAAACAAAAAACATTTTATTATTCAATATTTTTGTATCATTAAACAATCAAATAAACACTTAAACTTTTTCAAGCTAAATATTTCTACAAATTTATTTTTTAAAATCCAACTAAAACTCATTACACCTTGAGTTCGTCTTCGAATTTGGACTCGTTTTTCGGTTGGAATTGTGCCAGTTTTTCAATATTTACCTCATTACAAAGGTGGCACAAACCACTTGCAGGGAATTGATCGCTGATGTCGGAAAAATCATTCTCTTGGTCGAGGCTAAATTACTGCAGTCCAGCTGTTGGTAAATCCATTGTATTGGTCACATTGTGGGGAAGCTATTCGCCTCCAAGTAAGGAACTTTAATATTTTGATTACAAAACCAGCAATTAACAGTCACTTTAAAGTTTGATCTTATTTTTACGTATAATTTGTAAAGAATTAAAACAGTCACAAAGCTTATTGATATGCGTTTTTTTTTCGTTTTTTTTGCAAACAAGACTGAAAATTTACCGAGAACGGTGTGCGAGGAGAAGGTAAACACAAATTGACAGCATACAGCTGTATCCTTAACTTACAGAAAGTGAGACAGCGACCTCTATCACAACTGCAAGTACTACAATGCATTAGGGATAGGAACGAGCCCTCCATATTATAGATACTCAAAGGTCGAGTGTCACTCTATTCCAATTATACCCATAATTATTAAAATTTTACATGCAATTTTTTTGTGGCTTATCTATCAATACTCTTCCTTTGTTGCTGTTTTTGATATACGCTTAACAATACAAAAAAATATTTAATTTTAACGAAATTTTTTTTGAAACACTGATTTTAATTCACGATTGATCTTACCCTAAATCTTACTCAAACTTAATTATAAACGACTTTTTGATGAACGTTTTGAAAATTGTCCACGTTTTTTCTTAACTCCTTATTGCTTGAATTATGAAGGAGTACAAAAAAAATTTTTTGTGAAAACTTCTTTTATTAGACTTTATTAAGTAGATTATAGTAGATAGAAAAAAAATTGTATGTTTCTAATTTTTTTTATAAACAATCCATATATGTATGTCTTCGTATGTATTATGGCTTATTATAAGGAAAAACTAAAGGTTCATATTTGGCTTCGTATGAATTAAAGACAAAACAGAAAATTATGTCTTGTGAAAATCTTTAAAGCAATTTCGTTTCTCATTGAGGCATAGAATTACTTCACATTTTTGACATTGTATAAAAGATCGATATTTGTTACAATTTTGGCATAGTTGGCGTTGTTTTTTCTTCCATTCTGGGAAATGATCCAAGTAGTCTGACCGCACCGTATCAAGAGGTAAGTCTTGATATCTGTATGGAGTTTTTCGTGGCATTTTGTTGGGTATAGGTGAATTCGACAAGTTGTGTGGAGTAGCTGCTCGACTTGTTGTTGGAGTACTGGAGATCGGTGTTCTGGCCGGACGACCACGGTTTCGGGCCATAAATAAAACCTTTCCTGATTTACGCAAATGTTCGGAAACTGCAAGTTTAAAAGTAAACAATGGCATGTATTTATTTTCGTGGATGCGACGCCAAAGTATCCAAGCATTTACAAGACTCATATCAACGAAATGGAAAAAAATTCGTTTGTACCACTGACGCGAACGTAGATGAATTCTATAATAGCCAAGCATACTTACTTACTTACTTAAGTCCTCGGACCTATTACGTCCGTGTGGTTCCCCTTGCGGGTCATAGGCCCTCCACTACTCATACGCGCCATCGTGTACGGTTTCTGGAGATGTACCTCAGCTCTCTCCAACTCTTCCCCAGTTGTGCTGATTCCTCTTCGACCGTTCTTCGCCAAGTACTTCTGGGTCGGCCCACTCCTCTGCCTCGCTGCGTGAGAGGGTTCCATTGCATCGCTTGACCCGCAATGCACTCGTGGCCTTTTCGAAGCGTATGTCCAATCCACTGCCACTTACCTTTTCGTAATATAGAGTCGATGGGTTCCTGACCTGTCCTCGCATGAAGTTCATCATTGGAGATACGGTTAGGCCAGAAAATCCGCAAGATGTTTCGCAGACATCTATTTACGAACGTTTGCAGCTTTCTTGTGACAGTGTGTGTTACTTTCCATGTACTGCATCCATAAAGAAGCACGGATTCTACATTGGAGCGGAACAGTCGCAGCTTGGTCTTTAGGCTTATAAAGTTGTTTCTCCATATTTTGGACAGCATTCCAAACGCAGTCTTTGCTTTCCCGATTCGGCTGGTTATATCTAGTTCGGTCCCGCCATCAGTAGAGACAATACTCCCAAGGTATTGAAAACTCTCTACCATCTTTACTGGTTGTCCAGAAATATCTATTTGAGTAGATGAGGAAGTTCCAAGGCTGATCCTTTTAGTTTTTGCCGTATTGATCTTAAGCCCGACGGTTTCGGCTTCTCTCTCCACCCTTGTTGTCATTTGATGGAGATCCATGATCCTATGAGAGAGTAAGCACACGTCATCCGCGTAGTCTAGATGTTTCAGGTGTGATAGCAGATTCCACTGAATTCCTCCATTTAAAGTCGACAAGGCTCCATGCAGCACATCACTTATTACCAACAGGAACAGTATTGGTGACAGTATACAACCTTGTCTAACGCCACTTTGGATTTCAAACTCCTCTGACAACCTTCCTTTATGCAGAACGTGACATTTGGATCCTTCATATGTAGCCTTGATTATAGCGATCAATTTATCCGGAACGCTCCTCCTGCACAAGGCAAGCCAAATAAATTCTCTATTGACACTCTCAAACGCCTTTTTGAAATCGATGAACAGCAGGTTAAGTGGTGATCGATATTCAACGCACTGTTCGATGATAATCCGCAAGGCGTTGATGTGATCCACGCAGGAAGATCCAGTGCGGAAACCTGCTTGTTCGGCGTCAAGCGTGTCTTCTAGGTGGTCTTTTATTCGACCTTGGACGATTTTTGCTACGTATAACCTTCGCTACAGCAGGCAGCACGCAGATTCCCCTCCAGTTTTCGCTTGACAATCATCCCCTTTTTCCACTCCTCAGGAAAACTTTCTGTTTCCCAAGCTCTTTCTATGAGTGGGTGCAGGAGCTCAGACGATGTTGTTGGCGCTGCTCGTATGAGCTCTGCGGGAATACCGTCAAGTCCAACCGCTTTGTTGTTCTTCAGTGCTCTGATTGCGGTTAAGATTTCTTCTCTACTGGGGGGTACAGTGCGTATTCGGGAATTCGTTACTACGGACGGCTCATTGGGTGTTAGGTTGACTGAATAGCCAAGCATGGAATCAAGTAAATCTGCACCTCCCATATGTAAATACTCGTATCTACAGCTTTCGGAGAAGTCACATCCATGTATTGATTTTTCGCCGAGAATATCGTTTTTTTTTGTTGTTTTAGGTTCACTTCCAACGTAAGCTGAGATCATATTGACTGCCTTATTATCATACCATGACACTAAGCTTATTTTAACACCATCTATGATTGTTGTTTTTTATGCCATGCTTCATTTTTTCAATTCTTTCTCAGTAGGCATTTTCGAGTTCAGCACACGGTTAAGTCTTACAATGGTAACAAACTATTTTTAAATAAATAACCTTGAAGCATCGGGCTATTGAACCAATTATTATCAAAACAAATTTTGTAGTTTTGAAGCTTGGGCACTGTGGAAGTAAGTCTTGTTACTACGTTTGAACTTACACCAAGATCAGGTGCATCTAATGGAAAGGAATTGCTTTGATCTCCCGCAAAAATGTCAAAATCGTAGCTGAAGCCTGAAATGCCACTTAAAACTTGATTTTTGTAGCCCCATTTATGAGGTTTTGCAGGGTTGTATTGCTTTAATTCATGACGGCATTTGGTTGGTATTATTTGCCTATCCATCGATAAATATCTTTCTTTATGCACCAAAAGCAAACGTTCTCGAATTTTGTCCAGAAGAGGTCTGATTTTAAAAAGCTTATCATGACCATCTGTTCCGTGAGGCTTGAAGTGTTCATTATTATTAAAGTGTAAGTTCTTCTTTATAACCTCAAATCTATTACATGTCATGGTTTTATAGACTTGAAATTGACCAACATCCTTTGCCCAATACATTCTGGTTGATGGTAATTTCACACAAGACATAAAAATAATAATACCAATGTATTATTGTTCAACTTCATTTTTCGCGATAAAAACAGGCTTATTGATATTATCTTGAAGTGACTTCAAGTTAGATTGCTGAACGATCATATTTATTAAATCGTCAGTAAAAAAGAATTTAAAAACTTCACGTGGCGTATCTAAAAGTTTCATGTCATCAGGAAGGTTAGCGTTCCCCTTAAACTCAAATTTTTTTGCCTCAAATGCTGATATTTTGGTGTTTGTCCAACTAACTTTTTGTAATTTTTTTTTCTTTAATCCTACCTTTTTTGCTCTTGATGATGTTTGAGGCAGTATAACACTATTTTCGTTGTCATCGGAACTTTGAGAATCAGTTTCTGAAATGGTTACATTATGTTCTTGTTGAGAAAGATGGAGATCACATTCATTATCGGAGTCTGAAACAAGTTCATCATTATTAAAAAATCCATCACCATCAACATATAGACATTGGCCCAAAATGTTAAACAGCCTATTATTAAGATAAAAAGAGGCTGGGTGCGACCCACACTGATAACTTCCCATTTGTGGTATTGAAAACTTTATATTTAGTTTTTTTCAAATAACCAAATTTTCAGCAAAACAAACTTTAGCTGTAAAATTCAAACAAACATTATTTTAAGATTGAAAAGCATTTTAAATATTTAAAGAGATTTGAAATTGAGATTGTTGATTGTGAGCAACAAAAAATTTTGTTAGATGTCACTTAGTTTAACCAAAATTGTCTCTTAGCCTGCTCGTTTCCTGAACAATTTTAGAAATGTCGCTTAGTATACATTCTTAGGGGAAGGTATCGATGTATAAAACAACATACTTTAGAAGGCACCATCGGTTTTCATTCCCAAGAAATTCGACTTGAAATACAATTTTAACTAGTTTTCACTAGAATTCTAAATAGTTTTTTTATTAAAAAAAAAACTATTAATTCAATATTTGTCAACATTTTACCAATTGTACAAAATTATACTATGCATAAAATAAACTAAATTAGAAGTCAATATCGCTACTAGTTCTCGAGAACTTTGAGTCGAAAAACAATTTTTACCAATTTTCAATAGAATTTTATATAGTTTTTTATTTTTTGTAAAAAAACTGTAAACTAGTTTTTTTCGAAATTTTCACCAGTTGTCAAACACATTATTTTTCGTAAAATAAAATTATTTTGAGTTTCAAATTGTTTTCCGTTCTTAGAATATCTGGGTTATGAAATTTTTTTTTCAGTTTTTTTTATTTAAAAAAATAACGGTATGTTCATTTTTTTCCAAATTCATACCAAATCTGTATGACCTTATAATGAGTATATTTAATTTTATTTTAAATCAATAGCGTTGTTTTTTCGTGAGATATTTGAAACTAACCAAAATTTTTACTTTTTTTTTAAACCGTTATAGTGAAAAAACTACTCACTGAATTTTAATAAACGCCCTTTCAGCCTCTTTCGAAGTTATTACCTATTAAACAAAATTTATTTGAAGTCGATATCTTTACTCGTTCTTGAGATATCGACGACGAAAAATGGTACAAGAACGTACGGACGTACGAACGTACGAACGTACGAACGTACGTACACACACACACACAGACATCTCTCTAAAAATGATTGATATAGCCTCTAGGGACCTTGAAACGTCGAGAAATGTCAAAAATTCCAATTTGACAAATCGGACCGATTACAATAACTCCCTATGGGAAGTTAATAATATAATACTTCTTCATGTCTATTACAGAATTCGCAGAATTTTACTCCCGGTGAGTTGACTAGATTCGCATCCGCTGTAAAACTCAATTATGAAATTCGTCGGATGAACTACATTGTCGATTCCTAAAATTACCTTATCATTTTTATGAACTTTCGTATCGACACTGTCAGCTACAAACAATTATTCAACTGGCATAGGCTGTGATAATAGTATCGCTTTCAATCAACGAAATCAAGCATCGTTTAGAGTGGTTAGTACGAAGATGGGGGACGGTTCAAAACCAACCGTGTGCCCTTTTTGATGTGTAAACATCTTTCCCGGCGCACAGTGGGCAGAAATCGTGATTTAAGTGGTCAAAAATATTTTTTTTTTTGTTTTCGAATCACATTAGTTTAATTTTAATTAATTAAAGAAATATTTATACGTAAAATATATGACATTTTTTTTAAATAAATATGCTCAGGTTAAGAGAAAAATAAATTCAAAGTTAGAAAAACTTATAAATCGATGTATGAAGCATTTTTGGCACAATTTTTATTTGCCGATTTTCTTGAAAATCCTTTTAGAAAGTAATTGAATTCATTACAGCTAATTATTTCACATATTTATATGTTATAATACGTAAAAAAAATATAAAGAAACGTTAAGTAGTTAGTACCGTTTGATTTTGAAACACCCATCTTAATTTTACTCAATTTTCCAGTTTATAAAGGCGATACAAAAATTCACAACTTTTCACAACTTTAATTTATTAATGAATTGAAAATTGAATATGTGCTCTATCGAAACTCGAAAGATTCATATCCGCATGTATCCGCATTTACGAGTTAGAGTGAAAAAACATTTTACATAGCGACTCTTCTGTATGCAAAATTTTACATTGAGTGTAGCATGTTGTACATGGTTACAGCCCAAGACTGTCGTTAGTCTCCAATGGAGATGGCCAAACAGCTTAATATTCACCTTTTCTGGGTGCCGGGACACAGGGTCATTCCGGGGAATTGTAAAGCCGACGAACTCGCCAGAATTGCCCGATAGAGTAAACATAGGTATACCTGTAGCTACAAGTAAACTTATGCTGAAGCGAATTGCTCTAGAAAAATCAAACACAAGATGGCACTAACTAACTAACACTAGCACTTGTTTGGCGACCAAACAAATCTGGCCCAAACTGGATTTGAAGCGGTCAAAGTATTTATTGTCCCTCTGCAGATCTCAGATCAGCTCTGTAATAGGTGTCATAACTTTACACTGTCTTATAGATAGACACTACTCGGTGTACTATCAAACGATTTTTGCAGGAGTTGCTTGGACAAGGAGGAAGAGGAAACAATCCCACACCTTCTTTGTAAATGCCCAAACGCAAACTTCATCTAGGAGAATATTTCTATAACGAACCAAGCGATCTCATAAATACAGACATTAAAAGTCTCCTTCGCTTCATCAGAAGCTCCAAATGGTTTTAACTAGTAGGGAACCTTTTTGTTCCCTAGTGGTATCGCAATGGACCTCTACTGGTCTAAGTGGGTCAAATGCTTTAATGACAGCCACTTTAATCTAACCTAACCTAACTTACCATGTTGTTTTAATTTAGTGCGGAAAAATTTGCTTGTACTTATTTTCTGTGTCCAAAAGAAAATGGTATGCTCTATTTATGTTGTTCTCATTAATTGTTCCGTTACATTTAATAATTGGATGATGGAAATGACAAAATTTATTTAAGGTTTTGGTAACTATTTTTAAACAAAGTGTTTGGTTGAAAAGGACAAAAAGGGAACTACAAATTTCTTTTTGAAAGTTTTTTGTGAAGCCCCAAAGGGCAAGCCCAAGGATTTCAAATAAATAGTTTACTGGTCACCATTTGTTGGATCTTCAAGAAAGTTCTTTTAAAATAAGTTTTGTATCCAATTTAAGTCAATATTTTGAAAAATTTGCCTTCCACATTAACAGGGAGAAAAACAACTTTTTTTTATTATTTATTTTAAAATCAAAATAACACATATTTGATAAATTAAACGCTATGTATTGAAAGGTACTTAAATAAAGTTACAAATAAAAAAAAAATTATAAAAAAAACTCAACTGGTTCAAAAGTTATGGATTTTTGACCACTTAAGCCACGATTTCTGCCCACTGTGCGGCGGTAGAGTGAATTGAAAACGTGTGTAAAACTTATACGTCCCGTGTAACCCGTTACGGTTACACGTTACGGTTACACGTTACGGTTACACGTTTCGGTTACACGTTCCGTGTAGCAACCTACCTTACCGACGATTGCATTTAACACCCTGTTTACATTGTAAATAATGCGTACTTACGACATCGTGTTTACATTGGAGACTTTGAGTACTAAAATCTCGATTTTATTACTTTCCATTGCTGGCTAGAACTTAATTCAATCCCTCAACATTTCTTTACCTCTCGACCAATTAGGCCTATTCTGCCACATTTGTTATTCTGCCATAGATTTTCTGTTATGAATCATAAAAGATTTCCACCTTAAAAGATCTTTTATGATTGGTTTTTAGAGGTTCGAACTTTTATAAAAGTCTGTTAGGCTAGTCGCGCACTGGCAACTGTGATTGAAATCAAATAGTTTAATCACCAGTTGAAAGAGAACCGCGCACTGGCAACTCTTTACTCACGCTCACACTCTTTTCTTTCTTGCCCTTATGGAAAACAGCTCAACTATTACGAATTAATTTTAGGCAATCGTTTAGTTTATGTCAAAACAAAAAGTTTTTAGTTGCTCGAATCGTGTTGCTTTAAGTGCGCGGTGTCCCATATAAGCCCATATGTTTCATTTTAGCAACTAAACAGTTGCGAAACTAAAAATTTAATGCGCGCGCCTGGCCATATGCTACTTCGAAAACGAGATCTGTTATAAAACTGAACTAAATCTGTTATGTGTGATTATGTAAAATATTTCATCTGACATAATTTAAATGGATGACGAACAAAAAAGTAAACTCTTAGGCTAGGCGCACATATTCAATTTTTAGTTTCGAAACTGCTTGGTTCGAGCAACTAAAAAGTTTGTGTTTTGACACAAACTAAATGATTGCGCGCACATTCAATTTTTAGTTGCACAACTGTTTGGTTGCTTATAGAAAACAGATGAACTATTTAGTTGAATGTCCGCGCAGGTGCATATAATTATATGTTACACAGAGTAGCGAACTCATTTTAGGCAATAGCTTAGTTTGTATCAAAACACAAACTTTTAGTTGCTCGAACCAAGCAGTTGCGAAACTAAAAATTGAATGTGTGCGCCTAGCCTAAGGCTATTTTGTGTAAAATAATAATTATATGCACCTGCGCGGACATTCAACTAAGTAGTTCATCTGTTTTCTATAAGCTACCAAACAGTTGTGCAACTAAAAATTGAATGTGTGCGCCTAGCCTTACACACTAAGGATATCCATACAATGGAACACGATTTTATCTCATTATGTTTCTGGGAATACCAAGGCCATACTCTACTTATTTCTTTATATGATATGTGTTTTGATACATTTTCTTTCATTTGTCTCCTTTAAAGAACATTTGATAGACGAAAGACAAGATAAATATTCATTATTACTTGATGCACCTGTGTAGTGTGTACTTATTTAAATCTTTTATGATAAAATTAACAGAAGTTTGTCTTTTATTCTTTTATGATTTTTAACAAAAATGCTATTCGTAAAAGATTTTTTCTATGTTCGAACGTTTGACAGTTCATAAAAGTTTTCTTAGCAGATTTTATAACAGATTTTAGCGTGCTGAATACCAAAATTAAAGTTCATAGAAGATTTGTTGACAGTTCAAACATTTGTATGGAAATTCATAGCAGAATAACAGAATAGAAGAATAAAAGATCTCGCCGAATAGTCCTAAATATGTGAAAAAGACGAAACACAAATCAACTGGTGTAAAATTTCATAGCGGGTTCATTTAATGTCTTAAAAAATCCACTTCACGTTATTGACGGACGATAACATTTTATTTTATGCTTGCAAAAACTGCATTTTCAGAGTTGAACTTTAAAAATCCAAAAAATGTTCTTCAGGGCAATCAGTTGACATCTGCAATGAAATATTCTCGATACGTCAAAATTTAATTTGTCCCTTATCTGTCATACCATATAATTATTTTAATTATCGAATTAGATATTCTTTATTATATTAAAATATACTTTTAGCATTCACTATATCAAAATATAGATGGTTCTCCATCTGTCAAGCCATGAACTGGATGACGACTACGACTTCAATGTATTAAAAAAATTAGTTTTGCCACTTATAATTCCATTACAAGGTGGGAATGATGTCAATCGGTCTGTAAATCTCTGACAGAGGGAGTAAGATAAAGTACAGAAACCTAAAAAAAAAGTTAAGGGATTTGTTTGATTTTGGTAAGGTGATCGCTCCATCTAGTGGTTTGTCAAAAAAAAAGTTTTGACTTTTTCGCTGCATGACAAGTATATTTGTTGGCGGCGTTAAGCCAGGTATACATTGTTCAAATGCATGAAAAGCCCGTACAAGTCTATTATTTCAGTGGCGAGAGAACGTTGCCCGTTGTGGTTTTTTTTTTCAGCAAAATTGTGTTTTTACGAATTTCTTTGAGATTTTTGTAATTTTATCCGAGTAATTTGTTTTATTTTGTCTGTCCATTTTATCATACAACTTTCGTTGGCTGTATTAATATTTTAGTCAGTGCTTATGCTGTGCTGTGTTCTCATCTCTTCAACGTACTATACGCAAATGAACCAATAAATACATGATCAATCATCAACCTTGCATATACAATATTTCTATGCAGTACGCTAGATTAAAAAGATTTTGATTTTTCTTCAAGCCTACATCCAATCTATATACGTGTGACTTTTTTACTAATACACTTACAATTGCTGAGAAAAATGCGATGTTATCGTTCATTCTTCTTTGTGGTTTTCTTTTTTATATTTGGCGTTCGCTCAGTGCAATTCGCTTAACTGAGTAGAGTAAGGAGTGCGAAGAGATGACTCCTTTTCGCATGAACAAAGTTAACTTATATTAAAAATCGCTGTGTTTAAAAGCACAGATGCACTCGAAAGGAAGCCAAAACAGAAACAGAGATTAAAATCAGATTCGTGTAAAAACAGTCTATTTTTTATCAGATAACATCTCTGTTTGAATATAAGGGTAAAAATATAATGCTGTCACAAGCAACATCCCTGGTTAAACATAAGTCAAACAAACTTTACGTTACGTAGCGGAGTCCACTCACTCCTAAAGCTAAGTGTACACGATTGGTAGATCTTACAATATTGTAAGATCTTACAATGTCTGACAATTATCTACCAATGAGCTGACAAATAAGTTGTGTGTGTACACGGTTGGTAGAAAATCTACCAATCTCTTACAATTAATTGTCAGAAGTTGGCTGACAATTCATTTTCAGATAGCCGGCTTAATACCTACCAATTAATTGTAAGAGATTGGTAGATTTTCTACCAATCGTGTACACACACAATTAATTGTCAGTTTTTGTTGGTTATGGAAACTGACAATTAAACCTTGGCTGCAAATTTTCTGACAATGAAAAAATTGTATGATGCTAAAAAACGAACATCTTACAATTTCTTCATTGTCAGACAACGATAAAAATTGGCAGGCCTGACAATAAATTGTGTGTGTACACGATTATCAAATACCTTACAATTTACAGTCTTACAATTAATTGTCAGATACATTTTCTGACAATTAATTGGAAGATTACACGATTGTCAGCTAGCGTACACATGATTGTCAGGTTTCTTACAATTAATTGTCAGACAATGATCTAACAATTAATTGTCAGACAAATTTTCTGACAATTAATTGTAAGATTACACGGTTGTAAGACATTGTAAGCATGTTTTTCACTGACAGATCTGACAATATTGTAAGATCTACCAATCGTGTACACTTAGCTTAACACACGAACTCATTGACGTATTATATTATAATAAGTCAATGCACGAACTACTTCATCGAAGCATATTGTCGATAAGGTTTTTGGGTCGTGTGAAATGAATATTGTGTCGACATAGCAGTGCGAACTCTGGGACTCGAAGTAGTATGCCGACATGGCGTGTAAAAAGGACCGAACTAGTTCGTAGAAACAATTTTTTATGATGTTATTCGGTTTTAGTTGTTAAAATTTACAAATCGCCTGAAAAAGCAAGAATAAAATTCAATCTCCTTAAGCAAGAATTCAATAAAGCTCTGATCAACGCAAAAAAGTGGTTCTGGAGCATTAAAATTCAAATATGTTTCGGTGGTCATTTTCACTTTTCATTTAAAATTTTACAACTCTACCATTTCACAGCTGATTTTGGCATGTACTTCTACGTCGGCGTATTGGTGTGTAAATGCCCATACAAAAGCGAAGTACTTTGTCGATTAGGTTGATCGATGTGGCGTGTGTGAGGGGTATATCCTAAAGTCACAAACTAGTACGATTGCATTGTATGTTTATTGGGTACGTTCGATAACAAAAATTCGGCACTCGGACGAACGTTGATGTTTACACATCTTAACCGTGAGTCCTGGCACTCACACTTTTTTTTTTTTTTTTTTTAAATTTCTTTCTCTCTGGTTGCGTTGCTATTTGTGCGTTTTCTATTAAAATTTGAAGTATTTGTTAAACAAACACTTTAGCATTCAGTATGATAAGCTTTTGGCTTACATTTTTGTACTCTTCATTGTTTATTTTCGTTTAATCAAAAATTCACTTCATATTCGTCTCGAAATTGGTGCGAATGTAAAATGATAGAAATTGTATGGAGTGCGAATGGATTTCGAATTCTGTAATACCATATAAGTTGAACAAAATGTCAGTGGTGCAGGGATTGTTACCGACATTCGTTCAACTTTCATTCGTCGGATTCAGTAATAGCAAAAGTTTGGAAATTAATTGAAACTGTCACTTTAGCTCATTCGCCGAATTCTGTAAAAGGGGTGCTTATATATTTCCCAACTTTAAAGCAGTTTTTTAACTTATTCTTAACTTTAAACATTTTCTAACTAATGTGATACTAAGGAAATTTTTTTTAATAAATTGCTTCTGAGCTCACCTAAAACTATGACAGTTCGTGCAAAAAACCAAGTAAACAGAATTATTTTGACGTTTTTAAATGTCAAAGAATCTTAAGAAGTTAGCAAGATAAAAATAAAATAAAATATGTATTCGAGGAGTTTAACTTCAATAAAAGAGTAGGGAAAGTATATGATGCTGTATTCGATTAAAATTTCGCAAAATCGTTGTCTTAACCTAGTTTCATACTAAAGCAACTTTAACATCGTATTAATCAACTAAAATTTTATGCAATTTTGTCAGTTGTCATATAAATTCAGCATAATGCCGCAGTTACACGACATTTCTGAACAAATGCCATGGTACTGATAAAACATACCAATCGAAACTCTTCGCCTTCGTGTAAATTGATTTAATATTTTGTGACAAAATTAATGGCACTAGTGTAAAACCGGAATTATGGTATGAATTAAAATTTTGCATTTGAAAAAATATTTGTTCTGTAAATTGCGGAGCGATCACACTTTGGAATAGTAAAGGTGAAGTATAACCAAATAAATATCAATGAACACACCCTCAAGCATGCGAACATATATTTTTTCGGACACCACCTAAACACCTCCTACATTTCAACATCCGAAACTCCATCTTAACTAAAAAATGCTTTTCAATTACTATCTTATTTTTCTCCACAAATAATTTGTTTTAGTTTTCCATGTTAAATTTTGGGATGTAGCGTATTCACTAACCAATAAAACACGGCTAGTGTAAACTACAGTGAAAAAAAAAGAGACAAGAAAGATTTGATCAATAAATTTAAGGAAAAGAGAGAGATGAGCATACAATACTTCTATCACTATGATCCATTTCGTTTTATTTTCAAACGGTGATCTTTGGCGATAGTAAAACACAACTATTATGAGCCGTATTTTATTGTAACGTTACCAAAAAGCAAAACAATAGAGTTTCAGTATCTATTGTAGTAATAAAGTTGAAAAATTTTGGTTTTGGTATTTTTTACCGAGAAATGCTCTAGTTGTGTATTTCCCAATGAAACACGCCTGTGTACATTTAATTTTCGCATTTTCGAGGGAATTTTAACTTTTTGTGTTTTATCGAAGAAGTAAAGATGAACAAGTGAATTAAGAATTTTGAACTTTTCACGTTGTCAAACTTGGCCGGCCTAATTGAATAAGAACTATTAAAGTCATTATTTGGTATATCAATCATTGCTGAAGCTCGCGCCTTATTGTGAATTCATCCCCGTCCAAAAACAGCAAAGCAAAACTACTCCAACTTAAAGTGGTGTAGTACTCGTACTCGTATATATATATATATACTCGTAGTAGTAGAAGTCATTCACTCGTTTCATCTTCTACTGAGAGAATTAGAAGTGTTGTTGTTACTCACGTTCCGTTTGTTGCTGCGTGTTTTCCACTTTTGTATTGTTCTGCTTCAACTGCTGCATGAACACCAAGTACCAAATTGGTTTTGAATGCTGATGCTGGACAAACACTGCTTACAGCTCTGCCTTACGAGCTTAGGGGGTTGAATTTTTGGCGGCACATGCTCTCTGGAAATATTTTTCTATGAAATTTGTATGGAACGTGGTTGAACTTTTATAGGCGTTTGTTATTTTAAAATGAGACAAAAGGGGATTGAAGGCCATATGGTGAGTGTGGTGGTGCTTTCTAATGGTGGTAACTGTGATGTGGTGTGGGTTGTTGCGGTTTTTGGTGAATTCTATATGGAACTCTATGGACTACAATGCTCTCCCTACCATTGAAAGGAAGTTTACTTTAATGCGTCGAAAATGAGAGTGTTGCCATCAGAAGAGAATATCGTAAGAGATATTTTTAAGAAATTGTTACCAGACCCCCAAGATAATACGTGCATGTAAAGAAAGTTTAATTTTTCCCAAAAAAATTGGTCTTCAACGCGTGTTTTTCACTACTCTGCATGAAATTATTTTCGCTTGTGGAAAAAGGACGCTTCACAAAAACCCAAACAGTTCACATCGTAAAATTTTGTTTGCATTCGTTCAAGCATCTCAATTTTAGAATCGTGACTCAAAGATCGTGATCGGACCCGGTTCGAGCACTAGCCATTTTAGTCACCGATGCTTTTATACAACGCCAATATCCTGATCCTTTTTTCAGTTAATGTTATTGACCTATTAATTACTTACGCCGTCGATTAGGCTTAAAAAAAACTGAAAATTGGTAACAATATAAATAGCTTTTAAAAAAAAAATAAAATATTTCAAATGAGAGGGCGGTCCGATGAGTACTTAGCCTCACCGGCCGATGGTTCCAATATAACAAGAGAGATTTACTATCGTCTAGTATATTCTCTTAGACGGCTACTGTCAAAATTTCAGCCGAATCGGACTCATAGTTTTGCACTAACCACGTGTGGAAGCCAGCTTTTCCGCCAATTTTAAAAAATGTAAAAAGAGCAAATCGGTCGGTGATTCGATTCTTGTTTTTGGAAGAGAAATCGCGCAACGAAATCAAAGAGCGGTTACTCTTCTCCTTCGATGGCGGCCGTCAGAAATTGGTATAACGAGTTTCAACGTGGTCGCACATCGGTTTTTGGTGAGCTCCGCCCAAGTGCCCTGAAAATGGCTACCACGGAGGATAACGTGTCAAAAATCCACGATCTCGTATTGGCGAGATAGCTGAAACAGTAGGGATCTCAAAAGACCGCGTGGGTCATAACCTCCATGAAATTTTGGGCATAAGAAAGCTGTCGGCGCGATGGGTGCCGCGTTTGCTCACTTAGGACAACAAGCGCAACCGTGAGACCACGGCCAAATTGGTCGATTGCACTACGAACTGCTGCCCCATTCACCGTATTGTCCAGATTTGGCCCGTGCGCCTTTTTTGTTTGCAAACAAAAGTGAAAAATCACTCGCCGGGCAAAAATTTGAGTCGAATGAGGAGGTCATCGTCGCCGCGGAGGCCTACTTTGCAGACCTCTAAAAAACCTATTTTTCGGATGGGTTAAAGAAGTTGAAGCATGGTATTGAGCTAAAAGGAGACTTTGTTGAGAAATAAATCGCCATTTTTCGATTTTTTTTTTTTGTAGGCTAAGTACTGATTGGACAGCCCTAGTATAGACCATGATGTCTACAATAGTGCACATATTTCTTGTATCAAAATCGTTAGATCCACTTTTAAAATAAATAAGATTTTTCAAAACGGCTGTAGTTTTTGGGCTTACAAACATTTCAATTTCTCCTCTAGGGAATCTCCGATGACCCTTAAGTACTAAAACTAAAGAAAATCGGTGTAGGCCATAGGTTTAGGTAAAGGCGTATAGACAGACTTGTGCGAAATTACGGGACCCACTTTTTCCAGGTTCTCTAATATCGTTATGTCAGGTTTGATGAATAACTCGAGTTCCATTTTTTTCCAAATACAAAACTTGCCATATAGTAACTACAAACATACATATGTCATAAGTACCTACAAATTAATGGGAATTAAAGGTATTAAAAAAAACAACGAGTTACTCCTAACCACTACATTTATCAAAATCAACGGATTCTCACGTAGTCTTAAACCATCGATTTCGGCTGATTCACTGAGGATCAACTACGTTTCAACTATATGATGTCATTTTGAAGGCAACATTTTGTATACATTCATTTCTCACTGTATCGAATTCTTGTACAACGTGCTCTTAAAGATCTGCGATTACTCTTAAAGATTTTCGATTACTCAGGCGCATAGATCTGACCGAATTGAGTGATGGCCTGGGTTATGTTGACTGTGAGAGCATCGATCAATTAAGGCTAATTGTCATAGGTATATCAGGAATTTCAAAAACAACGCAAAAATGTAACGGGCTCAAATTACACCATCTTGGTGCTCCGCGAGAAAACTTTCTTTTCTCAGAGATGGCTTGGTAATTTCTAACCAAATACTGCATCTAACTCAATTGGTGTGCAAAGTCTGATGGATTTAGAAGTTGTCAATGAGGATGATGTTGCGAAATGATTAATGACGATTAAGTCTGACTGTATCGTCGAGAATGGAGTACTTGTGAATTTCGTCAAATTTATATTCGACTACATAAGTATAACGCTTCTCAGTCATATCATCAACTGGTGAATCGTCACTTTCAGTTTTTCTTTCCTTGAAAATTACTAGAATTATCCTTCCTTGCCTCTTGAAAGTCTTCGAAAAGACAATTGAGCAACAGATTTTAAGACATCTTTCTATTACCAATTTGTTACATGTAAAACAATCGCAGCTGCCTACTGCTATGGTCAACCTTTGCGAAGACAATAAGCCTTTGACAAACTGAATCAAAATATCCTCAAATGGACTTAGCTTCTTCCGTTGTCTGGCAGATTTCAAAGAGTCGTTAAAGGTGGGAAAAGCTCAGGTTTGAGAACTATTGCACAAGCAGTCAGGAAATCTATGTTCAGTCGTCAATTTTAAAAGTTTTTTTTGGGCGACAGAAGCTAGGGTGGTCGGCTTCGCGGGTTCTCAGGATCTTAACTCCCTTTTTGGGTAATCTTTACCCCTCACGCTTATGTCAACAGTTTTCTAAGCCAACTGTACAACCCAAAGTACTGTCATCTTAAAAAAAACTGTTGACATAGGCGTCGGATGACCCGCGAAGCCAGCCAGACGAATGGCGACAAATCTTCGGAGACATGTCGCAACAATAGTTTCACCAGCCCATTAAGCGGACCAAACTTTGATTTTTACTTGCGACTTATAGGTACTCGTACTATAAGGCAAGTTATGCATTCAGAAAAAAAATCGAACTCGAGATTTCGATCAAAGCTGACATTACGATGAAAGCGAAGACTAAAAAAGTGGGTCTCGCAATTCTGTCTGTCTGTCTGTATGTCTGTTCGACTACAGCCGGCTCGGCCGATTTTCTTTAAACTTGGTAGATGTCATTTTTAATTTCCCCCCCCCCCCACATGTTTTTTTCTTTTTTTTAAGGCCCAAAATAACGGTTCCTACCATATGGTTTTTTTTTAATTTTATAAATGTTTTTTTTCCTCAAAAACTGTTCGACAGATTTAAAAAATAAAAATACAATAAAATTTCATTTAGTTGAAGCTAAGTAATGGTTGAAAAAAAAATTTCCAAAAAATGGTTATTGAGGGTACGCCCCATGGAACCATTTTTTCTGTTTTTGATTTTCTCAAAAACGGTACCACCGATTTTGATCGTTTTTTTTTTTACTAAAGCTTCCCAAAAACTTGAATAGAATTGTGTATTGAAATTTTCAAAAAAAAAAATTTCAATTTTTTTTTTTCAAAACTCAGTATTTCGAAAACCCCAACGCTAGGTTTTTTTAAAACTTGATTAATAAAAGTTTCTCAACATACTCGTAATCTACAAGATTTGATAAAAAAAAATTATTTTACCTAAAAATAAAGGGACAAATGTTAAAAAATGGTTTTCAAAAATCGTATTTTTTCTCGAAAACGGGGCCTAGAATTTTAATAAAAAAAAATTTCTTTCAATTAATTTTTACGATCTTTAATTTAATACAAAACAAAATTTGAAATTTAGATATTACAGCTTGGAAGGTACAAGCAATAGAACCATTTTTTTAAATTTTGAATTACTCATTATCGACATAACGGATTTTAATGAATGAAATTTGTTGTAGATATGCTTCTCAAAAGTTTGAAAAACATTGCATTTCAAAACTTAAAAAACAAATTATGTTTTGAATTCTTGAAAAAAAAAATAATTTTTTTTGGAAAATTCGATATCTCAAAAACGGCTCAATATTTTTTTTTTTAGAAATTTAATAATAATAAAGTAATAAAAACTTAAAGTTGGCGTACCAAATTTTTTTTTTTGAAAATGTTTTAAAAATTTTGTATATAAAAGCTCTTGTATAAATTCATATTTACATAGCATTCTGTTTTTGTCTCTCACTACTAAAAGAGTTAAAAAAATAAATGTTATCCTTATGAACAGTTTTCTCTAATATCATTCGTTTTTAAAATTCCTAGTCTATTACATAGGAGCAAGTTCGTGCGACCGAGTCGTGCATTTTATTTCTAGATCTATTCGTACTTCGACAGTTGCTTGATGATTACCATGGTTCAATGCTGCAATTCTGTTAATTTGAATAGCCATTTAACCAAAACTTTGATTTATCACGATTCAAAAAATGAACAATTTTCAAATGTTGCTTCAACGATGGCTAACTTTAAATTTCTTGCTCATACATATAACAACCGAAAACAATACAAATTGCCAGAAAGAATATAAGTAAAATTGAAAAAGTTTCGATCACTGCCCCTGCAATTAATTACTTTGGACCTTACTAGTAATCAAATTAAGTGTTAATGTTCTTTAAAAAATTCGCATACCAATAACGAATTTACAGCCCGATTCTCCCCTTGTGAGGAGTCACAAGTCACAAGCTCTTGTGACTATTCCTTGTGAGGATTGTTGTGATTCGATAACATTTTGGTATTCTCCCCCTAATCGTCACAAGAAAACTCACAACGAAACTCACCACAACATGGTGAGATTTTTAAGCGTCATTATTTGAATAGCTGATTATTCAAAACGAAGAAATTACTTTATAAATGTATTGTTTTGGAGAGCGAATGGATCATTTGTATCTCTCAAAGTTTTTAAAAGCCCTGGGCGCTGCAAAGTTCTTGATACGATTAGTTTCTTAAAAAAATTTGTGTTTATGTAAAAATGGTACTTTTCATTTTCGTGGGAAAGATCAGCAATAATATTCACTAGAACAAAGTCCACTTCCATTTTCGTGTACTCACAATTATTCACAAATCTAGAAAATTTTCTTATAAAATATAATGAATAATAATGAAGAAACATTGAAAATTTATGAGTTGTGACCTGCTCTGAAGAAGATCACAGTTTCGATTGTTTTTGTGACTCTCACAAGTTGTGACTGAGCGGCAGAATTCGAAAAAGTCACAAAATCAATTTCACCTCTTCTTGTGACTTGTGAGGCATCAGTGACTTTGGGGAGAATCGGGCTGTTAATCTCCAGTTTAGTCGTTAGCAATATGTCAAAATTTAATACACGGAAATCAGCAACCGAAATCGGCTGATTAGCTCAATCCATGATTAAAAACTCAAACTCTGGATTTTTTGTTACGAATTGAAATGATCATGGATTAAAGATGACACACTGTGAAAAAACTGGCCCCTACTGTTTACAAATAGAAAACCTAAAAAAAAAATTAAAAATATTTTAAGTTTAAGATTTTCTTACTTTGGTGTCTATAAGTACATTGCCAATGAAAATATAACAAACTAAACTAAGAAATATATTGCCTTGTTATAAAAAATATGGTGTTATAAATTAAAAATTCACTCCAACTCTTCAATTGACGTGCTATAAGTACTATAATACTCTCTGTTAAAAAAGAATGCGTATGAAGGTACATATTTATAATACAAACTCTAGACTACTGAAATAAATCAGCCAAGTAGAAGTCTTAGCACTATTATTGCACTTGTTGAATTATTGATTGAATATAGCTTTTTTGGCCTTTAGTCTACAAAAATTGGCGTTTCGTCCGATTAGTTAAAAATAAAAATTCATGCGCTTAAAGAGCAATACTGGCGAGAAAAAAAAATTACAGACTAATCAATCTGGAAACAATGGGAAACAAAGAAACATTTTAGAAATGTTTCTCAAAGCGTCCACACAAAAAAAAAAACATCAGAAACATTTCTCAAATGTTTTATATTGAGTAAATTTACTTTTTGAGTGTATATTTGAAAAGAGGAAAAATATGAGAAAAGGCAAAAAAGGCAACAACAAAAGAAAAGGCAAAATAAATTGTATATTCGACATCACCAGGACTCGAAATATGTTTGTTTAAAGTCAAAAGTGTGATACGATTGCGCAAAAAAGGCAAAGTGAGCAAAATCCTATCCCTGCTAATAAGATACAATGCAAATTTAGATTTGTTGGCACATAGGGGGTCTTAGCTTATACTAAATTGTCTTAATATAAAAAATATTCATATATACAGTCGACTCTCTCTAAGTCGAACTCCCTCTAAATCGAAGTTCCCTCTAACTCGAACTTTTCAGCCGTATTTTTGCATTCCCCTCAATTTTCCATACAAAAACTATCCTCTTAGTCGAAATCCCTCTAAGTCGAAGTTTCCTCGAACACATTTCTCCTGATTATTGACCTATTTTCTTTCCCTCTAAGTCGAATTTTTTTTCTTTTGCCGAAAAAATTTAAAAAAATCTCTCAAATCGCAACTCTGTATTGTTTGTAATTCTTATTAAAACATCAAGCACATACTCGAACACTTTGATTCTCTACGTTGCATCGGCGCAGACCGTCACCGTCATGTCAGTGTGCTGCGCTGCTATACATGCAATTTACAATATTATCAAACACAAAAAACTCTTCCTAAGAAGATATTCCTAAAAAAATTGCAAGGCAAAAGAAAAGCATTTGTTGGTTGGATTCCATTCCATTCCATTCCAACTTCCAAATATTTTGTGCTTTATTTGAAAGCAGTAAAACTATATCACTGAAGATCTCTTAAATCAATGTGGGTCTGTGTATTGGAAAAGAAAAGGGGAACGTACCGGTGAGATTCCAATGGCAATAGATGTGCATATTTGCGGACGCGCGGATTATGCTTATTTTTTTTTATTTGAAAGAATATGTAAAAAAAGAGATACATAATGTATGTATGTATCTACGTTCCAGTGAGATTCAAATTAATTATTTATCTATTTTATTTGTTATTTAATTCAATAAATCATTAAAAAAAACTCTCTCTAACTCGAATTTTTCTAAAACTCCCTCTAACTCGAACTAGCTTTGATATCCCGTGAAAGTTCGACTTAGAGGGAGTCGACTGTATGTACATATTATGTATGTATGTATTATAATTGACTTGGTTTTTTCTAAGTGTTCCGTGCCGGTTGTCAGTGAAAGAGCGCTAAAATAGGGTGTGGTATTTCTTTGACTCTAAAAATATTTATCAAAAATAAAAAAAATCATCCGCCCCGGTTATCAATTAAATAGCGCTGAAATAATACTCGAGTCTTGTGTTTGACTTTCAAAATTGTGGGAAACTACATAATTATATTATATAAAAATATAAAAAATATAAAAAAAGGGCAACTTCTGCCGAAACCCGGGATTGAACCGGGGACATTTAGATCTTCAGTCTAACGCTCTCCCAACTGAGCTATTTCGGCACATATTTTTTTTTAGGGCAAAATTCATATTTTAAATACATCTAGAAATTAGATCTACTACATGATTTTTTTTTTTAGTTATTTACTAACACTTCCCCAGTCCTACCTACCACTTTTTTTTTAGTAAAATAAACTTGAGTTTTTTACTTGCGACTTACAGTGGTGGAAATAATAATAGAAACAAAGCTTTACATAATGATCAACCATTAATAACTATATACAATTACGTCTTCCTCGGTTCTAATTTTTATATATTAATTGCACCTAACATGACTTTCAAATGGTGCAGCCGTTTGTTGCCAATAGCTCTTTGTTTGGACTTAACGGTAAAAAAATGAGCTAAGTAATAATTTCGCCTGGAAAAAATAATAGAAACAGGGTACTTTGACTTTCAATTTGACTTAAATTTAGTTTTTTATTTTTATTGAAATAGACGTTTTATAGCTTGTTTATTAATTTTGCACGTGTTTCAGTTGTATTAAAAAAAAAAATATAACAGTTATTTTAAAATTTTATAAAAATGGGTCGTGGAATGCATTGTACTATTACTGAGCGCAATTTAATAAAAAACTTCACAAAAAATGGGAAAACTATGGAAAAAATAGCACAAGCTTTAAATTGTTCAAAAAAGAAAATATTTACTGCTCTCCATTCAAGTTCAAAGCCAGAAACAAGAGGCAGAAAATGAAAGACCTCAACGCGGTTTGATAAGATATTGGTACGACTGTGTAAAAAAAAGCCTTTTTCTCTTTCCAATGACTTGAAAATTGAACTAAATGCGCCTGTTTCAACTCGTGCAATAAGAAACCGACTAATAGAAGCAAGGCTTCCTGGAAGGAGTCCCAGAAAAGTATAATTCTTGAGCAAGAAAAATATTCTGCAGAGGATGAATTTTGCAAATAAACATGCCCAACCAGCAAATTGGAACAACGTTTTATGGTCGGATAAAACAAAGATAAATTTATCTGGTTCCGATGGAAAAATGTATGTCAGACGACCTAAGAATGCAGAATTCGATCCAAGGTACACAAAAAAGACTATTAAACATGGTGAAGGAAATATCATGATTTGGGGGTGCTTCTCAACATCTGGGGTTGGTCCAATTTTTTGGATAAAGGACAAAATATGTGCTACTGACTACGTCCTAATCATAAATGAAGTTATGCTGCCATTTTCCGAAGAAAACGTGCCAATTAAATGGGAATTCATGCAAGATAACGACGGCAAGCACTCCTCAAAATTGGCTAAAGAATACTTTAAAAAAAATAAAAAAAATGTTATGGTGTGGCCATAGCAGTCCCCGAATCTTTATCCCATGGAACACCTGTGGGGTATACTTAAGAGGAAAATTGGAGACTTCAGAGCCAAGAATAAGGAAGATCTGTGGTCTATAATCCAAAATTTATGGTATTCCATACCTTCCGAGACATGCGCCAAGTTGGTTCATTCCATGGGGCGGAGATGTGAAGCCGTCATTAAAAATAAAGGTGCAACGACCAAGTACTAAACGAATATGAACCAATTTAACTGTTAAGTTACTCTTTACCAAAAAGAAAAACACAATTATAATATTGTTTCTATTATTTTTTCCAGGGTAAAATGGTTGTTAATATTAATTTTAATTTTTCTCATTACTACTTTTTCTTTTTATTAACAAATTTAATATTGTGTATATTTTAAACTTTATAGAGACTTATTGTATGTATTTTTAATTTTTAATTTCTTTCCAATAAACTTTTTGTTTAAAAAAAACGGCACAAAAGAAGCTTGTTTCTATTATTTTTTCCACCACTGTATAAGTACTATGAGGCAAGTTATGCATTCGTAAAAAAAATCGAACTCGAGATTTTGATCAAAGTTGATATTGCGATGATAGCAAAAACGAAAAAAGTGGGTCTCGCAATTTAGTCCAGTCAAAGCGTCATTTGACCTTGCGCGCAGAGGCATGGTCTATTTTTTTTTTATGGATCGATAGGTGCTTATGAGAAAAGCTTAAAACCAAATTTGCACCACATGACAACTTTTTTTACCAAAGTTATTGGTAAAAATGTATTTTGTGTCATTTTTTGGTCATTTGCGAATATCTCGGCTCCACTATCTCGCACAAACAAAAATTAAACATGATTTAATTTCTTATAACATTATCTATTATGTTCTAAAAAAAAACATTTGTTTAAACAAATAAAAAAAAAGTTATAGTAAGTTAAACAAATTTTTTGTTGTTTAAAAATCACTTTTTCGTGATTATTAAGAAAAAAGCTCATTTAACGATGAAATTTTTATTTTTTATTATTAAAGTTCTTGTAATTCCCCACAATTTAAAAAAAAATCAACACTCTACGATGAACGAAAGCCGAGTAATAAATTATTGAACATAGATAAGTCAGCGCACCCACGCATTTTATGATTTTATGTTTTAATTAATATCTCAGCCCCAGTATGTCGCAAAGTGAAAATAAAAAACTGTATTGCTAATAACAATATTTTCTATCAACTTGCATTTAATTTAATATGTTTGAGCAAAAACATAAAAAGTTACCGTTGGTTTCAACGTTTTTTTTTTCTTGTTTTTAATACCTTTTTTTCATAGTTATTGAGAAAAAAAACTGTATTTCACGGTAAATACTTTTCAGTTTTGGATTTTTGTTTTATAGTCCTGCTAATTTTCTTCAAATTAAAAAAAATTAGTCCATTACGACAAACGGGAGCCAAGATATTCATGATTTAAAAACTTAGGAAAGCTTACAATTTAGTATTTTAACCTTGTAGCTTGTAATTTTGGTGTCGCCAGCAACAAGATATATTGGTATCCTTCAAACACCCGACACATACTTACACATATTTGTTGCTTCTTGTTGCATGCGACACCAAAATTACAAGCTACAAGGTTAAAATACTTTAAAAAAAAATATTTTTTTTTCAAAACTCTAAATTTCGAAAAAAAAGTACCTACTCGATTTTTTTTAAAAACTTGACAATTAAAAGTTTCTTAATACATTTTACAAGATATGAGAAAAAAAATCGAAAATCGTATTTTTCACTAGAACAGCAGCGCCTAGAATTTTGCTGAAATTTTTATTCTCAATTTAATTTTAACGATCTACCTATATTTAAAAAAAAAATTGAAATTCAAATATATCATTTTTTTTTCATATTTAAAATTTCTCTCTGTCGGCATTATAGATTTTAATGAAATTTTGTATAAAGAAGCTTCCAAAAAGTTTTAAAAACATTGCATATCAAAACTAAAAAAAAAAATATTTTTTTGAAAAAATAATTTTTTTAGTAAAATTCGATATGTCAAAAACAAGTCAATATGGTTTTTGGGAAATTCGATTTTTATTCGAACAATATTAAAAACTTTAAAGTGGCGTACGAAATTTTTTTTTAAAAAATATTTTAAAAATTTTTTATATAAAAGCTTATTTTTTTAAGAAACAAGTACAGACTTATAATTTTTGTTCTTGCATAAGCTAATATATGCTTGAGTCAGATGGCATCCTGTTTTTAGCTCCAACTACTAAAAGAGTTTAGTCTATTAAAAAATGAATGTTATGCTTATGAACAGTTTTTCTCTAATAACATTCATTTTTGAAATTCTTAGTCGTTTACATAAGAGCAAGTTCGTACGACCCAGTCGTGCATATTATTTTTTATAAAACCGCCGGATTGTGCTTCAAAAATGAGACTCTTATTTATTTATTTATTCGTTTCTTGAAAAACCTCTATGTTCAATACGCATTTTTTTTTGAAAAAAATTTACCTCAAAGTCAAAATTTTGCTGGGCAGGAAATATTGAACACCATTTAAAATTGAATATCTAGCAACCCTAAAACAAACAAACATAGTTTTAAAGGTTAGTATTTCTACCAAAAAAAAAGTGCAAAATGAGGTCCCTACCATTAGTACTGACAGAGAAATTGACCCTAACATGGGTCACCAAAGTTAACCTTTTTTTTAAATCGTTAAAAAGTAATGTCAAAGTTGAAAATCAGACTTTACTGTAGAACAATTTTTTTCTTAGAATATGACCAAGAATCACATCCCAAAGTATGGCAGACGAATTACCAGACAACCTGTATATTGTATTAATAAAGGGTGGTCCAACGAAAACGCACGATGTTAATTGTAAATAAAACATAAAGTTTTCAGAGAATTATCTTAATATTTTTTATTTTGGTAGAAGGATCTAAGACAATTATGTGTGAAACGAAATGTCGTTAATATGCCGAATTATCTCATCTTTTAGCTCTTGAATTGTTCTTGGCTTATTGACGTACACTTTTTCTTTTAAAAATTCCCGAAGAAGGAATTCCAACGGTGTCAAATCACATGATCGTGGCGGTCAATTAACATCGCCACGACACGTGAGAACCGACCATTGAATTTCTCACACAAAAGAGTTATTGTTTCGTTGACTGTATGGCAAGTGGCAACACCCTGTTAAAAGCACATATCGTCCAGGTCCATATCCTCAATTTCTGACCACAAGAAGTCCGTTATCATCTCTCGATAGCGAACATCATTCACGGTAACTGCGGTAACTGCTTGGCCGACCTTATTTTCGAAGAAGTACCGCCCGATGACGCCGCCAGCCCATAAACCACACCAAAAAGTAACTCTTTGTGGATGCATCGGCTTTTCAACAATCATTCGTGGATTCTCATTTGCCCAAATGCGGCAATTCAGCTAGTTAACGAATCGTTAACGTTCGTTCTGCAGAACCGGGCGAGCATGAACAGGTGTTTTCACATTTTCTACAGAACCGGTTTGCTGAAATTTGCGAACAATTCTACCGATTGTGGACACATTTGGTCGATAATGCTGACCAAAAAAATCACGAAATGCATATTGATTTGAACGCCCATTTTCTCAAAAGGCTTCAACAATCTTAACGCGCTGCTCAATTGTGTACCTCTCCATTGTTGAATTTGTCAAACACTGAAACAAAGAAATTTCAAATTAATTTGGGCAAAAAACTTGACGTTAAGGTATGACTCACAATTAACATCGTGCATTATGGTTGGACCACCCTTTATGTAGTTATGTCGCTTGCTTACCTTTTTGCAACCACTTTTTACTTTCATTGAAGGACCTTCACTGTAAAGATAGCCAAATCTTAATGTTCTTTCATAAATTGCAACAGAACTTTTTCTTATCGTGAGTTCTTGTGTTTTCCCCTGTAAACAACAATTTATTTTAATAAAATCAAGGCAACATTTCAAAGCTTTACTTACATTTTTGTCAATTGTCGCACAACTGTAAAGTTTCAGCAAACAAAACTAAGTGAATTGAATTCACCGTAAAACGGTATGTCATTGTATATATAAACTATAGTACTCTCATGAAGAGGAACGAACGACGCGGCGGCGCCATACGAGCGTATTCCATAACTTTTTACGTAGAGTTGTGGAGAGTAAGGACAGACGATAATCAGGAAGGGGTGATAATATTTTCGGTAAAAGCAAACCGAAGGTGCAAAACAAAGCGACAACAAGAAAGCTATTTTTTGTTTTGTTTTTATTCATTTTCTATACAAATAAGATGATGTGGCATTTTTTGCTTCACGCATAGAGAAAAACGGTATATTGTTGGAATGAAGGTTTTATTTTTTTCGTTCAATATGTTGGAGCAAATAAATATATGTATGTAGGTACGAGTATAGGATTTTAATTCAAATACCTACACGATTACCACTCAGAACAATTTTTTTGGATAGGTAGTTAGATAATTATTTTTGTAAGCAGATTTTTAAAATGCAGAATTTCGAGAATTAGAGTATTAGAGTTCTGAAATAGGTACAGAAAAATTATATTGAAAGCTAAAATTTTGAAGAGTAGAATTTTGGAATGCAGATTTTTGGGAAATGAAATTTTGAAATGCATAAAACTTAATAAGTAAAATTTTGAACAACAGAAGTTTGAAAAAGGAATTTTGAAATGCAGAAAGCTTAGCACCTATGTAAAACTTTAAAAAGCAAAACTTTGAAATTCAGAAATTTAGAAAATAAAATTTTGAAATGCAGAATTTTAGGAAATAAAATTTTGAAATGCAAAATTTTGGGAAATATAATTTTGAAAAATGTACTTTGAGCAGTAGAATTCTGAAATACAGAAAACTTAATAAGTAAAATTTGAAAAGCAGAATTTTGAAAAAGAAATTTTGAGAAGTAAAATTTTGAAATACCATATTTTGGGAAATTTTAATATGCACAAAACTTAGTAAGTAAAATTTGGAAATGCAGAATTTTGAGAAGTAGAATTTTGAAATGCACAATTTTGAGAAGTAGAGTTTCAAAAAGAGTTTAATTTTGACAAGTAGTATATTGAAAACTAAAATTTTATCAATTAGAATCTTGAAATTCAAAATTTTGAGAAGTAGAATTTTGAAATGTAAAATAACAAAAAAAAAATCATGTGATACATCATCACTCCCTACATCACGAGTATGCAATTTTTAACTCGCTAAGATGCCTAGTTTAGCCAGAAATCACGTTTGAAAAAGTCAACTTTGGGGGGTCTACGGAGCTCCGTTTAGTCGCAAATCGCATTTAAAGATAAACATTTGTTTTTCGTTACATGCGATACGTGGATTGAAAGGTGGCACTCCCTAAATAATGAATATGCAATTTTTAACTCGCTGAGATGCCTAGTTTAGCCAGAAATCATATTTAAAAGTACATTGGGTGGCCCGCTCTGCAGGACTTAAGAATTTTAAGTCCCTTTTTCGGGGACACACCCTTTCACGCGACTCCATCGTTCCGCTTAGGGTATGTTAAGTCACCTGGCAGGCGCCAATGTAAACAATGTATGAAAAATCAAAATTTCTTCAATTTTTAAAATAAATATTTCAAAACTCAATATTTCGAAAACCCCATGCTAGATTTATTTTAAACTTGATAAATAAAAGTTTATCAATGTAATCTACAAGATGTGAGAAAAAAAAAATTATTTTACCTAAAAATAAAGGTACCATCCATACAAATGTAAAAAAAAAATTAAAAATGGTTTTAAAACTCGTATTTTTCTCGAAAACGGCGCCTGGAATTTTGATAAATTTTTTTTTGTATGATCTTTAATTTAACAAAACAAATTTTGAAATTAAGATATTACAGCTTGTACCTACCATAGAACCATTTTTCCAAATTTTGACATTTGACAATTTTCTCATTATGGAAATTTTGTATATAGATGCTTCCAAAAGTTTTAAAAACATTGCGTCTCAAAGCTTTGAAAACAAATATTTTTTTTTAATTTTTGGAAAGAAGTAATTTTTTTTCTTGGAAAATTCGATATCTCAAAAACGGCTCAATATTTTATTTCAAAACCTAATTTCCATTCGTACAATAATAAAAACTTAAGGTTGGTGTACCAAATTTTTTTTTATTTTATTTTCACTTACAAAATTATGTACATACATAATTGCAAGTTTTGTATGTGGAAAAAATTTAACGTTAGATTTTGATCAAAGTTGACTTTACGATGATAGACAAAACGAAAAATATTTTTTTATCTAAAAATTTTTTTTTTTGAAAAATCAATGTCTTAAAAAAGTTTGAGCGATTAATTTTTGAAAATATTTCTTAGAATCTTTATTTTTAAATACTTCAAATTAATATCCCAAATTTTTTTCTAGAACAATTTTAAAGAAATTTCTTATATTTAAAATTAGTTTAATAATAAAAGGTTTATTAAACTTTGTTTGCATAAATTCGTACCTTTTATATTTATATTAACAAAATACAAAAAAAACAAAATTTTTATTTTAATGAATTAATAATTTCCAAATTTGATGAAAATTCGTAGACAAACATTAAAAGAAATATTTGTTTGTTCAAAATTCGCAGGGCAAATATCTTATTTTTTTACAAAATATATGGATAAAAACTATTTTTTATAAAAAAATGTTTATTTTTTTTTTCAAAGTTTTTTATGTGGGGTGCATCAATAATTTTTTAAAATTGACACCAAATTTCTTTTTTTTTTTTAATTTTTCTAAAATTGCTTATGAGCAATATGTAAATGCATACAAAATATTTTTTCCAAAAAAGGTATCTGATTTTTTTAAAATACCTATTATGTCAATAATAATTTTATTCTATTTATTTTAATTTTTTTTTTAATTAATTTAAGTTTCCTGAAATTATTCTTTTCTCGAAAAATTTATTTAATTTTTTTCACAATTGCTTTATGTGAATATTTATACCTACATTTTTGAAATTGCTTATACACACATAAAAAGTATTAAAAATTTGAAACAAACAAACAAAGTTTATATGAATAAATTTTAAGAACGGGTCTATACCTATATCAAATTTTTTTTTCTATTTTTAAGTATATAAATACCTATGAACGCATAAAAATATTTTTTTTTGTAATCAAAATTATTTTCTACCATACCATATTTTATATAGGTATGTACATATGTATGTAAAAGCTATTTTCTTTAATACAAATAAAGGTATAGGTACGAAACTATTAGATTTGCTTAAAGAAATAGTTTTATACCTATATATGTATGTACATAATTATATTAATTGCAAAAAAAAAAACAATTTCCACAACCTAACCACCCACTGCATCTAATGTAGGCAGTTAAACTAGTTGATTGCAATTATTATTTTTGTTCTTCAAAATTAGTTCAATTATTATAATTTTGAATAACAAAAATAATAATAATTGCGATCAACATAGGTACATAGATAAGTTACCTAATATATTAAGATAAAGTTCCTATGTAGATATACTAAAATTCAAAAAAGCCTAATCCTATCAAGAATCAATTTTCAAAATTATTCCTACTTAAATCTATTCAAATAGGTATGTGTGTCCATACAAATAAAAAGCAATGTTGTATTTTGGTTAGATATGCCGAAATTGAACAACGTTGCTTTGTTGCGTATGAAATAGCAAAAACAAAACAAATATTCTTGACAAAAAAATATAACAACAAAACACACAGAAGATCCCTCAAAAGGAAAATGATACAAAACAAATTTTATTTTCTCTTTCTCGCCTTTCTCATTGCCAGAGCTGATAAAATTTTCTCGCTCTTCCTCAATTACTACCCCACCCTAAATCAAAAGTCTCCACGACAATATTTTCCTACGACAGCGCCCTCGGTAGAGTGTATTCCATAACACTTTTTTCTGTTCCATGAGAGTACTATAGTTTATATATACAATGGGTATGTACTCGAAATGTAGAACACGAATTTCCACCTTCGAAAACCCAATTCACAATGATCATTTCGGGTGGAATTCAGAACACCAATACATTGTATATATAAACTATAGTACTCTCATGGAACAGAAAAAAGTGTTATGGAATACACTCTACCGAGGGCGCTGTCGTAGGAAAATATTGTCGTGGAGACTTTTGATTTAGGGTGGGGTAGTAATTGAGGAAGAGCGAGAAAATTTTATCAGCTCTGGCAATGAGAAAGGCGAGAAAGAGAAAATTTGTTTTGTATCATTTTCCTTTTGAGGGATCTTCTGTGTGTTTTGTTGTTATATTTTTTTGTCAAGAATATTTGTTTTGTTTTTGCTATTTCATACGCAACAAAGCAACGTTGTTCAATTTCGGCATATCTAACCAAAATACAACGTTGCTTTTTATTTATATGGACACACATACCTATTTGAATAGATTTAAGTAGGAATAATTTTGAAAATTGATTCTTGATAGGATTAGGCTTTTTTGAATTTTAGTATATCTACATAGGAACTTTATCTTAATATATTAGGTAACTTATCTATGTACCTATGTTAATCGCAATTATTATTATTTTTGTTATTCAAAATTATAATAATTGAACTAATTTTGAAGAACAAAAATAATAATTGCAATCAACTAGTTTAACTGCCTACATTAGATGCAGTGGGTGGTTAGGTTGTGGAAATTGTTTTTTTTTTTGCAATTAATATAATTATGTACATACATATATAGGTATAAAACTATTTCTTTAAGCAAATCTAATAGTTTCGTACCTATACCTTTATTTGTATTAAAGAAAATAGCTTTTACATACATATGTACATACCTATATAAAATATGGTATGGTAGAAAATAATTTTGATTACAAAAAAAAATATTTTTATGCGTTCATAGGTATTTATATACTTAAAAATAGAAAAAAAAATTTGATATAGGTATAGACCCGTTCTTAAAATTTATTCATATAAACTTTGTTTGTTTGTTTCAAATTTTTAATACTTTTTATGTGTGTATAAGCAATTTCAAAAATGTAGGTATAAATATTCACATAAAGCAATTGTGAAAAAAATTAAATAAATTTTTCGAGAAAAGAATAATTTCAGGAAACTTAAATTAATTAAAAAAAAAATTAAAATAAATAGAATAAAATTATTATTGACATAATAGGTATTTTAAAAAAATCAGATACCTTTTTTGGAAAAAATATTTTGTATGCATTTACATATTGCTCATAAGCAATTTTAGAAAAATTAAAAAAAAAAAAAGAAATTTGGTGTCAATTTTAAAAAATTATTGATGCACCCCACATAAAAAACTTTGAAAATAAAAATAAACATTTTTTTATAAAAAATAGTTTTTATCCATATATTTTGTAAAAAAATAAGATATTTGCCCTGCGAATTTTGAACAAACAAATATTTCTTTTAATGTTTGTCTACGAATTTTCATCAAATTTGGAAATTATTAATTCATTAAAATAAAAATTTTGTTTTTTTTTGTATTTTGTTAATATAAATATAAAAGGTACGAATTTATGCAAACAAAGTTTAATAAACCTTTTATTATTAAACTAATTTTAAATATAAGAAATTTCTTTAAAATTGTTCTAGAAAAAAATTTGGGATATTAATTTGAAGTATTTAAAAATAAAGATTCTAAGAAATATTTTCAAAAATTAATCGCTCAAACTTTTTTAAGACATTGATTTTTCAAAAAAAAAAATTTTTAGATAAAAAAATATTTTTCGTTTTGTCTATCATCGTAAAGTCAACTTTGATCAAAATCTAACGTTAAATTTTTTCCACATACAAAACTTGCAATTATGTATGTACATAATTTTGTAAGTGAAAATAAAATAAAAAAAAATTTGGTACACCAACCTTAAGTTTTTATTATTGTACGAATGGAAATTAGGTTTTGAAATAAAATATTGAGCCGTTTTTGAGATATCGAATTTTCCAAGAAAAAAAATTACTTCTTTCCAAAAATTAAAAAAAAATATTTGTTTTCAAAGCTTTGAGACGCAATGTTTTTAAAACTTTTGGAAGCATCTATATACAAAATTTCCATAATGAGAAAATTGTCAAATGTCAAAATTTGGAAAAATGGTTCTATGGTAGGTACAAGCTGTAATATCTTAATTTCAAAATTTGTTTTGTTAAATTAAAGATCATACAAAAAAAAATTTATCAAAATTCCAGGCGCCGTTTTCGAGAAAAATACGAGTTTTAAAACCATTTTTAATTTTTTTTTTACATTTGTATGGATGGTACCTTTATTTTTAGGTAAAATAATTTTTTTTTTCTCACATCTTGTAGATTACATTGATAAACTTTTATTTATCAAGTTTAAAATAAATCTAGCATGGGGTTTTCGAAATATTGAGTTTTGAAATATTTATTTTAAAAATTGAAGAAATTTTGATTTTTCATACATTGTTTACATTGGCGCCTGCCAGGTGACTTAACATACCCTAAGCGGAACGATGGAGTCGCGTGAAAGGGTGTGTCCCCGAAAAAGGGACTTAAAATTCTTAAGTCCTGCAGAGCGGGCCACCCAATGTACTTTTAAATATGATTTCTGGCTAAACTAGGCATCTCAGCGAGTTAAAAATTGCATATTCATTATTTAGGGAGTGCCACCTTTCAATCCACGTATCGCATGTAACGAAAAACAAATGTTTATCTTTAAATGCGATTTGCGACTAAACGGAGCTCCGTAGACCCCCCAAAGTTGACTTTTTCAAACGTGATTTCTGGCTAAACTAGGCATCTTAGCGAGTTAAAAATTGCATACTCGTGATGTAGGGAGTGATGATGTATCACATGATTTTTTTTTTGTTATTTTACATTTCAAAATTCTACTTCTCAAAATTTTGAATTTCAAGATTCTAATTGATAAAATTTTAGTTTTCAATATACTACTTGTCAAAATTAAACTCTTTTTGAAACTCTACTTCTCAAAATTGTGCATTTCAAAATTCTACTTCTCAAAATTCTGCATTTCCAAATTTTACTTACTAAGTTTTGTGCATATTAAAATTTCCCAAAATATGGTATTTCAAAATTTTACTTCTCAAAATTTCTTTTTCAAAATTCTGCTTTTCAAATTTTACTTATTAAGTTTTCTGTATTTCAGAATTCTACTGCCCAAAGTACATTTTTCAAAATTATATTTCCCAAAATTTTGCATTTCAAAATTTTATTTCCTAAAATTCTGCATTTCAAAATTTTATTTTCTAAATTTCTGAATTTCAAAGTTTTGCTTTTTAAAGTTTTACATAGGTGCTAAGCTTTCTGCATTTCAAAATTCCTTTTTCAAACTTCTGTTGTTCAAAATTTTACTTATTAAGTTTTATGCATTTCAAAATTTCATTTCCCAAAAATCTGCATTCCAAAATTCTACTCTTCAAAATTTTAGCTTTCAATATAATTTTTCTGTACCTATTTCAGAACTCTAATACTCTAATTCTCGAAATTCTGCATTTTAAAAATCTGCTTACAAAAATAATTATCTAACTACCTATCCAAAAAAATTGTTCTGAGTGGTAATCGTGTAGGTATTTGAATTAAAATCCTATACTCGTACCTACATACATATATTTATTTGCTCCAACATATTGAACGAAAAAAATAAAACCTTCATTCCAACAATATACCGTTTTTCTCTATGCGTGAAGCAAAAAATGCCACATCATCTTATTTGTATAGAAAATGAATAAAAACAAAACAAAAAATAGCTTTCTTGTTGTCGCTTTGTTTTGCACCTTCGGTTTGCTTTTACCGAAAATATTATCACCCCTTCCTGATTATCGTCTGTCCTTACTCTCCACAACTCTACGTAAAAAGTTATGGAATACGCTCGTATGGCGCCGCGTCGTTCGTTCCTCTTCATGAGAGTACTATAGTTTATATATACAATGACCAATATTTCACATTCGGAATGAACAAATCACAATAGTCATTTTATGCGGAATGCAGAACATCAAATTCAATTCACTTTTGTTCCTCGAATTCACAATAAATGAAATGCAGAACATGGGTGATATATTTTTCCAAGTTAATACATTTCAATAATACGAGCCCAAACGCAAAATATTTGGACTACCTATGATAAAAAACAAAAATCTTCTGATTCTTAAATTCCATCGGAAATAAAATCAATATTTTGGTATTTTTCTTAAGATATATTTATTTTGAATAGGAATAAGTAACAAAAATAAAATGACTTCAATTAAATAACGGTATAGAGCAATCTTACAAAATAAAATAACGATTTAAACATTTTTTTAAGTGCAAAATAGTTGGCCTATGGGTCTTAATTTTTATTTCACCATGGTGTTACGCCTTTGGCCTTGATAACTGCTTCTATGCGTCGTGGCATTGTGTCAACTAATTTTTGACATTCTTCGGTGCCAAAAGATTCCCAAATATTTATGATTTTAGCTTTAAGGTCTTGAAGAGGTCCGGCATGGTTCTTTTCGCGGTTTTTGTTTCATTTTATGCCAGACAGTTTCGATTGGTGAAAGGTCAGGGCTGCTGGAAGGCCATTCTAGTATAGGAATAGCTTCAGCAGATAGCCACGCCATTTTAGACCTTGCTGTATGGCAGGAAGCTCCATCCTGTTGGAAAATATAGTCTCGATCACTAGCTTGAAGTCGTGGTATTGATGGGAAAAGCTCATTTTCCAGAATATCCCTGTACCTGGCAGCATTGACACTTCCATTTACAAAATACAAATTGCCCAAACCCCGCCCCGACATGCATCCCCATATCATTAGAGATGCTGGAAACTTGACGGTTTTTTTAAGGCAATCTTTGCGAAAAACCTCTTGAATTTCTAATGACTCGTTTTCGTTCGTCGCCCACGCAAACTTCAAACCTGGACTCATCACTCCAAATAACGGACCGCCATTGACTTAACGTCCAGTTTTTACGTTGTTTGGCCCACTCTAGCCGCTTTTTCTTTTGTTTAGGTGTTAAAAGTGGTTTTTCTTTGGCCTATGTTTTTAACGAATTAAAATTGCTCTAATTTAAATAAATCTAAAACAAACCTTATAAAATTTGTATCCAATTTTTTTCACAGTCCGTTTGCAAGTGTCGACCGAAACACTTTTTTTTTATTCTTTCCCTCGATTGAACAGTTATTGCAGCGGCCGTTTGACGTCGATTTTCTTTTATTATTTTTTTTTAAACTCGGCAATCTCGAGGTTTTGCAATTGGTGGGCGTCCCGTTTTTTACCGATCTCCACATTTCCACTATTTTTGAACTTTGAGATAATGTTTCGAATTGATGAGTGCGGTAAATTGAATTGTTTTGCGATTTAATAGCTCGATAATCCCGTTTCGAAGGCTTTATTTATGGATTCCCTAAGGTCTCTTGATAATGCAACGCCACGCACCATGGTTGACATTAAATTGTTGCTGGCTTGCATAAAACAAGAGATCAATAAACAACAAAACAAGTGCATGTCATTTTTTTAATAACGGTTAACTGAAAATCTATTTAAATCTTCATAGGCCAACTATTTTGCATCCCAGAGAGAGTAGTCCAACTATTATGCTCTATCTTTGTTTGAGGGAATGCAAACTGGAGCCATATGTGCTTTCTCGAATTTAGTTCTGTTTGGTCTAATTTACTTATTAAATGTAATTTATTACATCGACAAAAAAAAATTAAAAAACAACTGCTTGGGAACCAGAAAATATAGGCACATAAAAAATGTTAATTCATTAATTGATGAGTAGGCCAACTATTTTGCGTTTGGGTCGTAAACGTGCAGAGTAATCTTATAAGTTTTTAGTTCAAATCTTCAAGGATTACATGTTCTTTAAAAAAAAACTCTAATAAAACATTCTTCCTGGCAACGCTGCAAAACAACTATTACTCACTGAAGCTCTTTATTTTCGATGCTTCAGAACAGAGAGATGCTTTTGACTCTCCAAGCAAAGCTCTCCATCCTCAACAGACCATCCCCAGCGTCACAGAAATACCCAAAGCACCACCAGCATCACCATCAGTACTCAAAAACCATCCTTGGACATTTTAGGTTGCTTCGTGAATTCTTCGGTACACAACGTCGACCATCCGCTTGTGGAAAATAATAATAAATTTAACTAAAAACAATAAAATATACAACCTACCAAAAGATAAAGCTAAACTCGTAACGTGTTAACGATCCACAGCTTGCCGTGGAGTATGTTTCTTCCCAGTTATGTTTTTATATAAAAAAACATGGATAAAAAACCGTATTGTGTGAAATAAGTACTTTCGAACTTGCTGGATTTTTTTTTTAATTGAAACGCGATATACGAAAACCTCAACTTGGAGCAGTTTTATGGTGAATGAATATATAGCGTGCTTCTAAAAGGACCATGCAGTGATTTACGTTGGCCGTGGTCGGTGATGCTCCAGAGATATTAATTACTGATTCGTTATCCCTCGATGAGTAATTCAAGTGAGGCTACCCCAATCAGAGCTGCAGTGCATCATCGTCATTTTTAATTAAAACTTGTAATTTTTATCTTCGCTTCGTTTTGTTTAACAATTAATGTTAAATAATTATGGGAATCCCTGCAGTAGGGTTGATTATCACGGCGGAAGCCCATCCATCAGTGACCATGGTCAATGCGTGTTTTACGTATTAAAGTGTGTGTGTGTGTGTGTGTGTGTGTGCTAGGAAATTAAGTTACATCCGGCTGTGATATGCTCTTGGGCAACGTGCTATTTTTCAAGTGTTTTTGTGTAAATAATCCGAGTAAATCGATGTAAATATTTTGAATTTCTTCGAAAGTACCCCCAAAGGAGGGCAAAGCCAATCAAAATCAGAGTGAAAAAAATAAAACAGAAGTCGTAAAGGTAATTTATGTAAATTAGGTTGAATTAATAAATAAGTTAGATAATGGTACTAGTTGGAAACTTGAGGGTTGACATCAGTGACAATACCCCCCTTGCTCGTCAATGGATGCAATTTAAAAAATGATTTCCTTACATCCCATCAGCCAGTTTCTTGTATTTGAATGTTGTTAGATTTAGATTAACAAATCCTTTTCCTTCGTCTAAACGAATCTTCATTTTGGATTGGGATTGTAGTTTTTTTTTTTTTTTAATATTTGCAGTTTGCAAATTGAGTTTGGGTTTGAAAGGTTAACATTGCTATGATGGTTGTGTTTGAATAGTTAAATGAACATTTTCGGAATCAATGTTCGATTTGGGATTTCGTGTCTTATTTGTGTTACAAATATTTACCCAGGTGTTAGGGGCGACGCACAGTGCGGTATTTTGGTCGAAAACCTGGCCAAAAATATTTGGGCACATTTTTCATATCAAATAGGTACCAAATGACTAAAAAGTTATTTGGAAGGATAAATTTTCATTTTTTAGGTACAGTAAAACCCACTTAAATGCCCATCCCGATTAGCCGAAAGAAAAAAAATTATTAAAAATCAAAAAAAGCTTGTACAGCACTGTGCTATATTTTTTTTTAAAGCTAATATTTTATTCTTTGTTTTGTTTTTTGATTCAAGTTGTTTAATTAAATAGTTTTTGAGAAATTAAGTTTTAAAGTTGAAATTTAGAAACAAAATTTTTTTTTTCGGTTTTTAATTAATTTTTTTTTTTAAATTTGTTTATCAAGTACATTTTTTTTTTGTCAATATTCAATGACCTGATATATTTTTTTGTCAAATACTAAAAACCTCATTCCGATAAATGTCATAGTTTATAAGAAATTAGAAAAAAAACTGAAAGATACTTTTTTTCTAGAAAATCCCTTTTTTCCTTTTTTTATGAGTGACATTTTCTTAATCCGGGTGTTTAAATTTCATTCCAAAATTTTATGTCCCAGTATGCAGGCGACCAAGTCTAAAATACCTGCGACCCTCTTAATCCAAAATACGAAGAATTCAAGATGTGGATTAGTTGTATATTTTATGAGTACAGGCCAATTATTGAATAAACAGATTAATCCTTTTTTGTTTTTCCTTCCGCAACTTTTGTTTTATAGCAAGTAATAAAAAATGACCAGGATTAATTTAATTTTATAGTTTTTATTTTATTATTTATTCTTCATCTTTCATCACAACCTCCATCACTTTTGCGACATGAATATTTCCCGCTGCTCGTTGACTCATCTGTGCTGCGTATGTCAGTTCATCAAAGGACACACTCTTTCAAAATTCTGTTTTTCGACATTTTGTTCGGTCACTTGATTCCCCGAACTCTTTGGTTGGGCGACCTTTACACCTTCCGGGAAGTATGCCAACAGGTAGTGTTACTTCTTCGCTAAGCCACTCTGCATTCTTATCCAAGAAACGCTTTTCTGTGCAGTTGCAGAGTTTTTAGTTTTAGTTCGCTTTGAACGCCTTGATAATTTTTGTAAGTTCATCTATTTTCTCTGGGGGACAGTTTGTGATATCCATACATTTTTTATCCAAATCTTTAAGTTTACCGTCAAGGAGTCTTTGTGAGCTTCCTCTTACCAACTCATGGAGCTGTTTCCTGGTCAGAGACAAGGTGGAATTAGAGTCATCTGGAATAATATAAAAAATGTTTAGTTATGGTCGCTTGAAAGGAGTTTTTTTCAAATGCTTTGTTTTTTCTTAGGTGAAAACTTGTGAATGGTTCTGAAATGCAGGATTGTTCTACATATCCAGAAGTTAAATAATATATATGACAAACTTTGTTGCGGGGTGTTGCCAATATTCAAAAACATTAATGTTTGGTAAAAACAACGGAAAAAGTGCAAATTTTGTAAGTACATTCTTTAACTCATCGATATGAAGAACTTAAGTTGAATATATAAAAATTTCTTTGCTTAAAATATTGTATATACCTTAATTAACGATATCCATACCAAATTTTTTCACAAAAATCACTTTTAAGATTAAAAAAAAAAACACAGAAAATACACTTTTTTTTTTAAATCGCAAACAAACTCGTGCTTATTCAACAAGTGCAAGTTGCAACTGATGGTGTCGCGAACGGGGGTGACGAATTTATAGATCGACTTCACTAAACAGTAGCCTGGTTATATACCTGTTATGTGACACATGCTGAATCCTGAGTGAAAGTTGACAAAATTGATTTATGGCCACGTTTCAGGTCAAAATACCACACTGTGCGACGTCCGTCGGTTGTACAGTGGTGCAGTGGAACTTTTTGTAGGGAAAAAGAAAAAAGATCAGTGAATCAGATCTAATCGTTTTTAGTGAGAAAAAAAGAGGAACACCATGAGCTTCTAAAGCGGCAAATACACACGACACTTGTGTGCATATTTGCCGCTTAAACTAATTTAAATTCGAAGAAGTTTCGAGGTAATTTCCTCGTTTTCGTTTTGGAGCTATTTATGTTTATGGATCCCGTTTTTTTTTTTCACTGGTCAAAACAGACCGGTTCTTAAGTTTTATTTGCACGATGCTTAGTTAGCTGTCTCAAATTTAGCATAGCACAATGGTTGAGGTTCTATTCTGATTGTTTGCGCTACCTGAGTTGCGGTCTTCTTACTGCTAGTTTGTTCGGGGTTGGATTTAAACATTTTACGGACTGGTGCTCTTAATGACCCAGCCATCTTAATTTCCTTTTAGGTTCAAAAAAGCAAATACTAAAACCTTTAATATGCGCAAATAATTGTATTTAAAAAAAAAAAAGTAATTTGGAAATAATTTATAACTTGAACCTGTTTTGTTTCTTTATCCATTCTTTTTTATTATTTTTCGTTTCTATAAATTTAAGTTCTTTTCGATAATTGTTTTATTTTTGTGAACTTTTTTGTAACAGTTAAACTCATCCAGTAATGTAGATACTATCGTACCCTAACTAAGACTCAATAAGTGGTCGATGATTATCGACAAATTCTTGCAACTGTCATACCTGGGCGAAACGCAATTGGACTATAAGTCACAAGTAACTTTAAACTGAAGTAATTCTTTTCTGTGACAGCGGATTTTGAAATGTCACCGATACCAACACTGAAAGTGCATGAAAGTTTGTTTGTAATAAACATTAATAAATAATTAAAGCAACCAGAGAACAAGTAAATTTTTTGTTGCTAAAAACTATCGATTACAGTCTGAGCTACGAGTATTTAATAATGATTTTTATTCAATTTTGTATTCCATTCTGTCCTACTGTTTGTCAAATACCGAACGCCATAGAGAGACCATAGAGTATGTGACTTAGGGAAATTGTCCTTATTTTAAAACAAATTGGAATAAGGTTATGTAATGTGACAAGAAGAAAATGAGGGTAGCTATACCGGAAGGTATGCATGTAATCTATTTAATTTTATGCCTACTCTATGCCTTGTTAGAAGCTAACCTCACGTAGCCATTTGGCTCAATTTTGTGCTAAGATTTGAATTTATAAGTAGCTATCAATGATGTTTGTATCAGGGATGACATTGATAGAGTTGGAAATACATGCATATTGTATTAAATATTCAATTATAATTAAAATTTGAATCAAGCTAATAAGTTTGTTTTGTAATTATTGGTAATGAAATTGGTTATGTGACCTGTCTTTGTTATTAGATGTTGGAAGCTGTTGTTTAGTTATGACTTTTCGAACATGTATATGTTCTTCATGAGGTCCTTATTCTTCATAAATCAAAATATAAAAACAGAAAAGATATGTATGTGGTGAACTAATATATATATCTACATATGTATATAATTTGTCTGGTTTTTTACGGGGTCGTTCAATAATAACGGCTAGATGTTGAAATGGAATAAAAGAAGCTGTATGTGAGGTATTGACAAACTTTTTTTTATTTGAAAGGTTCATATATGCCCGCCTCGGCTTCTTACAGTGGCATGGATTTTCCGCATAGATCCGACTGAATTTGAACGATAAACTGTGTCATATTCACCTTAAGGGCATGGATTGATTGTGCTTTAATTGCATAGACCTCCGACTTCCGAAACCCCACAAAAAAGTCTAGCAAGGTCAAATTGCATGATAATGGCGGCCAATTCACGTCACCTCTGCAAGAGATAACCTAACCCTCAAATAGTTCATGCAGATTATCAACCATAGAATCCAACTAAATTGTAACTTTTTTAAGATGTATTTTCACATATGGCAATTTTACTTGTTAACACAGATATTTATCCAAAAATCCGCCTCGTTGCTTAAGATGAATTTTCGGCCAAAATTGGGGTCCTCTTCCAAACGCTCTGAAGCTCAGTCAGCGAACAAATGGCGTGGTCTATGTTCGTGAACTTTGAGCTCCTGAGTCAGTTAGATCTTGTACGGGTGTAGGCCCAAGTCACGACGCAAAATTCGCAAAGTTGAATCTGCGAAAGGCCTAGTTCTTGGGCACGGCCTCGAATGGACTGTCTCGAGTTCTGCTGTTCACGGATCGATCGCTACGATGTGCTCGGCCGATCTTGTCTTCGTTTCACGTTTGGCTGATTGCCCCCAAACATTGATGAGTTGACTATGAAGTGCCACTACGTTTACCGTAAAGTGGGCGGAATAAGTTCAACTTTGGCACTAACGAACAATCATTTTGTTAATAAGGTTCTATCATTAGGACAGGATCGTTAAAAGCTATAAGTCACTAGACCCTGGTTTTCCACGATGTGTTGCGCCTGTATGCAGACTTCTGGTAGGGTAAATAAGCTCCCATTTTCGAGACAGAGAGCTTTCGTTATTTTCCATGAACGGTCATTGACTGAAACACTATAGCTTTCCATTTTCCACTATCTTGAGCACGCTGCTCCAAGTCTTTTTGATCAAGCGCTCTGGCATCGGTGGTGGCTTGATTCCAAGACTCTATTGAAAGGTAGTGCACGTGTCTTGGCTTTCTGGATTACATAGAGTTCATGGTAGTATCTTCTGCTCCATTCATCTTCATCACATACACATCTGCCATAAAATTTTTCTTTCGAAAGGTCCCAATATCAGCTGTTCCTTTTCGCTTATGTACTACACTCCGTGACAGCGAGGGTAAATAGAGGAGAAGATTTTACTATGTCCAGAAAGTGAAAACATGTAATTATTGAACACTTAACGCCCCGGTATCATTTGAGGGTAAAACCGCTATAATAAGTAAAACTGTATTCCCAAATTTTTGGCGTTATTTTTTACTAAAGGTTAGGTAGCATTTTGCAGCTGCTCTAATTCTTGAGTTATTACATTAAAAATTTGCTTGGATTTGGTCGAGCTGATTTTGAAGCTTTTATTGATAGTACTCGTAGAGTCATGTGGGTTTCCACTCTTCTCGCAAAAAATATTGCTGATGTGAACTTGGCATATGTGAGCTAGTCATTAGCAAACAGAAGCGTCTGTGCGTATTCTGGAAATGGTTTATTTGATTTATAAATAAATAGACTAAAATAAAATTTGGTGGCGCAACAGCTCGAAGAGAACCAGGATCTAGTGACTTACAATTACAACTCTCAACCAATCCTGTAAGCGTGTTACCAGGAATATAGGGCTAATGAGCAGCACTTTTCATGACAAGAGCTACTCTTGGAAGATTTGTAAATTCCTCGCATCAAGAGGCAGTACACCCCTGAAAAAAACTTTTTGCAGAAGCTGAGAATCGGACCCAAGACCTATTGCATGACAGTCCAACGCACTTTTTTTTTTTTTTTTTTTAATTCATTTTTATTTTTCATTTATCTTAAAACTACTTACAGCTAGACAAAAATTCACACTATCCTAATTATCCACTAACTTAAAACTAACTTACTGGCCCTTTGCGGGCGCTCTAAGCTAAACTATATCTTAAATCTAATACCTTTCGGCCTAAAAAATTATTTTTAATTCAAAAATTAAAACTATATCTATTTTTTTTTTTTTTGATTTCTCGAGAAAATTTAAAAAAACTCGGATTCTTTATCGTTTTTACTTTTTTATAAAAAACTTACAAACTAAAGTAAAACTAATTAAAAACTACCTAAAACCACTTAAACTACTTAAAATAAACTAAAACTAAACTAAAACTACTTAAAAACTAGAACAGCCACAGCAGCTGATTTGTTTTTTGTTTTTTGAAATATACATTGGAAGAATGTACTAAAGTTTTTTTTTTTTTTTTTTTTTTGTGCCACCCTGACTGTCTCTACCTAAGAATACCCTTAAAACTATGTAAGTCGGCCAAGACAACTTGTCAAATATTGCTATCAACATTAGACAACCACCAAAACTGGTTCTCCTGTCTTACTCTGTCTTTCAGGTCCCGATCGGATACAGTCCTACTGAACGGAAGTCGCTCAGCTCCGTCTTGTGCGAGGACGTCTCTACTATAAAGGAGCCGCCTATCCACAGTACTACGGCCGACGTGGTAGATAGTCCAACGCACTAACCATTATGCCAAGGGGTACTATAAAGGGGTTTATAAATACTGAAGAGAAATCCTCCCACCTTAGACACTTGTCATTGAGCCTCGATTTTCTCACAATAAAACATTGCATAATTTGCCACCTTTCCTACTCATTTGTCCTATCTGTCTCTAAAAAAGGCGTATCAGTTTTTCCCTCTAACAATCGTTCGATGGCACTTACTTCTCTCCTTTCCTGGTTGTGAAAACGCTTATAAATTATGGGCTCAAGAAATATCTTGAAAAACGAAAGTTTTTCAATGACCGCCAATATGGCTTTCATACGAGTAGTATAACAGGTCCTATGAAGATCTGATAGTATATCTCACCGAATAGTGGAATAAATTTGGAGAAAGTAAGATTATTGCATTTGATTGTTTTTTTTTTTGCAGCATTTGTTAGAGTTTGTCATCAAGAAAATGTGTGCATTTGGTATCGATGAATCTCTTCTTCGTTGGATTAGAAATTACCTTTCGGAACACTCTGTACAAGTTGTATAGGAAGGCTTTAAGGTTAATATTCATAAAATAAATGTCGAGGTGCCACAGGAATCCGTTTTGTCTCGGACTCTCTTTCTCATATTTATCAATGATTTTTTTTTCTGAAACTTCTAGTCCACTAAATTGTTTTGCTGACGACAGTACTTTCAGTTCTTTTCTTTTGAATGTTGATCTATTCTAATATCGAAAGCATTGTCAAATGGATAATTATAAATGCTTGAAAACCTCAACGATGTCTCCCGTCCTAGAAGAGGAACACATTCCCATGTCGCTTTTCATGAGCGGCACTTGCATTGAGGAAACCGACCTTTATTTTTTTATAAACAGAGTTCTAGTTAAATAGCCGCCAAAAATTCAACGCTAATACTCGCGCTTCAGGGAATGTCCATCATACGAGTATAACCCTTGAGCTCAACTTTCGACTAACTGTTAAATTCAGCTATTCTTTCTTTACCGGCACTACACGAATGTGGAATGTATTACCCGGCTAAATATTTTCCTCCCATTGCTATGTTTAGAGATTTAAAACCAATGTGCATCGTTATCCCCTTTTAAATCCTCTACAAATTTCCTAAACGGTCGGAATGTGCTCAAACGTTTTAAGGGTAATTATAATCACTTAAGTGTGCGCAAAATATTTTTGGCAGAATGAAAATAGAACTTTTTATATAATAACTACAAGACTTAACAACAGAATTTAATGATTTTTAAATTAAGGGAGATGATTTTTGCTCCTCCTTGAAGAATTGAAAATGATATCATCATTAATGATGAGGAAGAAATTAAAAAAAAAAAACTTACCTCCTCATTATATGTTTTTTTGCGTAAAAAAAATGATAATGACACATTTCAACAGCATCACTTATTACATTTAATACCCTTAGACACCGTTATTCCACCAGCGAAGGACATTCCTCTTAATTATCCTAATTACTTGGTCATTATGTAAAACTAATTAAAACAAATCCACCATTCTATGTTGAAGACACCGGGAAATGTCAGAAATGAACAGCACAGAAGAAAGCGCAAAGGAAAAAAAATAAATGTAAAACAATCAAAAACAAATTGAAAATTTCATCATACAAAAATAAAACACGAGATGAATCTACCGTCATCTCAGATAATTTCATCCAACACTCGACTCCTGATTATGCCCAGGCCCACCCATCCACTCTGTCAGCCCGATTTACATTGAAATAAATCCTAACAGCTTCAATCTTAAATTAAAATCAGGACTTCTTTCGCATGGAACCGCATTTAAAGGACACTTAATTACTAAAAATAACTCTAAGCATAACATCTGTCATAGCAGTAAAAAATAGGTTTATTAAAAAAGATAGTTTTGCGGTGTGTTGCAGTTTGTTGACAAATATCCATGGTGCATTTTTTTTTTGATTCTCTCTTATTTCTTTTCTGAAATTATGCTTTTGGCAGAAATTCAGGTATAGAAAATGTGCGGTGACTTTTGTGCCTTTCTTAACTCATTAAATCAAGTCCTAGAGAAATGGAAAAAAGGAAATATGTCTAAGAATTAGGCTGAAGCTTGATTATGTTTACGAATTTTGGCTCTAAACAAAATTGAAAACCTTATCATCGTATTAAAGTGTATATTGATTTATGTTTATATAAATACATGGAAATATTTTCTCACCAAAGTTTTTGATGTGGAAAGATCTATGCCGACAGTAGGGTATACCAAAAACGTAAGTCTAACGTATACAAACCTGTAGCCCGTTATGGTTACACGTTCCGCGTAGCACGTTACCTTACGGAAGATTGCATTTAAGGCCCTGTTTACATTGGAAACTTTGAGGCCTCTCAAAAAGAGATTACCTATGGTATTAATGGATTGAAATCTCGATTTAAGGACTTTCCATTAATAGTAAGAACCAAGTATCTTCATTTCCCCAATATTTCCTCACCTCTCGCACAAAATGTCAAAACGACGAAACAATTGCTGTCGATTTTCATTGCAGGTCCAATCAATGTTTTAAAAATATCCCCTTTACTTTAGTGATGGACGATTGCATTTTATCTTATGCTCCGAAAAATGTTGTTTTTTTTTTATTTTCTGCTCCAGAAAATGCATTTTCAGGGCAATCGGTTGGCATTTGCAACAAAATATTCTCGATTTAATTTGTCCCTTATCTGTCAAACCAATGTCAAAATTTGAGCTAAATATTCTATATATTTTTCGCGCTTATAATTACTTTGACAATTTCCATTACAAGATAAATCTCTGACAGAGTGAGTGAGGTAGAAACGTCGAAAAAATAAAATGCACCGACTGGGTCGCACGAACTTGCTCTTATGTAAGACACTAAGCATTTCTAAAATGAATGTTACTAGAGAATATAACTGTTCATAAGCATAAAATTCATTTTTAAATGACTAAAACAACTTCTTTAGTAGTTGGATTGGAAGTAAAAAAAGCAAGAATAAAAATTAAAAGTCTTTTTGGTGGTCTCAAAAATAAGCTTTTATATACAAAATTTTTAAAAAATGTTTGAGAAAAAAATTTGCTACGCCAAATCAAAGTTTTTATTATTAAACGAATAAAAAGTAGATGTATATGTATATTTTTTTCTAAAAATTTCAAGAAATATTTTTTTTTAAAGTTTTGAAATGCAATGTTTTTTAAACTTTTTAGAAGCTTCTCTATAAGAAATTTCATAAAAATCCGTTATGCCGATAATAAGAAATTCAAAATTTGAAAAAATGGTACAGTGTTGCTGCAACGTGTTTTGTTTATTCACTACACACGTGGCAACTGTCGCCACAACCACAGTACTGTTGGAGCAACCGACTGAAAATATCAAAACTTTTTGTTATTTCTGGCAACGGTTGCAGCAACACAAAATCATTTGGCAACATAGCTACACACGAAGCAACGGTTGCTTCAACATAACTGTGTTGCTGCAACGGTTGCCTCGTGTGTAGCTAGCATAAAAATTAAACGAAAGAAAAAAAATGTTATCAAAATTCTCGGAACCGTTTTCGAGAAAAATACGATTTTCGAAAATCATGTTTTAACATTTGTATGGAGGGTACCGTTATTTTTGGGTAAAACAAATTCAAAATCCAAAAATGTTTTTTTTTTTTGAAAATTTGAATACACAATATTATTGAAACTGCTAGGGAGCCTTAACATAAAAAAAAAATGATCAAAATCGGTGGTACCGTTTTTGAGAAAATTAAAAACAAAAAAATGGTTCCAAGGGGGGTACCAAAAATAACTATTTTTTCGAAAATTTTTTCAACCATTACCTAGCTTTTACTAAATTAAATTTTTTGATTTTTTTTTAAATCTATGGTACAGTTTTTGAAAAAAAATAAATATTTATAAAATTTCGAAAAAAAATCGTGTGGCAGGTACCGTTATTTTTGGTCTTAAAAAAAAAAAGAAAAAAACGTGTGGGGGGGGGGAATCAAAACCCATATCTACCAAGTTTGAAGAAAATCGGCCGAGCCGTTTAGGCTGTAGACGAACCGACAGACAGAATTGCGAGACCCACTTTTTTAGTCTTCGCTATCATCGTAATGTCAACTTTGATCAAAATCTCGAGTTCAATTTTTTTCCGAATGCATAACTTGCCGTATAGTACCTATAAGACGCAAGTAAAAATAAAGTAGGTATTCGATGATTTCAACTTTAATAAAAGGGTAGAGAAAGTATGATGCTATATTCGATTAAAATTTGCAAATTCGTTCTTTTAACCTAGTATCACACTAAAACAGCTTTAGCATCGTACTAATTCAATTAAAATTTTGTGCCATTGCTTTTCACAACTTAAGAAAAAATATTTTTTTGGATTTAAAAAAAAAATAAATTTTTTTCGAAAATTCGATATCTAAAAAACGAGTCGTTATAACGGGTCTTCTTATATTGAAATAAAGGTTTAAATCAATCTCCATATATATATTTTTTGTATTCTTTATCAAACAATATTATATTTTTAGAATAATCAAATGAAAAGCAACGAAGATTATAATGAAATAAGAAAACTATTTCAATTTTAAGCGGAGTGATTGAATTAAATTCAATTGAAAGTTTTATGCGACCTCAACTCCATAGTGCGTTTCGCCCAGGTACGACAGTGGGCTCATCAGTTATTACTGCTGTGAAATTTATAAGCGTCGCTAAACATCGAAAAATAATAATTGCGTCTTAGAAGGGTACGACAGCATCTAACTGATGAGCCCACTGTCGTACCTGGGCGAAACGCACTATGGAGTTGAGGTCGCATAAAACTTTCAATTGAATCAAATGAAAAGCTTTAAAAAGTATACTTAGAGCTAGGTATAAAGTATATTATATTGTAAGGTATGTATATAAAGCTTAGAGTAGGTATATGCCTTACAACTCGGCCAACCTGACAAATGATCGTCCCGATCATAACGATTTATAAATTATAAAGAATTTAATATTGATTTTTCTTTATAGCTTAATGAAAGCTTCTTCATCATTCAACTCCGTAATATTCTTCGGAATTATATTATTTTCATCAAAAAAGTCGTTCACAATGTTCTGGATTTTCGAAATGTTCTAAATTTTCAGAATTTTTGGATTGTTCGGAATGTTCTTAATTTTTGGATTGTTCGGAATTTTCAGAATCTTCGGAATGTTCAGAATGTTCAGAATGTTTAGAATCTTCGGAATGTTCAGTATCTTGAGAATGTTCGGAATGTTCAGAATCTTGAGAATGTTCGGAATTTCTGGAATCTTCGGAATGTCCGGAATCTTCAGAATGTTCGGAATTTTCGGATTGTTTGGAAAGTTCATTATTTTCGGGTTGTTCGGAATGTTCAGAATCTTCGGAATTTTTTGAAATGTTCAGAATCTTGAGAATGTTCGGAATGTTCAGAATCTTGAGAATGTTTGGAATCTTCGGAATCTTCGGAATGTCCGGAATGTTCGGAATTTTCAGAATGTTCGGAATTTTCGGATTGTTCGGAATGTTAACTATTTTCGGATTGTTCAGAATGTTCAGAATCTGCGGAATGTTCATAATGTGCGGAATGTTCAGTCTTCGGAATGTTCAGAATCTTGAGAATGTTCGGAATGTTCAGAATCTTGAGAATGTTCATAATGTTCAGAATGTTCAGAATCTGCGGAATGTTCTGAATCTTCGGAATGTTCTGAATCTTGAGAATTTTCAGAATGTCTGGAATCTTCAGAATGTCCAGAATGTTCGGTATGCTCGGAATGTTCATAATGTTTGGAATGTTCATAATGTTCGGAATGTTCATAATGTTCGGAATGTTCATAATATTCGGAATGTTCAGAATGTTCGGAATTTTCGGAATCTTCGGAAGGTTCTAAATGTTCGGTATGTTCATGATGTTCGGAATGTTCGGAATGATCGGCATTTTTTTTTTTTAATTCCATTTTCAATCCTCAACTTTCAATCTTCAATTTTAAATCTTCAATTTTTAATCTTCAATTTTTAATCTTCAATTTTCGATCTTCAATTTTCAATCTTCAATCTTGGCTTATCGCCATTGCTTGCTTCGCACCATGCAAGCAGTTTAATTTTATTCATTAGTTGTTACAAATTCTTATACATACGTATATCTTATCGATATGTAGTTTTCGGATTTTTTTTTTTAATTCCATCTTCAATATTCAATTTTCAATTTTAAAACTTGGCTTATCCCACTTCTGAGTTATAACGGATCTTCTTATATTGAAATAAAGGTTTAAATCAATCTCCATATATATATTTTTTGTATTCTTTATCAAACAATATTATATTTTTAGAATAATCAAATGAAAAGCTTTAAAAAGTATACTTAGAGCTAGGTATAAAGTATATTATATTGTAAGGTATGTATATAAAGCTTAGAGTAGGTATATGCCTTACAAGTCGGTATTTTTTTTTAGTTTTAATTTTTATTCTAAAAAAAATTACAAATTTAAAATTGTCATTCCCAAATTTTTTTCTTAAAAATGATTTAAAAAAATTTGTTTTAAAAGCCTATTTAACAAAAAAAAAAACCCTTACACACTGATTTATAATTTTTGTTCTTTCATAAATTAATATTTGCTCAAGGAATCAAACGGCATCCTGTTTTTAGCTTCAACTACTAAAGAAGTTTTTTTAGTCATTTAAAAAATTAATTTTATGGTTATGAACATTTTTCGCTAGTAGCATTCATTTTTAAATTTTTGAATCTTTTACAAGGAACAAGTTTGTGTGATCCAGTCGTGCATTTTATTTATAACATTATCCGAAGCTGATTCTGTTTAGGTAATATGACTAATACCTTTGTATATATAACCTATAGTAATATCATGGTGCGTAATTTTATGGTACCAACGCTATCCTGGTGGTGGCGCTGAAATTAGCGCACGATTTTACAGTGGAGAGCAGGATAAGATACAAAACAAGTAGTAAAAAAGAGAATATTTTTTTATTAAATTTAGCAGAGACAAATCTAACAAGTACTATCGCTATGGTTAAGATGTCGTCCCAATCGTTTGTCTTCATGACAATACTTAAGTTTTCTATATGAAGCTAATACTGATATCCTTACTGACCTCTGATCTAAACATCTCAGAGTAGCTCACGTTAGGTGCTCACCAATTTGCTCGGTCTAACTACAACTAGAATTGATTCAATTTAAAGAATACTTCGAATACCGTTTCTAGGAGAGTGCCTAAGTTAAATATTTAAAATTCTATAGAATTTGAATAATAACATGAATATGATTTTGTTGGAATGAATTTTGTTTTATAAGAATAAAAGAATACCATGCAGGACTTGGTTGCTTGTAAATATACTTGCTCTTTTACTTAATTGCTAAGAATATTTTAAAGTTTGGAATTAATATTTTCAATTGCTTAGAAACTTCTTAGTGGCCTGAGCCTGAAGCAAAACGACCCACGTTTTCGTCTTCTCTATCATCAACAAAAGTGCACTACAAAACTTTTATGGGTTCTTTTTTGCCTTGAATGTGTTAAGACTTTATTGTTTTTTGTACAAATACACAAAAATATATGCCCGAACTTACATACATCTCATCTATAGAACACAAGAATTGCAAGACTTGAAAATGAAATTTACTATGTCAGAGAGTATTGTGAAGTTTGCATTGAGATCCTTGTTCTTCGGCTCTGGAATGATGGTTATAATATAAACCCGTAACAAAGGAATAACCCTAGCTCAAAAAAATACGCTTTATTTTGTGCAATTATTTTAATATTAAAACTTTCCGAATGAAAAAAGTTCAGTAGTGTAGTGGAAAAGTATGTTTGCTATTGCTATTGCTTATACTCGTACATAAGTTTTATTAACAAGTACTTTGTGTTATTTGCGATGAATAGTTTCAAAACAATTTATTTTTCTTCAATTGAATTCGTATATAGATGCAAATAGGTATATTGTACATGTTTAGATGGATTTTACGAGTGTATACTTATGTTTGTTTTTTGTTGCTTTGAATCGAGAATAATTTGATGCGCTAGATGAAAAATGTAAGAAAAATATAAATATGTATTATATTACGAGTATAAAGTATTAATTGTCTGCTTTTCTAATTGTAAATTGTTTTATTAAATATAAATATTTATATAACAATAAGTTTGGCGCCCAAGTAACATCGTTGGAGCTAAATGTGATTTAAATATTCTTTAACAGCTCTGAGAGAGTTAATTGCATGGCCCTAGCTCTATTTCAAAACTGATTGCAGCTCTTGGCGAACGAATTTAAAAATCTTTCTTTATAATGGAGTTTCTTAACAATCTTTAGCTCTGCTACGTTGAAAGGCTTTCTGCTCGTTAAATATCCTTTATAATAATTTTTGTATCAACTGTCGAAAAGCATAAATGCATTTTGATTATTTACTTTTTAAAATAGCTCTTTAACAGCAAAAGATTTTTTTAGGTGTTATTTAAGAGCTATAAGCTACATATACATATCTTTATGCTTGTTAAAGAAAATGACGAATATTTAAGAATTTTTAGAAAATAAGTGCTGTGACTGCATTTTCAAAAGAATCAAGAAAAACAGAAGCTTTATCCAAAAAAGTAGAAGAGAAAGATAAATATTTTTTTCCTCAAGTTCAAAATTAAATTAAAAAAAAAAAATATTATCAACTTAAAACTAATTATTTTAGAAGAGCATTGTAATATTTCATTTCTGATAAAAATGAAATCGCACTTTGAAAGCATCCCACGTTGAACGTATTATAGCTTTCAATTATTACGTTTACTCATTGCACTATGTAAATAAAAAGAAGATTTGATACAAATTTTGATGCTAAAATAATTTACCAATACAAATAATAATTTGTTTTCGTATTTAATAGTATGGTTTGTTATACTAATAAAATTATAATTTATAACTCTTCTTAAAACACGTAGGTCTATGGCACTTTAAGAGCACTGCATAAGCTGTAAGTGAGCTCCGTGTTTGTTCTAAAGACGCTTCTAGATCGTGTTCTTAAATAAACGAGCTTTAAGATTAGCTTAGAAAAAAAAGAGTATGTGTACTGAAGTCCGCGCGCTAGAAGTAAAACTTCTTTTCCCTCAAGCAAAGCCTCTGTAAGATTCTAACCTATAAACGTATAAACCAATTGTTGATTAAGATTATAATGAATTTCCAAATTGGTTATACATAAAGTCAAAATAAGTTAGGAAGTTTAAATTGGAACTTCAAACTGTTTCAATTATACAAATGATGCAATTAGTTTTGAATTGACAGCTTGGTCTAACTGGCACTATCTTGAATTTATTGCGAAAATCAAGAAAGTTTATCTATAACTTGTTGTTACCAAGGTTGAGCAAAATGGATGGCGCTCTTTTTGTAGCATAGATGGCGCTTTTTATGACGCACAGATGGCACTTTTTTAACACACATGATTACTAAGCTGGGTGCACATCATAAATCGTGAAGGACGCTGACGTCTAAGACATCAACATTTCAATACTAGTCCATTTTTAATGCATTTTTATCTTCGCTTAAATTTTGTCAGATAGTGACATTTAAATCCAAATGAAAAAGGCAGACAAAAGTTTTTATAATTATGCCCGATTTATAATGCGATGAGAACACGAGACATGATTCACTGTCACCTTTTCGTATTGTTATAAAATCGTTCCGCAATTCCTTAGTCCCGGAGCTTAAATACAATTTTTATTTTCGCAACAGTTTGATTGGTAAAATGAAACATATGGTAAATATATAGTAAAATGGAACATAAGCCCATATGTTTCATTTTAGCAACCAAAGAAATGCGAAACTAAAAATTGAATGTGCGCGACTGTTCTTACTTCATTTATTAATTTCATTTAACGTAATGACGAGAAATGCTTAATTATGTAGATATATCCTTTCATAGCTTAAAACTGATTTTACAATAACGACGATGTTTCATCACGTTCACATCTCTTTTTCCTTATCGCATTCATTGTGTTCGAGCCAAAGGATTTTTTAACTTAATTTTGCACCGAATTTAAAATTCTTCGCATATGGCAATGCTAGTTTATATTTGACAACAGAAAGCAAATAGTTTATTTACAAGTGTTTTTTTACATGTTACATGTCGCTGTCTTTGACAGATAACGTGTCGTTTTAACATGTCACTGACAACTACATAAAGGGTGTACATTTTAAGGGCCTATGTTGAATGTGAACCACACCTAAACGTCAAGTCTTTTTCTGCATTTCATTTGACATTTCTCAATTTCAGACTAACTCAATTTGAACCATGGAAAGATACACAATCGAGCAATGCGTTAAAGTTATTCGGGCTTATAATGAAAATGGGCGTTCAACTCAAAATACATATTGTGCACTTCGTGATTTTTTCGGTCAATTTAATCGTCCAAATGTGCGTCGGAAAAATCGTGCAAAAATTTTAGCAAACCGGGCCTGTAGGAGATGTGAAAACACCAGTACATGCTCGTACAGCTCGTTCTGCAGAAAATATTGCTGCTGTTCGCTATAGTACCTATGGCTGAAGAGCCGTCCACCTCAACTCGTCGTCGTGCCCAACAATTGCATCTCTCACGCTCGTCGTTGATGGACATTATGCATAAAGACTTGCATTTCCATGCTTACAAGGTGCAATTGACTCAAGAACTAAAGCTTCTTGACCATTTCAAGCGTCGTCGTCAATGGTCAGAATGGTGGCAAGAAATGGCAACAGTGGATGATCAATTTTCGAAGAAAATCATCTTCTGTGATGATGCACATTTTCACCTCAGTGGATTCGTCAATAAGCAGAATTGCCGCTTTTGGGCGAATGATAATCCAAGAGTGATTGTCGAAAAACAAATGCACCCACAAAGAGTGACTGTTTGGTGCGGTTTATTGGCTGGCGGCATCATCGGGCCGTATTTTTTCCAAAATGAGGCCGGTCAGGCAGTTAATGTGAATGGTGTTCGCTATCGTGGGATGATAACGAACTTTTTATGGCCCGAATTGGAAGATATGGATGTGGACGATATGTGGTTTCAACAGGACTGTGCCACTTGCCACACAGCTAACGAAACAATGGCTCTTTTGCGCGACAAATTCAATGGCCGTTGTTTCTCACGTGGTGGCCATGTTAATTATCTGCCAAGATCATGTGATTTGACAGATGGTATGGTGACCAGACGTGGAAGGCATATTCTAAAAGGTGTGTTACAAAGGTGATGTAAAAGGACTTGGTGAAGTAGGGATTCGAAAATTCTTTGGTCCAGCGTTTAACAATGAATGAATGAAGTGTGGAATAAGTGCTTGCTACATTTTTTGCTCAATTTGTGCTTTTGTTTGATTTTTTTTTTACTAAATCAATTGTTGTCCGAGGCTTTAATTTAATATTTGATTTTTTTCTTACAACAGAGAAGGAAGAAGTAATTATGTGATTCTGAAGCGTCAGTAAAATTATTTCAAATTCTTTGAAGATTCATTTTGGGCGTAAAGAATTTACCAATTCTAAAAACATTATCTATTATGTAATTCCATAAAATTAATCATGGTAAGACTACAAGGACGAAGGACACAATTTTTTATTAAAATTACTTCTATTTGTATTTTCAAAACATAGCCCTGTCATACAATGATGACGATGAGTAATGTCAATATATAAGTACATATATATTAATTTAATTTTTTCCACTATAAAATCCATTTTGAGCGATCTATTCCTTTTTTAATCTAAGCTAATTTATCAGTGGTTCCTGATACAGCTATATGGCTGGGTATGCATTCGTGATTCGATTTTTTTGTTTTTTGAGACACAATTCGTAAATATGCACACAAGTTGCGTTTAATTGAATATATGCATTTAGGACGATTCCGGAGACGGTACAATCATGAACTGTACGCAATCTACCTTGAAGCAGATATCGTGACAAAAATTAAGCTCGGTAGACTCCGGTGGGCAAGGCGCCTAGCTCGCATGAGCGAAGAGGAACCTGCTCGGAAAGTTCTTTGTGGTACATTTTATGGTAGACGACAGCGTGGTAGACCATGCTTGCGCTGGAGAGATGGCGTAGACCAGGACGCCCGAAGCCTTGGGGTGCGCAACTGGATGGCGTCGGCTAGAGACCGGGATAGGTGGAGAGACTTGTTGAAAGAGGCCAGGACCGGAACCCGGTTGTCGAGCCGATGATGATGATGATGATGCATTTATTTTGAAATGATGTCAATTTGAATGTTAAAACTTTTTATTACACCAACAAAACTATACATGACTTTTTTCACCCTTAAAAAAGAAAAAAAGATTGCATTATGAAAATTTATTTCACACTCACAAGCATCCATATATATATAGACCGATTGTCTGCTAAATTATTGTTGGAAATGCTTGAAAACCCACATCTGTTCCAAACTTTACGATTCATTTATTCCCATTTAGTTTCACCCCAAATAACCGATTAATGTATGGAAGGACTGGCACATTTCTCTGATTTATACCTATTTGAACCTACTTTTAATCCAGACATCTTTCTTCTCCTAAGTGACAGCCCACCCTAAAGTTCCTACCAGTATAGTGTCATCATCAATAAAAACTTCAAAAGTGACCCAAAAAAACAAACACATAGAGCCCGAGAATAGATAAAAGATAGTCTTCTTTTTGAAAGAAAATCTTTCGCGTCCAGTATAGTGCAGTCAAAGAAGTGGAATTAAAGAATAAATATGCCAACAAGGCGGACCAAAAAAACATCAGTTGTATTTTGGCTCCCTACTGTCTGGCATCGTCTAATGCCAAAAATTGATCAACAACGGGGTGTGGGTACGGTACGAACAGGAATTGCATTTGATACAAGTGACGTATTTTCCAAAAAGTTACAGATTGTTGGAGACTTGCCAAACCGTGAAAGGTTAGGCATTGAGGATTGTTTGTGTCCCTATACTGTGAAACCGATACTGACGATGAGCAATTATTCAAATGAGATAGATAGTGAGTGGTTGATAGTTGTTAGCTTTGTGGGTTCGTGGGAATTAATAACAATGACGTTTTATATCGCAGGGATGCGTTGCCCATGTGCGACCTCTTGACACCCTATCAAGTGTGCTATAATATCTCCATATCTCGATATCTGTGCTGGGTGAGGTGAGTATGAGAACTAAATGTCAAATTGACACTACGAATGCGTTTAACGGTGATCAAAATTTCCTTTTCTGTTTTTTTTTTTTTAACCACACATGCTATGTATGCACTGGTTTAATTGAAAATCTTGAATTATTAAACATTCTTCAAATGAGTTTTCTTTCAGGGGATTCTTTTATTCCATTTTGAATTTTTTTTTCTGTTGAACTTACTATGGTGAATAGGTTGTTGTCAAAGTACGAGTATTATGCTATGTCAATGCGATGAAGCAGCATGAGTATGTGTATGAATACATTTAGCCTTTCAATGAGGGCTTTTATGTTTGAAGACAAAATACGAAAATGAAAAGAAAATCTTAAGAGCTTGCTGTCAAATATACATACATATAGGTGGAACTTTTTGTTTTAGTTTTGCTCCGCAAATATGTACCAATTTCGTAGAGTGAAAGCAGGTGACCCAACATCTCTTTCAAACTAATTCCCAATGACTTTTAAATCTAGATAAAGAAGTTCGATAGAAAGTTCTTAGAAATAAAAACAAAAACACAGCATTTAAGTATGTCGAAAAATATAAACTACAAAAATGTATAACAGGGGAGTAAATGGGGTTTAGTAGAAGAACGTGTTATTTAAGGGATTTTATAAAAAAATTAATCAATGTCTCAAGAACAACGGCAACAATTACAACACTGGATTTTATTGCGATTGTCAATAATCAATTCGATATTTAATTTTTATCAACAAAATCGACTTATCGGTCTTATAAATATCAAACATGAATTTTGTTTGACAAACTGTGTATTCTATTGTGAATTGTTCTTTTGACAAACTTGTTTTTTTAGACTTTGTTCGGTTGGTAGTTTTTCCAACCGAACAAAGTCTAATTTCAAAGTCCGATTTTATTTTGCCATAGCTTTGCAGCAGAATCGTATGAATTCGAAGCAGCTCTGAGAATTTCTCTTCTGTCGACGACTAGCGAGGCATGGTAAGTTCAACATTTCATCTCTTTCCCGTAGCTGAATAAGTTCTTAAATAAAAAAAAACTGTTGATAACGCAATGACTGTGGAATCACAAAGATGGCTTTGAGGAAAGTTAGCAACTTTGCCAGGGGCTGTGTACTTGGAGTTATCACCCTTTACTCTACCTAGACTTAACTCACACGGTCCTTGTCTTCCAGTGCTTAATATTGAAGACCAGCTTAAGAAGGCCTGCGAAGCAGTCTATGCCTATAGTAAAACATTCGGTGAAATCGAAGATGATTTGTAGAACGTACACAATTGTGGTACGTCCGATCTTAGCATATGGTTCTATTTGTGTTGGCATCCAGTCAATAAAGCGTATAACGTTTATAAATTTCAAAAGGTTCAAATAACAACTGGCGTTGGTACTACAGGGGCTCTACAGTCCTGCCCAATGGATGCTTTAAGCGTGTGTCCTCATCTTTTACCACGCGACTTATAAATTAAATAATGGGTGATTTTTTCTGATATTTTCTTTTTGGCAACACTGGTTTTGACAGCTCACGCACGTTTCGTGTTTTGTGTCACTATCAAACATCTTCAACTTGGTCTATAATTTAACTATGAATCGTCTTACAACCGAACAACGCTTGTAAATTATTGAATTTTATTATCAAAATGCGTTTTCTGTTAAGAAAGTTCATCGGGCCCTTCTTCCATTTTATGGTCAGTTTAATCGACCTACTGAAGTGGCCATTCGGGCTAAGTGACTAAATTTCGCACCAAATTTACATCATTGGACATTAAACCACCACCACGTTTACGTAGAGTGCGAACTGAGGAAAATATCACAGCTGTATCGGCCAGTGTTAGTGATGACCGTGAATTATTGATTCGGCGCCGTTCGCAGCAATTGGACCTCTGTTACTCCACCTCGTGGAAAATTTTGCGGAAGGATTTAGGTGTGAAGCCTTTCAAAATACAGCTGGTGCAAGAATTGAACCCAAACGACCTACCACAACGCCGAATTTATTGTGAATGGGCTCTTGAAAAGTTGGCCGAAGATCCACTTTTTTATCGAAAAATTGTGTTCAGCGACGGAGCTCATTTCTGGTTGAATGAATACGTGAACAAGCAAAACTGCCGAATTTGGAGTGAAGAGTAGCCAGAAGCATTGCAAGAGCTACGAATGCATCCAGAAAAAGTCACTGTTTGGTGCGGATTATGGGCTGGCGGAATCATTGGGCCGTGTTTCTTCAAAGATGATAATCGCAATGTTACTGTGAATAATAAGCGCTACCGTGCGATGATATCAAAATGCGCAAAATGGAAGAGCTTGACTTGCATGACATGTGGTTTTTTTTTTTTTTATAATTCATTTTTATTCAATCCAATCTTATAACTATCTTAATGCTAGACAAAAATTCATAAAACTTAAACTTTATCCTTATGACTACTGCCTTTCGGCCTAGAAAACTATTTTGAATTCGAAAACTATATGTATGTATATTTTTTTTGTTTTCTCGAGAAAATTTAAAAAACTCGGATTCTTTATCATTTTTAATTTTTTATATAAAACTTACAAACTAAAATTAAACTAATTAAAACTACCTAAAACCACTTAAACTACTTAAAGTAAACTAAACTAAAACTACTGTAATTTTTTTTTGCCACTGTGCCTATTCTTTTTAAAACTAAACCTGTGACTAAGAAACAGGTATGCAAGCCGGCCAAGGCTCTAACACCCTACCCCGACTACCCATTATCAAATGCCGATTGAAGCCACCAAAACTGGTTCTCCTGCTTCACCCTATCAGTTTTGTCCCGTTCGGACATAGCCCTACTGAACCGAAGGAGCTCTTCTCCGTCTTGTGCCACGACGTCCCGGGTGTACAGGAGCCGCCGGTCCATGGTTCTTCGTCTGACGTGGTAGATTAGCGGTACTGCCAATCTATCTTGTATCAGACCGCATCTATCTAAATAGAGGAATGCCTCTGGAGGAATGAAGCCACTCAAGCGTGCATTTTCAAAATATTCGTCATTTGGGTAGAACGCCCCCAAAATCAAATTATTGGTCGAAGTCATAGCCCTCGCAATGTGACCCCGAATAAGTTTTATCACGAAATTGTCAACTCTGTTGATCCGAGCCCCGTTGTATAGAGCCTCGTTCGGATAATAGTGAACATAAGAAGATTCGGGTGTCCGATGCAAACCAGTACAGCGTCGAAGACACTGCCGCTCGAACACCCGAATTCTCTCCATCTGAGATGGAGCAACCATAAACGATCATCGGCCGTATGAGGGCCATGTAGCAAATAACCTTCACTCTGGGGTCAAGCTGACTGCTATAAAACAGTCGTTTCGTCAGACCGAAGGCTCCCCTGGCCCTGGTCAGCGCAGCATCTATATGTCTGTCGAAATACAGATACTGATCCAACCAGATACCGAGGTACTTCACTACACTTTTGCTCGCTAATCGCTGCCCGTGAGGATCAACGATGACCATCTTGCGCCAATTCTTGCGCGTATCCCGCGCGGCTCTAGCCAACGGAGTCCGGAACAAAATTGTTTCCGATTTCTGGACATTTATTTTCAGTTTCCAGTCATCGCAATATCGCTGGCATGACATGTAGTTTCAACAAGACGGTGCCAAATGTTACACAGCAAGCTCAATAATGGACCAATTGAGAGGCGAGTTTGATGAACAGTTTATTTCACGTTTGGGGCCGATCAATTGGCCGCCTACCTATATGGTGCGATTTAACGCCTCTATACTATTTTTTGTGGATTGGATGCCACTTGATCGTTCTTGCAGACTTCTTTTCGAATCCTATGGTCTTGAGAGGTTCTTTTTTGTTATTTTTTTATTTCCTAACCTTATTCTTGTTATGACATATTTTTTCTACTGCTCGCAGATCTGATGACCAACTCTGGTTATTCCAAGATGAGTCGCTTGTCTTGGACACTACTTATTATCAAACCGGTGGTTAAGGCGACATATTTTGCAACAACTAGTTATCTGCAATTGGTTCTCAATACCTGAAAATCGCGGTATATAACACCTCAAAATGTGATCAAAGATTTGAAAAGTACCGGGCAGTTCCAATCTTAAATTTTTTTAAGTTTTCAAGAAGCTTTTGCGCTTAAAAATTTACTGATTTTATCATCTCTTACAGTTGCAGGCCGTTGACAGCAATTTTAGCTTTAATCGGAGTATGCACAGCCATACCTTAGTTACAAAGAAATAGTTTCCCAAATAAGTGTAGGTACCATGGCCACTGAATGTTTGGAAATCCATAATATTGGAGAAAAGCCTTGAGTCCTTCGATCGGAATATGGTATATCCGGTTGACGACAGATTGTTTAGAAGATGTCCTCTTGAACATTGTGATCTGAGAACTGCGTACTAGCTACCACGAAATTTCGCCCCTTTGATGTCATCTACCATTAGTGTACCCTTTGTGTGTTGACATGAGCGCATATCAAGCTTACACACCGAAAAATGTTCGATTAAAAACAACATAAAACTCGTATAAAATTAAACAAGTGAGACTGCTAAATATACAACCTCCAGCTTACCCAGTTAAACTTATGTATGTATGTTAGTTAATTAACTTTGTTTTTCGTAATAAATGTTTTTGATTATTTTAACCAAATTGCTCTGCAATTTTAACAACTTTCAGTCAGTTAAAAAATAGAATTGGATGTGTTATTTTGACCAATCAACATACTATTAAATCAATCGAGGAATAATTAATCATTTACTTTAGTTAGATGAAATAAATCTCAAATACTCGTTTAGTTAAAATAACATAACCAATAGTTTAATTTAACTAACAAAATTGTTCAATATTAAATAAGAAATGTGTTAAATTGATTTAGTATCGTTATTTTAAAAACTTTACTCTCGTTTAAAGTAAGGAAGTTTGGAAATTGCGAACAAGAACAATATAACTAAGTTTTCCAAAAAAAAAGTAACCTTCTAAGTTGTTTATTTTAAACAATTTTATTTTACTTACTTCGAGTGACATACACTACGCAGTTTTACCCAAGGCTGCATTATTTTTAAAACAATTTTTTTTGCGATATTTTTTCAATCCACCGAAAAAGGCTCTCGATAAGTTTTCTGCTAACATATTTCTGAATTTAGCCTCTCCGCGAACTGTTGACATCTTTCCTAAATCTGCCTCCAGCAGGACTAGGCATCGCAGTGATTCGCTGTACAACAGTGCATGGTCTCTGCTAAATATTCGACATGTGTCCTATTAAGAACATAATGTTCCATGTACATTTCCGAAGTTCCTTTGGAGATTTGGTATCCAATATATTGCTTTTGTGTAACTTAAGTTTTTCAGCAAATAGCCCTAAAACTTTGATATACAGCTTGGGCCGTCTAGTGGGTTCTTTTAAAATCATAGGTTATTTTGATACTAACAGCTGCTTCCCGCTCAAAACCTGGACAGAAAGTCATACTTCCGCGGAACGAAATGAGTCGTTTTACGCTTGAACAACGTTGGGAAATATTGAAAAGTGAGTCCTGTGTAGCCCAAACAGTGCTATTTTTGAAAAGAAGTCATATTGTCATATTTCTGATTCTTCCGGCATTGTTGGAGGTGGAATACTTGTTGCAGTTAAAAATTATCTTGCCTGTAGTTTAGTTAATGACTTTCGACAATCTCTTATCGAATTATTGTGCATAAAAGTTAAAATGCAGAAAGGCCATCTTTATATTGTTTCCTCATATATACCTCCTGCCTCTACTATCGATTTTTATGAAGAACTAAATAACTGCTTGGACATCATTTTCTTAGAATTGGAAACTGAAGATGAGATTCTCATCGTAGGAGATTTTAACCTACCTAATCTTATTTGGACATGCAACGAAGACAATTATAGCTACAACCCTGTTAACGGGACAAAATGCAAAAGAAATTGCTAATATGTTTGCCGATTTTTTTAAGAATGCATTTGAAGAATCTTTAAACCCCATAGTCGATTCCAATACCTCTTCTTTTGTCCAATTCACTCATTTGAATTCAATAAATTTCAACAATATTGAGGATTCAATCATTAAAGGCATTTCAAAGCTTGACAAAAATATTTGTCCGGGACCTGATGGAGTTCCAGCATCGATCTTAAAAAAAGTTTCTCCCATTTGAGTTATCCACTATTTCTTCTATTTAATGAATCATTACATAGCTCTATTTTTCCTAATCTTTGGAAAAGTGCTTTTATAACTCCAACCAAAAGGGTTAAAAACGGAAATAGAAAACTACCGTCCGATTGCGAAACTTTCTCATCATCATCATCGGCTCGACAACCGGGTTCCGGTCCTGGCCTCTTTCAACAAGTCTCTCCTCCTATCCCGGTCTCCATCCAGTTGCGCACCCCAAGGCTTCGGGCGTCCTGGTCTACGCCATCTCTCCAGCGCAAGCATGGTCTACCACGCTGCCGCTGTCGTCTACCATACAATGTACCACAAAGAACTTTCCGAGCAGGTTCCTCTTCGCTCATGCGAGCTAGGTGCCCTGCCCACCGGAGTCTACCAAGCTTAATTTTAGTCACGATATCTGCTTCAAGGTAGATTGCGTACAGTTCATGATTGTACCGTCTCCGGAATCGTCCTTCCTCACATATGGGGCCAACAATTCTCCTTAAGACTTTTCTCTCGAACGCAGCTAAGAGGTCGGAGTGCCTTTTGCTAAGCACCCAAGTCTCAGATCCATATGTGAGTACTGGCAGGACCATGGTCCTGTACAGCAGCAGTTTTGAAGTTTTGGTGAGATTTCTGGATTTGAAAATCTTTGACAGACTATAGTAGGCTCTGTTGGATTTGAGAAGCCGCCCGCGTATTTCTTCTTCTATATTGTTATCGGCTGCTACTATTGACCCAAGGTATTTAAAGGATTGCACCACTTCAAATTCGTGCTCCGCAACCTTGATTGTTTGACCAACTGTTCCTCTCGCATTCGACGCCACCATGTACTTTGTTTTACTTTCACTAATGTGCAGCCCCAGATTTTGTGCCGCGTGCTCGATCTGGATGAAGGAATCGTGTACAGCTTGTTCGGTTCTTCCGATGATGTCAATGTCGTCTGCGTAAGCTCGTAACTGGCTGGACCTGTTGACGATGGTCCCTCTTGTTGCCGTGCCAGAGTCACGGATTGCTTTCTCCAACGCCAGGTTGAAGAGGAGGCAGGCCAAACCGTCCCCTTGTCGGAGTCCATTAAAGATTTTGATTGGTCTGGATAGCAATCCGGCTATTTTTACTTGGCTTGTTACGTTGGTCATGGTCAACCTACATAGTCGTGTCAATTTATTTGGGATGCCGAATTCTCTCATGGCTTTGTAAAGTTCTACCCTGGCTATGCTATCATAGGCGGCCTTAAAGTCTATAAACAGATGGTATGTTGGGATGTTAAATTTTAGACATTTTTTCATCGCCTGCCTAAGGGTAAAGATCTGATCAGTTGTTGATTTGCCTGGAATGAAACCACACTGATATTGTCCGATGACGGTTTTAGCGTATGGGGTTATCCGGTCTTGTAGGATAGAGGAGAATATCTTATAGGCGGTACTCAACAACGTGATACCTCTATAATTGCTGCACGTTGTCACATCTCCCTTCTTATGTATGGGGCATATTAAACCTTTTCCCCAGTCTTCTGGCATTTCTTCCTGCTCCCATACCTGTACTATAATATCATGAATTGCTTGACGTAAGGCTGGCCCGCCGTGATGGAATAATTCGGCTGGTATGCCATCGGCTCCCGGGGCTTTGTTCTGTTTAAGCCGGCCTATAGCCTTCTCAACCTCTTCTATGCTTGGTGGCGGCAACATAGGGTATTCTTCTTGAAGTAGTGGAGCCTCCACTTCTGCAGTGAGCTGACCATTTAGCAATTCATTAAAGTACACTTCCCATCGCTCCAGTATGCTTTCAGGATCGGTGATCAGATTTCCCTCTCCGTCCTTGCAGTATGTGCAGCGTGGTATGTACTGCGTCATGTTTCGGACGGATTGGCAGAACTTCCGCGCCTGGTGCGGACCTCGCTCTCGGCTGTTTTCTATTTCACAGATTAGGTTCTTCTCCCAGGCTGATTTTTTTTGTCTGTGAAGCCGTTTTTCTGTTCTTCTGAGCTCTTTATATTCCTCTTCGCGTGCCCGCGTTCTATGAGATTGTTGCATTGCTCGGTACGCAACATTCTTACGTTCAGTCGCTAGCTTGCATTCATCATCAAACCAGTCGTTCCGATTTTTACGACTGCTGCCTAAGATGGAGTTGGCAGTACTAATGACAGTATTTTTAAGACGTATCCACTTTTCATTTACGCCCAGCATACTGGCTCCAGGACGTACTCTCCCTAAATTAGGTGTTTCTAGGGCGAGTCCTAACGCATTACCAAAGGTGTTACTTGTGTTTTCATTGCGCAGGGCAGCCGTGTTGATTCGAACCTGATCGGGGGATGCAATGCGTCTTCGCAAGGCAATCCGCCCTCGGAAAACCATACCAACAAGATAGTGATCCGAGTCAATATTGGCACCTCGGTACGTTCGTACCGTCATCAAGTTCGAGTAGTGGCGACGGTCTATCAACACGTGGTCTATTTGGTTACGAGTGACTCCATCAGGTGATACCCAGGTGGCTTTGTAGATATCTTTACGCGGGAACCTGGTACTCGCAACGACCATGTTTTTCGATGCTGCAAATTCTAAGACTCGAAGTCCATTGTCATTAGTGTTCTCATGCAAACTATGGGTGCCTGCGTAATGCCTGAATACCGGCTCCCGACCTATTTTTGCGTTCAAATCCCCAAGGATGATTTTAACATCATACCTTGGACAGGCATTGAGGGCCCTCTCGACTTGTTCGTAATAAGTCTTTTTTTCTTCGTCTGAGGACTCCTCCGTAGGTCCGTGAACGTTAATGAGGCTGATGTTTGTAAATTTGCCTCGCACGCGAAGGGTGCGTAGCCTTTCGCTTATAGCGTTAAAGCCGATGATAGTAGAGTCCATTTTTTCGCTGACTAGGAAGCCTACCCCGAGCACATGGTGTTTTGTATGACAGCTGTAATATACGTCATATTCTTTCTTCTGTAAAACACCATTCCCTGTCCATCTGATTTCTTGGAGAGCTGTTATGTCAGCTTTATATTTTGACAGGGCATCGGCTAGCTGCTGAGCAGCTCGAGCTCTATAGAGCGATCGTACGTTCCATAAGAAAATTCGTAAATCGTTTTTCGGTTTTCTTTGCGTGGGTTGTCGTCGTGTGATCAGTCCGTTTCCAAAGCTTATTGTCGGTCTCGAAATTCTTTTAGTTTTACGGGACAGGGAATTAACCTGTCGCTAACTTGAGGAACCAGCCTGATCATATTAGCCAAACCTTTTTTAAAAAGCTTGTTTCTAGCGGCCGCCGCGGAGAGGCTATGATCAGACTTCCACCAGTACCGAATAGTTACGGCACGTGCATGTTTTGGTATGCTACATGTTGTTCCCCCTATTCGTCTGATGGCTGACCGCCTTGTGAAACTTTCTGTTATCCCCAAATTGATTGAGTCCATTGTGTGCAATGTCCTCTCTTTTCATTGTAAATCCATTTTATGTAGTAGTCAACACGGTTTTGTAAAAAATAAATCCACTGTAACTAATTTACTTCACGTCTTTTTGTTTAGACGCTTTTGAAGATCATGATCAAGTTGATTGTATCTTCACCGATTTTAGTAAGGCGTTTGATTAATTGTGCCAAAACACTCTCATTGACAAATTAAACGAACTAGGTTTTAATAATCAATTTCTTAAATAGATTACTTCATACTTACAAGATCGAATTTATAGTGTAGTTTTTCGTAATGTTTCTTCCAAAAACTTTTTATTGTTAACTCTGGTGTTCCTCAGGGTAGTCATTTAGGACCTGCCTTGTTTATCCTTTTTATAAATGATGTCGTCTCAACTGTCCAAAATTCAAGAATTCTTATTTATGCTGACGACATTAAACTTTACAAAAGAATAAAATTTGAAACTGACTGTACTCTTTTACAAGAGGATTTATTAAGATTTAGGGAGTGGTGCAATAAAAACAGACTTTTTCTAAATGTTAACAAGTGTAAAGCTATGAGTTTTACACGCAAAAAAACGACGATAACATATAACTACACATTTAGTTCGGACCCATTGAAAAGAGTTTCACTGTTTTCAGACCTAGGAATTATTTTAGACTCTAAAATGACTTTTAACGATCACATAGATTACATAATTAAAAGAGCCAATAAAACACTTGGATTTATCAAGCGATTTTCACGGGATTTTAAGGATTCTTATGTTCTTAAAACTCTGTATATTTCGTTTGTGAGACCCATCCTTGAGTACGGCTGTGTGGTCTGGGCACCTTACTACTCAGTTCACATATTGAGACTTGAAGCTGTTCAGCATAGGTTTTTAAGATTCTGTCTTCGCTTTTTCCCTTGGTCTTAGGGATCAGTTATTCCCATGTATTCGCAAAGGCTGGCTTTAATCAATCTTCCTTCTCTTGAAAACCATCGAAAATTTATCCAATTCTGTTTCATTACCGGTATAATAAATGGAAAGATATTGGCTTTGTCTGTTCTTTGCAGACTGAAATTTAACTTTAGCCAATCAAGCATTAGACTACTGCAACCCTTATGTAAAATTTTTAGCAGGTCAAACTATGGTGCAAATAGTCCTCTAAATCAATTGATTGCAATATATAATAAATTATATTTTCTTCTAATATCTGTAAATGACAATTTGAAAACTGTAAAATTCAAGACTATGGTTTTTAGAACAATAAATTTATAAATTAGATTTAAGTTTTTTATGTAACGTTAGAATTTAACGATTTCCAAATAAACCATAAACCAAATAGAACGTTGTCATACGTGCGCACAGACGAGAATGTGGGTGCTGTAGCCGAGAGTGTGAGCCTGAGGAGAATTCTGCACAAAGATATCGGATTATTCGCTTACAAGCTCCAATTGACTCAGCAATTGACCCTTTAAATAACTGCAAAGTCGTAGTATTCATCTTTGTATACTCAGCATATTACTTTTCTATAAAACGACCAGTCACATTTCGAATATCCAAATATCTGTTCCTTCTTTCATCATAAAAGCGTGCATACATACATACTCATATGTGTAAAAAATATATAAATATGATTAGGTAAAATGTAATTGTCTCATGTTTGTATATTCTTATGTTAAGTTAAAGTAGAAAGCAACAATGCCAATTACTTAGAATTCAAAATAATAAAATAAAATCACCCAACCGCTATTTATTTTAGCAGCCTAATTTCAAAAATGATACTTGTCACACTCTTGACGTTGACAGAAGAATATGAGTACAAAAATACTTTCAACAAAATGCCTTGTAGGTATTTATGTACATTTTATATTGCACAAGTGAAAACAAAAAAATACTGTCTTATGAAATATTACATACAAAAATGATATAACAAAAAAAGAACGTAACTGTAATCCAAGCATACGAGTACATACATATGTCATAAATTTGAAAGCTTTGTTGGCAAAATCACAACAAACTCCTTTATGTTTCATTTTTAACTACTGTGTTCCATTTTTTTTGTGTTCTATTCTCTATGAAGGCGGGTGATTTCTATCAAGGGACATTCACTTATTTAAATAAAATTACTATTTAGCGTGACGTTGACAGTTGTTGCTCTTGTTTGTTGTTTTCGCAAGATGACATCGCTCCATACATGTACAACAATGTAAAGGATTTATGATAATGTTTTAACAAAAGAGGTATACTTGTATTGTTTTGCAATTTTTTGACTACGCAGAACTGAAATCCAGGCGGGATGAGCCACACAATCTCGAGTTTCCCGTAAACTGATTACCTACTAGCTATTTTCTTGTTGGCTACACTGGTTTTGACAGCTCATGCACGTTTCGTGCTTTGTGTCACTGTCAAACATCTTCAGTTTGGTCTATAATTTAACCATAAATCGTCTTACAACCGAACAGCGCTTGCAAATTATTGAATTTTATTATCAAAATGCGTGTTCTGTTAAGAAAGTTCATCGGGCGCTTCTTCCATTTTATGGTCAGTTTAATCGACCTACTGAAGTGGCCATTCGGATAAATTTGTGACTAAATTTCGCACCAAATTTACATTGTTGGACATTAAACCACCAACACGCTTACGTAGAGTGCAAACTGAGGAAAATATCGCAGGTGTATCGGCCAGTGTTAGTGATGACCTTGAATTATCGATCCGGCGCCGTTCGCAGCAATTGGGCCTCTGATTTTTTTAAGATTAGATTAAGAAAGATTTTATTTTACAACGAAATTATAAATATTACAATGTTTTTTTAAATCATTTGGAATTAGGTTATGATTCAGCTGGCTGTATATTACCCTATGTATGGAACTTCCAACTTCTTCGAGATATTGTTGTCTAGCTTTCTCGTCAAGCTTTTCAATAAGATAGTATAATGTCGGCTTCCAATTAATAATGTCCCGCTCATGCAGTGTGATGTCGCAAGATTCTGTTAATTCAAGCCAATCTCTGTACCAGCCTGTCTTTGTTTGAATTGTATATAGTCGATTTGGAGCTTGAGAGTCTTTATGAAAAGTGGTGATAGACCCGTTTCGAGCATTAGCATATAGTTGGGCGTGTTCGATGATAAATGGAAAATTCGTTTTAGGTAAAATCTCAAGAGTTTTTCAACACAGTCATACGGTTTTCCTCCCCATACTTGCGCGGCATAGAACATAATGGCTGAAACCGCTTCAAAAACCTTATATTTACTGCTATATGCGGTAATAATCTATTCTGGAAACAGTTCTTCCATGCTGTATTGATGGCAGTTTTCGACTTTAAAAGCTTCGCTTGGAGATGACGCTCCTTATTTAGATTTTTGGTAATGTAGACCCCAAGGTACTTGTACTCCTTTACTACTTCAATGTTTTCATTACTGTAGTTCCAGTTTTCGTTAGCACAATTTCTACCACCACCTTGTTTGAAGATTATTATTTTTGATTTGTCGAAATTAACATTGAGATTCCAGAGGCTAGTGTAATCAGTTAGGCGATTTATCATTAGCTGTAGGGTTTCGGGTGAATACGCTAATAACACTACATCATCCGCAAACATCAGTAACTTGATTAACGTACCCGCATACTCAATTCCTCCTGGTAAATAATCCACTAGATCTTCGATGAAAAGGGCAAATAAGATGGGGCTTAAGGAGCATCCCTGTCTTACGCCCGATGAAGTTTTAAACCACTCTGACAATTCCTCACCATCCCACACTGCTGATATTGTTTTCACATAAAGGCCTTCAATTATCCTTCCAAATCTCCATGATATTCCCATATTGTATAGCTTGTATAGCAAGGCTTTTCTGTCTATGGAATCGAAGGCCGCCTTGAAATCAACAAAGAAAGCATATAGCATTCTACCCTTTGCAAGGAATGTCTTAGCAATACTGGTTAGCACAAAGATGTGGTCGATAGTTGAATAGCCTGATCTAAAGCCGGCTTGGAACTCCTTAAAAATGTTGTTGACTCTAATCCATTCATTAAGTCGTCTCTGTAGAATACCAGTAAAAATTTTATATGATGCATTAAGAAACGAAATTCCGCGGTAGTTTTGTGGATCCGATGTTGCACCTTTTTTATGAATGGGAAAAATCAAGGCTTCCTCAAATCGCTGCGGTATGTTTCCAGATTCCATAATCTTATTAAAATGGGCATTAAGTTCGACAATAAGTTCACTTGTGCCATATTTATAGAACTCCACAGGAATTCCGTCTGAACCAGCTGCTTTTCCGTCTTTTAAAGTATATATCACTTCCTTCACCCCCGGAAAGGTGATTGGGTTATCAAGCGTATCATTATTCAAACCCGGGGCGCGTATTGGAAGCAAACACTACTTGATAGTGGATTAAGTAGCTTCTCAAAAAATTCTTTAAGCAAATTGGAATTTAGTTCATTGCCTATAACGTATTTAGTGCCGTTCAAATTCCTTATTTTTTTCCAAAATTCAGATGTATTCCTGCAGTGTGCCACCTTTTCAGCTTCGCCTTCAAAATACATTTTTTCCTTTTGTATACATATCAGCTTGAATTTTTTGTTGGCCTCAATATATAAATCTCGTAACACCACTCCGTTTTCTCTTCTCAATACTTTCAGCCACGCAAACGAGCGCTGTCTGGCTCTCTCACATTCTTCGTCAAACCATGGTTTTTTATATAGCTTCTTATTGCCAGGGCTCTTTTTAATTACCGGATATGCTTCTCTGATGCTAGCTTCAATATCATCAAAACAACCATGTTGTTGGCCTTAAAGTTTTTCATTCAAAATATTTCTGTATCGATCTGCCTTTGAAGGAATCCACTGTAGTTTGGGAACCAATTTCATAGTTTTTTTCAACTCAACTATGATAGGCAGGTGATCCTAGTAGGGAACAAGTTTGACCTCAAGATCGAAGAATAATGAATTCCATTCGTTTCCTATAAGACAGTAGTCGATAACTGAAGTCCCTTGCTTACCCACAAAGGTAAAATTTCCACATTTATCACTGTTAGTAGTTCCATTTACTATACGCAGCCCAAATGAATTACAAAGTTCAAGAAGTTTTTTCCCCTTTGCATTGCACGATGTATCCATTGAAAAACGTGTGATCCCCGCTAGGTTGTTTTCTGTTCCACTTTCGTTGCCTACTCTAAATCTCCAACTACCATCAACTTGGTGTTTTTTGATTGCGCTATAAATTCTTGTAGTTTTTCAAAATCATGTTCCCATGTATTACAGTTTATATAGGACGGGAGTATACAATACTGGCCTTCTCCATCAACGGCGATTTCCAGGTACGACAGCTCTTCAAAAACCTTAATCTCACAACGAATTCCCTCTAAGTTCTGCTTGAAACCAATATAGCATCCTCCACTAGCACGTCCTCTGGTGTGTGTACGCACTGCTGGAACCCATTTATATTCAAAATTCTTAAATTTTCCCCCGAAGTTATAATAAGATTCTTCGACATACTCGTATGCTTCAAATAAAAAGATAAACTCATATTGATTTATAAAATTAAAAAACTGTAAAAAGATCCTTATTTTTCAAACCTGATACATTATACGCTAATATTCTATATTTTTTAATTTCTTTTACATTATTAATTACTTTTACTTGGACATTTTTTACTTGCGATATAGGTACTATAGGGCAAGTTCTGCATTTGGAAAAAAAATTGAACTCGAGATTTTGATCAAAGTTGACATTACGATGATAGCGAAGACGAATAAAGTGGGTCCGGCAATTCCGTCTGTCTGTCTGTCTGTCCGTCTGTCTGTCTGTCTGTCTGTCTGTATGTCTGTACCTCGATCTAGAGCCTAAGCCACTGGACCTTTTTTCTTCAAACTCGGTAGTTATGGGTCTTCGGTGATTCCCTAGAGGGGAAATTGAATTTTTTTTTTTAGCTCTAAAACTAACGGTACCCCCCATACACCCGTAATGCAAAATCTTATTTATCTCGAAAACGGCTCTAACGATTTTGATAAAAAAAATTAAGTGTGATATTATAGACATGGACTACATTTTGGTGAAAAAAAATTTTGGGGCAAAATGTTATTAACGGTACCTGTCATAGAACCGGTTTTTTTATTTTCGACTTTCTCATTAACGGCTCTAACGATTTTAACCAAAAATTTTCAGCAGGAGTCCCCCTAAGTTTAAAATAATATTGTATATAAAAATATTCGAAAAATTATTTGTTGGGTTTTTAAAAAAAAAAAAATTTTTTTGAAAAATCAATATCTTCAAAACCTATGAACGATAATTTTTTGAAATTATTTCCAAAAATCAATATTATTAAATACTTAAAATTCGCTTCCACATTTTTTTCTTGAAAAATTTTAAAGAAAATTCTTGTACTTATAAAAAATTTATTTATTTAATAATAAAACGATTTTTTAAAGTTTGTTTGCATAAATTCATACTTTTCTAGAAATCAGACGGCAATTTCATTTTAAATTCATGTTTTATATTTATAAAATGTATCTTAAATTCCAAAGTACTTTTACATAAGAGCAAGTTCGTGCGATCCAGTCGTGCATTTTATTACATTAACAGAGCAGACGGCATTAATAATAAAATTTACACAATAAATTATTATCAGTTGTCGATAAGACATGATTCATGACTCCTTTTTCGGGATCTTGCCCGTGTAAACTCCTCCCGTGTTAACTGGTCTGATTCCTTGTGTTAACACCTTCGGCTGTTGCATTCGATCTGTCACTGTCATCTATCATCTGGTTCAGAATTAAACTGCCGCACATGTTTACATTTTCTTCACATCTAAGATTGTTGTTTTTATCCAAATAAAATATTTTTTCATTAACCTTAAGTTTTTGTCCACGCAGTTCCACTTTAATGTTTTTTTTTGTTTTTCCTCAAAATTTCTGTTTTAATGTTCAACATTCGCTTCCTTGTCCCTGTGTATAGAAATTCCTGTGTTGCAAAGTTGTGATGATACCTTCAGTATGCGCTCTACGTCATCTTTTTGTCGTAGCTTCAGGATGACACTTGCTACGTTGTTCTTGGGTCTCATCGAGCGCGACTTAGTAACTAGCATGGGATGTGTTTCCGATCAGCTTCTGGCATATTTCCTTTGCCTTCACCTCTGGATTGGACTCGTCTACCACGGGCATATGAATAACTATATTAGTTTCTATAGCCTTGCGTTCAAGATTTTCAACTTTACGCTCCAGTGACGAGTAGCAGGTTTCCATATGCTCCAACTGATTTCTAAGTGCCAGTTTATCCTCCTTCAGAGCCTGTACCTCGCCACATATTCCTTCTACGTCGGACTTTGTTGCCATATTTCTTAGTTTATCGTCGAGTAAAGTAGCTACAGCGTTAACGATGAGGCTTTCTGACTCAACGGTTGACATTTTACCTACAGACGACGACGTCGAAGGTGCAGTTTCATCCCTTATTTCGTATGATATTTTTGAATGTTTACGTTTGTTTGACTCAGTCAAACTGTTGTTATTGTTGTTGTAATTATTTGGCGGGGTTCGCTTCATTATACTGACAGTTTTGTCGATTGAAATTTCTCAAATAATTTATATTTCGAATCAACTCACCAATTTATTTCAATTGTCTGTGTGTAAAATATACTTGGTCTACACTTAGAAATTACTTTTATGCTGATCAGTGATATTAAATTTGAGAAAAAGGAAAAATAAAATAGGAGAAAAACTTTACTTGTATTTGCCTTTAAAAACCAGGGCCTCTGTTACTCCACTACGCGGAAAATTTTGCGGAAGGATTTAGGTGTGAAGCCTTTCAAAATACGGCTGGTGCAAGAAGTGAAGCCGAACGACCTGCCAAAACGCCAAATTTTTGTTGAATGGGCCCTTGAAAAGTTGGCCGAAGATCCACTTTTTCATCGAAAAATTGTGTTCAGCGACAAAGCTCATTTCTGGTTGAATGGATACGTGAACAATCAAAACTGCCGTATTTGGAGTGAAGAGTAGGCAGAAGCATTGCAAGAGCTACCAATGCATCCAGAAAGTCACTGTTTGGTGCGGATTATGGTCTGGCGGAATCATTAGGCCGTATTTCTTCAAAGATGATGCGAATGGCAACGTTACTGTGAATGTTGATCTTTTAATAGGTACAAGATAAAATATTTTTCGTCCTTCAGAAAGGGATTTATGGAATAAGCAAATAAGAGGAAATCAAAAGGGATGTCGAGCATTTCTTGAGAAATATATCCGGTATACCATCAGTTCCAGGAATTGGTTTGGGTTTTAATGATTGAAGCTCCAGTAGCACTTCGTTACTACTAAATAGTTATTAACCTTACAAATAATTTAGTATACGGATTGGAAGAAATCAGCGAATAAGTCAAAAGTATTAAGGGTAATTTTCGAAGCTTTTTTTTAATTCAAATTTTTTTTTTCAGAACTTGAATACGCAACACTATCTAAACTGTGGGGTAGCTTTAGTATAAAAAATCAAAAACAAAAAAAGTGGTTCTAGGGGGGTACCATTAATAACCATTTTTCGATCTGTGAACTCGATTTTTTAATTCGTCGGTTCAGGTATACATACATATTTTCGATTCGATCCAGCTCGTCTAATGGGATCGCATCGAGTAATCCGATTTCAATCCGATTCAGGTAAAGAAGAAGCTATATAAATCCTGATACAATTCTCCATATAAACGTAGTAATAAGAACCTGCGTGATTCAATTTCGAGCTTAAAGCTCTCTTCAACCTTCTGTATATCTGCATCGACTGGTTTGACTTTGAACCTTTAAAAGTGCTGCACGTAACAGTTAAAAGTACGGTGCGCACAGACGAGTATGTGGCTGCTAAAGCCGGAGTTTGAGACTCAATTCGCGAACATCAACTCACCATCGATCTCAACAGCTCGACATTGCACGCACTAGCCTGAGGAGAATTCTGCACAAGAATATTGAATTATTCGCTTACAAGGTCCACTTGACTCCAGCCGAGGCATCCACTTGAACGAAGTTGTGTTCTATAATTAATGGAAATATTCGCTCATACTAATAAAGCCATAAATACATGACAAAATTTAATTTTTTTCATTTTATTACATTTTTAAAAAGAAATTTGTATTTGGCCCACCCCTTTATATCCAACCCGCACATCTGCTTATAACACCTGCCATATTTTTTAACATGCTTTCATTTCGGACCAGTCTTATACGAGTATAATTGGAAATGTTATCCACCCGGATGACTTTTGTTTGTTTGTGTTAACACAACATTTTTATTTATGACACTTTTTGAAGGGCTTGTTATTGTGAGCTCACGGTCAGATTTTTTTGATCAAATTGCTTGAGAATCAATTTAATTCACCCCTGGAAATAGTATTAAGCAATCGACAATGTGCTTCTGTCAGAAAAAAAAATCTAGTACAGATTAATGGAGCAAACTAGGTGAATTACGAGTATGTATGTTAACATATCTTAGCACATATCTACACATTCTTTTACACACAAGAAGTATGTACCAAAAGTTTTTTAAGCTGGAACAATGCCAGACAAGCCATACCAAAGTTAGAAGTTTATGAAAATATGTGAGGGATGATTTACAAAACACAAGAAAAAAAAATGCAAAAGTTGGAGAAGAACGTAGGTCTGAGTCTGCGGTCATTATTCAACATTTTCATGCTTAAATTTCGTGTATATTAAGAATACGCTAGCCATTTAGATACCTATTCCTTTAAGTTGTTCAGTATTTTGTATTACCACTCCAAAAAATCATAATTCCAAAAGATGGAAACCGCTTATTATCCTCATACATCCTACTTTTATGTTACTTGTTCTTCTTTGCATTTAATTAATTTTGCACGATTTAGAGGTTGTTTACGTGTGTGGTGGAATAAGTACGACTATGTGCATACCTATAATAAATTGTCTGTCTACACTATACTCGTACAGCAGATCAAAAACATGACATGGGAATGAAAAGCTTAAATTATTAATGTAGTTTTTAATTATAAATTTAACGATAATTAGATAATACATATTCTTGAATATGAAAATTATAGCACGGATGTTGAGCTTCACTGGTGCCGTCAAATAAATGAGTGATGATTTAATGTAGAACCTCCCTATATACAGGGTGGACCATCTAGTGGTTTGTTTTAAATCATCTGTTTTTTCGACACTGACAGCTGTTTCCCGCTCGAAATCTTGACAGAAAATCAGTATCATACCTCCGCAGAACGAAATTAGTCGCTTTACGCTTGAACAAACGTTGGGAAATATTAGGTGCGTTTTATTATCTACATGGATCCGGATCGGGATTAATTTCTAACATTAACAAAAACAATTTTGGGTTCTTTTTCTATCTGGATCTATTTCAAAGTTATAAAAATTAGTTCTTACTCTGGCGAGTAGATGGCTTTTTATAGTAAGGTAGCGTAAACTACTGTGCAAAGAAAAAAGACAAGAAAGATTTGAAAATCAACAAACATAAGCAAAAGAGAAATGAGCATACAACACTACTGTCACTATCATCCGTTTTTTTTTTTATTTTCAAGGGTTAATTTATATGGATCATTGGCGATAATAAAACGCGGCTATTGAAAACTTATTTCCAAAGTGAGTGCTGTGTACCTCGAACAGTGCGTTTTTTTAAAAGAAGTCTTGCCCTAAATGTTCATAAAACTATAGTATGCTAATGGACAACACTCATGGTCACGGTTGCCAGTTTGGTCATTTATTACCAAATCTGGTCATTATTTTGCCACTTGGTCATTTTTTATTTCATTTGGTCATTCTTTCTACGAAATGAAAAAATACAAACTTTTTTTACTTTTTATGTTCTCAAAACGAAATGTAAGTATACATACAGCGTATGATGTAAAGAGTGCATTAATGTGTTTAATTGAACGAACTACAATACCTCAGCACGATCACTGAATGCACAAAATCTGAATGCTTTTATTTCCATCACTTGCAAATTTAATGACAGATGGCTGAAAAACTTAAAATCGTGCGTTGATTTTGCGCGCTGTTGGTTCTTCGCTGTGTAAAACCAAAGAATATCCATTTGAAAATATAATAGGTATTTTGACTGACGGGCCTAGTTGGTTAATGGCTGGTGAGGTTAATGGACTTCAAACCAAATTGAAAAGCAATGTCAATCTGTTTTTTTTTTTTTTTAAATGCACTTGCCATTCTCTGCATTTATGATTGCAAAAAATTCCTGGTTGAGTTGAAAAAGTGTGTCGCAACATATATACATTTTTTGCTTATAGTGCCAACTGCATCAAGCACTTTAAATAATTTCAAGAATATTGCGCAGTCCCACCGCACAAAGTATTAGGTATTTTTTCGCTGAGCGAAAATTTTACGAATTAAGTTTAATAAAAACTAAATTAAGTTTTGAAACCATTAATAATATAACGCTAGCCAAAGAGCTTCACGATCAAAAAATTAGTAACGATGTTTGATCTGCAAAAATTGTGTTTTAAAATAGCGTTTGTGAAAACATATATGTATATATTTATATTAAGATTTATTAAGTGACAATAATTGTCACAATAATTGATCTTATTTCAATAAGCTGTGTATGTATATAAGGAACTTTGTGAATTTTTTATGAATTTTAATAATAATTTCAAAATAACGTGCGATCTGTATTATATAAATAAATACAGAGTATATGCTACAATAAATCTGATAAACTAATTGTTCAGTGTTTTGTTTGTTTGTGTTTCTTGATTTATGTTATATTTTGATAATTTTTAGCTACATTTGGTCATTTTTATTTTCAACTTTGGACAAATTTATTTTTTTCAAGTGGCAACCATGAGTCATGGTCTCATATGGTCCCCGTCGTCGTGCGCACCGCACAGACGAGAATGTGGCTGCTGCAGCCGAAAATGTGAGACTCAATTAACGAACATTAACTCGCCATCGACCTTAATAGTTCAACATTTCACACACTAGCCTGAGGAAAATTCTGCACAAGGATATTGGATTCTTCGTTTACAAGGCCCAATTGACTCCAGAGGAGGCAGCCACTTGAACGACTTTGTGTTCCATAACTAATGGGAATGTTTCCTCTTACTAATAACACCATAATACATGCAAAAAAAACTAATTTTGTTCATTTATTGCATTTTTAAAAAGAAACTTGTATTTGGAGTGAGAAGAGGGTTATATTAGCCATGTTTTTTGAAAGAGTGAATAGCCAAGTTAGCAAAATTTTACATGCAAAACAAAAAAAAACATCAAGAGTGAATATAATTTGGTCAGCAATCAGAGTGAATATAGAATGAATAGCAATTGTTGATATATTGAGATGTAGATGGCGCTTAAATCGAGTGCAGAAAAACATTTGCTTGGTACTGGGATGTGTTGTGGAATGCATCTTTTTTTCTAAGAGATTTTTATTATGTCAAGACGTTTGGAAATAAAGCTTCATATCTTGTATTTTGTTAAAGACGTACAAAAAATTTCAAATGTCAATTGATTGAAAAACTTCTGAAAAATCTTAATTTTATTCACCGAAAAATAGAATTTTTTTGGATTTTTTTTTTGCTCAGGAAAATTGCGATCCTAGGGCTTTTGGAAAGCATCTAAAAACAATTACTCTAAGTAGTTCAAAATATATTATATTACCCATCAATCAAGCCATAAACTGTCAAATTCCATTGGAAGATGGCTGAGATCTCGATGGATTAAAAAACATCTACAAAATCTGAATTTTTGTTAACGAAAAATCAATTTTTTTGCTCATTAAAATTGTAAATGGCAAGAATATGGAAAGAAGTATTCTAAATGCGTCAAAATAAATTTGAAATTACTCTAAAATTCGTGTCAAACTTTGAGATTAAAAGAGAGTGACTATAATCGTTTTTTTTCGATTTTCTTTACTGAGTGGCTATCAATTTTCCATAAAACACGGCTATTATATTTTATTTTTATTTATATTTATCTACAAGCTTTATACTGCTAACAGCTGCAAGCACTCCAAGTGTCTTAAATTTATATCGACAGGACAGACATTGAATTATACAATAGATCTTGATAAAGTTTCATTTCATTACTTACATAATTTGTTAAGTGAGGTATTTGAAATAAAAAGTTTCTTGTTCTCATTGGCGTGGTGGGAACCTAAATTGGTATTAAGGCAAGAAGCGGTGGACATTTAATGTAGTAGCATAGTAAGTCTCTAACAAGCATCACACCTCGATTTTAACGACTTTATTCCAAGTAAATGACATCTGGCTTCCTAGCTAGAGCAAAATCCCCAGTACATTTTCTTTAAAATGTGTTTTGTAAAACGCCTTTGAATTTTTTCAACTTAGTCGATATAGCTTTTAAAATAAAATGAGAAGTCGAGAATAACACTAAGTCTATAATACTTGAAACCCGGTCTATAGCTTCTGACTCAATTCTATAATCGTTCTGAAAACTATGAGATGTTCTATTAAATTAAATGGCATTGCATTTTTTAATACAAAAATAAATAATATAAAACATTTAATGCGACAAGTAGGTGAGAAGCTTTGACTGAAAGTTTGATACATTGACAATATCTTGTATATCAATTGGAAGAGTATTCCACTCACTGAAACATAGAAAGACTGCTCTGCAGTTGTATATGAGAAACGCGGTACAATGAGCTTAATGCCTCTACAAGACTGCGCAAATTGCAGTGTATCTTTAAGATATTCTGGGCATCTGCCATGGATAATATTATGTAGTCTTAAAATATTTCTAGAGTTGTTTTTTTTTTCAAATAATTACATAGTAGACGAATAGATGTATTCGAGAACTTGAAAATTTGTTGAAGCTTAAAAACAAGAATAGAGTGATCAATACAATCGAAACCCTTTGAGAAGTCCAACAGCACCAAAAAACCAATTTTGTCAGCATCCAAGGCAAATCGAAGATCTTGGTTAACTTTCATAACTGCCGACTCACAGCTATGTAAATTCCTAAAACCCGACTGTCATTTAGAGACACCAAATTGACAAAGAATCAAGGTCAGATTGAATAGGTTGACAAGACTCTTAACTTTCAAAAATAGTTTCAAATCGTCAGCAATATTTGAAGATTGAAATAATATAATCAATGGAAATTATGAAAAGTAAAGTTCCAAGGTAACTGCCTTGGGGAACACCTGACCTACACTTAATTGCAGTTGAGCAATCTTAACTAAATAAATAAGAAGATAACCATGATGAACTTGGAACTGAAAAAAAAAAGTTCAAGTTTTTTCATAAATGTCTGGTAGTTCATCGAATCAAAGGCTTTTCTTAAGTCCTTAGCATCCTGTGTGCACTTGAACTTTTAGTTTCTTCAAAGCTTTGATGACGTATGAAGTGAACTAGGTCAAGTTCGTAGTAGTAGATCTACCGGACATAAAACCATGTTGTACGATAAATATTCACTTGTTAGAAAATCAAGCATATTTTGCACTATATTTTCAAACAATTTGGGGATTGCTGAGAGTAAGTAAGTTTTCTGAGTTCAGAGTCGACGAAATGTACGCACGTCTAAAATTTCAGATACGTAATTTGCAAATGTCCCTTCCCTATAGTTTTCTGCATTAATATTAGAACTTTATTTATGAAAAGGGACCAAGTAAGAAATGTTTAATTCTTCCAAGAAGTTCCCCTCTTCGAGGGACTTGTTGAGTATAGTGAGTAAAGGAGTTCAATTAGAATCACATCAATGTTTAAGCACGGCGAAAGGAATGTCGTCTTGACCAGAACTATAATTAGACGGAAATGATTTCAAAACCGAATTTACTTCTGTATCTACTACTTAACTCAATAGATCCAATATCGATCTTATTTGTCACATTGTTCAGCGAATTTTTGTTAAAAACTGAATTGGAATAAATAGACTCAAAAATAATTCAACTGTGGAGTATAATTTTAATTATACGAGACCTCTAAAATACATTGCATTTGGAATCCCTAAGACTAAAAACGATTTGTTATTAATTTTAATATAAATAGAATAGAAAGAATTAAGTCTTAAAAGTATTTAGACAGAATCGTAATTGTCCTGAACTATGCGCCAATTATAAAGTAATGGAACACGAATTTAACTTCCTAACTAAAATTTTATATCAATCATAATCAGTAGTAGATACTGATCTACACCTCACAGTGATCGGTTGTGTTGTGTCAGAAAAAAAAAAAAACCTCGCGGCGCGTGTCAAAGAGTGTATCAGTGAAGTGCGATAAACAAACAAAAAAAATGTGCACCCACGGAAAAACAATAATTGACTACCACAGTGAGCGGTAAATTTTCCTTCTTTCTCCTTCACCCATCACACACAGTTTGCTTTGGTTTCGTCATTGCACATAAATTATGGGTCACGCCATAATTGTGAGTATTTAATTGAACTAAAGGAACATAAGTTAGATTGCTGTTATTTATTTTGGAGTCCAGGAGCGGATCAATACATTTACTATTAAGGCATAATACTAATAATTAGTTATTTTGGGGTCTAATCTCGATATCAGCATAATTTATTGTCTGATTTTGTTTTTTTTTTTGTCTGTTTTTTTTTTGTAATGTTGGCGAGCCGTTTTGGTACTTAGCGAAACCCAGGTGGGTGAAAATTCTAATCACAAGGAATTCAACCTGCACGGTTATTTACGTAATGATGTTGCTTACCAGCTGCAACCACAATATGGTACTTGTTTAAATACAAATTTTAGTTTCATGTGTTTTAAATTCACAGTCCATAAGCATATCATTATTAAGGGCGACTCTAATGTACACAATTCTTCGTGGCTGTGGTATTCTGGTCAGACAACACCCGAAGGATGGTATTTTTTTCTTAGTTAAACAACTTGACTTAGCTCGTTCACGAGCCTACTCGAATTCCTGACGTTGCAGGTCAATCCGTAAGCACACTATACTTAATTCTTACATACCTCTGACACTGACAAATACACTATAGATGTTTTATCACCACTATAGGCACATTCGACCATTGTGTCATATCTGCAAACTTCTCATGCCAATACAACCCAGTTAGAGAAATAATTCCCAAGAGAACCGTTTGGTAATACGAGAAAGTCAACTGGGACGGTCTCAAAGATTTCTTCAGAAAACACTATGCTTCCTCGATAGTGACGTGGACTCCAGTGCAGATATGATCACAAATTGTATTCTTTTAGGAATAGAAATTTTTAACCCGAATAGGGAAAGCTCTATCAAACCAAAAGAGAACTCATGGTTTGATTCGAGCTGTAAAGAGGTTATTGGCATTAGAGAAGTAATTTTTCGATTATATGTATAAAGCCAGCCCTACTGAGGAAAACCGGTACAATTTCAAGCAAGCTAGAAAGACCTGTAATGATCATATTCATACAACCAAATTCTTACATGATCAAAAATTACGGCAAAAAATATTATAATTTCCCAAAGATAGTACATATTTTTGGTCAATTGTATAAAAAGTACGAAGTATAGCTTGAACCAATTCAGTTGGCAATTCTACTGCGCAGGTCTCTTTAAATTTCTTTGCTCTACTCTTTAATTCTTAAAGAGACAGAAAAATCACTGAAAAAAATAAAAAAAAGATGTACATGCCGGCGTTGTTGTCAATGACGCTGCTGCGATCATACTGAAGCACTTAGGAGGGTGAGTTTTGTTTATAGCTTCGCTCAGAGTAAAATAGAAATTAATTTCCAGTGATGGACTTTCTTTGAATAAGATATGATCATGGTTTACTTTTCTTTCATAGCTTGATGTCTAAAAAACTATTTCATCTCTGGTGAGATAAAATGAAAAGATTTTTAGGTGTAAACTTTACTTCGAAAAAATAAAATTAATAATTTTTGTTTTTATTACTGGGACAAATTTCAGTGCACCTATAATAAAAAAATAAGTCTATTGCAAAATGCAATTGGGTCAGACAAAAAAAACTACCTGCGAGCTGCGACATAGGATTAATGACAAAAAGCTTAGGGATTATTGTTTATTTCTATGTTTTATGATTTGTGGCTTAGTAACAGAAAGGTTCCGGGGGCGTTGTGTTTATATTTATTTTATGGCGTTAGTGTATATTTTATATATATTTTTTTGACCTGTGGGGTTGGGATTAATTGTAGATTAGTGTTAATTAGTTAGATTAGTGTTTACGAGTTTGAACAATTTTTGCATCAGAGGGAATTAACGTATTTAAATGATATTTGCTTTGGTTTGCAATTCAGTTTAAAAAAAACAACCAAGAATAATACATTGAAATACATTTAAAAGAAATTGTAATGGATCCATTCAGAAAAGGAAAACCTATTGGAAGCCAGGCGCGTAAGATAGTTGTTAAGATATATAATGACAAACTGGAAGAAGCAAAGAATTCGTTTCTTGAAAATCCTGTGAGTTACGCAACAACGCAAGCAGTGGAAACTACTGGAATTTCTAAACGTTCAATCAGAAGGATTATTAAGGAATACGAAGAGACAGGAGTTGTACAGTCACCAAATAAAAAAGTGCAGCATACGAAGTGGAAAACTAGACTAGACGAATTTGACATCGCAGCTATTCGGCGTATAATGCACAACTTCCACCAGGAGGAAAAAATGATGATATCCTTAAAAATGTTGAGACAACGAGTACAGGAAGATCTGGAGTTTAACTTAAGTATTACGTCTCTCAACAGGATTCTAAGAAGAAACGGATTTAGCTACAAAAAAACTCAAAACAACCGGAAACTTCTCTGTGAAAGAAATGATATTAAACTCATGCGAGTGAAGTATCTGAGAAAAATCCGGGAATACAGAACAAGAGGATATGATATCATTTATTTGGACGAAAGCTATATTCATAGCTCACATACAAGGCCACGGGCTTGGACTGATGACAGTAGCAGTGGGTTGAAGACGCCAATTTCAAAGGGAAAGAGGCTGATAATGGCGCATGCAGGTGGTGACAAAGGTTTCGTGAAAAACTCCATACTTTTATTCAAATCTGGAACGAAAACGGGAGACTATCACGACGACATGAACTTCGAAAATTTCTGCAAATGGATCCAAGAACAAGTTTTGAATAACTTGGAGGAACCTTCAGTTATTGTAATGGACAACGCCTCGTACCACAATAAATTAGAAGAAAATCAAATTACTTCTGGCAGCAAGAAATCCGAGATGATACAATGGCTAAACGAAAAGAATATTCCGCATACTATATGTACATATGTTGAAACTTGAACTGTATGAGCTAATAAAAGGACACCGAGCTACACACAACCCAAAGCATAAGATTGACGATATCATTCACGGCATGGGACATGAGGTTCTACGTTTACCACCCTATCATCCAGATCTCAATCCCATTGAAAATATTTGGGCAACTGTCAAGGCAAGAGTAGGTTCACGAAACACAACATTCAATTTATTGGATGTTCAAAAATTAGCAGAGGAAGAATTTTCAAAAATAACGGCTGAAAAGTGTGTGAAAAAGCCATAATAGTACGGGAGGTAGCGCTGCAATTTTTTTAGGAATTTTATGCCGAATGAATTTTACTTCAAACAGTTGTTTAATGTTCGAAATTCAGTAAAGTGAGCGTCAGTTGTCGCACTTGTGGTGGAGCTAAAGGAGACAGCATGCAAAAGTCATTGGAAAAAAATTTGCTCCGATGAATTTTATACCAAGCGAAACTGTATTAAATTATTGTTTTAATCATATTTCTTCAAAAAATTATCGTCAGCTGTATTGCCGAGGGGGGGTTCAATGTCAGTCACGGGCATAAACCTCATTTAAAATTTGAAAAATAAATTTATTTTATACCTTATGAAATTTATATATCTCAATTTTTATACTTTTAAAATAATAAAGAAAATAGTCAGCTGCACTTTTGACGGGGGTAACACCGTCAGTCAGCGCGATAAACATGTCGCGCGCTCAACGCATTCGAGCGTCGCATAGTATCTTTGGAACATAAACTGACGATCTTTACACCCACAAACAATCAGCTGACGACGATTTTTTGTTTCTTTAACATTTAAATTATCTTATACTTAAAATTCAATAAGTATAACATCAATTTCATATATGTAAATAACATCACAGTTTATTTATTTATTCCGTGTAGGTTTCAAATTACATATACAGGGTGATTTGCATAAGGTGTGACAAAAAGCTAGGGCATATAGGTTGGACTTAGACAAGAAAAAAATCGTATGGGAGGGGGGGAGTCTATTTCCCCCCGTTTAGGCGGGAGGGGCAATTTAAGAAAAAAATCACTTAAAACAGAAAAAAAATTATTAAAAAATAACGGTGATACCTACAGAAAAATGCTACAGCATTTTGAAAAGCCAGAAATACATTCTTTAATTCTGTCTTTAAATAAAGTTGTTCGAGTGAATAGTTTTTGAAAAATTAATTTTCAAAATCGAAATTTTGAAAAAAAATGAAAATTTTTTTTTAAACAATTTTTTTTCAAAATTTTACGTAGTTAAGTATTTTTTTTTATTCAATATTCAATGCTCTTATTAGTTTTTGATCAAACACAAAAAACCGGATGTCAAAATGTTTTGCAGTTTTTGAGAAAATCAAAAATAACAAAAACTACTTTTGTTCTAAGAAAAGCCTTTTATTTTAGTTTTTATCGTTTTTGGATTCTTAGGTGAATTTACGATTGAAAGGATTAACTTTCTTTTTACTATTTTTTTAATTATCGTCTTATAAGCATACAATAATATGACAAAGTACTGGATTAACCATATTTCACACATTTTTTCATTGAGAACACCTGCGTTAGAGCATTGGTTTAAAATTGACCTGCCACTTTTTTATTATGGTGGGGTCGGCTTGGCTTAGGTGCATTTACGAAAGAAAGGATTAACTTTTTTGTACAATTTTTTTATTATCAGTCTTATAAGCATACAATAAAGTAACAAAATACTGGATTAACACATTTTTTCTTTGAGAACACCTGCGTGAGAGCATTGGATTAATATTGACCTGCGAATGTTTTTTAAATAATGCAACGTTACACGCCCTAACTAGTGACAGAAAAATGCAATTGCGAAATAAGAACAAAAATGTTCCTGAATCTTGAAATCAATTAAAATAAGAAATACATGCATTTTTAGATAAAATACATAATTACTGTTTATTATAATTTTTAACTATTTTTTAACTAAAGCTTATTACAAAAAATTTTCGATATGATCCCCATTTTGTAGAAGGCAAAGATTATAGTGCCTTCTTATTGCTGCACATAAATTTATATACTTGATAAATTTTCCTGTAATTTGACTCCAGCCTCTTCAATCCGTTGTTTCAGTTGTTCAAAAGATTCTATTTCCACTTCGTACACATAGTTCTTCATGAATCCCCAAGCATAAAAATCTAACGGAGTTAAATCTGGCGATCTAGGCAGCCATTCTATTGGACCTCCTCTTCCAATCCAACGATCACTAAAATGTTCATCAAGCCAGTTCCTTACAGTGCGGCTTTAGTGTGCTGGAGCTCCATCTTGCTGGTAGATTAAATTGTCTGCTATGGCCAAGGCAACGTTGTCATTCAAATCGGGCAGAAGGTCTCGTATAGTAACTACAAAATGGGGATCATATCGAAAATTTTTTGTAATAAGCTTTAGTTAAAAAATAGTTAAAAATTATAATAAACAGTAATTATGTATTTTATCTAAAAATGCATGTATTTCTTATTTTAATTGATTTCAAGATTCAGGAACATTTTTGTTCTTATTTCGCAATTGCATTTTTCTGTCACTAGTTAGGGCGTGTAACGTTGCATTATTTAAAAAACATTCGCAGGTCAATATTAATCCAATGCTCTCACGCAGGTGTTCTCAAAGAAAAAATGTGTTAATCCAGTATTTTGTTACTTTATTGTATGCTTATAAGACTGATAATAAAAAAATTGTACAAAAAAGTTAATCCTTTCTTTCGTAAATGCACCTAAGCCAAGCCGACCCCACCATAATAAAAAAGTGGCAGGTCAATTTTAAACCAATGCTCTAACGCAGGTGTTCTCAATGAAAAAATGTGTGAAATATGGTTAATCCAGTACTTTGTCATATTATTGTATGCTTATAAGACGATAATTAAAAAAATAGTAAAAAGAAAGTTAATCCTTTCAATCGTAAATTCACCTAAGAATCCAAAAACGAAAAAAACTAAAATAAAAGGCTTTTCTTAGAACAAAAGTAGTTTTTGTTATTTTTGATTTTCTCAAAAACTGCAAAACATTTTGACATCCGGTTTTTTGTGTTTGATCAAAAACTAATAAGAGCATTGAATATTGAATAAAAAAAAAATACTTAACTACGTAAAATTTTGAAAAAAAATTGTTTAAAAAAAAATTTTCATTTTTTTTTCAAAATTTCGATTTTGAAAATTAATTTTTCAAAAACTATTCACTCGAACAACTTTATTTAAAGACAGAATTAAAGAATGTATTTCTGGCTTTTCAAAATGCTGTAGCATTTTTCTGTAGGTATCACCGTTATTTTTTAATAATTTTTTTTCTGTTTTAAGTGATTTTTTTCTTAAATTGCCCCTCCCGCCTAAACGGGGGGAAATAGACTCCCCCCCTCCCATACGATTTTTTTCTTGTCTAAGTCCAACCTACATGCCCTAGCTTTTTGTCACACCTTATGCAAATCACCCTGTATATGTAATTTGAAACCTACACGGAATAAATAAATAAACTGTGATGTTATTTATATGAAATTGATGTTATACTTATTGAATTTTAAGTATAAGATAATTTAAATGTTAAAGAAACAAAAAATCGTCGTCAGCTGATTGTTTGTGGGTGTAAAGATCGTCAGTTTATGTTCCAAAGATACTATGCGACGCTCGAATGCGTTGAGCGCGCGACATGTTTATCGCGCTGACTGACGGTGTTACCCCCGTCAAAAGTGCAGCTGACTATTTTCTTTATTATTTTAAAAGTATAAAAATTGAGATATATAAATTTCATAAGGTATAAAATAAATTTATTTTTCAAATTTTAAATGAGGTTTATGCCCGTGACTGACATTGAACCCCCCCTCGGCAATACAGCTGACGATAATTTTTTGAAGAAATATGATTAAAACAATAATTTAATACAGTTTCGCTTGGTATAAAATTCATCGGAGCAAATTTTTTTCCAATGACTTTTGCATGCTGTCTCCCTTAGCTCCACCGCTTTCGGAGCAGCTGACGTTCAGATCTGTTATGTGTTAGGGGAAAACTATTATTGTTATGATTTTCAGCCGGTATGAAATGACTTCGTCAACTATAGCGCTACCTCCCGTACTATAAGAACTGAGGAAGAATACTTTTCTCACGACCTGACGTGGGACACAATTTCGGATTCAATTATAATTAATCCAAGTGACGATTCTTCAACCGACTATGAAAGCGACATTAGTTCTTAAAACTAAGTACATATATGTAAATAAACATTTATTATTTAAATTATATTATTCTTATTTATATTATTTTTATTTTATTATTATGTTTCATACTTATCTTTGAAGTACACATTTATAATAATTATTTTAAGGTAAAATAAATTCTTAAAAACTCGTAGGTAAAAATTATTCAAACTTGTAAACACTAATCTAAATAATTAACACTAATCTACAATTAATCCCAAAACCCCACAGATCAAAAAATTATAAATACATATATCAAATAAACACTAACACCATAGAATAAATATAAACATAACGCCCCCGGAACCTTTCTGTTGCTAAGCCACAAACCATAAAACATAGAAATAAACAATAATCGCTAAACTATTTGTCAAAGCAAAGTTGAGTTAGGCACTGTAAGATTTAAGGAAAAATGTTTACTCATTAAATAGCTTGTGCACCATTTTTGTTCTCTTAAATCCTCTCTCTGCGCAACCGGCCGTTGGCCAACTGAATTGGTTCAAGCTATACTACTTTGTCTTAGGTTCCTACGCTCGTTTTCAATGACACTCCTTATGTCAGCTCACAAGAAAAAGACAATTTGCTTGTAGCACAGTTTGCTGTCAATTCGACGCTTTCTGATAGTGCCATGATTCTTCCTTTAATTGAGAGCGTTGATGATTCTATGGTACAAATCTTCTTTCGCACTCGTACAATTGCAAAAGTACTGAAAGGTCTCGATATACACAAATCTGCTGGCACGGATCGCCTTAATTGTTCTGAAGAGGTGTTCTTTAAGGCTGGCAAAATCATTGCGTCAGCTTTTCCATCTGTCCTTCTCTACTGGTCTCTTTCTGAGTGGATGGAAAACAGCATTTGTCCAGCCTGCCCCAAAGAATGGCGAATCCTTCTCCCCGTCAAAACATCGACCAATTGCACTAACGTCCCTTCTTTGAGAGGTTATGGAAACGTTGATCGCCAATTACAAAATTATAAAAGAATTTACAAGAAGCAGCTCTTTCTTAAACAGTAAAACTGTTTTACAATTGAATCGGTCATTTCAAAAACCTCTTAAGTCACATTTTTTTCCAAAATGCTTTTTTTGCTGAAAATGGTTCCTTAAAGGGAGATGCGTATACTGGGTAAGAACCACGTAAGTCTGTACATTCCTTCCTCTTCAAATAATACCGTAGGAAAGACGTTCATTGCATAAACAACATAAGTCAGTGACTTAAGAGGTTTTTGCATGCACTACCAAAATGGCGGGAGTAGTTTGATATTTTAAATTTGCTTTGCTCTGATTGGTTCAACAATATTCACTTCTTCATTTTGATAACAACCGTTATCAATGTCAAATTTGCGTTTTTCATACAACTATTTTCTGCAAAAAGTAATTTTAGCTTTAAAAATGTCTTCAAGTGAAACAGAGAGTGATGGTGCGCCGAAAAAGAAGAGAACGTGTAATACCTTAATGAAATGTTATAACAAATTATAAAATTGAAAGACAAGACATAAACTAATTTATCCAAGAGATTTGAAAAACCGAGGAAATGTTGATATCAAGTTGCAGAAGAGTAGAATCATATGTCGAAGTAAGATCATTGAGCTTTATATTTCTAAGGCATTTGATGGATTTTGGCATCAAGCTATTATATCGAAAATTTTGAGTTTGGTATCAATGAAGCCCTTATTCGTTGGATTAGAAATTTTCTACTGGATTGTTCAATACTTTTTTTTTAGAAGGTTTCAAATCGGATGTTCACAAAATAAATGCTGGGGACCCCAAAGTTTCCATTTAGTCTCAGACTCTCTTTCTCATTTTTATGAATGATCTCTGAAACTGAACGATCTGATGATTTGCACTTCATTGTCTATCTTAGCTTTTCATATTCATCCGTCACGTCTGTCAAATTCACGTCCATCTCATTCGAAATTTAGAAAATATAGTCATTGAGCTAAAAACTGAAGATGTTTTGGAATTCATGAAATTGTGGCCAAATTTGTACAAAAAAACATGTTTGTCAACACTGAATCTTATAGAAAAAAATCCCACAAAAACAGAAAAAAGCACCTTCGACATATGTATATGAGCTTTAAGTATGCTTCACATAGAAGAGGTACTATCATAGGTATATATTGATGGATTGATTAAACATTTATTATTAGTAATAAATAAAGTTGCAAATTCGGTTTCACTTCTATCAGCAAAGACTTATGTTTTAAAAGTGCCCATCAATAAGAAAATGTTGACGATAATCAATCTATGTACCTTAAAGATATTAAAACATGACAAAAAGTTATTCTTAAGTGTAATTTTCAATAATAAGCAATACAAAATATAATTACTACCATTTTTTTTGGTTAAATTATATACCACTTACCCCAGTCCTTGCTAAAACAACTTAAGTCAAGAACAGTTTTTTAGGTTTTTTTCATTATTTTTATTAATAAACTGTGAATTTTTTTCGCTTTTTAATTTTCTTATCACTAAAATACTTAGTTAAGCATAAAAAAGTGGTTTAATACTCATTTGTTTGAGCATGAAACAGTTTTTATTGATTCCTGAAAAATTCTAATTGAATGACTTATGAGGTTTTTGAAATGACCGATTCAATTATAATTCTTATGAAATATACGAAAAAACCAAATTTAGTATGGCAATTTTAAGTATTTAATAATATTCATTTAAGAAAAAACATTTTACGAAAGAAAAAACTGTTTTCTTAAACTTTTATAATCAAATAAGCTGTACACAAATTTTAATCGAAATCGGTAGAGTTGTTAACGAGACAATTAAAAAACAGGTTCTATGAAAGGTACCATCAATCACATTTATTTTTATAATTTTTTTTTGGCTCAAACGTAGTCCATGCTTAAAATATTTCACATAAATTTATTTTATCAAAATTGTTAAAACCGTTTCCGAGATAAATAAGATTTTTCATTTTTCATTATTTTTAATAATTTTTTCATTTAACTGTATATAAATTGAAACTTCGATAATTTCACAATTGTTTGTATACCTGAGTTGAATGAATTACAAAATTACAAGTACAAATTTGTGAATAAAAAAAATTACATATAGGCCCCTGGAGATCTATTGTGCCCCCACTTGAATATACATGAGCTTACTCCTCTTATAGTTCTTTCTCCGAATTTATTGCTCTTAGGAATCTTTGTATTTGGGGCACCTTCAGAGAGGATAAATCGCTCTCTTTCATCTGCTATGGTTCTAGATGGTTTTTCCTTTGTTCCTTGAGTGGACAACATTTTCCTAGTATGTGATCCGGTGTTTGCTCAGAATCTACATGTGACACTGCTTACCACACTAAGTAAACCTAGGTGTCTTCAAGTTTGCTTACAGGGTCCAGTTAGTATACCTGTAATAATTCATAGGTTGTTCCTATTTAAGTTTATGAAGTTTGTGAAACGTTACTGGTTGAAATTGCTTTGTAAGAGTTTCGCCTGCCTTAGCTTGGGGAGTTCTCTCCAATTCTTGGATCTGCCTGCCTCCTCTTTTTGTTTAATTTTCTTTTGATGACATTTTCTCCTATTCCGCACTAGGGCTCAGGCCCTCTTAGTGTGCCATTTTGTGTTTTTGTGAAGTTCGTTTAGCATTTTTATGCACTCCCACACTAATCATTCATTCAGTACAAATATACTTGAATTTTGTTGACATTAAAAAAAAACACAATTTTTTTTTTTGAAAAGTCAATATCTATACATATGTATGTATGTATGTGTGACAAACATATGCGTATACATATGAATGAAACAATTGAGATCTGACTGATCTGAATGGTGTCGGATACCCGGATAGTTAAATAAGACAATTGAGATCGGGAAATTGTTGGATATCCGGCTTCAGATCCAAAATGGGGAATATGAAATAAAAACAATCATTTACCCTCATAAAACTTAGCAAAACACGTTTCAAAAACAACCCTAAAAAAAGGCTGGGTGCGACCCACACTGATAACTTCCCATTTGTGGTCTTGAAAACTTTATATTTAGTTTTTTTCAAATAACCAAACTTTCAGCGAAACAAACTTTAGCAGTGTGATGTTTGCTCTTATCTGAATAAAACCTGTTTCTGTGTACTGTTATACTATTTATTAATACAACTATATGGCTATATAAAATAATCAATAAGTGCTCTGATTGACGAAGCGAACTGAACTCAGAGAACTGACACGAGCGTTGCTTATAACTATATAGCAATGTACGAGAAGTTACTTGGCAATTATACTTCAATATCCCCCTTAGTTCGCTTTGTCAAAGATTAATGAAACAATTCAATTATAAATCAATTTTTAACAAAAATATGTATGATAAGTCTTTAATCCTTGTAGTTAATTTTCAATTTTCTTTCTCTTAATTTGTCTCTGTAAGAAGAAGAATGTATATTTACTGAATTCACAGAAGGTGAACTTTCAATTATATTATTTGTATTTACTTCAGGTTCTTCATTTTGGGAAGTTGAACAAACTACTCTTTCAGTTGAATCTTCCAAGTGTTTAGCTACATATTCATTTAAATTCGTATCTTCTAAATAAAAATGCAATTGATTAATATGTCTTTTCCATACAATATTATTTTTACAACATTTAACTAAATAAAACTTTTTACCTAGAACCTTGATGACTTTTGCTTTCAACCAACTTACTTTACCCGCCACGCTGTAATCTTTGGCAAGGACATAATCGTCAACATACACATATTTGATCTTCCCTCGATAATATTTTCGTTGCTTTTCTTGACTTTTCTGAACATTATTTTTAGCAAGTTCGATATCAGGCAAATCCTTATGTGCATGCATCGGATTAATTAAATCTAATCTCCCTCTTAAATTTCTATTCATCATCAGCTGAGCGGGAGAGTAACCAGTGGAGCAGTGAATGGTATTTCGGTAATCCAATAAAAAGTTCGACATACATTACTTGATTCGTGTAAAACGCGTTTGAGAGCAAGTTTAATCGTTTTCACGGCGTTCTCCGCCTGTCCATTGCTTGCAGGGTGACCAACCGGTGATGTTAAATGTTTGATACCATTACTCTGTAAAAAAAATTCGAATTCTTTCGAAACAAAAGAAGTTCCATTATCAGTTACAACATGTGTTGGTAACCCAAACCGAGCGAAAACCGTGCGTAAAGCATCTTTAGTCCGAGCACTAGTTATATTGTTTCCCATAGGTATACACTCTAACCATTTAGAATGCGCGTCTACTATAACTAAAAATTGTTGATTAAATATAGGACCCATAAAATCTAAGTGGATTCTTGACCAAGGCTGTTTGGGCCAGTCCCAATTAATTAAATTAGTTTTCGGCTGTGAAGCCTTATAAGGTAAACATTGTTCGCATGACTTGGAAACGTTCTCGATCTCTGAATTTAAGCTTGACCACCAAAAATATGAGCGAGCCATTAACTTCATTTTCACAATTCCAATGTGAGATCTATGAATTTCACTTAAAACTGCTGATCTTAAAGAAGAGGGTATAATTAACCGATAGCCCCAAAATAGACAATCATTTTCCAATGACAATTCGGACTTCCTCAAGAAATATGGTTTAAGTTCTTTGTCTGCAACCTTTGATGGCCATCCACTTACAGTGTACTCAGAGACTTTTTTTAAAACAATGTCTTGCTCCGTCTCTGTCTTAACAATATCAAAGGTTACAGGCAAAGCACCCAGTTCATTGATGTAATTCATGTTAATGTTATTTTCAAAACCAATTACTTTGTCTTCCGAATTGCCTACTGGATTACGGGAAAGGTAATCAGCTATATTTTTTTTGAATTAATATACTCTATATCAAAATCGTACCCAGATAAAAATAAAGCATATCGTTGAAGCCTATTGGCAGTCATTGTAGGTATCCCTTTTTTCGGACCAAAAATGGAAATAAGAGGTTTGTTGTCGGAGACCAAAACAAATTTTCGACCAAAAATATAATGGTGAAATTTTCTCACGGCGAACACTATACCGAGCGCTTCACGTTCAATTTGTGAATAACGTTGTTCAGAGCTAGACAGTTTTCTAGAAATGTAACAAATCGGGCGTTCAACAGCATTTTGATACACGTGAGCAAGAACTCCTCCGAGCCCAACCGGACTTGCATCCACTGTAATTTTTATTGGAACGGAAGGATCATAATGCGGTAGTATTTTATTCGATGTTAAAAGCCTTTTTATCTCTGCAAATGCCTCGTCTTTTTCAGATCCCCACACAAATTTACTGTCTTTTTTTAAGAGATCGTATAGAGGTGCACATACCTCGCAACATTTGGACAAAACTTCCTATAGTAGTTAAAAACCCCTAGGAACGATTGCAGTCCCGCTACATTCGAAGGTTTACAATGGCATTAATTTTTTCTGGACATGGGTGTAATCCTATGCTGTCAATTACATGACCTAAGTAGGTTACTGACTTTGAGAAAAACTCACATTTATCTCTAGCTATTTTTAATCCGGAATCTTCTAAAACACTTAAAACTGCATCTAACCTTTTTAGATGTTCATCCTTGTTCCTACCTGTGACTAAGAGATCGTCCATAAAAATAACAACACCTTTAATTCCAAGTAAAAGTTTTTCCATTGTGGACTGGAAAATTGCCGGTGCAGACGCAACACCATACACTAGGCGCGTATACCTCAATAGACCTAGATGAGTGGAAATAGTTGTCAAATCTTTAGATTTTTCATCTAACAAAAGCTGCTGATAGGCCATTGAGAGATCGAGCTTCGTGAACAGGTGCAGGGAAATAAGTCCCCAGGAACTAAGTCCACTGAGGGACTAAGTTCTCACTTGAGGTGGGAAATAAGTCCCCAGGAACTAAGTCCACTGATGGACTCAGTTCTCACTTAATGGGAACGAAATCCACTTTACTAAAGTGGTCTTTGTTCCCATGCAAGGTGCGAAATTCGTTACAAGAAACTGTGGGTTTTAGTTCCATTTGAATGTGAAATAAATTCCCATGTTAAGCCATGGGAACGACACGTATAAACAGTGAGGTATGTAAGGGGGGGCATGCAACCCCCCTGCTTGGGCACACTATAGGATTTGGGGTAAGTGCGAGGTTGGGTGTATACAAAGTTTCTGTAGCAGTTAAAGAATCTGGAAAATAACCAACATAAAATCAATAAGTTTTTGTTGTTGGAAATTCATTCCCACTTTATACTATCGAGAGTGTACTAATTTCCCATAAGAAAGTGGACTTAGTTCTCACTTAATGGGAACAAAGACCACTTTAGTAAAGTGGATTTCGTTCCCATTAAGTGAGAACTGAGTCCATCAGTGGACTTAGTTCCCGTGGATTTATTTCCCACCTCAAGCGAGAACTTAGTCCCTCAGTGGACTTAGTTCCCGTGGACTTATTTCCCTGCACCTCGTGAACATTTCCCCGCCATGCAATTCAGCAAATAGCTCTTCAACTTTAGGAAATGGATGTTGGACTACTTTAAGTTGAGAGTTCAGTGTCACTTTATAGTCGCCACAGATCCTAACTTCACCATTCTTTTTAATAATGGGAACAATTGGTGTACCCCACTCTGAGTAATCCACATGCTCTAGCACTCCTAACTTGATTAACTTGGAAAGCTGGTCTTCAACTTTTTCTTTGATTGGCAAAGGCACTTGCCGTGGCTTAAAAAACTTTGGTACTGCGTTTTCTTTCAATTGCAGTGAAACTATCATTTTATTGAAAGTACCTAATTTCCCATCGAACAATGACCAATGCTTATTTAAGACTTTTTTTAAATCACAATCCAAATTTTCCAAAAAATTAATTTTGCTGAAATCAATGTTAAATTCGTGCATCCAATCTCTACCTAAAAGTGGTGGGCCACCATTGGAAACAACATATACATCTAGCGCTCGGACTTGACTCTCATACCTTACATTCATTCTGCAATATCCTGCTGGCTCTATACTTCCACCGTTGTAACTGTTCAAAACCAAACTCGTAGGAAGCAATGTACAGGTGGAGAACAGTGAATCGTAACATTTTTGTGATATCACTGACTTTGATGCACCGCTATCTATTTCCATGCTTAACAAAACACCATTCACTTCCACATCTACGGTCAAAGGCTCTAAATTAGAAGAGGTTCTAAAATGAAAGAAAGGCAAAGATTCATCATATTTATCACTACAACGCAGCGACCTGGAACTGGAATCAGCTTTGCACATCTTCTGAAGGTGTCCTCGTTTCTTGCATTTTTTGCATCGGTAATTACGAAATTTACATTGGTTCTCCACGTGATTTTTATAACCACAAACTGTACACTGCATCGGTTTGTCTGCTTTGCTGTACAGTTCAGAATCTGCTGGTTCAGATTTTACCACTGGTACTATGTATTGGTTTCGTATGCACTCCACTGTCTGCGTAATCTCGATCGCCTTTTCCAGAGTTAAGGTTTTTACGTTTTCAAGGAAAATTTTATCCTTCTCAGGACCTTTTTCGAGACCCATGATGAACTTATCTCGCACGGCAGTTGTTAGGAAGTTGTCGAAATCACAATTAATGGCAAGCTCTCGAACACGCGCTGCCCACTGCTGAATACTCTCTTGCTTTGGTTTTGAGGCTTCATAAAATTTGTGCCTCTCTGCAAATCCACTAGTTGATGATTTGAAATAGAGGTTGAATGCAGCCTTTATACTTTCTGTGGTTGACTCATCTGGCTTAGTAGGATGTAGTAGGTTCTTAAGCAATTTGTAAGAATTTTCGTGCAACGCGTTAAGAAGAATGGCTTTTTGCTTGCCTGCAGCGTCATCGATGTCGTTTGCCAGAAAAAATTGAGGACACTTAGTCGCTCATTTTATGTTTTTTTTTACAGAAAATGTGTTTAACTAATTTTAAACTTTTCTATTTAAAATGTTAAATTTCTTGTAATAATTAGGAAGGTTGGTAGGTACATATTGTATACTGAGTTATAGATTTCCGTGTTTTTTAATATATCTGTGTTCCTACACCTAAGAAAACCTTGAGTAGAATTTTACATCTTAAAACTACATCGTAAATAAAAATTGAATTGATATGAATTTTCATGGACAAAAAGATAAAAACATATTGTGACGTTTTCTTCAATTTTACCATAGCTATTAATGGAATTTGAATATGTGGGACTTGGGTACAACTGAACAACCTTATTCATATACGTATGTACAGTACATACATTCTTCTAAAAACTAAGTTGATAATAAAATTATGTGTTATATTATAGAAATTACTTTATTATTTCGGTTTCAAACATTTTAACTGAAAAAAATGTAAAAACGAATTATTCAAATATAAAAGATATGGTTTGGTTATTGATGGAAGGGTACTTACAAAATATATCCGCTTTAAAACTAGATATATGTCAAATATAAACCATTTGTTAGAAATTGTATTATGTATAAAATTAAATAATGGCAAAGTCAATATCATTGCTCATTCTCAAGATATTTTAGTCGAAAAACAAATATTACTACTTTTTAGTAGATTTTTTTTATATTTTTGTTAAAACTGTCAATTCGATACTTGTCAAAATTTAACCATATGTTAATAATTGTGTTATGTCGATACCTTCCCGTAAGAATGTACTAAGCGACACTTTTTTCGAAAATGACTTTTTGATGAGGAAATATACTATATGTTAAGGGCCACGTTTTGGCCTGGGTTTCGCCAACCTACGAGTATTATACATGAAAAGGAAACTAGAGTACAAATAAAAAAATTTATCAACTGCCATGTTTTCTCATTAAAATAATGTTTCCCCCTGAAATTTGTATTATCCGCCAAAAAAATTATGCCAAGCGACATTAATAAAGATCTCATTGTCGTGAGCAACAAAAAATTTTGTTAGATGTCACTTAGTTTAACCACTTAGTTTAACACTATAATTCAACTAGAACTTTCTTCGTTTTTTTTTTGTTTCCTGAACAATTTTAGAAATGTCTCTTAGTATACATTCTTACGGGAAGGTATCGATGTATAAAACAACATACTTTAGAAGGCACTATCGGTGTTCATTCCCAAGAAATTCGACTTGAAATACAATTTTAACTAGTTTTTACTAGAATTTTTAATAGTTTTTTTATTAAAAAAAAAACTATTAATTCAATATTTGTCAACATTTTACCAATTGTACAAAATTATACTATGTATAAAATAAACTAAATTAGAAGTCAATATCACTACTAGTTCTCGAGAAATTTGAGTCGAGAAACAATTTTTACCAATTTTCAATAGAATTTTATATAGTTTTTTATTTTTTGTAAAAAAACTGTAAACTGATTTTTTTGACATTTTCACCAGTTGTCAAACACATTATTTTTCGTAAAATAAAATTATTTTGAGTTTCAAATTGTTTTCCGTTCTTAGAATATCTGGGTTATGAATTTTTTTTTCAGTTTTTTTTATTTAAAAAAATAACGGTATGTTAATTTTTTCCAAATTCATACCAAATCTGTATGACCTTATAATGAGTACATTAAATTTTATTTTAAATCAATAGCATTATTTTTTCGTGAGATATTTGAAACTAACCAAAATTTTTACTTTTTTTTTTTAACCGTTATAGTGAAAAAACTACTCACTGAATTTTAATAAATGCCCTTTCAGCCTCTTTCGAAGTTATTATCTATTAAACAAAATTTATTTGAAGTCGATATCTTTACTCGTTCTTGAGATATCATCATCATCATCATCGGCTCGACAACCGGGTTCCGGTCCTGGCCTCTTTCAACAAGTCTCTCCACCTATCCCGGTCTCTAGCCGACGCCATCCAGTTGCGCACCCCAAGGCTTCGGGCGTCCTGGTCTACGCCATCTCTCCAGCGCAAGCATGGTCTACCACGCTGTCGTCTACCATAGAATGTACCATAAAGAACTTTCCGAGCAGGTTCCTCTTCGCTCATGCGAGCTAGGTGCCCTGCCCACCGGAGTCTACCGAGCTTAATTTTTGTCACGATATCTGCTTCTAGGTAGATTGCGTACAATTCATGATTGTACCGTCTCCGGAATCGTCCTTCCTCACATATGGGGCCAACAATTCTCCTTAAGACTTTTCTCTCGAACGCAGCTAAGAGGTCGGAGTGCCTTTTGCTAAGCACCCAAGTCTCGGATCCATATGTGAGTACTGGCAGGACCATGGTCCTGTACAGCAGCAGTTTTGAAGTTATGGTGAGATTTCTGGATTTAAAAAGCTTTGACAGACTATAGTAGGCTCTGTTGGATTTGAGAAGCCGCCCGCGTATTTCTTCTTCTATATTGTTATCGGCTGCTACTATTGACCCAAGGTATTTAAAGGATTGCACCACTTCAAATTCGTGCTCCGCTACCTTGATTGTTTGACCAACTGTTCCTGTCGCATTCGACGCCACCATGTACTTTGTTTTACCTTCACTAATGTGCAGCCCCAGATTTTGTGCCGCCTGCTCGATCTGGATGAAGGAATCGTGTACAGCTTGTTCGGTTCTTCCGATGATGTCAATGTCGTCTGCGTAAGCTAGTAACTGGCTGGACCTGTTGACGATGGTCCCTCTTGTTGCCGTGCCAGAGTCACGGATTGCTTTCTCCAATGCCAGGTTGAAGAGGAGGCAGGCCAAACCGTCCCCTTGTTGGAGTCCATTAAAGATGTTGATTGGTCTGGATAGCAATCCGGCTATTTTTACTTGGCTTGTTACGTTGGTCATGGTCAACCTACATAGTCGTGTCAATTTATTTGGGATGCCGAATTCTCTCATGGCTTTGTAAAGTTCTACCCTGGCTATGCTATCAAAGGCGGCCTTAAAGTCTATAAACTGTTGGGATGTTAAATTCTAGACATTTTTCCATCGCCTGCCTAAGGGTAAAGATCTGATCAGTTGTTGATTTGCCTGGAATGAAACCACACTGATATTGTCCGATGACGGTTTTAGCGTATGGGGTTATCCGGTCTTGTAGGATAGAGGAGAGTATCTTATAGGCGGTACTCAACAACGTGATACCTCTATAATTGCTGCACGTTGTGACATCTCCCTTCTTATGTATGGGGCATATTATGCCTTTTCGCCAGTCTTCTGGCATTTCTTCCTGCTCCCATACGTGCACTATAATATCATGAATTGCTTGACGTAAGGCTGGCCCGCCGTGATGAAATAATTCGGCTGGTATGCCACCGGCTCCCGGGGATTTGTTCTGTTTAAGCCGGCCTATAGCCTTCTCAACCTCTTCTATGCTTGGTGGCGGCAACATAGGGTATTCTTCTTGAGGTAGTGGAGCCTCCACTTCTGCAGTGAACTGACCATTTAGCAATTCATTAAAGTACACCTCCCATCGCTCCAGTATGCTTTCAGGATCGGTGATCAGATTTCCCTCTCCGTCCTTGCAGTATGTGCAGCGTGGTGTGTACTGCGTCATGTTTCGGACGGATTGGTAGAACTTCCGCGCCTGGTGCGGACCTCGCTCTCGGCTGTTTTCTATTTCACAGATTAGGTTCTTCTCCCAGGCTGATTTCTTTTGTCTGTGAAGCCGTTTTTCTGTTCTTCTGAGCTCTTTATATTCCTCTTCGCGTGCCCGCGTTCTATGAGATTGTTGCATTGCTCGGTACGCAACATTCTTACGTTCAGTCGCTAGCTTGCATTCATCATCAAACCAGTCGTTCCGATTTTTACGACTGCTGCCTAAGATGGAGTTGGCAGTACTAATGACAGTATTTTTAAGACGTGTCCACTTTTCATTTACGCCCAGCATACTGGCTCCAGGACTTACTCTCCCTAAGTCAGGTGTTTCTAGGGCGAGTCCTAACGCATTACCAAAGGTGTTACTGGTGTTTTCATTGCGCAGGGCAGCCGTGTTGATTCGAACCTGATCGGCGGATGCAATGCGTCTTCGCAAGGCAATCCGCCCTCGGAAAACCATACCAACAAGATAGTGATCCGAGTCGATATTGCCACCTCGGTACGTTCGTACCGTCATCAAGTTCGAGTAGTGGCGACGGTCTATCAACACGTGGTCTATTTGGTTACGAGTGACTCCATCAGGTGATACCCAGGTGGCTTTGTAGATATCTTTACGCGGGAACCTGGTACTCGCAACGACCATGTTTTTCGATGCTGCCAATTCTAAGACTCGAAGTCCATTGTCATTAGTGTTCTCATTCAAACTATGGGTGCCTGCGTAATGCCTGAATACCGGCTCCCGACCTATTTTTGCGTTCAAATCCCCAAGGATGATTTTAACATCATACCTTGGACAGGCATTGAGGACCCTCTCGACTTGTTCGTAGTAAGTCTCTTTTTCTTCGTCTGAGGACTCCTCCGTAGGTCCGTGAACGTTACTGAGGCTGATGTTCGTAAATTTGCTTCGCACGCGAAGGGTGCATAGCCTTTCGCTTATAGCGTTAAAGCCGATGATAGTAGACTTCATTTTTTTGCTGACTAGGAAGCCTACCCCGAGCACATGGTGTTTTGTATGACAGCTGTAGTATATGTCATATTCTTTCTTCTGTAAAACACCATTCCCTGTCCATCTGATTTCTTCAGATATCGACGACGAAAAATGGTACCAGAACGTACGGAAGTACGAACGTACGCACGTACGAACGTACGAACGTACGTACACACACACACACAGACATCTCTCTAAAAATGATTGATATACATAGCCTCTAGGGACCTTGAAACGTCGAGAAATGTCAAAAATTCCAATTTGACAAATCGGACCGATTACAATAACTCCCTATGGGAAGTTAAAAATATCTAAGTTAAAAATGTATTTTTTTTTTGTTGAGAGAATAGGGGCAATTGTAAGATTATAGAACTGTAAAATTGTAAATTATACTGGTGCAATCTAAAGATATGGTATATGATTTGAGGGTAATTTTTAAGGCTGAATTTAATAGAATTAAAATCCAGAAGATACGAATCTAAGGAAAATACAGTCATGCTTATCTTTATATAAAAATATGTATATTTTTTTTAGAATGACCATAATTGTCTTGATTTTGATTCTACTCGTATTAGATTCAGAATTAAAAATGTCACTAAAATCAGTGCCATAAATTAAAATTCTGACAAATTAATTTTTCCCTTTACCACACGGATAATAATTCATCAAACTAAATATGAATCTGGATCCGGATATTCGACACTATCCGGATACCTAATCCTGTATCCGCATCTGTTTCGAATGGCCGGATATCCGAAATATCCGGTAACCCAAATTTTGCTGTTTGATATCCCATATTTTTGCATAGGCAACTCTGGTTGCCTTCCAATCTTTCAACTGATCTTTCAATTTTTTTGTGATCATACAATTTTAATCTTCAATTTGACTAGAATCGCAAATAAATATTATGCACAGAAATCAAAATAAACACTCAAGAATGGTTGGTTCTGCACGAACTGTCGCGAAATAAAAATTATCTAATATATGTAGGTGTTTACATATTTATTTATTTATTTTTCATTCCAGATGCAGTCCAATTTGTTCACTCTACTTTGGCGAAGAAAACTATCAGTACTTCTTATCTCTTCGAGTCTATTGTTACTTGGTCTCTGGACATGGGCACTTTTCAATGGAACCTACTCAACAGCTGAGTCGAGCGGCCGAGACAAATTATTTTTTATAAAGGTAAGCATTAACTTATTATTCATCATGAATGGAGAACAATAACTTATACATAAGATCAAAATATGTTTTATTTCTCGCACAAAGGAATTCAACAGCGGTGCATCTAATAAGAACGAATATCTCATACAGAAACTAATTTCGCAAGCTAATCGCGTTCTGAGATATCAACGACAACAAACAAGTGACCTTTCCGCATCAGAATTAGCTGCCTTATCTTCATCCAATACTGCGGCATTATCGTCCTCATCGTCGTTGTCAAATAATAAAGGAAATAAAATCTCAAATAACAATAAAATTGGTAGTGTGCAGTTTGTGAAATTCACCCAGAATCCGGTGTCGAATTCGTTGGTAGAACGAAGAAAAAAATCATCGGCCGGTAGTGCTGCTTTGGGTGAGAGTTTCCTTTTCGAGGAAGAACGTTTGAAAATCCTACAAAACAAACAAAAAGTACAAAACGACGACAACGTCATGGACTATGAAAGAATTTTATCGTCAGCCGAACGTCAATCCCAGTATGAGCATGAGCTTCAGCGAATGGGAGTGCCAATTATGGCTGGTATCGGTCCTGGTGGACCGCATCCGCCTAACGAGCGTTTAGTGCATTTGGATTTGAAGGGGGCACCACCAAAGGTATTGTTTATTTGTGTGATTCTGTTTTTTATTGGTTTTATTATTTTCAACTTTGTTGTGTTGATAAACATTGAGGCTTTACAAAAAAGTGTTGGAAATTCGTCAAATTAAATTTTATCTTTGAGGGTTGGCGATGTTGGTTCGAATGTGGGGGGTTAACCGAATGTTAAAACTTTTTTAACACTTTCCCCAATTTTGTAATCATGAATTAATTTTGATGTACCCATTAAGCTTGGGAAAATGATTAAACTTGAAGGAAAATTTAATATATTTGATTGGAATCTTTTAACCTTTCTATGTACAGTACAGCCTCGCTAGTCCGGACACATAAGGTTTCTACCGTGTCCGGAATAGCGAAATGTCCGGACTATAGAGAAAAAATTAAATACAATGGACAACCGAAAACTTTTCAAAACCTTTTCATTACAAATAGAAGTACATATACACATAATTTAAATATATACATAAATAATGTACGTATGTAAGCAATATGAACGCATTTTAATTTTTTTTAAAGAGTAGGAAAGCACGTGTTAATTTTTGGTTGGAACGCTTTATCTAAAAACATCTTCTGAGCTTTTTTCGCGTAACCTCTTTAGGAGAAGGATATCCATTTGAGATGCATTATTTTGTTCGGCCCACTGAATGCCCTTGGCAAATATCTTCCTTGTTTCATTGTTTGAAATTTTCGAAACTTCTTTGTTTACATTTTCATCTTCAACTTTTTCACACTTGGAATAAAATTATTCTTGAACCAATAAAAAAAAATCGTTGTAGACATCCAGCCTTTTTTGGTAGCTTTATATGCTACTAGAAGATTAACGTTCTTAAAAGCCCTCGGATTAACTGATTTTCCGATAACTAACTTATGAGTTCCTGCAGCGTTAGAACATGGCATAAAAGTAATGCCAGGAGCAGATTTTTCATTCGCATGAACCCATGTCATCGGAAGAACCCTCCAAAAGGCAGCTGACTCATCAGCATTATAAACCTGTTCTTCACTTACATATGTTCATTTTTTTTAATCAGTTTTAAAAAATTTTCTTGAAATGTCTTAACAGCAGCAACGTCGCTGGATACTTTTTCGCCACAAATTTTAAGACATCGAATCCCATGTCGCAATTTCCTTACCTGTCATCTCTTTGTAAAAGAATTTGGCTTTGGTTTGAATCATATCTGTTGAAATTGGCACATGATGATTTCTTTGTTGGATGAACCATGTCATCAATGCTTCTTCTACCGCTGGGTGTTCACCTGGTCTGATAATTTTTCTCGGTCCTTGAAGCAATTGTTAAATGTTCTTAGACCTTAAATTTAAGACCATTTGTAACCTTACCTGATCCTTGGAATGTGTTAGATACAAATTTCCGAATTTTCATCTTATTCATTTTTATATCAAAAACAGTTGACTTCGAGACTTTGAAAATTTCTGCTACTTGCTTAACTGATTTGCCAGTTTCAATATCATCCAATATTTTACATTTCTCAGAAAGTGTCAAAGTAACATGCTTCCTTTTCTTTGTAGAAGCCATAATAAGTAATAACCAGGGTTCGGACTTTACTTCGATCGAAGTAGATCTACTTCGCTTTTGAGAAAAAAATTTAATCTACTTCTCTACTTCTCTTTTTAAGGATCTACTTCTCTTTGAAAAAATTCTTAGCCTACATATTTAAAGACAGTACTGATCACTCTGTATTACATACATTACAAGTTTAGGAATCGTTAAAACGTGCACTGTGAGAAATTTAATGTTTTCGAGATCACTTCCAGAAAAACGTAAAGATATTTATGATCCACCTTTTGAATTGATAAAATTCATACAAAAATACAAGTTCGTTGATGGAAAATTTTCTTTAAAATAGTTTTACATAATTACTACACAATTAATTATTTATGTGTTAATGAAAACTAATCAAATAACATTGAATAAACTTTGTTGAAAATCTTGTTTCGGATTTTTTTTTTAACTTCCTAAAACTACTTCGAAAATTTTGGATCTACTTCAGTTTTTTTCCGTATTTACTTCGAAAAGTTAAAACCTAAGTCCGAACCCTGGTAATAACTTATGTTTTAAAAAATTTTCAATGAGAAATTCAATTTACACCAACAAAATATGCCTTATCCTTAAAGAAAGCTCACAATGAAATGTAACAGAGCATGAAAAGTCAACGACCACAAATATAAACTTCCAATGAGTGAATTTGCAACGATTAAAATGTCTAGATTCCAGAGCCAACTACAAGCGACAAAACTAGTAGGGGATTCCCCGTAATCGTATGAACAAACGTTTTTTCCCAGAAACAGAGTCAATAACAGAGTCAAATAATATATGTATATACAATGTACATGTACATACGCATTTTAATACGTTGTCCGGACTGCAGAGGTAAAATTTTGAAAGTGTCCGAGAGGTTCCGGACTACTGAAGTGTCCGGGTTAGCGAGTGTCCGGACTAGCGAGAAGTGCTGCCGTTTTAGTGACTTTGTCACCATATTTAGCGGAATTTTCAAAAGTTTAGCGACAAAAAATTATTTTTTGTCACTAGATAATTCTAGCGACTTTTCTAGTGACTTTTTGCAAGAACATGTGATGATGTTACATCCCTGGCATTCGAGTTTGGCACTTATGTTCGATTGACTCTCTTTTTACCACGACCACTGAACTGAATTTGAAACTTCACCACACAAAATAAGACCAAAAGGAGTGTGATTGCGAGTGAGCGGGTATATGTTTTAGAAACTAGACTACCTGGTCATTTCGTTTATATGATTTATTTTGTGTACAATTTTAACTGTAATTGTTTTTGTTTGGTTTTGTCGAATCGGCCAAAGTGGAGATTTCAGGAGTAAACTTAACTTTTTTTGTAAGTATATTTATACTTGTTTTCAAAAAATTCAAAAACTTCAATAATGCTTTAGATATTGAAGTCAATGAAATTGATGAAGATGCTATAATGGCTAAATTATTTGTGATTGATTATTTTTATAATAGGTGTTTGAAGTTATTATTAAAACTTCTTCTACTTTTCATTTAAAAAATAAAAGTAGTAATATTTTCTAGACTGAATTTGTTTTTGTTTTTTTTTTTAAGATTTTTTTATGTTACGAATAACTTAATGTTTATAAGTTTTTTTACTATTCAAAATAAATTTTTTGATATAACTGAATACATTTTTTTTTTTTGATATGTGTACTGAAATTTTTTTCTAGTGACTTTTTTCAAAATTTTAGCATATCTAGCGGATTTTTAAGGTCGATCTAGCGACTCTTTTTTTTGGCTTGCGGCAACACTGCTAGCGAGGCTGTTCTGTAATTTATTTGGAGTTTAAAAGATTGATTTTTTGCGATGGGTAATGTTATAATGGGACAGAAATATAGAGTCGGGTAAGGCATTCCACATCTGTGTGGTGCGGCTAAAAAAGGAATCTCTGAATTTATCAGTACGGCCAAAGATGGGATCAAGGGTAAACTGATTGGCACTTCCTGAAGCGCGAGTATTACGGTGGAATTGTTTAAGGGGATGAGTGCAGCTGGCTATTTTTCTAGAACACTGTTTATAAAAATAACGGTAAAATAACGAAAGACAAGAAACATTCTGTTATACTTTTATCCCTTATCATTTTTAAAATTCTTTTTTGGATTGTATCCAAGCGACTGAAGTGTGCTATCGGATCACCTGCCCAAATATGGGATTTGGCCAGATCCGAACAGGTAAAACATTTCTTGCAACGTCGAAGAAAACCTAAACACTTAACAAGATTTTTGGTGACGTCGAATATGTGGTCATTCCACCCAAGGTGGTCCGTGATTCACATAGTGAGAACTGAGAGCTTTTCGTTTTTCTCAATGCAAGTGTGGTGCATGGATAACGGCATGGTGGATGGGTTGCGCTTTAACGACAGGAGAAAGCATTGAGTTTTTAAATCATTAAATTCTACATTCTAGATCCACATCGTAAGAACAAAGACATGTATCTGGAAATAATATAAGAAGCTGCGGGTGCTATCATCAGCAAAACAATTTAATGAATTAGAAGTTTCAGACAAAAGATCATTAATAAATATAAAAGAGGGAGAGTCAGAGACAAAATGGAGCACCTGTGGCACACCAGCATTTATTTTATTGACTTGTATTGAGCGCGGTTCGAAAGGTAGTTTCTGATCCAGTGAAGAATAGATTCATCAATACCAAATACACTCATTTTTGATAAGAGAGCTTGATGCCAAAACTCTATCAAATGCTTTTGAAATATCAAGTGCAATAATCTTACTTTCTCCAAAACGATGTAAAGATTTGTTCTACTCTTCAGTGAGATATAACATCAGATCACCAGTGGAGCTATTGCTATAGTTATTTATAAATGTGAACGTCTTGCATACTCTAGTGGGCGCAATAGTGCAATATAGTGCATCAAGTATGCAGTTCTTTCAAAATTCTAAAAACTTGTGATACAAAATTTGCCATAACTTCAAAATGAACAGCTAAGTGCCCTGATTGCAATACGAGGTCCTAGACGTTTTGAAGGTGGCCTTCTTAGTACAAGAAGTAGCCTATTCTTATCGCGTCTGGCAGGCAGAAGGCTGTCTGTAAAACGTCTTGGACCTCGATATTTTCAATCAGAGGACTTAACTAATGTTGGCAAAGTTGTTATCACAATCGTTTGGACTTGGAAAGAACTGCATACTTGATGCACTATTATGCACTATTGCTCCCACTAGAGTATGCAAGACTTTCACATTTGTAAATAATTATAAAAGGCCTATCTAATTATGCTAATTATTTTTTGTTATCAATCGCACCCAAAAATTGCTGTGGGCTCTTAGTCTATAAGTGGAATTGGTCGATGTTTGGAGGGGAGTAGGGTAGAATTTGCCATTTTAAGGGACAGGCTGGGACAAATGCTATTTTCCATCCACTCAGAAAGAGACCAGTAGAGTGGGACAGATGGAAAAGCTTACGCAATGATTTTGCCAGCGTTGAAGAAGAAGAAGACCTCTTCAGAACAATTAAGGCGATATTATCCGGGCCAGCGGATTTGTGTATATCGAGATCTTCCAGTACTCTTGCAACTGTACGAGTGCAAAAGAAGATTTTTCCCATAGAATCATTAACGCTCTCAATTAAAGGAAGAATTATGACACTATCAGAAAGCGTCGAATTGACAGCAAAATGTGCTGAAAGCAAATTGGCTTTTTCTTGTGAGCTGACATAAGAAGTGTCATTGAAAACGAGCGTAGGAACCGAAGACAAAGTAGTATTTCGTACGTTTTCTACAAATGCATCAGAATTTTTACTGCCTTTGCAACACTGCAGTAATTTTTGCTCATGCGAAAATTTGGTTCTTTGAATATGATCATTACAGGTCTTTCTACCTTGTGTGAACTTATTTCGGTTTTTCTCAGTAGGGTTGGCTCTATAACATAGGAAACTTTCTTCTAGAACTCTACTTACCTCTTTACAGCTCGAATCAAACCATAAATTCTATTTCTGTTTGATAGATTTTTCCATATTCGGGATAAAATTTCTCATTCTGAAAATAATTAAATTTGTAATCATATCTGCACTGGAGTCCATGTCACTATCGAGGAAGCATAGTGACCAGTAAAAGTTCCTGAAGTTGATACCGTCATAGTTGGCTTTCTCGTGTTTCCAAACAGTTCTCTTAGGAATTATTTCCCTTAGTTGGTTTTTTTGACATGAGAAATTTGCAGATATAACACAATGACCAGATGTGCCTAGTGGTAATAATACACTTATAGTGTATTTGTCAGGGTCGGAGGTAAAAAACAAATATAGAGTCTTGGCAGATTGACCTACAACGTTAGGAATTTGTGTACGCTCGTAAACGAGCTGAGTCAAGTTGTTGAACTTAAAAAATTTAGACATACCTTCTTTCGAGTGTTGTCTGATCAGAATAGCGCAGCCACGAAGACTTGTGCACATTGAAATCGCCCATTACAACGATTTCACTGTGCGGATGCGGATAGTGAGAAATAATTCTTTGGATTGATAGCGCATCGAATTCCTTAGAACTTGGCTTATAAGTTAAAGCAGTTTATTTAATAACTGCAGTAATGCTTGTTTTTTTTTAGGATCCGATATGATTTTTACCCTCTCAAACCAATCAAATGTCATTAAATCCAGAGCATAGAGCTTCATCAAATATATTTTAGGACTTTTAAGTTTTTTACACTTACAAAAAGGCCTTCGATCAATTAGAATTAAACAAAATGTAAAATAAATTTCGGTGTTGTTAATCAATTCATCAAATGAACACCGTATATTCATGCATTTGGATAGCATAATTTGGTAACATAATTTGGGAATATCCTTCGACCTGCATTTGACTTCTTCACTTTCAAGTTAAAATATATTTACAATTGGCTTAAATAAAGTTGCACATCATCACTCACATCAAATAAGGAATGAAATTTTCAAGATTAAAAAAAAATCTGTCTTCATTTCTCTTTTAATACTACCTTATTCTATTTACTATTCAAAACATTATACAAGCAGATTCAATTTTGCTCAATGACCTGTGCTTTATTAAATTTCTTCAAGCAATTTAATTTTGCATCCTTTCTATCATGTATCTTTATACGAGTATTTATTTGTTCAAATATCCCAAACAAAATAAGAACTGCAATTCAACTCATCACCCCTGGGTCTAATGAAAAGCATAAGAGTTGTAACAACTTTTCACCCCATTATTATTTGAGAAACATATCCTTATGCATGAATAAAACTTTTACGAATAGATGTATGTGATGTGTATCAATATTTGCAAAAACAAAGTCTATCTTGGCTTGAATTTTGATAAGATATTGTTTTTGTGACACCAATTATTTAAATTTAATTTCAATTTCATTTTAGTTATCTTTCCTCAAACGTCTCCTACCAATCGTGAAAACTCTTGGGGCAACAGGACTTCTCATCGAATATGAGGATATGTTTCCTTATACTGGTTCTCTTCAGCCTCTGGCCGCCTTGAACGCCTACAAAGCTGATGAACTTAAGGTAACTGTGTTCTGTGTTATAGATATAGTAAGAACAATTTCTAATTGATGTTTTTTTTTTATTGCAGGATTTTCTCGAATCAGTTGCGATGCATGGTTTAACAGTTATGCCGCTAGTTCAAACCTTCGGGCACATGGAATTCGCCCTTAAGCTACAGGGATTCGAGCACATGCGAGAAATTCCCGAATCCCCACAGTCTATTTGTCCCAGCCAAAAAGTATCAATGTCCTTCCTTCAAGATATGTTGACACAAGTGATTGAATTTCATTTAAACGTTGTTGGAGACAGTTATTTGCATGGCAACAACAGCCAGTCTCATCATCCAGAACAGCACCGCCCTCAGGTATCGCATCATCATCATCAGACGCAGCCACTAACATTCAGTCACATTCACATTGGATGTGATGAAGTCGCTCGCATGGGTGAGTGTGATAAATGTCGACAACATTCTCGCAACGAACTCTTCCTATCACATGTGACGTCTGTTTCGAGTTTTGTGCGGGCGAAATGGCCACAACTGAAAGTTGTTATCTGGGACGACATGCTTCGTGATATGACTTTAAGTGAAATGCAACATTCGCATATCGGAAATTATGTAGAACCAATGATTTGGGTCTATGCCAGCGATGTTTATAGATTTATACAACCTCAGTTATGGGATATGTATTCTAAGGTTTTCCCAACGGCATGGGGAGCATCAGCTTTCAAAGGTGCATTTGGCGAAAGTCTTATGATTCCATTTTTGCAAAGACACTTAGACAATAATATGCGATGGCTTGCAGTGATTGCCAGAGAGGGTGGCAGGTGATTTATTGTCTGTGTTTCAGTTAAGCTTGTTTTTAATTATACAAAAATACTTTACTTAGGTTTTCCAAAGGATTTAAGGGGCTGGCATTGACTGGTTGGCAACGCTATGATCATTTTGCAACACTGTGTGAGCTTTTACCAGTTGGTATTCCCAGTTTGATAATATCCCTAGCGACAGTATCAAAAGGCTACTTTGAAGTTGACCCAAAAGAAAATGATATATTGAAGGTCCTAGAGTGTGCTTTTCATGCAGATAGTCGGTATGTATAATAAACAATTTTTACTTGCGACTTATAGGTACTATAAGGCAAGTTATGCATTCGTAAAAAAAATCGAACTCGAGATTTTGATCAAAGTTGACATTACGATGATAGCGAAGACGAAAAAAGTGGGTCTGGCAATTCTGTCTGTCTGTCTGTTCGATTACAGCTAAACGGCTCGGCCGATTTTCTTCAAACTTGGTAGATATGGATTTCGATTTTTTACCCCCGGATGTTTTTTGATTTGATTTTTTATGACCAAAAATAACGGTACCTGCCATACGATTTTTTTCCGAAATTTTATAAATATTTTTTTTTCTCAAAAACTGTCCCTGCGATTTTCTTAAAAAAAATTCAAAAAATTTAATTTAGTTAAACCTAGGTAATGGTCGAAAAAAATTTTCAAAAAAATGGTAGTTTAGGTACCCCCCTTGGGACCATTTTTTTTGTTTTTGATTTTCTCAAAAACGGTACCACCGATTTTGATCATTTTTTTTATGCTAAAGCTTCCCAGCAGTTTGAATATTATTTTGTATTCAAATTTTCCAAAACAATTTTTTTGGATTTTTAAAAAAACTTTCAAAATTTTTTTTTGAAAACTCAATATTTCAAAAACTCCATGCTCAATTTTTTCAAAACTTGATAAATAAAAGTTTGGAAAAATAGTCTACAATATAATGAGCGAAGTAAATTTATTTTACCTAAAAATAACGGTACCCTCCATACAAATGTTAAAAAATGGTTTTCGAAAATCGTATTTTTCTCGAAAAGGGTTCCGAGAATTTTGCTTAAATTTTTTTTTCTATTATTTTTTAATATCTGTAATTTAATAAAAAAAATTTGAAAACAAGATATTACTGACTGTACCTACCATAGAACGATTTTTTAAAATTTTGAATTTCTCATTATCAGCACAACGGATTTTAATGAAATTTCGTAGAGTGATGCTTCTAAAAAGTTTAAAAAACATTGCATTTCAAAACTTTAAGAAAAATATTTTTTTTGAATTCTGAAAAAAAAATCAATTTTTTGTTTTTTGAAAATTCAATGTCTCGAAAACGGCTCAATACTTTATGTAAATTTAATTTTTATTCATACAATAATAAAAACTTCAAATTGGCGTACCAACATTTTTTCTTAAAAATGTTTTCAAATTTTCTTTTATAAAACCTTATTTTTTAAGAAACCACTACAAGGACTTATAATTTTTAATCTTTCATAAATCTATATTTACTTGAATCACATGGCATCCAATTCTTACCTTTAACTACTAAAGAAGTTTTTTTTAGTCATTTAAAAAATGAATTTTATGCTTATGAACAGTTTCTCTAATAACATTCATTTTTGAAATTCTTAGTCTTTTACATAGGAGCAAGTTCGTGCGACCCAGTCGTGCATTTTATTTTAAAAATATCTTGGCATATGGTCGTGGTTAAGAGTTTTCTGGTCGCAATTGAAACAGCTCGCTTTAATTAACACGGAATTTGAGCTATGAAAGATACTTTATTTCATTGTTCATTAATTCGACAAAACTTGGCCACATTTTGATGTACCGTTACGTTATATGTACCGTTATACGTTATACTAACCTAACCTAACCTAAGTGCCTAACATTGGAAAAGAGAAAGGCTCTCTTTTAAGCTTTCAAATTTGAATATCATGCAATTCTGAAGTTAGACTTAAATATTTAAAATAAAATTAGAGCTAATATAATTATTTACATGGTACACAAAATGAATTAATTTATCTTTGTCTACCTATTTGTCTAATCTTTAAAATAAGCATACAGATTATCACGGGTGTTAACAGATAAAAGAATTTTCTAGGAGTGATCTAACTACTTTTTATTCAAAAATTGCTTATACTTTTATTTAATACTGGAAAATGTGATCAAGAAATGCCTTTGTTAAAAAAAATCATTTTGGGATTAGCTATTTTCTGCGTTTTCGCTTTGAAAGCCGAATTACTAAGTAATTTATGAAATTTTGAGTCCAATAATTTTTAAGAGAAGCTTTTATAATATACTAGCCGACCCGTACTCGCGTTGCTTCGCAAATTGTAACTACGAATATTTTCTTAGTATTAATATTAGCATATGAAAACATTTCTCAATGAGACTGAGCATGTTTGCTACAATAATATTAATTTTAGTTTATATGTATAACATACCGTATCGAATTAGATTCTCTTTCAAACTTGAAAAAAAGAGCTTTTTCATGTTTGTGCATATTATAAATATAACAATATAGAAAATAATAAAATTTATTTCAAATAAACGGGTTGACTACTTTCTGAGATCATTCAACCCAAACTTTAAAATCTTTCGCTTTTATAGAATAGTTCATGTGCACGGCACTGTAGTCAATTGGATGTCCTTTTTCGTCACCCAAAATGCTATTGAGTGTATTCAAGTAACTTAAAAAATAAAATGCACGACTGGCTCTTATGTAAAAGTACTTTGGAATTTAAAATACCCCCATTTTATAAATATAAAACATGGATTTAATGAGATAAAAATGTCCAAATGTATGGAATTGCCGTCTGATTAATCTTTTTAATATTTAAGTAATTTTTTATATGACAAATTCCCTTAAAATTTTTCGAGAACAAAATTTGGGATGCCAAATTTTAAGTATTAGGTAGTATAGATTTTAGAAATAGTTTTTTCTTTCCAATGTCTTTATATACAATATTATTTTAAACTTAAGGGGGCTCCTGTTGAAAATTTTCGGTTAAAATCGTTAGAGCTGTTGATGAGAAAGTCAAGAAATCAAAAAACGGTTCTATGACAGAGGTACCGTTAATAGCATTTTGCCAGAAAAATTTTTTTGACCAAACTGTAGTCTATGTCCAATGTCCATAATATCACACCTAATTTTTTTTTATCAAAATCGTTAGAACCGTTTCGAGATAAATAAGATTATGCATTATGGGTGTATGGGGGGAACCGTTAGTTTTGGAGCTAAAAAAAAAATTCAAGTTCTCCTCTAGGGATTCACCGAAGACCCTTCACTACCGAGATTGAAGAACATAGGTCTAGTGGGTAAGGCTGTAGAGAGAGGTACAGACATACAGACGCACTGAAACATGTTTTTTGTGTACTAAATCGTCCTTAAAATTTTTATAAACAAAAATGATATGCAAGTTATTAGTATTCAATAAAATACATTTTATAACGCAATTTAAAAATTTATTTGTGTATCCGTTTTCTAGATACTGAATTTTCAAAAAAAAATATATTATTTTTTTAAAAATCAAAAAACTATTTTTTCGAAAAAAATTTTAGATTATATTTTTTCGAGTGTATAGAAGCTCACGCATAAAAATTTTGGTTAAAATCGTTAGAGCTGTTCATGAGAAATTCGTAAATCAAAAAAACCGTTCTATGACAGGTACCGTTAATAACATTTTCCCCCAAACATTTTTTTTACCAAAATGTAGTCCGTGTCCATAATACTCGTATCATAATAAGTGAGATTATGCATTACTGGTGTATGGGGGTACTGTTAGTTTTAGAGCTAAAAAAAAAATTTCAATTTCTCCTCTACGGAATCACCGAAGACCCTTAAGTACCGAGTTTGAAGAAAATAGCTCCAGTGGCTTAAGCTCTAGATCGAGGTACAGACATACGGACATGCAGGCATACAGACAAACAGACGGAATCGTCGGACCCACTTTATTCGTCTTCGCTATCATCGTAATGTCAACTTTGATCAAAATCTCGAGTTCCAGATGCAGAACTTGCCCTATAGTTAGTCTTAGTACCTATTACTAATAGGTACTCTATAACCTATATCGCAAGTAAAAAGAGCCAACCCCACATTGCTCAGCGATGTGACGATAGAATTAGAGAAACAAAAAAATGTGTGTGTGTCGGTTAGTTAGATAAACTATACAAATACAATACAGAAAAATTGAATACGTAGGTAGGTAGGTAGGTAAGAGAAAAAACGTAACTATTGAATGGAACAGATATTAAGAGAGAAAGAGCATGGGAAGAAAAGAAAATTAAAAATTTTGGAATGATAATGAAATGAAACAAAGCAGCGACCTTTCGATTGTGATGAAATCTAATTCCTGGATAAAATAAATTCAAAAAGTTTATAATTTTATAATTTGTTTTTATTTATTTCTCAGGTTGTATGTGTAACTAAGAAATGATTTTGGGCTTAAAATTTGCGCAACAATATTGACTTAATGAAGCAATGCTAATCTTTGTCGATTATTGTATAGGTTTTAAGATATGAGTGGTTGTATAAGTCAACTAATGAAAAGAAATGGACAAAAAATGTAAAATTCATAATATTTAAGTTTGACAAATTATTAATGAAAAAAAATAATAGCCATAAACACTCTTATAACAATATAAAAAATAATAAAATTTATTTCAAATGAATCGGTTGACTACTTTCTGAGATCGTGCGTATCAAACTTTAAAATGGTTTCGCTTTTATATAATAGTATAGATAAATACACTACTCAATTCGGCCAGATGATTACACTCTTTACTATTAAGTATTTAAAGTTTTTAGATTTACAAAAGCCTAAAAAGGTCCCATATATCAAAAAACGATGTTTTTGGTTCACGAACTGTCATTTATGGATACAATGTTTAAAATTAAGAAAAAGTTAATAAACTGCTTTAAGACTAGCAAATTGTTATTGTTAAACTGTTATTCCACCAAGATGTCTAAAATTTTGAGCCATTATTTATTAGTAATGTTAATTATAATTTTATCTATAATTTTATATTTTAGTCGTTCCGGACATCCATGGATTGAACTACAGAGCCAGTCACATTTTTGTAAGCTTTTCACCACATGTACTTATCCTGGAAGTCTTACATACAAATTTGCTTTACGGCTTTACGACAAGCAAATAGAAGTTCAAAACTATTTAGTCCACGTACAAGAAAAAAGTGCCTGGATGTCTGACTATAATGTTCGCCACAATTTCAGTTCTTCATTGCGTGTCCACGAACTAACAGCAAACACCCCATCGCTAATTGACGACCTGACAACCATGTCTAAAGAAGCGCATAGTGTTATGGGTGATGTTTTTGATGAAGTAAAATTAATAAATCTTTTTTTATGTGTTCATAACATTCAAAATTAATACTTTTTTTTTCAGCATACAATAGCAGAATTTATTGAACAGAACATCTACCCGCAGATTGTTTCACTTCGAAAACATATTGAAAAAGCTCAGAGTTTACTGCAACGTCAAGTGTGGCCCAGACGTCCACTGCCCTATTCTAGAGAACTCATTCAATTTGATCTCATTCCCAATAACGAACAACAAGAAAATAAATAATTTGTTATATTTTTATTCTGTATACCTTTTATTACTCTTAAATCTTCTTCTCTTAACATTTTTCACATCATAACACAGTTACAAACACACACAAACACAAATAATAACCCTAATGTATAAAATATCTGATTAACAAAATATTATCTAAGTTTTTATTGAAATGGATTTTTTTTAAAGATTGTTAATGAAAAGATAAACGCAATGATAAGAAATAACGTTAATTTTTTAAAGCTTTGTAATTACAATAAAATTAAGAAGACTTAACGATGAGTTGTTTTTTTTATTATTTAAATAGACAGTGTCAGAAAAAGGCGGCTTTCATTGATTTATTAATTAAAATGGCTTTTAAATGGCCTTAAGTCTTCAAAAATTAGCATTGCGTCCGGGCTGCGATCTCACTCCTTTGGCCTATGAAAAATTTTACAATTCATTTCGCAATATACATATCGTCCCCTTATATCAGAAGCTTGAAAGTGCTAAAAGTAAAGTATTTGAAAGTTTTCCTAGATGACGACATAGTCTTCAATTACCTAATGAACTTACTATTAGGTTAAAATATTATGTTTCCATTGATATCCACATATTAACAGAATTGAAATGACATTAAATGCCAAAAAATTCACGTATGATACTTATTGGCTTGTTTCGCATACAATCTTTCCTTAAGGGAACCCCAGTATAAAATAGTCTAACGGATTTAAGTCCGGTGACCGAGGTCTACCACGCCCAAAAATCAGGGAACATTATCCAACAAGTATCGTATAACACTCGTACTACTATCTCGAAGACCGAAATTCAATTCAATTTTGTTTTATTGAACATACAATTATTTGGCTTACAACTTATAAAATACTATGTATGGAAATTTACATCTGTTGGCTCATAGGGGTCTAACTATATATAGTGACTCAAGTTTAATTATTTTTATATAAAATGTACATGCAGAAGAAAAAAATAAAGGTCGGTTGACGATATCGTCTTCATGGTTTTCATTCCCGGTTGTCAGTGGTGATTTTTGTGGGTTGTGGGCAGGGACTGACACAATGTCAGCGTAAAACTAGACTACTTCCTCGTTGTCCATGATTACGTTGTCATCCAGAGTTTCCATCACACTGAGGTACCTCGGTTCAGGATGTCGCTGTTCTATGGTCATCCTTGTCATAAGCAGATTCGGGCGGTCGATGATGTTCCGCATTAGTTTCTTCCTTGAATGACCTAGATATTTGTCCAGTGGAATTAAATTCGCTTCTGTGTAGAGATGCTCGTTCCTGGGGTGTTTATGTCGTTGACGGTCGAAATAGAGGCCAACAATGGGTGCAAACGGCCTTTTTCAGAACATTTCTTGAGTGCAGGTAAAATCTTAGCAACTCATTGAAGTGCACTCTCATGTACCTGACGTTTGGCTTTACCGCTTTGATGGGTCCGTTATGTAGAGCAAATTCCTAAACGCATATCTTGCGCAAATTCTGCTAAGCAAACAGTTCCAAAATGCAAATACAAAAATCTCTGCTAAGCAGAGTGTCCCAAAATGCAATCGATGCTACTTTCTTGCGCAAATTCAGAGGCATTTGTGCAAATGTCAAACATTTCCTGCGCAATTCTTTTACATATGCGTATTCTGATTTTCTATATCTGCTTTGCAAGTGTTTTGCTTTGCAAATCTTGCGTTTAGGAATTTGTCCGTAGTCTCAGGACCAGATTTCTGCAAATTGTTGCGGTGCGAATGTCTCTACCATCTCCGGTAGAATTTTGGAAGAGTCTGTTAATATGGGTTTCTACTTTTCGAACAGCGATTAATGGCCGAGGTACTTGCATAAGATGAATCTTATGGATTAGGATGTCTATCAACACGCTATCGAATGCTTTGTCGACATCCAGAAAGCATCCGACGGTGACACGATGACTGTTGAGGGCTGTGGTGATATCGTTTTGGAATTTAAGCGTGTTTTTTCTGGAAAGCCGAATTGCATGTCAAGGATAATGGAATTTTCACTGCAGAATTTCTTCAGTCTTCGGAGGATTACTTCTTCCAGTATTTTGTTGAGAAGTGATATCGACCTGTAGATGGAAACTAGGTTGGAAGCACCTTTCTTCGGAATTGGCACAATCTTCACTGTTTTCCACTTCTGGGGGAAGTAACAGTTGCTGATGCAGTTGTTTAAAATGATTGTGATGAAAATCATTACTGCATGTGGCAGCCTTTTCAGGATGTAGTAGGAGACACTATCTGGTCCAGCAGACTTTTTTGGCTTAGAATTGCCGATGATTTCTACAACCTCCTCTAGATTGCATAAATGTAGACTATCGGTGCGATCATTTGCTGGATGGAATTGCTGGTACTTACATATCCTTTGACGTACCAGCACCTTCCCGAGTACGTTCAGTCTCGAAGACCGAAAACTTCTTAATAAACTGGAGCAAGGGTTTCGCAGCAATCGTTCTGATTATTATCAGTGTATAGTAGACTGGGCCAAAAAAATTGACTATTTTTTTTTGAAAGATATATCGAGAATATCATTCAGAATGACAAAAAAAAATTTTCGTAAAAGTTTGAGCCCTTAATATCAATTTTAAGAGGGCTATCATCGCTAATTTTGATTTTTAGTCATAATTTCATGTTTTACGTCAGAACTGACAAAACATTGAAGTAAAAAAAATTCATTTTGACTTACTTTTATATAAAATTAAATTCCCTACAAAAAAGGTCTAATTGAAAATTTTCGTCAGACAAGCCGTTTTTGAGTAATTAAGCTTAATAAATTGTTATTTTTCTTCGATTTTACTTTTTTAATTTGGAATTTTGTAACTAACGAAAAATAACAATTTATTAAGCTTAATTACTCAAAAACGGCTTGTCTGACGAAAATTTTCAATTAGACCTTTTTTGTAGGGAATTTAATTTTATATAAAAGTAAGTCAAAATGAATTTTTTTACTTCAATGTTTTGTCAGTTCTGACGCAAAACATGAAATTATGACTAAAAATCAAAATTAGCGATGATAGCCCTCTTAAAATTGATATTAAGGGCTCAAACTTTTACGAAAATTTTTTTTTGTCATTCTGAATGATATTCTCGATATATCTTTCAAAAAAAAAAATAGTCAATTTTTTTGGCCCAGTCTAGTGTATAGTATGTCTCATCGAAAAGTTAGACAGATCTTTAAATTGTTTTGGAGGAATTAAGTAAATGAGGTATACAAAGTCCTATGGAATTTGATGCTTCGAAAGCTCAATGCAGTTTAATATGCTTGAAGCAAAATGTACCACCTATGCGATCGTCCCTGAATGGCACTTTCATCGCAGAAACCGAAAAGCTGTCAGTACTAGGTATAAGTGTCAACGACCGACGATCTTCGTTGGAATGACCAAATTCTCGAGACCACCAAAAACCCTGCTAAGTTCTTAGGATATCTATATCGGTGTAAGAAATTTGGGTAGTTATTCGGAATTACCCCCCCCCCCCCCCACCAAAATGCACTTTTTTTTTATGAATCGATAAAAAAAGTGTGCTGTTGATAAAAAAACATCAAATTATGGAGGAGAAACACTTTTTATGGTAAAAAAGTGAAGTATAAAAAATTCCGAATAAGGGCCAAAATTTGTCACAGATTCTGATCTGGCTACAATTTCTAAGACTCAAGTATAACTCACATATTTGGTTAGGGGCTTCCCAAACTTCTCTTCATTTACTGGAAATAATTCAGAACGGAGTGTTAAACTGATAGGAAACAGAACTGTAACGGAATCATTCCCATCTCTTGAGCACCGTTGAAATGCATAGCTGGGCACCGTTAATCAAACAGTTAACTTCGTTAATCGTTAATCCGCTACTAAAAAAGTTAGCTTCGTTAAACGTTAAAGCGTTAAATTTCGGAAGAATTAACGCAAGTTAACGTTAATCGTTAATCCGTTAACATGTGATAAAAATTACGTTTTTTTTATTTTTTGACTTTGAGCACCGACGTTAAGTAATGCCGGTCGTCCACTAGGTGAGCAACACACAAATTTCGAATTCAACGCATTCAACTCTAATGTACGGTGCCCTCAATTCTGTTCAACCAACGGGTTGGATAGAGTTGTTGGCCGTTGCTCAACGAATTGCGCAACCATTGTACGGGTAGTGTACGAGCTCGTGTTGCTCCTTGAAAATGTCTCAAATTTCCTCGAAAATGCAATTGCCTAAACTTTGAATTCGAATTCACGGGCGCGGTGGGATCAATCGATTTTAATTTCTCATATATTTCATTGAAAAAACAATTTTCGTCGCGACTCAAGAAAAAATCATCCACCCAGAATCGTCTTGGCTGTTTTTTCTTCCTTTGTCGTTCATTTTCTAATATTATTAATGCGGCAGCCACTTTTTTTTTCTTAGAGGAAATCATACTCATACGGAACAAATTTAAGAATATTTTAAAGTGAAGGCGTGCGTCGACAATAAATGTATGTACCGAACTGAAGTCAAAATTATTTCAGGTTTGACGTTTGAGTTTTTGGTTTATGGTGGTGCGTTCAACGCGTTACCCAACGAGTGATCCTTGGTTAAGTGTACGAAGGTATCAACTCGTTCATCAACTGGTTGAGCAACAATATCGAAAACGCAGTTGATCAACTCGAAAAAAATTTGTTTCTGTTAAAATCGAACAAGTTTATCAACTAGTGTACGAGGTTGTACATACTGAAAAAAAAATTTCGTTGTTCATAAAAACCAAAAGTCGAATGTTGAATACTTATAAAACTGCATTTTTTGTTTGTTAAGTTTTATAAAAAACGAAATATTAAACAAAAAAAAAATTATTTATGCCGTATTTATACGTAGAAAATGACAGGGGTGTTTTTGAAAGTTGAGAGCGGCGCTTTTTCATAACTCGGAAACTAGAAGAAGTAGGTTAACGCCGATTACACAGAAAAATTGTGTTCTTTTTTTTCAGCTCAGTTCTGTGTTCTAAACTAAAAAACGACAAAATTCGACTTATGCCGCTCTGCCGGAAAAGCGACGATATGGGAAAGTTGGTCAATTATGTGTACGGGGCTCGAAACGCATTTTGTTCAACTTTAGTTGCTCAACGTGAATTATGTTAGTTGCTGCACTAGTCTAAGAGGTTGTAAATTCGTTTATCCAACAAAAGAGTTGAATAAAAATTAAGTTGGTTGAACTTATCGCGCACATATAGCCCGGTCAAAATAGACATTCAAGGTTACATTAATTCGCACAAAGCTGGAAATTGGCATGAATGTTGAGAACACTATTACAAACAATTTGTCAAAAGTCCCCATCGATCCGACGTGTGCAAAAAAAATTATTCAAGGTCAAATGTTGCAAATTTCGGTTTTTTGCATTTTTCAGCTGAACGGCAAGTTTTATCATAAGATAGGTGAGACAAAAATTATTCATCATGCAATTATCTAAAGAAATTGTCTTAACACTTTTTCTCCTAAGAATCACCATTTTGGAGATATAGCGAATCAAAAAGTTGAAAAAAAATTATTCAAGGTCAAATGTTGCAAAAATCGTTTTTTTGCATTTTTCAGCTGAACGGCAAGTTTTATCATAAGATAGGTGAGACAAAAATTATTCATCAGGCAATTATCTATAGAAATCGTCTTAACACTTTTTCTCCTAAGAATCACCATTTTGGAGATACAGCGATGTTGAAAAATTTGTGTTCTTCATAATATGTATGTCAATTACCGTTATATACATTACACAACGGTAATACAAGTAAAAATATTAGTTTTCGTGGCGTATAGATACATATTATACAATTCTAAAGCCAGATATACACTGTTCAAATGCATGACAAGCACGCGCAAGTGTATTGGTGAAAAAATCACACGTATAGATTGGATTTAGGAGTAAAGCAAAATGAAAATCTTTTGAGTTTCTTTCAATCTAGCGTCCTGCATTGAAGTAGTGTAGGTATATGCAAGATTGATGATTGACCATGCATTTATTGGTTCATTTGCGTATAGTTCGTTGAAGAGATGAGAACACAGTACAACATAAGCACTGATTGAAATATTAAAATAGAAAACAAAAAATGTATGATGAAATGGACAGACAAAATAAAACAAATTACCTACTCGGATAAAATTGAAAAAATCTCAAAGACGTTCTTATATTCACAATTTCGCCGAAAAAAAACTCACAAAGCGCAACGTCCTCTCACCACACCGTCCATGTTAAAATAAAAGATTGAAGACTCATGCTTGGTGTGTGTATATGCAACTTTAATCCGAATTTTCGAATACACTTGCACAATGTATATTTGGCTTAAGAATATAAACTCGAAAGAAAACCCAGTCCCTCATTTTATGTGACCGTACGGCCTTGAGCAGCATCTGTCTGCGACGCTCGTATACCAGCTCCGTTTCTAAGGGCCCAAACAAAATAGTATTAGTCCCAAGCGTTCCTTCGTAGTAAGAACAAGTAGTTATTGCAAACAGAATTTGTGCAGTTTCTTGTTTGTAAGAGAAATGTATCAATTTTGCTTTATTTGTAGTAAACATTTGGCGGAAAAAGTACACTCGGAAGAGTACCATTACCGTAGTTAAAAGACGTCACGAACAAGAACAAGCTGGTACATCAATAATAAGTCCTCCTCGTACTAGAGCACGCGTAAATGAATCAGTTTTTTGTTTAGGTTACATTACCTTAGGTTAAGGTGGCTGCTGACCGGAAAAGCCAAAACACTTAGACCAATATTTGGTCCGTTGTGATACTACAGGATTTCAAAAATCAGTCTTACTCGTTAAACCATTAACAATGAAGCATTTGAGACAGTGAATGTCAGAATTGTTTTTTGTTTAAAAGAGTGCTGTTTATTCTGTGGCAATGAATTGAATAAAGCGTTTGAAATGAAATAAAATGCACGACTGGGTCGCACGAACTTGCTCCTATATAATAGACTAGGAATTTTAAAAACGAATGTTATTAAAGAAAACTGTTCATAAGGATGAAATGAATTTTTTAAATTCTTTTAGTAGTACATAAGAGATAAAAACAGAATGCTATGCAAATATGAATTTATGCAAGAACAAAAATTATAAGTCATTGTAGTGGTTCCTTAAAAAAATAAGCTTTTATGCACAAAATTTTTAAAACATTTAAAAAACAAAAATTGGTACACCAACCTTAAGTTTTTGTTATTCTACGAATGAGAGTTAAATTTCCAAGAAAAATATTAAGCCGTTCTTGAGATATCGAATTTTTCAAAAAAAAAAACGACTTTTTTTTCTAAAAATTGAAAAAAATATTTTTTCTTAAGTTTTTAAATGCAATGTTCTTTAAACTTTTTTGGAGCTTTTTTATAAAAAATTTCATTAAAATCCGTTATGTCGATAATGAGAAATTCAAAATTCGAAAAAATCGTTCTATGGTAGGTACAGTCAGTAATATCTAGATTTAAAATTTTTTTTTATTAAATTATAGATCGTAAAGATTAATTAAAAGAAAAAAAATTTTAGCAAAATTCTCGGAACCGTTTTCGAGAAAAATACGATTTTCGAAAACCATTTTTTAAAATTTGTATGGAAGGTACCGTTAGTTTTAGATGAAACAAATTTTTTTTTCTTAAATCTTATAGATTATGTTAAGAAACTTTTTTTTGTCAAGTTTGAAAAAAATCGGGCATGGGGTTTTCGAAATATTGAGTTTCCAAAAAAAATTTTTGAATTTTTTTTTAAAAATCCAAAAAATTAAAAATTGAAAATTTGAATATGCAATAATATTCACACTTTAGGGGAGCTTTAGCATAAAAAAAATGATTTAAATCGGCTGTACCGTTTTCGAGAAAATCAAAAACAAAAAAAATGGACCCAGGGGGGCTACCAAAAATAACAATTTTTTGTAAAATTTTTTTCAACCATTAGCTAGTTTTAACCAAATGAAATTTTATGAATTTTTTTTAAAAAATTCTGTGGGACAGTTTTTGAGAAAAAAAAATATTTATAAAATTTTGAAAAAAAATCGTATGGCAGGTACCGTTATTTTTGGTCCTAAAAAAAAACAAAAAAAAACGTCCGGGGAGGAAAAATAAAAACACATATCTACCAAGTTTGAAGAAAATCGGCCGAGCCGTTTAGGCTGTAGTCGAACCGACAGACAGACAGACAGACAGACAGACAGACAGACAGACAGACAGAATTGCGAGACCCACTTTTTTGGTCTTCGCTATCATCGTAATGTCAACTTTGATCAAAATCTCGAGTTCGATTTTTTTTACGAATGCATAACTTGCCTTATAGTACCTATAAGTCGCAAGTAAAAATGCACTGCAATATCGGCGTCAAATTTGTAATGTAATTAGGTGCTTAGATAAGTTTTGGTACTTATCTTTTGTAAAAAATACTCATAATCGCTTTCGTCATTTCCAATAGTAGTATTTTTCAATTAGATACAAAATTTTCAACTCAATAGGACCACAATAGATCGTTGAATAGGCCTACCGGGAAATCCACCTTTAAAAAAACGCGCCAAGTGTACTACTTCACGGGTGGCGCGGAACCGTGTGCATATTATGAAGAATACAACTTTTTCAACTTTTTGCTTCGCTATATCTCCAAAATGGTGATTCTTAGGAGAAAAAGTGTTAAGACAATTTCTATAGATAATGATGAATAATTTTTGTCTCACCTATTTTATGATGAAACTTGCCGATCAGCTGAAAAATGCAAAAAACCGATTTTTGCAACATTTGACCTTGAATAATTTTTTTTCAACTTTTTGCTTCGCTATATCTCCAAAATGGTGATTCTTAGGAGAAAAAGTGTTAAGACCATTTCTTTAGATAATTGCATGATGAATAATTTTTGCCTCACCTATCTTATGATAAAACTTGCCGTTCAGCTGAAAAATGCAAAAAACCGATTTTTGCAACATTTGACCTTGAATAATTTTTTTTGCACACGTCGGATCGATGGGGACTTTTGACAAATTGTTTGTAATAGTGTTCTCAACATTCATGCCAATTTTCAGCTTTGTGCGAATTAATGTAACCTTACCCTTATTTTTGAAGCTAATTTGACCGGGCTAATAGTGGACGACCGGCATAATGAAATGATCAGACGAAACGAATCTCTTCGCAGTTTTCTCACTCGCACGCGCCGTCAAAATATAATACGTACCTAGCTGTTTTTGTTTCGACCGCGGCACGCGCCGCACGGCACTTGTCTCATACTTGTCTGAACCTGTTTTTCGCGCCGCGCGTAAATAGTAAGCATTGGATTAACGATTAACGGACTTAACGTGGATTAACGGATTTAACGTGTCCGTTAACATTTTTAAAAGTTAACTTAAAAGTTAATCCGTTAATCAAAATCTTAACTTCGTTAATTAACGATTAACGGATTAACGAGTTAATGCCCAGCTATGTTGAAATGTTAAATATCTTTCAAGAGTTTCAATAAATCCTGTTGCGCGAATGAATTCTAAAAACAATGAGTTGGGCAGCCTATATGTTGTAGCCACGTTGACTGGATACTCTTTTCCAGAAAATTCAAATAAATTCTACTGTTTAATGTGCTTGCAGTGTGTAAGATCGTATAATTTGGTCACCCAGAAGCACTCACCCGTTTTCGAAACATGGGATCTTCAAAAAAAATTAGATTTTCTTCTAACGTTTTGATATGCCATGCTTTTAACCTTTTTAAAGTCAATGAGAATATGTAAAATCAAAAAATGGTTTGATTTAAAAATTGTTTTATCGAATTATAGATACTGCACATACTTCGAAATAAAACGGATCAGAAATTTGTTTATCAAAATTCAAAAGCTGCAGATATTTCAGAAAAATATAAGATTTTCTTAAACGATTTTTTAACATTTGTATGGTGGGCACCATTATTTGTTTTACAAAAGAACAATTGTGAAAAACTGTTAGGTGCCAAGTATCAAAAACTCGAGCATATGGTTTTTGAAATGTTGAGTTTTCAAAAACAATAATTGAATTTATTTTAAAAAAAACATGAAAGTTTAAAGAAAAATCGACCGAAATCTTCGAACAAGTTCGATTTAGTAATACTAGTGTCGTTTTTATTTGGCAATCCGGAAGCCTTCTGGACTCTTCTGAAAGTGTTCGCTTGGGAAAAAATGAAATTTCTGATTATGAAAAGAAAAGAAATTTGCTTCTGGATTTGAAATCAGAATCGAAACCAGAAGCACCACACATTCATATACTTAAACGTCAAACTTAATACCTGAGATTTCTTAGTTTTGTTCAGTGAATAAAAGTTCAGAGTAGAGCAGAACAGAACAGAGCAGAATAGAGCAGAGCAGAACAGTTTCCATGAGAAATGTCAGACAAGTTAGAACAGTCAGTTATCTGTTCTACCTTTCTCTAACTAAAAAGCTAGGGCAAGAAATCTTGTTCTAAACTGTTCCAAACTCTTCCAGACAGACTCATTGAACAGCAATTCAGAACAGTTTAGAACAGAAAATTTCTCATTGAACAGCAAAAAGGTGTACTTTTCTGTTCCAACTGCTCTAAACTGTTCGGAACAGCGTCACTGAACAGAACTCTTGTATCCTAATTGTGCGAAGTGTATATCTTTTAACAAACATTATTCTTGCTTTTCATTATTGTCCACATTTGATGTTTCACATATACAATCACAAAAAACTTCAAGATCATCAGAATAACAAAAAAGTGTTCAGTTGGGATTCCGGATCGGAGAGAGATTCTGGATTGCCAAATAAAAACCTATACCTATACCTATATAGGATTGGCTACCTAGTAGTTTCTTTTTAGATCATAGGCTATTTTGACACTGACAGTTTTTTCCCGCTCGAAATCTTGACAGAAAGTCAGAATAATACCTCCGCGGAACGAAATGAGTCGCTTTACACTAGAACAACGTTGGAAAATATTGAAAACTTATTTCCAAATCGAGTGCTGTGTAGCCCAAATAGTGCGGTTTTTGAAAAGAAATTTGAGCACTTGCTGTACGCACGTTTGTGCAAAAAGTATATTAGACTGGTATGCTTGTCGACAACACTCATGGTCCCCGTCGTTGTACTGTGGCTGCTGTAGCCGAGAGTGTGACTCAATTCACGAATATCAACTTGCCATCAAGAGCTCAACATTTTACGCACTAGCCCGGCGTATGTTCATAAATGTAAGTCTAAACTTCGATAGACCCGCGAAATTATGTAAAAGATCAGCCGCAAGCAGGAATATCGTGAAGTGTGTAGACGGCTTTATGTAAAAATAAATATCAACACAATTTTATAACGTATTTCAGACATCAGACTTACATTCAACCATATTCAGCACAGCATATCTACACTACTACTACTACTACTTGTTGAAAGAGGCCAGCACCGGAACCCGGTTGTCGAGCCGATGATGATGATATCTACACTACTAATCAATCATTTATAGCTCAAAATACAGACAATAAAAAACAAGAAGACAAGTAGTACGAGAAATGAGAAACGGGCGCACTATTTAACACGTTTAATAAATTTTTCCACTCCGGCTTTTCATATTTTTGAAAATTGTGTGTCCATTATTTAACATTTTTAGTGGGTAGTTGTACATCCGCTTAAACATTTTCCTAATGTAAACAAAAACAAGGAGTATTTCCCCCATATTTTATATAATATCGGTACCTTCCCGCAAGAATGTATTAAGCGACATTTTTAAAATTGTTCAGGAAACGAAAAAACGTCTCATTTAGTTTTTTTTTTTTGTGTATTTAATGGACGTTCATCACAAAAGTACTCTTCTTAACTAAACGGCGTCGGTTTCGTGGCGTTTAAATTGCATTATATCGCTGTGACTTAATTCGTTTAAGTACCTACATATTTCCAAGATCATCCAACTACCATCTCAAACGATTTTTTGTCTCACGGAAAATATTATTCATCTCTGACGCTTTGTAAATCCAATGCAGAACATTAAGCTTTGTTCCTATAATGGCACGGTTTCCACACAATCCAAGAAGATGCAGTTGCCCCTTCTTGACATGCACTAAAGATGAGATTCTTCCCCTCCATTTTATCACAAACAATAGCAATTAAGAATTCCTTCAATGAATGTCTCGGCTCTCGGATAAGAATTTATCAGAAGTTTAAAACGATTGAACTTCAGTATCGTTATAAACCTCGCTGCTGATAGATACCGTAGTACTGACTCATCCCCATCCATTAATAAGAGCGTTGATTTATGTACATATATGCGATTTAAATAACATAAACGAAGTTCGTTGTCTTTTTCGTAGTTAGATGGCAGTGCCCTCATGTGGATTTTTTGTTAAACCGAATTGAAATAAATCTTTTTGTGTGGCTAACTGACAAAGAAGAAAACAGTACCCACTTTAGAAAAATCAATAACAAAGTGTCATCACGTATTTCAACAGAACGCTTTGTATCAGTCAAAAAAGTATCAAATTGTGTATTTTCTTTGGTGTCAACCTCGACATTGAAATATATTACGGTATTTTGTGCGAAGTTTTAGTTTTATTTTTTTTTCAAAACCAAGATTAATTCAAAAATTCAATCAGACAGATTCTCCCAGAATTACGATTTTCAAAACAAGTGCTTTTTAACAAAGAGAATGGGTGTCAACGACCAGTCACCTACGTCCAAACTATCACTCGAAACATTTCAGGATATTTTTGGAAAGGTTGAACCGGGAGTGCTAATTGATTCGTATGAAGTGAGTAAACGAAAGACTGTAAATTGCATTTAAATTACATCATTCTCCAGGAATACAAAAAAAAAACAACAACATTTAATTAAAGCCGGAAAAATTTAGATATTGTTATTTAAACGGCTCCTCCCACTGAACTTACTCTTATATTCTTAATTAATGTGTTTTAATTTGTGTGTATCGCATAGGAAGCACAGGGATCTGGTCGTGGAGACAATTACACCGCTACGCTCTATCGCATCCAATTGACGGGTCATCTTATATGCTCATCTAATGAAGACAAGAAGCAAAAATGGGAAAAAAGTGTAATCTGCAAGAGACTTCCGGAAAATACAGCTAGGCGGGAGGCATACAAAAGTGACAAGTTATTTAGGTAATGAAATGAAATTTTTTTATATTTAAAAAAAAAAGTGTGCGTCGGCCGGGAATCGAACCCGGATCAACTGCTTGGAAGGCAACTATGCTGACCATTACACCACCGACGCCCGATAAATATACTTATTTTCGAACAAAGATTAAAATAGTAAAGATGTTCATAGCACGAAATTCATTATTTCAATTGTTTCTGAAATAGATTTGAGCTTAAAACCAGAGAACACAATACCATCTGCTTTCTGTTTTTTTTTTTTTTTTTTAAATTCATTTTTATTTTTCTTCAATCTTAAAACTATCTTAAAGCTAGACAAAAATTCATAAAAACTAGCCTAATTATCCAATAACTTAAAACTAACTTACTGGCCCTATGCGGGCGCTCTAAGCTAAACGATATCTTAAATGTAATGCCTTTCGGCCTAAAAAAATATTTTTAATTCAAAAAACTATATCTATTTTTTTTTTTGTTTTCTCGAGAAAATTTAAAAAACTCGGATTCTGTATCTTTTTATATTTTTTATATAAAACTTACAAACTAAAGTAAAACTACTTAAAAACTACCGAAACCAACTTAAACTACTTAAAATAAACTAAAACTAAACTAAAACTAGAACAGCCACAACAGCAGAGATTTTTTTTTTTTTTTTGAAAATACATTGGAAGAATGTACTCTAATTTTTTTTTTTTTTTTTTTTTTTTTGGTGCCACCCTGACTGTCCCTACCTAAGAATACCTTCCTTAAGACTATGTAAGTCGGCCAAGACAACTTGTCAACTATCTCTATCAATATTAGACAACCACCAAAACTGGTTCTCCTGTCGTACCCTGTCTTTTAGGTCCCGATCGGACACAGTCCTACTGAACCGAAGTCGCTCAGCTTCGTCTTGTGCGAGGACGTCTTGACTATAAAGGAGCCGCCTATCCACAGTACTACGGCTGACGTGGTAGATTAGCGGAACCGCCTCTCTATCCTGGATCAACCCTATACTATCTAAATAGAGGACTGCATTAGGTGCAATATGACCACTTAAACGCACACTCTCAAAGTATTCTGTGTTGGGGTAGTAAGCCCCAAAGATTAAGCTATTTGCTGAGGTCATCGCTCTCGCAATGTGACTCCGAATCAGCTTTATCAAAAAATTATCTATTCTGTTAATGTTGGCTCCGTTGTATAGAGTCCTGTTGGAATAGTAATGTTTGTACTCCGATTCTGGTGTTCTGTGTAATCCAAGACAACGTCTAAGACACTGCCTCTCAAACACCCGAATCTTTTCCATTTGAGATGGGGCAATGTTGAACCACACCAAAATTTTTTTACTCTTGTCAAAATTAAGTAAATTTTAATTGTAAGTGGAAAAGTTGTGTTTCCCTCGGGATTTTTCGGGTAGTAAAGTGAAATCAAAATTTGTTTTTTTTTTTTAGGCATACCACCTCCAAAGAGCTCATTAGAGGTAGTGCATTCTCTTTTTACGGATATGTTTCTAGTCGCCTTTATAGCTGCCCAAAAAAAAGGGTTTCTTTCAGATTTGATTCGGGGAACATGCCTTGGACACCCTTGCTCCCAATGAGATTTTTGTATAGTTAGTGTAATAGGTTTAATGTTAAATATCTTGGTTCTTTTTTTTATGTAAGAAAATAAACTTCAATACGCTGGCTTCAATAAAGTTCAAGTTGTATTTTTATGTTTCGATAAATCGAAACATGACATTTTGAAGAGTTTATTTCAGGGGTGCAGAGGGTAGCTGAATGTCGGTGAAGATGGCGTGATCTGAAGCCGATCATCCACCATCTTTGGGGGAATCTAAAAATGGCCGAAGATTCCTATGGTAGGGTGGGTAATGGCCTCACTGCAACAACATCCGCAGTGCCCTTGGTGTGTCGATAGCCCGTCCGTCTCTTTCTAGTCCGAAATTTTCCTGTGTTGTTTACCTGGCCTGATTTATGTATTTGTTTGCAGGCGAGGTTAAGTTTCGGGGGCAAGATCCCCCCCGCCCACAGCAAGAAGGCCGCGTCCTCCGAAACTTAACATTCTTACCCTTTTCCATCCTATTCCTATTCCAGTTTCCTAACTTTTCCTTTTTCCTACCTAACCCCAATACCGACACTCCTCCGCTCCTCTTGCCTCGCAACAAATCTGCTTTCTGTAATATGAATCTCATGGCAACAATTTAAATTTTGTTTTTAATTTCCTTTTACATATTGATTTTCTGAATAAATTAAAAAAGTTGGTGGTACATATTTTGTGAAGCAAACAATTTATTAAAATCTTCATCGTTTTCAAAATATGTGCGTGAGTTGAGTTTTTTGTATTTTTAAAAAATAAATATGTGTATTATAAATGCTCACTTCGAGCCTCGAAAAGCACCCAATTTTTTCTTGCGATATAGGGACTATAGCGCGTTTCGCGGTTTCGTGTTTTGTTTTTTTTTTTTAAATAAGCTTTTATGTACAAAATTTTTAAAACATTCTTAGTATGATACTACTTAACAATCTGCTAACTTTAACGTAGTTTACTAACTCATTCTTAATTTTAAACATTTTCTAACTAATATCGTACTAAAGCAATTTTCTTAATAATCTGATACTGAACACACCTAAAACAATGACAGTTCGTGCAATAAACTAAGTAAACAGACCTTTTGTGGCGTTTGTAAATAGCACGATACTAAAAAAATAAAATACTTAGGTATTTGATGATTTTAAATTCAGTAAAGGGGTAGAGAAAGTGTGATGCTATATTCGATCGTTTTTTTTTTTAACCTAGCTTCATACTAGAACAGGTTTAACATTGTACTAATTCAACTAAAATTTTGCGTCTTTATTATTATACGAATAAAAAATAAATTTCAAACAAAAATATTTAGCCGTTTTTGAGATATTGAATTTTCCAAAAAAAAATAGATTTTTTTTTCAAAAATTCAAAAAATATTTTTTTTTTAAAAGTCTTGAAATGCTATGTTTTTTAAACTTTTTAGAAGCTCTCTATAAAAGTTTTTATTAAAATCGGTTATGCCGATAATGTTACATACATATATGGGCAAATCTCAGAAACTTTTGACTTTCGTGTAACTTTGAAATTAAGTTTCTTCATAGTCATATTTTTTTACTCTATCTCTGATAATTTTTTCGAAAAATTAGTATTACAGTATTAAAAAAAAGTTATTTTCCATATTAAGAATTTTTTCATAATAAGAAGTGTACGTTTCATCGCTGACGCTACCTATTTTATGGATCTTTAAAATTTAGTAGTTAATTACAAAGAAAAATCATTGATATTTTTTATACATTACTTTTTAAGCAGAGAAAAATTTTATTGATACAAATTTTGAGTAAAATTACGTGTTATTTTTAATTAAAAGCTTCACTATAAAATGTACATATTTAGAAAAGTGAACAAACTTTTACTTAAATATAAATCATAAGTTAAATTTTTATCATTTGTTATAAAAAATTAAAAATGTCTATATTAATTTGAAATTTCGCGCTCACATATTTTCTGTAGTTCAAATATTAACGAATGCACGCTAGGGCAGTGAGAAAAGTGAAAGAAAACAATCCTTATCAATAACAGTCTTATAAACATAGGTATAAACAAACCTACGTCGAACGTTATTGTGGTATCAGCAGGGCCGCCGCTACCATATGTGCAAAATGTGCGGCGCACAAGGGCGCCAACGTCTAGGGGCGGAAAATTAAGAGATCGATCTAACTCAACCAATGCAGCATACTCCAAACGTTTTCCTTAAACTTTTGGAACTTGTTTACATTTGACCTTTCACTACGGCGTAGTTCCCACGCACTACTACAAATCTGTATTCATATTTTGTTTGTGACTGTCGCCTCTCACACCAAATAACCTCTTCGATTGCAGTCATAGTCTAAACTACTCTACGCCATGTCGCTATAGATTGACACTTGGGAAATAGCTTTCCACGCAACCTTCATCACAGACCTATAAACTCGAAAAGGATATTAATTTTTTTAGATTTACAGCCCATGTATTTCTCATAAAGTAAAACGAAAACAGTGTCTCGAAAACATTAATTTTACTAATTACTCGTATTTTTCTATGAATTGGTATCAATATTCTGATTGCAATGATATAGCTAAATATCTTAAATCTAAGTTGGTAACTTAAGAACGAAATTAATCGAAGATGATTTAAAACCGATGGAAAATGTAAACAAACCATCTTTACAACGGAAACCAAAAAAAAAAAAACACCAACGATAAAAAAAATGTGTTGTGTCTCTAAATATTTATGTTTCTTTTTAAATAAGGGTCTACGAATAGTTTTTAATTAATTTTGGAACTGAATTGATAAATAATTCAAATGTCAACGGATTGAACAAAATCAGAATAACCCAGAAATTTAACGTTTCATTGGTTGTTCGAATTTAATCTTTCAACTGATATTCAAAGTTCAGACTCTATTTATATTAAAATATAGTTCCCACACAAGTCACAAAATGTTAAATTTCATTAAAGCATACCTAAGATGTCAAGGAATTATAATATATAATACTTCCAGATCCGGAAGTAAATGATTAAGTGTTTCAAAAAGAAAGTGAAAACAAAAACTTTTAAAAATATCAAAAACTACTTTGTCTTCTTTCTGTCAAGCTATAAACTATTGGTTTTTATCAAAGGAATGATTCGACATACGAGTACATAAATTAAAAACAGTGCTAGGAACTCGAATATTTGCATTTTATATGAAAATGGTTTTTTTGAAGAAAATTATTCGCAATCACCATATTTTTTGTTTCCTCTTAAAATAAAATGCACGACTGGGTCGCTCGAACTTGCTCTTATGTAAAAGACTAAGAATTTTAAAAATGAATGCTATTAGAGAAAAACTGTTCGTAAGCATAAAGTTCATTTATTTAATGACTAAAACAACTCTTTTAGTGGTAGCTGGAGCTAAGAACAGGATGCCATGTGATGCAAGCAAATATTAGTTTATGCAAGAACAAAATTTATAACAAAGTTATAAGTTATAAGTCAAATAATCTTTTATATACACATTTTTAAAACATTTTTTTTTATTACTTTACGACAAAAAAATTAATTTCAAAAAAAAATATTTAGCCCTTTTTTGAGATAAAGAATTTTCTAAAAAAAAAATATAAAAAATTTCATTAAAATCCGTTCAGCCGGTAATGAGAAATTAAAAAATCGTCGAAATGGTTCTATGTTCGGTACAGTCAGTAATATATTGATTTCAATTTTTTTTGCTTAATTAACGAAAAAATTTATCAAAATTTTCGGAGACGTTTTCGAGAAAAACACGATTTTCGAAAACTTTTATTTATCAAGTTTAAAAAAAAATCAAGCATGGGGTTTTCGAAATATTGAGTTTCGAAAAAATAAATTGGAATCCAAAAAAACAAGTTTTGAAAATTTTAATGCACAGGAATATTTTAAATTTTGGGGCGCTTTAGCATAAAACAAATTATCAAAATCGGTTGTTCCGATTCTTTAAATTTTTTAATTTTTGTTTAAATCTGTTGGACATTGTTTTAAAAAAAAAATTTATGAAATTTCGAAAAAATTGTATTGCAGGTAGTTATTTTTGGTCTTAAAAAAAGAAGAAAAATAAACGTGTGGGGACAAAATTTCGAGACCCACTTTTTTCGTCTTCGCTATCATCGTAATGTCAACTTTGATCAAAACCTCGAGTTCGATTTTTTTACGAATGTAAAAAGAGTAAATAATCTTAAAAGGATGCAAAAACTGTACATATGTATGTATATGCTATAATGACTACGTTCATTGTATAAGAATTTGGTGTAGCTCAGAACGCGACAACAACAATGCACGTTTGCTTAAATTTTCAACTGCGAAATGGAGAATAAATAAAACTCACTTATTCAACGTAAATACCCGCGTGCACCCGAGACATGGGGCGGCAATTTAAGGTTCTTGCACAAGGGCGCACGAACACCCAGCGGCGGCACTGGGTATCAGTAGTCTTTGTGACTCGGCCACGTAAAGTCGTTTTGTGTTACCGTTTCGAAAGTTCAACGTCAACTCACGTTTGTACAACTTAGTACAACTCATGTTTGTATAATAAATTGTTTATTATGTTTGAATAATTATATTGTTTATTTTAATTAATTCCTACTTATTTTTTCCCTATTCATAAAGTTTATATCTTTTGTAAAATCTTAAATATATTAATCGCAAGTAAAAGCTATGATTTTTTAGGTTTTTAATTAATCAGCCCTATTAAACATATAAAATTTAATTTTTAAAATGCAATGAAAAATTACTCGTAAAAATTACGAGTAATTTTTTAAGCATTCGTTAATAAAAGAGGAACACCATCAATTATATTTTCTGATGTAACAATGGTGCTATAAACTTAATTTTAAAGGTGTGCTTAATTATTTTCTCTTTACGAGGTTTCAAAAGTCTTAAGTCAAAAGTTTTTGAGATTTGCCCATATAACATATATTAATTTCAAAATTTATTTTATTAAATTATAGATAGTAAAAATTAAACGAAAGAAAAAACATTTTATCGAAATTCAAGGAACCGTTTTCGAGAAAAATACGATTTTTGGAAACAATTGCTAAACATTTCGTCGCCTGAGTTCTATCTTGTTCAAAAGACCATTTTTGGCGAAATTGAGTTAGAAATGCAGTTTTTATAAATCGAACATGCTCTTTCGAATGGCGTACTCCATTTTTTTCTATCTCTTTTAGTTTTAAAGTTATGAAGAACTATTTTGTTCAATAAACCACTTTATTTAATATTTTGAGTGTCTTTTTTATTCAATCAACCACTGCTTTTTGTTTTTATATGAAATTGAACAATTTTATATTAACTTTTAAAAAAATTACCATGTATTTCTTTGTTGTTCAATATCCATATCTAATCCATTTAGTGTTGTATGTTATTGAACAAAATCCTATTAAAAAAGTTATGCGGACGGAAAACCGCATTTTTGTTCAATATCACTGCACCGTAATGTACCACACAAAATTAATACTGATATAACATTGGAAGCTGTAAGCACAATGTGATGTAAGCGAAAAGTTGGAACGTAATCTTCAAACGCTTTTAAGGTATTTTGAGAAACCCTTTTATCTTTAGACAGTTTTTGAATACAATATTTGTCGCTTACAGTATGATAAATCCAGCTCATCCAGGATCTGATATTTCAGAATTCTATGATTCAGAATTCTAATATAGCTCCTTTATCTGAAGAAGTCATTTTAGTACCTTCATTGGAAAATGTAGTACCAGCAGAAGGTTCCGTTTCATCTAAACAAACTACATGCTTTACACCAAGAGAAGCTCTGGATCGAGTAAAAAAAAATCGAAAACCATTTTTGTGGAAACAAAATATACAAAAACGGATGGGTCAAGGTGGTAAGCAATATTCAAATGACATTCGCTTGCAACGTTAGTTGCAGTCATAATTGCACATTCAATTTTTAGTTACACAACTGTTTGGTTGCTTATAGAAAACATATAATTATACTCGTATGTTACACAAAATAGCGAACTCATTTTAGGCAATCGTTTAGTTTGTGTCAAAACACAAACTGTTTAGTTGCTCGACCCAATCAGTTGCGAAACTAAAAATTGAATTTGGGCGCCTAGCTTAAAAGATTCTGAAAAAGGACAGTTTTATTCCAAATTTGTGATAAGATCGGAACCAAAGTGAAAGAAAGTAGCTAAAGTAATTTCATGAAAAAAGTTTACTTTCAATGTAGAAAAATACAATATCGACAATCTGGGGCCTGTTTCTCAGATCATACACATCATACATTGTATGATATTGACAGTTCTCCTGTATGATTTCTGTTTCTCAATTTTGTTGTATGATCCACTGTCATACAACAATGTATGACTGAAGATTACACTGGAAATATTGGAATGTTGTATGATTCTGTTTCTCAGAAATGTGTCATTTACATCATACAGCAAATTTACCTATAAATGATCATACATTTAATACAGCACAAAATTCTGTTGTAAAGTGGCTGCTGCATGTAACATGTAGCAACATTGTTTTCATCAGGCAAAGCTGGGGAAACAAAATTTATTTGAGAAGTTCTCTGGCTCGACATTCACAAAACATGGTAGAGCCTGTAGGGCATATAGAGAGGTAGTTTCATTGGGGTTGTCTTATGGGCTTGCATTATGCCGATTTCATGATAATGGATTCCATTTCCAAGCTAATGAAGGGTTAACAATATTTGTTGCAAAGGTGACAAGGCTTCGTTGCAATTAGTTGAACGCACAATTGATCTTCCCAATTTTTCCACTAAAAATGTTTGGCAATCTAAATTTTTCAACAAAATATGGATCTTTAAGATTGAAATTAACAGGTTCTTTTATTATTTTAAGGCGTCATCTGACACGTATATTAATTTCAACTAGTTCCAACACGTCTTCACCAAAAATTGAGATTTATGTAAACCTCACACTCAAATAATAATGAAATGTCAGAATCATACACATCATACAACAAAACAATTGTCATACAACACTTCCAATGAAATCTGAGAAACAGAATGATGTGTTTGTTGTATAAAAATGTTGTATGTTGTATAAAATTTATGATCTGTATGATCTGAGAAACAGGCCCCTGCTGATCTTTCAATGCATTACAAATAAAATCATAATAGCACAAAATTTTAGTTGAATTATTACGATGTTAAATCTGTTTTAGTATGAAACTAGGTTTAAACAACGATTTTTATGAAAAAGTAATAAGAAACCAATTACAATAAAACTCAGTGGCGCAAAATTTTAAACAGCCTTTTATTAAGGTATTAGTATGATAATTCTTAACGATTTGCTATCTTTAAAGTAGTTTACTAACTCATTCTTAATTCTTACAATTTTCTAACTATTATCGTGCTAACGCAATTTTCTTAATAAATTGCACCCAAAACAATGAAAGTTCGTGCAAAGAACTAAGTCCTTGTGTGGCGTTTGTAAATATCACGATACTAAAAAAATAATATAGGTATTCGAAGATTTTAGTATCATACTAAAACAGCTTTAGCATCGTACTAATTTAATTAAAATTTTGCGCCAGTTTGTTTAAAACAATAACAAAATTTAAATTAAAAATTGTATGTAAAATAAATAATGTATTTATTTGAAAAAAGAAGGGTAAAAAGTGAATTCAAAAAAATGTTTAACAAATTTTGAATTTCATTACCTACCGAGCAGCAGCAATATTTTTTCTGATCACCCATTATGATCTAGTGTTTAACTCAAAGAATGAGTTAGAATTTTTTGTTCTATTTTCATAGTATTTTCGTAGTTTCAATGATTTAATTACTAAGTGCTTCTATTTTGTTCAATATTTAGCTTTTTTGTTCAATATCCACCAATTTAATCAACTTGTTTACAGCCCATACAACGTTGTTCAATATCCAAAATGACATCCCACTTGATTTTATTTTTTAACTATTTCAGGATTTAATAAAACCTAGATTTATAAATCATTTTGCAAACAAAAATTATTGAGTTTAATGGAGAAAAAAACTCCACAGTATTTCCTTTCAAATTTAAGTGAAAATTTTGCTTCTGAAGTTAAAAAATCGTTTTCCCAACATTTTCCAAAATGGACTTTGAACAAGATAGAACTCAGGTGACGATTTGTATGGTGGGTATTTTTAGGTAAAATAATTTGTTTTCTGTTTTCTCTTGTAGATTATATTAAGAAACTTTTATTTATCAATTTAAAAAAAAACTCGAGCATGAGGTTTTCGAAATATTGAATTTTGAAAAAAAAAATTTGAATTTTTTTTTAAATCCAAATAATTTTTTTTTTGAAAATTTGAATACGTAATAATATTCAAAATTTTGGGGAGCCTTAGCATAGGGGCGTTTTAAAAATAACCATTTTTTGAAAAAAAATTTTCAACCATTACCTAGCTTCAACCAAATGAAATTTTTTTAATTTTCATTTCATTACAGATTTAGTGGGACAGTTTTTGAGATAAAAAAATATTTATAAAATTTCGAAAAAATTAGTGTAGCAGGTATCGTTATTTTTGGTCTTAAAAAAATAAGAAAAAAAAACGTGTGGAGGGGGGAATTTGAAAACGATGTCTACCAAGTTTGACAAAATCGACCGAGACAGACAGACAGACAGAATTTCGAGACCCACTTTTTTCGTCTTCGCTATCATCGTAATGTCAACTTTGATCAAAATCTCGAGTTCGATTTTTTTTACGAATGCATAACTTGCCTTATAGTACCTATAAGTCGCAAGTAAAAATCGAACTCGATATTTTGATCAGATCAGACTTGACATTACGATGATAGGGAAGACGAAAAAAGTCGGTTTCACAATTCTGTCTGTCTGTTCGACTACAGATTTCGCCATATTTTTTTTTTAGACTCGATATTTAAAAAATAATTAAGTTTTTTAATACAATCTACAAAGATGTGAGAAAGAAAAAACAAATGCTAAATGTTTTTGAAAAATGTATTATTCTCGAAAACGGCACCTTGAATTTTGATACATTTTTTTCTTTCGATTAATTCTTAAAATTTGAAGGTAATTTAAAAAAAATATATGAAATTAAGATATTACTGACTGTACCTACCATATAACCATTTTTTAGAATTTTGAATTTCGCATTATCGGCACAACGGATTTTAAATTAAATTTTGTATACCAAAGCTTCTAAGAAGTTTAAAAAACACTGCATTTCAAAAATTAAGAAAAAAATATTTCTTGGATCTTTGAAAAAAATTCATTTATTTTCTTATTTGAAAATTCGATATTTTAATTTTTATTGGAACAATAACAAACATTTTTTTTTAGTTTTAAAAATTGTGTACATAAAAGCTTATTTTTTCAAAGGTATTTCCGCTATAACGACGTATAATTTTTGTTCTTGCACAAATTCATATTTGCTTAAGAAATCGCATGGTATTCTGTTTTTATCTCTAATTACTAAAAGAATTTAAATAAAATGCACGACTGCATCGCATGAACTTGCTCTTATGTCAAAGTACTTTGGAATTTAAAAAAAAAAACTTATAAATAAATATAAAATATGGATTTAATGAGATGACAATGTTCAAATGCATACGTAAAATTGCCGTCTGATTTCTAGAAAAATATGAATCTATGCAAATAAAGTTAAAAAATCGTTTTATTATTAAATACATTTTTTTTATAACAAATTTCTTTAAAATTTTTCAAGATAAATAAATAGGTTGCGCGTACAGTAGTTCGAAGCGATGCGAGAAGCGTTTGCGTGCGAGAAAAATATGTACGTTGATTGCTATATACGTGCTCACAGTGAAGCGATATTTGATGCGAGTCTTGCGAGCTTCTCGCATACGTATCGCAAGTATCTCGCTCACAAACTGTTCTGACCACTTTTTCATGCGAGTTTGTGCGAGAATGTTCATATTGTTTGTTCTGACGTTCAAAGAAAAAAATCAAACGAGTAAAAAGTTGTTATTTCAGAGCTTGTGTTGTGTGGTGCAAAGTTTTTATAATTTTGGTAGCAATAATTATAAAGAGATTAAAAACACAACCGCACTTTTACTGTGCGCACTATATCGCATCTAATTCTTGCATCTCGAATCGCTTCTCGCATCGTTTCGCTTTGTCGCACTACTATACGCGTAGCCTTAGATTTGGAGCTAAAAAAATTCAATTTCTCCTCCAGGGATTAACCTGACGAAAATCTTTAGTTACCGAGTTTGAAACAAATAGCTTCAGTAGTTTAGGGTGGAGGTCGAGGTACAGACGTACAGACATACAGACATACAGACAGACAGACGGAATTGTCGGCAAGAGTACGATAACTTAGGCGCCAAGAAATTATAACGGTTTTTTGTAGAACAGTTCAATACAAGCATTTTTTACTACGGGAGGGGGGTCTATCTCCTCCCGTTTGGGCGGGAGGGGCAATTTTATAAAAAAGGTACTAAAATGGAAACAAAAATATTAAAAAATAACGGTAATACTTACAATTAAGTATTATACCTTTTTTTAAAGCCAGTACTCTGATCTATTAGATTATTTTTAAATCAAGTGGAATCTATACACAGTTTTTGAAAAAACCGAGTTTTAAACTCAAATTTTGGTGAAAAAAAAAAACATAAAAAAAAAGTTTAAAGTTTAATTTTTCAAAACTGCAAATTTATATATTATTATTTTTCCTAAAATTCGTTGATCTAATTTATTCTTATTCAAAAACTGAAAACTAGATGATTTTATGTCGTCTAGTTTTTGAGAAAATTGAAAATAACTAAAACTACTTTTTTATGGGGTATTTGCTTTTTTTGCTTGCTTACGTATTATGGCGTATAAACAGTGAGATATGTATGGGGGGGGGGGCATGCTGCCCCCCTGCAACCCCCTGCTTGGGCACACTATAGGATTTGGGGTAGGTGCGAGTTTGGGTGTGTGCAAGGTTTCTTTTGCATTTACAGAATCTGGATTTAAAGAAACTTTGAATTTACCTTATGGCCTATATCCAATGTCAACTAAATATAGGTATGTACGTAGCCCAAAGTTGCACATTTAAAATGTTCAGACATGAACATTTAATACATTATAAAAAATTCACAGCAAATTTGTAGAATTCCTTAATTAATATGTAGGTTTATTGTTTGTGTCTAACATTTTTAATGCTAATGTGGTACAGGTTATTGTTTACAAAGGTCATTCGTTATTCAACCTTTTTAAGAGTGAAGTATTTTTTTCTTTGAATAAAGAATGGCGACTAAGCATCCACTATTTCATCCTAAATTAAATAACTTTTCAATGTTTCAAAAAAAATATTTCAAAAGCATCGCGTTCTTAGAAGAAATTGGTCTAATTCCAACTAAAGCGTCAACTCCCCTCAACTCCAACTCAAAAAGGTGACACAAATTGTAGGATTACAATATTATTATTATTATTTATTCATCAACCAGAGCATGTTATACTCTTACAGCCATATTAATAAAAAACGCTTATTCCTTCTATAGTCCACTGTCTTCAGGGCCGGATCTACCTAAGGGCTGTATGGGCTGCAGCCCAGGGCCCCGAGGCCACAAGGGTCCCCCAGACCCCGCTGAAAACAATAGGCGATAATTTGAATTAAACAAAAATCTAAAATTAAGAGAGAGAAAATTCGCGCGTCGTTTTACCCAGAAAAAGCGCTGCGCGAACTTTCTCTCTCTCCCTAAAATCGTGCTAAGTTTGATGCCGAATAGTGTATGTGAGGGATGTTCTTCAATTGAGCTGAAATCTGGAATAAAATTGTACTGAAATGATGTCAATTGTACCGAAAACGAATTTTGTATGAAAAAAAAAAGCAAAATCAATAACTCAACTATTTAAAAGTTTTCCAAAGTATTTTATTTAAAAAAACCAAAGCAGAAATCATCAGTTTGTGTTCTTATAAAAAATATAAATATATGTATATAAATAGCTGCACAGACAAAAATAATACTCGTATCTTTATTTTAAAAGTACATATATGCATAACTACGAGTATTGTATTGTATTGTAATGACGAAACTAAATCTTTTACTTGTCCATTTTTGCGGCACCAGCTTATACAAAAACAAATTAAATATAAAACTAAAATTCAGAAATTAAATATCTTAAAAATGCACAGACGAAAAACTGCAATCACAAATTAGATCCACAAGTTTACAGTTTAGTGTTTAGTAAACAAAACGATGCGCTGTCTGAAAAAAAGCTGATCGATAAGGAGACAGAAAAGCAAGACGCCATCAAGAAGGGAAAAGAAAACTTTAATTAAGGCTTCGTCGTAGTATTTAGTGGAAAGTCGCGTTCATGTTTATAGAGCTTATGTAAGATCGAGAAAACTAAGATTTTATATGCACCCCATTAATGGTGAAATAAAAAATTATGTTTAATCTTTGCAGACATTTATACTGATTTTGGCAATAATGTCGTGTGTCAATAGAATCTTTTGATTTTCTGTTTGAAAACGTTCGGCCAAGATTAACAAAACAAAGAAAACGAATTAGTGCAGGAAAGCGGCTAATTTTATTACTAATGTTAGTTTTTTACTTTTTTGTTCTTAATTTTTATTTTTAGTTTTGCCAAAATAACATTCTGAAAGTCACTTTTTATCTCTAGTTTTTCGAATCCGTTAAATTTTGCCTTAATGGCAAGACTTTTTAAAAATTTTATTTTATTGCAGAGCGACTTCGCTGTCGCTTAGGGCTTATGTGGCCACCGCCACACTATTTCATAATGTCGCCGTTTGCACAACTAATTCTTGCGTAGATTTAAGTAACATTTATGTTTTTTTTTTTTTGTGCAATAAAGAATATAATAATAATAATATATCATTATAGACACAGTTTTTTTGACATGGCTATTAGTTGAGTACTTAGGTAGGCCACTAAATAGTTTCAGCCCAGGGCCCCACAAATTCACGATCCGCCTCTGACTGTCTTACTAAACCATTGAATAGGAGTTTAGTCCTGGCTTAAATATTTATATTAATAAAAACAAAATGTTCCCGGAATAGTAAAATGACGTTTACCAAAAATCCTTTTAAGAAAATCTTCTACAAATTAAGCAATCTCTTTTTTTATATTCTGTGGCTACCTAAATTGATTGTCAATCGCTTGTGTCTGACTGTGGACATTTCTGTTTCTTATTCCTTCGCTAAACCACCTACATCGGTGGTTTAACTTAATCATAATTAGTAAACGTCACTTAACAGAAAATTTGTTTTATTAATGAAATTTCGCACTTAGTCCAGGACTTAACGATAAACCTCCACTAAACCATCTTTATTAATATGGGTGTTACAGACTAAGATACATAAGTAAATATATAGTTACAAATTTGTAGGTGGGTATATAAAATTCAAATTACATTTAAATGATTTACATAGTTAATCTTTCATTTTAATAAATAACGTTACCTACTTAAATTTTGCTTAAAACTAATGATTTAAAAGTTTCTCTGGTGCAATCCATATAAAAGTTAATCTTAGAGCAATAAACCCATCTATCGGCACATTTTTCCATGGGCCTCAATATTGGCTAGAGATTCGGGAAGTGCTTGCTATAATTATCTCTTTTGTGATCAAAATGCCTGTAAACACGGTTTTAATACATTGAAGATTGAAAAATTGACTTGACTATTTTTAAGTAACACCTGACTTACTCACAAACTGACTGACTGAGACGCGAAATGCCATGCAATTCTACCTCCTCTGGTGCATTCTTGGTAACCCTAAATGATTTGCTGTACTTTACCTACAAATGAACCACATTAACATTAATCCTCAAAATGAAATCACCGTAGTTAAATACCAAAAATCAAAAATTTCATAAAAAGTAGTTTTAGTAATTTTCGATTTTCTCAAAAACTAGAAGGGACAAAACCATTCGGTTTTTTGTGTTCGATTCAGAATTAATAGCATCATTGACCACAAAAAGCCAATTAAGCACTTCATTTTACAATTTTGAAAAAAATTGGTCTAAACTTTTTTTTTCATTTTTTTTTAACAAAATTTTGAGAATTTAGGATTATAGAACAGACTTCTGGCTTTCAAAACCGGTATAGTACTTTATTGTAAGTGTTGCCGTTGTTTTTTAATATTTTTTTTTTCAATTTAAGTCATTTTTTCTAAAATCGCCCCTACCTCCTAAACGGGGCGAGATAGACCTCCCCCCATTCCATAGTAAAAAACGCTTGTATTTCACCCTTCTACAAAAATTCGTTATCAATTTTTGGCGCCTAAGTTATCGTACTCTCCCCGAATTGTCGGACTCAATATACCTATATACAGTCTTGGCCAAATGTATTAGGCACCCCCAAAAAGATGCCATAATTTTAAACCCAAGTAAAATAAAAAAAAAACAAGTATGCAGAAATGTTGTAAATTTTTTCTTATTAAAGAAAATTTAATATTTTGTATGGCCAACCCCCCCCCCCCCCCCCCTTTTATGACTGCTGCTATTCGTTTAGGCATAGAGCTTACGAGTTTACAGGATTCGTCAGAACTTATTTTGAGCCAAAAATATGCTGGAAGGATGGCATCAGCGTGTTTTCCATCAAATGAATGTATTTTTTTGAGTCCATGCGACCCTCACAAATGAACATTTTGCCACTCCGTCCACAGCCATGCAATCCCAGATCATAACGGTTCCTCCTCCGTGTTTAACGGTTGGAACTACACATTCTAGGTTGTATTCCTCACCAACTCGCCGCCTCACAAAGGTTAAACCAGGGTTTCCAAACACCTGTAAAAATAAAAAAAATAACCTTTTTCAAAAGCTCAAAATAACTAAGTGGATGGCAATTTAAAACAGTTTTTAAACTTTCCGAGTTCGGAGCTTCATTATAATGCTTACTTCAAAGTTTAATTCATCATAAGTCAAAGGGTCATATGAAATTAGCACGAAACTAAAAAACTAAAATAGATTTTCGATGATTTTAACTTTAATAAAAGGGTAGAGAAAGTATGATGATAAATTGGATTGCAAAATCGTTGTTTTAGCCTAGTTTCATACTAAAACAGCTTTAACATAAGCTGTGTTTTTTTGGCAAGTTCTGGGGCCCTATTTTGTAAAACGATTATCGTTGAAATTACTTCGTTATCGTTGAAATGCGATTATGTTTAACGAGAATCGTTTAATTTTAACGATACTCGTTAGTTCTGACGACTGCCATATACCTATCGTTTAACTTTCGTTTTATCGTTTCTTGATTTATATTTTTTTTTTCATTTATTTATGTTAATTTTTGACATTCCTAATAGTCGAAAAGTTGATTGCATTTCAAAAAAATGATTTTTTTTTCGGTTAAGCTTAGCAACATCTTTTGAACGCCTTTTTCATTTTACTTAATCGCTCTTTGTCGTGACTATCGTATTCCTCAGTATCGTTGACTTACCGTTCGTTTCGTAATACAAAATAGGGCCACTGCATTTGGAAAAAAAAATCGAACTCGAGATTTTGATCAAAGTTGACATTATTATGATAGCGAAGACGAAAAAAGTGGGTCCGGCAAATTTCGTATGCCTATATGGCAGGAACCCCCTTAAATTCAAAATAATATTGTATATACAAATATTCGAAAAAAATAATGTTTGGGCTTTTTGAAGAAATCAATATCTTCAAAACGTGTGAACGATTATTTTTCGAAATTATTTTCTAAAATATATATTATGAAAAACTTACAATTGGCATCCCAAATTTGTGTCTTGAAAATTTTTAAAGAAATTTCTTATATAAAAAATTAATTTAATAATAAAACGATTTTTAAGCTTTTTCGCATAATTCCATACTTTTCTAGAAATAAGACGGCAATTTTATGCCTTTTAACATTTCTATCCCATTAAATCCATGTTTTATATTTATAAAATGTATTTTAAATTCCAAAGTACTTTTACATAAAAGTACGTGCGATCCAATCGTGCATTTTATTTTGGTTATAATTGAAGGGGTATTTTTATTTGTTTATTTTCGTTTGTTATATTCGAAATAATAACGAATATTAAGAAGTTTTTTAATACATGCCTTCGTTCAATATTAATTTAATTTTTTTTCAGGAATGAAGTTGAATTTTACACAAACATTATGCCAGAACTGATTAAATACCAAAGAACTAAAACAAATGACACATTTCAAGCTATTCCTAAGTGCTATTTGGCACGGCAAGATCTTTTAATTATGGGTAAGAAATTCCTTTGGTTGTTTAACGAAATGCATCTGATTTTTTGTTTTCAGAGGATCTTCGTACTCGGGGTTTTAAAATGCCCGATCGAAAAAATGGCTTGAGCGTTGATGAGGTAAATAGTGTATTGACTGAGGTTGCAACTTTACATTCGCTCAGTTTAGCATACAAATTTCAAAATCCCAAGCAATTTGAAAACCTAAAGAATGTTATAACAGAGGGTCTATTTTGTTCTTCAAATGAGCTATGGTACAAGAACTATTACGAGCAATTAACTAATAACGCGATAAATATGGTAAATAGCTTACTTTTTTGTTATAATCCTTTCTTAACTTGATTTCAAGGTTTCAGACGTCCTGCCTATCGACTCCAAATATGTTCGTGCCATGAAGGATTTCATCGGTAGTCCATCATTTTTTTTGCAAATGATTGAAATTGTTCAAACTGAATCACCGTTATCAGCAATATGTCATGGTGACTGCTGGGCAAATAATTTTTTATTTAAGTATAATTGCAACGGAGACGTTCAAGAGGTGTGATTTTATTTGATTTTTCTCTGCTCTCTTATCGATGTATATTAACATGAGATTATGTCTTTTAAGGTGTGCTTAGTAGATTTCCAACTTATTCGATATAGCTCAATAGCATTGGACATCGCCAACTTACTTTACTGCTGCACAAGTAAATCGATGCGTGATGAGCATCTTTATTCTTTTACAAAACACTACACCACCGAACTCTATAAATCGCTCAAAGTACTTTGCAAACTACCCGAATTCTTAGACACCGAGGAAAAGTTAGAAACTCTGTGAGTTATATTTTGATTTCTGTATTGTCTGAAATGCGACAAAGTTTACTGACGGATTTGTATAGAACAGTTATTTGCAAGCATTTTTTATTATGGGAGGGCGACCTGTCTCGCACTATTTGGGTGAGACGGAGTTTTTTTGAAAATAAAAAAAAAATATTTAGAAATAACGGTTCTACTTCTATAATTAAGTATTGCACAATTTTTAAAGCTAAAAGTCTGTTTCATCATTTTGTTTTAAATCAAGTAATTTCCATGACCAGTTTTTGAAAAAAAAAACTAATTTCAAACTCCAAATTTCGGAAAAAATGGAAAAAAAAGTATATTATACTTATACATATATTTATTTCAAATTGTGAGATTAAAAACTTTTTTTTACTAATTTTTACTCTCATTAATATTCTTAATCGAATATACTGAAAATTAGGTGATTTCAGGTCTACTTGTTTTCGAACTTTTTGAACTTACTTTTATCCGTCATCGACTGTATTCGTTACAAAAAAAATGCTATTTCGGATTTTGACGTTGGAAGTGTGCGCTTGTGTGCGTGTTTCTGATTTTGATTGTTTTTCCAAATCCAGAATCTTTTTTTCCCCCTTTTTAGAAGAAGAAATGTCATCTAGTGCCAAACGAACGTTTTCAGAAGCATTCAGAATACTTCCGGAAGACCGAGTGAAAACGCTTTTAGTGTATCAAAAATGTATGTTAGTTTCGCCAATAAAAGGTCGCTTGTTCAACTTTACCCAGGGTTGACCCAGGTTTTCTTGAAAACCCTCAGAGTTGTCAACATAAACTGGAGTTTTCGGTTTTCAAAAAACACCCAAGGGCTTTCAACTGTTGACAACTAAAAGCAAGACAAATTAATTCTGTGCTCTGATAAAACTTTAAATTAGTTATAAAATAGTTTTAAAAATGAACGAAAACAATTTTACGTTGTTGCTAAATGTTTCATCTGATGAGTACAACAAACATTTAATTGCAAACACAAGCAATAACATGCAACATGCGAATCGCCAAACGACAACAAAAGAAATTCATATGACTTTTGACAGTTTGATCGTTTCCTGAACTAACCCCAGCAAAATACCTAGATCCCTAGATTCCTTCCTCTTCAAATAATACCGTAGGAAAGACGTTCATTGCATAAACAACATATAAGTCAGTGACTTAAGAGGTTTTTGCATGCACTACCAAAATGGCGGGAGTAGTTTGATATTTTAAATTTGCTTTGCTCTGATTGGTTCAACAATATTCAAATCTTCAATTTGATAACAACCGTCATCAATGTCAAATTTGCGTTTTTCATACAACTATATTCTGCGAAAAGTAATTTTAGCTTTAAAAATGTCTTCAAGTGAAACAGAGAGTGATGGTGCGCCGAAAAAGAAGAGAACGTGTAATACCTTAATGAAATATTATAACAAATTATAAAATTGAAAGACAAGACATAAACTAATTTATCTAAGAGATTTGAAAAACCGAGGAACTGTTGATATCAAGTTGCAGAAAAGTAGAATCATATGTCGAAGTAAGATCATTGAGCTTGATATTTCTAAGGCATTTAATGGATTTTGGCATCAAGCTAATATATCGAAAATTTTGAGTTTATATCAATGAAGCCCTTATTCGTTGGATTAGAAATTTTCTACTGGATTGTTCAATACTTTTTTTTGGAAGGTTTCAAATCGGATCTTCACAAAATAAATGCTGGGTACCCCAAGGTCTCCCTTTAGTCTCAGACTCTCTTTCTCATTTTTAGGAATGATCTCTGAAACTGAACGATCTAATGATTTGCACTTCATTGTCTATCTTAGCTTTTCATATTCATCCGTCACGTCTGTCAAATTCACGTCCATCTCATTCGAAATTTAGAAAATATAGTCATAGAGCTAAAAACTGAAGATGTTTTGGAATTCATGAAATTGTGGCCAAATTTGTACAAAAATACATGTTTGTCAACACTGAATCTTATAAAAAAAAATCCCACAAAAACAGAAAAAAGCACCTTCGACATAATGAGCTTTAAGTATGCTTCACATAGAAGAGGTACTATCATAGGTATATATTGATGGATTGATTAAACATTTATTATTAGTAATAAATAAAGTTGCAAATTCGGTTTCACTTCTATCAGCAAAGACTTATGTTTTAAAAGTGCCCATCAATAAGAAAATGTTGAAGATAATCAATCTATGTACCTTTAAGATATTAAAACATGACAAAAAGTTATTCTTAAGTGTAATTTTCAATAATAAGCAATACAAAATATAATTACTACCTTTTTTTTGGTTAAATTATATACCACTTACCCCAGTCCTTGGTAAAACAACTTAAGTCAAGAACAGTTTTTTAGGTTTTTTTCATTATTTTTATTAATAAACTGTGAATTTTTTTCGCTTTTTAAGTTTCTTACCACTAAAATACTTAGTTAAGCATAAAAAAGTGTTTTAAAACTCATTTGTTTGAGCATGAAACAATTTTTATTGATTCCTGAAAAATTCTAATTGAATGACTTATGAGGTTTTTGAAATGACCGATTCAATTGTATTCTCGGACTTTCGACTACATCGACAATGCATGGGTAGATTTCTTTCATATCCATCAAAAACTCCATTATTTGAGACGAGAGCACAAGTCATTTCTATATTCTCTTTCGAGAATCACCCATATTCTGAAACACGTATTTATGACTCGTAAAAAAAATATAAAAAATCGTGTAATTAAAGTTAAGGTTTTTATTAATTTACTTGGAAAACTGTAGTTATGAGAATTTTAATAATAAAGGAGATAACTAAGTAAAAGCTCAAGTGACCTCAACTCCAAGGTGCGTTTCGCCCAGGTATGACAGTGGGCTCATCAGTTAGATGCTGCCGTACCCTTCTAAGACGCAAATATTGGTCGATGTTTATCAACTCTTATAAAATTTACAGCTTTAACAGACTGTGAATTTTATTTTTCTAGGGGAATTTGATCAAATTCAGACACCTAGAATAATAACGTCCGTGGTCAGGAGTTGAGGTCACTTGAGCTTTTATTTGAATTTAATTCAATCACTCCACTTAAACAGAGATAATTCTAAATTATATTCATTGGAGATAACTAAGGCAAGTTCTTCCCGAATCTCTAACCGACATTGTGGTCCATGAAGAAATGTTCCAATGGATGGGTTGATGGTCTTACTGAATGTTTTTTCCCCTTTTTTAGCAACCCCAAATTCAACCAAATTTATTGTTGATACCTACTATTTTCCACCTTAACGTTGCAACATAATGGTGCAATTTAAAGTTTTGATGGAATGAGTCCAACTTCTCCAAAAGATGTAATAGTTTTATCGTTGGACGACACCAAATCCCCAAAAAGAACATAAAATTGAAAAATTAATTAGCTTCGGACTAAGCAATGGGTGTTAAACCACCATTTTTTATTTACAAAAAAAAAAACCCTATTCACGCGGAGGTTGATCAAAGAATGATCTTTGTAAATATTAATTTATACTACAACATTATAAATGAAGAAAAAATAACGGAACAAAATTGTAATGTTTGTGCTTTTTTCATTGATCTACGAGTAAGTAGTTATGTATAGCTGCGAGCAAAAAAATTGCAGTTTAACGGAAAATAACTTTCTTTTTAAATAGAAAATAAAGAGACGTTTGATTTTATGAAATGGTTGTCCGTGAAACTTTTTTATAATATATTGAAATGTTTTGATTATAAAAATCAAGCTATTATTTATTGATCATTAGTTTAACAATAATAAAAAACAAAATAGGTTCGAAAATAAAGGGAGAAAATTTATAGAAGTGCTGTTCCATTTTTGCATAATTTGATAAAAAAAAAAAGAGTTAAAAAAAAGTTTAATTCAATGGCATTTTTGGCCAGTGAAGCATGACAATTATTTTTTATTACAGCTTCTCAACGGCGCTTCATTGAGTCGACAAGCCCCTCACATCTTCGCGGTGTTATTAATTTTCAAGCCTTCTCAAGTGCGCCCCATAACTCTTTGTTGTTTTTTCGTTTTGCAGACTTATTTTTTTACGTCCATCCAAATCCAAAGATTGTCAATAGGACAACCAACAAGATCCTGAATTTCCTTATAGGTTTTGCCGTCCATAACAAGCTTTTGAAAAAGTTTGCGTCTTTCTGGGGTGCAGTGTTTAGTACGACCCACTTCAATGGAACGGATTCAGCGGTTTTAAATCTAATTCGGTGGAAATATAAAATAGAAATATGTATAAAATTTACAATTTGTTCACAGCCGATTTTCCTGTTATACATACCTGATTGTGAATTCGCCATGTATGCGGATGATACTGCAATTTTCTCCTCACATGAACTAGGTGGTGTCATAGAAATTAAACTTCAAAGAGCGCTGAATATCATATTTGAATATTACAAGCATTGGAAAATTAAAATTAATGCTGACAAAACTCAATTTATCTTTTTTACGAGAAAAAGAAAGAATTGCTTTTTGCCCAGCAAAAATTTAGAACTCGAAAACACTGATGAGATCAGGTGGGTCGATACAGTTAAGTATCTTGGAGTGATTTTAGATAAAACACTAACCTTTAGAAATCACACTGCAAACATCAACACAAAAATTAACATTGCTACAAAAATGCTTTATCCAGTTATAAATCGAAAATTATTACTTAGTAACGAAAATAAAATAATAATATTCAAAGTAATCTTTCAAGCCATGATACTTTACGCGTCTCCCGTATGGGGTTCTTGCGCTCAGATGCATATAAAAAAGCTACAAATTTCACAAAATAAAATTTTAAAAAGAGGCTGGGTGGTATCGATGTATAAAACAACATACTTTAGAAGGCACTATCGGTGTTCATTCCCAAGAAATTCGACTTGAAATACAATTTTAACTAGTTTTCACTAGAATGTTTAATAGTTTTTTTATTAAAAAATTGAATCAACAAGGAACTCCTTATACTCGATTACATCGACTAGACTCGATTGTATCAAGTTACGTGCTGGCACCCCAGTATATAATCTCACAATTTTGAATAAATATATAATAAGCTTTTCATTTTCATTTCTTTTCGAAATTTTTAATTTTTAAATAAGTTTTTTTTCCGAAAACTTTTCAAAGATATAACTTGATTTAAAAAAAAGATGGTTAGAAGAATTAAAAAAAAAATGGGAAACGGTAACGTTACTTGAACCGAATGTTTCCATCGAATTGAAAAGGAAATGCATTTTTTATCATGTTATTGTATTTTTATCTCTTTTAGTTTTGCCACAGAACTGAAGTCCTATGGAAAATTTGCGTTTGGCCTTGCTTTGGATATTATACCTATCAGTACTTGTTCATCGGAGGACGCTCCTGATTTATATCTTGTTTCAAGAACAGATTCCTCATCTGGAGCACCAGAATTAAATTTCCCTCCAAATGATTTGTGTCGCCAAAAAATGTCAGATGTTCTCATCGATATGGTAGATGGAGGAATGCTTTAAGCCACAATTAAAAAAAAAAAAGACAATATAGGACAGTGATGTTAAAAGTTCAAATAGCAACAGAACACAAACAAACTATAGATTATATTTAATGTTATTGGCAGAGCACCTTTGAAAATATCTACTTATTTTCCCCCTTGTCACTTTTTTCAGCCGAAGCCATTTTTATTAGAAAATATTATGTAAATTTAAATATAAAAATATTAAACTTGCATGTAAAATTCTATTGTTTTTTTAATTTTTAATCTTTGATTAAGGGAAAAGAAAACTATGGGCCCTTTTGTTGTAAAGACGATTTTTTATTATAAAATTTGAATTGTATACGGAACCCATCCAGAGTTCCATTTCGAAGCTTCATAAATATTTTGAAAAATGTACGTTGATAATGAATCACCTTTGTAATTGTTTATACGGAAGAACATATTGATACGCGTGAACCCCTTTGCTGATTCCGTGTTTCGATCCTAAAAACAGAATAAGGACCGTCTTTCTGACATCAATCTAAACAAATATTTTTACTAAAACAAAAAAAAATTGAACATAATTTCAACTAAAACAATTTTGCTATTTATCTCTCAACCTCAACAACTTTGATATATTTATATACATATGTATGTATATACATATTTAATTTCATCAATAAAATAATGGATGTTAAAAAAGTGCAATTCGACGTTTGTATAAAACGGATTATTTGAGGAGGAAATGCATAATAGAATATAAGCAATAATCAGAATCCCATCGTAATCGGAAACTTTTACGAATTCCGAAAAAAGCTATAACCAAATCCATCCATAATGGCAATTTGTATGGGATTCTCCACTACGATGGATTCTGTGATAGCTGGCTATGGCCGCCGATGTCGCTGAGAACGAAGAAACAATAACCTAAAGACGGGCCACGCAATTGAACATCACTAGACGGACCAAATTTTAGAGAAAAACGTATGTACACACGTTCTTGTACAAAGTACAGAGTGCATTAGTTAAGGGGCCAGTTATAGCTATCATTGAAATGCATCATTGAAAATTTTCATTCCCATTTTTAAGAAGAATAAACAAAATGCAATTGCTTTAATTGGTACCAAAATGAAGGTAATGAGTAGTAGAATTTTTTTACTTTATAAAATACAAAATTCTGATTCAAACTTTCTTTTAAATCCTCTTTTATTATTTCACTGATAGAAATCAATTTCAATGAACAGCTGATTTTCGTTTCTTTAATATGGAACACAATCATTCCACTGAATGTGTTCGATTTTCTTTCTGTTCTCACATGTCAGTTTTCCTTTCAATGATCAACTCTAACCTCAAATGCATAGAATTGGTTGTAATCAGCCACTGACAGGATCTTTTTTTGAAACCAATTTTTCAATGATGGCTATAACTGGCTTGTCAAAAGAATGAAGTCAACATTCCACTGATTTGTTCCAATGATGCATTTCAATGATAGCTATAACTGGCCCCATGCCTGCTGACCGTCCGTCGCATGTGAATTACTGTCAAGGTGTCAAGCCATTCTCAATCTCAACAACAACAATGAGGACGATTTTGTGTCGAAAATCATCATGTGCCACGAGACGCATTTCCACTTAAGCGGTTACGTCAATAAGCATACAACCCTATTATGAGTATCAATTTGATAGTCGATAATTTCTATCAGTTAGTTGATAATTTGGTATTATGGGTATCAACTGGTAATTTTAGACCGACTGTGAATATCTACTTATCAAAAAGTTCATTGTGAATGAGTTTTTTTTTTTTGTTCGACGCTTCGCATTTGAAATATTTATTTGTTTTTTTTGTCGGCCACGAAAAGGTAAATTCTTTATGCGAAAATGTAAGTTGTTCTTATAAAAAATACATCATATTTCCTCAAAAAACAATTCTATCCAAGTCAACGGCGCTTATTTTGACATTCTCTTTCGTTCGAAAGTGAGTCGAATTCGTTGAAACTTAATTTTGAGACTCGGCGATTAGAATGTTAATCGAACAAAGTTCGAAAGTTCACCCAATCCATAGAAAGTTCATTCATTTGCGAAAGCTAATTCAATTTTGACATTCGACAAAATAGAATTAAATGTCATTTTTGTGTCGTTTGAATTTTTCTGTCTAGTAAGCAACAAAACGTAAGTTTTTAATTATTTAATTGAAAATAAATTACTTTTATTATTTTTGTTGTTGTTTTCTATTTAAAGGTCGCATTCCAACTGAACAAACCGCGAACAAAAGGAAAAGTTAATCAAAATATTCAAAATAATTGACGAAAACCCTGAGGTAGCAAAGGTTTTTTTTTACCACCCGCGTTGATACGGAAAGCATGCACTATCCTTCTCCTCTGCACTTCTTCAACACCATCTTCATTTATAAACAACACAAATGCCATATTTTTATTTTTTACTAGCGTACCCGTGCGGGAACTCCCGCAAGCAATTTTTTTTTTTCAACTGAAGTTTTTCAAAATAAATCATGTGTCTAAAAGTTTCAGTTTTTCTTGCATTGGAAATCTTGTGTAAATGGAAATCTTGTTTGAAGTACGGAATGTTGTTTTTGGGTGTTTATTTTACTTCTGTTTGTCATCGTTGAACAGCTCTATTTGAAAAAGACGACTTACCACTGAAATAATAAACACGTTTAGCTTAGCCAAGAACTGTCACAACTGATCTCCTGTTCAACATGAGAAGTTGAAAGCGTACGAATTATTTTTATGTACCTGGATTAAAACAAAACAGCTAACCAATAAATCCAATCAAGTCCTTTTCTTAAAGGTAATGGAGCCAAGCGAAGGATATTTTGAAAAAACTAACAAACAATGAGCAAATCACATACGTATGTACATAACTATCCTATAACAATGTACTTATGTAGTTAAACCTGTAGGCACATAAAGTTTAACTTACCTTAAAATAGTTTAAATTCAAAGACACACAAATAACGGGTGATTTTTTTGAGGTTAGGATTTTCATGCATTAGTATTTGACAGATCACGCGGGATTTCAGACATGGTGTCAAAGAGAAAGATGCTCAGTATGCTTTGACATTTCATCATAAATAGACTTACTAACGAGCAACGCTTGCAAATCATTGAATTTTATTACCAAAATCAGTGTTCGGTTCGAAATGTGTTTCGCGCTTTACGTCCGATTTATGGTCTACATAATCGACCAAGTGAGCAAACAATTAATGCGATTGTGACCAAGTTTCGCACTCAGTTTACTTTATTGGACATTAAACCAACCACACGAATGCGTACAGTGCGTACAGATACAGAAGAGAATATTGCGTCTGTTTCTGAGAGTGTTGCTGAAGACCGTGAAATGTCGATTCGTCGCCGTTCGCAGCAATTGGGTTTGTGTTATTCGACCACATGGAAGATTTTACGCAAAGATCTTGGTGTAAAACCGTATAAAATAACCTCGTGCAAGAACTGAAGCCGAACGATCTGCCACAACGTCGAATTTTCAGTGAATGGGCCCTAGAAAAGTTGGCAGAAAATCCGCTTTTTTATCGACAAATTTTGTTCAGCGATGAGGCTCATTTCTGGTTGAATGGCTACGTAAATAAGCAAAATTGCCGCATTTGGAGTGAAGAGCAACCAGAAGCCGTTCAAGAACTGCCCATGCATCCCGAAAAATGCACTGTTTGGTGTGGTTTGTACGCTGGTGGAATCATTGGACCGTATTTTTTCAAAGATGCTGTTGGACGCAACGTTACGGTGAATGGCGATCGCTATCGTTCAATGCTAACAAACTTTTTGTTGCCAAAAATGGAAGAACTGAACTTGGTTGACATGTGGTTTCAACAAGATGGCGCTACATGCCACACAGCTCGCGATTCTATGGCCATTTTGAGGGAAAACTTCGGAAAACAATTCATCTCAAGGAATGGACCGGTAAGTTGGCCACCAAGATCATGCGATTTGACGCCTTTAGACTATTTTTTGTGGGGCTACGTCAAGTCTAAAGTCTACACAAATAAGCCAGCAACTATTCCAGCTTTGGAAGACAACATTTCCGAAGAAATTCGGGCTATTCCGGCCGAAATGCTCGAAAAAGTTACCCAAAATTGGACTTTCCGAATGGACCACCTAAGACGCAGCCGCGGTCAACATTTAAATGAAATTATCTTCAAAAAATAAATGTCATGGACCAATCTAACGTTTCAAATAAAGAATCGATGAGATTTTGCAAATTTTATGCGTTTTTTTTTTTAAAAAAAGTTCTCAAGCTCTTAAAAAATCACCCGTTATTTGTCAAATTTTTTTTTGTTTTTAATTCGGAGAATTTTATTTTTTTTAAAAACTTTTTTGAGTGTTTTTATCGTTACTGCTTAGGTAAATTAATCAAACAATACCCCTCCTCTGGGCCCGCACAACCAAAGTATGGCATTTCAATGCAACTACTTATGTATGTATATGTACTAAATTTCAGTGCAATGCGAAGATAGAAGTAGAGATAAATAATTTTGGGGTGTTTCGACCACCAAATGCCCCTCCCCTGATAATAAAAAAAAAGTAGCCTATACGGTAATCCAGACTATAACTTTTTTGTGTGTTAAATTTTATCAAGATCCATTCAGTTGTTCAAGCGTTATTGAGTAACAAACATCCATACATCGTAACATTCACATTTATAATATTAGTAGGAAGTAGGATTAATTATTTTATGTTTTTATCAAAGAAATTTAAATTATTAAACAATAAACAAAATAATTACAAATAAACGGAGATTTCACTTTTTGGTTTTGACATTTCACAAACACTTCTCATTTGTTTTTGATATCTTAGTGTGACCAAGTGTATACGAAAAACAATAAAAATTTAGAACGCGTCATGAACAACTTATTTTTTTTAAGAATAGTTTCAAAACAGCTGAGTTGACACAAAATATGTAATGAAAATGTAGTTCTTTATGGTTCTTTATGGTTAAACTTTACTTTATAATAAAAAAGTGTATTATTTATTTTGTTTCTTGATTCTTTATCCAACATCTATAAAATGTTTAGAAACAAAAAAAATGTAAAACGGTCATACTAAATCAAATAGACATATAGTAAATTTCAAACAGCTGATAATGAAAATGAATCTTTTTTAAAGTTCATTTTATGCTATCTTTCACAAATGAATGTTATTCGTTCGAATCTCAAAATTAAGAAAGTTCATTCGAAGGAATAGAATCATTCTAACGAATAGACTATTCATGAGAATGTCAAATTAAGCATGATTATATGTATTTATTTGGGCTTGAATGATCTATGAGGTGGATGCAATTATTAAAAAAACTAATTCATCTTATGTTACCCTACGTTTCGCTGGCTTTTTTCCGGCTTCTTTAGGCTAGCCGCGCACTAGCAATTTTTAGTTGCGAAACTGCTTGGTTCGAGCAACTAAAAAGTTTGTGTTTTGACACAAACTAAACGATTTCCTAAAATAAGTTCGCCATTTTATTGAACATATAATTATCTGCAAATTCACCGACATTCAACCAAACAGTTCATCTGTTTTCTATAAGTAACCAAACAGTTTCGCAACTAAAAATTGCTAGTGCGCGGCTAGCCTTAGGGTTTTTTTTTTGTTTTTATGAATTTCTGATGTTTAAAAATAATGTTTTACATTTTGTTTTAATTGGAATTAAAATTTACGTTGATTTTTTTAATAAATTAACAAATAAACAATTTAACACTTAAAAAATTGACATTAACATTAACGCTGTCGTACCCTTCTAAGATGCGATATATTAGTCGATGGTTATCAACACACATACAATTTACAGCATGAATGCAGTGTAAATTATATTTTTCTAGGGGAATTTGGTTAAATTCAGACACCTAGAAAAGAAGGGTACGACAGCATTTAACTGATGAGCCCAACTGTCGTACCTGGTCGAAACGCATTTGGACTAAAGGTCGCAAAAACTTTCAATTTGATTTTTAATCAACAGAGTCCACAAAAACAAAAACAAAAACTATAAACACAATTTTTGTTGTTTTTTATATTTTTTGTTTCCCTTCTTCATTAACATTAACACTATTAGAAACAACAAAAAATTAAAACTAGTATCACTTGGTATCACAGATTGAAAATGATTTTTTTAAGGACGCCATTGGCCAACGATCATTGTTACTGGCGAACGCTACACGGCTGTGAAAAATAACTTCTTAGTTTCGGCATTGGATTAGCGGGGCTTGCTGAATGAACATGTGGTTTCAACAAGATGGTGCAACCGCACACACAGCACGAGCAATATTGGATATTGTGAAGAAATCGTTTCCAGGTCGCGTATCTTCCGTTTTGGCGATTTGACACGGCCAGCAAGATGGCCCGACTTAAAGTCGCGGGTTTATACCAACAAATCTCAGACAATCACAGCCCTTAGAGAATATTCAACAGGAATGCGAACAGTTGTCACCGAAAATCTTGCAGTCATGAAAAATGCGATAAAACAAGTACAAATGTTTATATCTTGACGGATATCATCTTTGTAAAGATCCAAATAAAGATTTCCATAACTCAAAATCCTTTTTCAATTTTTTGTTTGTAAGAAATTCAATTTTAAAATACATGTATTACATGTACTATGTATAAGGAGCATCAAATTTAATCAATATCAACTGAGCATACTTTCCAGAAAATTGGTGATGCCTATATTTGTTTGGAATTCTCGATGCATATTAATTTAATTAGATGGTGTTTCCTAAAACTGAACACACCATATCAAAAGATATTTCTATTTTTAGTAAGAAGTTCAAAATAAAACACAAAGATTAAGTTTTTCAGTTTATTCATCAGTTACAGTTGTTCTTAACATAACTTGTAGAAATTTCACATATTCTGCAATTTTCTTGTTCAGATTCTTTTTTAAACGAACCAAAAATATGGTCTTAGAAATTTTATATCACTAAACATTTATGTATCAAAGAATATAATTTGTTTCAATTTTTTCTTAAATAATGGATAACAAAGTTCTTCAAAAAGAAAGATGACAAAATAATAATAAAATTATGCTGAAAATTTCGTTTTTATAGAGAAGCTTTTTTTACATTAAATTTTAACACACGTAAATGCCGACGCGGTGGATGTTGTTCCATCTATTTATTTTGTAGTTTCTATCTTCATTTGTAAGTGAATAACACCCATAAACTTAAATATACTTGCTTTCATATATATTTATTTATATAAATTTAATAGATTAAAACAAACCCAAAAGATAAAGAATATATAAAAGCTAGATCTTTATGTTTTTTTTATCCAATTTGTAAGAGTATGATATTTGTAAAAAAAAAAATGTATTAGTAAACACAATAGAAAACATAATATAAAAATTGATAGAAGTGAATCAAGACTTCCTACGTATTCTCACTGACTCCATGTGAAACTTTGCTGCTACTGTGACTTATGCTGTTGGAGGAGGATTTGTAAATTCTCTGTATGCCTCCTCTAGCCCTTGTTTTAGTTCGGGTGTAAGAATGCTGACACATGCTTGAAATACATCCGGATTCGATTCTAATTGTTTAACAATGCCAATCATGCGACTGCCTTCCTCGCTTAGTGGCTTCACAACACCAGCCTTAAATGCTTGCGCTATTATTGAGACGATGCGCGGAAGATTGGAATTGTTTGCACCAAGGATAACTGGATGGTTAGCTTGTATAAGATCGCACAAGTAACCGTAAATATGGGGCGCTTCATCCTCATCCTCGATAACAGGCAACCAAGAATACCTTCAAAAGAGAGTAAAAACATTAAAGTATAAACTTGGGAGGTCTGGAAAGGAACGTAAATTAAAATTAAAAACACATAACCTATTTAAAAGAATTCGCTAAAGCAGTTCTAAACGGTTGTATAATTAAGTATCTAAGGTTTGAATATTTATAAGATATTTTCCTAAGAACTTTGTATCATAAAATGTACCACTAAGAAAGGAAAATCTAATAAGATATCCAAGAACCCTCATAATATGAGTATCTTTCAGGGATATTTTGAAGAAAATACTTCAGTTTTACCTCCCTTTTCAAGCACTTCCTCCTAGATTGATACGGCAAGCTAGTAAACATTTATGGATAGTTTGTGTGCCGAAAACAAAAATGAAGAAGAGAAGGCTGAAGTCACTATGCCCCGATTCTCATGACCTGTCGTGCCACTAAATTTATTTTAATTATCTTCTCCCAAATTAAGATTTGTAACATTTTTAGCAATACAAAAATTAAATATAAACTTACCAAGCATTAATAATTTCATCGATGTTAGGTAATGCAGATGGATTGTATTTTAAAATTTTTGTTACTGCCGAAATGGCATTTTCAGTTGGGTTAACGTTTTCCGGTTCGCGACTCTTTGGATCTTGAATAACCTGCACCAAAATTGGAATCGCTTGAGCACATGTTAAGGCGAATTGTTCACCAGCAAACTAAAATAAGAACAAAGTTTCAGAACAGTTTTAAAAATATTATGCATCTACCCAGAACTCACCTGTCCTAAAACACCACATCCATAGGCAGCGGCTTGCCTGACTTCGGGACTCTTATCACAAACATACTGTAAAAGTGGTGCTGTAAATATCTGCTGATATTGTATGCAGCTTGGACCACAATATTCTAAATTTGTGGTAATGTTTTATTATGGTTTGAAATACACTTCATTTTAGTTTTCTTACCGATAACATCATCGAATATGCAAAGACCCCATTGCCTGTCAGACCAAGATCTAGCTGGTTCAAGAAGCTTTACAAATTGTGGTACAACTGTATCGAAGTAGGGAAGGAAATTAGTCTTGTTGGTCAAGAACAATGAGTGAATAATGTCAACAATCTTAGACAGCAAATAAGTATCAGCTTCATCTTCATCGGCTAAGGCTTCTTCTACACCATCGTCGTAGTCCTCTTCATTTCGTGCTTGAATACGCTTGTCAGCACGCTCAAAATGTTCACCCATGTACTTGGTGATGATTTCAAGTACTTGTTTCATGCATTCGTCGGATAAACAATTTGGTCCCAAGGTCTCAATACTCTTGGCCAAAGACTGCAACAACTCCGACTGTACCTCGGCTTCGGGTTCTGTGCCAATAGCCTTCAGAAGTTCTGGACAAATGTATAGCCACATACCTTCTAGATACTGTGGTCCCTTGATCTTAGCGCAATCGAGTAGATAAGGTAGCGATTCAGCTGCAGCTGAACGAACTCCATCGTGGAAGTAGAACTTCAACATCGGTACCATTAGCCTTACGACTTCTTCGGCGTAATCGGCAAATCCTTCCTTTAATTCACGAGCGTAGCAGACCAACATTTCACAAGCTGATGCTTTGTCTTCCATTCCAGCAGTTCGAATAGCAAAGTTTTGCTGCTCGCCGAGATTTATGAATGACCAGTCGACATCTCCTTCAATATCTTCAACCTCGTCATTGTCCAGCATAGCTACTTCGGGTTTCATAGCAGCTGTACGCATTACAGGGCCCATAACCAAGGGCAGATACTGTTCAAACTGTTTGCCCAAGATCTTGCACATGCGAGCCCAGGCCGATATTAAATAAGAAGTCTGTGGATCGTCATCTGACAAATCGCCTTCGGTGTGAGTTTTAAGCAACATGTCCATAACTTCACTAGCGTCCGATAAGAACTTCTCACGTCCCACAGCTAAGCCGATGAGACTTACGCACTCGATTGTCTTACCGCGTAACATGCGCAACTTTTCGTCATTAGCATTCTGAATGATGTACTTGAGGCACGGCATCAGACGATCGTAGTACGTAACGAACTCTTTCTCGCACGTGTCGGCCACTGAGGCAATGGTGGTGACGACCTGTTCCAAAACCAGTTTGTTTCCCTTTTCAACAAGTTCTTTGAATTTAGCATTCAAAATTGTTTCCAACTTAGACATGATTCCGTCTAAGTAACCCGTCAGAATGTTCTTTGGGCAGTCCTCGCTGAAATTTACTAAAGCAGCTCCAGCATGAGCTTGAACTCGTGGATTCTCAACATCGTCCAACAAGCTTAGAAGGCCTGGAATAACTTGAGCGTGGAATTTCTTTTCAAAGATAGGAGCAAAGTCAGTGGCCATTTGGCCAACAGCGTTGCAAGCTGCATGACGCACACGAGGATGGGGATCGCGCAAGAAGTTCAAAACTCCGGACATGATGTTTTCTAACATGGCTTCCATTTGCTTGTGACAGCCCTCACCGATGGCTGATATAGCCATCAAAGCACCATGTCTTTGCTTCCAATCGGGAGAGCTCAACATAGCTGGAATAGCATTAATAACATGTGGCAATACTGTCTTGCCTCCCAAACCACACGCCAAACGATCCAAAGACGATTCAGCTATGATATTGTTGTCACTGTTATCGTTCTCTGTGACTTCGTCTGACACTGCCCAATCTTCATTATCGTCCAAGTCATCGGTCATCATTTGTAGCACCAGTGGAATCAAAGCAACGACATATTTTTCGGCCCGCTTACGAACCATGGCTGGAGCATTTTCAGACATCGAAACCATTACTTCGAGCACCAAATGTCTCCAGGCATCTTCCACGTCTTGGCTGCTGAATACCTTCATGCACATCTCAAAAATAACTTCCAACTGAGGTCGTAAGAACTTGGGACAGTTTTCAGTCAAGTCGATAAGAAGTTTCAACAAACTCTGATCGTCCTGCTGCTCGATACTTTCAACCGTAATCATAATCATTCGGGGAAGCAGATCGTTGAAGTGCTTAAGCACAGCCGTGTCTTTGTCGTGGTGTAAAATGAAAGCTCCAATAGCGCGCACCGCTTGGAAACGCACTTCGGTATCGGCTGTTGGCTCAAGACTCTTTTGCAACATTTGTTTAATCAAATCCAAGTATTGTGTTTCCTGATTCCCAAATATTGCAGGCACTGAAGCAAAGATTCTCAAAGCAGACTCTTGGAGTTGGGCATTTGGAGAGTTTGCGCACTGGAACAGAAATTGCAGAAAATCAGGCCATTGGTTGTTTCCGTCATCGTCGATCAAATTTCTCGCAGCTTCTGCAACTACTTCACAGATCTTGCGACGCAAATTAGCTGATACATCTTGTTGCACTGCTAGTAGTATTTGCTGTAACAGTTGTCCTTGGGCTTCTTGTGGGAGCTAAATTAGATAAAAATAAAATTGTTAAGAGCCATTGAAATTAAAATCAGAACGCAGACCAAAAAAGTATTCGAAAGGGGTCTCTGAAAAACCAAAATTCCTTGTCGTCCAATTTTACTGCCTATCAAGCTTAAAAAAGCAAATTTGAAATGACTATAAAATAACCAGAGGAAACAAACGACATGGCGAGTTTGAAGAAGTTAAAAGGTTAAAACCACTTGGAATCACGAGAATGATAATTCTTTCGAAGAAACTAATTATAAGATGCTGCATTGTTTACATTCTATATGCTTTCAAGGTAGTTACTTCACCGTCTTCCTCGGGTTTATAATTTTACCATTGAAACGTGGTAGTTCCGTGAGAAAGTGTTGGTTTACACCTGCAAGTAATACTGTTTGTTGCGGATGCGCAAGAACCTAGAAATACTATCAACAGCATTTCCTGAGCCTGCATCAGTGATATTGGACATTCGTTAATTTATTATTAACGCATCTTGCATTAATGACTAAAACTCGGAAGAAAAGGTGTACAACAAAAGTTGTATACCACTTCACGCTATAGGGTAATGGCGAATGAAACGTAGCTAATAGATCTACTATATCTAGCGTCATTATAATCTAACACCATTTCTTTCATTTGTTCGCCATTCCATAGACTAATCTGTGGCAAATAGATAGCAAAAGGTCATCAAGTTTATCAAGCCATTTCAGCACCGTGATACATCCAACCTTTTACCGAGCTCCACTTATTCTTTCTTATAAGCCGATTTTTTAAGCAAACTAGTACAAATAATAACAGTCAGCGATAATGAATCGCCCTTACCTAAAAGGGTTTCACAGAATCTCGTAAAAAAAAAACAGATTTCGGCTTGTTTAACCCTTCCATTGCCGGTCTCTCCCGAATAATGTAAGACCATGTATAGCATTTTATACACTTCTATGTCGTATTTACTGGCTTTTGAAGGGTTTTAAGTTTTTATTCATCTACCGCAAGAATTTCACCAGAAATATAAAAAGACCGAAAGTTCACCAATAATGTTTGTATAAAAGGATCAATTTTGTAAGTTTGTGTGCCTTTACGATGCATAAGCGGATAGTTGTATGTGTCACACACCCATAAACATTATAATACCAAAAAATCTCTTGATTGCTTAAGTGTCCACATCTTGCCACCGTGTTGTTATTGCTTAAATAGAGTAAGTTCACAAACGTCAATCGATTAGTCATCACTGCTTTTTTTGCAACGTTAATGCTTACGCTGCTGTTGCCGATGCGATGCTGATCAGTTATTTGTTCGAGGTTAAAAAACACTTATAATAACAGACGCGAAAGATAAAATAAATAAATTATACTTACGTATGAAAGTACGTACATATGTTTATTTTTTAGTTGTTTACTTAACACAACATGAGAACCACGCAAACAGCAGCCCTAGAAACTTTTCTCTCACTTCCATCATTGGATTTGTGTCAGAAATCTTCTCAGAAAACGAACCATAAACAGATCATTAAAGCTCCCAAACTTTTGCAGTGTTTTCCAAGCGGAAGTGATAAAGAAGAGCACATAGTAGACATCAAAACTGGTTGCTCGTTCCCTTAGTGAATTAAAATTGCTCGGCGGAACAAATTCAGCCACCCTTTAATGGATCCCATGATATTGTGACATTTATGGAAATGAAATGGCCGAACAAACACGAATTTTTGAGTAGTTTTTTTGGTAAAAAATTCAATTAATAAATTGAACAGTTCAGAAAAATGAGATCCCGTCAAAAGAGAGACTTGAACAAGATTTTTCCGCAAAAAGTCAAAGGTACTCTTTTTTTATGAATAATTGATCAACTAAGACAACAAATTGAAAAAAAATTTAGTATATTTTTTTTGGTGAGTGAATTTAGTATACACGTGTACTTTCCACGTATGTATATTAGCGTGAGGTCCACATCGTTTTTTTTTTTCTCTGGCCTCCTTATTACTTTATTCTTTATAGCGGAAATAAGTTCTAAATGATTATTCGGATTTGTATTTGCTTTCAGGACTGATATGCTATCAGAACATATTACAAACTTGTCGTTGGAATAAGTTGTCGATTTGGTTGTTTGCAGAATAGCAAAAGCTTCAGCAGTAAAGATTGATGCATAATCAGGGTTTTGAGTTCTGACGGGATACTTGAGATACTTAAGAATAAAGTCTTGTATTGTTCATTGATTGTGTTCGTTTTGTTGTATTGAGATAGAATCAAGTTTTATATTCCAAGAGAGATATGTTAAAGCTGATTTTGTCGGTGCGTTTGTTGGTATTTCCATCTCTCGGGCAAGGTCGAGGATTGTGCTTAATGCAGATGGGGTTCGCTGTTTTTTTTTATAGTTCATGGTTTGGCGCATGTCTTTCTATGATTGAATTTGATGAAAACATTATTTTCGCAACCAAATTTACGTATGATGGTTTGTTGGAAACGTTCTTCAACAGATGGAAGACTTGCTTCTGTGAGGCTGGTTTTCAGTGGTGTTGTAGGAGAGACGTTGAATTGGTGGTAAATTGGTTTTATTATTTCTACAGCTGTTTTTGTTGAAAGTTAAGAAATACATAAACATAACTGCTAAAACAAGAAACACGTTTCAAAGAACACAACAGAATAAATATATTTTACAATTTTCAGTAAAAATTAACTTTTTTGTCTGCTTGTTCGTTGGGCACTTTCTAGCAAAGTGTCCTTGTTGATGGTATTCGAAGCACTTTGGAACAGAAGCGTTATTCTTCTTTTTGGAATTACCTCTTGTAGTCCCACCATAAATTGCATGTGTTTGCGCTTCATCACTAAAATCATCACCTTTCATTTCCTGTAATAACTTAGTCTTTATTGAATCAGTTTAGAGTTGTCCCGTAGACCAGCCAACAATAATGTAGCGACCCATTCATCGGAAACCACCATACCAACTGCATTGAGCTTATGTGATGTCGAGGTAATTTTATTCACATAATTCTTAACGGATCTACTTTCCTTCAAATTGGTTGTTATAAGAGTCCTTAGAAGTTACACACGCCTTTATCATGAAAAGCTACAGATAGCTTGTCCAAAGCTTTTTTTGCTATTTTTGCATCCCTCACATGTACGAAGTTTATTGGTTTGATAAGCAAACTTCCAGTCGTTGTAATTTTCTCTGCTTTTTAATTTTATTTTTCGATAGATAAGGCGTATTTTATTGGTAATCTACGAGTGTACATAGTGCAGCAATGGAAGTCCGAATAAAATGCTTTTTTGACTGCATATACACTTTTACTTTAAATTTTAAAGTTGGTATGCTTTGCATTTATACCCGTGTCAAAATCAGCTGATTTGGAAAAGAAGTAAAATAAATGTGTAATTTCTTACAAAAATAATACAAATTGAAATGAATAAAGATCCAAAACAGAAAAGGGCTATACATAATTTCTGAGTTTCTTTTAAAAAATCATCTTAATTTAGTAGATATTTCAGACTCATATTAAGTGAAAAAAGTAAAAGGAAACGAAAACTAAAAATGAAATATTTACCTAGGAATAAACAATCCACTTTTGAATAAGCTAAGGGATGCGTTGGAAAAGTATACGTTTTTGTATTAAAGATGTGGTTTATGCTGAATTAACATCACTGACAAATTTGTTGTCAAACAAGTGGCAAAATTATTAATAAAATCAAATCTAAATGGCAAGTACATATGTACACAAAGTCAAATAAAGGCTCGGTGTCAGAAAAAAAATCATTTTCATGTCCTTTTTAATCGTTTGGCATCGCAGCCATCCTTCGACGAATTTCATACTCTCTCGTGACAGATAGGGAACATAACAGTGTTGATAGTGAGAGAGTTAACAACAAAAAAAGAGCTCCGAGTAAATAATTAAAAAAGCGATTAAACATAAAGTGAATTTGTGAAATAAGATTGTCAGCGCGTTGTTTATTCATCGTAGGATAAATAAATGTGTCTGATTTATCCAAAAAGACATTTAAAATTATTTTAAACTAAAATTTTATTTTTTTTTCCTCTTTAAAATGGATGAAAATAAATGCACAAAATGCAAAACAACTGTTCGCGGAGAAACGGGAATGCGATGCGCGGGTGTTTGCAATAAAGTTTATCATAGTGCGGTTAAGTGCAGTGGTATTGACGCTTATTCGAGTGCATGTCTACTGAACCCAATGATAAAGTTTATATGTGATGATTGTATTCAATACATTCACAACGTGGACTTAGTGTTAAAAGACATGGACGAGTCGGTTAAAAAAAACAGTTGCTATTTAAAAGAGTATAAACTAGAATTTGAAGATAGTCTAAAGAGAAGTGAAAATGAAATAAAAATGTTGCTACAGTCAATTGAGTTACGTTACGAAAAGAGATTAGAAGATATGAAAATTGCTCAAGAGACTTGTGCAAAAAGCGTCATTGAGTTAAAACAATTAAATAAATACAGTGAAGCATTGAAAAACCAAACGGAGAAAATATGTATAGATGTTAATAAAGCTAGTGATAAAATAGAGAATGTTAAAGAAAATATAGATACTCAAATAAAAAAAAGTGCATCCTTATCATCAAATGGACTTGATCAAAGCCTAATAAGAAGTGTTGATATATTATCAAAATCTGTTAATGAAATGAAAGCAAAGATGAACAAAAATAACCAAAGTGAAAGCATAAAAAAACAAAATAATACATTATTTTCCGATGTCTTAAAACTAAACCAACCACCCGTTATAGTGTATCCAAGAAAAGAACAAGAATCAAATGAAACCAGAAAAGAATTAAAATTAAATATCGATCCTTCTGAATTGAATATTAATGCTGTTGTAAATAAAAATAAAGGTGGCATAGCCATAAAATGTGCAGACAAAGAATCGACAGAAAAATTAAAAAATGTAATTGAAAGCAAAATGAGTGAAAACTATCAAGTGGAATTGCCAGAAATGGTGAAACCGAAAATTTGTGTGATGAACATGGAAAATGATGAAAGTCAGGATGAAATTTTAAATAAAATTCTAAAACAAAATCCAGAACTTAGAGACAGTGAAATGAAAGTATTGAATGTTTTTAAAAACAATAATAAGTGGAGAAATTTAAATGCAGTAATTGAAATTAATAGTGAAGGCTTTCATAAAGTACTCAATATGGGGAAAATAAAAGTAGGATGGGTTAAATGTTTAGTAAGAGAATTTTACAATTTGAAACGATGTTTTAACTGTCAAGGTTACAACCATAAATCGACTACGTGTAAAAATAAAAAAGCTTGTTTAAAATGTGGAGGTGAACACAATGTAAAAGAATGTGACAATTTGGTTTCAAAGTGCATAAACTGTATTAAGACAAATCAATCCCTTGGAATGGATACAAATTGTGATCATGAAGCAATAGACAAAAACTGTCCAGTTTATTTACGAAAACTTAAAGTGCTTAAAGAACGTATTCAGTATTAGCAATTAAACTGTTGGTACTTAAACGTCGAAGGTTTGATAAATAATTTGAATCAAGTAGAGGCCATTTTAACTAAAAATAAATTCGATATAATTGCTGTTTCTGAAACTCATTTAAAAAGTGACATTAACAATACGGAAATCAATTTACCAAACTACTCAATTGTGAGATGTGATAGTACTAGTAGTCATACAGGCGGTGTCGCAATATTTATAAACAAAGAATTGAAGTTTAAAATATTAAATAGCATTCATATTGAAATGAAACTTTGGTGTTTATGCATACAAATATCTTATAATGAAAAAAGTGAAATTATTACCGTGCTCTACAGGTCACCTAGTAGTTCGGAATGTGATTTTTGTACAATATTTGCAGACTGGTTAGATCAAGCTGTTATATCTTACCCTAACATGACTATTGTAGGTGATTTCAATATTGATTTGTTAAAAAAATTCACTTACGAAAAGAAAATAAAGGAAATTCTAAGAGACAATAACTGTAAACAAATTATAAACAAACCAACAAGAATTACATCAACATCAAGAACCCTTGTGGACTATGTTATAACACCAATTGAAAGACATATCTGGGCGGATACTGTTAGTAATTTAAAAATAAGTGATCATGAATCGATTTTAGTGAAAATTCCTGTCAATATAACGAAAAATGTTAGTAAAACAATAAAGAACATTCAAGTGTTTAAATATGAAAAAATTAAATTTAAATCAATTTTACAAAACAAACTACGATGCTTAATGAATAATTCGAATTCAAGTGATTTGGCTAGATGCTTAAAAGAAAGCCTAGATAACAGTGTTCAAGAGTTGACTTCAACTAAGCGTTTATATCCTCGCAAAAATGAATGGTTTACAGAAGAATTAAATAATATAAAAAATGATAAAATCCGCTGCTACCAAAGAGCATCTATTTTCAATCAATCTGATTACTGGGTTGAATACCGAAGGGTAAGAAATTTATATAAATATAAGCTTCAATTAGCAAAAAAGACATACACGTGCAATAAAATTGAAAGTTGTTCAAACCAAAAAGATATGTGGAAAATTATAAAAACTTTAGTTTTAAAAGAAGAAAAAAGTGATATCAGTGAAGTGCAATTCGTAGATGGTAAAGAGACTGAAAGTTGCGTGATAGCAAATAAACTAAACAACTATTTTATTAACAGTATTAATGATATAAGTAACTCTATACATTCACAGAATTTGGATTTTAGTTATTTACCAGAGTTGAGTACTACTTTCCTTTTTAAACCAATCACCTTATCTGAACTGATTGTTATATGCAAAAAAATCAACAAGAAAAAGGATTCTTCGAAATTAAATATTGAGATAATATTAGATTGTTTTGATATCATTGGATCCTATTTATTAAAAGTAATAAATGATTCGTTCCAAAATGGCATCTTTCCAAATAATTTAAAAGAATCAATAATAATTCCTATACCCAAAGAACAAAATAACATTAACTGTGATAAATATAGACCCATTAATATGCTACCGGTTTTAGAAAAAATTATTGAAAAAGTGGCTCATGAGCAATTGTTTAAGTATATATCGGACAATAACATTCTCATTCAAACCCAATCGGGTTTCCGTTCGGATCACTCTTGTGAAACAGCTCTCAACTGGTTGATTATGACTCTAAAAACTCTGCGACATGAAAAACATAAAATAATTTCTGTTTTTGTAGACTTTCAAAGAGCTTTTGAAACAATAGATAGATCGATACTCTTAATGAATTACCAAATCAAATTAAAAATGAATCAAATTTTTATGTTTTCAAAGAACTATTGATAGATTTTATTAAATCAAATATTTAAATTTATTGAACTATATATATATATATGTACATTCTATCTTATATTTTATTTTATCTACATATTATTTTTAAATACCATATAAATATTCATACAAATTCTGTTATAAAATAGTAAACTATACTAAATAAACGAATACAATACAATACATGCACACGCATTAAGAGGCAACATTTTGACTATTGACTATTAACGTTTATCGTCTAATGGTAAATTAATATTTCAAACCACATAATTTTGGCTCTTGTGAAAATTTACCATAAAATGAACAAATATCACCGAACACATTCTCGAATAATCAAAATCTGCCCCTCACGAAAAATAAAACTTTTGCAACCAATTTGAGTGTCACTGTAATTCAGATGCTCCAAAACTTTATCGGCACTATTATATGCACTCTTATTACTGCCTAGTTTATACGCACTATTCCGTTGTTGTTTACTGCGTAAAATTTTGCTGCGCTGCCTATATGTACATTTACCAATAAAAAACGACTATAGATAGAGATAGATGGCAAGGAAGAAATTCGCCATATTGTTTTCACGTTTTAAATAACAAAACAGAATAAATATATTATACAATTTTCAGTAATATAAAAAAATCAATAGCTACTTAACTTTTCTAACAAGTAATAAATATCAACAAATAGAGTATGTGTTCTTTTAATTCTAACAGTTTTTCGAGCACTGCCATAATTATAAAGTCTGTAAACAATTTTGCTTAGTACTAACATTTTTGTGCGATGTGAAAGAGTATTTACATGGACATGGCTTTTTCTACTAGACAAATTTTGTATTATGCTGAATCTCGCAACTAGACTTTTTTTTTAGATCTAAACAATGTTGTTTACATTTATTAAGACTTTTAACATTTTCAATTTGAACATAGTTTGCACTTAATACATTTAAGGGCAATGAGTTTTTCTGTATATATGCAGTATTTTACATTTCTGTAATGAGAGTTTAGATCCTGACGCAAACTATCATTCAAGTAAATCATTGACAAAATTATCAAAAAGCGTTCTACATTTATTTGGATCATTAAGTTTACTTAAAATAAAAATGTCATCTACGTAAAAGCAACTATTTAAAAGTTTATAATTATTATTTACGCCTTTGAAGCGGATAAAGGCAACGTTACGGTTGCAATATACAAATATGACTACAACAATAACATGAAAACAATGACGGAAGACAGATATGTACATATTATATTGGCCAATACGAACAAATCCTACCAACAAATTGAAAGAGACAAACAACAACCTTGTAAAAATATTTATTTGAAAACCGATTAATCGACCAGCGTCTAAAACATAATATGACCACAAAACATCTCTGTTACACCCAGACTTTACGGTCTTCCCAAGATCCACAAGAAAGGTCAACCGCTGCGGAAAATTTGTTGCTCTACAAAAGTTCAGTGTTATTATTTGGCCAAATATCTTAATGGTATTTTGAAAAACCTTACTACATTAGATTTAAAATTCAATGTTAAGGATTCTCTTGAATTTAAATTAAAATTACATGGGCTGAAAACTGAAAATGACGAAGTTCTAGTGTCTTTCGATGTAATCTACAAATATTCCGCTTAAAGTGGCAGTATAACTAATAAGCAAAAATTGGAGCAAAATAAAAGAGCACATGCTTATCAAGAAAACAAAATTTCTCGAACTCGTACGATTTTGTATAATCGATAACTATTTGGTGTAACAAGACTTAATAACAAAGGGATGGTATACCCATGGGTAACCCCAGCTTCACCCATAATAGCATACATTATACTGGAAGAGCTTGCCTGCCAAAAATTGAAGAATCAACCAAGAGTACTGACAAAATAAGTGGTTGGCATATTCGCCATAGTGAAGGCAAAAGATATTGAAGAAACCTTAACTAGCCCTTACAGTTTGCACAGAAAAATACTTCACTGTTGAGATTGAAACCAACAGCAGATTATCTTACTTAGATACACTAGTTATTCGGGAACAAGAAGCTTAAAATGGATTGGTTCTAAAAAACTAACGTCATCTGGCAGACTCATAAACTTCCTTTTTCAACATCCTAAACAGACGATGTTGAACACAGCCAGTAATTTGATAAAGAGAATACTTTCCGTAAGTGACACCGAACTTCACAATAGTAACAAAATAAAAATAACACATATTACAGAAAAGAGGGCTTTCCAAAAAAAAAAATAATTAAAACACTTTCCAAACAATATGAAAATCGAAATACACATCACACTGCATTACTTTGCATCACTCTCCTAACTTCGATAATGTCAAAATAGTACAAAGAGAAGAACATCAAAACAAAAGGATTATTATCGAAACTCTGCATATAATCAACGCCTGATAATACCATGAACAGGCGTACCGATATGGAGCACGTTAGACAACACTACAAGCTCCTGGTGGAAAAGAGAGGGGGGGTAGAAAAAAGCTCTAAAAAATGATCTCGACGTGTCTGTTTTTTTTTACATATTTTTATATTGGTCAAGCCGTTACTTGTCAGTTCAACTTCACGCCCGCGCTGTGTTGAACATTTAAAGGGTAATCATAATCCCTTGAGCGTGAGTAGATTAAATATATAAAAAAAAAATATATAAAAAAAACACTTAAGTAAACGCTTTTTGAGGAAGAAAAACAATTGTAAGTTCATATTGCTTTGTAAACGAATTTTGTGTAAATGTTACCGGAAATGTATGAAACCTTGGAATTATATACAATTCCTAGGAAATGTATAGGTGATGGCACCTAAGGTCGGCCATCTCCAGTAGTCGGCCACTACGTCGTAAAGTACAGCGTAATAGTAAAGGCCTTCGTTCAACTTCCTTGCAAAAATTATTTTCTAATAGGCTAACTGTTTTTTTTTTCCTGGGTGCAAAATTTCAATCAATTGCAGCTGCTGGTTTTCTTGTAGAAAATGCGAGTTTGCGACGAGATTTCGTTTGTTGTGTTCTTATGCTTTTTCGGACAAAAAAAAAATAGTGGAAGTAGTTTTTTTTAAAAAAGGTTTAATTGGCAAGATATTGAAGGTAAGTGCACTATGGGATCATTTTTAGTTTGTTTATTGTTTATATTTGAGTATTTTCGCTAGAAAACTTAAAAAATATTTTTTGGTAATTAACTACAAAGGGGGCCCCCCTCAGAAGACATTTTTTTTTCGATTCTTCCTAGCTCGCCCCCCCCCCCCCCCCCCCGGCCGACTACTGAAAACTACTCATATTTAGTTTTTTTTCAACTGAGTATGCAAAGTGAAGGGAAATTGTATTCTCTTTTAATTCCCACGAAGACTTTGAACAAATATTGCATGGTTTCATTAGTCGGCCGCCTATTAACGTAAAGGGAGAAGGGGTGGCCGACTATAGACAACCAGTATTCTTAGGTCGGCCTATTATGATTTGTACGTAAGGCTATAAGATTGCACATGTAAGATTTACTTAAATAACTTACTAGTGTTATTAAATTCTTGACAAAAAAAAATTTCTTCAGTCTTCGGAGGTCTACTTCCAGTAAATTGCTAATGTTGTTGAGAATTGATATCAGCCTGTACTTGGAAACTAGGTTGGAAGCATCTTCCTTCTGAATTGGAACAATCTTCGCTGTTTTTCTCTTCTGGGAGAAGTAACAGTAATTTAAGCAGCTTTTTAAACTGGTTGTGAGGAAAGTCATAACTGCATTAGCAACCTTTTCAGAATATACCTAGTAGGAGACACCATCTGGCCCATTAGACTTTTTTGGCTTAGAATTGCCGATGATTTCGACAACCTTCTCTAGATTGGATAAATTTGGAACATCGGTGGAATCATTTGCTGGATTGATGATACTCGTATTAAAATTGATCGGTCGAAGTGTTTGTTGAACTGTTGCCTCAACTTCTTGTAAGAAAGTTGAGTCAGTAGGTGGATACGGAGTGAAGTTTCCTTCAAAGTAGGTAGTCGGCGAATGCTTCCACCTTGTCTTGGGCCGAGGTAGCTTCAGTATCACTGCTGATGATGGTTTCCTGTATTTATGGCTGTTTTCCTATTGATCCTATTGATGTTTTAAAAGCATCACGTCCTGGTTTGCAATCTTTTCTGGTATTGGATATTATTGTGGTATTGAATAGAGTTCCGGAACATGATGTTGACTTGCGGTAGCTCATTACAAACTATCTGTAAGTTTCTGTTGGTTGTATTCAGTTCACTTTGATGGATCCGCTAGAGATGTTTTCTTATACCAATGAAGATATGAAAATTATTTCGGTTTAAGTGGGGTGATTGAATTTAAGGTGCTTTTCGCCTTGGAGTTGTGGTCACTTGATTTTTTAATTGATTCGTTTTCTTAGAAGCTGGCAGTGAGCATAGAGACTCTGAAAGTACTCGGGAAGGTGCTGGTACCTATCCTTTGACGTTCTAGACTGTTTTTGCTTGTCCAAGGCATTAGATAAGGCATGTTAAAATTGACAATCGCTGCATCGATTTGGGTAGCCAGAAGATTCCTGTCTGAAGGTATAAGAGTTAAGATGTCTTCGATGTCCCTGTGAAGTCTATCAATATCTATCTGTCTGAAATTCTCAGGAATTTCTGTTGTAAGGTTTACGGTTTGGTTGAGATTGATCGACAGTTGAACAGCTTCATGGTCCGTGTCACTGTGCAATAATGTACACATATAATTCATGAACAGTGTGCACTAGGTGCAAGGAAGCCAGGAAGAATTCCAGCGTTGAGGGTGTTCTGGGAAAGGTGGGTTTGTGTTGTGAAACAATCACTAAAGAGTGCTGGTCATTGTTGCCAAACATGTTTCTGTTCTATTAAAATTGTATTTTGATAGTTATTAAATGCTTAAATGCTTCTTAGATACTTTTTACTATTGCAAATAGTATGAAAATATGAATTTTCGAATAGAGGCCGACTACTAGATACCTATGCGGCCGACTACTGAGACTGAAAGGGCCGACTACTCAAGAATCACACTTTCATCTCCATAAAGGTAAATAATTTGTTTCATGTAGTAAATATACTTAATTCGTCTAGAATTTCCCAATCTACACATTTCAATTAATCATTAAAACTAATAACTCTATCAAAAACTTAAATAAGTGATTTTTAAACGCTAATCAAAGATAAAAAAAAAGTTAACTGGCCGACTACTGGTGCCATCACCCTACTCGTACAATGACGAGTCTATTTAGGAAATGTATAAAAAGATTTGTAAAAGATTATTTAAAACACATATTTCTTAGGAGATGTATATATTTCCTAGGTATTGTATACAACTGCTAAATAATGCTAGGAAATGTGTTAAATTAATAGATATTATATAAAAAAAAGTAAAAAATAAAACACCAGTCCACTGGAGGACTAAGTTCTCACTTAATGGGAGCGAAATCCACTTTACTAAAAAAAAAATTGAAATTTGAAAAACTAGAAATTATATACAATTCCTATTGCTGCTTAGGAGATGTATAGAATTCCTAGGCAATGTGTATAGAAAAAATTAATTTACACATTTCCTGGCGAATTTTGGCATTGTATACACACATTTCCGGTGACATAAACACAAAATCCATACAAATATAGAAAACATAATTGTTCACCTGATGATGTACATATACAGGGACGAAACGTTCGTAACAAAAAGAATTTATTTGTTTCATTTGACCTAAAGCTCATTCAACAACAATTAATTATTAATTATGAATAAAATCTCATCAAAAGCAATTATAAACAGGACTACAAATAGTGGTGATCCTTGAGGGATACCATTTTGCATGAAGTACGTACAGTGCTGTGCAAAACATTTGCAACTATTATCACCTATCAAAAATACAACATATTCGTCATTTCTAAGTTGTTAAAACGAAATTATTTGCATTGCTCTAGACTTCAAATGTATCAACCTTACTGTACAAAATTCGAAACCACTAATCTACAGACAAATACAACAATTGCAACTGTTTAACAAAAAAAGTAATGCATTTGGCCGTGCAAAACATTTGCAACTGACGGCCATGACTCATTTTGATAACGGTTAATTTGATTCATTTAGAAATTGGTAAATTTGTTTCTGTAGCTTGGTTCGTTGAGTAAGTATTAGCCGCGTATTTGATCGAGACAAAAGCTTTTTAAGATAAACAAAAATAAAAAAAGTAAAAAAATAATCAAATTTTAATTAAAATGGCCGGAAACAAGTATTCATCAGAAATTAAATCCAGAATTTTGAGTGATTTCAAAAAGGGATTATCCCAGAAAGAAATTTTAATCAAATATTCGATACATAAATCTACCATTTGTCGGATAGTTAAGTCTGGAAAGTTGGTGTGTCATCATAGAGGAGGAAGACCACGTAGTACCACAGCAAAAGAAGACAGGAAGATTATTGGTTTCTTTCGGAAAACACCAACAGCGTCTTCTAAAGAAGTGAAACTTCAATTACAATTACCCATTGGCTTGTTTCCAAATAGTGAAAAAGCCATTTATTTCAAAAAAAATTTAAAAGCCCGTTGGATTTCGCACGAACTCATCTCAATTGGAATTTTTTGTCGAAATAAAAAACAATCTTGATGAATTCTGATGAATCAAAATTTAATATGCACGGATCTGATGGAAGGCAACATGTCAGGAGGCCAAAAGGTGACAGACTAAATCCAAAGTATACCAGAGGAACAGTTAAACACGGAGGTAGATCTGTGATGGTCTGGGGCTGCTTCTCTGGCCAAGGAATAGGTCCAATTCGACAAGTAGAGGGTATAATGAAGTCCGAAGACTACGTTGAAATTCTAAGAAACACCATGCTTCCTTATGCGGATTGGGAAATTCCACTTGCCTGGACGTTCCAACACGACAATGACCCCAAGCACAAGTCGAGATTAGGCACAAACTGGCTTCCTGAGAAAAACATAACGGTTTTGCAATGGCCAGCGCAGTCCCCAGACCTAAACCCCATTGAGAACTTGTGGGAAATAGTAAAAAGAAGAATCGGATGCCAAATTTGTAAGCGGAAGAGCGATGTTTATGCTGAAATTCAAAGGCAGTGGAATGACATACCAATAACTATTATTAATAACCTCATTGCTTCTATGCCTAGAAGATGTGCTGCTGTTATAAAAAATAAAGGGTATGCAATAAAATATTAGCATTTTCTTGCATAAAAGTAAAAAAATTGTAAGACATGGTTCAAAGTTGCAAATGTTTTGCACAGCAATCAATCCGTATTTTAGAGTTTTCTTCGATTTATAATTTGTTTAAGTGAATAGATTTGTTTTTTTTTTCTAAATTCATATGTTGTTATAAATAAAGTTTTCAAATTTGTGAAAAGAAGTTTGCTGTTTGCTTTTTCAAACACTTTTTATGACATGGAAAGATCTTCGGGGTTAAGTTGCACATGTTTTGCACAGCACTGTAGATGAGTAAAAATAATAAGCTCTTGTAAAATTATAAAGTTGAAAAGTGAATTAAGAGATGACAGTGCAATAAACCATTGCATATACACATACATTTTCGATAACCGAGTTCCAGAATTACAATATTTCGAATCGAATGATCCAAGCACACAGAGAATATAATTATCATCGCAATTGCCGATTAAAAATAAATAATAACAATAATGAATAAGCAGACAAACGGCCATTTCCACTTAGCCGATCGCATCCATACATACCAATATATAACCAGAGTGAATCTATATGCCATGCCCAAATAATTTAATTTCGTAGTCTGTTCTGCATCCGTTTCGGATGACTCATTCTCAAAATAATTCAATTCTTTCATTTTATTAAGAGAAAATATAAAAAGAAACTGATTAGCTCGGGCAGCAAATCATAACCAATATGCAATGATTGTCTGTTCTTAAGTTTCTCTATTATTCTTTCTGGCTGGATGAAAAAAAAAACTAAGCTAATCTTATTTCTTTCTTTACTTTTCCCACTTTCCCCAATGACAACATAGGCAAAATTCCAAAGTACAAGGTCGCACACGCAAATTCTATCAAATGCAAAAATAAAATATGCGATAAGCTTGTACTTTTTTCCTTTTGAACTATCATGCTAAATCATTTCTAAAATGGTCAATTTTTTGTATTGAAGGAAAGAATAAAACAAATAACTAAAAATAGCATTCATTCAAACAAGTGTGATGGCCAGAATTTTTGAGAGGGGATTTTCTAGTTTTCCAGCAAATTAAAATGAATCAACTTCAATATGCGTGCGTTATATACTTACTTCTTTGTAGAATTCAAGGAAATCCGATGTGAAGAGCCTTCGTAGAACAACGGCGGCCATGAGCCGCGCTTCCTCAGCCATTTGTCCATTGTGCAAAGCGGCCAATAGGTGTGTCACTTTAACATTTCTCGGCAGATTGTTGTAGGCTTCCTAAAGTGGATGACAAAAAAATAAAATAAAAATATTTCCTTCGAAAATACATCGCAACTCGTGCATCTTGCAGCGATAAAATAAAGAAGCAAGGACTCTGCAACTTCTGTGTAAAGTAGGTTGAGGCTGAAGAGTTTAATAAAAGGAACAAAATGCACCCAACCACCCACATAAATATGTAATGCAATCCATTTATTTGGCCTCTGTCTCATCGACTTTCGAGTTATTTATAGATTTTTTTTAAATATGCGTTGGAGCAAATACTAATTTACGACTGCATTAAAATTTTTGACAGATGAAATAATTAAGAAAACACGTTGTTGTGAGTTAAATTTTGGATGATAAAAACGACGTTGAAGTTTTTTCAACACACAATTACACTAATTTGAGTAATGGGATTTCGAAGGAAAACATATGCTTTGCGATTTCGGATATTTTGGAAATAATTATAATTACCTCTGCTTGCTGTCGGACATCATTATCTGTAGATAAAAGTGAATTTAATAGCTGTTGAAACTGAACTTGATCGGCAGCCATTGTATCGTTTTTTGAAAAGACACCGCACAAGATTTTTGCAACGCAGCGCAGCACACGAGCCAAAAAGAGAACGAGGTAGTGTTAACTGTTACTTTTGCGAACGTGCTTTCCATGGTACCTAGATGTTGGTGTCATTGATTTTCATTTCTGGAGCATTTATTAATGCCAAAATTGAGATGTAAAAATTCTTAGCGAAATAATCATCTGATTACATTTATTATGAATTTATTTAAGCAATGCTCACTAGCAGCCTTATTTACTAGATTTCACTAAAAGCCTAGTACGCAGATCGGGAAAAATTTTGTCTCCCATACATTTTTTTTGCTGGGGCAAATTTTGTCTTGGATATTCTTCCGAGCAGTACGCAGTTCGTGCGCAAAATTAATACTTTTGCGCATTGCTGTACAAAATGTCTCCACTAAATCTTGCCAGGAAAAAAAATGATACAAAATTTTTACAGCCACAGTATTTCCGAAACTTATTTTTGTCAAATCTGGTTTTATGTAAAAGGTGCTAAGGCTTCTCTTGAAAGCATCAAGAGGAGATTCCAAAAAGGTATGAACGACTTTTGTATAACAACTCGTTCCGAGATACACTGCAAAACACATTAAATTAGATTTTATCTCTCCAAATTCAAACTTTTGCGTGAGATTTGGAAACGTTTTGTAGAGATTAACAGCCATATTTATAAACTCATTATAGTGAGTACATAAGGCTATGCAACCCTTATAATGCCTCTAAACGCAAAATCGTTATTTATAAAACTTATGTGACGTTGAATAGAGGCATTAGGTGTGTTTTTTTTGCAAGTCCATATAGAATTGTAAAAAAAAACGACATCGGGACTAAGCGCACTAGCAATTTTTAGTTGCGAAACTGTTTGGTTACTTATAGAAAACAAATGAACTGTTTGGTTGAATGTCGGTGAATTTGCAGATATAATTATATGTTCAATAAAATGGCGAACTTATTTTAGGCAATCGTTTAGTTTGTGTCAAAACACAAACTTTTTAGTTGCTCGAACCAAGCAGTTTCGCAACTAAAAATTGCTAGTGCGCGGCTAGCCTATAAGTTACCAAACAGTTTCGCAACTAAAAATTGCTAGTGCGGCTAGCCTAAGGCTAGTCGCGCACTGGCAACTGTGATCGAAATCAAATAGTTTAATCACCAGTTGAAAGAGAACCGCACACTGGCAACTCTTTACTCACGCTCGCACTCTTTTCTCTCTTGCACCTATAAAAAACAGCTCAACTGATGGGAGGCAATCGTTTAGTTTGTGTCAAAACACAAACTTTTTAGTTTCGAGAATCGAGTTGCTCTAAGTGCGCGGTGTCCCATATAAGCCCATATGTTTCATTTTAGCAACTAAACAGTTGCGAAACTAAAAATTGAATGTGCGCGCCTAGCCTAAGTGATTAACAAACCAGCTTTTCAATCACATGAACAAAAGACTACAGTTGAAACCGCTCAGTATTTCACATTTACTACGTTTATATGAGGTATTGAAGCGAGCTTGAAGCTCGCTTCGACCCTTTGTAAACGGGTATTGAGTTGAAATGAGCTTCGTTGGACTCGATCTCACTCGCTGAGCGGTGTCGAGTCGAAATATGAGACGAAAAACCTGGGTCGAGGAGTTGGCTTAACAAATTGTTTCAGGATCGCTCAACACCATTTCAACTCAACTCCAAATCGAGCTCTCAACTCAAATGACGAAAAACCTGGGTCGGAAATCCGACCCTAATTCAACTCGATCTTTCGATACTGCATATAAACGTAGTATCTATTTGCTTGTTCATTTTATTATAAGCTCCAAGCTAGCTCTGATAGAAAAAAGAAACACAAGTTGATGCTACGTTTATTACTACGTTTATATGCAGTATCGAAAGATCGAGTTGGATTAGGTTCGGATTTTCGACCCAGGTTTTTCATCATTTGAGTTAACAACAAGTGGAAAGTTTGTGTAAAAGACTCCGATAGCTATCGTCTGCTTTCGCGAAGACTTAACGAAGCAAATGTAGAATGGTATACCTACGAAAACAAATCAGAAAGACCTTTACGAGTCGTTGCAAGAGGCTTACATTCCTCATGTCAAAAAAACGATGTAATCCGTGATCTTAAAGAAAAAAATTACAAGATCTTAAATGCTGAGAACATCGTAAAAAAAGAAAAACAACAAAAAGATAGAGAAACTGTCGTGGTAAAGCGTGGTCTCCCACTATTTATACTCACGTTCGATAAGACAGAAAAACTAGAGGAAATCTACAGAATTAAAACAATACTGAACCTCGTTGTTAAGATCGAACCTCTGAAAAGCCGTACAAAGCAAGTGCCTCAGTGTAAACGCTGTCAAGGTTTCAACCACACGCAAAGCTATTGTAAAAAAGAACCTAGGTGTGTAAAATGCGCGGGAAAACATTTAACTGCTGACTGCACTGGAAATAGCAAAAGTCCAGCGAAGTGCATAAACTGCAATGGAAGTCACCCGGCAAGCTATAGAGGCTGTGAAGTAGTTAAAGAGCTACAAAAACGCCGAGAAAAAATTCATATGGAAAGAAAACCAAAGAAACAAATAAAAAGCCCAATATCTAAGACTCCTAAAAGAATAAATACACTAAGAGTCGGCATCGGCAAAGAAAATCAAACCCCATCAACGTCAAAGACATCTCCAAAGAAACGTACTGTTAAGTCATACGCCGAAATGGCAGCTGCACAGACATCTCCAAAGAAACGTAGTGTAAACACAAATGCCAGAATGGCGGCTGCACCCGTAATAAATCAACCTGACTCTGACGCACTATCTCAATGCTTGGCTTTAATTTTGTCAAAATTTGAAGATCAGGTCAAAATCAATAGAACTATTTCTGATAGGTTAGCAAAAATCGAAGATTTTATTCGACCCAAACGTTTTAAAAAAAAATCATGATGGAAAACCTTAAAATTATTACGTGGAATGCCAACGGATTAAGGCAAAGACTTGAAGAACTAGAAATGGTCATACGGGAACAAGATATCGACATTTGTCTAATATCAGAAACCCACGTTAAAAAAGAATCAAATTTCAATATAAACGGTTATCTAGATTACCATGCAATTCATCCGTCGAACAAAGCAAGAGGCGGAGCATCATTATACATAAAAGAATGTATCAAACACTCGATAGGCCTTAAGCTTGAACTTGAACCGATGCAGCTTATAAGTGTGCAGGTTAAAACTAAACATGATACATTGAATTTCACATCTATATACTGCCCTCCACGGTACAGAATTGATAAAAATGATTTTTCAAACTTGCTAAAATCACTTAGACCATCTTTAATAATCGGTGGCGATTTTAATGCAAAACACACGTTTTGGGGTTCTAGATGCATTTCTCAAAAGGGCCGAGCGTTATATGAAGCCGGTATGGAGAATAATTGTGATTTTCATTCTAGTGGGAAACCAACTTATTGGCCGACAGATACCTCGAAAATACCTGACCTGATTGATTTCTTTATAGTCAGGGGAATACCGTCAAATCGAATAAAAATAACGGAATGCTTTGATCTTTTCTCTGACCACTCTCCCGTTATTCTCACTATGAGCGAAAGTATTGTTAAAATTGAAACACCACCTAGGTTAACAAACGGTAAAACTAACTGGGAAGGTTTTAAGAAAGATATTGAAGATAATGTTGAATTAAGGGTATCACTACAAACACCTCTTGAGCTTGAAGAAGCGGTAGATAATTTTGTGCATATTGTTCAAAAAGCCGCATGGAACAATACTCCTTACCAAAGACAAATGTCAGGCTATAGAGAAGCTAAATATCCCCAAGAGGTAAAAGAGGTACTTAAAGACAAGCGAAAAGCGCGCAAAAAATGGCAACAAACTCGTGCTCCCCAACACAAAGCTAATTTAAATCACCTCAGTAATTTGCTTAAAAAGATGATATCAGATTTTAAAAACCGCGAAGCTGGAAATTACCTTGAAAACTTGACGGCAGGTAAAGAATCTAATTATTCTCTATGGAAAGCGATAAAAGCTACGAAAAAACCAAAGCTTCCAGCACCCCCGATTATGAAAGACCAAAATGAATGGGTAAGAAGCGATAAAGAGAAAGCAAACGTTTTCGCTGATTACCTAGAGGAAACATTTAAGCCGTTCAATGGGCAAGCATTGAATGATGATATAAGTGTGAATATAAATTCAAATGAAAGCTCCATCACAAGAAATGTTACGCTTGCCGAATTAAGCAAAGAAATTAAGAAACTGAAGTCAAAAAAAGCACCAGGATACGACTTAATTACTGCGGAAATTCTTAAAATGCTCCCACGGAAAGGTTTAGTAAACCTCCTTTACATAATGAACGCCACTCTAAGGTTAGAATATGTTCCAAATCAATGGAAAGTCGCAGAAGTAATAATGGTCTTAAAACCTGGCAAACCATCACATGAAAAGAAATCGTACAGGCCCATTTCACTTCTTCCTGTAGTGTCGAAGGTCTTTGAGAGAATATTTCTTCAGCGTCTTCAGCCCATAATAGAAGAAAAGGGTCTTATACCTGAACACCAGTTCGGTTTTAGAAGTAAGCACTCGACGATTGATCAAGTGCATAGAATCACCGATGTCATCGAGAAAGCCTTTGAAGAAAATAAAATTTGTTCAGCGGTCTTTTTAGATGTGTCTCAAGCTTTTGACAAAGTGTGGCACGAAGGCCTCAAATACAAATTGAGACAAGTCCTATCTGAAGGACTATACAACATTCTTAGAGAATATCTAGAGAAAAGAATTTTCCGCGTTAGGCACGGAAATGATTATTCAGATTTTAAAGAAATAGTGGCTGGGGTACCACAAGGTAGTGTTCTAGGTCCCATTTTATACCTTTTATTTACACGCGACATACCCCAAACAGACAATACAATTGTAGCTACTTTTGCAGACGATACCGCAATACTTGCAGTAGGCAAAACGGCTAACGAATCGACATGTAAATTGCAAAATGCTCTTAACAATGTCAATGAATGGACAAACAAATGGCGAATAGCGCTTAACGAATTTAAGTCAGTCCACGTGGACTTTACTTATAAGAAAATTAATAGATTACCAGTCTTTATTAATACAACTCAAGTTCCATTTGCAAATGAGGCAAAATATCTCGGGATGACTCTTGACGCGAAATTAAAATGGAAGTCACATGTTAAAAATAAATGTGATCAATTAAATATTAAACTAAGGGAAATGTACTGGTTACTCGGACGACATTCTAAACTTAGTATCGAAAACAAATTATTAGTTTACAAACAGGTACTTAAGCCTGTCTGGACATATGGTATTCAACTCTGGGGTTGTACCCACGATACAAATCTAAATAGTCTACAAACTTTTGAAAACAAATTATTAAGGTCCTTTGTAAATGCGCCGTGGTATATTAGAAACGAAGATCTTCACAGGGATCTTGGAATCCCCACGGTTCGCGAAGAAATAAAAACTTTTTCGCAAAGGCATAGAAAGCGTTTAGTTAAACATACCAATAGAACAATCTTAGAAATTCTTGACGAAACAAATTTAGTACGACGTTTGAGAAGGACCAAACCTTCCGATCTAGTACGGTGAAATTATTGTACTGTATTATGTATATTTAAATCATCGCTTAAAATAGAAAGAAGCTATTCAACTAGCTTATAATTAAACCAGTAGGAACTTTCACCGGAAAGTTGCCTACAACACGTTACTTAACTTCGAGAAAGATAAATTGCTAGATAAGTTCCATATGAACTTAGTTGCAATCGGGAGGAGGAGGTGGTTTTAGTGCGGTCGGCCTGATTAACGGTCTGCTTGCATAGAGTCTTACCTTCCGTAAGGCTTTATGGGGGCAGAGTTGTTGGTCGGGAGAGTCCCACATATCTATGAGCGCGCGTTTTTCGGTCCTCATAGAATCTTTTGAAGATTTCAACACCTACCCACGGGAAAAAAAAAAAAAAAAAAAATTTGAGTTAAGAGCTCGATTTGGAGTTGAGTTGAAATGGTGTTGAGCGATTCTGAAACATTTTGATAAGCCAACTCCTCGACCCAGGTTTTTCGTCTTTTATTTCGACTCGACACCGCTGAGCGAGTTAGATCGAGTCGAACGAATCTCATTTCAACTCAATACCCGTTTACAAAGGGTCGAAGCGAGCTTCAAGCTCGCTTCAATACCTCATATATATGAGGTTTGTTCGACTCGATCTCACTCGCTCGGCGGTGTCGAGTCGAAATATGTGACGAAACAACTGGGTCGAGGAGTTGGCTTAACAAAATGTTTCAGACTCGCTCAACACCATTTCAACTCAACTCCAAATCGAGCTCTCAACTCAAATGACGAAAAACCTGGGTCGAAAATCCGACCCTAATCCAACTCGATCTTTCGATACTGCATATAAACGTAGTATAAGTGCTCTGGATGTGTCAGAGCTAAAAAAGAAGCACAGATTTTTTTTTGTGACAAAACGCCAATAAATTGCCGAGGTGTGTACTGTTCTCAATTTCTCCGAACGTCAGTTTCATGATTCCGAGTCCGAAATTATACCCCTCATTTATCCTTTGTCATCCGGCGAATAGGTAAAGTGTAGAGTTTTGTGTTTAAACAAAAATATTTTCATATTCATACAATGATCCTATTTTTCTTTAACTGTTCATAAAAAACAATTTACTCTAATCTCAAAATATATATCCGATCTCCAAGTATTACTTTGAACAAAAAAATGCGACGTTGCGCGGTCGAAAATTGCACAAATTCTGATCTTACGGTACTTTGTCATCGGTTCCCAAAGAGCCGACATTTTGCACAAAAATGGCAAGACAACCTCAATCTCCATCACTTTCCATTGGATACGCTTATATCGAAATATACAATTTGTTACATGCACTTCAACAGCACTTGAATGCTATCCCTCAATTAGAGCCCAGTAATCCTCGTAGTATTGCTTCAAAGAACAAGAAGAGCAAGCCACAAGTAGCAGACGAACAAAAAGATGAATTATCTGGAAATGTGTCGGACAGCATAGAACTACTGCAAGAAGATACAGATGATGCCCCAGAAATAGACGATAATCTTTGTACCCCCTGTGACAGCGACGACATCTGTATCCTTCCTGAAGAACAGAACGCTGCAGATGATCTCATTCAATCTATTGATGGTGCGGGTTTCACGATGTTGGACGCGGCAGGTTGTGCCTTCATGAGCGAGAGCAAGATCTTTGAAGTTTCTGAGCTATCGACTGATTTTAAATTGGGCAGTGATTCAGATTCCGCGCACGACTTCCCCCCCGACACTACCGATTCAGATGTAGAAGTTTTAGTTTCCGAGAGTATATTTGAATCTCAGTGGTCCGAAACGGATTGCAGCGCAATAGTTCTGAAAACTGGCCAAAGTAATACCAATGATAGTGCGGTCAGCCAATGCGTTTCCCCAAAATCCAATATATCAACGAAAACAAACGAAGTCTCAGACACAGAATATGGGCATCTAGATAAGGACCAACTTATTGGAATTATTAAGCAACAATCAACAAATATAGAACAGTTGGAGAAAAAACTGAAATTATTTAAATCAGCACAGAAAACACTGACTGAACATTTTAAAACATTCCGGCAAACCGTTTGTGATGGGGTCAGTATTTAAATATTAAAATAAGCATTTCATTCATTTATTAAAAAGAATCATACAAATAATACAATAATTCATTAAATTTACATTCCAAAGGCACGAATGTTTTTTTTTTTTTTTTGACAAAGGCACTCATCGCCAAACCATGAGTTTCGTTGTGGTGGTCGTATAAGACCCAGCACATCAGAAGCTGCATCCCTGAAACCTGCTTGGCAGTGTATAGGAATATTAGGACTTCTTAAGAGGTTGTTAGAAACTCGATCGGAAAAGGACCTTGCGATCTCTTGCGGTTGTAGACGTCCAACGTCGAACTTCCTCGCAGTACTTTCTTGTTTTGGCTTGAGTCGGGATATCCGCAGCCGACACTTGGCACAACTACGTAGTGGTCCGAGTCGATGTTAATCCCTCGGAACGTGTGCACATACACTATACTGGAGAAGTGCTTTGCGTCGATAGCAATGTGGTTAATCTGATTCACGGTTGATTGATCAGGAGATCTCCATGTCCTTTTCTCAATATCGAGGTGTTTGAACTGCGTGCTAGCTTTCAGAACGACCCGCCCACAGCGAAGTCTATCAGCCTGAATCCGTTGTCAGAGGTGGAGTACTGCAAATCAATCGTGTAACCAAAGATGTCTCCTCTTCCTAGCTCGGCTTAAAAATGCTCCAAGGACAATAAATTTTAATGTCATTCATAACACTTAAAAAATGAAAACAGTTAGAGTTAAGCCCGCTGATTGAAAGTATTGAGGTCTAAGACGTTTTGCAGACAGCCTTCTGCCTGCAAGACGCGATAAGAATAGCGTACTTCTTGCACAAAGAAGGCCGCCTTCAAAACGTCTTGGACATCAATCAGGGCATTTAACTCTTCATTTTGAAGTTATGGCAAATTATTTATCACACTTTTTTAGAATTTGGAAAGAACTGCATATCTGATGCACTCTTATGCACTATTACTCCCACTAGAGCATGCAAGACGTTCGCATTTGTAAATAACTACTAAAGGCCTATCTAATTATGCTAATTATTTTTTGTTATCAATCACACCCAAAAATTTCTGTGGGCTCTTAGTCTATATTGAAGTAATTCTTCTTAACCAAATTAATATTAAGCTGCAAGTATTTAATTCTACTCTCAGATTCTCGAGCTCTTTCTACAAACTCGTCATGAACAGAATAATTCGATATAGTTGGCCTTTCACCAAATTAAAATTGTTTGTGTCCATTGAGAAACGACTTTAATTTCATGAATAAGCAAATGCTAAAAGACAGTTTCGTAATAATTGGCCCAGCTTTATTAAACATCATTAATTACTCCCTCACAAGTGGTAGATTCCCAAGTAGCTGGAAAACTTCGGTCATAACCCCAATCAAAAAAATTCAAAATTCTAATAAATGTGAAGACTACAGACCTGTGAACATGCTTCCACTACACGAAAAATTATTGGAAAAAGTTGTTCAAATCCAATTAGAAGAGTATATACAGCAGAATGGAATACTAATTGAAGAACAATCTGGATTCAGACAAAAACACTCTTGTGAATCAGCTTTAAACTATGTAGTAGCAGACTGGAAGGAGATGTTACATATGAAGCAGAAAATTGCGGCTGTATTTATTGATTTGAAAAGAGCATTTGAAACTCTGGATAGGTTTATTTTATTAAAAAAATTGTACGGTTATGGAATAAGAGGAGTTGAATTCGTTTGGTTTAAGTCATACCTTATTGGGCGTAAACAAATAGTGAACATTAATGGGGTAAGTTCGGAAGAATTAAATTCTGATTTAGGTGTACCACAAGGGTCAATTTTAGGAACATTACTTTTTCTACTATATATAAATGATATAAAAAAAGTCTTAAAATATTGTAAAATAAAGTTGTTCGCAGATGATGGTCTGTTTTATGTTGATGGCAAAGATTATACCAACTGTGTTAAAAAGTTGATGATAGATATTAATAATATAAAGAATTATTTAAATATGAATAAACTCAAACTAAATATAGAAAAAACTAAAATAATGCTATTGCCAGAAAACAAAATGATATGTAAAATTAATGAATTTGAATGTGTTAAAGAAACAAAATACCTCGGCATAATTTTAGACTGTAATTTAGATTTTAAAAAACATTTTGAAATGATTTACAAAAAAATTGCCACGAAAATCGGGTTCTTTCGAAGAATACGAAAAAAACTTAGTATTGCTATGGCAATTAAAATATATAATTCCATTATACAACCCCATTTTGAGTATTGTCCAACAATACTATTACTGGGGACGGAATCAATGATAAATAGACTACAAATTTTGCAAAATAAAGGAATGAGGTCTTTATTATGTTGTGATAGATATACATCAATAAGAAGTATGTTAAATACATTAAAATGGCTTTCTGTGAAACAAAAAATTATTATGAATACATTAATATTTATATTTAAAGTAAAAAATAACTTAATGCCAAATTATTTACAAAGAAAGATTACGGTAAGAAGTGAAAGACGTCCATATAACTTAAGAAATAATGATAATTTACACTTACCATTCTTTAGAAATTGTAGAACACAAAACATGCTTTTTTATAAGGGTATTCAAATTTATAATAATCTTCCAAGCAATGTAAAAATAGAAAGTAATTTAGTAAGATTTAAGCGTTCAATTATAAATTTTGTTAAACACAATTATTGAAATATTATGTACATAATATACTGTGTAAAAAGCTTTAAAATAGCAAACTCAATGCTAAATAAAATTTTAACTAACTAACTAACTTCTCCGCAAGTGGTTCCTAGACGGTTCTATTTGAACAACCACTAATCCTAGTTTTCCAGCTCGTACAACTGCATTTTTTTGGTCAAAAGGGTATCTGGATGAGAAAGAACTTTGATAATGTAGATGGCCTGCATTTTTAGAATATATGTAAATAGTTTAGGAAGTCATGTTTCAATATAAATTGCATAGTTTGGCGAATTCAAAAATAAATTGAATATCTTTTTTAAGAAGGTCCTTTGGAACTTTTCAACGGGCTCGTAGACTTTACTACAGCATCAAAGCTCAATTCGATCATTCAAGAAAATGTTTATTCTAGACACATTCAGTAGGCTAAGTGGTGAATTTGATTTTTCTGTAAGATGTATGTTGAAATCACACACAGCCAGATACTTATGCTCTTTAACAATTTCCAAACCAACACCATTATAGATCCAATTATATGTCGTTCGGCTCTTGGTTCATCGGCTAAATATCCTTAAATAAATTTAGTAGAAATTCTCAGTTTCGAAAGCTTATAAAAGAGAGCATTTCGAGTTAAGTCAAATGCAGCCTTTAAATCAACGAACAGAGCATACACTTTCTTATTTCTTCCTTGAAAAGCTTAAACAGTTAAAATTATGGTGAAAATGGTCAATTGTGCAATAGAAATTGTTAAACTCCACCTATGTTTGTAATCTATTAAGAAGTGTACCACAAAATAATTTTGCAACAACATTCATGAAGGAGATGCCACAGTAGTTTTCAACATTGTTCAAGTCACCTTCTTTGTGTATTGGGAGGATTATTGACCTTTTAAACGACGATGGTTCTTCTTCTGGTGAAAATATACAATAATACAGTGAGGATAATGTTTTTTTTTTATTTCTTCATTTAGCTTAAGAAAGTCGTCTTTTGTAGTTAGTTTGCGGTCGCTAATTTGAGCTCTTTTTGAAGTGATGTATCGATAATTTGCTTTATTTTGAGATCTGAATCGGAAACCAATTTATTTTATCTTCCTACATATCCACTTGTTTTACCTTTTCAATCAGCTGGATATTTTGATTACGTGTATTAAAACAGACTTGACAAATTAATTATATAAATTAATTTATATTCATTAATATTCAGCCCTATCACGAATTCCATCGTAATCGGAAACTTGTTACGAATCCCGAAAATAACTATCACAGAATCCATTGTAGTGGAAAATCTCATACAAATTGCTGTTACGAACGGATTTAATGATAGCTTTTTGTCGGAATTCGTAAAAGTTCCGATTACGCTGGAATTTGTGATAGGGCTGATTACGAGTAGCAGAGCGATTTTAAAATTGAACCAATCACTTTCACAACAATGATGCCGTCAAATGTATAGGTTCTCTCTTTAGCCGCACTGCTCGAATACTTTGGATTTCTTAATTGTAATGCGCGGTATGGCGAAAAATGCTTTCATTTCTGCATTTGTTAATATTATTTGAAATCTCTTACACGAATTGAAAAGTTACATGTATAGATCAAGTTAAAAAAAGGAGAATTCTATTTGACTTTGACTCGAGCTCAGTAAGAGGAAAATTCTTCAAGTCTGGGAAACTTGAACTGGTTAATAATTTAGTGGGTAATTAACCGTTTGTTTTTAACTGAAAATAAAGTTGAAGTTAAGTGATCACCTCTCTCCCAATGTTAGTTCTATTTTTAAAAAAATGGCATTAACTGTTGTTGTTCAGCATTGGCGACCAGCTTTGAGACTTCAGTAGGTCTAAATCATAGATTTTTATGGGCCAATGATCCTTCTATATAACAATTATTATTTGTCAAAATAATCTTGTTAGGAAATATTTTATTCCAAAAGCCCTGATCTAATTTTAGAAAATGGATTTAAGGAGGAATTGTTAAAAAGCTCATGAAACCAAAAAAAAATTGAAGTTCAAAGAAATTATGTATCGGAACTTTTAATGATTTAATAATGAACACATTTAAATGCAACAACTCGGTTTTTATTTCTATCTCAGCATAAATGTTTGCGTTCTTAAATGAAAAAGTACAGATTAGTTTGCTTTAACTTTGATTTGTTTTAATTTTTAATTAAAGGTATGTAATTCGACATTTATTTTCTAGGCAGCTGAAGAGATGACATCAGTATAAAGCCTAACTTTTGTGGCAATGCTCATGTCAATGTATTTATCACCAACCGACACAATAAGTCCTCCAATGATGCTTGGGTCAACACGGGCTGTAACTTGAAGATTTTGGTTGGGCTTCAAGAATGCCTAGTATATGAATACAAACAAAAACTAGGGATATTAAGACAAAAAGAACAAACATTCTGCATACCCTTAATGCTCCTTCGAGTTCCTTCCTCTGAGAGCTCTCCAAAGGCTTAGCACTGATAACTTCGCAAACAACATCACCACGATGGGCAGCCATGATAGTCTTGAAAGCATTGATAACAGTATCGAGCTTCTTCAAGCGACCATTGTCAGCCATGAGACCAAGCAAATTGCTTGTGGCTGGAGCCATACGCAACTTTTCGCAAGTCTGCCTCAATGCAGTTCCGAGAGCTTTGCGGTTGATGATTGGACTGGCAACGTATTCACGCATTTTAGGATCGGTCTTGATACTGTCTTGGATCTTAACCATATCCTTCTCGACCTGGTCCAATTGGTTCATTTTGGAAGCGGCTGTGTACAGAGCGGTGGCATAGCGACCCTCCAGACCGAAAACTTGGATTGGAAGTTTCACGGTCTGAGCGGAACTGCTCATGGAACGAGCCTAAGTGCAGAAAAAATCATTATAAAAGAAAATGGTCTGTAAATTAAGATCGGAACAAATAAATCCACAGGCACACATTACATAACCAAAAGTTGGATAATGTGGCCGAGTGGACTTTTAAATCAAGATTGAGGAAATTATTGTTTTATTTATTAAAAATGATTTTGAATATAAAAAAAAAATATGGTAGCTTTAACTTAATTTTACATACCAAAAGAGCTAACTTATTTACGGCTGCCATTTCGTGGGATAGAAAATATTTTCAGAGCTTAAATTCCAAATCGATGTTGGTGCGGTGAAAAGTGGTCAACGTCGCTGTCAGTTGGGGATTTTATTAAATAAAGTTGGTACATGTGTGAGAATGACATTTGAATATGGTAGATGTCCCAAATTTTTTGAAATGAATTAATGTTTGAATCATAGATGGCAGTAAAAGACTTCCCGTTATATTTTGAAAATCTTTCGCAAAAAATTAACAATTAGTTCGAGGTGATTAAAAGAAAAAAATGTATGTTTGGAAAAACTCAATGCATGGAAAATCGAAGTGAGTCGAATAGGAGATATCGAATTGAAAACGTTTCGCTTCGTATTCCCTAATCAGGCCACAAGAATTTAAACACTGGTGTCGTTTTTCATTATTTTCTTTTTTTTTTTTAATCTGAGCAGAGCTTATTTTCATAATTTACATGCACTTAAGGGATTATGACTACCCTTAAAATGTTTGAGCACAGTGCGAAGGGTAATGTTATAGTGAGATTAAAATATAGAGTGGAGTAAAGCATTGCACATCCGTGTGGTACGGCTAAAGTAAGAAACTCTGAATGTAACAGCAATGGACACTCCTTGAAGCGTGAGTATAACGGTTAAATTGTTTAAGGGGAGGAATGCAACTGGATATTTCACTAGAACACTCTGTTAATAAAAATAACGGTAAAATAATGAAAGGCAAGAAATATTGCGGCGGTGCTCGAGATTGAAATGTTTTTATTAAATTACTATCACCTATCATTTTTAAAGCTCTTTTTTGGATTCTATCCAAGAGACTCAAGTGAGTTATTTGAGCACCTGCTCAAATATGTAATTTATAGGCCTTATAAATTACAGCCAGATCAGAAGGGTAAAACATTTCTTGCAACTTCGAAGGAAACCTAAGCACTTACCAGAATATGCATATTTGGTCATTCCACACAAGGTGAGCAAAGTCTGATCAGAGCTCTCCGATTATTTATGAACACACCGGAGCACTGAACTGACAAAGTCGTCGATCTCCATTTTTTTTTCACCGTCTGTCTGTCATATCCCACGAAAAGAAAAAGTTAAGTGTCGCGCTCAGCTTTTTACTCCATCTGATCGGTCATTTTATTTTGAGCTCATAGAGCGCCTTGCGAACTAGATAGCTGTGATTGAAAAAAAGAAACACAACCTGAGGGCTACGATATAAGCTTAAAAAAAAACCAACTCATATTTTTTTGACAGCTCAGTTCCCTGCTCTGAGCTTAAAAATGAAGACGCCTAAGAAGTACGTTGGGTTGTAACGTGATAACATCATTCATTAAATTCATTTTCCTGAACGTAAACAAAGCCACATGCGACATTCTATCGTCAGATAAAATAATTTCATTATACCCGAAACCATCAAATTCAAATTCATTTTTCTTTTGTCCAACGTAACTGAGTGTTGTGCTCAGGGCATTGGCACTTGAAGTGGCACAGAATGATTTTATTAAACTACAATCCACATTGACCAAAATATTGAGTCATAAATATATTGCCCCCAATAGTTTGTAAACATTAGAATCATAAGCAAAGAAGAAATATGCTGATGCACACAAATAGTGCACATTGTATTGGAAATAGATTGTAAGTGGGGATAACCCAAATATAGAATAGAACTAAGTAGTATAAATAGCTCTAAGGAATTTTAAATAAAATCAGTCTTGAACACACAACATTCGAGATTCTTTATGTTCAAACAGCGTCATTTTTGCCGTTCATGGCAACACAATAGTTCAACCAAGTAGACACATTTCACTGCAACCAACGCAACGTAACACAATATTACGTCAAGAAATCCCAAAGAAAATTTAAAAGTTGATCAACGCGTTGAACAAATAATGTGCAACACATCTTGAAAATGTTGCTCAACGTGTTGATCGAACATTTTCAAGGAGCAACACGAGCTCTCGTACACTACCCGTACACTTGTTGCGCAATTCGTTGAGCAACGGCCAACAACTAGATCCAACCCGTTGGTTGAACAGAATTGAGTACATTAGAGTTGAATTCGAAATTTGTGCGTTGATCGCCTAGTGGACGACCGGCATAAGGCTAAGCGCGTACATTCAATTTTTAGTTGCGCAACTGCTTGGTTGCTTATAGAAAACAGATGAAATATTTGGTTGAATGTCCGTGCAGGTGCAGATTATAATTGTTACACAAAATAGCGAACTCATTTTAGGCAATCGTTTAGTTTGTGTCTGTTTAGTTTTTTATAGAAAACTATTGAGCGGTCTGTGGAAAACAGAACACTGTGAACGTCAGATCGATAGAAGGAGAAATGTTTAAACAAAATTGAAATGCCAGACAAATCTTGACAGTGTGTTTCTTATGTCGATTTCTTTTACACATGAGAAATCAATTTCTGTGTGAAGATTTTGATCTCTCGACAGATTTTACGTTCCTTCACACCAAAAAAATCGATTTTTTTTAACAGATATCAAAATCTTCGAATCCGTATTTGAAGAGGGATTTACATGTGTACGAAATACGCACACCAAAAGAAAAAATTTGATCCCGGATCGAAATGTTATGCCCATAGAACACTTTGTATTTCAAATCAATCAAGGCATACAAACAAAATTGAACTATACATCAGATGTCACTTAACTATCTATTACAAGAATCATGCAATAAGCATCACAAGAGACATGCAATGGGTGTCAAGCTACAGTTACTGAAAAGCAGCGGCGACGCGTGCCTAAAAAATGTAGTCGTTCAGTTTCAAAATTCTTATTTGCAATGCCAAGAAGTCAAACAAGTCTTTTTTTATATAAAGGTACATTAGAATGTTTTTATAATAAATAGGTATGTGTTGATTAAGTACCAGCTAGCCGTTTTCCTCATTTCCTTCATTCCACAGTAAAAAAAGCTTTCCTCGTTCAAAAAATCAAAACTGATTTGAACGAAACCGTCCCTATGAACGACGCGCGTCTCATTTCTCATATTCGAAAAAATAAAATATTGGAATATGTACCTAAATAAATAAATAAACTACTTACCTACGCCCTAGCTACCCGTTTTCCTCATTTCCATCATTCTATATATTAAAAAAAAGCTCTACTCGTTCAAAACAGATTTGCACGAAATGCTCCCTACAACGAGCGAATTGTTTTTTTTTTCTGGTATGCTTTCTATGGGTTCATTTCGTTGCCAAATCGTATGAACGACTTGGGTAGATACTGATCGGTTGAGTGAAAGCAAAACAGTAGCAGGTAGCTAGTTCGTTTTGTTTTGTGTGGGTAGTTCAGAGAAGGAATGCACGAGTTGGAAAATGGAAAATATACGTATACATTAGATATAACTATAAGGAATGAACGAACAGTATGAGTATGAGGTGTGGGTTAATTAGATAGAAATTAAAATAATGTTGCCTGTAAGCTAGTCGTTCATGCACGACTTGAACAATATGACGCCTCGCCACTGCTGAAAAGCAAGTGGATGAGTGGGAGAGGAAAATAAGGGTTACGCAGGTAGTCCAATAAAGAAGCACGCTTTAAAAATTTCTAATAGCTATTCAAGATACAAAAATATTGAAACATTATTAATTCTTGGAAAATGAATTCATAGCCCAAATTCCTAAACGCAAGATTTGCAAAGCAAAACACCTGCAAAGCAGATATAGCAAATCAGGGGTGGAATCGCGTAAGGTGATAGTTGACTATCAATTCGTTGATAGTCGTTTTTGACTATAGCTGTCTCTATCATATCAATTAAGAATTATAGAGAGAGCGATAGTCAAAACGACAATCAACAAATTGATAATCAACTATCACCTTACGTGATTCCACCCCAGAATACGCATATGTAAGAGAATTGCGCAAGAAATGTTTGACATTTGCACAAATGCCTCTGCATTTGCGCAAGAAAGTAGCATCGATTGCATTTTGGGACACTCTGCTTAGCAGAGACTTTTGTATTTGCATTTTGGAACTGTTTGCTTAGCAGAATTTGCGCAAGATATGTGTTTAGGAATTTGCCCATATTGTCAACTGTTATTAGAAATCTAAGTACAATATTTTCAAATACTTTTTTTACACGATGCAGGTTTTCCTAAGCATCTTACAATCTATGAGATCACTTTTGACAAAGTTAGATTTTGTTATTTTCAGATGCGAAAACAATCGTTCCAGTTTTTTCATTCTAACTTCCTTTTTTCTATTCATAATTTCAAAAATTTGGTAGCTGTTTTCAATCAGCATTTGTATTCTTGTTTTGGTGTCTTGAAATTTTGTAATTTAGTTAAAATAAATAAATTAAGTAAATGTATATCTACATACTGAAAGCGGAAGAAGAAAATTTGTATAACAAAATAAAGCGCTTTGCAATCCCACTATTTTCTTTTCTGGCAAGAAGTCAACAAGTGCAGTAAATTATTGCACAAGTACACTGTCTTATTTTAAGACAAAAACATAATTAAACCAATATTTTTTTTTTATTTTCAAATACATATTCAATGACAAAGAAAAATGACCTTTCGTTTTCAATAAAAAAGTCAAATGCAAATAAAAATATTTGATGGCAATTAATTTTCCTGAGAGACGCTCTTTCTCAGTATCAATCATTTTAAAACTAGCTGCCACCTTAAGGTTTCTCACTGAGGGAGGTTACCAAAAAGTGGTTGTGAATTATTTTAACTTGGGGATTAGCGCAGCCAACATTAAGCATCATTCTTAAAGAAATGATACATTGTCTCGAGGAATATGTTTGCCTATTCTGCCCTAAAAAGTAGTTCAAAACATGTTTTACAACAGGAAAAGGTCTTTTAGCTTTAACGTCTATATTAATAATAATGTCCATGATTTTCAAATTTTTTCCGAGTTGTTTTTCATCCCGCTTCATATATGCAGTTTAAACATTTTAAGCTGCCAATCTTTTAAGTAAAAAACTTACTATGAAATCTTAAATATCATATTTTTAAACGAACAAACATCTTCCGTCAGTTTAATTTGTATATCTTTCAAAGATTCTTTTATATCAGTGAGCAATTCCTCTTAGAGCAGTTTCTATGAGACGCTTTGTATAGATGCACCGACCGCATATCCGTTTGGATAAACAACATCATGCAACGACAAAATCCTTACCATAATACCCTCAACGTCATTTAAACATTTCTATTTAAGGCCCCCACCGTGGCTTCAATGACATTTTTGGGTTTTGTCGTCATATGTACAAAGCGAATAATTGAGATATAGGCACATAATTGAAATCTCTCCGCGGTACACTCTACCTCTATGTCTTTTTTATCACCTTGATTCATAATACAATTTTGTATCCATTCCAGTTTGCCAATAGTTAGTTTATTCAAAGTAATTCTCCAACAACATTATTTTTTTCCGAAAGAAGGATAAGTTTTATTAGTTTGAACTTTAAAAATCCCAACATTATAATTTGGTATACACGCTTACTTTTATAACCAAAGAAAACGTGTCTTTATATCTTAGTTTGCCTTTTTAAAAATATTTTTCGGAAAAAAAGAAAAACATTTTACATTGTAGTTAATATAATATCCAATGTTGTTCTTGTTTTATTATTTGCTTAATAGAATTGCTTTACTTCAAACTGCAATTTATTATTTGTTTTCTGCTCCCTCATCTGTACAAAGGTAAAGAAAATTAAATTTGTTATTTGCTGAAAAGATTTACTAGATTAACCTTCTTCTTCCTCCACGTTTTCTTCATCAAACATTTCGTCCCTTAAAAAAAAAACACATTAGACAACAAATAAGATTTAAATTATGCTTATTCTTACTCGTTGTCATCGTCATCATCGTCATTCTCATCCTCAGGCTCAACTTCAATGTCAGGTACCAGATAATACTGCAATGGATTTGGCCACAGATCGTCCTTAATGAGTTCAGCTATTTCATCATTCACCGGATCACTGTTGTCAGTGAACCAGTCAAAGAATGTCTTATATTCGGAATTCCGTTTCTTTTTGTTATTGAAAGGTTTTGACAACAACTGCTTAAGTAGATTTTTGCCCTCCTTCCATTGAATTGATGTACTAGTCGATGATGGATGGTCGCTATTTTCTGCAGCTGCTAATAGAAAATATACTAGCATTATTTAAATGAAGATTTCATTTACATTATGTTCAATATAAGTCTGTGATGCATCTGCTTTAGAGATTTGGAAATGATTTCATAAACGGATCTTGAAACAAATTAAATTTACAGCTGCTTTTTAATATTTACATGATTAGAGCATGATCAAGGTTATATACGAGTATATACAGATCTTTTTTGTTTTCTAATTTATCGAAATTAGAATCTCGTGTTTTCTTTCTACTTTATTTTAAAATATTATGATGTAGATCCCTTGATAATAAAACAAAAAGTATCACAGTGACCATGAGGATATTAAAATGCGACCATTTTCTTCATGAAATTAAGACAGAGATATTATTAGAGCGTTTTTATTCATTTAAAGTTGAAAGAACTTGGGAATTTTAATTGACATATTCATAAATTGCTTTTATTAATTTGGGGTTCAGGGCACAATAGATCTTTAGGTCGCAGTGCAAACCCCCTTTCAATATTCATAACTTGAGGTCGACTGGCACAACTTTTGATGTTTCAAAGTAGGTACATTTTTTTATATATTTTCTTTAATATATTTAAATTGAAATGAGTAAGGATTAATTGCTCTACAATGATGGAGTGACAAGGCACTCTCGAAAAAACAAGTGGAAGAATTATCTTAATATCATCAACGGCGGTGTTCCAGTTCAAGTTAAACCGATATACTTGGAGATCACCTTAAGAGAGCATTGAATTATCCGGCTTTGATAATAGAGTGAGTATAGGCTAAAAATATAACCCACTTCCTCCAAGAGTATCTTTTTTGATAAAAAAAAATGACACAATGGCCTCTAATTTATTTCTTTTAAAAACTAAAAGGCCAAATATTCATATGATAGCATTCATAATGAGAAGCTCTATATGGTGATAACTGAACTCGCGAACTGATTCCGCTGTCGCGTGACATTATAAAATATGCTCTTACATATTCAAACTAGGGAAAAGCTCCTCCGAACTATTAAAAATCAAGCCCAGTGTTTTAGCAAGCGTATGAGTTATCATATCTCCTGGCATGAAAAGTGCTTCTCATCTAAGTTGTTAGCTTCTAAGGCAAGTTACACGATTGAACAGCACGTACAAATGATAAAACTGTATTATCAGAATGAGTGTCCGTTAGTGCAAACGTTGCGCGTGGTGGGCCATCACAGTCAACTCTTCAACGTTTGGTTGCCAATTTTGAGACGTAATCAATCAGTCAACATTCGCGAGGAAGTCGATTCCTTGCCGTACACAAAAACTAGACATTTTAACTTGGCGAATTTTGTGTCGTACAAGATCCAACTGACCCAAGAGATAAAAATTCAGGACCATAGATAACGTTGTTTGCTCGCTGACTTTTGGAAGATCCCAATTTTGGTCGAAAAATCATCTTTGCGATTTTTGCATGAATGGCTGTCCCACATTCTAGCAAAATTGTCGTATATGGGACGGCACCAACCCACGGCGGGCAACGTCATTGGTAAGTACTTTTTCGAAAACGAAGTTGTAGAGGGGATCACCTTCAATGGCAAGCGCTAAAGAACAATGATAACCAAGTTTTTATAGCCAAAATTGAACCATATAAACCTAGACGACATTTGCTTCCAGCACGACGTCGCTACATACCAAACAGCGGACGCCCCACAATTGCCATTTTGATTGAATGATTTGAAGGTAAGGTTATCTTTCGCAGAGGCAACGTGAATTAGGGGCACCAAACTCGATTTGGTCCCGCTAGACTTTTTCTTGTGGGGTTTCCTGAAGTTGCAGGTCTATGCAAATAGTCCATAATCGAAACATAACACAGGCCAGATTTGGTCCCGCTAGACTTTTTCTTGTGGGGTTTCCTGAAGTTGCAGGTCTATGCAAATAGTCCATAATCGAAACATAACACAGGCCATCGCCCAAATACAGCCGGATCTATGTAGAAGTCATTGTAAATTGGACCACTCGTTGCCGTGCAACCGTGAGAAGCCGAGGCGGGCATTGGTACAATATCCATATATTCCATAATGGCATGGGCCTTTCAAATAAAAATAGAACTTAGTTAATACATCACACACAGCTTTTTTTATTCCATTTCAACATCTACCCACCCTTATTGAAAAACCCTTTAATTTATTATTTTAGAGTTGAAAATCGGAAGTGGAAAATTTCAACTTTGAGCGAAGGAATGCAAAATCACAAGTTGAAAATAAAAATATTCAAGTTGTTTTATTTCCAGTGAAGCAACTGGCTAAGTAATGGCGTTAATTTTTCATATTTTTTTAAAAATTATATTAAACTGGTAGATGCCGCTATTTACAGATTATGGAAACAACGTTTTAAAATGATTCGCCCTACAACAAGAATTTTTGTGGAAAAGTTTACATTATATGTTTGAAGATGTACAGGGTGAGCCATCTAGTGGTTTATTTTTAAATGATAGGTTTTTTTGACACTGACAGCTGTTTCCCGCTCGAATTCTTGAACAACGTTGGGAAATATTCAAAACTTGTTTCCAAAGTGAGTGTTGTATAGCCCAAAGAGTGCGTTTTTTTAAAAGAAATTTTGGCCGAAATGAAACACCCACCGCGCCTGCTGTAAGCAAGTTTATGCAAACAAATCGGGAGACCGGTATGCTTGTGGACAATACTCAAAATCGCCGTTGTCGTACGGTGCACACAGACGAGAATGCTGTAGCCGAGAGTGTGAGACTCAATTCACGAACACCATCTTCCCATTGATCTCAAAAGCTCAACATTTCACGCACTAACCTAATGAGAATTCTGCACAAAGATCTCGGATTACAAGGTCTAATTGACTCAGCAATTGAAGGCGCACAACGACCTGCTTCGATATCGCTTGGCAAATTTGGGCCTTAGAGCAGCTTGAATTCGACAACGATTTTGGGCGAAAAATTATCTTTTCTGACGAAGCGCATTTACATCTCGGCGACTAGGTGTTATCAGCTGTCTTGACGATGTCAATTGGCCGCCTCGAGCTGGGATTTGACCCCTTTGGACTTTTTGGAAAAAGCCCAAAGAGCATCTATCAAAGCTGATATCACCTTTTTCATTGATAGCCAAGCGGCAATAAAAGCGATCTCTGCCATTAAAATCATATCGAAGCTTGTAAAACTTGCTGTCGCGAAGAGCTAAGGGCTCTTGGTACACAGCACAACATTAGGCTCTGTTGGGTTCCTGGTCACAGTGGTGTCCCAGGTAATGAGGCGCTGACGTGCTGGCAAGAATAGGATCAACATTTGATATTAATCAGGCAGACACAACAGTTCACGTCCCACCCTGTAATCTTAAACGGGTAATCGAGACAAAAGTTTTAGCTATAACAAACAAGAGATGGAACTCGCTCGATGCCTGTCTTATAGCCAGAAAACTACGACGTTATCATCCAACTGAGTAAAAAAGTCTCTTTCTCGTCTCTTAAGCATCGTCACCGGTCACAACCAACTCGGTTACCACAAAAAAAATGAAGATGGACGACTTATGTAGATGATGCGGTGACGAGGAGATACATGAGGACACTCCTCTCACTACCTGTGTCACTGCCCTGAGCTATATCATCTGAGAAACAGGCACCTAAGGAGACACTTCCTTAACGACTTTTGGAGGATCTCTCTGAAATTCCAAGCAAAATCTTATTGAAATTTATTAACGATACTAAATGGCTTAAAGATTCCTAAACTCTGAAAATCGCTTAAAAATAATCACATACGATAGTGATAGTGCGAACAAAAATGGCTAACGATGCACGTGTTTCTTGCTGGAGTGGCAAGAAATGGAGAATGGGCACTTCGCTTATACACCAGCGATTGCCACTACTCCGGTGAACACGAGCGTAAGTGATTTGATGGGGCCACCTCTTCCTACGATTGGTAAAATCCTCTTAGAGAACTTTATCAGCAAAACTGACCAAACAAACGAACATATACACCAATCAGTGACATATCAGACTCATCTTCCAGATGTTGCAAGGAGCCTATATGCTCCTACATTTCTTCAATGACTTAGAAGTACCCTTCGACATTTAAGGCTATAGATTGCTAAAACTCATCAACACCCTTAAAGAAACTTAAATGGCATAAGATTATCATAGGTTTCAATACAAGGGAGTCACAAGCCCTAGGATATCACAACGGATCAACATTGATCTAAGTGTGACGTTAAAAGGATCAACTGTCAGCCCATTAACCTAACCTATCTATCAAAACGTTAAGTAAAAAAAACGGTAAGATGTATGATATGGGGTTGTATGCACTCTTCCAGGGTTGTGGTGTGCACTTAAGTAGAGGGTCGAATTACAACACAATCCTAAGTTCAAATATTGAATGATAGCCTTGACTCATCGGTAAGCAAATGGAGTAAAGGACTTTCGGACAATGTTTTTCAACAAGACAATAAAAAAAAGACTGGTTACCCCACTCCCCGGATATGAACCCCATTGAACATCTTTGGGGAATCCTTAAACGCAGGGTTTCATCTTGGGTTAATTGCGCTAGGTCCATGGATGAAGTATGACATAGAATGGAAAAATGAGTTGCAAATTATTAGCACCGAAGAATGCTTAAATCTTATTCATAGCATGCTAAGAATTAAAGCTGTTTTAGCTGCGAAAGGAAGACATAGAAAATATTAATTTACTTTAATTTCGCATTAATGTTTATAACTCACAAAACTGATCGAATTCCAATTTCCCCATTGTGAACTTACCTTATGTTATTAGTTTAATTTTCAATTAATAAAAAATAATTATTATAGAAGTACTATGTGACAATATAGCATTCATTTCAATATGAGAACATTGAAATATTGATACTTATTCGATCGAATATGTGAGTTACTGTATGTTGGAAACTAAATACTAAGTTTGCTAGGCGGAATTTTTCTAGAAAAAAACTCAAAATATATTTTTTTTCGAATATTTTATAATACAATATTGTTTTAAATTTAAAGGATTTCCTGAACAAAAATTTTGGTTAAAATTGATAGAACCGTTAATGAGAAAGTTGAAAATAAAAATCGGTTCCATGACAGGTAAATTTAAATAGTTAGTCAATTTCTATAATAGCAAAATCGTTAGAGCCGTTTTCGAGATTAATAAGATTTTGTATAACAGCTTTATTAGAGGTACTAGTTTTGGAGCTAAAAAAAATCGATTTTTCCTCTAGGGAATCACCGAATACCCTTCAGGGTCGAATTTAAAGAAAATAGCTCCAGTGGTTTAAGCAACATGTCGAGGTAGACATAAATTCTTACAGTAGTTTGCCAAATTATTAGACCCAAGCGAAAGAAAAAAATAATTGAACGGAAAAATAACATTATAATTTTCTACATGTTTACTTTATAATTGAAATTGTTACTACTCTTCATTGTTAAGACTATTTTTTGACTATAAAATAATCTGTAAAATAAAGCTTACACCAAATGCAACACGCCACATTTCTCTTGTGGAAGTCATTTTATGCGAAAATTTAATACGGTGTTTTCATATTTAAAGTTGTTTTATAGTTAAAATTTATGGCAAGTATGAGTGCTAGATCTTTCGTACTTTATATTTATTTAAACTTAAAACAAAAAAAAAAGTGTGAGTGCCAGGACTCACGGTTAAGATGTGTAAACATCAACGTTCGTCCGAGTGCCAAATTTTTGTTATCGAACGTACTCAATAAACATACAATGCAATCGTACTATTTAGTTTGTGACTTTAGATATGTATGTACATAATACATATATTCAAATGGAAGCCACTTTTTTCCCACAATTTAACCCTTTCACTTGTACTTAAATCTAAAAATATCTCTACTATGTGATATGTAGCTTTACACATAGAAACTATAGACATCTATGATTATTACTTATTAAAAAACAGAGCCTTTTAGTCAAAACACAAACCTTTTAGTTGCTCGAACCAAGCAGTTGCGAACTGCCGTGTCGGCACTTATTCATTTCACACAACCCAAAAACCTTATCGACAATATGCTTCGATGAAGTAGTTCATGGCGTGTGTTAGGAGTAAGTGGACTCCGCTGCGTAACGTAAAGTTTGTTTGACTTATGTTTAAACAGGGATGTTGCTTTTTGCACTTACATATATTCAAACAGGGATGTTATCTGATAGAAAATATACTGTTTTTACACGAATCCGATTTTAATCTCTGTTTCTCTTTTGGCTTAATTTCGAGTACATCAGTGCTTTTAAACACAGCGATTTTTAATGTAAGTTAAATTTGTTCATGCAAAAAGGAGACATCTTTTCACACTCCTTACTCTACTCAGTTAAGTGAATTTCACTGAGCGAACGCCAAATATAAAAAAAGAAAACCACAAAGAAGAATGAACGGTAACTCCGCCTTTTTCTCAACCTCAGCAATTGCGTTTAAAGCTAGATATACATTGTTCAAATGCATGACAAGCACGCGTGTAAGTATATTATTGAAAAAGTCACACATATAGATCGGATGTAGGCTTGAAGAAAAATCCAAATCCTTTCAATCTAGCGTACTGCATAGAAATATTGTATATGCAAGATTGATGATTGATCATGCATTTATTGGTTCATTTGCGTATAGTACGTCGAAGATATGAGAACACAGCACAGCATAATAAGCACTTATTAAAATATTAAAACACCAAACGAAAATTATATGATGAAATGGACAGACAAAATAAAACAAATTACTCGGATAAAATTTAAAAAAATCTCAAAGAAATTCGTAAAAACACAATTTTACAGAAAAAAAACTCACAAAGGGCAACGTCCTCTTGCCACTGAAATAATAGACTTGCACGTGCTTGTCATGCATTTGAACAATGTATATCTGGCTTAACGCCGTCAACAAATATACTTATCATGCAGCGAAAATGTCAAAACTTTTTTTTTTGACAAGCCACTAGATGGAGAGTTCATCTTATCAAAGTCAAACCAATCCTTTAATTTTTTTTAGGTTTCTGTACTTTATCTTACTCCCTTCGTCAGAGATTTATAAACCGATTGACATCATTTCCACCTTGTAATGGAATTATAAGTGGCAAAACCTAATTTTTTTAATCCATTGAAGTTCGCAGTCATCATTCAGTTCATGGCTTGAGAGATGGAGAACGATCTATATTTTGATATAGTGAATGCCAAAAGTATACTTTGATATAATAAAGAATATTTAATTCGATAATTAAAATAATTATATGGTATATGACAGATATAGATGACAAATTAAATTTTGACGTATCGAGAATATTTCGTTGTAGATGTCAACTGATTGCCCTGAACAACATTTTAAATGGTTTTTGGAACATTTTTTTAAGTTTTTGATTTTTTCGTAAACGGTACAACCGATTTTGATCGTTTTTTTATGCTAAAGCTCCTCAAAAGTTTGAGTATTACTTTTTTTGTATTTAGAAACAAAATTCCAAATTTTTTCTAGAAAGACAAAGATGCAAAATTTTAGTCGAATTAGTACGATATTAAAGCTGTTTTACAATGAAACTTGGTTAAAACGACGATTTTGCAAATACATAAGAGCAAGTTCGTGCGACCCAATCGTACATTTTATTTAATGTCAATTCTGAAAATACATTTTTGGGAGCATAAAATAAAATTTAATTGTCCATCACTAACGTGAACTGGATTTGTTTAAAAAACATTGAATGAACACACTATGAAATCTTTCGTTAATGGATTGAATTTAGTTCTAGCCAGCAATGGAAAGTAATAAAATCGAGATTGCAGTACTCAAAGTTTCCAATAGGCGCGTTTTATTGGTAATCTATATCTAGCGCAGTAATACAAGCACCAAAAAAACGCTTTATTCACTCTTTAACTCACTCTTCCTTCCTACTTGTTGAATTAACTTACACGGATGTGTTCGAAAGATCTGTATCTCGTTTTAAGCTGGAGTTGAAATATTCATGAAAATGCAGATCGAGTTGATTTAGAGTTTTTCTCACTGCTAAATTTGATTTAAAACTTACAAAAGTGCGAAAATATATATTTTTTCTACAATCTACTCAAAATGTTCTCACAAATATGTATTGGAGTATTGGAGAAAAAAAACATTGTACTCAATAAAATAATATTGGCGCAAAATTTTAAACAGCCTCTTATTAAGGTAGTAGTATTATACTTCTAATATATTTCCTAACTTTAAAGTAGTTTTCTAACTTTAAATATTTTTTAACTAATATCATCCTAAGGCTAGGAGCGCACATTCAATTTTTAGTTGCACAACTGTTTGGATACTTATAGAAAACAGATGAACAATTTGGTTGAATGTCCGCGCAGGTGCATATAATTATATGTTACACAAAATAGCGAACTCATTTTAGGCAATCGTTTTGTTTGTGTCAAAACATAAGCTTTTTAGTTTCTTGAACCAAACAGTTAAGAAACCGCCTAGCCTAAGGCAATTTTTTTTAATAAATTGATTCTGAGCAACCTTAAAACAATGGTAGTTCGTGAAAAAAACTAAGAAAACAGACCTATTTTGACGTTTTTAAATGTTAAAGAGTCATATGAAGTTAGAACGATACTAACAAAATAAAATAGGTACCTATTCTGAGAGTTTAACTTCAATAAAAGTGTAGAGAAAGTATGATGCTGTGTCTGATTAAAATTTTGCAAAATCGTTGTCTTAACCTAGCTCCATACTAAAACAGCCTTAACATCGTATTAATTTAACTAAAATGTGCAATTTTTCAGTTGTTATATAAATTCAACATAATGCCGCAATTACATGACATTTTTGAACAAATGCCAGTGAACTGATAAAATATATCAATCGAAACCAATCGCCTTCGCGTAAATTGATTCAATATTTTATGACAAAATTAATGGCAGTAGTGTAAAGCCGGAATTATGGTATGAATTAAATTTTTGCATTTGAAAAAATATTTGTTCTGTAAGGCATATACCTACTCTAAGCTTTATATACATACCTTACATTATAATATACTTTATACCTAGCTCTAAGTATACTTTTTAAAGCTTGTTATTTTATTATTCTTAATATTGTTGTTTGATGAAGAATACAAAATATATATATTTAGATTAATTTGTAAACCTTTTATTTCAATATAAGAAGACCTGTTATAACTCAGAAGTGGGATAAGTCAAGATTAAAGATTAAAAATTGAATATTGAAGATGGAATTGAAAGAAAAAAAAATCCGAAAACTACATATAAGATATACCAAGCAATGGCGATAAGCCAAGATTGAAAATGGAAATTGATTGAAAATTGAAGATTGAAAATTAAACATTGAAAATTGAAGATTGAAAACTGAGGATTGAAGATTGAATTAAAAAAAAAATCCGAAAACTATAAGATATACATATGTATGTATAAGAATATGTCACAATAAAAGTGAATTGCTTGCATGCTATGAAACAAACAATGTGGAAGTTCCGGCAACTGCAACAGTAGCGCAACTTTGAGATTTTCATATAAAAAAAAAATAGAAAAAATCTGCACTAGAGTAAGAAGAATCTTCTGAACAAATTGAACTTATTGAAAATTATGAAAATTTCGAACATTCCGAACATTCTGAACATTCCGATAATTATGAACATTCCGAACATTCTGGACATTCCGAACATAATGAACATTTCGAAGATTACGAACATTATGAACAATTATGAACATTATGAACATTCCGAAGATTACGAACATTCCGAACATTATGAACAATTACGAACATTATGAACATTCCGAAGATTACGAACATTCCGAACATTATGAAGAATTATGAACATTATGAACATTCCGAAGATTACGAACATTCCGAACATTATGAACAATTATGAACTTTATGAACATTCCGAAGATTACGAACATTCCGAACATTATGAACAATTATGAACATTATGAACATTCCGAAGATTACGAACATTATGAACAATTATGAACAATCCGAAGATTACGAACATTCCGAACATTATGAACAATTACGAACATTATGAACATTCCGAAGATTATGAACATTCCGAACATTATGAACAATTATGAACATTATGAACATTCCGAAAATTACGAACATTCAGAACATTATGAACAATTATGAACTTTATGAACATTCCGAAGATTACGAACATTCCGAACATTGTGAACAATTATGAACATTATGAACATTCTGAAGATTACGAACATTCCGAACATTATGAACAATTATGAACATTATGAACATTCCGAACATTATGAACTATTATGAACAATATGAACATTCCGAAGATTCTGAACATTCCGAACACTAAGAATTGAACTTATTCAAAGCTATGGAAATTCCGAAAATTCTGAACATTCCGAAGATTCTGAACATTCCGCAGATTCTGAACATTCCGAATAATCCGAAAATAATGAACATTCCGAACAACCCGAAAATTCCGAACATTCTGAAGATTCCGAACTTTCTGGACATTCCGAAGATTCCAGACATTCCGAATATTCTCAAGATTCTGAACATTCTAAACATTCTGAACATTCCGAAGATTCTGAAAATTCCGAACAATTAAAAAATTTAGAACATTCCGAACATTCTGAACATTCCGAACAATCCGAAAATTCTGAAAATTTAGAACATTTCGAAAATCCAGAACATTGTGAACGACTTTTTTTATGAAAATAATATAATTCCGAAGAATATTACGGAGTTGAACGATGAAGAAGCTTTCATTAAGCTATAAAAAAAAATCAATATTAAATTCTTTATAATTTATAAATCGTTATGATCGGGACGATCGTCAGGTTGGCCGAGTTGTAAGGCATATACCTACTCTAAGCTTTATATACATACCTTACAATATAATATACAAAAACAAAACAAAAAATTGATTTTTTTTTCAAAATTCAAAAAAAATATTTTTCTTAAAGTTTTGAAATGCATTGTTTTTAAACTTTTTAGAAGCTTCTCTCTATGAAATTTTATTAAAATCCGTTGTGTTGATAATGAGAAATTCAAAATTTTAAAAAATCATTCTATTGTAGGTACAGTCAGTAATATCTTGTTTTCAAAATTGTTTGTATTAAATTACAGATATTAAAAAATAATAGAAAGAAAAAAAATTTAAGCAAAATTCTCGGAACCGTTTTCGAGAAAAATACGATTTTCGAAAACCATTTTTTAACATTTGTATGGAGGGTACCGTTATTTTTAGGTAAAATAAATTTATTTTTCTAGATTATTTTTCCAAACTTTTATTTATCAAGTTTTGAAAAAAATTGAGCATGGGGTTTTCGAAATGTGTTTTCAAAAAAAAATTTTTAAAGTTTTTTTAAAAATCCAAAAAAATTTTTTTGGAAAATTTGAATACACAATAATATTCAAACTGCTGGGAAGCTTTAGCATAAAAAAAAATGATCAAAATCGGTGGTACCGTTTTTGAGAAAATAAAAAACAAACAAAAAAAAATGCTCCCAAGGGGGGTACCAAAACTACTCAAGGTTTAACTAAATTAAATTTTTTGATTTTTTTTTTAAATCGTTGGGACAGTTTTTGAGAAAAAAAAAATATTTATAAAATTTCAAAAAAAAAAAATCGTATGGCAGGTACCGTTATTTTTGGTCTTAAAAAATCAAATCAAAAAAATCCGGGGGTAAAAAATTAAAACGAATATCTACCAAGTTTGAAGAAAATCGGCCGAGCCGTTTAGCTGTAATCGAACAGACAGAATTGCCAGACCCACTTTTTTCGTCTTCGCTATCATCGTAATGTCAACTTTGATCAAAATCTCGAGTTCGATTTTTTTTACGAACGCATAACTTGCCTTATAGTACCTATAAGTCGCAAGTAAAAATGGACCTATGGATGACTTTAAGTCCCATAAGAAAAAGTAGCACGCTCGACGCTCAAAGAACAGATCGCATAATCAGGAATGTTTGCCTTAAAAACAGAAAATTGCCAGTACGTTTGCTGACGAAAATAATTAAAGTCAACATAACGCCCTATTCAACAGCGCTCGACAGAAATCAAGTTAATCGCAAGGAAACCTGCTCGAAAGCCAAGACGAACGCCTGCAATGATTAAGAAACGGCTGGAATGAGCCCATAAGTACAAACATTTAACTATAGAAGATTGGAATTAGTTATTGTTACTAACCGTTTATTTTGATTAAAATAATAAAACCAAAAAAATCAATTAATCACAGGTTTGCTTGCCGGAAGAATCAGTTTTTTCAAGTTTTGACTGAAAAAATAAAATTTGTGATTAGAAGATCTGGCGAACAAAACAAACAAGAGTGCATTCTTCCAACAGTTAAGCATCCTCCATCCATAATGGTTTGGTTTGTAATCTCAGGGAAAGGAGTTAGTCTTTATGTTGTGGAAAATACCGTGAGGCAAGCAAAAAACAGCTTGTAGACGTTTTGATGCCAGAAATTCGGAAGTGGTTTTCTGTATTGAAGCTCCAATATTCATGCACGACGGTGCTCTTTGACATAAAACCTACGACTTTTTTCAATAAAAAAAATAAAAGCATTGGCCTGGATATGAATTTCATAGAAAATGCTTGGGAGATTCTTAAGCGCAAAGCTGCAGAAAACCTTATAACAACCAAAATTGAGCTTGCGAAAAAGCTTAAGGAACAATTCAATCGTGTATTAAGAGTATGCATGAAGAATAAAGGAGCTTGAGCCTAATAATATGGCAAATTACTGTACAGATGACAGACGGAATTGCCGGAGCCACGGAGCGATTGAGCGACGCAAAAAAATTAACACTTTAAATTGTATAGAGGTTGCCACATAAGACCTGAGCGACTTGTGAATATTTTAAACGACAGAGCGACGTCGCTCAATCGCTCAGTCACTCGTTGCTCAGTGCGTGGCCGAAGCCTTAGAAGTTACCTATGTATAGACCATCTCAGTTAAATATATTTGGCATTTATAAATAAAATTCCATATTGTGATTGTCGTGATCAGTAATCGAAATGTTTGATGAATTGAAAAATCAAAATTGTTATTGCAATTTTACAATATTCACCCCGATTACCGATGTCGTAAACGACAGCGAAATATACGACCTGACACGATCTGCATTCCATAAGTCGTTTCCAACTTTTGTCACTCGTTTTGTTGTCGTCTGCAAATGTCAAACGTCGTTGAACACTTTCGTTTTGCATTCTGTAAGACGAAAAAATACGACGACTAAGAAAAAAAACGACGATATCTCTCGTTCAAAAATTTACAGACGACAGAGACATAGAAGGTCGCAAAACTGCAAGTTTTCTAATTTATTTTATCGAATTTTTGTACGATAAATAAAACAAGTACATATTTGTCTATTTTTGTTGTACTATACTATATACTAAAATGTTGTAATTAACAAATGAAAACCAATTCCAGACGCTCGTAGATCTGATGAAGAGGACGAGCAGTTAGGGTTTTTTTTTAAGGGGATACAAAAAACGTCCTCCAGTAAGAGATATTTTGAATCGCTTATTCCATAATTATAGACAAATTCTTAATGTTTTTGCTCTTATTATGTTTGAGGCGAAGAAGAAAATAATCCGCAATTTAAAGGAAATAAAAGCAGCTAGGGAAGAGGTTAAAATCAAGTGGAAATTTAATCACTTATAATTTATTAACATGGGATGGAAAGAAAAGAAACTAATAAATGTAATATATTTCAACACTTATCATTTTAATTACTTATTTATTTTTTAATAATTAAAAAAAACTGCATTTGTTCATTAATTGAACATCGAGCAATAATAAGGGTATTCATGTAACGAGATAATTTTCCGCTTTGTAGAAAGATATAACTTTCCGCAGCATGTTTTCATGAACACCCCCTAAGAAATACTTGCGTAAATGTGGGAAATATTTTGTGAAATGTCGAATTAAAAGTCAAAATCCATACTTCTTTAGTTTACGAGGTTTATTTCTGCACTTTCCGTAGCAAATTTGTGAGATAATTTTATGAGATTTGCAGAAACTTTTTCCCATACAAATTTTGACAGCTCGTTTCTGCCGAGATAAAATTATCTGGTTTACGAGGGTTTTCCGCGCTTATATGAATACCCTTAATATTGTATGTAGAATGAATGATGATTTTATTAAGTCTTTAGATGTCTTTTACAAGGTTGTTTCATCTATCTTTAACAAAAGTGGTTGTAGCGTATGGACTTCTTTAAAAGTCTTTCTTTATCTAGAGTTAAGCCTCGTGGTATGTCAATTTATATATAAGAATATAGTTTTGTTCTGCTCGTGCTCATGAGCGTGAAACGAAAGTTTCGTTTATTGTATGTGGACTTTTCTTTGAATTTGACAGATGTTTGTTACTTTTTCATTTTTTAAATCTGTTACAAAATCATCGCTTCGAAGAAATTATGGAATGCCATTTAAAAAACGAGATGACAGAGAAAATGAGAGACGTCGAAAAAACGACACGACATAGGTAATTGGGGTGATTGAAAAAGTGTGTATCATCGAAGATATTTTCAGGTTTTGCTCTTTGCTAATTTAACATGAGTCATTTCCTTCAGCAAGGATATTTTATCACACCATTATCAGTATCATATCCTTTAACCCTTTACTGCACAAGAAGCCATATATGGCTTTTGATTTCTAAACGTCGACTACTGCGATTTTGTAACTGCCACTGGAAAAGAACCGTTTTGACTGTTTAGAATGGATCTTTGTTTATATGTATTTGGTTCTCCTTTTCTTTGCACAAGCGCAAATAAGCGCAGTCAAATTTAACAGTGCGCGCAGCGAGTGTGTAGACAAAAAGTGTAGAAAAAAAAGTTAAATCTTTTATTGGCTAAAGAAGAATTTGAAGGCTGTTTTATTTTTTTTCTGCGAGATTGAATATTGGTAAGTGAAGTTTAAGCAAAAAATATTCAATTATGTGTGTAGAAATGAAGACACAACGCGTTTTTGACAACGTCCATATATGGCTCCTTATCCAATCACAACAATATTCAATTTTTTAAAGGATGCCATATATGGCTGCTTGTGCATTCACAACGAAATGGATATATGAGATTTTCGTTTTTTGTTGCAGTAAAAAAACAATGATCTCGTCAAATTCTTTCTACGGGAAAAGATTTTGTGATGTTCCCGGTGATGGAGCCCAAAGTGAGGATGAAATCCTCGAATCTGAGGGTGAGCAGGACATGGAGATGGATTTCAGAGAACACATACAGGTGCCAGAAACCGATGAAAGCGACTACGATTCTGATGATGAAAAACCATTATCGACATTAAAGCCGAAAGAAAACAAAAAGAGGGAAAAGGTTACATGGAGGAAAAAGTCGCGGGCTTCATTCCAGGAAAATGATTATCCTTTTTTAGGGACCAAAGGCCTTCCAGAGGAAATGTCATCTTTAGAGACCCCTGCTGATTTTTTTTCTTTTCTTTTCACGGGAGAATTGTTTGATATGATTGTTGAAGAATCCAACAGGAAAGCTTTACAAGAAAATAATAATAAGCCAGTCAACATTTCTCGAAGTGAAATGGAACAAGTTGTCGGTATATCTCTGTTCACGTCCCTCATCAAATTGCCCTCTACCAGACGGTATTGGAATTCTCAACTAGGACAATCTTTTGTTTATGAGACTATGCCGTGTAGGCGGTGGGAGGAAATAAAAAGATGTCTGCATTTCGCTGACAACGATAAATTTGTGAGGTTTAGCCAGCCTGGACACGACAAGCTTTTCAAAGTCAGACCACTTTTAAATAAACCAAATAAATATACCAAAGGAAGAACACCTTGCAGTGGATGAGCAAACAATTTCCACTAAGTGTCGACACCATCTTAAGCAGTATAACCCCAAAAAACCACATAAATGGGGGTATAAAAACCTCGTTTTGAGCGGAATATCATGATTCAGCTATGACTTCGATTTATTCGCAGGAGAACAGAGTAACGTTATTCCGGAAGGTTGTCCAGATTTGGGTGTTAGCGGAAACGTTGTGTCCAGGTTGGTTTCAACGGTGCCAAGACATATGAACCACAAAATTTATTTTGACAACTGGTTTAACAGTCCGAAACTGCAGGTACATTTAACCAAAGCTGGTCTTCTGCCATTGGGAACGGTGAGGCTAAATAGAGTCACCAATATTGACGTGCCAAATGAAAAGGAAAGAAAGAAAATGGGACGAGGAAATATTATCGAAAAGATGGCAAAAATTGAAGGCGTGGACGTTTCTTTTGTTTCCTGGTATGACAACAAAATTGTAAACATGCTTTCCACTTTTGTGGGGGCAATCCACCAACAAAAAAAAGGAGGTACTCAAAAAAGGAAAAAAAAAATACATAGAGGTTGACTGCCCCATGATTATAGATGAATATAATAAATATATGGGTGGTGTTGACCTAATAGACTCCATGCTCGGTCTATGTCGAATTGACATACGATCCAAAAAGTGGTACATAAAAATATTTGTCCACTTTTTAGATTTGTGTGTCGTTAACGCATGGATTTTGTGGCGGCAGAAAAGCGACATACATATGCCCCTTTTTGACTTTAAGCTGGCTTTAGCAGAACACCTGTGCAGAAGTAAAAAAAAAATTGAAAAGGGGTCGCCCAGCTTCAACTTCAAACACTCCAAAACGCCAGAAGACAACCATTGAATCAAATCCCTCGTGTTTGTTTTTTTATTCATTAAGCCGTTGAACTGAATTTGCTTTTTTTTTATTTTGTATGTATCAAAATATGTGTAACTGCACAAGCAGCCATATATGGCAGAAGTTATTTTGCTTGAAAAACGTGTTACTGCACAAGCAGCCATATATGGCAAAAATTTATAACTTTTAATAAAATTTGTTTAAACAATTTTTTTCTGTTTTAGTCTCTTAATTGCACAAAATGGAAAACAAAAACGCCTCTTTTCTTTTTTTTTTTTCGTTTTGGATCATGGTGCGTGCAGTAGAGGGTTAAGCAAGTTTCTATAAAGAGCTGAGTCGGTACAAATATCCTAGTAAAAACCAGAACTTTGCTCTCAATTGTGATAGTGCCGCCGAAAAAAAATATATATAAATAATGTTTCACAATTTGACATAGAAATCATCGATTTGGAGTGGATTCGCGAGAATTTTTTGTTTTTAGTTTCCCCATCTCCAATGGATCTTGCGTTTCGCAAATGTTTGTCACACTCCAAATTGATCTACTACGTTTAACATAACCTTGAAAACGTAACAATTTTTTGTACGCTACTGGCTAATTGAGAGCAGTACTACCATCGTCTGTAAGATTACACTGAAATAAATATCTACTAAACGCTATTATTTCTAGTTTTGCATCAATCAAATGGAGAATTTACAGAAACATACATATGAAAATAAATATTTACTTATGTATTTTTTTGGTAGGTCCAAATGTCTTGATTCGAATAAAAAATATTCGAGTAGAAAATTGTAAAAAAATCTTAACGAGACTGTACCTAGAAAGCTAATAATTTAAGCTACCCATAGCAAGTAAAAAAATAAATTTTGATAGAAAAAAAATTGTAAAAATTTATAAAAACAAATTCGTGTCGTCAGATACTAAGGCGAACATACATTTTATATAGATCATCAACTGTTTATACACACAATTCAATTCGTATCACAAAAGTACAGTCACCTTCTCACGACAAATAATATGCATTACTTTCATGTTATGCTTTAAATTTTGTGCAAAAGAAATCTTACCGCCAGAACCCAAATGGAACTCTTTAGTGAGGACTTTGTTCTCGAAGTAAGGATTTTCGTCAAAGTGGAAATTTATGCGGTAACCCGACTTTATATCTTCAAACTCCTCCACCTCGAGTTTAGTCAACGAATGCAGACAATCTTCTTCTTCTTCATCTAAAATTCCCGAAACTTGAGGGTGGTTGATGAACTGAAATAAATAAAAAACAAGGAAAAAAAAACATTTTCAATGATGTGTCTGCTTTTAAAAAACAATAACGCAACGAAATATGTAAGCAAAACTAAAAAAAAATTAAAACAAAAAACGTGCGCAATAAATTTTCCACCCAAAGCCATCATAACGGAAGCATGCGTGCAATGGCTGTTGTAGATGTTCGAGGGATTTTCTAGGACTCACCGCTGTAACCCAGAAGTTTGGAATACGCTTAACCAACTCGCTGCGCTTTTCGTAACAAGGTTTACGTAGTTTGTTATATTTTTGTTCGACTTTCAGAATTTCTTCGCTGGCTTTTTCATTCAGGGCGTCAATTTCATTCTGACAAGCATCAATCAATTCTAGTGCTTCTGATTCATCCTCGTTTGGTGTATCGTCGGCGGAGATTTTAGCGCGTTTTGCTGGTAGGCTAGACATATTTGCTTTCAATTTATTAGTTAAAATGGAGGTTTTTGTAAATATAAATGCTTATTTTCAATTAATTGTGATTTATTGCTAGGATTGAATTAAAATTTCCACAACTGTTGCAAAGAATAAAAATGCCGGTTCGGCTTCACTTTTTGATTTCCCGTATTTCTGCGAATAGCGAGTACGTCAAAAATTTAACGATCGTTTAATATTTTTGCAAAGAAAATGGCCGTCCACTTGACGATAAGATGAATGCATTCAGAAATAATGTGTTCAAATGGACGCAGTCGGTAAATGTTTTCCATGTTCGAAATAGTTGGATTACTAAAATTTAAATTTGAAAATTCATTAAAGATGGCGCAAAATAAAACTATGTTTCCATCAAACTCTTATCCGTTTTGCCTCAATTTTCCAAAACGTAAGAACGAATTTTCACACGCAGTTTTTTTATTCGATAGATAATCACTAAAACACACTATTTATCACAATCTTAGAGTGAGGAAACAATTATTTCTATTTTTAATTAATTTTTAAAGTTTCACTTTTTGATACAAATTGAATACAATAATGGCAGCGAACCACATGAAAAACTTTTTTTTTTTGCTTTATTTTGAGTTTCTCCTTTCTTTCTTTGGTACAGTGATGCTATACGCGCTGTGAGGTTAAAACCGAAAAAGAATATTATTTTTTTTTAGGATTTAGAGGGGTTTCCTCACTCTAATATTTTAATCCTGTTCTATTGAGACCCATATCTAACTGTAAAAAAAAAAAATCAAAACTCAACTCCTGCTTACGTTTTGGAAAGTCGCCCCCCCGTTTTGATTAAATAAATAGCAAAAAGATGATTTTTTTTTCACTCAAAAACAAAACAGTTTTTTCTGATTAAAACTTTCTTTTAATTAGTACGATGTAAAAGTTGTTTTAGTATGAAAGTAGGTTAAAACTTTCTCTAGTCTTTTATTAAAGTTCGAAAATGGTTAAAATTGAGAATTACAGCCCGATTCTCCCCAAAGTCAGTGATGCCTCACAAGTCACAAGAAGAGGTGAAAATGATTTTGTGACTTTTTCGAATTCTGCCGCTCAGTCACAACTTGTGAGAGTCACAAAAACAATCGAAACTGTGATCTCCCTTAGAGCAGGTCACAACTCATAAATTTTTAAAGTTTCTTGGATTGAAATTCAGTAAGAAAATTTTCTAGATTTGTGCATAATTGTGAGTACACAAAAATGGAAGTGGACTTTGTTCTAGTGAATATTTTTGCTGATCTTTCCCACAAAAAAGAAAAGTAATATTATTACATAAACAAAAATTTCTTTAAGAAACTAATCGTATCAAGAAGTTTACAGCGTCGACGGCTTTAAGAACATTGAGGCTCGTATTCACCGAGCGCTCCTAAACGGCTCTTAACTTTACGAGGCTCTTAACTTGAAATTTCTGTGGGGTATTCACCAAACACTCGCAAGTGTTTTTCGAAGTTCGAAAATGAGAGCCACTCTCTCTTGTTCAGGCATACCCAAACTGTGAAATGTTGTGGAATGTTGGTCTTGACAGCAAATGGATACTCTTCTACTTGGCATTGCTCACATGGATTCGAGTCAAATGCGTGCGTGGCACACGCACAAGCGAACAAACTTTCGAAGAGAGCGCTCGTAAGTTAGGAGTGGTCGGGACCACTCCTAACTTTTAAGAGCGCTCGTAGATCTTCACTAATATTGCTTGGTGAATAGGCTTATGAGCTTCTTAAGTTATGAGCGCTCGGTGAATACCGGCCTGAGAGATACAAATGATCCATTCGCTATCCAAAACAATACCAGCCGTATCTATAAGATTTTCTTAAACTGCATCTTAGAGGTTATTTAGTTAAGCATACTTAAATATTTAATTTGGCTTTAAATGACGAAACTTCAATTCGTATCTATAATCGATTTTTCATTGGTACTTAACTAAACAATGGTTGTGTCACGTAACGTAAAAGAATGTGAAAATCTAGTACAGAAAAAAAACAAATGCTGCTTCATTTTATACAACACAGCTGTTTTGTGACACCTTCTTTCAGTAAATAATTGGAAGACACATTTTTTTATCTGTGAAATCAAAAAAAAAATGGCTATCTAACACACACCCACACCCGCCGCCACAAATAAAAGAAAAAGATCTGAAAATTGAGATGCCTCCTACAAGGAAACTTTTTTATTTTAGAATTTGCAATAATACACTACAAAACAGAATTATTTTATGCACAGATTGGGCGTTTTCCTAAATGCAGTGTTGCAGCGTATAATGAAATTTGATGCTTTTTTTTATTAACTTGCTTCAATAAAATAACGTTATTAAATACGAATTCTAAATTTTAGAGTTTTTTTTTAATGAATTGTACAAGTAAATTTCAGAGTGAAGAAAAACGTTGCAAGGGCATCAAAATCCACGATGCGCTGCAACACTGCATTTAGGAAAACGCCTATTCTCTTCAAACAACGAGGAAGAAAGTGTCGATATAAACACTTCAAAGGCTAAGAGGGAAGCGCGGACGAAATTTCTTTGCGCGTACACATACTTTAATCAATACAAATTTTATGTTTCTTAAATCGTTGCACTTTATAGTTCTAATATAATATCACAACAAACAATACCTACAAACTCACAATTTGAAACTTCAAAATTTCAAAGATGACAATCGATATGTCAAAATACATTTTAAAATGCCTTTAAGTGACCCTTAAACGCGGTTGATGGCGTTTAAGTTAAGAGGCCTTTAAGTAACGTTACTTAAATGTGAAAATTGATTATAGATACCGATTTCATACTTAAGAGCTGCTTAGAGGTATTTTAAAGTTAAGTAACCTTTAAGATTTGTTTATAGATTCGCCTGTACATTTATAAAGTTTTTTCACCTTCCGAAAACTTTTTGCAGTCGCGACGATTGTTTTCTTCTGAAAATGTTATATTTATTATTTAATCATTTTATTGTTTAAAAATTATGTTACCTTGTATTTTGTAATTTCTTCGTTTTGAATAATCAGCTGTTCAAATAATGACACTTAAAAATCTCACCATGCTGTGGTGAGTTTTGTTGTGAGTTTTCTTGTGACGATTAGGGGGAGAATACCAAAATGTTATCGAATCACAACAATCCTCACAAGGAATAGTCACAAGAGCTTGTGACTTGTGACTCCTCACAAGGGGGAGAATCGGGCTGTTAGTCAGTAAACTGCTTAAAAGTTAATAAATTAACTTTTAAAATAGTATATCCTTTGTATATAAAAAACTATAGTAATATCATCAAGTCGAACGATTGTGGCGGTATCTTCAGGCTATGGACCGCATTTGTTAGATTTGTCTCTGCTAAATTTTGGAAACTTCAAAATATGGGTGTAGAGATAATAGAAGAATGAGAAAAAATAAATCGTGTTGAGAATGTGTATAGAAAGAAAAAATGGGAATAATAACAGAATGAGAAAATTATATACATGGATGTATAGGTATGTGACGTTTTGTGAGGATAGGAAAAATATATTTGTATGAAAAAATGTAATCTGTGACCATGGTTACCACACACAAATAAATATAAATATAGAATGGAATCATGGCATATAGAATTAAAGAAAGTTTTTTATGTTTTGGTTAACCTTATTTTACTAAGTACTTCAAATACTTGTAAGTATTTTTTTAAATACAAAAAATGCACGACTGGGTCGCACGAACTTACTCCTATGTAATAGAATAGGAATTTTAAAAACGAATTTTATCAGAGAAAACTGTTCATATGCATAAAATTATTTTTTTTTAATTCTATAAGTGGTAAGAGATAAAAAAAAATGCTATAAAATGCTATGCAAATATGAAATAAGAAAAAAATTAGTACACCAACTTAAAGCATCTATTATTGTACGAATAAAAAATTGAGCCGTTTTTGAGATATCGAATTTACCAAAAAAAATGACATTTTTCAAAAATTCAAAAAATATTTTTTTAAGTTTTGAAATGCAAACATTTTATCAAAATTCTAGATGCCGTTTTCGAGTATAATACGAAATGATTTTTAAACATTTGTATGGTGGGTAGCGTTATGTTTTGTTTTGAGAAAATGAAAAAAATGAATCAAAATCTGTTACGACCGCCGAGTTGGATGTAGCCCAGCTGTTGAAGGCGCGCACTTGCAATTATTTTTGTGGTGCAACTGTTTGGTTACTTGGAGAAAACAGATGAACTATTTGGTTGAATGTCCGCGTAAGTACATATAAGTATATGTTTCATAAAATAGCGAAGTCATTGTAGGCAATCGTCGTTTCTGTCAAACCACAAACTTTTTAGTTGCACGAACCAAGCAGAGGCTAAGAAAGAAAAAAAAAAAGGATTGTATGTGCGCGAATCAGAATCAAACTTATCTCTTGAAAAATTTACAACGCCACCTGTCAAAAAATAGAAGAAACTTCTGGTGGGACAAGAGTCTTTGAACGTGCCCGTCGCTGAATTTCGAAGATAGATGTCAAATTTGTTGTGTTCACCCATACATATGCATGGTGTATTTTTGTTATTATTTTTTTTTGTATACACTACAGTCCAGAGATGTGGATCGGATGATGTTTTGCAGTTAGAGGAAAGTCATTCGATGTTGTTTTTTTTGTATGGGTAACTGGAGACTTGACACTGGTCCATGTGAATTTGACTTGTCATTCTGGTTTGTTCTTCGGCATTACCTGTTGCATGTTGATATTCATAAAGTTTGAAAAAAAAAAAGTGTTAAGATTAAGAAGAAAAATGGTGTATTAATTTGATAGTTCTATTTTATGAAAATACTAAACTTTTATAATTCGAATTTTTTGGGTGCGTTACCGAATTTTTTTAACCTAGTCCGGTGAAAAAAAAATTAAAGATCAAGATGTGTTTTTTTATATAGAATTACCACCCTCCACCCTATCGCCAAGCTCCAGAGTCTTCAATCATTTTTTTTTCTCTATAATTTGTATTAATAAATCGTGCAAAGTGGTGAGTTTTAAGAAACAAATTTTTATTGAACAGTGAGTAAGGAGTTTTAAAATTTCAGGTAAATTCTCGGCGGCCCCTGATAAGTACCTATTACAGTACGGGCCGCCGCATAACTTTTTCTTCAGTTTTTTGTGGTCCTTCGATGTTTGTTTGCGAAGATTGCTCCGGCTAAATTTGAGATTTAAAACCAACCGTCTATTTGTTCCGGTTTTGGCTGATCCGGAGATTGGAGTACCACAGTACTTTATTGTTCCGGGGATATTATATTTCGCCCTGGCTTTCCTGTCGAGTACAGTGAGTCCCTTTATAAGAAAAAAACAAATCAACATTAGCACAGGTACGAAATCAAACATTAAAACAAACTAAAAATCGACAAATTACATAAGATGATACACAAGAAGAAAACAATATAAACAAAAACGAAAGAACGAGATTATTTACCACACTGATTAAAATAAATATATGATTTAACGTAAAATTCTTCATCTTTACCATTGTGTTCCTGTGGTTCCAGCTGTTCCTGTTTTTTTTTGTTAATTTTTGTGATTTTTGCGGTTGAAGTCGAATGTACATGCTTTGAAGTTTTTGATTTCATAATGTTTCTGTTTAATTACGTTTTTTTTTGATAAGTTTTCTAGATTATTTAATTTTTTTTGATCTAAATTTCTGCTTGTAAGTGGAACTCTGGGTTTTTCCAATTTTTTTTTAATTTTTGGCCGCGTTTCGGGTACGGTAAGCCAATCATTTTATGGTTAATTTGTGTTTTTTGTTACTACCCCCTCCACAGAGCTCTATCGAGGTAGGGAAACATTTCGAGCCGCCAATTAAGGATTGTTTTAGTGCACCAAAAAGGGTGTTTTATAAAGTTGTTTTGTTGGAAAGGGACCAGGTCCATATTTGTTATTGTTTTTCTTATTTTTTCGAGTTTTTAATTTTGAGTTCAAGCCTTTCTGTTTGCGTCAATGCATTTATGTCTAAAAATAAAAATAAAATTAAACGTATAGCTATAGGTTCTTTTTCTAAATTTAAAGTTTAAAAAAAAAAAAAAATAAATAAATAGTGACTTCAAACGGCCTAATATGAAAAAAATCGTCTTTTGTTGTTTTGTGTGAGCAAAACATGACATTTTGAAGAAACCTTTTCAGGGGTGCCAAGGGTAGCTGAGTTTTCGGTGAAGATGGTTTAACTCGAAACCGACTATCCGCCATCTTGGGGGAATTCAAAATTGGCCACGAATTCCTATGGTTGGGTGGGTAATGGCCACACTGCGACAACATCGGCAGTGCCCTGATGTAGCAATAGTCCGTCCGTGGTCATAGCTAGTCCGTTTCTTTTTTTTTCCTTAGTTCCCTTAGGCCTGATTTATGTTTTTGGCTGCAGGCGAGGTTAAGTTTCCGGGGGCAAGATCCCCCCCGTCCGACGAGCTGACGCCGTGCATGTGCAAGCAGGCCGCGTCCCCGGGACTTGACATTCCATCCGTTTTCCTAACCTCTCCCTTTCCTAGCTTCCTACCCATTACTTTCTCCCATCCTACTTCCTTACCTACTCCGCACCTCCTCTTGCCTCGCAACAAAATGGCGCCCAACGTCGCTAAAACGGTTCTCCAACCTAGTTGGAACGTTTTTTTGACGACATAGTTTTTGTTTTCTTAGTTTCAGTTCGTTTGTGTTGTATAGTCCCCAACCAAACTTACTGTGGATTTTTAAACCTCGTAAGTCTTTATCAGGAAAGTCTCAGACATACCTAGATAAATCGCGACGAGAGTTTGAAAATTCACAGTGACTGTGGTTAGTAAATGTTCTGCGTTTGTCTGGTATTACTGGAGTTTTTGACAAGGGCGTATGTCTGCGTCAGGAAGGTCACAGACGAACCTAGACGTATCGCGACGTTCCTTGGCGAAAGCTTGAGTGGTGTCAGATAGCGTATTTGAGTATCGTTTTTACCTATTCCCATCCTTATTACTTTTTTTACTTTTCAATTTCTAAATTTCAATTTTCTTATCCTTTAGTCCTGTCATTTTCTACTTGGACGATTGATTGTGCGTGACGTTTAGTCCAACATCATCGTTCCAAATTTTTGTAAGTTTTACCTTACCGTTTCATGTCTTCTAGCAAGGTCCTTTAGACAGTCTAGGATTGCGGGAACGGTAAGGGAAAACTTTGTAATGTGATTTGTTAGTGTTTCTAGTAGTTTTCCTTTTCTATTATTGTCACATCAGGGGATTTTTGTCTGTCCGTCTGATGTCTGGTTCTTAGCGATGTCGTAAGTAGAGTACTACCGTGTCGAAAAGAAACCACCGAGTAGAAGCAACCCGAAGCACCCCGCAATTCATGATACAAACACCACATATATAACCTACTTTGTTATAAAACAAATCTGCTATTGTGAAACATTATTTCTTTTTTTTGGAAACTTCAAAAGTCAATTAACTTTATAGTTAATTCAAAATACGTATATTCCTTAACAACTTTTTGAAAAGAAAAATATATATTTTTGAAATTGGTTTAATTGTTTTTCTGTTTTTGTTTTCTTTATAGTTTGTTTTGTTTAATTCAAATTTTTTTTTCTTACACTTTTTTTTGGTTAAAGAGTTGAAATTTTTAAAGTGAGGAAAATTATAAAATTTAAAATCTTTTCAATGTTTTTTTTTGGTTTAGTTTTTGAAAAATAAGTGAAATTTAGATAATAGTTTTTGTTTTGTAAGGTTCAGTTTTTGAAAAACTTTGCTTTTGAAAAACTTAATTTTTTTATATACGTTTTAGTTTAAACGTTTTCTTTTCGTTAGGTTTAGGAATCGTTATTTCTTTATTTAGTAATTTTTCCAGTTTTTTTGTTTTCTTTAAGCTTTAATTCGGTTTTTTTTATTTAGATAAAATTCTGATATTAGAGAATATTTTCGAAAATAATTTTTTTTGTTAAGTTTAGTTTTTTTTCTAAAGGAAAAAAATACTTTAAATTTTTCAAATAACTTAAAATTAGGATATAGATTTTTGATTAATTGTTTTTTCTTGTTTTTTTTTTTCAAGTTATTTGATTTCGAAAAGTTCGAAAACACTTGATTAATTACATTTTTTTTTGTTTTCTATTAATTTTCCTTTTTTTTAAGGGTTTTTTTTGTTTTTTTTTATTTATATTCAAATACTTTGTTTGGGAAAATTTTTGATTGTTTTTCAAAATATTTATAGTTATTCATTTCGTTGCTTCATCTTAATTCTCGTGTGTTAATTATACATAAAACAACTTATTTTCGTTAATTATTTACATTTTCCTTTATTTTTTTTTCTTTTTTTTGTTAATACATTTACATTTTTGGTTTAAGATATACTTTTTTTCGGTTGATTAAATTATTTTGATAATTTTTTCAAATCAGATTTAGTTAAATTTACATAATTCTTGCATATTTCGATACTTTTTTTTTGTAAAGTTCGGTAAGTTTTAGTTACTTATTTTTTATATTTTTTTTTCTGTTACAAATTCGTTTTTCTTAAAATTGCAATTACATTGAGTTAGTTTTGAAAAAAAGGTTTTTGCAAATAGAGAAAAAAAAAATACTTTTTATTCGAAAACTCACCACTTTTTTTTGTAGTAATCCGTTTTGGTCGTTGAGTTTTTCTTCCTTAAATTAGTTGACATTTTAAAGTTGAAAATGGCACAAGGAGGTGGAGATGAACGCGATCGCATCCGTAATTTGATCAGGGATGCTGAAATAGAGGAAACGAGAATGACTAGGTCAGCTACACAAAATTTAGATTCAGGTGCTAGGCACCGAGTATTACATTCGCCTCTAAGTACTGATAGACGCGTCCGATCCACATCTCAGATTGTAGAAAGTTCTGCCGTTCCTGCTCCAAGTGTCCAAAATACGAGCGCTCATACATCTGACATATCAACCCCGCCTTACAGCGAAATTAGTAACGCTGGGGCTGCATCTTCAGCACCTCGGCAAGAAATTTTTGGTTCGCTCCAAAACACAGTCAGGCAAAACGTTTATAGGAACAATGAGGATACGCCACACGATATTCCATCAAACCATGGGTCGAGGAGAATCCTCGAAAGTATTGCTAGAACGTTACCTAGAAGTACACAGAAAAAAGTTATTTCAGAAGAATTACAATATTTTATAAATATGGGAATAGCTAGAGGAATATCTACCTGTAGAAAAGGACTGGAACAGGATGTGACGGCGAAGTTAAGTGTAGAAATTGAGAAACAACTTAGTGGTTTTCTCGAAAAACTGAGTTTGGCTATTCCAGCTCCAGCCGCAAACAACCCGTTGCCTCGACAGCCAACCTTTCCAGCAGGGCCACCGCCGACGTCAAATCCTTTGCCAGCAGGTCCAGCACCGATGCCAATTTACAACCCCGCTCTTGCAGGGCCACCACCAGCGTTACCAAACCCTTCCGTTAATCAAAATAGGAGTGCCTTCGTACCGGTAGGTCAACAGCGTAGAACTAATCCAGTTTCGGTAGCTTCAGAAAGGTCTTTCCAACCTCAGACCAACCCACAAGTTTATGGGGGCTACCAAACTCCGTTCACTCCGTTTCCGTATCCACCACCAGTTATACATCCATTTGCACATTCCGGATACAAAACCCCTATTAAGGTGGATAAATGGGGCTTAAAGTTTGACGGTCTTTCAGACAAGTTAACTGTTGAAGATTTCGTTTTTAGAATCGAAAAGTTACAGAGTCGTTATGCGTGTTCGTGGAACGAAATTTTGAGAGACTTTCACCAATTACTCTCAGGTTCAGCATACGATTGGTTTTGGCAGTTCCAAGTTGATAGGGAATTCGATTGGCCCACTTTAAAAGAGGCGTTATTGAGTCGATACCAAAACCCTATGACCGATCTTGAGATAGTTCGAAACATACTCGATCGGAAACAGTATTCCTACGAAAGTAGCGAAGAATTCTTTGCCGCCATAAATAAAATGAGGTTTCAATTGAAAATGCCTATTCCAGAGGCAGACATGGTCAAAATCATCAAGCGAAATTTGAACGAGAAAATCCGAAATTTAGTGTTTCCACAAGCTATCTTTTCTCTTGATCAGCTTCGATTTGTATGTAGGGAAGCGGAAGCCGCTTTTCCGAAGAGAGAACGGGAACTCCCCGTGCCAAAATCAGCTGGTAGGCCTCCGAATAAATACGGTGTGAATGAGTTGGAGTATAAAGAAGAATACGAGCCTCCGGATGAGCAACTGGCTGCTTACCAATTTGGTGGGGCACGTTCTAAAAATCCGCCCAGAAGATATACCGACACTACATCTCTTGTGTGTTGGAATTGTAAAGTTCAAGGCCATACATACTTTGACTGTGAGTCCGATGTTAGAAATTTGTTTTGTTTTAAGTGTGGTCTGGAGAGAGTAAAGACACCCAGTTGTCCGCGATGCCACCCGGAAAACCAAGCGAGGGACGCGAAGGCTCTGGGGGAATCGCGTGCCACCTCTATGTAGAACCCCCTATTAATAGTAATGATAAAATAGAAAATGAAAAAGAAAACAAATTAGAAACTCTTCCAAAAGAGGGAGAGCAAAATATTAAAATTTTAAAACGTGAAGGAAAGTTTGAAAATGAAAAAGTTAAAGAAAAACATTTGTATCAAATAAAGCCCTTACATATTCGGCTTAAAGAATATGAAGAAGCTAAAACTAGAATTTGTAATTGTGCGATTAGCTTACCTTCTAAAAAGATTTTAAAGACTAGGGCCAGATTTAAGGCTAGAAAGGATACGAAGAAAAAAATATCTTCAACAATTTTAAATTTAGAATCGGATCCTCGGCCTTATGCCAAAATTAGAATTGGTTCGCGAGAATTTTTAGGATTGCTGGACAGCGGAGCCAGCGTCAGTATTTTAGGTAAAAATTGTAAACAATTAATACAGGAACTCGGTTGCCCAATCATTCCCTTTTGTTCAGGAGTTAGGACCGCTGACGGTAAGAGTCAATCAATCGTGGGCAAGGTTGAGATAAAAGTCCAATATAAAGATAAAAGCGAGGGGCTTACTTTCTTCCTCGTTCCCAATTTGGATCAGGAAATCTACCTTGGGGTTGACTTTTGGAGAGTTTTCCAGTTAGCTCCAGGGATCATAGGTAGTATTTCGATCGACGAACAATCGGATTCCTCAAATGCTCATCAGTTGAACTCTGATCAACAGGCCAGGCTGGATGCGGTCAGGCAGAAATTTTTATGTTTTGAACGGGATGGTCTAGGAAAGACGGCGCTAATGGAGCACGTCATCGATACAGGAGATGCTCTTCCTGTGAAGCAGCGTCACTACCCTGTGTCTCCAGCGATACAAGCAATACTATACGAAGAACTGGATCGGATGTTGAGTCTCGGCGTTATTGAGGAGAGTGAGAGCCCGTGGTGTTCGCCAGTGGTTCTCTTGCGGAAACCCGGCAAAAATCGACTTTGCTTGGATTCCCGTAAGGTGAACTCACTGACGAAGAAGAATGCTAACCCTCTCCCCCATATCGAGGGACTCACCAGCCGATTTCCAGACGCGATCTACATGAGTAGTATAGATTTAAAAGAAGCGTTTTGGCAGATACCGCTGGAGAGACAGAGTAGGGAAAAGACTGCATTTGCGGTACCGGGGAGACCCTTGTACCAGTTCACAGTGATGCCGTTTGGGTTGTGTAATGCAGCTCAGCGGTTGAGCCAGTTGATGGACAAGGTGATCCCTGCACGACTCAGGGAGCGTGTTTTTGTGTATCTCGATGACTTGCTCATCATGGCGCCGGATTTCGAGACGCATATTGCCCTGCTATCCGAAGTAGCCGACTGCTTGCGCAAAGCTAATCTCACCATCAACATGAAGAAATCAAAATTTTGCTTCAAAGAGCTAAAATATTTGGGCTTCATTGTTGGTGGTGGGAAGTTTAAAACCGATCCTGCTAAGGTGGAGGCGATTGTGGATTTCCCACTCCCGAAAACACCGAGGCAGGTTCGGCGGTTGCTTGGTATGGCAGGGTGGTATCGTAAATTCATAAAGGATTTCTCAACCCTGACTGCACCCTTGACTGACCTGTTGAAGAAGAGGAGCGAAAAATTCAAGATGACTGACGAGGCGCTGAGAGCATTTGAGGATCTGAAGAAAGCGTTGATCTCGGCGCCAGTTCTTTCGCGCCCGGAGTTTACAAAAAGATTTTATATCCAATGTGACGCTTCGGACGCGGGAATTGGTGCCGTACTGTCTCAATTGGACGAGGAAGGAGAGGAAGTCCCTATTGCATATTTTTCTCAAAAATTTAACAAAAGTCAGAGAAACTACAGTGTCACCGAGAAGGAGTGTATGGCCGCGGTGATGGCTGTGAAGAAATTCAGGCCGTATGTCGAGGGTATGGACTTCACTGTCATTACTGACCATTCCAGCCTTCAGTGGCTCATGTCCATGAAGGATCTGAGTGGTAAACTGGCAAGGTGGAGTTTGTCATTGCAGTCCTATACCTTCGACATACAGCACCGTAAAGGCAGCCAACATGTAGTACCGGATACTCTTTCTCGGGTACACGTAGATTCTCTGGCACTTGAAGATGTTGCCCCGTTGATTGACTTAGAGTCAGCGGAATTCCTATCCGATGAATATTTAGATCTGATAGAAACGGTGATTGAACATAAAGACGAGCTTCCTGATTTAAAATACGAAGATAAATATGTTTACAAGAAAGCTTTTAAAAAATTAGGTGAAGAAGAAATGGTAGAACATTCTTGGCTCCTTTGGGTTCCTTCAGGTCTGACTGAACAAATTATTAGTAGGGCCCATGATCCTCCTAAGTTTGCTCACGGTGGCATAGCAAAAACTTTAAACCGGCTTAGGAACTATTTTTATTGGCCTAATATGACGGTACAGGTCCGTGAATATGTTTCTAATTGTAGTGTGTGTAAACAATGTAAAGCGTCTAACCAAGTTTCTCGTCCCCCTATCGTAACGTCTTATTGTAGTAATCGTCCTTTTGAAAAAATATACATTGACTTTTTAGGCCCTTATCCGAGGTCCAAATCAGGAAATGTATACGTGTTAGTTGTTTTAGATCATTTGTCCAAATTTGTGTTGTTGAAAGCTCTACGAAGTGCGAATACATCAAGCGTAATTAAATTTTTAAAAGAAGATGTTTTTGATATGTTCGGAGTACCTAACATTATTCACTCCGATAACGGCAAACAGTTTGTAGCAAAAGAATTCCAAAATTTTATGAATAAATATGGCGTAAGACATTTTAAAACGGCATATTATGCCCCGCAATCTAACGCGTCGGAGAGGGTTAACCGCTCGTTGTTAGCTGCTATCCGATCATACCTTAAGGACGACCAAAGAAACTGGGATACGCACCTCGGCGAAATAGCGTGTGCGTTAAGGACCGCAGTTCATAGTTCTACTGGTGTATCACCATATTTCGCCATGTTTGGTACTAATATGATGATGCACGGTAGTAGCTATGAACTTGCAAGAAAGTTGAACGCGATAGACGACAACGAGTTGTTAACTCTGCCCCGACAGAGTCGATTGCAATTTATTCGGAATCAAATACGCGAAAACATTTTGAAAGCCAACGAAAAATCCGCGAAAGTATATAACGTCCGTACTAAAAAGGTCCAATATTCACCCGGACAAGAGGTGTATCGAAGAAATTTCGTTTTGAGTGATTCCTCAAAATACTTATCGGCAAAGCTGTCACCAAAATTTATTAAATGCCGAATAGTTAAACGAGTTGGCAATCAAATGTACGAAATTGAAAATCCGAATGGGAAACGAATCGGTATATTCCACGCGAAAGACTTGAAACAATAAGCAAACCGATAAAAACTTTAATTAATTCACAGAAATGTTGATGATTTTATAAAATTATTCGTTTAATCACTGGAAAATTATTCGCTAATCGTATTGCTATCCTTAGATGTTGTTAAATTATTTATTATTTGTTTATTTATTATTGCCCGATTCTATGTATATGTTAATTTAGTTTTATTTAGTACCTGATAGTTCTTAGGAGAAAAAAAAGCGCTTTGGCACACGAAAACTTTGAAAAAAAAAATATTTGTTTTGCAAAGATTTATGAAACACCCCATTTCGCTCAAGTACCTGATAAAAACAAACAAATTCTAGGTGTTACTCAATATCGTATTTATTGCATGCTTATATCTAGTCACTTAGTTATTTAGTTTTTTTAATTTTATTTATATACTTATTTATTAACTTTTTATTTATTAATTCTATTATTTTCTAATTGACTAATCTGTGATGTAATAATCCGCAAAGATTATAAACTAATCGGTGATAACTTATCCGCAATGATTTAAAACTACTGTGATATTTATAGAATTAGTTATTAAGTTAGATCTGTGATATTTACATTTTTTTATTTATCTACCCTTAAGGTTTAGTCATTTACTGTATTTTAAAATCTGTGATATTAACTTTAAGCTTTTATTGATTAACTGTGATAATAATTTTAATTTTTATTTATTTATTTGCATGCTTTTTGTTCCTATTTATTTTGGTTATAGACCACCATTTGTCTGCATGCTATTTATTTATGTATTTTCGTTGCACTGTTTTTTCTGCATGTTGCACAGTTACTGGCACTTTTTACTAATAAAAAGCCATCAAAAGAGCACTGAAACCACTCACCAGAGAAAAAAAAAAGTTTATCCGACAATACATGGAGGTAGGTCCAAATTAAAAGCAGGGTGATTGACCTTGCACAAATTATATGCGTGCTGAAATAGAGAAAACAAAAATGTTAAAGAATGTAGCTGTTTAATAGGCACGGTACTTACCTTTACGTTTAAGAATTGGCGTCGTCGGTGATAGGTGGCTTAGATGCTTCTAGCCGGAACTCTACTTAGCCCGGCATAGCGTGGGTAGCTCCCCACTAAGACAATATATCTGTAAGCAGAATATAATAAACATTAATGAAAAAAGTTGAATCAATAGGTAATAATGTATGTACATACTTACTAGTTGAATTCATCCATCCAACTGCTTTTCCCTTTATTTCCAGACGCTAGCTTCCGAAAACAATCTAAAATAAAACAAAAACGATTAATGTTTAATGCAAATATTAATTTAATAGGTCTAGGGAAACAATATAAACTAAAATATCTACAAAAAAACAACTAATAAAGCTAGAAAACTTACCCATCGTGACTTGTTTGTTCCCGTATGTGTCGCAAATGGCGGTGGGGTTGTTTTTATTGTTTGATATCCTGGAGTTGTCATTCTGTGGACGAGGTCATCTCTTTTTTTTGTTAGTCTGTGGCTTTGGCATCCATCTTGTCTTTTTCTATGGGTAAGGCCAAGGAAAAAAAAATTATAGAGAGACAGCAAAAGTCATTTCAACCAATTTTTCCAACTCTCCACTCATGTAAACTCAACTTAGTGGTTTGAAAGGTCCGTTTGTTAGGATATTGGCATCCGAATCCATATTCACCTCACTTAAATAAAATTCAAATGTCTCCAAAAATCAAAACGTTTACTTTCAAGGGTATGGCGTGTAACTACGGCGTCCTTTTTTTTTGTTCGTTTTCTTGGAGTGTATCCAATAAACAAACAAAATTTGTTACGACCGCCGAGTTGGATGTAGCCCAGCTGTTGAAGGCGCGCACTTGCAATTATTTTTGTGGTGCAACTGTTTGGTTACTTGGAGAAAACAGATGAACTATTTGGTTGAATGTCCGCGTAAGTACATATAAGTATATGTTTCATAAAATAGCGAAGTCATTGTAGGCAATCGTCGTTTCTGTCAAACCACAAACTTTTTAGTTGCACGAACCAAGCAGAGGCTAAGAAAGAAAAAAAAAAAAGGATTGTATGTGCGCGAATCAGAATCAAACTTATCTCTTGAAAAATTTACAACGCCACCTGTCAAAAAATAGAAGAAACTTCTGGTGGGACAAGAGTCTTTGAACGTGCCCGTCGCTGAATTTCGAAGATAGATGTCAAATTTGTTGTGTTCACCCATACATATGCATGGTGTATTTTTGTTATTATTTTTTTTTGTATACACTACAGTCCAGAGATGTGGATCGGATGATGTTTTGCAGTTAGAGGAAAGTCATTCGATGTTGTTTTTTTTGTATGGGTAACTGGAGACTTGACACTGGTCCATGTGAATTTGACTTGTCATTCTGGTTTGTTCTTCGGCATTACCTGTTGCATGTTGATATTCATAAAGTTTGAAAAAAAAAAGTGTTAAGATTAAGAAGAAAAATGGTGTATTAATTTGATAGTTCTATTTTATGAAAATACTAAACTTTTATAATTCGAATTTTTTGGGTGCGTTACCGAATTTTTTTAACCTAGTCCGGTGAAAAAAAAATTAAAGATCAAGATGTGTTTTTTTATATAGAATTACCACCCTCCACCCTATCGCCAAGCTCCAGAGTCTTCAATCATTTTTTTTTCTCTATAATTTGTATTAATAAATCGTGCAAAGTGGTGAGTTTTAAGAAACAAATTTTTATTGAACAGTGAGTAAGGAGTTTTAAAATTTCAGGTAAATTCTCGGCGGCCCCTGATAAGTACCTATTACAGTACGGGCCGCCGCATAACTTTTTCTTCAGTTTTTTGTGGTCCTTCGATGTTTGTTTGCGAAGATTGCTCCGGCTAAATTTGAGATTTAAAACCAACCGTCTATTTGTTCCGGTTTTGGCTGATCCGGAGATTGGAGTACCACAGTACTTTATTGTTCCGGGGATATTATATTTCGCCCTGGCTTTCCTGTCGAGTACAGTGAGTCCCTTTATAAGAAAAAAACAAATCAACATTAGCACAGGTACGAAATCAAACATTAAAACAAACTAAAAATCGACAAATTACATAAGATGATACACAAGAAGAAAACAATATAAACAAAAACGAAAGAACGAGATTATTTACCACACTGATTAAAATAAATATATGATTTAACGTAAAATTCTTCATCTTTACCATTGTGTTCCTGTGGTTCCAGCTGTTCCTGTTTTTTTTTGTTAATTTTTGTGATTTTTGCGGTTGAAGTCGAATGTACATGCTTTGAAGTTTTTGATTTCATAATGTTTCTGTTTAATTACGTTTTTTTTTGATAAGTTTTCTAGATTATTTAATTTTTTTTGATCTAAATTTCTGCTTGTAAGTGGAACTCTGGGTTTTTCCAATTTTTTTTTAATTTTTGGCCGCGTTTCGGGTACGGTAAGCCAATCATTTTATGGTTAATTTGTGTTTTTTGTTACTACCCCCTCCACAGAGCTCTATCGAGGTAGGGAAACATTTCGAGCCGCCAATTAAGGATTGTTTTAGTGCACCAAAAAGGGTGTTTTATAAAGTTGTTTTGTTGGAAAGGGACCAGGTCCATATTTGTTATTGTTTTTCTTATTTTTTCGAGTTTTTAATTTTGAGTTCAAGCCTTTCTGTTTGCGTCAATGCATTTATGTCTAAAAATAAAAATAAAATTAAACGTATAGCTATAGGTTCTTTTTCTAAATTTAAAGTTTAAAAAAAAAAAAAAAATAAATAAATAGTGACTTCAAACGGCCTAATATGAAAAAAATCGTCTTTTGTTGTTTTGTGTGAGCAAAACATGACATTTTGAAGAAACCTTTTCAGGGGTGCCAAGGGTAGCTGAGTTTTCGGTGAAGATGGTTTAACTCGAAACCGACTATCCGCCATCTTGGGGGAATTCAAAATTGGCCACGAATTCCTATGGTTGGGTGGGTAATGGCCACACTGCGACAACATCGGCAGTGCCCTGATGTAGCAATAGTCCGTCCGTGGTCATAGCTAGTCCGTTTCTTTTTTTTTCCTTAGTTCCCTTAGGCCTGATTTATGTTTTTGGCTGCAGGCGAGGTTAAGTTTCCGGGGGCAAGATCCCCCCCGTCCGACGAGCTGACGCCGTGCATGTGCAAGCAGGCCGCGTCCCCGGGACTTGACATTCCATCCGTTTTCCTAACCTCTCCCTTTCCTAGCTTCCTACCCATTACTTTCTCCCATCCTACTTCCTTACCTACTCCGCACCTCCTCTTGCCTCGCAACAAATCTCAAAATTATATCGAATAAACGATTCGAAACATAATGTATTGAAAATAATCAATTTGACAACCATGACTGTCTGTCTGATTTTTCCTCTGCAAATTTTAACGGTTTCTTGTGGATTTGTGAATACATGTATATTTTTGTTTACTATTTGTACATGGGTGATTCTACAAACAATGGAATAAAATGATACAAATTTCGGCACGACATTTTTGGATTCCAAAAGTCGTAAGAGTTGTTCTAGATGATCATTAGAACGTCCCTTTGCGTTGTTGAAAGCGGCCAGTTAAAAAAAATAAAAAATGACGATTTTAAGGACATTTTTTGAAAAAGGATGTTCAGGGTACTGAGATTTTTTTTAAGGGAACTGAATAAATCTTTATTTTTTTTTTCTTATTTTCTCTTGGGTACACATTGAAATATAGAAATTAAATTTAATTATTCTTCATAAACATAAAAATTCATTGTAAATAAATATTATTTAGCATTTTATTAAGAGAATATAATATATTATAATTAAATATTTTTTTTTCTTAGAATCAATTTAAAATAAATTATATTCTTTTTAAAAATTTTAAAAATATTTCGCAATGAAGTTCGAAGTTCAATATAACTAAAAATTTCTCAGTTTTCTGAATAAAATATCATTTTCTCATTTATTAACCAGGGGACTGAGGCCAGGGGACTGAGGTTTTTCATGGGTTTTGCGCAAAAAGGGTATTAAGGTTTTACTTTAAAAAATAAATATATATTGTAATATTTTTGCTAGGTTCGTTAAATAAAACTTATTACTCTTTCTAGTATCTCTTCTTTATTTTTACTTTCCAAATCACAACAATAAATCTCAATTTATAATCAACTCAAATACTTTATTCAATTTAAAATCACACTTGTTTTAAACTTTACACAATCCAATAAGCAGAGTTTTGCACACTTCCGTAATCAAAAATCAACTGTGTCTCGCTCACCGTGAACACTCCCTTATATACTCAAATTAGTTGTTCTCGAAAGTTCTTGTCTTGGAATGTTCTAGATGTTTGGAATAAGGGGAAATACATTTGACATTGGAAAAGAGCTTTTTGTTTCTTCCATAAATTAGATATCCAAATTTCCAACAGATGGCGCTGTAGTAGTATAAAGCTCTGTTCACAACATTGCCCCCTTCTTAAGATTGTTCGTCCCGAACAATTCTATCTCCAGCTTCGCCACTGTATCGGTGCAATCGATCGCTATGCACAACTTTTAACTTTCCTCTTAACCCTCTTTGAATTCGGTAAACGACATCATTGATTTTCGTGACGACAGTATAAGGACCTTCCCAGTTTTGTTGAAGTTTCGGTGACAATCCCTTTTGACGATGTGGATTATACAGCCATACACGATCTCCTACTTGGAATCCTGACGTGTTTGCTCTTGTGTCGTACCTTGTCTTCATTCGATCGCTGTAAGCGCTCATTCTAGTCCTGGTCCTTTCGTGGATATCGATTAGCCTCTCTTTTAGGTCACTCACGTAATCCCCTGTTTCTTGAGACTCTTGTGGTGGGTGTCCAAACCTTATCTCACTAGGCAGCCGTATGCTTTTTCCGAACAGGATTTCAGATGGTGTTTGTCCTGATGAGCTATGTACTGCACTTCGATAGGCCATCAAAAATTGTGGTATGTGCCTGTCCCAGCTTCTTTGGTAGTCGCCTACGACCTTAGTGAGGTGATCTTTTAAGGTCCTGTTAAATCTCTCGACCATTCCATCAGATTTCGGGTGAAGTGGTGTGGTTCTCGTTTTCTTAATGCCAAGAAACGCGCAGACCTCTTGGAATATGTTCGACTCGAAGTTCCTTCCTTGGTCGGAATGAAGTTCCATAGGCACACCGAACCTGCTTACACTTAAACACAATCTGGTCGGCCACGGTCTTGGCTTCTTGGTTCGGAATAGCGTATGCCTCAGGCCATTTGCTGAAGTAGTCCATTACCACCAGAATGTATTTGTTTCCAGCATTCGTTTCCGGAAATGGGCCAGCCACATCAACAGCAATCCTTTCAAACGGTGAGCCGACATTATATTGCATCATTTTTCCTTGCAGTTTTCTACCAGGTCCTTTGGTTGCAGCACAAGCGTCACAATTTCGGCACCACTTTTCAACGTCGTCTCTTGCATGCAACCAATAGAATCGTTGCCTCACCTTTTCTAAAGTCTTATTGACTCCCAAATGGCCTCCTGAAGGTCCATCATGCATCTCTCGAAGAACCTCTTTGATTTTCGATTGAGATAACACAAGCTGCATCACATAGGATTTACCATCAGCGGACTCCCATTTTCGCCGAAGAACACCTTCTTGCACATGAAGTGAGTCCCATTGTGCCCAATAGGCCTTTAAAACTGGACTCCTATCGGAAATGTCATTCCATGTGGGTTTTTCTTCATGTTCCTTCCATGCGAGAAGAGGTTCAATGTCGGGGTCTTCTTGTTGAGCAGATCTTATTTCTTCATTGCTCCATCCACAAATGGGGTCAGCCCTTATTCGCAGAGTGTTGATGGCGACCATGCGTTTGTTGCCATTTGACGTTGCCTCGACAGTCAGACTTTTATTGTTTCGTTTGGTCTGAGAAACCTGGATGGTGTTTCTGGGGCCATCAGTACCAGAAACCAGCTTCTGCTCCTCGAAGTTGGTTCTTACTCGTTTCTCTGTTGGAAAACTTGTTCGGGAAGTAACACTGGTGTTCTTGTTACCTTGTTTTGAGTTTGAAACTCCGTGTCCACAATGTTGACAAGCTCTTCTTGGTGGTAATCGACATTGACGCTGTAAATGTCCGGTCTTGTTGCAATTCCAGCATTTTGTAAGTCCGTTTCGTTGGTTCCTTTGGACATTCGTTCTTTGGCATGAGCATTCTTCAACAATGGCTTCTCTAAGTCGATGTACTCCGTGAGAAGCTTGCTCAGCTGCTTCCATTGTCAAGGCAAACGCTAATGTTTCAGAAAGCGTTCGTTTTCCAGCAGTTCGCACGGCCCTTTGAAGATGTATGTCGGAAATGGCGCGAACAAATGCCTCAACTGCAAACTGGTTACGGATTTCTTCTCCAACATCTGGATATGCAAGATGAACAAGCCTTTCAATGTCTGCTTGTAGCTGTTGTAGAGTTTCGCCCCTCTTCTGAACTCTGGAATAGAGTCGTACCTTGAAGACTTCTTTCATATGGCTATTGCCAAAGCGTTTGTCTATAGCCTCAACCAAGTAATTAAAGTCGCCGCTCTTATCTGCTGGTATGGTTAGCAATAACTCAGCAGCTGCTCCTCTAAGAGCAAGGGTTAGAGCTATACACTTGTCAGCCTCATCCCAGCCATTTGCTGTAGAAGCTGCCTCAAATTGCTTCTTGTATATAGACCAAGAAGTTTGTCCATCAAAGGTTGGAGGTTGCATCTCCTTTTTCTTCAAGGTTTCTCCAGAACTTTCCCGAATCTTTATATTTCGAATGCGATCTAGCTCTTTTGAAAACGTCTCCATTTTGTTGTCGACTTGATTCTCTAGCAATGAAACACGTTCATCAAGTGCAGACACATTATTCTCGATTTTAACAAGCTTGCCTTCTAGCATGTTTCTCTGTTCTTCGAGAAGGTCTTTTTGTTCGCTATGCTGTTTGTCAAGGTGTTCGAGAATTTTCTTTTGTTCATTTTTCTGTTCATTTCGTTGTTCTTCGAGACGTTCGAGAACATTCTTTTGTTCATTTCGTTGTTCTTCGAGACGTTCGAGAACATTCTTTTGTTCGTTTTTCTGTTCATTTCGTTGCTCTTCGAGACGTTCGAGAACATTCTTTTGTTCTTTCTTTTGTTCATTTCGTTGCTCTTCGAAACGTTGAAGCAGAAGACTAATCATATTTGAAACATCTACATTTTTACTTACGTCTGCTTCCTCAGCGTCAGCTTCAAAGACGAAAATGTCCGGGTCTTCATTTTGTTGTTTCAAATATTCGGCCAAACGCAGAACAAGCTCATTTTTCGATCCTGCTCTAGAAAGTTCTCGCTTGCCTAATTCACTTTTCAGCTCATTACAGTTGAGCTCTTTTAGTAACTTGCTCATTTTTATTATTATTATTTTTTTTTTTTCGCACACTTCACTGCACAATAAGTTTTATTCCACTTTTCTGACACCAATGTAATATTTTTGCTAGGTTCGTTAAATAAAACTTATTACTCTTTCTAGTATCTCTTCTTTATTTTTACTTTCCAAATCACAACAATAAATCTCAATTTATAATCAACTCAAATACTTTATTCAATTTAAAATCACACTTGTTTTAAACTTTACACAATCCAATAAGCAGAGTTTTGCACACTTCCGTAATCAAAAATCAACTGTGTCTCGCTCACCGTGAACACTCCCTTATATACTCAAATTAGTTGTTCTCGAAAGTTCTTGTCTTGGAATGTTCTAGATGTTTGGAATAAGGGGAAATACATTTGACATTGGAAAAGAGCTTTTTGTTTCTTCCATAAATTAGATATCCAAATTTCCAACAGATGGCGCTGTAGTAGTATAAAGCTCTGTTCACAACAATATATATAATATTACAGTTTTATTAAACCTATACTATGCTTCTAACAAATATGCCTTCTTACATACAAATTTGTTCACCAAGAGGACTGATAATCTAAAGGGACAATGCACGACTTCTTGCACAAATGTCTTTTTCACAATACTAACATAAGAAACAGAATCGATTTGCACCACAATTTTATTGTAAGGAGACTTGGTACTTCAAATTGCCAGTGCTGGAAATTCGATCGATATATCCTAGTTATTGATTTGTTCGACTGTTTCAATATGCCAGGGGACTGATACAAAAAGCGGGGGACAAAGTTTAATTAAGTTTTTATGTAATAAAATAAATTACTAAAAAATATTTATTTATTTCGTAGCAAATATGTGTTATTTTCCGTAACTTTGGTGCAATTCATATAAGTATGAGACCTGAAATAAGAGAACGGTAATAATTTTTCTTTGCGAAAACGCAGTGGGGACACGTCAGGGGACTGAGAATCAGACACTTTGAAGAATTTTTTGAGCAAGATAAAATAAGGTCAACCTAATAATATTGTTAAGCCAGGTAGATATCAACAAGATTTAATTTTATAAAAAAAAATCAGATTAAATAAAATATTTCTTGGGCCACCAAAAATTCCATCGTTTGTAGAATCACCCACATATACCATATCAAAACATTTGATTTTTCAAAAACGGGTCAATAGTTTTTTTTTTGTAAATTTAATTTTTATTTGTACATTAATAAACACTTTAAATTGGGCTTCCAAATTTGTTCTTAAAAATGTTTTTGTATATAAAAGCTTATTTTTTTAAGAAACCACTACAAGGAATTATAATTTTGTTCTTACATAAATTAATATTGATAATATTAATAATAAAAACACATGGCATCCTGTTTTTAGCTCCAACTGCTAAAGGAGTCGTTTTAGTCATTTAAAAAATAAATTTTATGCTTATGAACTGTTTTCTCTAATAACATTCGTTTTTAAAATTTCTAGTCTATTACATAGGAGCAAGTTCGTGCGACCTTGTCATGCATTTTATTTTTGTTAATCTACAAAAAAAAAAACGATTACTTTAATAATTACTTGATAAAAAAGGTACAAATGATATGTGAAAAAGGTAAATTTTGAGAGAAATTGTTATTATTTTGAATTGTAAGAACATGAAAAATCAACATTTTTGTAAATGTATTTTTTTTTTAATTTTTTTTTTGTGTAGATTATGAAAAACATAATAAAAAAATATAAGAATATAATAGGTGCGTTTTATTATTCACAAATCTATCGGGATCCGGATTTGGATTAAGTTTTTACATGTATTACAAAAACAAATTCGGGATCCTGTTTTCTATCGGGATCTATTTCAAGATCCAAGAATTAGTTTTAAATCCGAACACCAGAAGGTGATTTTCTTATGTAAATTTTGTCAGCACTGTGCAAAAAAAAAACAACAAATCGTGAAATGTCATAACAAATAACTGTAGGTACAATAACAAAACCAAACCATACATTTCGTTTAAAAGCTAATTAATTTTTTATCAAAAATCAAAAGATGAATGCAAAAGAAAATAAAATGTAAATATACCTACTTCGTTTTATTAATAAATTAAGTTGCAAAAATATTTTTTATTAAAGGCGAAGAATTTGGACGAATTGTGAAACCATCGCCTTTTTAAGAGCTTACGAGAAGCGGCAATGTTAATTTGACCACCCCCGTAAAAAAAAATATGCTATGAACAATGTGCTGGAGGATCTCTTGGCAGCTGAAGCATTTGTAAGTTTCTCGTTTTATTTAATCAAACTACATATATATCAGACTAGCGGCCCGGTACGTGCTTCGCTACGTATAAAGTGAAATAATAAAGAAAGAATTAATTGCAACATCAAATTCATTTATTCAAACAAAAAAATATTTTATTAATTGCTAGCTATTTTAAAACTTAATCCAAAACATGTGGATAAACAATATTTTTTTGTTTTTCCATTTTGAGCATGAATAAACAAATGGCTGGGGGTACCGACTCTGGAACAGGCAACATAAAGTTGGCCATGTGAAAAACATGATTCCTCCAAATTCACACCACAAAAGTGTTTGCCCTTGATCCTTGTTGATGGACATCGAAAATGATAAACGCACAGGATATTGTAATCGTTTGAACTCAAATGGCATATCAGTTGGAATCATAGGGATACGTGGTATCAAACAAACTTCTCCTTTTGATTTAGCAGTTAAGATCGTAGCTTTAATCAAATTTGGCAATAACTTTTTCACTGCCAATCTGGTGCCATTACACAGTTTTGGTGGATTAATATTTCGCAATAATATAATCAAAGGACCAAATTTCAGATTCAAGCAATGCGGTGGCATACCAGCTAGTTCCAATGAATTTTAAAATTCAATTGGATAATTCATTGCCTCATCTTGATTCATAACACTGTTGATTACCACGTAAATCTTGCATTGTTCGATTAAATGCTTCTAGTGATTTTTTATTCGCCGTTGTACACTCATCCCATAAAATAATTGACGTTAATCGCAGAACTTTTGCCATAGCAGAATTTCTCGAAATATTGGAAGGTGGAGTTTCAATCACCTGTAATTTCAATGGCAATTTTAGTGCAGAGTGTGCAGTCCGACCACCTTCTAATAATATGGCAGCAATTTCCGAAGATGCAAGTGCCAATACAATTTTCTGTTCCGATCGAATAGTTAGAATAGCTAAAATCAATGACATAACGAACATTTTACCTGTACCACCAGGCGTATCCAAGAAATATAATCCACCTGCATTATTGGAAACGGTTTGCATGATTGTGTCATATACGATGAAGTTCCGAAACATATTGCAATTGCTCATTTCTGCGATGAAGTACAATATCACGGGATTAAAACTGATCACCAAGAATTACAATTGCAACCTCATCAATTGTCGATGTTCTATCAGCCCTTATTACGATTTTGTGATTTATCAGATAACATACGATAGAAAGCAATTTTGAACAATTAAACTAATGCGTTATGCTGATGGAAAAACCTTTGTAGCTCACGAATAATTTCTCGTCTTGTATTCGACACAATTACACATTATTCCTTCATATAAAAAAGAATAAATCAAATTAAATACAAATTGCTACATTAATAGTGGTGTATCAGTATCGCTAAAAAACTGAGAAAAGTACACGCACACATATACATAGTACAGTTGAACGATTCAATTTGACAGCACAATCCATACATGAAAAAAGTTTCAATTTGACAGCAAAATCTCCACTAACAAAATGATCCGACATTTATTGAATTCATTTATTACAAAAAATGTGATAAATGAAGAACCGCTCGACCGATTTTGTGCAAACTTCACATAAACCATCTGCTACATAGTCCGAAGAAAGCCTAAACTTTTGGTTCAGATAGGTGAGCCCGTTCTTGAGTTATAAAAACACAACGAAAAGTGGCATTGATTTTTATATATATAGATTATGTGATTCACAGACTCAACCAACCACCATCGAAATGTTGAACACAAAATTAAAAAAATTAAACAAAGCCTTGAAAGAAATAAACGATAAGAAGGTCCGAACCGGTGCATCTGCCAGCAAAGCCCCATTCGAGGATATAATGGAGGAACTCTTCGGGAAGAGACCAAAAATAAGAAACACACACACTTTAAATTTAAGTAGAACGATCATCGCAGCATTGCCGAGCTCTAGACGCTTTTCCCAAGAAGAAGAGGAAGAGGAATGATTAGAAGGTAAGAAAACAAAATTTTTTGTTACGATATGGTCAACGCGTTGGCTATTTTTGTTTAATTTGTTGTCATATTGATTTTTTGTGATATTTTTTAATATAGTTTACTATACTATAGTTTACTTTACGATTTATGTTAATTTTTTACTAAACTTCACAAATACTTATATACCACATCTCATTCCTCTGAAGAGATGTTCTTTGCTAACAAAACAATTACGTAAGCTTATCCATTAACCCTACTATTCTGGAATCTTCCCTTGAAGACGAAAACGTCGCATATATGTATGTACATACAAGATCTTATCCAACGAGCTAGCTAAGCGTCATAAGCCGTGCAACACTATAATTGGGCAAAACTTTTTTCAAATTGTCCACAGACTATTCTATTACAATCCGTCATAACAACTTCGAAGCAGTTAAGGATGACTCTACCTCGGAGTTAATATTACACCCCTTATAGGGAACCCTACAAAATCTATGCTTCTTCGGTTTGACTAAACAAATTGGTTCTAAGCTCCTCATCCTTATGACGAAGTACAAGCTCTTCAAAAACTCTGATACTCCTAGTTCCGTTTTGCTGCGAAGAGTGGATTTTAAGAGAAAGGGAGAGATGATACTGGACTTTCGAAAGAAAAAATTTCGAAGAATATTCCTAACTACACCTATAGAAGATACCACCCTGAACAGAAAGGCAATTATATATTTGTTCATTTGTTCATAGATGATACAAGACAACTAATAGAAGAAAAAATTAAAGAAACAAACTATAAAGAAACAAATAAACAACAACATTGTCGAATTAAACGATAAAAATGTTGCTTTACGATTTGCGAGACATCACACAGCCAATATTATTGCGTGCGGAAGTGACAATAAATATCATCAACTGCATAGAATGGCCAGTTGCTTGGGAGAATATTTTCTTCGGCCTTGGATATGCAATGCCTTCAAGTAAATTATTTTTTTCGAGTTCTCATTCAAACGTCAGTCTATACTAAATTAATTTATTTCAGATGCATGTGTTCTGAGTGCTTTCAGTCTAATGTCCATTATGTATCAAACTCGTAGGTTTGATAAATTCTGCACCGGAGTGACAGACATTCATTATAATATTTGGAGAAATAGCTTTGCTGCGGGAGCAGACAACGGATAGATGTCCAGGTGACACCACTGAGAGAGGCAGTGTTGGATGTTTCCCAAAGGTTAAAAACTGATGAGAAAACTATATTTACATTGGACATTGTCCCATTAAACGGTGGACAAATAAGACAAAATGGAATACAGACTCCAACCAAAGGAATGCGAGTGTTTGATAAAGATTTCAAGGATCAATATGGAATAGTCTTTGGTTCTATGCGAAAGGTAGATTTAACATTTTAAAGTTTTTTTTTCGAATTTAAAAAATATGTTTTCTTACAGATTAAAGGATATGACAGGCCCGAGTACTACAACACACAACGGGTACCGCCATTTAATTTACATCGACTAATACGCGTTACTAAAATAAGATACAATAAAAATAAAAATGCATGCGATGTCTTAGCAGTTTGTTGGCTACGACAATGGCCTTCTAAGGGTCAGTATGCGTGATTGGCTAAAGACTGTCGTTGAATTTTAGCATTTTAAAATTTATTTAAGTTAAGCTTTTTAATTTATTTTTTATTGTAATATTTATTAAATATTAATTGTTTATAAAACTTGCAATCTAGCCATATAAAAAAACATTATTTTAATGATGAAGTATTATTAAAACTAAAATAAAATAAAAGGTCCTGTCACATAAACGATTTCAATTTTCTTCATTTGTTTGTTGCCTAGGAGTTCCTCCTGCGTCTGGAAAACGAAAAGTTATTTTTAATTGACATGAGAAATAAAGATTTATCTTAAATTACTTTCGTTTCCCTCACCCTTGGGGGTCGGCACATTTGGGTCAGCTTCAATTTCGACTTCTGAATTTTCTACGTGTTTTGTCTTTGACTGAAAAACAAATTAACTTTTTTTTGAAATACTATTTAAAAAGAACTTAAAAAAATAACTCACTTTTTTCTTCTTTTTTGTTGTCTCTTCTTCAATTTCTACTTCTTCCTCTTCCGGAGCTTCTATATTAACATAGCCTTCGGGGAATAATTTTAAAGCTTCTTCTTTGCCAATAACTGTATTAGGACTAACATATGAAGGTCCATACCTATTCAGCGAATGCTAACATAGTGTGACTAGTTTTTTTCGGAACTTTAAGACCAAGTTTGTCAGTTCTATGGCAGGTTACAAAAAAAAAAACAGCAAAAAAAAAGATTTATGAATTATTAATATATTTGTATGTTCAAAGTAATCTAATTCAGATGTAGGGTGGGCTATGATTTATGATTAATATGTGCATAAGTGCCCTGGAATGTAACCTACTAGTTTGTTTTTGAGAACGCGTTTTGTTTCAAAAATGTTTCGATCGTTAACTTAGACGACTTTAATTTATGCCCAAGTGTAGATTTAATTAGGACATTCAATTTAAAAACATCCGTACCCCAGTTGCTCGTCCTGAAGAGAACTGTTTCAACTGTAGCTGAAAGGTAATATAATTTTATGGACACCCAAACGTTCGGCTAAGTTAATAATGTTGGGCGCTAATTACCTCTAATTTAAAAGGTGGATTTCTATTAGGTTTAAATCAGTTTTTTTTTACTTTCGATTGGTATTTACAACTTAATTAAAATGGGAAGCAGTAGTTTCCCATCGTAATTATTTGGTCTTTGAGGAATGTTAGAAAAATGCATATTCTGTTTTATATTAATGTCTTAAGGTCACTTGTCTTTGTACGTGATTTCCGACTTAGACTTTGTTGCCTAACGTCAAAGATTTGTCAAGACAATTTCTAATAATTTAAACAGCATGCTGTTTTCTGATAAAACTAATTTTCAGGATTCTTCCTCTAATAAGTTGAGCGTCAATATTGGTTCCAGATATAATTGGCCGTATTTCTAAAGATGATTCATGATTATGTAAGAATTTTAAAATACATAGCTTCTGGCACCACAGTCGCAGTAATTTGCTAACTTCAATCGGTTAAATCTAATGCATACTACAATCGATTTTGTGCGAGTTATAAGAAGCGAATGTTCATGTTCACACAAATATTCATATTGAGGTGCGGGAATATTCCGTGCCCACCCAGGAATCCCGATTATTCACTTGCATGTTTATTTTTGTGTATGTAGGTATTTGGGTAATCTTGTTCCCAACATCAAACCAGTGTCAATGATATTAATCAAACTAAAAATTCAAAAAAAGATTATATGGTATCTAAGAGAGTAAAAGAGTAAACATTAAAAATTATTACTTCTTATACGCCTCAGTGTACAACTTAATAATATTATTATTCGTTTTGTGTGTAATAGTTATTTAACAAAAGCCCGAGTTATAATAAATCAAGAAGGTATAGAAACATATTTACATTCTTCTGAATAAAAACTACATTTCAAGAGGAATTATTAAATAGTTTTTTTAATTGTTGCTCCCTTTTAAAATTAATAGACAAAGTTCAAAAATAAAACAAACCTTCAATTTAATAAAATAAATAACCAATGGACTTACATTGGCGGAGTCTTAGCTTCATATTTCTTTAATGAATTTGCTATCAATTTAGCTGTTTCTGGACTACCTATCGTTTGTAAAGAAGCCGTACAGTAACACATTTTCTTTGTTCTTCTCCACAATCTCGTAAATGTCCTTCTTCTTGTATGCATCGAATGCCATTACTTTATGCGGTGGATCAGGAACAGGGTCCGGTGGTAGAAATACCGATGTTCGAGCACGAAAGAAAACATAAATAAGTGTTGCATGTGTTCGACAATCCATTGGTACCCAAACCGGTGGAATTAAAATTATCTTTGCATCGGAAGAGGGAGCAACTGATGCAGTATTTTTGTATCATCTTCCTGAGCATCTTTTTCTGCGTTCTCTTCAATTTCTTCACCCAAGAATTCGGTAAGTGGATCATCAAATTGTGATTTATCCTCAACAGGTGGTTGTTTTTCCTTCTCAGGTACACCATCAAATTTTTTAGTGATTTTTATCATAAAAGGTCCAAAAGAGATGGCCGCAATTGTTTCGGACCTGGAACAAAAATTTAAATAAAAGTATTATATTAGAATATAGTATTATCTAATCGTATTATACGGTTTTAGCTTAAAGTTTTAAATTTTGTAAGAAAAACATACCTATAGGAAAAACAAGAATTTCATCTGGAATATGATTTTAAGTACTACGTTCTGAAAAATTGTTCTATGAACACACTGCGAGAAGTACATTGTCCTTGACTTCGTGGCTGTAACCTATCCAGTTTGAGTCCCAGTCACTGCCTTCACTTTCTAAAATAAACTAAGAAAATGATTTTTAGTATTACACAATAAATAAATATTGCAATTTATAATGAAAGCAAATTTACTTACATACTTCAATTGCGTTTTCCATTTTTATTTTTCGATTGTTTACAAAAAAAAAAGTAGAAACGTCAAAAACAAAACTCAGAAGTACCACAATTGAAAAGTAAATTTTCTGGGATCTGGATCGTTTTATTATCAAATTGATATCCATATGGATCTTGGTCGATAATAAAACGCACCTAATATAAAAACTTCATTCGATCGCTTGTAAAAAAGTTATCAACAATTACGTGAATAAGTGCGTTTACATGAACATTTAAGGCCCTGAAACTAGTATAAATTTTCATTTTTTTCCATTCTCGAAATTTTTTTCGTCAATCCGCCGTAAATACTAAAATAAAAAAAAATATTCAAAATAAAAAAAATATTTTCTAAAATTTGGAAAAAATTCTTATGGCAGATACTTATTTAAAATTAAAACAGTTTAATTACTAATTTCCATAAAATTTATGCCCAATATATTTTTTTATAAAGTTTGTCATTGCAATCATTATGGCTTCTAGAACACACTGTATCCTTGTATTCCAACAGAAAAAGGTCAAAGCAAAAAGAACATTTTTTTTTTCATTTTCACCACTCGGAAATCTCCCTTACTCTGCTTGTCGTTAAAAAATCAACATAATAAAATTTCTCTTTCTTACTACTTGTTTCTATCTTTCTTATCCCACTCTCCACTGTCAAATTTTACTGTTTTCAGCGACACCACAGGCTAGGGACTCCAACATAAAACCAAGTCAATTGATAATACTGTTGTGAACAGAGCTTTATACTACTACAGCGCCATCTGTTGGAAAATTGCATATCTATTTTATGGAAGAAACAAAAAGCTCTTTTCCAATGTCAAATGCATTTCCCCTTATTCCAACCATCTAGAACATTCCAAGGCGAGAACCTTCGAGAACAACTAATTTGAGTATATAAGGGAGTGTTCACGGTGAGCGGGATATAGTTGATTTTGATTTATGAAAGTGTGCAAAAGTATTGCTTATTGCATTGTGTTATTAAACAAGTGTTTTAAATTTGAATAAAAGTATTTGAGTTGATTATAAATTGAGATTTACTGTTTTGAATTGGAAAGTGTAAATAAAGAAGAAATACTAAAAAGAGTGATAAGTTTTATTTAACGGACCTAGTAAAAAAAAATATTACAATACTATAAGTTTTATATACAAAGGTACTACTACGTTTTAGGGGGGGAATGCAATTGACGTATTTCATTTGTGCGCTGTTGATAGAAAAAAAGAGAAAACAATGTACATAGGACAGTATACGTTGCCACCATGTCCAAGAGCAACAAAAGTTTCCATAATGGATCAACACTTGATCTTAATCAGGCAGACACAACAGTTCAAGTCCCACCCTGTAATCTTAAACAGGTACATAATCGAGAGCAAAGTTCTTGCTATAACAAACAAGAGATGGAACTCGCTCGATTCCTGTCTTATAACCAGAAAACTGTCGCAAAGTTTCAGCAAATAAAAGACCGACGTTATAATCCAACTGAGTAAAAAGTCTATTTGTCTTCCCGTGAGCATCATCACCGGTCACAACCAACTGGGTTACCACAAGAAAAAGATGAAACTCAGTATGGACGACTTATGCAGGATAGGAAGGATCAGTGGCGTAGATAGCTTTTCGCTATGGGGGGGGGGGGGGGGGATAGATCTAGTTCGCTCATTTTTTTTAAAGTTTTAAGAATCAAAAAAAAAACAAATAACAAGACTTCATTGAATTCATTTTGTATGCCATACAAAACTATATTTTTTAAAGATAATATATTATACGAATTAATTTGAATATGAACTGGAATAAATATTGATATACAGTGCCTTGCATAAGTTTAACCGCACCTGTAAAAATGCGTTTTGTAGAAAATTAAAATGAGAATGACACTTTACTATTTTTTTTTTATTGAATGGCATCACTAATCAAGTAAATTCAGAAGAAAAAAAGTTCCGTTATTTTCTCTTCTGGTGTTTAAAAATTAAAAACAGATTTTTATATAACCGCACAATGCAAACCTCTCTGAAGCTTCATTCAGTTATCTGCTTCGAAATGTCAAGCAACAATGCCGCGTGGTAAACATTTAAGCGATACGGAAAAAGTCAAAATTCAAGCTTTTTAGTTAACTGGCCTAAGCTTAAGGGCTATTGGTAGGAAAATTTAAAGATCCGATGGTGTCGTCCGAAATTTCTTACAAGATCCAAAATCTTATGAGACGAAAATAAGACCCGGGCATCTGCAGAAGCTGACACGTCGAGATAAGAGGCGTTTAATAAATGCTGCATCCAATTCGGCGCATTCTTTGCCGGACGTTCGTGATGAATTGGGCTTAGGAATTTCGGTTTCAACGGTTTTTCGTGCCTTAAAAAGCAGTAAAGTGATTGTTCGGTGCAAAATGATGCCAGCTCCAAATTTGACAACAGTCTACAAAAAAAAAGTAAGAATTTGCCCAGCAAAACATGAAACGGGATTGGAAAACCATAAATAACATTCCATTAATTTATACTTAACTCTTGTTGTTCCAAATGGCATAATTCAATGAATGGTTTTTTTTTAGATTATTTTAGATTATTTTCAGTGGCGAAAAAAAGTTTAATCTTGATGGGTCAGGTGGTTTTAACAGATATTGGCAAGATCTGAGAAAGGAAAAAAGTTTGTTTTCAAGAGGAACTTTGGCGGTGGCAGTTGTAAGGTTTGGGGGGCTTCTGCGATCGTGTTAAGGTTACACTTGCCTTCACCTCTGCAAAGATGAACAGTTCAGCTTGCACCCAGGTGCTTCAGGATAATTTGGTACCCTACTTAAGATGATTTCGTCGAGTTCGACATGTCTTCCAGCATGATAATGTCCCAATTCACGTTAGTCGTCAAAGTTTGGGATGGTACGAATCGAATAACATACATTTTATGGTGTTCCCGGCACGTTCTCCAGATTGTAACCCTATTGAAAATCTTTGGGGAATTTTGATCCTCAAAATTTATGCCCATAATAGGCAATTATACAGTGTTGCTGAGCTGCGACAGGCGATTGTGGAAGAATGGAACTGTATAGACGATTCCATATTAAATAACCTTGTCAACAGTATGTCAAAAACAATTTTAGATTGGTCGAAAATAGGGGCAGCAATGTCCTTTACTAATTTAGCCGAAAAAATTTACTTAAAATAAAAAAAAAAACAGTTCAAAATAAAAAAGCGGTTATACTTTTGCAATACAAAAAAATCTGTTTTAATTTTTAACCACCAGAAGAGAAACTAACGGAACTTTTTTTTCTTCTCAATTTACTTAATTAGTGATACCATTTAATAAAAAATAGTAGGGTGTCATTCCCATTTTAATTTTCTACAAAACGCATTTTTACAGGTGCGGTTTTACTTATGCAAGACACTGTAGTAAGTAAAATAATATTAATTTAAAAAATAAATCACAAAATAAAATCCAGTTTTCTGTTCTTTTTAGATAAAACACTTATAAAATCGGCCCAACAATCATCAAGAAAAAGCCGTTCAAAGTTTCAAAAAAACACCATTTTGCGCCGTTTTTAGAAAATCGCTTGTTTTAAGTCATTCCGTAAGGATAGACAAAAAAATATTTAAAATACTTTTAAGATCTCAGGTGGAAGATATTGTTTTTACAAAGCTAAAACGCACAAGATCAATGAAATCGAAAAATAAATGTGGAAGTTATGAAACAGTACGTGAAGGCAGACCATTTCAGTTTTTTTTCTATCCTTACGGAATGACTTAAAACAAGTGATTTTCAAAAAACGGCGAAAAATTGTGTTTTTTGAAACTTTGAACCGCTTTTTCTTGATGATTGTTCAGCCGATTTACACAAGTCGTATACTGCTGGAAAGACAAACAAAATATCTGTTCAAAAACATAAAGTATATGTTAATTAGTTCGACCGTTTTTGAGAATTAGGCTCATACATGGAAAAGGAGCAAAGAACGGTTTTTTGCTCATATCTCGAAAACGCTTCTTTGGAAAAATAAATGAGTGCCATTTTCTTGTTCAGAGAGTCAAAATTAGTCTAGAAAATACTTTTTTTTGGAGGTACTCGCTACAAACCGAAAATTTGTAAACTAGTGTTATTAATTGGTGAGAGACGTAAAAAAAATTTCAGAGTGCGTTTCTTTAACTTATTTGGTTCATGACTGGTTATGTTGAACAATTATCGATCCCAATGGGGGGGATATATCCCCCTGATCCCCCCCTATCTACGCCACTGGGAAGGATACTCCTCACTACCTGTGTCACTGCTCTGCGCTATATTATCTGAGAAAAAGACACCTAGTGAGACCCTTCTTCAACGACTTGGAGGAGCTCTCTGAAATTCCAACCAAAATCATGTTTAAATTTGTTAACGATACCAAATGGCTTGAAAATTCCTAAACTCTAAAAATCGCCTTCAACTGCAGTACGATAGTGATAGTACGAACGAAAACGACTTAGCAATGTACGTGTTTCTTGCAGGAGTGACAAGAAACGGAGAATGGGCACTTCGCCTATACATCAGCGATTGCCACTCCTCCGATGAATACGAGCGTCAGTGAGTTGATGGAGCCACCTCTCGCTTAGATTGGTAAAATCCTCTTGAGGAAAGGAATAGCCCCTTCGACTTAATCAGTAATACTGACCAAACAGACGGACATATACACCAAACACTGACCTACCGAACTCATCTGCCAGACGTTAAAAGGAGCCACATGCTGTTACGGGCCTGGTGTAGGGATGATTTCTCAAGTGGGGTAAAGGAAAGGATTACGCCCTTAGAAGGCGCCTACCGTTCCTTAACCAGGTGACGACAGACATTTCTTCAATGGCTTAGAAGTACCCTCCGACATTGCAGGCTATAGCTTGCTGATACTGATCAACACCCTTAACGAACTTGAATGACATAGGATTAACATAGGTTTCAACTTTCAATACAAGGGAGTAACAAAACTCCTAGGATATCACAACGGATCTACATTGATCTAAGTGTGACAGTTACAAGATCAACTGTCAGCTCATTAACCTAACTTAACCTTCATTAATGGATGTTTCTTCTAATAACTTTCTGTTCTGGATGATTCTATCCAACAGACTCAAATGAGTATTGTGGCCCAGATATGAGAGTTTTACTCAAGTTTTGGACGGCTGTAGGATTTTATGAAGAGGAAACAAATTTCTTGCATCTTTTAAGAAAACCTAAGCATTTAAATGCGTTTTTAGCTACATAAAATATACAAGCGTGAATATGACATGCTTTTTATTTTTATGATAAAAGTGTTATTCCTGGATAGTACAGGACATTGGTGTTATATTTCGCTTGACCGACAGACAAAAGATATTTTAAAACTGATATAATATACCTGATTTGTTTCTTTTTTAAATTTGTATAAAATTTAAACAAAATAAGTTTTTTAATAAGAACGGTCTAACGCACTTTGTATACATTCAAATTTATATAAAGAAATTAGGAAAAGATAGATCATAATGTTTTGGTTTTTCAAAATTGTAATTGCGCGCAATTTTACTTACCAGGTTCAGTAACTGTGCAAATATGGCCCACTTTAGGAATATATGGCCGACCATTATATTATGTATTTCTCGAATAAACAAAAGCAATAGGAGTTAAAACAAATTCATTTCAAATACCTCCAAACATCTTTAGTTTTTAGTCTATCGTTTTTGACCTGGGGTGTCTAGTCTCTAGTGTTCAAATTATAGAGTATTTTTTTTTTCGTATTTGATGTAATTTTTTTGTAAATTTGGTTAATTGCTTACACATTGAATTTTGCGTGAATTTGATAGTTTCTTTCTTAGGTTGAATATAGTATTTTGTTATATCAAAATGTGTTAAATGAAAATTGGTGAACAAAAAACATTATTTGTAATAATATTACATATTATGGCCCACAGCATTGGTGATGGTATGCCCTAATCTCAGTTGAACTTTAATTTATTTTGCGTATTTTGAGGGTGCATTTTGAAAGAACAGCCTTTTTTATCAAAAGATGAACCAAATGTCATGTCGAATGATGGTTCAGATCCAAGTACTGCGAGGCAGGTTTTAAATGTATGAGGCCCATTCTGTGCTATATTTAACACCATGTTGTCCATATTAGCAGCACTTTTTTTCATATCTGTAAAATGAGGTTCCCTAAAGCTTGTATTTATATCTTTAATTTAGTTTTTAATCAGTAAAAGTTTCAAAAACTCAAATAAAAATGATTTGTAAGACTGTTAGAAAAAAGTAATGGATTCGACTATATATATATATTTTTTTTTAATATTAAGGATGAGCCATATTTGGCGCACTTACTCTAGTATCGCTGGCACTATTTCTACTAAACTTGAAACGATTTTATGTGCGATGCACTAACAGGTATGCAATACTTTACAACTGAACTGAAATGTTCCGTGTTCTGGCAATCTTTGTTCGACAGCGTCGTACAGTCCTCGTATTCAGCTCTGGTGATGTGTGGACTATCCCGAAATGGTCTTCAGACGTTGCGCGATCAAAGTCGCAGGCAATGACTTAAAAATTGCATCAGAGTCGCAATCGCTTTGGATTCCTATATACGCCATCTGCTAGTAGTTTAATTGTAGCTACTCGTACAATAGTGAGGTGCCTCCCCTTCTTTTACTTCGAGCAGAGGCTAAAAAAAATAAATCATATAAAAAACCTCCTGCAGATCCTGTATCCGCCCTAAAAGACTATACTCTGCTCCTATAATTATGAAAGTAAAGTAAAACTTCTCAAGTTATGTATAAAAATAAAAAAATTGTTTTTTTTTTCACTTTTTATGTTTTGTTAAGACATTATACAATTTATTACTTAAATTTTTATGCTTATTTTTATATTAATTTATTTAAGTTACACATTTCAAAATTATAATTTTAAACATATTTACAAGAATATTAAATATAATTTCAACTAGTAAATAAATAATATTTAAATAGGTTGGCAGACAGAGAAAAATTAAAAAAAATAAAATCTTGACATGTTGGATTCTAAATTCAACATTAGACAACTTGTATCAATTTTATTAATTAAAAAGAAAGAAAATATATTACATCATACAAAAAATATTTTCTTCTAATATTTGAACTAAATTTACTTATTTTCATACAAATATTATAACAAATCAACAGTTTTTTTTTAATAATTCAAATTTAATAGAGCAAAACAAATTTATCCAACTTAAGACAATTTGTATATTCAAAGTTAATGCCTACATACTTCAGTATTTAATTATCTTCACTTGGACTGTGAGCTCAGCAGAAGCCTGGATTTGTGTGCTCTATAATACACCTCTTGCAATACTTTTTCACTGCCCTATAACCCTCAATTGAAATTTGACAATCCTGTATGTTGAGCTGTTGTAACCCTCGGCAATAGTATGCGATACATTGAACTCCACGATCGGTAATCATATCACAATTTCGTAAGCTTAGCTTCTTCAAATTCGGACAGCTCTCTGCAAGGGCTCTTAGACCAGCATCACTGACATCACACTTTCCAATATCCAAAGCACGTAATCGAGGGCAAGATCGAGCCAATACTGTAATTGAATCATCACTGACTGCTTCACAACCACGAGCATTAAGATATCGTAGTTTGTAACATCGTCGAGCTATGACTTTTAATCCCGCATCAGAAACTCGGTCGCATTTAGCCACTGATAGATATCGCAAAGCAGCCCCAAGCTTGGCGAGTTCATAAAGACCAAAATCGGTGATGCTTAGGCAATCAGAAACGCTTAGCTCTTTTAGAGCTATGCAAAAACTTGGCACAAATTTTAAACCGGCATCTAGTTAAAAAAAAGTATATTATAAATCATTTGGAAAACAGAAATATATAAATGTAAGGATAGTACCTGTAATTTGAATGCATCTTCTCAGATATAGGAACACCAACTGGGGGCAGTTCTTGACGACTACTTTTAGGCCGACATCGTCTATGGCAGTACAGTCAGTAAGATCCAAGTATTGGAGTAGAAGTCTTCTAGGTGGTTCGAGGCCTGGATTAATGCTTACGTTGATGATTTGAGTGCAACCTTAAAATTTTTGAAGTGGATTATATGCATTTTAAGTGCTCGTACGTACAAAATAATAAGATATTAAATTTTATAAATATGTATGAAATTCGGAGAATACAAGTACATCACAGAAAGTTTGAAATGGGTCTGGTTTGACAGCTAGCCAAATAACTAGATAGAATAATTCTGAAGAGGGAGTTAAAACTGATAGAACAATCACAGAATCATTCCCATTTCTTGAACATCGTAGAAAATTTTTCATGTTTTTCCATGTTTTATATGTGAAAGAAGCACAAGCAATGCTTACTTGAAGTAGCCAGTTACATTCCCCCCCCCCCCCCATCGATCAGGTCAACCGATGTACCTGTTTCGCTAGGAATGGTCATCAGTTTTAACGTTTTAGTTGAACAACACGATTATGGAATATTCTACCCGGCACGAGTAGAATTGTCATTTCAATTTACAAACATTCAAATTTATTATAGGCTTAATACAAGCAGAACTTAAAACTAGACATAATATTCTTAAATCTATACTTAAACATAATAAAGGGAGTAAAATTTATTATTAATTTATTTTATTTGGCTGGTTACAAAACTGAGGTTAACGTCGAAAGAATTAGCATTTTATTAATTATCATATAATTTAGACTTAATAACAGCTTAAAACTAAAATGGGAAGAAGGTTTAGTAAGGGGTTTGGGACAGAATTCTTCTAAGGGATGCAGAATTGAGGGAAAAATCAAAAATATAACAATCTGGACATTGGGTTGAAGTGTCCGTAGTTGGTGCGGTGTGTAGGGAGGTGGAATTAGGGAATTACGGAAATAAAGGTAAACGTTTACGGGAGAAAGTCATAAACTGACATTTTTTTATATTGAGTTCAAAAAAGTTTTTATTGCACCAAGTAAAAAAAGTGTTTAGGTCATGTTGGAGAAGCGAAGAGTCTTGAGAAGATGCGATTGTTTTGATTATTTTAATGTTGTCAGCAGAGATGGAGATATCAGAGAAGGAAATTATGTTACTCACGTCACTGATGGCAAGAACAAATAGGATTGGGCCGAGATGGCTGCCTTGAGGAACCCCTGAGGATGCGAAGATTGGATCAGACACCGCGTTTCTAAAACCATCTCTATATGTTCGGTTCACTAGGTATGATTTAGTCCACTCAATAAACCATTTTTCCAACATGGTCCAAGATCTTTCAGTTTTATATAGATAATTTGGTGACTGATCTTGTCAAAGGCTTTACTAAAATCAGTAGATATAACATCAACTTTGAGACTTTTTTCTAAAGATATTAGTGTTTTGGAGACAAATTGGATAAGGTTAGTTGTGGTGGACCTGCCCTTTAAGAATCCGTGTTGAAATGGGGAAACAATAGATTTACAATGGAAGTAGAGAGAATCGTAAACGATATACTTTCATTACTTTCGATATACTTTTACTTAACGCAGAAAGTTTAGTGATCGATCGGTCGGTAATTAGAGATATCATTCTTACCACCCTTTTTGAAAACGGGAAAGATAAAAGACTCTTTCCAAAGAGAGGGGAACACAGCTTGTGAAAGTGATAATTGGAAGAGTTTGGTAAGCGGTTCACAAAGTACATTAGCACATTTTTTACGAAAAATTGCAGGAATTCCATCAGGGCCAGGAGAAAAATCATCTTTCAATGAGTTCAACTTATCATAGACGGAGGGGGAAGTAATTGTAATTGAGACTAGAGACGTTTGCGGGAAATTGGATAGAAATCTGTGATATTCCAGATCAGGTTCATTTGAAGTATTGCTATAGGATTGACTGAAAAAGGTAGCAAAGAGATTAATTATGATTTTGGGATCAGATGAAGATGTGCCAAGAAAGTTGAGCGTTGAGGGAAGGCCGTCGGATTTTCTCTTGACGTTAATGAATTGGTAAAAGCGCTTAGGTTCAGTGATGAGAGAAGTCTGCATTTGATTAAGATACGATTGGTAAAGGGATTGGCATAAAGTCGAAAAGGAAGAAGATGCTTGTTGGTAGCAAAAATAGTTTAGAGGCGTCTGAAATTTGAGATAAATTTTCCATAACCTATTTCTGACATTACGGATACTACGCAGCTCTCTTGTGTACCAGGGGGGAGATGAAACACAGTTCTTTTGTAGTGTTAAAGGAACGCATTGGACAAGACAAGCGAAAATTGAGGTATAGAAGAAGGAAAGAGCTATGTCGATAGGAGTAGAAGGGTAAATAAAGTGGTGAAAATCAATGCTGTTGAGATGAATAATAAGTTGATGACAATCGGCTTTACGAAAGTTGAATGTAAAAGAGTTTTCAGACTCAATAGTTGGAATATTATCATCGAGACAGAAGAAGAAAGATAGAGGAGGATGATGTTGATCAAGGACAGAGAGAAGATGAGAACTTTCGGAGACGGAAGAATTAAAGGGATCTGAGAAGAAGGCGAGGTCAAGTTGTCGTCCTAACTTATTGACCAATGTTTATCGACACTTCCTTTCTTTCTTTACCTAGTTTCGCTATCGCTCGTGCTAAAAATTGAGCGCCTATGAATTAAAAAAAAATCTAAGCACAAATTCAACTGAGTTGAAAAATCTTAACATAACATTGAAAAATTCCAAAAACAAACTTGAATGTCAAAAAATGACATGGTCACACAGCGACTGAATTGACAACTGAATTGAATCGTTCTGATGAAAAATCATCGAGATAACTTAGCACGATATGGATTTAACAAGATTTATTGTTTTTATTGTATTTATTTATTGTATTATATACAAATTTTATTGAAATTTGTATTATAAATCTTCGAGATTTGAAGAAGATTTATTGTAAATCCACTTAAATCCAGTACTATCTCTTGGTGAAAACGTAGTATTACCTATAACTAATGATACATATCGAAATGAAAATAAAACGGTAAAACGGTTAGAGTGACAGCAATGTTGTACAGCCATTGACAGCTCATTAGAAACGATTCAATTGTCTTGTCCGGGATTGAAATTAATATTTTTTATTTTATTTCATGAATTCAATTAATATTGAATCATTTTTAATTGAATTATTAATTTTCATAATAATTTTATATTTGCCAAACATTTGTACATTACCTTATTTTTTTTTCTATGTAACGATTCTTATTGTTTTTGGATTTAATTTAATCTCTTTGCTAATACCTTTTTTTTAAGCACACTTATTAGTGCTAAACTTTAATCTTTTAATGGACTTGGCTTCTGCAACGCACCATAATACCGTTTACCTACATATGTAAAGTAAAGTAAAGCTTTTTGTATACATGCTTATGTACATCATGGATTATGCCTATTGCATTGTAAATTTGAATTGTTTTTTTTTTTTTTTGTATTTGGACCTTCAAGCTGATCACATCTTTAACATTGGTAACCTATTATTAAAAATAAATTGTATTACTATTCGGTGGAATTTATTAGTTTGCTGTTCATCGCTTGATCATCGTTGGAACTTAATAATTAAATTAAGGTTTATTATTTGGGGACCTGCGGCGTGCCTAATCGGTCTTTGAGGGTCTTTAACCTGGCAAAGTCCAGCAGCGCAACTTTTAGTCACGTCGAAGTGCTTCCTTTACCTCCTCGTGGTGGTTCCCGGGCAATGATTTGTGTATCCACACGAATTAGCTAAAATTGGAAAGCGCGAAATTCTCTCCTAACTCATTAGGATAGGTTACGTAGGCTAGCACTCTCCGTAGCTGAAAACCATCTTGCTACCGAAACGGAAATAACGCTTCGGATAACTAATGATAATATGTTGACGACTTTTGGCTATCGAATTAGGATAACGATTGGTTTCTGGAATGTGAGGGCACTCCTCGATGATGGCAGTGAAGGTCCCCACAACGCCAGATTCCTCCAACTAGAAAAGGAATTCATGCGGTACGGGCTGGACATCTTAGGCCTTAGCGAAATACGTTGGATGGGCTCGGGCAAGCTCAAGTCACCATCGCGTAACACTGTACTGCTCTACTCCGGAAAAGCTCCAGGAAGCACACGTGAAGCTGGGGTTGGACTGCTGCTAACAAAAACAGCTGTCAGTAGTCTGATTTCATGTGAGCCTCTTGGATAAAGAATAATAAAGGCACGATTCCGGACAAGAGTACGTCCCGTCACCATTATACAATTTTACGCCCCAACGGAGCTCGCATCCAATAAGGAGAAAGAATGCTTCTACAGTCGGCTAGGAGCCGCTTACAATAACACACCGCGCGGAGATATTAAAATGGTTATAGGAGATTTGAATGCTAAAGTTGGCAGCAACAACGATGGACTCAAACATGTGATGGGAAACCATGGAGTTGGGAATTGCAATGATAACGGTGAGCGGTTCATTGACTTCTGCAATACTAACGGACTCGTCATTGGCGGCACAATGTTTGAGCACAAGACGTGCCATAAAATAAGTTGGGTGTTGACGGACAGGCAAGCTTCTTCGAATCAAATTGATCACTTCGCGATTAGCCGGCGCTTTAGAAGCAGTCTCCTGGATGTTCGAAATAAAAGAGGGGCCGATATGGGACTTGCTCGAGACCACCACCTTATATTAGCTACTGTAAGACTTCCTACAGCTGCAACTCGGAGATCCAACGGCATAACCCGCTTACCCAGGTTCAACGTCGACAGACTAAAGGATCTCTCAACACGCCAACAATTGAGAGACCACCTTTCACACGGAATGATGACAATCAGCAGTACGGAACCTGAATCCACTGAAAACCACTGGAATGCTGTGAAAAATGTTCTTATATCAGGTGCTGAAAGAATAGTCGGCCGAGCGAGGGAACACAATAACGCTTGGCTTTCTGAAGAAACCTGGATACGGATTGGCGAACGGCAAAAACTTAAGGCCCTTATTGCAGCTGCAACTGGAGTAGAAAAAAGAGAGCTAGAATCCCTGTACCGCATGAGAAAGAGAGAGGTGCACCGCAGTGCAAGACGTGATAAGCATAATCACATCAACGCTTTGGCCCAGCAAGCAGAAGAAGCTGCTAACAGATGCAACAGTAGAGCCGTCTACAGCATTATAAAGGAACTGGTTGGAGCTCGCAGTTCCAAACAACACCTTGTAAAAGACTGAGACGGCTCGCTACTTAGTTCGGATGAGGATCAGCTAAGAAGGTGGAAGGACCATTTTGCGTCGGTATTAAACCGAGTTATCGACAGCAATGCTCAACTGATACCTGCTGAGCTGACAGGAACAACAAATTCCCGAATCCGCACTGCACCCCCCAGTAGAGATGAGATCCGCAACGCAATCAAAGCACTGAAGACCAACAAAGCGGTAGGACTTGATGGCATTCATGCAGAGCTTCTACAAGCGGCGCCAACGACATCGAGCGAACTCCTGCATCCACTCATAAAGAAAGCTTGGGTCTCCGAAGGATTTCCGAAAGAGTGGAAAAAGGGAATGATAGTCAAGCTCCCTAAAAAAGGAGACTTAACACAGTGCGAAAACTGGAGGGGCCACACTCGATGCCGAACAAGCAGGTTTCCGCACTGAATCCTAATGCATTGATCATATCAATACTTTAAGGATCATAATTGAGCAGTGCGTCGAATATCGATCACCACTCCACCTGCTATTCATCGACTTTGAGAAGGCTTTCGATAGCGTAAATAGAGAATTTATTTGGCATGCTTTACGCAGGTGGGGTATCCCAGATAAATTAATAGCTATTATTAAGGCAACTTATGATGGATCCAAATGTCACGTTTTGCACAAAGGGAGGCTGTCAGAAGAGTTTTAAGTCCAAAGTGGAGTCAGACAGGGCTGCATTCTGTCACCAATATTGTTTCTGTTAGTGATAAGCGATGTCTTGCGAGCGGCCTTGACGGGAAATGGAGGAATTCGATGGACTCTGACGTCTCACCTGAAACATCTTGACTATGCGGACGACGTATGCTTGCTCTCTCATAGGATCATGGATCTCCACCAAATGACAACAGGGGTAGAGAGAGAAGCAGAAATCGTAGGGCTGAAAATCAACTCTGGCAAAACAAAGATGATCTGCCTAGGAACCACGTCATCTTCTCTCATAAATATTTCTCAACAACCGGTAGAGAAAGTACAGAGCTTCCAATACCTTGGAAGTATCATCTCTACCGAGGGTGGTACCGAACAGGACTTCAGCAGTCGAATCGGGAAGGCAAAGGCTGCTTTCGGTATGCTTCGAAATATATGGAGGAATAACTCTTTAGCTTAAGAACCAAGCTACGGCTGTTTCGATCCAATGTCGAATCCGTGTTACTTTACGGTTGCAGCACTTGGAAAGTAACAGTAGGAGTCACTAAGAAGAAGAAGGATTTTCTGGCCCAATCGTATATCAAACGAAGAGCTCCTTAGGAAAACGGGTCAGGAACCTATTGACTCTATTATACGACGTCGAAAGTGGCAGTGGATCGGACACGCTTCGAAAAGGCGACAACTGTATTGCGGCGCATGCAATGCAGTGGAATCCGCTCACTCAAGAAGGAAGAAGAGCTGGACGACCGAGAAGCTCATAGAGAAGGACAGTCGAGGAGGAGTCAGCCCAACTCTGCAAGAGTTGGAGGGAGTTGCGACTCATATCCAGGAACCGAACACGATGGCGAGCTGGCGTTGTGGACGCCCTATGCCTCACTAGAGGTCCCCCACGGACATAAAAGGTCTGAGGACCTAAGGAAGTAAGTAAGTAAGGTTTATTCATTTCTTGCTACTTTTTTCGCGTTGGTTCCTTTTAGTCAAAATCATGTCTAAATATCAACTTTAACATATTTATTATGATCATAAAATTTGAAATATTTTTTGGAAAATAAAATAGTATTTTCAAAATTTTCATAGGGACATAACTGGTTTTTATATTTAAACCTCTGATTTGGATGAGCCAATTAGTTAGAAACAAAGGAAAATATCAAACAAAAAATTCAGTTGGGCTTAGTGATATAAAATGATTAATATTTTTTTCGAAAATACTCGCTGCTTTAAAACTGCTATACATCGCTTTTGAATGGACTGGATTGGGTCTTTTATAAATCGTATACCATGCTGCTTTTAGTCTTTCGAATATAGAATTCAAATTTGGAATGTTTTGCGTGCACGGCTTTTGACTTCATCCCATAGATGCTCGATAGGCTTTAAATCCCGACTTGACGATTGCCAATCAAGTAATACCTACTCGCATAGCATTTACGAGAAAAACATGTTTTCTGAGTTTCGCATTATGATTTGGGTTATTGTTTTGTTAAAAGGCCAAATAACTGGCATAATTTCTTCAGCCCACGATAGCATTATGTTCTCTAGTATTTCAACGTAATTCTATTTGTTAAGAATTCCGTCAATACGATAAATAGGTCCCATGCCGTTCCAAGAAAATCATCCTCAAGCTCAGATTGATCCACCGCGCGCCGTTTTTGACTATCGGTGGAATGTACTTTCGGTCGAGTTCCTTACATTTTCTGCCATCGAGACCAATGCGATTTATCTTCGTCACTTCGCTCCATAACACAAACATTTTCCCATCGACTTACCGTTCAATTGGTATGTCATCTGGCAAACTGGATGAGCCATTATCTTTGCACTTTTGTGACCTTTGGTTTCTTGCGTGAAATTCGTTAATGAAGTTCAGCTTGAACCAAACGACATACAACCGTTCTTTTTGATATGTGGACATTCAGATAACTTGTGGTTTTCCTTGTTCTCTTTCGACGCGGAACATTATTTCTGGTTTTATTTCTACAGAAATGGGCAATGGCACAAAACATACAATTATTGTTCGAACTTTGCTGGAGGTTATTGAGGGAAAAGAAGTTTTACTTCTAAAACAATTAATCTGGGTTGCAATATGTTTAATATTATAACCTAGCCTTATTAAGCTGAACAATAGCAGTGTTTTACTATCGCCAATGAATCATACAGATGAACCCTTCTAAATAAAACGATACGGATCATAGTGCTTTTTGCTTACATATGTTTGTTAATTTTCAACGCTACCTTACCATAAACATCCATCTACCCGCCAGCATAAAAACTAACTTTTTGATCTTTGAAATAGATCCAGATAGAAAACAGGATCACAAATTGTTTTTGTAATACGTGTTAAAACTTAATCCAGATCCGGATCTATGTATGTATATCTGTAGATAATAAGTGCGTTTTATTATCTACAGATTTATGTGGATCCGGATATGGATAAATTTTTAAAATGTATTACAAAAACAATTTGGGATCCTGTTCTCTAGCTGGATCTATTTTAAAGATCCAGAAATTAGTTCTTTTTTTTGGGGAGTAGGTAGATTATGGTAAGCTAGTGTAAGCTACAATGTAAAGAAAAAAGACAAGACACATTTGAAAATCAACAATCATAAGCAAGATGGAGATGAGCATACAACACAACTGTCACCTATGATCCGTATCGTTTTATTTTCGAGGGTTAACCTATATGGACCATTGGCGATAGTAAAACGCGTCTAATAAAACGCATCCAAGCTGATTTCCATTATTATTCAATACCCTATAGCTTTCACTTCTTGCAAAACAATGGGGATAAGCCCATCTCTTTTATCGTCGCTTAGGAAAGGCCAAGATATACGAGTAGCTTTTTTTTTTTTTTTTTTTTTTATAATTTACTCACGCTCAAGGGAATATGAAACCCTTTAAATGTTTCAACACAGCGCAGCGTGGGCGTGAAGTTACGGAAGAGAAAGAAGGATAGGAAAGATGTGTGGCACGATGTTCTGAGACTAAGGTGGTTGTCTCAGATTTTTTATCTCCAGGGATGGCGGCTGAACTAAAGCGGAGAATTGCCGTGTCTTATTTATATGTCCCTTATAATTCGCATTATTTTATTCGTTTTTCATCCTTGTTGGGCATACTAGTTTAACTCGATCACATGTTGTTAGTGTTATGCCTAAACAACATGTAATGAGTAACCAGCATCCCATTGATGACAATTTATAGAAGGTTTTAATGGAATTAAAGAAAACATAGACGACGGCAGGAATCGAACCTGTTATGTTGAGGTTGACAGGCGAGCACACAACCATCGTGCCACGGCCACCCCAATTTTAACTATTAACTTCTTCATATTTTCTTCGAAAGTTGATACTTCGAGCAGTGTCTAAAACAAGTTTTGAACTGCTTTGGCCCTCTTCTTTTTCTAGTTAGAGAGATTAAAGAATGTAAATCATTTATAAATACAAAATAACTATCCATTTTGTGTTAGTAACAAAGAGGAAAACAAATTGTTTACACTCCTTTTTGTAGTTTTTCGCTTGGGCCATTTCTCCATAACCTCTACCATCGATCCAATTATTGTGGAAAATAAGTTAAATCAGCTTAATGATGACTTCTCTCCTGGTCCAGCTATTCTCCTTAAGAAATGTTCATCATCACTTTCCCTTCCTCTATCGAAAATCTTCAATCTTTCCCTTTCTCAAGGTGAATTCCCCGAGTTATGGAAGAATTCCTTTATAATTCCAATACACAAAAAGGGTCCTAGAGGCGATGTCATCAATTATCGTCCTATCGCCAATCTCGCATGTATCCCCAAACTCTTTGAAAGCATACTTCATGAAATTTTGAGCTTTCACTGTAAATCCCTCATTTCTCCCATACAACATAGCTTTCTTAAATGTAGATCAACTACCACTAATGTTGTTGAATTTGTGTCATTTACACTCTCTGCCTTAGAGAATGGTAAAGATGTCGATGTCATTTCCACTGATTTTAGTAAAGCCTTCGATAAAATCTCCCATAAACTTATCCATTTCAAACTATCCACCTTCGGTTTCGAACCCATTCTTTTAAAATGGATTTCTTCCTATCTGGAAAACCGTTACTACAGTGTTCGTTTTAGATCCACTTCCTCTTATCCTTTCTTAGCCACGTCCGGAGTCCCTCAAGGCAGCCACTTAGGGCCTCTCCTTTTTATTCTTACTATTAATGATATTGAATTGGTCATCAAACATTCCTATACATATATATCTCTCAATGCCGACGACACTAAATTTTTCAAAACCATTTCTTCTGCACAGGACTCTAGTCTTATCCAAATTGATCTCAATAATTTTTCAGTTTGGTGTCTCAATATCACTCAATCACCTTTTCACGAAAACGTTTAAAATCTACTCCCCGTATCTATTTTCTTCATAATCAACCCCTATCTATCGTTAACTCGATACGTGATCTCGGCATATTATGTGATCAGGAGCTAAACTTCATCTCCCATTATGACGACATAATTCTCAAGGCCAATTAAGCACTTGGTTTCGTCAAACGATGGTCCAAGGAATTCTCCAACCCATATGTGACCCGATCCCTCTATGTTACCTTTTTCCACCCCCTGCTTGAATACGCCTGTCAGGAGTGGTCCCCCTACCAACAAGTCCACATCGCCAGAATTGAGAGTATCCAACGTCGATTCCTTCGCTTTGCTCTTCGAGGACTTTCCTGGAACAATCCCCTTATCCTACCTCCTTACCTAGACCGCCTTAAACTAATTAACCTAAATTCTCTAGAAGAACGAAGAAAAACTTATGAAATTCTCTTCATTCATAGTCTTCTTACAGGTTCTATTGACTGTATAACTCTTTATAACTCCATGGCTTTAAACCTCCTATGAACCATTTTTAGCTTATTCGGCCTCTATTCCTCGTGTATTTTTTTTTATAAACACGCTTCTCAGGATTAGAGTCGTTGTAAAGTCGAAGTAACTTTGTTTCGTCGCTAAAACGAGTAAATAAAAAGGCTGTTAGTATTTTCAATCGAGATATTGATATTGAAGGAGTGCGAAGTTATGTACCGAGTACAAAATAAGTGATAAACTGCTACTGCTACATTTAGCCGGAACTGCTGATCAATGAGCTGATCAGTGAGAACTGTTATAATTTAAATTGAGATGTTGCAAGGTAAGCAAATAGAACTATGTAAATTCTTTAATTACAACTACACCAATCCGCGTAGAACGAGATTTCACAACAATCTTACTTCACAAAAAAAGTAAACTTACCAGTAATATCTAAATGTTGTAAATTGGTGCATTTTGTCAAGACATCACACAGCGCCTGGTTGGTGACATTTATACATGTTTGAAGTTGTAAGTGCGTCAATTCTGGGCATCGTCTTGTTAGTAAAACCAGTCCTTTATCAGAAATTCGACAACCATCGGAGAGCATAACTCTCTCCACATCAGGGCACGAACCATTTCTGCTTTGACCGCACAGCTGTCGGAATATCATTTTGAGAGCCTTATCTCCGGCTATGTATTCCCCTTTTAATGTAATTATTTTCCAAAGTATCGGTCGCCAAGCAAGATTCTCAAAACGCCTACACACTCTCGCAACATTGCACAATTCACAGCTATCAAGCCAACCCAAGATCTTTAATACAGCCTCATCTGGTAGCCGATCAAAGCCAGGCCCCGACCGGCAAGGCCCCTTTTTACTCCATGGTCCTGGTCCCGGTATTGGATGACCGGTTGGTGAAGGTGACACCAAAGTAGCATAACCTTGGTCTAAGCTCGGAGAGAAACGACCCATATTGGAGAAGCCCTCAGACAAGCTTTTCACTTTGGAAGGATGGAAACGTTTGTCAAGACCCACATTTGACGAATGATTGGAATACGAGGAATCACGTTGTTGATTGACGTTGGTATATGCTGCTGGTGAACCTTGTGTTCGATCAAGAAGGTATCTATCAGAGCCACTGGTTTCACTCGGGCTCGATGGTCGATGGAGTAGATGCGATTCTATTTTACAAAAAAAAAAAAATATTAGAAAGGTAAAAGAAAGATTGAATTCCCAATGCCTACATACCATGCAGCCGATCACTACCGTTAAATTCGCATAAATTTCTCAAGTCATCCTCCAGGAAGTAGCGTTCATTTTGAAAATGATTCGCCTCTGAGCCTAAAGGAAGTCCTCGAATGGCACCTTGAATATACAATTGATCCATTTTCTTCTCGAGAAAATATTGCCCGCTGCCAACAGACGATGCGCTTGGTGGTACACTACGTCTGCCATTTACCTTTCCACCACCGTTGCCACCATTCACTTTAGGTTCATCGCTGGAGTCCTCATTATTATCAGCAGCAGGAAGAATGTACGCACTCGGTGTCCGTGCTTCCCGATACTGAAGTAAACTCTCAATAGGCGTGTAATTTCGAAGTGGCACTGGCCTATGTCGACTTTGTTGATTTACTTGTGGATTTCGTCGCATATCATAAGCTTGTTCCATGGAAGATGAAGAACTTCTGGACAAATGATACATCCCAGGTAAATTGTTCCCACAATGGGGATGATTTTCTCCCCCAACTTGTTGTGACACCGACGAAGATGTGTATATAATATCATCTGTGTCAATACTCAAGTCTGGAGACTTCCTCGACATCTGATACACTTGCGGATTAAGCGGACTTGAGCTCAGTGGATGATGATACTGCTGTTGGGTATCCAAAACGGTTGTGTTGCGACCTAAAGACGCCAAGGGACACTCTACAGGCGGCCCCCGGCGTGTTTGGTGTGACATCGCTGCGTATGGACTACCCTGGAAGAGAGAAGAATTAATGAATAAAGTTAGTCATCCATTGTGCCACATCCGACTGAAGTTTAAAAGATAACAATATGCAAAGTGCATTCATTATGATGCCTGCAATATTCAATGAGTGTGTGGGTGGACAGAGAAATGTGCAAAGATAAGTGGTGCATAGCACACCTACGACATTGGATCCCAAGTATACATTTGGAATGGGTGTGTGTTTATAGTTTACTGCATTAACCGATCAATTTGTTTTTCATTTCGATTTCGTATCTTATTATTTTTTGAACTAAAAAAAAAATGTACATGAAGAGATTCGCTTGGAACTGTCATTAATCATGAATGCATAAAATTGATTAGTTCAGAAGAAATATTTATAAACATTGGACACCAATAAATATAAAAATTTGTAAAAGCTTGTAAGGAATTTAAGACTCAATTTAAAGTTTTGAAGACATCTCATCTCTTATTCGACTTTTGTTATTAATAAATAAAATGTACATATATGTAAGTATATTTTCACGACACTTAGACTGATTTTTCAGTTTCCTTCAGTAACAAATTCTAGAAAACAATATTTAATTTTTGCTATACATTAGCCGAGTTTTTTTTCGCATTGAATAATTACTCATTTTGTAATTTAAAAATTCGTCTAAGCACAGCTGGACGGTTGTACCGTTTCTGAGAACACAAAAACAAAATGGTTCTAAGACGGCTACGATTAATAACTATTTTTTTAAAGCATAAACTAGCTTTAAGTAAATGAAAAAAAAAAATAGGCCGAAGAGTTAAGGCTGTAGTCGAACAGACAGACACTGAGATAGAATTCCGAGACCCACTTTTTTCGTCATCCCTATGATCGTAACGTCCAAATCTCGAGTTAGATTTTTTTCCGAATGTATAATTTGCCATATATAGTATATCTATTACTTAATATTATTTAATTAATAGTATCTAGCATGAAAAAGGAGACGGAAAATGCACGAATGCAAATGCTGCAACGGAAAACAAGAGTAGCAAAAGAGCAGTACTGTGAAAAGAGAAGGAAAGAGAAAAAACCCTGCGCAGAAAGGAAAGAGCAGCCGCAGTTTCTCAGCTCAGGTATAGCTCCATATGCCCAATCTAAAAAAAAAAGGCTATCCTATGTCCTGCAAAAACTACAGGGGCATATCCCTGCTTAATGTTGCCTACAAGATCCTATACACCGTACTATGTGAGCGTCTTAAATCTTTCTGCAACACTATAATCGGCACGTACCAGTGTGGCTTCAGGCCAGGCAGATCAACGATAGACCAAATCTTCACATTGAGGTAAATCCTGGAAAAGACCAACGAATATCAAGTCGAAACCCACCATATTTTCATCGACTTTAAAGCCACATATGACAGCATAAGTTGCCAAGAGCTTCTATTGGCGATGTCGGAACTCGGGATCCCGAAAAAACTTATCCAGCTATACCGCATGACTTTACAAAATACGCAGTACAACGTGCAAATGGGTAACAGCTCATCCGAGCTATTTCAGACATGTACAGGGTTCAGACAAGGAGATGTACTATCATGTGATTTCTTCAACCTAGTCCTGGAGCAGATAGTGCGCAAGTGTGGTGTTAACCTGGAAGGCACTATCTTCAACAGGTGTTCTCAACTGCTTGGCTATGCGGACGACTTCGATATCATCGGTCACTCCAAGCGAGCTTAGCTAGAAGCGTTCACAGCTATTGATGAATAGGCGAAACGCGTTGGTCTTGAAGTTAATGAGGACAAAACAAAGTATATGCTATCAACAAACAAAGCCTCATCTGTCCATCGCCTAGGACAAAACGTCACTGTTGGTTGCAGTAATTTCGAGGTAGTCAAGGAGTTCACCTACCTCGGAACGAACATCAATCCCACGAATGACACCTTAGTGGAAATCCGACGAAGAATTATTCTAGCAAACCACTGCTTCTTCGGTTTGGCCAAACAAATAGCTTCAAAACTCCTTTCTCGAAAGCAAAGTGCACGCTATACAAAACGCTAATTTTACCAGTTCTACTTTTCGGCACTGCGCCGAGTGCTGGACGATAAGTAAAAAAGGGGAATTGATACTGGGCACTTTCAAAAGAAAAATTCTTCGGTGAATATTTGGTCCTATATGCGAAGAGGGCGAATGGAGGAGAAGATTCAATCGTGAATTATACGAGCTGTACCAAGATGTGGATGTAGTCCAAAAAGCCAAAACACGTCGACTGCACTGGCTCGGTCACATCGAGCGAATGGACAACAACGCTCCAGCAAAGAAAATCTTCGAATCCCAGCCCCCAGGATCGAGACGACGAGGAAGACCGAACCTCCGCTACAGGGACCAGGCGGTCACAAACGCAAGAGCGCTTGGTCCGACGACTGGAGGGAGCTCGTGAGGGATCGCAACCGATGGAAGACAGCAATAACTCAGGCAGAGACTCTCCATGGATCGGGAGCCGGTTAAGTAAGTAAGTAAGCATTAAAAATGGCCATTGCTAGTTGGCACGGAATGAATTGCCAAAATCTCGAAAAATTGTGCCAAATGGCATGATACTATGTACTTAACAATTAGCTAGTTTTAAAGCAGTTTAATGACTTTTTCTGAATTTAAAGCACGATTTAATAAGTATTTTATTTCTTAATAAACTGCTTCTAGAAAAGCACCCAAAACAATGACATGCAATACAAAAAACTAAGCAAACAGATCTTTTTTGACATTTGAAAATGTTAGGGTATTATATACATATTATATACATAGGATAAAATGAAATTTTTAAATTCTTTTAGTTAAGAGATAAAAACAGAATGCTATGGAAATATGAATTTATGCAAGAACAAAATAAAAAAGATAAGCTTTTATGTACAAAATTTTTAAAACATTTTTAAGAAAAAAATTTGGTACGCCAATCTTAAGTTTTTATTACTGTATTATTGCTTGGAGACTTTGTCTAACTTTTTCATAATTTTCTTCTCTTCTAACTAATGTGGGTTTTACAGCAGAACCTAAGCGAATTTGCGTTGAACAACCCTTAATTTGACAGATACATAACTCACGCAACTACAAAAACATTAAAGAAAAAGTAAAAGGAACAGACAACTTCAAACCAAATAATTTTTCGCCGAAAAAAGTACATTTTATATACTACCTGAGTAAAGATTTTGATTGTTTATAAGTTATTTACATTATTTTAGATAGAAATAAAGTATAAATCGCAAATTCACCTCATAAAAACTCAATTTGTTGTTGCAAGGTGCAGATTCATTTAGCTATACTCGGTTACTAGCTGTACATTATATGTATGTACAGATTTGTTAATCGTAGAGCACTTCCGTACGATTGTTTCGAATTTATAATATTCAGTGATTCAGTCTATTTACAAAAAAAAAGCTTTAAAAAATAGAATAATCAGTAAACATTTTTTCTTCGATTTGCTTTATGAAATGACCATTGTCAATATGGATAAAGTACATATACTTTTATTAGATAAACTAGCTATTTGCTGCTGTTAAAGAAGACGAGCTCTTTAACGTTAAAGTACGAGTAGGTATAGTTTATGTGCTTTAAAATTAACAAAAAGTCAGTTCTCGTTTTATACTCAATATTTAGAGTCGAGTCCCATTCTAAAATTGATTTAAAGAAGTTTGAAATGTTTAAAATTTTGCGCCAATGGCTCAAAATTTTAAACAACCCATTATTAAAGTATCTATTAGTGTGGTTAAATTTTAAGGGCCGATGTTGATTTTGAATAACACACAAATTATTTAGGAAATTATTGTCATTTATTTTTATTATGATAATATTGGTATGGTTCAATTATGTATGGAACAAAATATCGGCCAAATGACCGCCGCGACCTCGGCGGCACACCTCCATCCGATGGTCCAAATTTTCGATGACGCTAAGGCATAATTGAGGTTCTATGCAGTTAATGTGCCGAATTATCTCATCCTTTAGCTCTTGAATTGTTGCTGGTTTATCGACGTACACCTTTTCTTTCAAATAACCCCAAAGAAAGAAGTCCAACGGTGTCAAATCACATGATCTTGGCGGCCAATTGACATCGCCACCACGTGAGATAACACGGCCATTGAATTTGTCGCGAAAAAGAGCCATTGTTTTGTTAGCTGTGTGGCAAGTGGCACCGTCCTGTTGAAACCACATATCGTCCACATCCATATCTTCCAATTCGGGCCATAAAAAGTTCGTCATCATCTCACGATAGCGAACACTATTCACAGTATCTGCCTGACCGGCCTCATTTGGGAAAAAATACGGCCCGATGATGCCGCCAGCCCATAAACCGCACCAAACAGTCACTCTTTGTGGGTGCATTTGTTTTCGACAATCACTCTTGGATTATCATTCGCCCAAATGCGGCAATTCTGCTTATTGACGAATCCACTGAGGTGAAAATGTGCCTCATCATTGAAGATGATTTTCTTCGAAAATTGATCATCAACTGTTGCCATTTCTTGCCACCATTCTGACCATTGATGACGCTTGAAATGGTCAAGAGGCTTTAGTTCTTGAGTCAATTACACCTTGTGAGCGTGTAAATGAAAGTCTTTATGCATAATGTTCATCAACGACGAGCGTGAGAGGTGCAATTGTTGGGCACGACGACGAGCTGAGGTGGACGGCTCTTCAGCCACACTATCGCGAACAGCAGCAATATTTTCTGCAGTACGAGCTGTACGAGCATGCACTGGTGTTTTCACATCTCCTACAGACCCGGTTTGCTTAACTTTTTGCACGATTTTTCCGATTGTACGCACATTTGGACGATTAAATTGACCGAAAAAATAACGAAGTGCACGATATGCATTTTGATTTGAACGCCCATTTTCATAATAAGCCTGAATAGCTTTAACGCGGTTGCTCGATTGTGTATCTTTCCATGGTTCAAATTGAGTTAGTCTGAAATTGAGAAATGTCAAATGAAATGCAGAAAAAAACTTGACGTTTAGGTGTGGTTCACATTCAACATCGGCCCTTAAAATTTAACCACCATTTATGATACTACTTAGCAATTTGCTAACTTTAAAGGAGTTTACTAACTCATTCATAATTTTGAACATTTTCTAACTCGTTTCGTACTAAGGCAATTTTATTAATAAATTGCTTTTGAACACACCTAAAACAATGATAATTCGTGCAAGAAACTAAGAAAATAGACCTTTTTTGACGTTTGTATATCTAAAGCTAGCTTCATAGTAAAACAGCTTGAATATCGTACTAATTCAACTAAAATTTTGCGCAAATATGATGCTACAGTCAATTAAAATTAGCAAAATCGTGTTTTTAGCCGAGTATCACGTTTAAACCATTTTATCATCTATCGAATTCGAAGAAAATTTTGCACTATTTTAAATAACAAAATTTCGAACATAAATAATTAAGCGAATAATCAAACAATAATTTAAGATGACAGAGCAAAGAAATAGTTGACATTCAAAAAACGACAGCTAAGTAATCCATACAAGAATCAAACTGTCTCTTAAGATGATTTCACCTCAGTATACTCGTATGTAAATATAATCAAATTAAGAAAACGATGTTAAATTGATATTAAACATCCGTTTATTTAACACTTAGATCTGGACACCCAAGTGAGAAAAAGGTTGCGTAAGCTTATGCAAATTAAATTCTTTTCCAAAAAAATCTAATATTTTGTTTAAGTTTTTTAATCATAAATTATTTAAACCTGAGACCACTTCAAAAAGTATAATTTGTTTGTATTCGTAAAGCTTAATCGGGTGCTCTATATGCTGCTACACCCTTTACCATCGAATTATTTTAAAATAAGGAGTACAAAAAAATCGTTAAGCTACGTATGTGTCCCACCTTAGGAGTTTTTTGTTTTCTTTCAAAAAAATATCTTAAAGAGAATCTATCTGAAAGATAACAAAAATTGAATTTCATAAAATCAAAAAGGTGTGTGATGCTGTGCTGGTTGTCTTCCATACACTCGAGGTATTGTAAGCAAGTTCAGAGTATCGCTTCACAAACCAAAACAACCCATAAATAACCCCCACTTTAAAGATAGAGATGAATTTTATTCTAATTTTGTACTCTATTACATTTATACTGTTATTTTCTCGTTAAAGCCTTAAAACATATCTTTCTTTGTATTGGATTATATTTATCGTGTGTGTGTTAGGTATCTTTTGAACTATAGACAGTCTACCTTTTGAGATTTATGAGTAATATTCGGAACAATTTCAATGAATAGATTATGCTAATCGAGACATTCCCAAAAAGGGTTATTTTACAAATTCGATATAAGAGTATTTGAAAATAGATAAACATTTATCAACAATGCCAAGCGGTTTGCAGCTGAGAGCTTGAAGTGAAATTCGATGATGTGTGGTGATGTGATTGTATGGAGACATGGGACTAAGGTGGGTTTAGGTTTCTGGTATTTTGTGTATAGTGACTTAAATTAATTCGACGTAAGACTTACACCTTTCGTCGTCGCTGAGTGGGAGAGTATTCTAATTTGTCAAAGAATTTATTCAATATGTTGTTGGACTCATTTATTTAATGTGGATTTAAGTGTCCAACATCGACATGGAGTGTGAATAAATTTTTTGATTTTAGTAACTGACAAAACAACATGAAATAGCGGCATATTTTCGAATTTATAAATTTGAACGTTATCCGGTTTTGTATAGACTGAAAAGTTTCTTTCAGTCTGTACATAATTTGAGTTTCGGTAGAAAATTTGAACAATTTAAAGGGTGCGCCATATTTTATGTCGGTATGTTTAATGTTTTGTCGTATTTCAAACGACTTGGTCTGTGAGGAACATTCTTTGAATCAATTGCACTTTACGCGAAAGCAAATGAAAATTATCCTTCAAAATGCGCCGGAAGGTAGGTTCACTAGTCCCAAAATGCTGAGCTCGGCGACGATACGTCAAGCGTGGGTTCTAAACCGGACACAATGCCGGAAAATCACAAAAACGTGGCCAAAACTATTAGAACAAAAATCAGAATTGTTGTTGTTTTTGTATGTCAACTTGTTAACAGATAAATTAAGTAGGTATACATGATCTGATTAATCCCGTTATTTTTTTGCATCTATTTAGTCAGGCGATGCCACTGAAGTGGGAACATTTTAATAAGCCGCAGTTAAAGATTTTGTTTGTGAGAGAAGGTTGGTTTTCTTGATCTTTTTTTTTCGCTGTGTAAATGTTTTGTTCATAAAACTATATGGAATCTATTGCTGGTAGTATATGTTTAGTGAAATGAATAAAAAAATAAAATACACGACTGGATCGCACGAACTTGCTCTTATGTAAAAGTACTTTGAAATTTAAGATACATTTTATAAATATAAAACATGCATTTATTGAGATAATAATGTTCAAATGCATAAAATTGCCGTCTGGTTTCCGGAAAAGTATGAATTTACGCAAATAAACTTTAAAAAATCGTTTTATTATTAAATAAAATTTTTTTATAAGAAATTTCTCTAAAATTTTTCAAGAAAAAAATGTGGGATGCGAATTTTAAGTATTTAATAATATTGCTTTTAGGAAATAATTTCAAAAAATAATCGTTCATAGGTTTTGAAGATATTGATTTAATTTTTTTTTTTTTTTTAAACCCTATAAATATTTTTTCGAATATTTTTATATACAATATTATTTTAAACTTAAGAGGACTCTTGCTAAAAATTTTGGGTTAAAATCCTTAGAGCAATTAATGAGAAAGTCGAAAATCAAAAAAACGGGTCTATGGCAGGTACCCCTAATAACATTTTGCCCCAAAATTTTTTTTGACCAAAATGTAGTCCATGTCCATAATATCACACTAAATTTTGTTTATCAAAATCGTTAGAGCCGTTTTCGAGATAAATAAGATTTTGCATTACGGGTGTATGGGGGGTACCCTTAGTTTTGGAGCTAAAAAAAAAATTTCAATTTCTCCTCTAGGGAATCACCGAAGACCCTAAACTACCGAGATTGAAAGAAATAGGTCCAGTGGTTTAGGCTGTAGTGAGATGTACAGACATATAGACACAATGAAACATGTTTTTTGTGTACTAAATTTTCCTAAAATTTTTTATAAAAAAAATTGATATGCAAATTGTTAGTATTTAATAAAATACATTTTAAAACGTATTTTAAAAATTTAATCGTGTATTGGTTTTCAAGATATTGAATTTTCAAAAAAAAATATGTATTATTTTTTTAAAAATCCAAAAACTATTTTTTCGAAAAAATTTTTAGTTTATATTTTTGAAATGCAAAGCAGCTCCTGCATACAAATTTTGGTCAAAATCGTTAGAGCCGTTGGTGAGAAATTCGAAAATCAAAAAAACCGTTCTATGACAGGTACCCCTAATAACATTTTCCCCCAATTTTTTTTTTCACCAAAATATAGTCCATGTCCATAATATCACATTTAATTTTTTTTATTAAAATCGTTAGAGCCGTTTTCGAGATAAATAAGATTTTGCATTACGGGTGTATGGGGGGTACCCTTAGTTTTGGAGCTAAAAAAAAAAATTTCAATTTCTCCTCTAGGGATACACCGAAGACCCTTAACTACCGAGTTTGAAGAAAATACCTCCGGTAGTTTAGGCTGTAGTTCGAGGTACAGACATACAAACATACAGACATACAGACAGACAGACGGAATCGTCGGACCCACTTTTTTCGTCTTCGCTATCATCGTAATGTCAACTTTGATCAAAATCTCGAGTTCGATTTTTTTTCCAAATGCAGAACTTGCCCTATAGTACCTATATCGCAAGTAAAAACAGTAAAATAATTTTATGTCATATGTTGGTGTATAACATGTACAAGAAACGTCCTTTCGTGACTAAAAAAAATGTTGTGTTTCCCGTGAGATCCCGTGATGAAATGTAGTTCTTAATTTACCTTGATATCTCCTTTATAAGTTATTAACAAAAAATGTTGCGATATTTTGCGATGTTAAGAGATATTGTAGATGAAATCTGTTGAACCCACTGAAAATGCAAGTTCGCCTCAATAAATAGTTTTTGATTTTCTTATTTTATGATACGAGTATAGGGTCACAATCAAACTTAATTTTTTTTTATCAAGAAATCAGCTAAGTAAGGTTTTAAGAACTTGTTCATCACATGATTCAAAAGAAAAAATTGAGTTTTTGTCAGAAAAAGTTAAAAACTTCACCCACATTAATACGAGTACATTTGATGAAACAAAGAAAATATTGCCTAAATATGTAAATGGATATAAGGATCGATGGTTATCTTCATCTAAAAATTACCGAGCTTTCCAAAATAAATTCAAAACCTGGTTGGAGTTCGAAATACCGTTTCCATGCCGAACCCATAGAGTAGCTGGATGGCCACAAGTTGAAAATTGATTCTTCCACCGAAATAAAAGATGTATGCTTTTTAACTCCATCGCGCGCCGGAAAATACCAGAAAGCTTATAAAAAATTAAATTGCAAATTAATTCCATTTACTGAAGATGAGACTTTGTCAACTTTTGTTTATGTTTAGGCCAAATTAACAAAGTTACAATACAATGGAGCAAAATTTTAAAGAGTTCTCGTTTAAGCAATTAAACCGTTTCACAGTGGTTCCTTCCATAGGCCAAAAGTCAAAATTTGAAGGTTAAAATTTTACATTTTTTTTTTTTGCAAGTATTATCTCTAATAACGGGACAAATTCTTTCTAGACATATTTTTGCTCTCAGTTGTTTTCATTATTGTGAAATCGATCGTTGAAGTTGTGTGTTTTTTTACAATTAATACCAATTTATTTTTTTCATTTTGTGCTTTAACAAAAACTATAAATATTTTATTCTTAATATGTTTTTGTAAAATTTAAGTGATGGAATCAAGTGAACAAGGTTTGAAGATTATTTGTGCATATTTTTTAGTAAAAAATTATTTGTTTTTTTATGTGAAACCCGTTATTTAATTCATGTGTAAAGTGATTTTTGTGTTTTTTTGGTGATTTTCAAAAGTGTGTAACTTCTGTACCCCCTATTTGCCCCTAATAAAATTGACATATTTATTTAGGTTAAATTATTACCTTTCAAGGCGTATATGTCTTTTTTTGCTAAAACATGCTAAAATTTGAAAAAATCGACCATTTATTGAACGATATTTTGTCTTTACTTACTCATAGAATCCACAAAAAAAAAAAAAAACTCAACGTTAATGAGGCTCTTAAAATATTGGTTGAGGCTAAGTTGTCTAAAAAGCAATATCAAGTAATAAGGAGCGTAGTAAACGAATCTACGGATATGCATTTACTCCCTTGCTATGCAAGTGTTCTTAAAGCGAAACAAAAATGCTATCCGGATCCGCAAACTATTACCGTTAGTGATTCATCTGCTGAGGTAACTCTTCAAGGTCTTTTAAACCATACGACTACACGAATTATCGAATCACAAGAAGAGTGTTAAAAAAAAATTCAAGGAGATTCTCTTGATTTAACACTAATTGGAAAATGGCGTTTTGATGGCAGTAGCGGACAATCGGAATACAAACAACGAATTTCGGGTGAATATAGTGACAGTGACATGTTCATAACATCTTATGTCCCTCTTCAACTTTTTAAATAAGATAATCTTGATGCACCCAAACAAGTTTTATGGCAGAATCCTCGCCCTGGATCCACCAGATATTGCAGACCTGTGCGTTTTCAGCTTAAAAAGGAAAATGAAGAATTGAGTAGAGAGGAACAGAAATACATCCAAGACCAGATAAAAACATTGTCAAACACCATTGTCCATGCTTTTGATCTAACTATATTGGTTAAACATGACCTTAAGTTAACAATGGTGGATGGGAAAGTATGTAATGCTTTGACTCTTACCTCTTCACAACAAGTTTGCTACATTTGTGGAGCAAAACCTTCTGAAATGAACGATATCGAAAGTTCATTGCAAAGGAAAATAAACGCAGAAAGCTTAGATTTCGGAATATCACCATTACATGCATGGATACGTTTTTTTGAATTTTTTATTCATTTAGCATATAGACTTGATTTTAAAAACTGGCGAACTGGCAAAACTGAAAAGGCTCTTTATGAAAATCAGAAGAAAAGAATCCAGAAAGAGTGCAGAGAAAGAACTGGTCTTATAATTGATAAGCCTGAGCAAGGTGGGGGTAACTCTAATGATGGAAACACGGCACGGAGGTTTTTCGCCAATCCTGCTCTTGCTTCCGACATAACTGGCATTAAGAAATCTGTATTAGAGAGATGTGCAGTTGTTTTAAAAACTTTGGCCTGTTGTTTCTCTATAAATGCCGATGCTTTTGAAAACTTCACCTTAGAAACAGCCAAAGAAATTGTAAGTGAATACCCATGGTATCCTTTGACAGCTTCTGTACATAAGGTCCTTATTCATGGCGGTCAAATTGTTCATCATGCAATATTACCCACAGAACAATTAACTGAAGAGGCAGCTGAAGCTAAGAACAAGGAGGTAAAAGCTTTCAGGGAAAAAAATACGAGAAAAACCTCAAGAGTTGCCACAAATACTGATTTGCTCAATAGACTTTTACTATCTTCAGACCCACTTCTTTCAAACGCTCATGTTCTGGATAAAACTGAAAAATCAAGCTTACCGAAAGAAGTGTTAAACTTATTGCTGTAAAACCCCAGTTTTGTTTTAGCTAAACTAAAAGCCCTATTATATTTTAAACCTTAACTTTGTTTAAGCTTAACAAAAACCCGAGTTCTTAAAAACTAATTTGTTAATACATATATATTTATATATATTTTATACATATTTATTTTTTTATATACATACTTATGTACATAATTACCTAATTTTTTTTATATTAAAATAATCAAAACTTCATTTATTATGCATTCAAACTTATTTAAGTGATGAATTCTTAAGATTAAAAAAAAAAGAATGAATAACAACAATAATAATAAAAATCTTATTAAAATTACTAAAAAAAGTAAAAAAGAATTTTATTTAGCAATATATTTTCTTTGTTTTTTGTCATAAAAAAGTTATTTTTAATTTTGTCCGCTCTTCTCATACAAGAGGAACCACTGTGCGGCTCTACTTAACGCAGTCGTTTAGCTTGGAGACTTTGTCTAACTTTTTCATAATTTTAACCACGTTAGATAACTCTTCTAACTAATGTGGGTTTTACAACAGAACCTAAGCGAATTTGTGTTGAACAAACCTTAATTTGACAGATACATAACTCACACAACTACAAAAAACATAAAAAAAAAAGTAAAAAGAACAGACAACTTCAAACCAAATAATTTTTCGCCGAAAAAAGTACATTTTATATACTATCTAGGTACAGATTTTTATTGTTTATAAGTTATTTACATTATTTAGATGGAAATAAAGTATAAATCGCAAATTTACAGCATAAAAACTCAATTTGTTGTTGCAAGGTGCAGATTCATTTAGCTATACTCGTCTCGGCGCGCGTGCATACATTAGACATGTATGTACATTATGTATGTACAGATTTGTTAATTGTAGAGTACTTTCGTATGATTGTTTCGAATTTATAATATTCAGTGATTTAGTCTATTTACAAAGAAAAATCGAATAAAACATCAGTAAATATTTTTTCTTTGATTTGCTTTGGTATGAAATGACCATTGTCAATATGGATAAAGTACACTTTTAAAAGATAAACTAGCTATTTGCTGCTGTTAAAGTATAGTGTATGTCCTTTGAAATTAACAAAAAGTCGGTTCTCGTTTTATACTGAATATTTAGAGTAGACTCCCATCCTAAAATTGATTTAGAGTAGGTTTTAAATGTTTAAAATTTTACGCCAATGTTATTAGAGATGCAGCCAAAAAACATGGTGCCAATCAGGCACGAGGCGTGACTTTTTCGATAGCGGAAGCACTGAACATAAAACCAAAACTGAAAGACCTTTGAGATCCAACCTTTTAAATTCCACTTAATGATAATACACATAAAATAATATACATACATAAATAATATATTACAGTAAAGTCTGATTAAAAAAAAAAAAGCTTGATACCTTGCGCAAAGATTTATCCTTTTTCTTTTAAGACAAAATTATCTAAGTACGATTTGATGAGAACTAAGCTACGAGTAGATAACCTTTCTTGTCCACATTTATTTCTAAAAAAAAAATATTTAATTCTTTTAAAACATAAATATGATCTCTCTACAGATGCCATTATTACGGGATATTAAAAATCTTAAGATTCATTGAAGTTTTTTTTTATTTAAAATTCTCATAATTGAAAATAACCTTTAGTTAACATATATCAAGAAACCTAAGATATGAATATTAGAAATACTATTTTTGACCAGTTTTTTGTATAATAACAAAAAATAAACAGAAAACAGGTGGATTGTATCTATCGCCACGAAAATAATTAAAAAACTAGGTACCACCTTTTAAATTCATATTTGTTTGTTTTATGATTTGCACCAACATTATGTATATTAAAATAAAACTTTTCTACCCCTTTTGTCCATGAAATTAAACTCATTATCAGTTTGAGACAATAAGCAACTCAATAGATACATCTTTGTTTTTCTATCTATCTCTTGTAGGAAATTCTCGTAATGCATTCACTCAACTCATTCTTCACACATTAGGCAAAAGGCAAGAAACGAAACAAAATTATTTTGACTTTGGGTTGAGATCTAAGTTATGTATGAGAAATAATGGAATGCCCAGCTGTTGTGCATTCTATATTGTTTGAGAATCATTTTTGTTTGAGCATTTTGTGAATATTGGTGAGTGATGTTGTAGGTATATTTTCAGTTGACTTGGAGTGGAAGGGTATTTTGAAATTGAGTTATGGAGGCGATAATAAGGAATGCATAGCTGTTAAGCATTTTAGCAAGAACTTTCATGAGATTGAGCATTATAAATAATGGAGTGATGTTGAGCATTCTCAGTTGGTTTGCAGTGTGACATTTTAAGTTGTAATAACCAGAGAGATCTTGATATTCTTTAGTAATTTTAGTAAGAGATGATAATGTTGTTGGAATTTAATTTACAGAGTAAATGAAGATTCATTAATAGATACAAATAATATAATAAAAATATTAATACAATTTGGTATTTTGAATTTAATTCCTTGCTAGGTACGATTTTTTTAAATGGTTCAACGGAAGCACTCATTCCACTCAATATATGGACGCTTCGTCCCTGGTGCCAATCTATATCCTAGTTATGAAGCGATTACGGAAGCCAAGAAAAATGTTATTCAGAAAATTTAAACATAAAACAGTCAATGCAGAATCACCACTTCAGAGTTTACTCTTATTTTCAAATGGGGTTGCGATGGAAGTTCGGGCATGAACGTTGATTTTGTTTATTTAAATTTAAATTCTATATTTTATAACATTGGGGCAAAATTTTAAGCGATTTAGTAATATGTTAAAGTAAGTTACTAAGGATTTTGCTAATTTTACGATTTTAACATCTTACTATCTCTTAACATTTTACTAAAGTTAAAGTCACAAACTGGCTACTTTAACTTTCTTAAAATTTATATGATATCTGTGAATTTCCACAAAAAAATCTCTTGGCAATTTTATATGAAAGAGTTAAATTGTGTTTTTTTATGATTCATTAGCTAATTGTTCTTAAAAGTAAATAAAATAATGTAAAATGTTTTCGGAAAACGAAGATTTTGATGTACCATATGTATATGTTTGAAGACTAAGTTTTATGCAGTAAAAAGTTCCTAATGGAACACAAGGGATATATCTATGTACTGTACACCAATTAATCTTATAGGAGCATTACATGGAATGGTCCATTCCACAATAGGGAAAATGATAAAAAACATTTCGAAAAAGGTTTTAACAAATAACAAAAAAAAATTGTAGGTTGTCCCTTTGACTTTTGAGTTTCCAAATTATTAGGTCTGTTCCCCAGATTTGATCTTGTTTGTTTTGTTAATTTTGTACAATTGTCATGATTTAAACGTATTTAGATGCACCGTTTTTAATAAAAGGGAATTAGAATTTTACTAGTTAGTAAAACAAAAAAAAAGTTTCACATTTTCGAAGAGCTAGTTAATTACTAAAAGTTTAACAAATTGCTAGCTAGTAAGATGCAAATCCCTCAATAATAGGTTGTTTAAAATTTTGCCCCATTGTCGTTATTATTTTTTTAACTAAATATAATCAAAAAATGTTCCTTTTGCATTCGTAATAGTTTAATCTGATAAATAAAAGCATTTCTTACATTGCAAACCCAAAAAATAATTTTGGCCACGTTTTTGGGACTTTCCGCCACTGTGCGGCATGTCGACGAGTTCCCACTGTTGTAAGATTAGCTAAATTCGATGCCAAACGACGAATGGTCAGACGGTGTTGTCAAACCGTGCTTGTTGAGTTATCAGTTAAGCACGTTTAGTTACCATAACTAAACGACTATTTTCATTGCACAATGTTTCGGTGTGAAGCGATTCATGTATAAAATTGTACTGAATTGATGTTTAAAAGACCAAATTCAATCGGTTGATAAAACCTCAAACCTCAAAACCTTGAGTCAGTAGTTCTTATGCTGTATAAGGCCATCCAGGAGGTATGATAGATAGGATCAACTCATATGAAAAGAAATCATAACGGACGTGGAAAATCAGCTACGGTTATTACCGTGACTTACACTGGAGCAACTTTACAAAATACTCGACGGCTGTAACGATTTTGATAAAACAAAAATTAGGTGTGATATAATGGACATGGACTACATTTTGGTCAAAAAAAATGTTGGGCAAAATGTTATTAATGGTATCTGTCATAGAACCGTTTTTTTGATTTTCGAAATTCTCATCAACGGCACTAACGATTTTAACCAAAATTTTTTGCATTTTAAAAAATATAATCTAAAATTTTTTCCCAAAAAATAGTTTTTGGATTTTTAAAAATATAATACAATTTTTTTTTTGAAAATTCAATATCTTGAAAATGGATACACGATAAATTTTTTAAATTACATTTTAAAATGTATTTTATTAAATAATAACAATTTATATATCAATTTTTGTTATAAAACTTTGAAGGAAAATTTAGTACACAAAAAACATGCTTCTGTGTGTCTGTATGTCTGTACCTCTCCCTACAGCCTAAACCACTGGACCTATTTTCTTCAATCTCGGTAGTTAAGGGTCTTCCGTGATTCCCTAGAAATTTTTTCTTAGCTCCAAAACTAACGGTGCCCCTCATACACCCGTAAGTAAAATCTTTTTTATCTCGAAAACGGCTGTAACAATTTTGATAAAAAAAATTAGGTGTGATATTATTATGGACATGGACTACATTTTGGTCAAATAAAATTTTTTGGCAAAATGTTATTAATGGTACCTGTCATAGAACCGTCTTTTTAATTTTCGACTTTCTGGATCAACGACTCTAACGATTTTAACAAAAAATTTTAGCAGGAGACCCCTTAAGTTTTAAATAATATTGTATATAAAAATATTCGAAAAAATATTTTTTTTTTTGAAAAATCAATATCTTTAAAACGTTTGAACGATTATTTTTTGAAATTCCTAAAATCTATACTAATAAATACTTAAAATTGGCATCCAAAATTTTGTTCTCGAAAAATTTTAAAGAAATTTGTTATATAAAAAATTGCTTTAATAATAAAATGATTTTTAAGCTTTATTTGCATAAATTCCTACTTTTCCGTAAATCAGGCGGCAATTCCATGAATTTGAACATTTTTATCTCATTCACTTTTATATTTATAAAAGGTATTTTAAATTCCAAAAGTACTTTTACATAAGAGCAAGTTCGTGCGATCCAGTCGTGCATTTTATTATAACTTTACCTCATAAATCTGACTGAATTTGACCAATGGCTTTGATAATGTTGGATTTCAGGGCATTGGTTGTTTATTGGCATATACCTGTAACTTAAGAAAACTCCACAAAAGGAAGTCTAAAGGGGATAGATCGTAAGATCTCGGTGGCCAATTCACATTGCTTCCAAGTGAGATAAAAAAAGTTCATTGGGGCAAATAACACTGTCTTGTTGAAACCACATGTCGTAGGTGTGAATACTATCTAATTCGGGCCAAAAGGAATTGGTTATCATCGACCAATAACGCTAGTCGTTAAATACGAGGGCCTGGTCAACGTTGTTTTCAAAGAACCGATGATGCCGCTAACCCTAAATCAACTTTCTTTCGATTTTCTCTGGATGAATTGGCAATCGGCGGATCTGGATTATGGATTGTGATCGTCCAAAATTCGACAATTTTGCTTGTTGACAAACTCATTCATCCGGAAATGGGCATCGTCGCTAAATATGACTGTTTGACCAAAATTGGGGTTTCAAACTGCTGTAGAGCCCATTTAACAAACACACTTCGCTGTCTATGGAATGTTAACTCTAACCTCCTGGGTTAGTTTAAGTTTGTACGAATATGGTGGGTATATATAAAATTCGCAAATTTATTTAACTAAATCAATTTAACAGTAAATCACATTGATTTACAATTCATTTAAATATATTTGAGAAGGGTATATTATTTGATGTCAATAAAAATTACAAAAGAGTCCCAAGGCTGTTTAAGCTCTTAATATGCAATAACTATTTGCAATGCAGTATCCTAGCTTTCAAGCGCCATTACTTTCAGAAAAACGTAATTGGCCTACTATTAAGCCCATTTACCTATTAATCCACATCCTTTCCAATCTACATACATCCATTCATCCTAGATATGAACTTCTAGCAAAGGTATCTTAAGAGAGAAACCAGTCCTGGATAATATACGACACAAAGTATGAATTATTTCGCTTGATTGATGGATACAGCGATATAGTTCGATAGAAGAAGAGCTAATAAGTCTAGATTTTTGTACCTGTGAATGAATGAATGAATACACACATGCATTTAAAGGTAAGCTAACCTATGTTTTAAAAAGGAAACAATTTATATATGCATGTGAGTACTATACTTTTGTATAGTCAATTTCTTTGTTTTTATTTGATCACTGCTGACAACATGCGCGTTACCGCATTGTATACTTCAGCTTTCTTGTAGCTAATAACCACAACCCTAGTTCTTAGTTGCGTTTAGTCTTTAAATAATAACCATATTCTCAGGGCCTTAATGATAAATGCAAGTAATCATTGTTGGCTTATACATCAGAAAAAAAATGTATTGGGTTGTTAAAGGGTTCTGGAGATTCTAGGATAGGTTTAGGTATACGATCATTGGTATATAAATATGTCAAATAATGTGGATGTTTTATAATGATCAGCAATAAGAAGAAAAAAAATTATAAAATTGAAACACCATCATAATGTACATATGCAAGTATTTAATTCGAAAATGATCAAGAAGAAGAACTAAGGGCACTGTTTTAAGACATGTTTAAAAAAAAAGTGAATAACGCACAACTTATTAGTGAAGAAGTATTTGGAAAGATATATCTAAAGCTTCGATAAACATGATCAGTTTCAAATAAACGACCTGATGTGGTAGGTCCCCAACTAAAAAGAATTTCGTCTAATGAAGGAATACTGGAAACTGTTACAACTGATCCAGCAATCAGGATCAGGCGATTAGCTTTGGAGTTTAATGTTTTCAGACATAAAATTTTTAATGTACTGGATGAAGAAAATCTTGTGCAAGAAATGCTCCTTTGATGATTTGGAAAAGGGGCTTGCGTTTTTTCACTTATTGCTGGAGTGGAGATTCGATGACAACCAGTTTATTGGCAAAAGATTTTGTGCGGACAAAAACCAATTTGTAAGATACGGAATCAAAAATTTTAACACAATGGAGAAACATGGGTTACGAAAAATTCGCACAGAAGGAGACAGTATTCATTTCATCACAAATTCAGGCTTGATTCTAAAAAAATATCAGAAGTTTTTGCATAATGATTTACTAGAACTGTTGGAGAACATCGCTTTGATTCGACATGCTTCATCATATCATATTCAATAGGATGTAGTTCTAGCTCCCATCAATGATCGAGAGGTTAAAATTGATCGCAAAGTCAAAAGTTATCATGGTTCTTGCCCATGGCCGAGAATATCGCCGTGCGCAAGAACTGGGCCTTTCGCAGACTTCAACTTCGCGAGGTTACGTCAGGACTTGAGCCTACACCCGTACAAGATCCAACATGAGCTCAAAGTTCATGGCAAATAATGCCGTTTGTTTGCTGACTGAGTTTTGTAGCGTTTAGAGAATGTACCGAATTTTGGCCGAAAATATACTTTAGCGACGAGGCGCATTTTTGCACAGCCAGTTAAGAAACAAAATTGCCGTATATGGGACAACACCAACCCACACAAGGTTTACTAGGTGACAATGCATCCTCAAAACGTTACCGTTTGGTGTAGATTTTGGGCCGTCGAGGTAATTGGTCCGTACTATTTCAAAAATAACCAACCAATTTTGAACAGCCAAAAATGACCCATGTGGCCCTAGACGATTTGTGCTTCCAGCAGGACGGCAGCAGTGTGTTCCACACAGCGGACGCCACGATTGACATTCTCCATGAGCGATTTGAGCGAGAGATAACCTCGCAGAGTTGACGTGAATTGGCCACCAAGATCATGGTACTTCTTGTTGGGTTTCCTATAGTCGCAGGTCTATGCGAATAAACCACAATCGACCAATGTCTTAAGGTCAACATAACACTAGCGATCACTATGCTGACGAGTCTATTTGAACCCTGCCTTTATTGAAAAACATTAACTATACGCTACGCAATTCACAAAATATTCTTTTAATTTAAGCTAAGAACGGACAATTGTCAGATTTTCAAATGTCAGACAATTAGCTCAAAACAGCCAACTAAATACATTACAATCCTAAAGCTAAGTGTACACGATTGATAGATCTTACAATATTGTCAGATTTGTCAGTGAAAAACATGCTTACAATGTCTTACAATCGTGTAGTCTTACAATTAATTGTCAGAAAATTTGTCTGACAATTAATTGTTAGATCATTGTCCGACAATTAATTGTAAGAAATCTGACAATCATGTGTACGCTAGCTCACAATCGTGTAATCTTCCAATTAATTGTCAGAAAATGTATCTGACAATTAATTGTAAGACGGTAAATTGTAAGGTATTTGATAATCGTGTACACACACAATTTATTGTCAGGCCTGCCAATTTTTATCGTTGTCTGACGTTTCTGACAATGAAGAAATTGTAAGATGTTCGTTTTTTAGCATCATACAATTTTTTCATTGTAGTCCAGGAAAAATAGACAAAAAAATGCCAAAGAAAGGAAAAAATTAGATCCTGGCTGAAAATTGGCACGATCATTGGTAATTGGGCTCTTAATAAAATGAGAGAGTTCCTCACCGATCCGATGACCGCTACGTAAGTTATTCAAGGTCAAAGGTCACGAAAATGGGTTTTTTTCAAATTTACTCAAAAACGGTTTGTTTTAGAGAAAAAAATTGTTCTACAAACATGTTGCTCAGGTAATTTTCAACAGAAACGGTTATTAAAGTTTTGTCCGTAGTATTTACCGTTAAAAAGTTATAGCACTTTAAAGAATCGTAAGTATCGCCATATTTCGCATTTTCTCCCACATTACTGATAATTACTTTAAACCAGTTTGTTTTAGAGAAAAATTTTAAAGTACAAACTTGTAGATGAGGAAATTTTCACAAAAACGGTTTTGGTTTTAGAATTTTGTTCTTTGCAAGTACCCTTAAAAAGTTATAGCAATTTATAGAATCGTAAGTATCGCAAAAAGTAGTCCTATTTTGCACATTCTTCCACACTACCTCAGGGGTCAAGTGCCAGGCGCGTTTTTTTGTATGTGGTATCCCCCGTAGGCCTATTCCACTATGTTAAGCAAACAAAATTTAGTTAGAATTATTAATTTACATCTGGCAAAGGCATGCTAAGTAATGATTCTTCGTTAGCGTCCTCAGCATATGGATCAATTTGAACTGAGTTTGTACATGACTTTCCAAGACATTGACCACAAACTAAAGAACAACTTAATCCCGCTTTTGGACAACCACAATTAAAACCGCAACCTTTACTACAGTTACAAAATATTTTTGTAAGAAGTTCATCCGGTGCTGGTTGAAGCAGAGCGGTTATAGGCTCCAAAACATTATTTCTTAATGCCCATCCCCAGCTTTCCGGATTAATATTATCTCTTCCCAACCAAGCTTGAACTTAATAGTACACTCTAAAAAGGTGTTGAGCAGCAGCAGATGTTGGAGGAAGGTAAGATAATTGTACAGCCTTGTTGAGCCTAGTCAGTCGGACAAATGTGGAATATCTTAATGCATCGATATTATCTTTTGTCGAATGTGCTTTGTAAGATGGTAGAAGTAGACTTATACCATATTCAAAAATAATATTTGGAGGACAATCGGCTCTGGCAAACACTTCGGCATATTTTATCAGATCGTCACTCTTTTCGAAAAGCTTGAACATTTTTAATTTGCCTTTGTTGTAGAGAGCAGAAGTTAAATCACAACCAGTAAATGTGTGCAAAAATAAGATGTGAGCTTGACATTTTGGGTTAGCGACTAAACTGTGAGTACAGTATAATTTATTTTTCATTTTAGATTTACCTGGTTTCCGAAAATAGATCTTTTTGTCTGGAGGAGCGCGTGCTATCAGTATTGGTAGTAGGTCGACATCCTCTCCTACAACAATAATCGTGCGTTTCTCAGCTTTCTCTATGGCTGTTTCGATTATCAAAACATCAGCATCATTTTTGGCTTGCCTCACTAGGATGTTTACAGCCTTAAACTTCTCAGAAAGTATAGCAATGAATCGACTTTTGTTGTTTGCATTAGCAAGAAATTGTTGTTGGGAAGTTGAGACCTTCATTGATACATCGAACAAAATGTCAGCTGATGACGGAGCTGAAGCACACCGACGACGCTGCTCTGAAGCTTTTATATTGTTACCTTGATCTTTATAACCATCGAAAACAATAGTGACATTTTTGCCAAAATGCTTTTGTACATAGTTAATGTAGCTATTAAAAATTGCATGAAATGAGTTCTCTCGATTCCATAAAACACGATGCAGTAAAAATCCTCCATCGATAATGTATGTAACATTATTATAATCAATGTTATCTTCAACTGGCTCTAACAATTCATAAAGGGAAGATTTTTTATTTTTTCGCATACCAACCTCATCAAAAAGTGACAATGGATAAGGAGCCAACTCGTATGTTAAAAATGTCTGCAGTTGGTCTTCAAATTGTTTAGTTATACTTATTCGTTGAAAAAGTATAACAGAGGATCAATTGCAACTTTTTCACCATGCTCTTTTATCGAACTGTTGACAGTTAAAAGGGAAGCTACTCTGTTTGCTCCTTTCAATTTAATATTAGCAAATGTTAGGTTTTTCATACTCTCCATAGAAATGAGACCAATTTCATAAGCTCTGTAACAGTTGATACTGTCATTGCCGATGATTCCATTCGATATAGACATTATGTGAGAAAGTTTAGGGAAAGGGTCATGACATGAAAACCATTCTAGAAGTTTTAGAGCATTATCTCTTTGCACACGTGAATCTCTCGCATCCAGATGTTGATCGGACGTATCCAGTTTTACATTGCAAAGATCTTCCAACTTTTCACAAACTGTATTCAGTGAATGCATTCCGTACACCCATTTGCTCAGAACGCTTTCTTGAGCACTTCTCCCCCTAGATATTCCTCCATCTGTTTTCATGGACTTCATTAGTGATTGCTCTATTATCATATCAGTCCAGGTGCCACAACAATATTTGTCAGAACGTCAGTAAATTGCTATAACTTTTTAACGGTACTTGCTACGAACAAAATTTTAAAACCGTTTTTGTGAAAATTTCCTCATCTACAAGTTTGTACTTCAAAATTTTTCTCTAAAACAAACTGGTTTTAAGTAATTATCAGTAATGTGGGAGAAAATGCGAAATATGGCGATACTTACGATTCTTTAAAGTGCTATAACTTTTTAACGGTAAATACTGCGGACAAAACTTTGATAACCATTTTTGTTGAAAATTACCTCAGCAACATGTTTGTAGAACAATTTTTTTCTCTAAAACAAACCGTTTTTGAGTAAATTTGAAAAAACCCATTTTCGTGACCTTTGACCTTGAATAACTTACGTAGCGGTCATCGGATCGGTGAGGAACTCTCTCATTTTATTAAGAGCCCAATTACCAATGATCGTGCCAATTTTCAGCCAGGATCTAATTTTTTCCTTGCAAAAAGCTATTTTTCCTGGACTATTGTCAGAAAATTTGCAGCCAAGGTTTAATTGTCAGTTTCCATAACCAACAAAAACTGACAATTAATTGTGTGTGTACACGGTTGGTAGAAAATCTGCCAATCTCTTACAATTAATTGGTAGGTTATTTATTATTATTTCAAGCTTTATTCACTCATTAATTCTTAGCTTAAAAAGTTACATGAATAGGAAAATTTGTCATTATTTAATGAATAAAAGTTATGGTAATTCAATATTTTTTTTTGTATATATAAATGTTTAATGTGTATGTACTAAATTTTTCAATATAAAATTTTAAGAAATTTGAGCATAAGCCTCCCCCAAGTTTCTCCATCTTCTTCTGTCGAGTGCTTCTCGCCAATAATGGGCATGTAGCCCGGATGTCATCCTTCCAGCGTTTGAATTGTCCACCCACATTTCTTTTTCCATTAAGAGGTACCCATTCTGTTGCTAATTTTGTCCAACGGTTATCAGATGTGCGCATGATATGTCCAGCCCATTCCCACTTAAGCTTTCTGAGCCTATGTCTGACATCTTCAAAATTAGTTTGGCTTCTTATAATCCTATGGTTGATTCTTTGAGCGATGCGGATGCTTAAAGTAGCTCTCTCCATTGTTCTTTGACACGATCGGAGTTTGGTTTCAGCATTTTTGGTAATTTGCCACGTTTGGCACCCATAGGTTAAAACGGGGAGTATTTGTAGGTATTGGTAGGTATTAAGCCGGCTATCTGAAAATGAATTGTCAGCCAACTTCTGACAATTAATTGTAAGAGATTGGTAGATTTTCTACCAACCGTGTACACACACAACTTAATTGTCAGCTCATTGGTAGATAATTGTCAGACATTGTCAGGTCTTACAATATTGTAAGATCTACCAATCGTGTACACTTAGCTTAAGTTTGTCAGTTCAGACGGTCGGCATATTTTGTCCTAAAGTCTAACAATTTTACTGTCAAGTCGTTGGCCTGTCAATTCTGTGACAATTCCATTTCTGAAAACTTTGTCAGGTGTAAAATTGATAGTTCACACGATTGTTTGATACCTGTTTATTAAAAATTGTTTGATACAGTTAATACATTTACAGGTATTGTCAAACAATCTAAAACAGAAATAACAAGTTTGATCAATAGAACTTTAGTGCAACAGCTGACATTTGACAAAACAAAATAGTTAAAAGTAATTGGAGCAGAATTTTGACTACATGGGTTCGTTTTATGTTATTTTATGACAATTTTAACAACGTTTTGCTACGGAACGTGCTTATCTTTGTTAATTGCAATTGTTTATTGAAATTTCATTATTTTTACATTTTTTTAATTATTTATTGAAGTACTTGTTTACTAAATTTGAGACTTGCCTCACTAATTTGCAAAATCATCCCCCATCGATTGATATCAATAAAGACTACTTTTGTTTTCATCACCTGCTAACTAAACACGAAACATTCAATTGTTAATTATGTATACTTTTAAACCAAAATTCACCAAATTCTAATATTGATCCAACAAATTTTACCAAATCTTTACGTAATTATAGGAATTTGTTTTTGTAAAATCTACCTCTCTATTTGTTTTGAGATATTGCATGTCTTACCTCAATCTGTTTTATAAACAAAAGGCGTATTTTATTGGTAATGTATACATACTGCAGCAATGGAAGTCCGAATAAAATGCTTTTTTGACTGCATATACACTTTTACTTTAAATTTTAAAGTTGGTATGCTTTGCATTTATACTTGTGCTGATTTGGAAAAGAAGTAAAATAAATATGTAATTTCTTACAAAAATAATACAAATTGAAGTAAATAAAGATCCAAAACAGAAAAGGGCTGTACATAATTTCTGAGTTTCTTTTAACAAACCATCTTAATTTAGTAGATATTTCAGACTCATTAAGTGAACAAAGTAAAATGAAACGAAAACTTAAAATGAAACATATGACTACGAATAAACAATCCACTTTTGAATAAGCTAAGGGATGCGTTGGAAAAGTTTACGTTTTGATGTGGTTTATATGCTGAATTAACACCACCGATTTGTTGTCAAACAAGTGGCAAAATTATTAATAAAATCAAATCTCAATGGCATGTATTATATATATATATATTATTATGTACACAAAGTCAAATTAAAGGCTCGGTGTCAGAAAAAAAAATCATTTTCATGTCCTTTTCAATCGTTAGGCATCACATTCATCCTTCGATGAATTTCATACTCTTACGTGACAGATAGGGATAGGGAACATGCACACGCATTAAGAGGCAACATTTTGTTCATTGACTACTAACGTTTACCGTCTAATCGTAAATTAATATTTCAAACCACATAATTTTGTCTCTTGTGAAAATTTACCATAAAATGAACAAATATCACCGAACACATTCTCAAATAATCAAAACCTGCCAACCTAACGAAAATTAAAACTTTTGCAACCAATTTGAGTGTCACTGTAATCCAGATGCTCCAAAACTTTATCAGCACTATTATGTGCACTCTTATTACTGCCTAGTTTACACGCACTATGCCTTTGTTGTTGTTTACTGTGTAAAATTTTACTGCGCTGCCCATACATTTCCCAATAAAAAACGACTAAAATGATTCTTATAACAAAATATTATTCCCTTTTGTGTTCAGGGAAAGAAAATCTACTTTCAGTTATTTTAAACACAGTAAATAATTGGTCAATGTTATTTGTTCAGCCATTAGAGCCGGTTTATGTTATACAAAAAAAAAAAACAATAAATGCAAAAAAAAATTGTCAATTGGTGTTTTTCCACATTTCAGTGAGTAAAAGAAGCAAGCAAAGAGCCAGCCTCCACTCTATTTCATTTTTATTCAGGACCGAATTAAGGCCTAATGTCTATCGGATCTAATAAAAATGTATCACCATGTATATTGCACATTTCCAAATGAATTTAGATTCCAAAGAAATGTCAATTAAACCGAACAAATTTAAAATATGCATGAATTTTCTCTTGTTAACTTAGTCATTACAAACTATTGAAATTGAAATGGTACCACTGTGGGAAACGCCCTTTTTTAATGTTTTGAAACTCGTCCTAAAAGTATGAGCTTATCTTTTTGTGAAAAATTCTGCATCTAACTATGTATATCTTTGACTTAATTTACTTTCAGGATTAACTTATTCTGATTTAACTTAGATCTCATTCTAGACTGACAAATTCGCCCTGAAAGAAATCGTATTTTTAGAAGCCTAATTGGTAGCTTATTATCACTCCAGCACTGTTATCAATGGAATCTTAGTTGATCCTATAGGTGAATGAAATAGACAAATCAGAAAGGCGTTAAAATACACACCTCACAACCACCACAAACTTGTCTGTCATGTTTTTGAATCGAAAAAAAACAGACATTCTTATTTTGAAATTTTCATCTATAAACAATTTTGTATGACCACAATCATTCACCACGAATTCACTTGGTTTTCGGTTTTATTTCTTCTGGGTGCGTTCAGCAATCACGATTCAATCATATAACCACAAGAAAATTTTCATAGACAACATGTCATCCATTTGATGTTTAAATTGGAGAGCAGGTAAGTATACAACTGCTGTTTGAATCTGCTTGCGGTTTTTGTAATAATAACATGCATTCACATAACAACTCATAAAGGACCATTTTTATATTGAAATGTTGGTCGTCTAGAATGAGTACTATAACGAAAAAACGAAAAGTTGTAGGTAGAGGGAAACAAATAGTTACATAATATGTATGTTTAATATAACATACAATTTGTTGGATAGGTTTGTGAAAGGAGTTTTAATGAAAAAGCCAATATTATATTTTTAAAGAAAAGAAACACCTAATACCTCCCTCACTGTATTCTGATTTATGACAAAATACTTGCTAAGAACTGTCATAAACTGTTCATTGATGCTCATAATATTTTACATCCTACAAATATTTATTCGCTTTTTACGATTTCGCTGTATTTTATGTACATAGGTGAACATAAAAATGAATGGATTTATAAAATTATTTGTTAAATTCAAACATTTTTTTCGCAGGAAACACAAATTTTCAGAAAAAAAGAATGAACAAACTTCAAATTAATGTCAATTGATTTTCCGGTGAGAAAAAATAAAGAAACAGCTATTTTTTCCGTTGCATTACACGTTGCCTCATGAGTCATGTCTCATTTTTGACTTTTCTTTTAAATTTGTATCCCGTGAGGCATAAGTTATTACACCTTTGTATATACACTCTATAGTATTCTCATGAAACCTTAATTTAAGAGGACATCTATCGTCGGCCTGACAACTATTTTAGGATATTTCAGAGTGCAAAACTATTCAAAATTTTAAATAAATGGCGGTTATAAAATAAAGGGGATCAAAAAAGGACTTTTTCTTGTGTGGATGATTTTTGTTTATCTTTCTATACCTTTGTATATAGATATTCAATACGTGGTGTCTGGTAAGAAGTGAGACGTGAGGGATGAGAGATTGCTTTAGTTTTGTTTTTGTAAATTTGGTTATGAAGATTTTTTTGTTGAGGTTCTTGACCTACCTTTTATTATGTGTATGTTTTTGTTGTTTTGTTCTGGTAGCTGGTGTTTGATGATTTTTTTCAGTTGTGAAGAAAATATTATTTTAGCTTTCAGTATTTTATTAGGTAGGTATAGGTACTATTGTTTTTTATTTTTTTTTGCTTTGTACGCGTGCATATGTAGGTATGTATTTACTTGGAGGATGGGGTTATCTATTTTTTTTTATTCATCGCCATCTCGATCATTGGCAAGGATTTTTTTTAGTTATCTGAGAATTTTTGTAGGTCAGAAGAATATATCAAGCAAGGTTTCAAATAAGAGTTTTTTTTGAAGGATTTCTCTGTTTTCATTTAAGGGTGAAGAATACCTATATGTTTAGGTATTTTTGTAATTTTTGTGATGAAATGGTAGACTTGTTGGCCTCTAAATGTACATTTTTACGTGTGACATAGGTAGGTAGGTACAATATGGCATTTTATGCATTTGAAAACAAAATCGAAGTCGATATTTTAATCAGTCTTAACATTACGACTTTTACTTGCAACTTATGGGTACTAAGTATAAAGTAAGTTACACATTCGTAAAAAATCGAACTACCTATGATTTTGGTCAAAGTTGATATACCTACCTATCTAACGATGATAGGAAAGACGAAAAAAGTGGGTCTTGTAATTATGTGTCTGTTCGACTACAGCCTAAGCGGCTCGGGATATTTTCTTGAAGCATCGTAGCCGTAGGTAGGTATACCTATATACCTACTATTTTTAAAATTGTCAATTTTTTTAATTTTTAAATAACGATTTGAGAAATTTGGAATTAGGTACTTTGATATATTGTTTGTTGTGAATAAATTGTCTATATAATGTGTGTATGTATTATGATTTCAATGTTGTTATGTCGAAATATGTTAGGTACCTATCTACCTATATATCACTTTGGTCTAGAACTGCATTTGTTCTGTGTTTGCTCTTTTTATAATCACTTGTTTTGGTTATTTTCAAACGTCCCGAAGAAGTTTTTTTCTTATACCAACCAAATATTAAATGATTATTTTTTCTGATGACTTTTACAAGGTAGGGAAGTTATACCTTGTTTTGCACTTTCAACCGTGAATTGAAATTAAGAATGCTAAATTTAAATTGACTTCATTTGGTTGAAGAATTAAAAATAATTTATTTACATACATATTTTTGACTCGATTTTAGTTGTATCTTTATGTTAATTTTGGACTTTATTGCACTTCCAAGAGCGCCATTCAGATGTATACGTACCAAAACAGTCTAGATGCTTAAAGGAAAATTTAGTGAAGTTTGCTTAGAAAAGCAACTGCAAGGCAAAATTAATTTGCAACAATGTATTAATCAACTCTCTTTAAGAAATTGAAGCCAACTGAATTTATCGAACCTGTAGCAGATAGTGGAAAAGATTAATAATAATTATGGTATATTTACCATTTAAGAAAATTGACTGAAATTCCTTTTTATTTTTTTGTTTTTGTTCCTAGTTTATTTTTTATTGTTAGTTTAGTGTTACTCTTTTTCGAAACAATTTGTTATTACAAAATAATAGATTTTGTTTTTTTGTAAAAACTTTAAAAAAATTGAGTTTTTGCACTCTTCAAAATTTTGTTTTGGACTTTATTACATAGGACTTTATTTCATGGCACCTAATAATTACCTGGTTAAGGAGAGATTCTAAGGGCGTGGTCCTTTTCTTTACCCCCACCTGAGGTATAATCCCACCACCAGGCCCGTAGGAGCATGTGGCTCCTTGCAAATCTAGTAGATGAGTTCGACAGGTCAGTGTTTTTTGTATATACAGGGTGATTTGCATAAGGTGTGACAAAAAGCTAGGGCGTGTAGGTTGGACTTAGACAAGAAAAAAATCGTATTTCCCCCCGTTTAGGTGGGAGGGGCAATTTAAGAAAAAAATCACTTAAAACTTAAAAAAAAAAAAAAAGAGTAATGCTATAGCATTTTGAAAAGCCAGAAATACATTATTTAATTTTGTTTTTAATTGTTCGAGTGAATAGTTTTTGAAAAATTAATTTTCAAAATCAAAATATTGAAAAAAAAAAATAAAAATTTTTTTTTAAACAAATTTTTTTCAAAATTTTACGTAATTAAGTATTATTTTTTTATTCAATATTCAATGCTCATATTAATTTCTGATCAAACACAAAAAACTGGATGTCAAAATGTTTTGTAGTTTTTGAGAAAATCAAAAATAACAAAAACTACTTTTGTTCTAAGAAAAGCCTTTTATTTTAGTTTTTACGTTTTGGGATTCTTAGGTGAATTTACGATTGAAAGGATTAACTTTCTTTTTACTATTTTTTTAATTATCGTCTTATAAGCATACAATAATGTGACAAAGTACTGGATTAACCATATTTCACACATTTTTTCATTGAGAACACCTGCGTGAGAGCATTGGTTTAAAATTGACCTGCGAATGTTTTTTAAATAATGCAACGTTACACGCCCTAACTAGTGACAGAAAAATGCAATTGCAAAATAAGAACAAAAATGTTCCTGAATCTTGAAATCAATTAAAATAAGAAATACATGCATATTTAGATAAAATACGTAATTACTGTTTATTTAAACTTTTAACTATTTTTTAACTAAAGCTTATTACAAAAATTTTCGATATGATCCCCATTTCTTAATCTTCTTTAGAGGATTTTACCAATTTTAGAGAAAGCATTTAACTCCATCACCTCACGCTCATTTTCACCAGAGGAGTGGCAACCGCAATATAGGCGAAGTGCCCAGCCCATTCTTCGTTTCTTGGTCACTATCGTCTGTGACCATTTTTTTACTGTGGTTGAAGGCGATTTTCGGAGTTTAGAAATTTTCAAGCCATAAATAATTACTATCAACAATACAAAAAGTAAAATTTCTAAAGTAGGTACTGCAAGAATTATGAAAGAGATAAAAATGGAAATTAAATTAACATTTTTCAAGCTTTATTTGGGTTTACATATAAATAGTCATAAATGGGTTAAAATGCACCAAGTCCATTTTCAATTGCAAGCTAACAGCCCATACATGGTTTATTATGCTCTAAAGACCATAGGGTAAATTCAAAGTTTCTTTAAATCCAGATTCTGTAAATGCAAAAGAAACCTTGCATACACCCAACCTCGCACCTACCCCAAATCCTATAGTGTGCCCAGGCAGGGGGTTTGCAGGGGGCAGCATGGCCCCCCATACATATCTCACTATTTATACGCCGTAATGCGTAAGCAAGCAGAAAAAGCAAATATCCCATAAAAAAGTAGTTTTAGTTATTTTTAATTTTCTCAAAAACTAGACGACATAAAATCATCTAGTTTTCAGTTTTTGAATAAGAATAAATAAGAGCAACAAATTTTAGGAACAATAATAGTATATAACTTTGCAGTTTTGAAAAATTAAACTTTAAACTTTTTTTTATGCTTTTTTTCACCAAAATTTGAGTTTAAAACTCGTTTTTTCAAAAACTGTGCATAGATTCTACTTGATTTAAAAATTATGTAATAGATCAGAGTATTGGCTTTAAAAAAGGGTATAATACTTAATTGTAAGTATTACCGTTATTTTTTAATATTTTTGTTTCCATTTTAGTACATTTTTTATAAAATTGCCCTCCCGCTCAAACGGGGGGAGATAGACCACCCCCTCCCATAGTAAAAAATGCTTGTATTAAACTATTCTACAAAAAACCGTTATAATTTCTTGGCGCCTAAGTTATCGTACTCTTGCCCTCAAAATATATGTACATATATAGATATAATATTCATATTCATATTCCACTCACCCGATAAAAAAATACAGATTTAGTAATTTTGTTGTAGTTTTTTTTTTTAAGTCCACAAACCATATCCTTTATTGAAATTGATTCGCCTCAAAAAAAAACTTTTTGTTATTTCGATTTCGTTTTTTCCAATATAAACAATAGCTTTTTTTGGCCAGTTTTAAAAGCAATTTAAAACCAACAAATACATACACATAAGTACATATGCATCTGTGCATATAGTACATGCACACATTTACATAAGTTTACATTTATATTACTGGCTTAAAACTTTGAAAAACTGGAAAAATTACTTGAAATTTTACGTAGCCTCAATGAAATCTACACATACATACCTACCTATTTTGTATTGCGAACAAAGAAATAGGTAGGTATGGGTGATTCTACAAACAATGGAATAAAATGATACAAATTTCGGCACGACATTTTTGGAAGCCAAAAGTCGTAAGAATTGTTCTAGTTGATCCTTAGAACGTCTCTTTGCGTTGTTGAAAGCGGCCAGTAAAAAAAATTAAAAATGACGATTTTAAGGACATTTTTTAAAAAAGGATGTTCAGGGGACTGAGTTTTTTTTATGGGGACTGAATAAATCTTTAGTTTTTTTGTATTTTCTCTTGGGTACACATTGAAATATAGAAATTAAATTTAATTAGCCTTCATAAACATACAAACTCATGGTTAATACATAATAACTTAGCATTTTATTAAAAAAAAAAATAATATATTATAATAAATTTTTTTTTCTACTTAGAATCAATTTAAAATAAATTATATTCTTTTTAAAAATTTTAAAAATATTTCGTAATGAAGTTCAACATAACTTAAAAATTCTCAGGTTTCTGAATAAAATATCATTTATTTATTTATTAGCCAGGGGACTGAGACCAGGGGACTGAGGTTTTTCATGGTTTTTGCGCAAAAACGATATTAAGGTTTTACTTAAAAAATCAAAAAAATATATATAATATTACGGTTTTATCAAACCTATACTATACTGCTAAAAAAGATGCCTACTTACATACAAATTTGTTTCGTAAAAACTCACCAGAGGACTGATAAACTAAAAGGACAATCCACGACTTCATGCACAAATGTCTTTTTCACAATACTAACATAAGAAACAGAATCGAGTTGCACCACGATTTTATTGTAAGAAGACTTGGTTCTTCAAATTGTCAGTGCTGGAAATCTGATCGACATCCTAGTTATTGATATTTTCGACTGTTTCAATATGCCAGGGGACTGATACAAAAAGCGGGGGACAAAGTTTAATTAAGTTTTTTTGTAATAAAATCAATTACTAAAAAATATTTATCTATTTCGTAGCAAAGATGTATTATTTGGCGTAACTTCGGTGGGATTCTTTTTAGTGTGTGACTTGAAATAAGAGAACGGTAATAATTTTTCTTTGCGAAAACGCACTGGGGACACGTCAGGGGACTGAGAATCGGACACTTTGAAGAATTTTTTGAGCAATATAAAATAAGGTTACCCTAATAATATTGTTAGGCCAGGTAGATATCAGTCAGATTTAATTTTATAAAAAAAATCAGATTAAATAATTGAACGGATTTCAAAATATTTCTGGGGCCGCCGAAAATTCCATCGTTTGTAGAATCACCCGTATACAAAAAATAACTACATCATTAGAAAGAAATTTAAGTCAATTACCTTCAAAACCTTAACACTACCCTAAATCGGTCAAAAAATCAATGAGTTAAAAATCGTTTAGTGCACGGTCACTCAGTAATTATTTATTTATCTATTATTTTTTTGTACTCAATCAGAACCTAAAACCTAAATAAAAAAGTTTATGCATTTTAGTTTTATTTGTAGCATTGGCTAATTAATTGATGCTGATAATATTTTGACAAGATTTGAATCAATTAACAAGTGAATTAATACGATGCTAAGGCTGTTTTAGTATGAAACAAAGTTAAAAACGTTGATGTTGAAAATTTTGTTCGAATATAATCTACCCTTTTATTACAGTTAAAATCATCGTATTACCTATTTTATTCTGTTAGTATAGTGTTAACTTCATAAGACTCTTTGGGCCTTACCAATAAAAAAATTTAGAGACGACTTTAATATCTGAGCAAAATTAACCATACATGTTACATTTTATTTTTTTAGTTCCGTATACCTAATAAATGGTTCATAATTTAGAGTCCAATTAAATATTAAGTTCACAACATGTATGGCTAACTATATAGAGCTCATTACATATTGGTTCATTTCACTCAAATATTAAAGTCGTCTCTAAATTTGATTATTGGTAAGGCCCTTTGACATTTAATGGTTAAAAGGTTTATTTAATTACTTTTTTTTTCACGAACTGCCATTAATGAAACTACTTTTAAGTTAGCAAATTGTTAAATAGTATTATAACCTACTAATACCTTAATACATACCTACTAAGCTGTTTAAAATTTTGCGCCATTCTTTCTTTTAAACATAGCTACGTACCTATCTACTTATTAAAAAGGTACCTATAATATTTAAATACCTGCTTAACAACATACATACATAATTATAAGATTATAAAGAATTAAAGATGCTTCGATTTGTCCTTAAAACTTGTCTACTTTTTTTGACATGACACCAAGAAAGCTAAGAAAAACATTTATCTTTGTTTTTAATCCACCAAAACAGTGAAAAACTAGCATATACCTATCTAAATAATAAAATTCTCTGCGACAATCAAAATCATGTCAAGATCACCAAAAAAGCAAGGACAAAATATCCGAAAAGATACCTTTTCCATATCCTTGCATTTGTCCTACATTAAGCGATTTGTAAATTCAACCCAAAAATCCAAAGAAAACATTCTACCCAAAATTGCAAGGCAAAATACGTAAAACTCACAATACATACTTATAGATAATCAAATACGTACAAACCTACTATACATATTAGGCTCGCATTCATTCTTACACCTGCATCCATAAGCTAAAGAAAACGAAACAAAATATTTGTGAAATAATCAAAGAAAACCAACCACCAAGATCATCCCCTTACGTCGCGCACGCCGCAGCCATCCACACATTGGCAGACTGTTTGCAAGGGATTAAAAACAAAATACAATTTCCCAAAAAAATTTCCTTGTTTACTTTGGTCAGGTTCAAATCTAAAATAAGCGATTTTGCGACATCTGGATCTCCATGTAACACTACAAAATCGTGTTGCATAGGAATACTATAGAGTGTATATACAAAGATTACACGTTGACTGATGTCTTATGAGACTCATGTCTCAAATTTGACAGTTGTTCGTATTTTTTAATGCACAACACAACATAAAACGAATATATGAGAAAAAGAAACGTCAAAATGAGACTACTAAAAATCAGCCCGGTACTCACCGGGAATATTTTTGTGCATCTCATTTCCTTATATCTGCTTTCTTTTTCGCACTTATGTGAGCCTCGTCTCGTGAGACATCGTGTAATAGGGGACTTACTCACCGGGAATATTTTTTTGCATCTCATTTCCTCATATCTGCTTTCTTTTTCGCAGTTACGTGAGCATCGTATCGTGAGACCGCGTGTAATAGGGGACATATGGGTTGCATTTTATAAAGACGTGCGTATTTAATGATTAAAGAATCTTTCAGTTGTATACGTAACGGATTCTATGGGTCAAAGGATTGTACCGCCCTTATGATGCAAAACACAGTGCGAGCATTAGGAAATCAGAATAGGGTTTTGAAGATTATACCGGAGCGGATTGCTTTTAAATTAATGAATATCACACTGAGATGGAAAATAGAGCAGTGTAGATCATTCCAAATTGGGTTTAAGGTTATTTTGATAAGCATGCCTGCTGAGTATTGTATGTATTGTAATATTTTTACTAGGTTCGTTAAATAAAACTTATTACTGTTTCTAATATTTCTTCTTTATTTACACTTTTCAAATCAAAACAATAAATCTCAATTTATAATCAACTCTAATACTTTTATTCCAACTTAAATCCACTTCTTTAATTACACTTTCCACAATCCAATAGTTCAGCTTTGCACACTTTCATAATCGAAAATAAACTGTGTCCCGCTCACCGTGAACACTCCCTTTTATACTCAAACCAGTTGTTCTAGAAGGTTCTTGTCCAGAAGGGGAAATTCTTATGGGGGTAGAATGTTCTAGTACTTTGGAATTAGGGGAAATTTAGATGCGATGGAAAAGAGCTTTTTGTTTTGTTCCCTCACAAAGCAGATATGTAATTCCCAACAGATGGCGCTGTAGGAGTATAAAGCTCTGTTCGCAACATTGCCCCCTTCTTAAGATTGTTCGTCCCGAACAACTCTATCACCAGCTTCGGCACTGTATCGGTGCAGTCGATCGCTATGCACAACTTTTAGCTTTCCTCTTAACCCTCTTTGAATTCGGTAAACGACATCATTGATTTTCGTGACGACAGTATAAGGGCCTTCCCAGTTTTGTTGAAGCTTCGGCGACAATCCCTTTTGACGATGTGGATTATACAGCCATACACGATCTCCTACTTGGAATCCTGTCGTGTTTGCTCTTGTGTCGTACCTTGTCTTCATTCGATCGCTGTAAGTGCTCATTCTAGTCCTGGTCCTTTCGTGGATGCCGATTAGCCTCTCTTTTAGGTCACTCACGTAATCCCCTGTTTCCTGAGACTCTTGTGGTGGGTGTCCAAACCTTATCTCACTAGGCAGTCGTATGCTTTTTCCGAACAGGATTTCAGATGGTGTTTGTCCTGTTGAGCTATGTACTGCACTTCGATAGGCCATCAAAAATAGTGGTATGTGCCTATCCCAGTTTCTTTGGTTGTCGCCTACGACCTTAGTGAGGTGCTCTTTTAACGTCCTGTTGAATCTCTCGACCATTCCATCAGATTGCGGGTGAAGTGGTGTGGTTCTCGTTTTCTTAATGCCAAGGAACGCGCACACCTCTTGGAATATGTTCGACTCAAAGTTCCTTCCTTGGTCAGAATGGAGCTCCATAGGCACACCGAACCTGCTTACCCAGTTAGACACAATCTGGTCGGCCACGGTCTTGGCTTCTTGGTTCGGGATAGCGTATGCCTCAGGCCATTTGCTGAAGTAATCCATTAGCACCAGAATGTATTTGTTTCCATCATTCGTTTCCGGAAATGGGCCAGCTACATCAACAGCAATCCTTTCAAACGGTGAGCCAACATTATATTGCATCATTTTTCCTTGCAGTTTTCTACCAGGGCCTTTGGTTGCAGCACAAGCGTCACAATTTCGGCACCACTTTTCAACGTCGTCTCTTGCATGCAACCAGTAGAATCGTTGTCTCACTTTTTCTAACGTCTTGTTGACTCCCAAATGGCCTCCTGAAGGTCCATCATGCATTTCTCGAAGAACCTCTTTAATTTTTGATTGAGGTAACACAAGCTGCATCACATAGGATTTACCATCAGCGGACTCCCATTTACGCCGAAGAACACCTTCTCGCACATGAAGTGAGTCCCATTGTGCCCAATAGGCCTTTAAAACTGGACTCCTATCGGAAATGTCATTCCATGCGGGTTTTTCTTCATGTTCTTTCCATGCGAGAAGAGGTTCAATGTCGGGGTCTTCTTGTTGAGCAGATCTTATTTCCTCATTGCTCCATCCACAAATGGGGTCAGCCCTTATTCGCAAAATGTTGATGGATTCCTTTTCTTCTTGTCGCCTACAATGCTTGCAGTCTATTTTACAAGGCCTTCGGGATAGCGCGTCGGCATTTGAGTGCAGCTTTCCCCTTCGGTGTTGGATTTCATAATCGTAAGTCTGCAGTCTTTCTATCCACCTTGCGACTTGTCCTTCTGGGTTCTTGAAGTTCAACAACCAGTTAAGAGCACCATGATCGGTTCGTAGAAGAAACTTCTGTCCATAGATGTATTTATGGAAGTGTTTCGTTGCCAAGATGAGTGCCAAGAGTTCTCTTCTGGTCACACAGTAGTTTCTTTCGGTCTTTGACAGTACTTTGCTGAAATAGGCGACAACCTTTTCTTCGCCATTGTGCACTTGTGACAGAACAGCGCCGACTCCTACGTTGCTTGCATCAGCATCAATGATAAAAGGCTTGCCTGGAGTCGGATAGATCAGCACCGGAGCATTGCATAGACGGTATTTCAGTTCTTGGAAGGCTTTTTCACACTCACCTGACCATCTAAACTGCTTGTTCTTTTCCGTAAGCTGATGCAAACTCTTCGCAATTCCGGCAAAGTTCTTAACAAAACGTCGGTAATAAGTAGCAAGACCAAGAAAACTTCGTAGTTGATGTTTGTCCTGTGGTGTTGGCCAATTTTTGACGGTGTCAACTTTTTCAGGATCGGTCTTGACTCCTTGGGACGAGATGATATGTCCCAAATACTTTACTTCAGTCTGGAACAGTGCACATTTTTCTGGGTTCAGTTTAAGGTTAGCCTCTCGAAGTCTCTGGAACACACCCTTTAGGTTCTTACAGTGTTGGTCGTATGTTTTTCCATAAACGATAACATCATCCAAGTAGACAAGGCAAGTTTTCCACGTCAGGCCTTGAAGGACGCACTCCATCAAACGCTCAAAGGTTGCCGGAGCGTTGCAAAGACCAAACGGCATCACTTTGAACTGCCACAGCCCATTACCTGTGGAGAATGCTGTCTTTTCTCGATCTTCAGGGTGAATTTCAACTTGCCAATATCCACTTTTCAAGTCCAGTGTTGAAAACCAGTGTGCTCCTTCCATCGCATCTAAGGTGTCACTAATTCTTGGCAGGGGGTAGCTGTCTTTCTTGGTTACGTCATTCAACCTTCGGTAGTCAACACAAAACCGTGTACTTCCGTCCTTCTTTTTGACTAGGACCACTGGTGACGCCCAAGGACTTTTGGAGTTTTCAATCAAACCATCCTTCTTCATGGTGGTAATCATTTCCTCAGCTTCACTTTGTTTGGCCAGTGGCAGACGTCTTGCGGGCTGACGAATGGGCCTTGCGTCTCCTGTATTTATTCGATGCTGCACCATTTGTGTCCTTCCATATTTTCCGTTTGGTGAAGCGAAAATGTCAGCATACTCGTTCAGAAGGCTTTCTGCCGTTTTAACCTGATGTTGGTCTAGGTTAGATGAATTGAGTATCTTTGCCTTGATGCTATTGAGCTCCTCAGGGTTTAATGTCGTTCTCGGTGTTTCAGCGTCAATTCGTGTTATGGCTGCGACAGATTCGCACTTACCGATAACTTCTCCTTTCACTAACTTTACATCGTACGGTTTGGTGTTGAGTATCCGTACGGGGACCATATTGTTCTTTGGAGCCACAAGTGTCTTCCCAATGATGACGTTTTGGGAAGAACAATCTGGGCCTGGTTCCACCATTAGGTATCGATGGCGTCCACACTCACCTTCTACTTTTGTCCAAACGAATACCTCAGAAGAAGTAGGAATAATCACATCTTCTTTGATGACAGTCCTTAGGGTTGTTGTTTCTTCGTGCCCATAGATCATTGGAATCTCTGTATTCTGGTATTTGAGTACCTGGTTGCCAATATCCAAAATTACTCGATGTTCTTTCATGAAGTCCATGCCTATGATGCATTCGTCACATATATCTGCCACCAAAAATTTGTGTGAGAATTCTAGATCTGCAATTCGAATTCTAAGTCGGATTTCACCATAAACCCTAGCTGCTTCTCCTGTGGCAGTTCTTAGACGGTAACTATTGGTGTTGTGTAGCCAATTCAGGTGAACTAGGTCTTGACGCACAATGGAGGCTGTGGCACCGGTGTCGATGGTGACCACACGTTTGTTGCCATTTAAAGTTGCCTCGACAGTCAGACTTCTATTGTCTCGCTTAGTTTGAGAGACCTGGATGGTGTTTCTGGGGCCATCGATACCAGAAACCAGCTTCTGCCCCTCGAAGTTGGTTCTTACTCGTTTCCCTGTTGGGAAACTGTTCGGGAAGTAACACTGATGTTATTGTTACCTTGTTCTGGGTTTGAAACTCCGTGTCCACAATGTTGACAAGCTCTTCTTGGTGGTAACCGACATTGACGCTGTAAATGTCCAGTCTTATTGCAATTCCAGCACTTTGCAAGTCCGTTTCGTTGGTTCCTTTGGACATCAGTTCTTTGACATGAGCATTCTTCGACGACGGCTTCTCTAAGTCGATGTACTCCGTGAGAAGCTTGCTCAGCTGCTTCCATTGTCAAGGCAAACGCTAATGTTTCCGAAAGCGTTCGTTTTCCAGCAGTTCGTACGGCCCTTTGAAGATGTATGTCAGAGATGGCGCGAACAAATGCCTCAACTGCGAACTGGTTACAAATTTCCTCTCCAACATCTGGATATGCAAGATGAACAAGCCTTTCAATGTCCGCTTGCAGTTGTTGTAGAGTTTCGCCCCTCTTCTGAACTCTGGAATTGAGTTGCACTTTGAAGACTTCTTTCATGTGGCTGTTACCAAAGCGTTTGTCTATAGCCAAAACCAAGGAATTGAAGTCGCCGCTCTTATCTGCTGGTATGGTTTGCAACAACTCAGCAGCTGCTCCTCTAAGAGCAAGAGTTAAGGCTATATACTTGTCAGTCTCATCCCAGCCATTTGTTGTGGAAGCTGCCTCGAATTGCTTCTTGTATATAGACCAAGAAGTTTGTCCATCAAAGGTTGGAGGTTGCATCTCTTTTTTTCTCAAAGCTTCCCCAGAACTTTCCCGAATCTTTATGTTTCGAACACGGTCTAACTCTTTTGAAAACGTCTCCATTTTGTTGTCGACTAGCAATGAAACACGTTCATCTAACACTTTTGAAAACGTCTCCATTTTGTTGTCGACTTGATTCTCCAGCAATGAAACACGTCCATCAAGTGCAGATACATTATTCTCGATGTTAACAAGCTTGCCTTCTAGCATGTTTCTCTGCTCTTCGAGAAGGTCCTTTTGTTCGCTATGCTGTTTATCAAGGCGTTCGAGAATATTCTTTTGTTCATTCTTTTGTTCATTTCGTTGCTCTTCGAGACGTTCGAGAACATTCTTTTGTTCATTCTTCTGTTCATTTCGTTGCTCTTCGAGACGTTCGAGAACATTCTTTTGTTGCTGAAGCAGAAGACTAATCATATTTGAAACATCTACATTTTTACTTACGTCTGCTTCCTCAGCGTCAGTTTCAAAGACGAAGATGTCCGGGTCTTCATTTTGCTGTTTCAAATATTCGGCCAAACGCAGAACAAGCTCATTTTTCGATCCTGCTCTAGAAAGTTCTCGCTTGCCTAATTCACTTTTCAGCTCATTACAGTTGAGCTCTTTTAGTAACTTGCTCATTTTTTTTATTTTACTATTTTTTTTTTTTTTCACACTTCACTGCACAATAAGTTTTATTCCACTTTTCTGACACCAATGTAATATTTTTACTAGGTTCGTTAAATAAAACTTATTACTGTTTCTAATATTTCTTCTTTATTTACACTTTTCAAATCAAAACAATAAATCTCAATTTATAATCAACTCTAATACTTTTATTCCAACTTAAATCCACTTCTTTAATTACACTTTCCACAATCCAATAGTTCAGCTTTGCACACTTTCATAATCGAAAATAAACTGTGTCCCGCTCACCGTGAACACTCCCTTTTATACTCAAACCAGTTGTTCTAGAAGGTTCTTGTCCAGAAGGGGAAATTCTTATGGGGGTAGAATGTTCTAGTACTTTGGAATTAGGGGAAATTTAGATGCGATGGAAAAGAGCTTTTTGTTTTGTTCCCTCACAAAGCAGATATGTAATTCCCAACAGATGGCGCTGTAGGAGTATAAAGCTCTGTTCGCAACAGTATTAAGTGCAGGTGAATAGCTATTTATTTCATTGGAATAGTTTTTTTTTATAAAAGTAGCAATAAAATAAAGAAATACTTGAAATAAGTGCTGTCGCTTAACAGAGTCAATAAATAGAACTTTTCATAAATAGGTACGTACCTATATGCTCATCTATTTGGTAGTCCCAAAAGTAAATTTAAATATATACCTAACAACATTTATGATTTAGATTTTGATTTAACTTTTGTTTAATTAAGTTTATATTGCTTGGTCCTAGAAATTATGAATGAAATATAAAATCATAAAAATGTCTTTCACAGGAATTCTTCCTTTGACTCGATTTGGACAATATAATTTTTGATGATTTTTCTAAACATATCGGGATTTACTTGAACAAAATTTGACAAATATTCGTTTTCCAAACGTCAAAAGTTTGTAGTTTTTGTACAGTTTTGGCTCTGGGATTTTTTTATTATAATTTATAAACCTTAATTCGAGCCATTTGATTTATTATACATACATGTCTTAAATCTAAGTCGACCAAAGTCGAAAGGTAATTTTACTAAAGTTAAAGTCAAATGTGTTCATTTTGGCCGTATTCGGTATGATGGTTTTTAAGACGAAAGAAGCTTACAGATCTTAAACCGCGTAGATTGGTATTAAGAGAGACCTTTTGAAGCAGGCAGGATAGTCAATACTGCCATTTTTATTAACTGATAAATAAACATAATGTTCATTCCCGGTTGTCAGTGGATGGACAGCTTCAATACGGTAATACGGGGACCAGATCTGAGATGAATGAATATTCTAGGAGTTTAATAAATCTGAGAGTAGAATTAGCTTTGTTAATGATATTATCAGCATCAGTGGCGTAGCGAGAGGGGGGCAAAGGGGGCACAGGCCCAGGGCGGTATTTTGCTTGGGGGCGGCAATTTTTCAAAATACCCGGGCGGCACTTTGCTGCAATTTTTCTAAATACGTTAATGTAAATGGTTTTTGTATGTTATAGCCTAGTACGCAGATCGGGAAAAATTTTGTCTCCCATACATTTATTTTCCTGGGACAAATTTTGTCTCGGATATTTTTCCGAGCAGTACGCAGTTCGCGCGCAAAATTCATACTATTGTGAATTGCTCTACAAAATATCTCCAATAAATTTTGCTAGGACAAATTTTGACAGCCACCGTATTTCCGAAAGTGATATTTGTCAAAACTGGTTTTATGTAAAAGGTGCTAATGCTTGTCTTGAAACCATCAAGAGGAGATTCCAAAAAAGGTATGAACGACTTTTGTAAGATAACCCGTTCCAGAGATACACCTCAAAACACATTAAATTAGATTTCATCTCTCCAACTTCAAACTTTTGCGCGAGATTTGGAAAAGTTTTGTAGAGATTAAAATTGTAGAGATAAAATTTGTCTTGTCTCGATCTGCGTACTAGGCTTATGTTTTTATATTTTTTCTAAGCTAAGTGTAAGCTTACTTTTGTAACAAATTTTAAATGTGAAAAAATAAACTGTCCTTTTCGGAAAAATTATTTTTTCCTTTTGAGCTGAAAGTTCCGTTTGTGTGCGTAGGACGTAGGTACATAATATAAAAGATTTTCGCGCCACGGTTTTGCTGTCGGCAATGATACACGTCTTTCTCTTGTTTTTTTTTTTTGTTGTTGTTGTGTCATCGTCATGTTGTGTCTGAGATGTGTATTGCGCCATAAGGAATTGTGAAGTACAATGATCGACAACGATACTATTTGGAACAGTAAATGATTGTTTCATTCTATGTGTGTCATAGTGCAAGCTTTTTCGTTTGCCTTCTTTCGACTACCACTCATGAGCAGCGTTCGAATCTTACTCCAATCGGAGTAAATTTACTTCAATTTTACGAAAGAAAATAAATCTACTTCGTTACTCCGTTTTTTAAGATTTATTTAGGTACTAATTTTTTAAAACCTTGGAATTTGGGCATAAAAAAAACTTGCCAAGTAAGCCCATCAAATTTTAGTCAGTAATCATTAAATAATAAAATTTCTCTATTACATTGTAGCTTTTTCAATATTATTCTACTTTAAATATTCGGTATTAAACCTTCATGAAGTAAGAACTTGGCGTACTTTTAGATCTCAGTACTTTTCACGGCTGACTTGTTACACAAAGGTTTTTGTATAGAAGAACTTGGCTCTTTTTTTAACATTTATGTTTTTGGTCTGATCTCCCTCCTTTTTGCAAAGATTTTAATATTTTGCCATGTCAAAATCTCGAAAGATACGGAAAGATAGAAGGGTCTACTCAACTTAGTTTAAAGCTTTCTATTTCTTTTGGTATATTTTCTTTTTGTTATTGGTTGTTTTGATTTGCGCTTCAATTATTTCTTCTTGTCCTGGCAAGATACCTAATACTAACATACCTACCTTAATTACGGCTATCAGAAGTGCTCCATATAAATTAAACATTTTCTCAGAAAGTGGGTGGATACCACGCCAATGAATGGAGAACCCCAATTTTTATTTTTGGTCCTTTATATGCAATTTGAGCCCTACCGTTCTACCAAATTTCATTGTTCTACTGCAATCGGAAGTGCGCCATGTATAATTTACATCAGTTCTAGGGAAGTGGCCGGATACCACGCCCCTGAATGAAAAACTTCAAATTTTATATTTTTTTCTTTGTATGTAATTTAAGTCCTACCACTTTACCAAATTTTATCGTTTTACAGCACTTGGAAGTGCTCCATTCAACCAACATCATTTTGGAGAAAGTGGGCGGATACCACGCCCCCTGAATGGAAAACCTCGATTTTTATTCTTGTTCCTTTATATGCAATTTGAGCCCTACGGTTCTACCAAATTTCATTGTTCTACTGCAATCGGAAGTGCGCCATGTATAATTTACATCAGTTCTGAGGAAGTGGGCGGATACCACGCCCCTGAATGGAAAATTTCAAATTTTATATTTTTTTCTTTGTATGCAATTTAAGTCCTACCACTTTACCAAATTTCATCGTTTTACAGCAGTCGGAAGTGCTCCATTCAACCAACACCAATTTGGAGAAAGTGGGCGGATACCACGCCCCCTGAATGAAAACCTCAATTTTTATTTTTGGTCCTTTATATGTATTTTGAGCCCTACCGTTCTACCAAATTTCATCGTTTTACAGCAGTCGGAAGTGCTCCATTCAACCAACACCAATTTGGAGAAAGTGGGCGGATACCACACCCCCTGAATGGAAAATCTCAAATTTTCGATTTTTTCCTCTACTTGCATGACAAGACCTACCGTTGTGCAAAAGTACAAGATTCTACGATGTCGGGAAGTGCTCCATAGTTTTGATGATCTGTCAGTCAGTCAGTTACGGTTTTTGTGATTTTTGAGGGATTATATCTCAGGAACCGCTTAAGCTAGAAAGTTGAAATTTGGTGAGGCGCCTGTGCCTGGCTAGCTTAGCAAATGTTCGGAATTTTAAGTTTCTGACTTCATTGGTACTGAAGATAGGGAGGGGTCAAAAATCGCCTGAGTTTGTTCCTGTAAAAAGGGTGTAGTGCCAGAACTTGGCTGGGCACTACCGTGCCCTTTGATTCCATCAGAAAAAATATTTAAATCCATTTTCTGAGTAAATTTAGCAACAAAATGTTGTAATTCGTTTTGTAAAAATTAGTCCAAGCAAGTATTCGTCTAATTGCATTAAAATTTTACTCAAAATCGAGTCGTAATATGGTCAAATTTGGAAGACAAAATTTTTTCTGATGGACTTTTCTGATGAGCTATAACTGGCCCCTTACAATGTAGTTTCTCTGTGATAATGGCAGGCGTTTTCGGAAATATGTTATAGCTTGGAATTTTTTAGTATTGAGCTCCAGTAGCTGTATTTATGGCACCAAGTATTCAAATTGAAGTCATTGGGCATCTTCAGTACATGAAATTTGTTTACATATTCCCATATCATCAGCGTAGATTAGTAGATCGGAATCGAAAAAAATAAGTTCAACGTCAAAACAAAAATAAGCGGATCTAGATGGCCACCTTGAGGCACACCAGAGGTTGCAATGATTGATGTAGATAAACATGGTCTAAATATAACCCTATATTGGCGATTAACTAAAAAAGAATGGATCCATAAAATAACAAATCATACATTACATACAATGTATGATTTTGAGAGGTTTGATGTATCATTTCTGTTCCACAGAATTGTTGTGTGACCACTGTCATACAACATTGTAATCGACTGGAATATTTCCAATGAGATTCTGTAATTTGATGTAATGTATGATAATCAATTTATTGTAATGATGTATGTAATGTATGTGATGTATGATCTGTGAAACAGGCCCCAGATGTAGAAAGCCGAGCTTTTAAGCTTACATTTTATTAAATTATGGGATATTTTGTCAAAAGCCTTACTAAAATCGGTAGCGATTGGCATCGACTTTTGTTACCTACTTCAAAAGCATATATTAAAGAAGACACAAACTCTGTAAGGTGAGTGGTTATAGATCTGCCTTTAAGGCAACCGTGTTGTTTAGATGAAAAAATTGGTCTACATCAGGGAAAGAAAAAGGTATCACAGATAATACTCTCAAAGAATTCCGCTCTTACAAAGCCAACCCAACTGAGAAAAAACGGAAAAAGAATAAATAAGTCAGAAATCATTGTAACGCTATTACCTATAAAAAGAACCAAATTCTTAAATGACCAGAAATTAAAAAAATTCTATTCTTTTTATTTGTCAAGAACATACAAAATTCAACTTCATCTTCGGTTCCAATGTTCATGTACAATGACAACCCGATAACTAGCTCTTAAGATAAGGCAAATGTACTTGCAGCTCATTTTGCTGCTAGCTCTACGTTGCTTGATAGCAACATTCACCCTCCTGTAATTAATTGAGAATGTAAATCATTCAATGGAAAGGTATATTTCCGCACTCGTACAGTTGCAAGAGCCCTTCGAGATCTTGATGTAAGCAAATCCGATGTGTCCTGATGGTATACCCACCCCCCCTTTCTTCTGAAAAGGTGTTTTTCATGGCTGGCAAAACCATTGCGTAAACTTTTCTATTGCTCCTACTGTTCTGGAATCTTCCCTAGAAGATGGAAAACAGCATTTGTCCAGCCTTTTCCTAAAAAAGGTGATCCTTCCTCCCCCCTCCTCATGTTGACCAATTGCACTTAAGTCCCTTCTTTTCAGGTCATGGAATCGGTGATAAATCATCAGATTAAGACATATATCGAAGATCGAAAGCTTCTTATTGACCGGCAGTATGGCTTTCGCAGCAATTGTTCCACTGCTGATCTGATTGCATAGCTCGCCGAATGAGTGGAACAGATCTTTACATTATTTTGGAGAAAGTAAGATTATTGACATTTCTAAGGCATTTGATAAAGTTTGGCACCAGGTTATCTTATCGAAAATGCGTGCGTTTGGTTTAAGCGAAACCCATATTCTTTGGATTAGAAATTACCTTCTAGATCGTTCAACACGGTTTGAAGTCTGATATTCAAAAAATAAACGCTGGTGTTCCCCAGGGCTCCGTTTTGTCTCCGACTCTCTTCTTCATTTTTTAATTGATCTTTCTCTCAACTTCTCATACTCGTTTTCAAATTCGCATCCATCTCCTTCGGAAGTGGTATTGCAACGGTATCGTATGATTAGCTCATTAAACTCCAATTTTTATGAGCTATAAATCAAGTAAAATAAAACTTAATTTTGATTTTTTTTGAAAATATTTTTTTAAAAATTATTCTTGCAAGCAACAAAAGAAGCGAGAAAAATAAAGCCAACAACCATAAAGACACATTATTTTCTCTTGTTTCTTTATTTATCAATCAATAAAGATTTTACTAGAGGAGAAACGCCTGATTCTTGTAACATATTTCCACCTAAATTGTAGTAGAGGAATCATGAAAATATTGTTGCGAACAGAGCTTTATACTCCTACAGCGCCATCTGTTGGGAATTACATATCTGCTTTGTGAGGGAACAAAACAAAAAGCTCTTTTCCATCGCATCTAAATTTCCCCTAATTCCAAAGTACTAGAACATTCTACCCCCATAAGAATTTACCCTTCTGGACAAGAACCTTCTAGAACAACTGGTTTGAGTATAAAAGAGAGTGTTCACGGTGAGCGGAACTCAGTTTATTTTCGATTATGAAAGTGTGCAAAGCTGAACTATTGGATTGTGGAAAGTGTAATTAAAAAGTGGATTTAAGTTGGAATAAAAGCATTAGAGTTGATTATAAATTGAGATTTATTGTTTTGATTCGAAAAGTGTAAATAAAGAAGAAATTCTAAAAGGAGTAATAAGTTATATTTACCGAACCTAGTAAAAATATTACATTGGTGTCAGAAAAGTGGAATAAAACTTATTGTGCAGTGAAGTGTGCAAAAAAAAAAAAATAATAATAATAATAAAAATGAGCAAGTTACTAAAAGAGCTCAACTGTAATGAGCTGAAAAGTGAATTAGGCAAGCGAGAACTTTCTCGAGCAGGATCGAAAAATGAGCTTGTTCTGCGTTTGGCCGAATATTTGAAACAACAAAATGAAGACCCGGACATTTTCGTCTTTGAAGCTGACGCTGAGGAAGCAGACGTAAGTAAAAATGTAGATGTTTCAAATATGATTAGTCTTCTGCTTCAACGTTTCGAAGAGCAACGAAATGAACAAAACGAACGTTTCAATGAACAGAAAAACGAACAAAAGAATGTCCTTGAACGTTTCGACGAGCAACAGAAGAATGTTCTCGAACGTTTTGAAGAGCAACAGAAGAATGTTCTCGAATGCCTAGAGAAACAGCATAGCGAACAAAAAGACCTTCTCGAAGAGCAGAGAAACATGCTAGAAGGCAAGCTTGTTAAAATCGAGAATAATGTGTCTGCACTTGATGAACGTGTTTCATTGCTAGAGAATCAAGTCGACAACAAAATGGAGACGTTTTCAAAAGAGCTAGATCGCATTCGAAATATAAAGATTCGGGAAAGTTCTGGAGAAACCTTGAGGAAAAAGGAGATGCAACCTCCAACCTTTGATGGACAAACTTCTTGGTCTATATACAAGAAGCAATTCGAGGCAGCTTCCACAACAAATGGCTGGGATGAGGCTGACAAGTATATAGCCTTAACTCTTGCTCTTAGAGGAGCAGCTGCTGAGTTGTTGCAAACCATACCAGCAGATAAGAGCGGCGACTTCAATTCCTTGGTTTTGGCTATAGACAAACGCTTTGGTAACAGCCACATGAAAGAAGTCTTCAAAGTGCAACTCAATTCCAGAGTTCAGAAGAGGGGCGAAACTCTACAACAACTGCAAGCGGACATTGAAAGGCTTGTTCATCTTGCATATCCAGATGTTGGAGAGGAAATCTGTAACCAGTTTGCAGTTGAGGCATTTGTTCGCGCCATTTCCGACATACATCTTCAAAGGGCCGTGCGAACTGCTGGAAAACGAACGCTTTCTGAAACATTAGCATTTGCCTTGACAATGGAAGCAGCTGAGCAAGCTTCTCACGGAGTACATCGACTTAGAGAAGCCATCGTCGAAGAATGCTCATGCCAAAGAACTGATGTCCAAAGGAACCAACGAAACGGACTTGCAAAGTGCTGGAATTGCAATAAGACTGGACATTTACAGCGTCAATGTCGATTACCACCAAGAAGAGCTTGTCAACATTGTGGACACGGAGTTTCAAACCCAGAACAAGGTAACAATAACACCAGTGTTACTTCCCGAACAGTTTCCCAACAAGTAAGAACTAACTTCGAGGGGCAGAAGCTGATTTCTGGTATCGATGGCCCCAGAAACACCATCCAGGTCTCCCAGACTAAACGAGACAATAAAAGTCTGACTGTCGAGGCAACTTTAAATGGCAACAAACGTGTGGTCACCATCGACACCGGTGCCACCGCCTCCATTGTGCGTCAAGACCTAGTGCACCTGAATTGGCTACACAACACCAATAGCTACCGTCTGAGAACTGCCACAAGAGAAGCAGCTAGGGTTTATGGTGAAGTCCGACTTAGAATTCGAATTACAGATCTAGAATTCTCACACAAATTTTTGGTGGCAGATATATGTGACGAATGCATCATAGGCATGGACTTCATGAAAGAACATCGAGTAATTTTGGATATTGGCAACCAGGTACTCAAATACCAGAATACAGAGATTCCAATGATCTATGGGCACGAAGGAACAACAACTCTAAGGACTGTCATCAAAGAAGACGTGATATTCCTACTTCTTCTGAGGTATTCGTTTGGACAAAAGTAGAAGGTGAGTGTGGACGCCATCGATACCTAATGGTGGAACCAGGCCCAGATTGTTCTTCCCAAAACGTCATCATTGGGAAGACACTTGTGGCTCCGAAGAACAATATGGTCCCCGTACGGATACTCAACACCAAACCGTACGATGTGAAGTTAGTGAAAGGAGAAGTTATCGGTAAGTGCGAATCTGTCGCAGCCATAACACGAATTGACGCTGAAACACCGAGAACGACATTAAACCCTGAGGAGCTCAATAGCATCAAGGCAAAGATACTTAATTCATTTAACCTAGACCAACGTCAGGTTAAAACGGCAGAAAGCCTTCTGAACGAGTATGCTGACATTTTCGCTTCACCAAACGGAAAATATGGAAGGACACAAATGGTGCAGCATCGAATAAATACAGGAGATGCAAGGCCCATTCGTCAGCCCGCAAGACGTCTGCCACTGGCCAAACAAGGTGAAGCTGAGGAAATGATTACCACCATGAAGAAGGATGGTTTGATTGAGAACTCCAAAAGTCCTTGGGCGTCACCAGTGGTCCTAGTCAAAAAGAAGGACGGAAGTACACGGTTTTGTGTTGACTATCGAAGGTTGAATGACGTAACCAAGAAAGACAGCTACCCCCTGCCAAGAATTAGTGACACCTTAGATGCGATGGAAGGAGCACACTGGTTTTCAACACTGGACTTGAAAAGTGGATATTGGCAAGTTGAAATTCACCCTGAAGATCGAGAAAAGACAGCGTTCTCCACTGGTAATGGGCTGTGGCAGTTCAACGTGATGCCATTTGGTCTTTGCAACGCTCCGGCAACATTTGAGCGTTTGATGGAGTGTGTCCTTCAAGGTCTGACGTGGAAAACTTGTCTTGTCTACTTGGATGATGTTATCGTTTATGGAAAGACATACGACCAACACTGTAAGAACCTAAAGGGTGTGTTCCAGAGACTTCGAGAGGCTAACCTTAAACTGAACCCAGAAAAATGTGCACTGTTCCAGACTGAAGTAAAGTATTTGGGACATATCATCTCGTCCCAAGGAGTCAAGACTGATCCTGAAAAAGTTGACACCGTCAAAAATTGGCCAACACCACAGGACAAACATCAACTACGAAGTTTTCTTGGTCTTCCTACTTATTACAGACGTTTTGTCAAGAACTTTGCCGGAATTGCGAAGAGTTTGCATCAGCTTACGGAAAAGAACAAGCAGTTTAAATGGTCAGGTGAGTGTGAAAAAGCCTTCCAAGAACTGAAATACCGTCTATGCAATGCTCCGGTGCTGATCTATCCGACTCCAGGCAAGCCTTTTATCATTGATGCTGATGCAAGCAACGTAGGAGTCGGCGCTGTTCTGTCACAAGTGCACAATGGCGAAGAAAAGGTTGTCGCCTATTTCAGCAAAGTACTGTCAAAGACCGAAAGAAACTACTGTGTGACCAGAAGAGAACTCTTGGCACTCATCTTGGCAACGAAACACTTCCATAAATACATCTATGGACAGAAGTTTCTTCTACGAACCGATCATGGTGCTATTAACTGGTTGTTGAACTTCAAGAACCCAGAAGGACAAGTCGCAAGGTGGATAGAAAGACTGCAGACTTACGATTATGAAATCCAACACCGAAGGGGAAAGCTGCACTCAAATGCCGACGCGCTATCCCGAAGGCCTTGTAAAATAGACTGCAAGCATTGTAGGCGACAAGAAGAAAAGGAATCCATCAACATTTTGCGAATAAGGGCTGACCCCATTTGTGGATGGAGCAATGAGGAAATAAGATCTGCTCAACAAGAAGACCCCGACATTGAACCTCTTCTCGCATGGAAAGAACATGAAGAAAAACCCGCATGGAATGACATTTCCGATAGGAGTCCAGTTTTAAAGGCCTATTGGGCACAATGGGACTCACTTCATGTGCGAGAAGGTGTTCTTCGGCGTAAATGGGAGTCCGCTGATGGTAAATCCTATGTGATGCAGCTTGTGTTACCTCAATCAAAAATTAAAGAGGTTCTTCGAGAAATGCATGATGGACCTTCAGGAGGCCATTTGGGAGTCAACAAGACGTTAGAAAAAGTGAGACAACGATTCTACTGGTTGCATGCAAGAGACGACGTTGAAAAGTGGTGCCGAAATTGTGACGCTTGTGCTGCAACCAAAGGCCCTGGTAGAAAACTGCAAGGAAAAATGATGCAATATAATGTTGGCTCACCGTTTGAAAGGATTGCTGTTGATGTAGCTGGCCCATTTCCGGAAACGAATGATGGAAACAAATACATTCTGGTGCTAATGGATTACTTCAGCAAATGGCCTGAGGCATACGCTATCCCGAACCAAGAAGCCAAGACCGTGGCCGACCAGATTGTGTCTAACTGGGTAAGCAGGTTCGGTGTGCCTATGGAGCTCCATTCTGACCAAGGAAGGAACTTTGAGTCGAACATATTCCAAGAGGTGTGCGCGTTCCTTGGCATTAAGAAAACGAGAACCACACCACTTCACCCGCAATCTGATGGAATGGTCGAGAGATTCAACAGGACGTTAAAAGAGCACCTCACTAAGGTCGTAGGCGACAACCAAAGAAACTGGGATAGGCACATACCACTATTTTTGATGGCCTATCGAAGTGCAGTACATAGCTCAACAGGACAAACACCATCTGAAATCCTGTTCGGAAAAAGCATACGCCTGCCTAGTGAGATAAGGTTTGGACACCCACCACAAGAGTCTCAGGAAACAGGGGATTACGTGAGTGACCTAAAAGAGAGGCTAATCGGCATCCACGAAAGGACCAGGACTAGAATGAGCACTTACAGCGATCGAATGAAGACAAGGTACGACACAAGAGCAAACACGACAGGATTCCAAGTAGGAGATCGTGTATGGCTGTATAATCCACATCGTCAAAAGGGATTGTCGCCGAAGCTTCAACAAAACTGGGAAGGCCCTTATACTGTCGTCACGAAAATCAATGATGTCGTTTACCGAATTCAAAGAGGGTTAAGAGGAAAGCTAAAAGTTGTGCATAGCGATCGACTGCACCGATACAGTGCCGAAGCTGGTGATAGAGTTGTTCGGGACGAACAATCTTAAGAAGGGGGCAATGTTGCGAACAGAGCTTTATACTCCTACAGCGCCATCTGTTGGGAATTACATATCTGCTTTGTGAGGGAACAAAACAAAAAGCTCTTTTCCATCGCATCTAAATTTCCCCTAATTCCAAAGTACTAGAACATTCTACCCCCATAAGAATTTCCCCTTCTGGACAAGAACCTTCTAGAACAACTGGTTTGAGTATAAAAGGGAGTGTTCACGGTGAGCGGAACACAGTTTATTTTCGATTATGAAAGTGTGTAAAGCTGAACTATTGGATTGTGGAAAGTGTAATTAAAGAAGTGGATTTAAGTTGGAATAAAAGTATTAGAGTTGATTATAAATTGAGATTTATTGTTTTGATTTGAAAAGTGTAAATAAAGAAGAAATATTAGAAACAGTAATAAGTTTTATTTAACGAACCTAGGAAAATATTACAATATATTAAAGCAGACACAAACTCTGTAAGGTGAGTGGTTGTAGATCTGCCTTTAAGGCAACCGTGTTTAGATGAAAAAATTGGTTTACATTAGGGAAAGAAAAGGGTATCACAGACAATACTCTCAAAGAATTCCGCTCTTACAAAGCCAACCCAACTGAGAAAAATAGGAAAAAAGTATAAATAAGTCAGAAATCATTGTAACGCTATTACCTATAAAAAGAACCAAATTCTTAAATGACCAGAAATTAAGGCAAAAAATACTGTCCCAAAGGCAGTGAAAAATTCTTTTTATTTATAAAGAACATACAAAATTCAACTTCATCTTCGGTTCCAATGTTCATGTACAATGACAACCCGATAACTAGCTCTTAAGATAAGGCAAATGTACTTGCAGCTCATTTTGTTGCTCTAGCTCTACGTTGCTTGATAGCAACATTCACCCTCCTGTAATTAATTGAGAATGTAAATCATTCAATGGACAGGTATATTTCCGCACTCGTACAGTTGCAAGAGCCCTTCGAGATCTTGATGTAAGCAAATCCGATGTGTCCTGATAGTATACCCACCCCCCCTTTCTTCTGAAAAGGTGTTTTTCATGGCTGGCAAAACCATTGCGTAAACTTTTCTATCGCTCCTACTGTTCTGGAATCTTCCCTAGAAGATGGAAAACAGCATTTGTCCAGCCTTTTCCTAAAAAAGGTGATCCTTCCTCCCCCCTCCTCATGTTGACCAATTGCACTTAAGTCCCTTCTTTCCAGGTCATGGAATCGGTGATAAATCATCAGATTAAGAAATATATCGAAGATCGAAAGCTTCTTATTGACCGGCAGTATGGCTTTCGCAGCAATTGTTCCACTGCTGATCTGATTGCATAGCTCACCGAATGAGTGGAACAGATCTTTACATTATTTTGGATAAAGATTATTGCGCTTGACATTTCTAAGGCATTTGATAAAGTTTGGCACCAGGTTATCTTATCGAAAATGCGTGCGTTTGGTATAAGCCAAAACCCATATTCTTTGGATTAGAAATTACCTTCTAGATAGTTCAATACATATTAAATTGGACGGTCTTAAGTCTGATATTTACAAAATAAACGCTGGTGTTCCCCAGGGCTCCGTTTTGTCTCCGACTCTCTTCCTCATTTTGAATGATCTCTTTCTCTCAATTTCTCATACTCGTTTCAAATTCGCGTCCATCTCCTTCGGAAGTGGTATTGCAACGGTATCGTATGATTAGCTCATTAAACTCCAATTTTTACGAGCTATAAATCAAGTAAAATAAAACTTAATTTTGATGTTTTTTGAAAATATTTTTTTAAAAATTATTCTTGCAAGCAACAAAAGAAGCGAGAAAAATAAAACCAACAACCATAAGGACACATTGTTTTTTCTTGTTTCTTTATTTATCAATCAATAAAGATTTTACTAGAGAAGAAACGCTTGATTCTTGTAACATATTTCCCACCTAAATTGTAGTAGAGGAATCATGAAAATATGTATGTTCTCGTTTAGCCAGGTGAAAAGGGAACGAAAGAATTCACGTTCAGGCATTGATAAATAGATTATCTCTGATAAATGCTCTACAAGAATCTATAATATCAAAATACATACATGCTAAATCAGTTTTCGTTTATTAAAATTATTAATCATTATTAAGTCTTGGAATTTTTGGTATCTATAAAACTTCGTATACAAAAAATATTCCTTCAACAAATCAAAACGATCAAACTGGATTGCCCTCTTGTCCAGCAATCAGACAACAATAACGACTAAGACGACCAAAAGAATTTGTAGCTTTAGGGAAATTTTTTTAAGTTTCCATCATCAGCAGCATCACTAATATCTAACATCCTCTGTATCGTATACTTGCCACATATGAGAGGCTTTCAAGAGGCTATGGGGAATACATATCCAACTCAAACTCAATATGCTTAGCTTATCATCATCTGCCGGATGAATAGTTAAATTGCTGAACCGCATCCATGCGTGGAGAATGTGCGCAAGGAACGTTGTGTTTTAGAATAATGTTACTGTTTTAAAGTTGGTTACAGCTGGTGATGGTGTTCGCCTCCGGTGCTGAATGTCGTTTTTAGCTGTCACAGTTTCCACACATTGTACGACTATTGTGAGTGAAAGACTGGAGCACCAGCAAAAGCAATACAGCGACCCAGAACAGCAGCACTATATCCATACATGAATTTATACATACTATATTGCCCCTCCAAGTCCGAGAAGAGATAACAACGCAACACCACAGTTTGTGGAGCCTGAATATGAATCAACCACACCACCATCGGGTACAGGGATAGACTTTGGATCTGGCGTGGATTATAAACATTGCAACATGTAAAAACGATCATTAATTATGGGCTTGAAATTTCTATTAGTGGCACGCAGCAGATGCTCAGTCTCAGATGCAGCAGCCAGCACTGTTTGAAAGAAAATAGTATGCAGATAGGAGTTTCATAAATCTAGTACGTTCGGTATGCGTGCGAACATCGATACTAACATTGCCAGCAAGCGCGACTCATTGAATCAGTTCAGATCTCCTCTCAAGCTCTGGCTCACCCGTTTTCCGTCGCCCCTCCTCTAATACTATTCGACGTCATGGCGACGGGAAGTGATCCCGAACCGAGAGAGATTCATTGAATGTCCATGGGATATGTAGGTAAAGGAAAGAGTATACAATAAAAGTGGCCAGAACAGAAGCAGTGAACTTGCTAGTCGTGTTGCTCTGAAAAAAATTCGAATTTACCTTCAGGCCAAATCGAGTGTTCGATGAGACGTTGCAGCTAAAAACTTTGGGAAATCTCATGCGGCATTCCAGCGGATAATTTTATTATTTATTGATTGATATGCATTTTCTTTGACTAATAGTCTTCCATTTAGGCATTTAGGGAACTATGCAGGTTCAGGTCGGTCGCACCACTGGAAGCCATATTCCTCCTTTGGATTTTTATTGATTTACTGGATACATCAGCGATGGATGAGAAAATTGTTTCCGAACATACCTATACCATCAGAATAAAAAACCGGGTTGCATGACGTTATTTTTTCAGCTCTATTTTCGACTTAACAAAATATTATATCACTCAAGGCTAAGAAAATGTTTTAAGACGAAGCGATATGATCGGGGGTATGGCCGCGTTAATTGGGTACTGCAATGCAAAATACGACCCGACTTTGTAATTACGTTGATGTGGAGCCAATGATTACACGGATGATGGATTTTTTTGTATGGATGTTTTTGTTTAAATATTTTTTTTCTTCTCTCCTTGTTGCAAATATTTGTGCTAGTTTGCAATTAAATGTTTGTGCATGAGTTTTGTCGTATGTTTTTGTTTTAATTTTGTTTTGAAAAGATAAAGCTGGTATTATTTCAAGATTCTACTGGACTGATATTGTCTGGCATCGAACAATATACAATGCATGAGAATACCATCATATTGATGTTTTGTTGCTCGATTTGGGCTGAAGAGGATCTTATTTAAGATTATTACAGATATACGTTATATGATGTTGTCTGTCAGATAAATTGAAATTCAAATTTTAAGTCTTCATTTATGCTTAAGTGAGTTCGTCGCACTGATTTAAAGGCGAATCACAAAATTTAGATTCAGTTTAATACCATCATACCTTTATTGTATACAAGTCAGGCCATCTAGTGGTTTCTGTTTAATCATAGGTTATTTTTTGACACTGACAGCTGTTTCCCGCTCGAAATCATGACAGCAAGTCAGTATCATACATCCTCGGATCGAAATGAGTCGCTTTACACTTGAATAACGTTGGTAAATATTAAAAGCTTATTTCCAAATTGAGTGCTATGCAGCCCAAACAGTCGGTTTAAAAGAAGTTTTGGCCGAAATGAAGCACCAAACGTGCCTGCTGTACGCAAGTTGGTGCAAAAAGTTTTGTAAAACTGGTATGCTAGTGGCCAACACTCATGGTACCCGTCATCGTACGGTGCGCATAGACGAGAATATGGCTGCTGTAGCAGAGAGTGAGAGACTCAATTCACGAAGATTAACTCGCCATCGATCTCAACATCTCAACATTTCACGTACTAGCCGGAGAAGAATTCTTCACAAAGATCTCGAATTATTCGCTTGGAGTGACAGAATGCGCTACAGGGAATATTTTCTCTCGTTAATAAAGCCATAATACATGGGCAAAATGTAATTCTGTTCATTTTATTGTATTTTTTAAAAGAAACTTGTATTTGGCCCAACTTTTTTAATAAAGTTCAATTAGATTCGTTATAATTAGTTCGTTATTAGGAGTGCAAGAAAACAGTTTGGTGCTTAATGAATATACTTGCCTGACGCTAAATTTAGTTTAAAATACTTCAGAGACCTTGTTACGTTTACGGTCCAAACATTCCTGACCAATTATGTTGGTACATTTTCTGTATTTAGTTACCGATAGCAATAGCCTTAGTATACTACGTTTTCCCCAAGAGGTAATAAAGGATTTAAGTAAATTTATCATAGATCTTCTTCAAATATCGAAGATTTACGATGCAAACTTATTTCGTAAATCTAGTAGATTAGAAATTAATCTTTTTAAATCTTCATTGGATCAATTGTTCCACAATTCGAACTGACCTATATCCATCGAAATGTGTGGAATTTCGCCAATGCTCCCGTAACCTAACTTCACCGGCAACAAAACATAGCATATCAGGCCTCAGGAAAATAAACTACAAGAGGGCACTGCAGGTGTTCCCACAGTGAGCCCAGTGATTGTTTCGCCTAATATTCTTATAAATGATTATAATAATATAAAACTGCTTTTATAATATTTATTGAAAATGAACATTTTAACATTTTAAATACACTCCAATATTTTACAACAAAAATACTTTTTTTTTAAAGAAATAATTTCGATAAGAATATGATTTTTAGGACATTTTAAATTTTCTTGTAAAAATGCCATAGTTAATTAATTGCCTAGTTGATACTTTTTCCCCTAATTTATTGGCCCTACAATAGTTTTGAACCCAAAAAAGCATTTCGACAGAACTGTCACCTGTTGACTGGAAAAAAATATTTTAATACGGTTGCTACGTTAGGCTTGAGATTTGGCAACATTCGTTTGAATATGTCATATTTGATATTGTTATCGTTAAGTTTGACATTTTTAATGATAATCATAAGAGTGCTATCGAATAGTGAACATTTGCATGCAATGTTTTTCTATGATTTTCGATGTAAATTAAACCATAAAGAAAGTGCCGATCAACTCGCTTTGACTTTTGCTGTGTTTAAACTGATGTTGTAATATCGTCATATAACATACAGCATACATTCAGTATTTCATGAACATTTGGCCTTCAAAAAGATTTGTTTGCGTTGAAAACCGCATTTTTTTGACATTCACTCAAAAAGGTTCGTGCCTATTGATGCAAACAAATATTGAAAAAAATTCAAACGCGGTGCTCCAAAACACGTCTATAAATTCGTGACAGACGACGAATCATGGATCTAAGTACCCGTACATATATGTAGATATATCTCTGAAATTAAACAACAATCGATAGTATTTGTCTTTCAAGAAGAGCCAACGCTCTTTCAAGAAGAGCCAACGCCACCAAACTTAGAAGCAAATGATCATCTGTTTTTTTTTTTGGGAAAAATTATACATGTCGCCACCTTGTTATTGCAGCAACGTGGAATGGTCAATTCTGAATAATACACCAACATTTGTTTGGCAGAGAATAGGGGAAAAACTATCAAATCGAAAGAGAGTTCATGGTTTGAATCGAGCTGTAAATGGGTCAGAGAACTAAGTTTCCAATGTTATAAAACCAACCCTACTGAGCGAAACCGGAATAATTTCAAAGAACCTAGAAAGGCCGGCTATGCATCATATTCAAGCAACCAAATGTTTGCATGTCCAAAATTTAAGGCCAAAAATACTGCAATGTCCGAAAGGCTTACTTCGCACTCGTATAGTTGCAAGAGTATTGAAAGATCTAGATATACACAAATTTGCTGGCCCGAAAAGTTTCCCCCAAATTTTCCTGAAGACATGTTCTTCTACGCTGGCAAAACCATTGCGTAAGCTTTTCTATCTGTCCTATTCTACTGGTCTCTTTTCGATTAAATGTAAAATAGCATTTGTCCACCCTGTCCCTATGAAAGGAGAATCTTCTTCCTCCTCTTACTATCGCCCAATTGCAATTGCATCCCATCTTACTTAAGTCATGGAAACGCTGATAAATTATCAGCTCAAGAAATATCTTAAGGAAAGGAAGCTTCTTAATGACCGGCAGCATGGCTTTCGTAGCAATAGGTCCACCCGTGATCTGATGGTATAATCTCACCGAACAGTAGCACAAATCTTTGCTTCGCTTAAGAGAACGTAAGCTTATTGCACTGGATATTTCGAAAGCATATGATAGAGTTTGGCATCAATCTATTTTATCGGAAAAGCGTGCATTTGGTATTGATGAATCTCTTCATCGATCAATTAGAAACTACCTTTCAAACCGTTCAATACAAGTTGTATTTTAATCTTTTAGGTCTGAAATTCATTAAATAAAAGCTGGTGTACCACAGGGCTCCGTTTTGTCTCCGACCCTCTTTCTGATATTCATCAATGATCCTTTGTCTGAAACTTCTAAACCATTAAAATATTTTGCTGACGACAATACCCTTAGCTTCTCATATTCGTTTTCAGATACATGTCCTTGTTCTTCGGATGTGGATCTAGAATGGCGGCGCATGAGCAGCTCATTAAATTCTAATCTTTATTGCATTGTCAAATGGGGAACCATAAACCGCGTAGAATTTAATGCTTCGAAAGCTCATCAATGCTATCTTCTGTAGCTAAAGCCCACCCATAATGCCGTTATCTATAAGCAGCACTTGCATTGAGGAAACTGAACAGCTCTCAGTTCTCGGTATGTGCATCAAAGACCACCTTTCGTTGAATGACCACATATTTGACGTCGCCAAAAAAACTCCCAAGTTCTTAGGTTTCCTTCAATGTACCTCTTCTGATATGGCTGTAATCTATGAGGCCTATATTCGTCCAAAGCTCGAGTACAATTCTCATATTCACTCCAATAACACACTAGAGTCCCTTGGATAGAATCCAAAAAAAGAGCTTACAAAATGATAGGTGAAAGAAGTGTAACAGAAATATTTGAATCTCTCGGGTACCATCGACATGTTTTTTGTCTTTCATAACCTTACCGTTATTTTTATAGTTTTACAGTTTTCTAGTGAAATAGCCGCACTACGCGAATTTGGAATGCTTGATCCAATCCTCCCATTATAATATTCAGACATTCAAAACCAATGTGCATGGGTATCGGTGCCGTGAAATAAGGCCAAGTGAAATAAGGCCAACTTTCAAAAATTGGCCTTATTGCACTTTGATAAAGTGAAATAAGGCCAATTTTCAGCAGTTGGTCTTATTGCACTTTTACAAAGTGAAGTAAGGCCAAATTGGTCTTATTTCACTTTCAATAGTTGGTTTTATTGCACTTAGACAAAGCGAAATAAGGCCAAGCATAAAATGTTTGGTTAAAAATAAAAAAGTAGTTTTTGCCCTTAGATTCGTATAATACATAATTGTTTATCGGGGGCCGACGTTCTTGGTTTTCTTGGCCAAAAGTACCTTGGGTGGCCCGCTTCGCGGGTTTTCAGGATTTTAACTCCCTTTTCGGGGCTTACACCCGCTCACGCAACTCCGTTGCTCCGCTTAGGGTATGTTCAGTCGCCAGGCAGGCGCCTGTAGCAACAGTTTTGTATTTTACATTAATTGGAGTAAACAACTAACTGTTATGTACTATTGCCCAAGAAAAACTGTTGCTACAGGCGCCTGCCTGGCGACTGAACATACCCTAAGCGGAGCAACGGAGTTGCGTGAGCCCCGAAAAGGGAGTTAAAATCCTGAAAACCCGCGAAGCGGGCCACCCACGATAAACAATTATGTATTATACGAATAAATAATACTTATAAATATAAATATAAAGACCAATTTGGTCTTATTTCTCAAAATCATTTGGCCTTATTTCACTTTGTCAAAGTGAAATAAGACCAACTACTGAAAATTGGCCTTATTTCGCTTTATCAAAGTGCAATAAAGCCAATTTTTGAAAGTTGGCCTTATTTCACTTGGCCTTATTTCACGGCACCATGGGTATCACCATTTAAATCCTCAGAAACTTTCATAAAACGCTCGCACTGTGCTCAAACATTTTAACTTCGGAAGTGTGGAAATCGAAAGGTATGAAATGAAATGTGTAAAAGAACAGGACATTGTGACTATCTTGAAGAATGGTAAATATTTAAGAAATTTCAAAATTAGTTTTACACTGCGGCTTTACAAACAGGGTTTTCAATATATCCTTCTTGGAAACCGATCTAATTCTTGTTTTAGAAACTTGCTGCTTCGTTGAGATTTTTGGCAAAAGGCAAATCTGGAAGGAGTTGGTAATAACTTTATTGTCTACATACCACAATTAATCTTCAACAAAATTTTCAAAATGGTTTTCGATATCTTGGGAAAACAGTTGTTTTCATGAAGGAAAAGGATAATTTTATGAAAAGTGTGGGATACCAGGTGTTGTCGTTTGTGTCCATTAAGACCCCTTCGGAAAATCCGCACCTTTATTTTAAAAAAGCTACATTTAGTCAGGATTTTATTTCAAAACCTTTCAGATCTCGAAAACTGGTTAGTAAAAAAAAAAATATTTAGATATATTCACAAATTAAGTAACCGACGCGACGGAGAATGTACATACCTCTTCGAAAGTTAACTACAATTAAAACTGTTGATTTTCGAATAATTATCCCCCCGACACGGCGACGTACGTAGAGCAGAATAGGGCTTATAATTCATTTCGATTTTTCTAAAATGTCGGATTTAACTACAGTCGACTCCCTCTAAGTCGAACTCCCTCTAAGTCGAAGTTCCCTCTAACTCGAACTTTTTAGCCGTATTTTTGCATTCCCCTCAATTTTCCATACAAAAACTATCCTCTAAGTCGAACTCCCTCTAAGTCGAAGTTCCCTCTAACTCGAACACATTCTCTTGATTATTGACCTATTTTCTTTCCCTCTAAGTCGAATTTTTTTCATTTGCCGAAAAAAAAAAATCAAAAAAAATCTCTCGAATCGCAACTCGTTACATCGCCTGCGCCGTCACCGTCATGTCAGTGTGCTGCGCTGCTATACCTGCAATTTACAATATTATCAAACACAAAAATCTCTTCCTAAAAAGATGTTCATAAAAAAAATTGCAAGTCAATAAAAAAAGCATATTTGTTGGTTGGATCCATTCCATTCCAACTTCCAAACATTTTGTACTTTATTTGAAAGCAGTAAAACAACAGTTCTCAGAGGTCATCTGAAAAGCTAAAGCTTCAGGTTATAGGGAAAGGAATAAACCTCGTTGTTTCAATAAAATTAAAACTTTGCCGGTGGACTATGTAGCAAACCATCGTTCTTGGATGACATCAGACCTTTTCACAAGTTGGCTTTTGAAACTTGATTTTAAATTTGGAAGATCAAAGCGCAAAGTATTATTCATTATCGATAACTGCCCAGCTCACCCAAAACAAGGTAAGGATAAATTAAAGTTTATAAAGCTTGAGTATTTCCCCCCCAATATGACCTCAATAGTTCAGCCAATGGACATGGGTATAATACAAAATTTGAAAGTACACTTTTCTCACCAAGATCTTAAGGGTTTGGGAAACCAAACAAGAGCAATATAAAATATCACTTCTCGATTGTGTGCGCGAAATCCTAAAGGCATGGGGACGATACTCCATTGACAATTGAAAATTGTTCCAAAAAGGCCGAATTTAAGTCTGAGACGTGGGATGACGAAGATGACATTCCGCTTAACTTACATAGATGTAACAAAGAAGACACCCAAGAAATCGAGATAATCTGGAAAAAGCTAACAGAAGCTCATTATAATGGTGAAGGCGTACATTGGAAGGACTATGTTGAAGTCGATGACGGAATCGTAGCCACTGAAATACATGATAACGAGTTAATTTTGGAAGCAGATGCTGATGATACTAATGACGGTGAAAATGGAGCTGAAGAAGAAGATGGAGCTGAAATAATAGACTTTGAAATACCAGAGAAAAATTAAATTGAAAATGCAATTGGTACATTGTAATCTGCAATTAAAATGAAAGAAGAAATTCAAAATTGCTTATTTAAAATAGAATCTTTTTTTAAAAAGGCGATCACTGATGACACGGCGACTGTGATGTTTAAAATTACAATTTTTTTTAAATAATTAAGTTGAAAAAATATTTTTTTATAATACATAATTAAAGATTAATGAGCGATAAAAGCAAGAAGCTTAGGTTTTTTTATTTATTTTACTTGTTATTTAATTCAATAAATCATTACAAAAAAACTCTCTCTAACTGGAATTTTTCTAAAACTCTCTCTAACTCGAACAAGTTTTGATATCCCGTGAAAGTTCGACTTAGAGGGAGTCGACTGTAATTGCATGTGGTTAATTAAAGATTAATATCTTAAAAAAAATAAATAAAGACACAACAATGTACAGTGAAAATGTAAAAATAATAAATATCGTTAACCAATTATCAACATTGTCAACTTTTCTTAAGTTGTTTTTTTTTTTTTTGAATCAAAGAAATATACTCGTATCGTGTTAAAAGAATTGTTTGTTGTTTGAACCAAATAACGCTTATGTCATCTATCAAATTAAAGACATCACGAAATCAGTTTTCTTCAATACCTAGATGAATATGTATGAAGATATACACATACCTATTCAAAGAAAAGGTACAAAAGTACCTCATCTCTATGTCGATAAGACTAATGAACCTTCTGTTGGTCAACATTATAGGCTTGGCACATAGATCAGTTACGTTCTATCAGTATCATTGTAACAATTAATGAACTTCTCAACCACCACCGCTGCCGCCGCCGACGACTTTCAATTAACCTTCAATTACATTAATTGTCTGGGGTACCATCTACCACGATATATCTTCGTTCTATAAGCCACAATTTGCAAAGGTGTTGTTTATTATATGGATTACGATGTATTCTTGTACATATACGTCATAGTCAAAGGTTAATTTGCTTTAAAACTTAGCTCCTGTGATTTTATAGGCAATAAATCTGGGCCGTTTAAAGTTCGTATACAAGAAGATTTTAAAATAGATTCGCGGATTCAATTCAATTATTGAATATTGAAATTATTTTTTTCAAGATCAAGAGCCATGTTTTGACTTATAAATTGTTTCGTCAAACGCCTACCAAAATATGGACACCCCTTTTGCATTAGACTCAGGGAATTGGCCAATCCCATATATGCATTCGCTAGTAATGCCAAGGTTTAACTGCAGATCAAACTCTGACTGTTCCATCATATTTTTCCATTCAGAATTGAAGTAGTTAAGATTTCCGAAATATTGCCCCCAAGCTATCTCTCAATGTGTTTTGTTTTTGAAGACATACTGTGGAAGCTTCATCACGGTTTGCACTGGGCGAGCATAGCAACACTTATTATTTTTTCATACTCATGCTCTCAACCTCGATTTGTTATTACGATTATTAATTTTATTGTTATGATTTGCCACACCTGGAATTCTTGCTGAGTATTATTTCAACTTCATTCTCCTATTCTTTCCTCCTCTGATGTGATGTGGTTTGGTTTCAATGGTGAATAATAATGCATGCAACACACTAAACTACCTAGCGGCTGCGGTGTGATGTGGCGGTGGCTTCGGCTTGACTTTAAATTGAAATGCAATCTCTTGAGAAATCCATTAAGGTGGAATCACTTCTGTGGGTGGTTGAAACATTTAATGACATCATTAAGTTAAAATGTCAACTTTGTTGACGAACATGAAACATATCTTCAAAAAAAGATTTTTGAATTTGATACGTGCATCGCAGTGTATTTGTATAGTGCGCTAACGTTTTTTAGTCAATATGGAAAAATATAAATATATAAGTGAAAGCTGAAGGGCTCTTTGAATATAAAAAAACAATGGCGTTAAATTTTAGTCGAATAAGTACGATGTTAAAACTGTTTTATTATGATACTTGGATAAAACGACGATTTTGCAAATTTTAATTGAGTTAAGCGTCTTTGTCTTACAGTTTGTTAAAGCTAAAATCAAATAGATATTTTATTTGTTTAATATCATGCAAGCTCCATATGACTCGTTGACATTTACAAAACGTCAAAAAAGTTCTGTTTACTTTTTAAGGTTTACATTTTTAGGTGTCCATTAAAAAATACCCTTAAAACCTTAAAACGATACAAGATACAAAGGCAGAAAATTTTAAACAGCCTAGTATTAAGATATTAGTATGATACTACTTAACAATTTACTAACTTTAAAGTAGTTTTATAACTCATTCTTAATTTTAAACATTTTCTAACTAGTATCGTACTAAAGCAATTTTTAAAAAAATTGCTTTTTAACACACCTAAACCAATGATAGTTCGTGCAAAAAAACTAAGCAAACAGACCTTTTGTGACGTTTGAAAGTAGCAGGATACTAAAAAAATAAAATAGGTTTATTCGATGGTTTTAACTTTAATAAAAGGATAGAGAAAGTATAATGCTAAATTCGTTTAAAATTTACAAAAACGTCGTTTTAACCTAGTTTCATACTAAAACAGCTTTAACATCGTACATTAAAATTAAGAAAGAGTGAAAAAACTACTGTAAGGTTAGAAAATTCTTATCTATAAAGGTTTTTTTTTTTAATAACGGTGGGTTTTTCAAAGGCCCATGTAGATGGTATAGAATTTGACATAGTTCAAATGCCCGCCTCAGTTTCTTAAGGTGGCACGGATCTGAGAGATCCAATTTTCAATGACTCTTCCGCATAGATCCAGCTGAATTTAATCGATGGGACGGGTTATGTTCATCTTAAGGGCATTTGTCAATTGCGGCTTATACGCATAGACTTACGTCTTCAGGAAACCCCACAAGAAAAAGTCTAGCGGGGTCAAATCGCAAGATCTTGGTGGCCAATTCACGTCACCTCTACAAGAGATAACCTTACCAGAATGTCAATCGTGGGCGTCCGCTGTGTGGCACGTAGCACGCACCGCCGCCGCCGCCGCCGTCTTGCTGGAACCACATGTCGTCTAGGTGCATATGGTTCAATTTGGGCCATTAGAAATTGGTTATCATCGTTCTGGAGCGGTCGCTATATTTACTGTTACCGCCTCACCAACGTCGCACAGTGTGAAATTTTCCGATTCTAGTGGAACTTAATGCAAAAAATAAAGTTTAGCTATCAAGTATAATACCAATTTTAATCAGTTCTAAACATAACAGTGAAATGATTTTAGTTGGTGAGAGGTCAATATAACGGTTTGGTTTTGTATGGTAAGTTGTCAAAGTGATACACTCTGTGAAACAAAAAATTGAAGTCATCACATAGCCAATTAACTAAGCTTCGCTGATTCGAATTGCGTGTTGTGAATTAAAAAAAGATTTATTAGTTTTTAATTTTGAAGTTTATACTACAGATTTGAGTAAGTTTTATAAATTCAATTTTGTTATTTTTATTTTTTAAATATATTTTCGTAAAACAGTAAAAAAATCGTCTTTTTTTAACTTTGGAAGCAAATTTTTTACATTTCCCTTCGTGTACCCGCGCTAAATTTTGCATAGATTTATTCTGTAAGCTTTTCTTAACCACAATCAAAGGTCAGTTCTTGCAACCATTTGCTGCCCCCATACAAATATTTACCACTTACAGAAAAATTAATAGGATGACCATTTTTGAACTTTGGTACCAAACTCCAAAAACCGAAAAATTGTACATTGCTGCAGAAAATGGAATTGAACCTTCCTGCCGAGAGTTGGGGATGTTTGTGGGTAGGCTTGTTGGTAGATATTATAAAACAAAAATGGGAGCAGAGCTATAGAATCCACTCCAAATTTGTAAAAAAAAATCAAGAGTCGTTAGAACAGCCTATTATTTTACCAACTGCTTGCCTGTACCAAGCTCAACCAAGTACAAGTGTATAATCAAAAGAAACAAAATTTGGAAGGCCCCAGAAACCATTTGAATAATGCAACATAAAAGTACAAAAACGAAAAGTCCGTGATATAGTGGTCACCAAATCGCCTGAGAAAATTGCGCTTGCTCATGAAATGAGCCTGAGGTCTTGTGGAAAGCATGACACAGCCAATATAATTCGAGAGCTTTCCTCTTCTTCACCAGCTCGTGGAACAAAATTGAAGAAAGCTAGAATTGAAAAAAATTAACCAAAAATCTCACCTGAAGGAGCTTTAGGCCTTATTATAGATGCTAAATTAAGCTATCAACAATATCAAATAATAAGACACAATGCTAAAGAGGCTGGAAGTGATTTAAAACCCCCTTATTATCTCGTAAAAGAACAATGCTACCCACCGGAAGTAAATATTACGGTCACAGAAACTTCTGCGGAAGTCGACTTACAAGCCCTAGTCGATATAACATCAAAAAGGTTATGCGAAGCTCAATCCAATGTTCTTGAGTCTGGTAAGTTCGAAAAGCTGAGGCTTATTTATAAATGGGGATGTGACGGAAGTTCTGCACAAAGCCGTTATAAACAAGTTTTAACTGAAGGCTTCAGTGATGAATATATGTTCTCTGTAAACTTGGTCCCTATAAGGATGGTATGTGAAACATCGAATAACATCATTTGGCAGAATCCCAGACCTAATTCTACAAGATTTTCTAGACCTGTTGGTTTTACTATGAAAAAAGAAACAAAAGATGTCATAAGGGCAGAAACCACCAAAATGCAAACAAAAATTAAAAACCTTTCCTTAAGCATCACAAAGATGCTACATATGTGGGTGCAGCGTGAAGCCCTCAAGAAATGAATAAGGAACATGACACTTCCCGTTCATCCAACATAGATGAAGATATGTTTACAATCGGAATATCACCGTTACACTCATGGATTAGAGCTTTCGAATTTATGCTGCACATATACTATAAATTGGAGATTAAAAAATGGCAAGCCAAGTCACCACAGGAAAAAACTTCAGTGGCGGGAAGAAAGTCTTACATTCAAGAACGATTTCGGCAGGAAATGGGTCTTCTTGTTGATATGCCGAAACAAACGGCAGGCAACACAAATGACGGAAATTCTGCCAGAAGATTTTTTAGAAATTCAGAGCTAACTGCTTCAATTACTGGCATTGATTTTACACTTATTCAACGTTTTCTTGTCATTTTGTAAGCATTATCTTGCGATATGGAAATTGACGCAGAAAAATTTGGAGCTTTTTCTCAAGAAACGAAAAAATATTATTTAACATTGTATCCTTGGTATTATTTGCCTGCAAGTATTCACAAAATTCTTGTTCACGAAGAACAAATCATAAAGTCTTGTATTTTGCCATTGGGTCAGTTCCCTGAAGAAGCGCAAGATGCAAATAATAAAGAGTATAAACGAAATCGGGAAAACTTTACTCGAAAGACGAGCAGAAAAGATACAAATAGAGATATTTTAAATCGATTTCTGTTGTCATAAGATCCTCTTCTTTACACTAGATCAAAGCTTTCAAAAACTAAAAGCCATAGTCTACCAGACGAAACTATTTCATTGCTAAAAACACCGAAGATGCCTTTGTCTGACTAAAGATTTTTTTATTTTCATATTTTCGTTTGTACTTATTTTTTAAAATGAAAAAAAAAAAATTTCAAAACTGCTAAATACAAAAATTAAATGTTTGGCAAAATAATTTTTGTTCTCTTATTTTTTTCGTCCTGACTTATTCTCTAATTTGGAAAATGTAAAATTTCTAATTAATATGACAAAAAGAAATCATTTTCCCCAAAAAACAAGCATAACAAGATGAAATAACTAAGATTCAGACTTAAGTTCCACTAGAATCGGAAAATTTCACACTGTGCGTCGTTTTCAAAAAAGTACGGACCAATGATGCCTTCAATACCAAACGGCAACTTTTTAAGGATACATTGTCCACTGGTGTTTACGAAAGGCCTAGTTCTTGCGCACGGCCTCGGGTTCTGCTGTACACTTTCACGGACCGCGGTGATGTTCTCAGCCGATCTTGCGTGCTCGTGTACTCATACCTTTGACGCACGAACGTTGGCTGATTGATTACCGAATCGATCGTCTCAAATTTGTCCACCAAACGCTGAAGAAATGACTTTGAAGGGCTACCAGGTGTAACGTAAAATAGGACAAGGCGCGTTACGTTTGCACTAACGAACTCTTATCAATATTGTAACTTGCCATGGTGATTTTGCATCAGTAGTTGAATAATAAACGACAGATTTGACAGATGTCACCAAAAGAACGCCGCTAACATGTGCGGGCGCAAATTGAAATACCCTTATACTAATACCTTAACACTAGACTGTTCAAGGTTTTGTTTTTTCTTTATATATGTACATTGCATCTTCGTATCATTGTTTTCGCAGAACGAGCGAATAGACGCATTTCGCAACTGTTGACCTGTTGAACCGATCGACCTGTTGTTTTTTTTTTGGTTAGTGCTGCCATTGCTAGTTTTAGCCGTTTCGTAGAATGGACTTTAGGGGTACGCTGACAGGAATATTTTACGTGTTTGTCGCCAACTCTTTGAAAGTTGGCATATTCAACCACAGGTTCCCCTTCCACATTGATACGAATTGTCACTACTTTTTCTACGGTTTACGATTACCAAAAAACAATATTTTTTGTTGATTTTTATTATCTAAATAGAGATTAGGACAACTGAGAATAAGCTTAAAAAATCGTGTCTGTTATTTAACCACTCAGTGGGCTTCAACAAGATAAATTGAAATTATTTCGGACGTACTGTTGAGTTAAGATATTTTTTTTTCAGCCGCACTAAACGAATGTGAAATTTTATACCTAATCAGATTCGGCTGCACACGAAATTAAATAAAAGAAATTCTGCTTTGAACTTTTAAGTAAAGGCATATATAGAAATGTAAACGTATAATTAATTTTAAAGGTAATCATAAATTACAATTGTTAACAAGCAAATGCAAAAGCAATTTTTGATAAATTTCGACAATTTTGTTTTCTATTTTCCAACCGATTTTTAATAATTGTATTTTATTATAATCTTGACCAAGTTACCCTAGTTTTGGTATTTATGTTTGGTACGTTTGTGTATGTAAGCCCAAAGCTTTGATGCAGCTTATTTTCAGTGTATTAAATTCCCAACCCAGTTTATTCAAGGAACAATCTAAACGAAGTAGATACATACATTTTCTGAACCTTGAGAAAGTGTTAATAGTACTGACAATGGCGCAACATTTTTAACAGCCTAGTATTTAGATATTAGTACGAGTATAATAGTATAATCAACAATTTGTTAACTTAAAAGTACATTACTAACTATTTTTTAGTTTTAAACATTTTGTAACTAGTATCGTGCTAAGGCTATTTTTTTAATGAATTGCTTCCGAACACGTCTTAAGTAATGGTCGCTTAATAAATCGAAAAGTAGAAGAAAGAAATAAAGCAAAGATTGATATTTAAAAAGACGAACAATATCGCACGTAAATTTAATGAGGGAATTGAGGTTTGAACATGGTGATTGCCCAGGGTTTCCAGGCAAGATATTAATTTCCAAATTATCTTGTAGCTGTTGATAGGAAACATGTCAGAAAATAAAGTTGGTCAATATTTTGGAATTACAAAAAATTTCAAAGCATTGTTCTTATGACCAGTTTAAATTCGAATTACGAATTAATTATGTGCGATGTCGGCACAAATGAGAGCATTTCAGATGGGGGAGTTTTAAACAAGACAACATCTTACAAAAAACTTATTAACGATGATTTAAAATTGTCTTCGGATAGTAATTTTCTTCATTTTTTTCTGCTTCTTCTCCTTCTTCTTCTTCACAGTCACAACTATTCATTGTAGACTGACTTGCACGAGTCTGCCGTTGATCATTCAAGAATGGAAATAGCAAATCAAAGTACCAAAGATTTGGCACGTACACATCATTCGTCCTTATTGCACTTTTGTTTGAGTACTCTACTTTATTATACGCAGAACGAATGCTGTTAATCTTTGCTTCCGTAACCACCTCTTTTAGTTTTTGCAGCAACATATTTTATGTTGCTTCGCTTTTCACTGAATTGTGATAAAAAAGGGTCACTTTTCTTCCACAAACATGGACACGTGCGATTAATTTCAATGAAATCGACTTTATTATCACACGTTTCGACATATTGAAAAAAAACAGGAACCCGAAAATATTGATTCACAGCCAACAGCAATTGAAATGACGACTGAACTGACAACTGAACATCAGTTTAACTGATAACTGAACTGACAACTTAAGGGAGTTCCATCAGTTTGAGTTTGAGTTTCAGTTAAGCGCTTCAGTTTTTGCATTTAGACATCAGTTTATCTGTAAGCTTAACTAATAGCTCAACTGATACTGAAACTGAAATGATCGTCTAAATTGGGCTAAACAGCTTTAACATCGTACTAATTATACTAAAATTTTGTGCCATTGACTTTTATTTTCCTGCCGGAAGAAAAATATCCTAGAATATTCTTAATTATCGAGCGCGGAATGATTTTCTTACTACTGCTACTATACTTTAAGACTTACTCGCTTTTGTGTAAATCAATGTTTTGTTTCTCCGGAAAATATCGCGATTTTCGACCTATCCAACCAATACAAAATGACACAGCAAGCAAAAAATCATTTGAATAAAAATTTTCCTATTTAGATGGTATATATCTGGTTCATTAATTGTTTCCAATAACTACCACCAATTTAAATTCTTTAATTTACCCAGACTTGTCAATTTTTAACTGACAGGTGACATTTACTTTGTAAATACAAAAAGTAGGGCCAGTAAGTTAGTTTTATGTTATTGGATAATTAGGCTAGTTTTTATGAATTTTTGTTTAGCTTTAAGATAGTTTTAAGGTTGATGAAAATAAAAATGAATTAAAAAAAAGTAACCTATCAAACAAGAAAATAATATGAATTAAGTACTCAAAAAAAATACATTAAACTTATTCCAACTTAGAACTCTTTAACCACAAACTCATATTGCAATTGCAAAAATATTTATATCTTTTGCGATGTTAATGATGCCATAATACATGCACTTCATCGCGTTATTTACTTACGCTAGTATGCCCTCTTTGAAGTGCAACAGTTTTGCGCTACATCTAGTGAAAAACCTTGGCTGATCGCATCGAATTTCAGAAAACATCAACATCAGCAAATGAGATGGGAATAATAATAACTGATATACTACATACAAACATACGAGTATGTAATTTGCACACACACTTATAGGTATAAATAGTTTGATAATATTTTGTTCATTTGAGAAAAAAAGATCTTGACATTTATGAATAGGTAATTGGAAAATACATCGCATGTCAGAAACGTCAGGTTAATGTTATTTCTTCCCATAAAATGAAGGTGTCGTTAGTCGCTTCGACAACAAGCTACTTCAAAACGTGAAGGATGCTCTTTTTCTGCAAAATAAAAAAAAGGATGAAATTGTGGCAATTCCCTGTCACAGCATATCACAAATTAATTGTTTGTGAAATCGGTTGAGAGTGGTCAATTTGTCTGTCGGCCGATTAAGGAATGTATTAATAGGCGTCACATGGGCAAAATCGAAAGATTCAATGGTTTCCAGATTCCAGTAGAGGATTGAACAAGATCGACACTAATTATCGCGCAAATACTAGTCGGCTGAGGGTCATCGTTCATCATCTTTGCTTCTCGTTTTATACAATGCATAGTCACAAAGTCAGTTCGCAGTTCTCGTGAAAACATCAACGCCGGCCGGCTCGGCCGATCCGACGGAATGCTGTTATTGGGAGCCGCTCATATATCCTGGTTGGCATCTTGTCATTTTTATCAAAACCTGAGCAAATGATGGCGTGGTATGCCGATTGACTTCGGAACCATTCTGATGCCTTCTTTTACTCACAACGATGGTTTTCGTATAAAAAGAATTTAAAGTGGTATGACAGAGATATGTGGCTATGGCGGCATCATCCTTGTCATTAGAGTCGGATTGAACTTTAAAAAGTCTCATATTAGATGACTCGAAGGAAAGGCATTTCCTGATAAATGCGATTCAAGGAAACACTCATTTAAGGATAAACAATCCTTAATAATAATGCGAAAAGTTTCAGTTAATTTTTTTTCTTGTAAATAAGTGCCTTCTGGGAATATGATTGTAAAATTTTTTGAGTTCATGATCTATAAGAGCAAGTGTTTATTAAACGTTTTCTGTTGAGACTTAATTCTGATTGGGATGTGAAGGAGAAAACAGATCGAATTTCACCTTGCAGTCATTAAATCAAGAATCAAGTCTGAAGAGTAGGTATGTGTGTAGGTACCTACTAGACTTATTTTGTGTCATTGGAAACGAAAATAATATTCATTTTTTATTTTCAAAGAAGAGTTTTTGATTTTTTGATATAGCTTTCTAAAAGTGTCAAAAGAAAACCATTTTTTTGGCACTTTTTTGACACTTTGACATTCCCAAATGTCAGAAGAGGTTTGTTTGCTCAGTTTCTTGTCATTCTTTAAGGTGTTTGAATTTTTTTGCCACAATTTTAAGATTAAATAAAACCTGTGATAATCTCATTTCAATAGCTGAAAACAGAATGCGGTTTTAATTCTTCTATAGTATTACGTTTTAACATAGACCTTACAAAATTGTTTGAATTTCAAAAAGTCCTTTTAAGTTTGCCCTTCTGGACGGAAAGTCGATCGTTATATTACTTAGCTCATCAGGTTAATACCCCTTCATCGATAGATATCTACCCAAAGCCTAGTTTATAGAATTGAATGTTAAAACTATTTCTAAACTATAAAACTTGAACTTGAACTTAAGATAGAATGAAAAATATAATGTTGGGTAATTTGAATTGGAGATTATGGTGTTACCCTTTTAAGCAAACCTGTTTTTCTATAGTGACTAAGTCCATCGAGATAAAGGCTAAGATTAGTGTCAAATGAAAGTTCGGATGGTACTGTGGAAAAAAATATGGCGTATTTAAAGGTAAAAGATGATGGAAAAACTCTCGGATCTACTTATCAAAGGGCACGGTAGTGCCCAGTCAAGTTCTGGCACTACACCCTTTTTACAGGAACAAACTCAGGCGTTTTTTAACCCCTCCCTATCTTCAGTACCAATGACGCCAGAAACTTAAAATTCCAAATATTTGCTAAGCTGTCATGCACAGGCGCCTCACCAAATTTCAGTTTTCTAGCATAAGCGGTCCCTGAGATATAAGGCCAAAAATCACAAAAACTGTAACTGACTGAGTGACTGACAGATTATCAAAATTATGGAGCACTTCCCGACATCGTAGAATCTTGTAATTTTGCACAACGGTAGGTCTTGCCATGCAAGCAGAGCAATATATCGAAAATTTGAGGTTTCTGAATAGAATAGGCGTGGTATCCACCCACTTTCTCCCAATTGGTGTTGGTGGAATGGATCACTTCCAACTGCTGTGAAACGATGAAATTTGGTAAAGCTGTAGGGCTCAAATTGTATACAAAGAAAAAATATAAACTTTGAGGTTTTCCATTTAGGGGCTTACTTGGCAAGTTTTTTTTTTTCATGCCCAATTCGAAAGGCTTTAAAAACTTGACCAGTGAACCCATCAAATTTTGGTCAGTAATCATTAAATAATAAAATTTCTTTATTACATTGTAGCTGTTGTACTTTGTACTTTAAATATTCGGTATTTAACCTTCATGAAGTAAGAACTGGCGTACTTTTAGATCCCAGTACCTACTTTTCACGGCTGACTTGTTATACACAAATGTTTTTGTATAGAAAAACTTTGCTCTTTGATGGCATATCGTACCAGCCGAATTATTCCATCACGGCGGGCCAGCCTTACGTCAAGCAATTCATGATATTATAGTGCACGTATGGGAGCAGGAAGAAATGCCAGAAGACTGGCGAAAAGGCATAATATGCCCCATACATAAGAAGGGAGATGTCACAACGTGCAGCAATTATAGAGGTATCACGTTGTTGAGTACCGCCTATAAGATACTCTCCTCTATCCTACAAGACCGGATAACCCCATACGCTAAAACCGTCATCGGACAATATCAGTGTGGTTTCATTCCAGGCAAATCAACAACTGATCAGATCTTTACCCTTAGGCAGGCGATGGAAAAATGTCTAGAATTTAACATCCCAACATACCATCTGTTTATAGACTTTAAGGCCGCCTATGATACTCGTAGCATAGCCAGGGTAGAACTTTACAAAGCCATGAGAGAATTCGGCATCCCAAATAAATTGACACGACTATGTAGGTTGACCATGACCAACGTAACAAGCCAAGTAAAAATAGCCGGATTGCTATCCAGACCAATCAACATCTTTAATGGACTCCGACAAGGGGACGGTTTGGCCTGCCTCCTCTTCAACCTAGCGTTGGAGAAAGCAATCCGTGACTCTGGCACGGCAACAAGAGGGACCATCGTCAACAGGTCCAGCCAGTTACTGGCTTACGCAGACGACATACACCGACATCATCGGAAGAACCGAACAAGCTGTACACGATTCCTTCATCCAGATCGAGCAGGCGGCACAAAATCTGGGGCTGCACATTAGTGAAGGTAAAACAAAGTACATGGTGGCGTCGAATGCGAGAGGAACAGTTGGTCAAACAATCAAGGTTGCGGAGCACGAATTTGAAGTGGTGCAATCCTTTAAATACCTTGGGTCAATAGTAGCAGCCGATAACAATATAGAAGAAGAAATACACGGGCGGCTTCTCAAATCCAACAGAGCCTACTATAGTCTGTCAAAGCTCTTCAAATCCAGAAATCTCACCATAACTTCAAAACTGCTGCTGTACAGGACCATGGTCCTGCCAGTACTCACATATGGATCCGAGACTTGGGTGCTTAGCAAAAGGCACTCCGACCTCTTAGCTGCGTTCGAGAGAAAAGTCTTAAGGTTAATTGTTGGCCCCGTATGTGAGGAAGGACGATTCCGGAGACGGTACAATCATGAACTGTACGCAATCTACCTTGAAGCAGATATCGTGACAAAAATTAAGCTCGGTAGACTCCGGTGGGCAGGACACCTAGCTCGCATGAGCGAAGAGTAACCTGCTCGGAAAGTTCTTTGTGGTACATTCTATGGTAAACGACAGCGTGGTAGACCATGCTTGCGCTGGAGAGATGGCGTAGACCAGGACGCCCGAAGCCTTGGGGTGCGCAACTGGATGGCGTCGGCTAGAGACCGGGATAGGTGGAGAGACTTGTTGAAAGAGGCTAGGACCGGAACCCGGTTGTCGAGCCGATGATGATGATGATCTTTTAATTTCAAAAAGGAGATACGAGCTACTTTATTCAAATAGACACTCTTAAAACGGAAGTTTCAACTAATTCTGTTCATTGTTTAACCATAAGCCAAGAACAACTGTTTTCACTTCTTAAATGTTTGTCCCATTTTTTAACCCAGCGCAGCGCCTTGTAAACTTCGGAATGGAAACTTTAACGATGCAAGAAAAAATCATAATATTGAACGAGTTCAACTGGAAGAGCCCTTACAAATTTATATTATATTCCCAAATATTATAACTATCTACATATACATAGAATGCTTTTGGTAAAAGAATTTGCAATAACAAACTTTCATTGTTTTAAATAATTAATAAATTATAAAAAAGATACATTGAATAATGTATGGAACTAAATTTGCTTACCCAACTGACGGCAAAGTGGTAATGCCATAAGCTTTAATTTTAGTAAATTGTAAAACAAATTAATTTATAAATTTGAAACTTATGAATAAAAATTGAAATTGATTCAGAAATGATCCTGTCGATTGGCTGTCTAGATCGTGAAACGAATCTATTTTTTGTTTTTTTTTTTTTGGATGTGAAGTACCCACCACGCCGCCGGCTGTACGCAAGTTTGTACAAAAAGTTCGTGAGACTGGTATGCTAGTGGACACACTCATGGTCCATGTTACCGTACGGTACGCACAGACGAGAATGTGAATTGATCACGAGCATCAACTCGCAATCGATCTCAATAGCTCAACATTTCACGCACTAGAGGAGAATTCTGCACAAAGATCTCGAAAGATCTCGCTTACAGAGTCCAATTGACTCAGCAATTGAAGGCGCACGACCATCTGCTTGAACGACATTGTGTTCAATAATAAATGGGAATGTTTGCTCTTACTCATAAGGTCATAATACATTGAAAAAATTTGATGTTATTCATTTTATTGCAATTTTCAAAAGAAAATTGTATTTGGCCCACCCTTTACCTACAGTGATGGAAAAAATAATAGAAACGAATTTTATTTTTACTGATCCAGCCACATTATTACTTTTGCAGGAAATATTAACTCATGTGCCCCACTGTACATACATATATGATCGATTGAAAACGGTACTTTATTATGCTATCGCTTTTAAGCACATTTCGCTGCAATAATTATTTTTTCATGGTCATTTGTTGAACGACCTCGTGTTTGTGCTGGAAAAAAAAAATAGAATCGCTTTTTTGTTTAAAAACAATTCTAGAATAAAAAGTGTTAAAATCTAAAATAAGGTGATTTAATTTGGTTATTTGAAAAAACAAAAGTGTCAAAATAGCATTTATCGCGAAACTTGTTTTCTTATCTATTATTATTAACACTTTCAGGATGGGCCGCGGGTTACATTGCTCAAACGAGGAAAGAGAGTTGATGAAAAATCTTAAAAATTAAGGCAAATCAATGGCGGAAATTGCAGGTTTATAATAATTAAAAAAAAAAAGTTTTTACCGCCATTCATTTTGAACCACAACAAGAGCAGCGTGGCAGAAAGCGGGCAACCTCCAAAAGGTTCGATGCCTTATTGGTACGAGAATCGAAGAGGAATCCATTTTTATCGTCGGAGGACCTTAGGAAGGAGTTAAATGCACCAGTCACAAGCCGGACGATTAGAAATAGGCTTATAGAAATGGATTTGAGGGCGCATTCTGCAAGAAAAGTTCCACTGCTCAGCCAAAGAAATACTAAAAATGGCATCACTGAATCACTTTTGCGAAGACGAATTTAATGCGGCCAAACTGGAAAAATGTCTTGTTGTCAGACGAGACAAAGATACACGTCACAATCCCCGGACTTAAATCCCATAGAGCGTCTATGGGGAATATTAAAAAAAAAGAGTTGGTGGATTTAAATCCAAAAATAAAGATGAGCTGTGGGAAAAAGTCCAGGAAGAGTGGTACGCCATAGAGCGCTACACTTGTGCCAAGTTAGTGGATTCTATGGGTGGCAGGTGCAACGAAGTCTTTAAAAATCGTGGTGGCACAACAAGATATTAGAAAAAAATTATATTTTATTGTTTTAGTTTAAGAAAAACTGTGTTAATTAGTTTTAAGTCTATTGTTTCTATTATTTTTTTTCAATGGAAATAAATTAAGTTAATTTTTTGTTATTTGAATTTTGAATCAAGTTTTTTTTCTCTATTATTGTACTTCAATATGCTTTAAATAAAAAATGTGACATTTAAAAAATAAAGCATTTCAAAGAAGGAAATTTAAACATTACCAACAAAACTAGTTGTTTCTATTATTTTTTCCATGACTGTATGTAACTAATGTCGTTTTTATTTGGAACCCTTCTGGACTCTTCAAGTATTCATTTGGGAAAAAATGACAGTTCTCTGATTGTGAAAAGAAGAGAAATTTTCTTCTGGGATTGAAATCAGGGGCCAAATTACCGCATCAGTTTTCGAGTAATACGTGACTGAATTATGTGAGTTTGACATTACCGCTTACGTCATCGAACAATCGATTACCTTAATTTGACATTTTCATTCGATCACTGATGGGACTCACTCACTCGGTCACTGAAGCGGTAATTTGGCTCCAGAATCGAAACCAGAAGCACTCACATTCCTATACTTAAACGTCAAACTCGACAGTTGTAATTTTGTGTATCCTAATTGTGCGAAGTGATTTTATTTCAACAAACATTATTCTTGATTTTCAAATGGATTATGTACATTATTTTCCACATTTGATGTTTTACATATATACAAAGACAACAAACTTCATAATCGTCAGAATCAAAAAAAGTGTTCAGTTGGGATCCCGGATAGGAGAGAGATTCCAGATTGTCAAATAAAAACGACATGAGAGTCAACTTCACGTTGGTTCCATCTAAAGTTATGACTTATGAGTCACTAGTGCTAAGAAGAAAACGTAGTGTATATCACTTTCAAAAGAACTAATGTATGGAAATAAGGTTAAACTAGCAGTCCAAATAAAGAAACTTCTAATAAGGGTGGCCCGATGTTGAAATGGAATAAAACAAGCTGTGTAAACAGTCGATTTGAATGAAATTTTTAAACGCGGTGAGCCCGTATTTGAAATGGTTTCACACATTTACTTAAGAACATTAAACCTAAGACCTAAAAAGATAATCTTTCTAACTGCCATTTTATATTCCATTCAAAGAAATACCTTTTGAGATAGTTACACTACTTAGACGAAAATGCATCCTGAAAAGTGCATTTTCTTACCTGTTCGGCTGGCGGTTTTGTAAATCTTTGTTTTCTCTTTTTCAACAGCCTCATGAGATAGGTAATCTAACGCCCGCCTCCGAGACTTATAGCACACCTTTTTTTGTTTATATGAAAAGAAAATAAGTATTCAACAACTGACGACTTGAACATACATTGTAAATTGTATGTATATTTCAATAAAGCAAAGTTGTCATCGTTGAATGCAAAAACTCTTAAAAAAAATAGAAAATTCCATAATTCGTAACCGAAACAAAAAAAAAAAAAAACTTTTAATGGTTGCATTAGCAACATCACAAATTTGTGAAATATTGTTGCAATGCATTAGTCTTTCTAAAGGTGGGGCTGCTGTAGTGCTGTGTGTCTCAAGTACAATGGTAAAGAAGCTGGCTATATAACACTTGAATGGATTGGGTTCCTTCGCTGCAATCCCTTCGTTGAAAATATACATTATTATGGTAAAAATAAAATTACGTCTAGCTTTAACTTGCTTAGCTTATTATCTTCAAATTAGAAATATCTTCAGTTTATTAAAATGAGTTAAAGAAATAATCAAACGAAGGTTAACTTAATAACGTTGATACAAAGTTTTAGTCCAATTTTATGGTACAAATATTTTAGCATGATACCGGGTATAAAGGTGATTTAGCATATTTAATCGAATTAAGCGTTATATTTTCTCTAATATTTTATTAAATTTAAAATCATCGAATATATATTTTATTTTTTCAGCATCGTACAAGCTTCATATAACAGTACACCCTCGGTAAAAGCAACACTCGATAAACGCAATAACTTGGTTAAACTCAGTAATTGCATTATTTCAAACAAGTTTGACTCGGTAAACGAAAGTTTTTTATTTTAGTTTTACTTTATTATTATTGTTCAGCTATTTTCTCGCACTCGGTAGTTGCTTAGTTTTAGTAGAAAATGGCCAATTAAATAAAATGTTTCTTACATGTCAGAAAAACAGAAATCAAACAATAATGTAAAGAAGAAATAATGTGTTTAACACATAAGTATCTAATTCTAGGTTCAAAAAGAACTCGGTTTTATCAGAAGACTCCACGATTTTTTGAAAGAGAGTAAAATTAACCAAAAATTGTAAATATTTTTTTTATAAATTAATTAAATTATAACAACTACGACAAACAGTTTTCTTTTTTTTCATACTGTTGTGAACAGAGCTTTATACTACTAGAGCGCCATCTGTTGGGAAATTGCATATCTAATTTATGGAAGAAACAAAAAGCTCTTTTCCAATGTCAAATGTATTTCCCCTTATTCCAACCATCTAGAACATTCCAAGACAAGAACTTTCGAGAACAACTAATTTGAGTATATAACGGAGTGTTCATGGTGAGCGAGACACAGTTGATTTTGGATTATGAAAGTGTGCAAAAGTATTGCTTATTGGATTGTGTTATTAAACAAGTGTGATTTAAATTTGAATAAAGTTATTTGAGTTGATTATAAATTGAGATTTACTGTTTTGAATTGGAATGTGTAAATAAAGAAGAGATACTAAAAAGAGTAATAAGTTTTATTTAAGGAACCTAGTAAAAATACTACAATACTATGGTTTTCACGTTAAATTCTAATTCAAGACTTAAGTTGTTTCTGACTCGGTTATTGCAACAACCTTAACTAACGCAACTGCTCGATTTTTTATCGGTTGCTTTTACCAAGGACGTACTGTATATCAAATGTCAAATAAGCTCTGTTTGCTTCTATCATTGTTTTAGGTTTTTTTTTTATAAGTAATTTATTAAAAAAATTTATCGTTGTCCATAATTTTGTTTTCTTTTTAAATAATTCAATCTTACTCTGGGAAAAAGTTCCTTTTTTAAGAACCCATCAGTTTACCTATACACCGGTAGGTACACTACTAAGTCGCAAGTATTCTTCGACGTTCGATGAATTTGAGGTGAAAGTTTATTAAGCTTAAGATCAGCTTTTTTCTAATAACTTCAAAGTGACTTTTCAAGATGGGATGTAAATGGTTTTACTTTGACTGTTAAGAACTAATCTGATTTTGTAAGAAGTTTTGATCTTAATATTTTGATCTTCAATTATAAAAATTGAGTATAGAAAAGGAAACCTGAGAGTTTAACTCCTGAAACTGGTTTTAACTTGCAATATATGTACATTTATGGGAACTATTATAGCAAGTTATGTATTCGTATTATAAAAACCGATCTGGAGATTTTGGTTAAACTTCACATTGCTAAGATTGAGAAGACTAAAAAGTGGACCTCACAATTTTGTTTGTCTGCTCGACAACAGCCAAAACGGCTTGACCGTTTTTTTTTAAAAGTAGATAGCATTTTTATATTTTTCATGTGAAATTTTTTTTCTCCTGCTTAAGTCGAAAAATAATGGTATCTGCCAATCAATTTTCTTTAAAATCTCGGAATATATTTTTTTTCCAAACTTGTTCGACAAAAAAAGGGATGAAACAAATCTTTTACTAAAAACTAGATTGTGGTTAAAAAAAATTCCAAAAAATGGTTGTTAATGTTAGCTCCTAAAGAACCATTTTTCTATGAACAACATCTTTTACCTCAATCAAATAAAATATTAATAAAAATATTAAATAAGTGTGTGAAAAAACGAAACATAAATAAATAAAATAAGGATTAAAAATCAAGTTTTTTAACTAAAATTAGATTCATTTGAAAATAGCTTGAAAAAAACCATAATGCCCTACCTGTAGGATAATATAGCTGACCCTTCAAGACAATATGGCTGGCAGTTTTTTTTTTATTGTTGATTAGAACGCACTATAGGAGTTGTAACACAGCTGACCACAAAGAACATCCATCGCCGTTTTTCTTGTTGTTATGTAATCCTCACCAAAAAAGGCGTAAATATTTTCTTAAAAATCTTCGGGTCCACGATGTCGACGTTTCCTTCCTCTCAGATGATGTCAATGAGCTTAAGCTTAGTTTTAACTTAAATTTCTGTTGAAATTTTAGCTTTTTGCTCTTAAGTGTTCAATTTTGTATTAGGTATGAAACTTTTGCACACTTCAACTTCATTAGAGTAATATGGCGCAGTAGTGCCATAATGCCCACACATCATCTGCGACATATTACACAAATTACACATATCCACAATAAATTAAAAAAAATATGTAAATTGTTATTTCTTTTAATTAATGTTTGCCTTTACAGAACAACAAGAAAACTAAAACTGTACTCTACATTCCAGTTCCTACACCAAACTTCAGTGATGTATGCCTACCCCGAAATATAAAATCAAAAACAAAGCAAAATTTTAGTTGAATCCAGAAACGCTTAAATTTTTTGTTTAGAGTACCTATTGTAAGTATCGTTTTTGTGAGGTGCACCATAATGCCCAGACTTACCCTATTTAATTTTTTTTAAACTTGAGAACTAACTGTTAAAACTATCTGCAAAATTAAGAAAAAATGTACTTTAATCCCAATGATAACGATACAAAATTATTTTCGTAAATAGAATTTTGTTTTTAGAAAATTAAGATTTTAAAAGCAGTTCCAACCAATAGTTAGAACCATTTTTTTGATTTTTGACTTTCTCATTGAAAACCACATTTAAATTAAACTTTTTACCCATAAGCTTCTAACTAAGTTTAAAAAAAACATTGACATGAAAAATAAATGAGAGGCCATAACGGAAAGTGTAGATGGTTTAAACCTAGTGATTTACAACTCTCAACCATTCTCGTGTGCTTGCAAGTAGGAATAGACATAACCTACATTTTTCCGAAGGGATTATGAGCAGCACTTTTCATAAAAAGAGATACTCTTAGAGCATTAGCAAGCAAGATGCAGTACACCCATTGAAAAAACATTTTTGTACAAATTTTAATGACAAGTCAATAATATTTTTTAAATCTAATTTTAATTTGCACAAAATTAAAAACTTAATTAAAAATATATTTTTTTTAAAAACGTTTAAAAATGTTTGTTCTTTAATATTTTCATATTTAAAATGCTACATGAGTTGTCTTAGCTTTATAAAAAAAATATTTTTTTGATTTTTATATAATAAAATTGATTTTAAACTTCGAAGGGTCTAGAACATAAGAGTAAAGGCTCGGTCAAACAGAACGCGTTTTTACGTCGCGTTTCACCGCCGCGTTCAAACGAAGCGTTGTATTACATTGCAATACATGTCCCATGTCACACTGAACGCGTTTTTGACGCCGCGTTGAATTCACCGCGGCGTTGCAACGCGGCGGTGAAACGCGACGTTGTGTGAAATTACAGATTATTTCTAACGCTGCGGCAGTCAAAGGAATTTTAATTTTTTTCAAGATGGAAAAATTAATTGAATTGGTGAGAAATTACCAATGTCTATACGATATGGGTGATAAATCGTATAAGAACATTGTTTTACATACATATTTAATTACCTATATTATTATTGAAATATGAGACAAATTTGTCTCTCATCATAAATGCCGCATTGATAGGTCTTCTGTTTGTTGGCCTTCAAGATGTGCGACTCTTCTTTTTTTGTTAATTGGCATGTACCCAAATTCTTTTTTCTTTTACGGGAATTTCGTAAAATAGCAAATAGAAGCAATAATTCCCCCTCCGAATCTGAGCTGCTTGAAATTATTTTTGTTAAGGAATTATTGTTTCGTTTGTTCATTGCTTGAAAGCTATCTGTTTGACGTCCTCTGACGCGGCGGTTGCAACGTCGCGTCAAAATAATCTTACCGTCGCGTTAAAAAATCTTAACGCGGCGTTGAAAACGCGTTCTGTTTGACCGAGCCTTAAGTTCGTGCGACTTGGACGTGCATTTATTTTTTTTGTAATCATTGTATTTATAAAGAAAATCATAATTCATTTATTTTTTTTTTCGATGTTCTGGAATTTCTCCAGACCTATAAAACTGTTAATATCTCATTTTGAAAAGTCACTTCTCTAAAAAGCTCCTTTAACTAAGCTGTCAAATATCCTAAAGCAACATGTGGTGCGTTCATCAGCTTATATGTAGTGCTTATACGAGTACTTTTATTTTTTAAATGCCAAACATTCATATCGTTCAATTTCAATCGAGGAGCGCTAGCCATAAAATTCCGATATTAGTTCTCCTACAATCGGATTTGTAATGTGCAACTCGGTTGTATACCGAGTCTGGAGACATAAATATATCTACCACCTACCTACACGCAAACTAAACCAAAAAGGCACACCACTACACCAGTGTACGAGTAGCTTATTTTATCCAACTGTTTTGTATCTCTTCGTAACAAAAACGGTATCCATACAAGCTTACGACAAGCTGACTTGACGGTTCAAATTCGATTTCATACTCGTATAGCAATAGCAAGCAAACAAGTATGCCGAGGCCACGTTTAACTTTTTTTTCTCCTAACTTAGCTCTTATTTTTTGTTGAATTTTATACATTACTTCTCAATGACATTACCAATCTTAGAATCAATCCACACCGCTTCTATTTAGGGAAAATCAAAATCATATCACCAAATGAGAAAACATTTTTGTGTTTGCGTGCTGAAAAAAGACCAAATTGTAGTACCCTCTGGAAATTTATGACTCAATTTCCTTGGAGTTTGTATAATTCTTCTTTTTTTTTTTTACTGCAAATTCAATTTAAACTCGCTGTGCCTGAGCTTGAGCCTGTGCCTGCAATATGCAAACAGGCAAATGGCTTAGTTTTTTCTCCGTTTTTGGGGGAAACAATGGCGCTATAGTCAATATCTGCTGCGGTTTTTCTTTTTGTTATTGTTGTATTTGTTTCATGTTAAAGTGGGAGGGTGTATCTACCAAGCCATACCATTGACTTACCACAAATACAAAAAATTATAATATTTGGCCAGTGCCGGAACAGCCATTATTATACATACGAGTAAGTATGATTCTGCTTAGGGGGCATTTCCGAAGTACAGTTTCCCTATTTCTTACTGACTTTTGGCATTCTTTTTTTCAAAATAATCTCCAGCATAACTTTTTATGGGAAATTATTTAGAACTTGGCCTTTCTAGTTACAGTCACATTGAAATTACAAAATGTAGGCTTGAAATTCAAAATCTCTCATTCAATATGTATAATACTCCCTCAAAATATGACGAATTATTGTCATTAGGTTCGTTCGTTGAACTTTACCCAGGGTTGACCCAGGTTTTCTTGACAACCCTCAGAGTTGTCAACAAAAACTGAGGTTTTCGGTTTTCAAAAAACACCCAAGGGCTTTCAACTGTTTTGATGACGGCTTAAAGCAAGACAAAATCATTTTGTGATCTGATAAAACTTTAAATTTGTTATAAATTAGCTTTAAAAATGAACGAAAACAATTTCGAGTTGTTGCTGAATGTTTCATCCGATGAGTACAACAAACATTTAATTGCAAATACAAGCAATAACATGCAACATGCGAATAGTCAAACGACAACAAAAGAAATACATATGAAATCTCATATGACTTTTGACAGTTTGATCGTTACCTGAACTCGCCCCAGCAAAATACCTAGATCTACTTCATGGCGAGTTCAAGGCGACCCCAGGTCTCAAAAAACACAGAATTTGCTCACCAGGGTGACTTCAGGTTTTTCAAAAAACGATTTAGGGCGATCCCAGGGTGACTTCAGGGCTTAACGAACAAACCTATTATGCGCTGGCAGAGAGCTAAACTTTTTCTACATTACCATCCTTGATCGGGACTACAGCGAACATCATAATGGGAGGAAAATATTGGGCCGGGTAAATCATTCCACATTCATGTAGTGCGGTTACAGAAAGAATCTCTGAATTTAACATTACTTCCGAAATATTACTCAAGGGTAAACTGATGGGCATTCTCTGAAACTCGAGTATTAGGGTTGAATTGTTTAAGGAGATGAATGCAACTGGCTATTTCACTAGAAAACTGCTTATAAAAATAACGGTAATATAATGACAAAAAACTATACGGCTGTGCTCGAGAGATTCAAATATGTTCAACGCAAGTGCCGTTTGAACGATAGCGGCAACGGGGAGGGTACCGTTTTAACGAAAGGAGACAGTATTGAGTTTTTAAAGCATTAAATACTACGCGGTGTTTGGTTGCCCATTTGATAATGCTTTCAAGATCCGAATTTAATGAGCTTATCAAACGGTTCCGTTCTTAATCCACATCCGAAGATCAAGAATGTGCATCTGGAAACGAATATGAGAGTACTATTCTAAGCAAACCAATTTAATGGATAAGAAATTTCAGACAAAAGATATGAGAAAGAGAGTTGAAGACAAATGGGAGCCTTGTGGCACACTAGCATCTATTTTCTGAACTTCAGACTTAAAAGCGTCCAACATAATTTGTATTGAGTGGTTCGAAAGGTAGTTTCTTGAGATCTTTCAGTATTCTTGCAACAATACGAGTGCGAATGAAGATTTGTCCCATAAAATCGCATGCGCTCTCAAGTAAAAGAGGGATCGTCGAATTAACAGCAAACTGTGCTGCAAGCAAATTGTCTTTTTTTTATGAGCTGACAAAAGGAGCGTCATTGAAGACGAGCTTAGGAAACGTAGACGAAGTAGATTTTCGTAAACTTTTTACAAATGACCAAAAATGTTAATTACCTTTGGGACATTGTAGTATCTTTTGCCTTAATTGGTCATGCAAAAATTGGCTTCGTTGAATATGATCATTACCGGTCTTTCAAGCTTTTCCTCATTTCTCTTACTCTAATAACATATTTACAGCTCAAAAACCATCTTTTTCGTTTTGATGAATTTTTCCCTATTCGGAATAAACTTTCTCATTCCGAAAAGAATTAAATTTAAAATCATATCTGCACTGGAGTTGATATCGCTATCGAGAAAGCATATAGTGACCAGTTAAGGTTCCTGAACAAATCATTGAGACCGTTTTAGTTGGCTTTCTCGTATTGCCTAACTGTTCTCTTACGAATTTTGTATCTAACTGGGTGTTGTTGACAAAAGAAATTTGCAGATATGATACAAATGGTCTTATCTCTAATGTGTCTAGAGGCGATAATACACTTAAATTGTATTTATCAGAGTCAGAGGTGAGAATTAAGCCTAAGGTGTTCGCGCTTAACTCAATATATATTTTTATTGTTGATTTATTTTTTTTTTCAAATAGAGGCGCCTGCATCCGACTAAGTCCGACTTTGTATGTTTTCATACATTTATTCCACATGTTGTTTGTTTAGTTCCGTGGAAAAGAAACTTTCACTTGCAGGACATTTTTCAAGTAATTCTTACGTAAATACTTGACACATGGTCGAAATTGGAATGTATTACATATGTAGCTGTTTGAATGTTTGCCATTTAAACGATTAAAAAGTTTTGATAACTATAGATATATAAATGCATACACAAACATACATATATGTATGTGAATTGAGCTCAGAAAAAATAACATTCGTGACTTTTGATTGTAAGTCTTACACGATGTGTATAAAGTACCTGCTTCATTTGATTATGTACAAAATTGTTGAAATTAAATTAATAAAAGACGTATTAAAGTAAATCAAAACGCTTATTTAACAAATTTGCATAGATACGTATATAAGGAATTTACCATTGCAGTCTGTCAACTGAAATCTACAATAGTCCTTGACAAGTATGTCCTCACGTATACGTACGTCTGTTATACGCAGTTTAAATTGCCCAATTTAGAAAAAATATAAATCGAATATCTGCGAATATGAGAACGCTGTTTTCAGTCGTCAAGACCAAGCGTCCGGACATCCGCGATGGTTTGATAATTCAAAACTAGAATAAGGAAGACCGAATCTAGTTTTAAATCACCAAGCCATCGCGAATGTCCGAGCGCTCGATCTTACGTCAAACTTTGAGGTTGAGACTTGAAGAGTCACTTGTCTGGAGCATTTGTTGATATTCACATTGCTAGCCGAGGCAATGAAGTCGACTTGTTTTGGAGTTCCGAACAAAAACCACAACTTGATACGGTACCAAACATTCGTACAAGAATTTTTCTTTTAAAAGAGCCCAAAATCAATTCTCCCTTTCTTCTTATATTCCACTTCGAGTCGGATGATTTTCTTAACTTGATAGGTACTTCAAAATTATTGTTGTTGCCAATAGTGATATGTTGTACTAGTTGGCGAACAAAAGCTTGTTTTGTTTGTTGATAGCTTGGTACTTGGTTTTTTCAGTTTTTTTTTTTTTTTCAAGACCAACAAATTTTGCCTTTTCTTCAATCGCCGTGAAGGACTGTATTACAGAACTTTAGGAACGGCCGATGATGTCGATTTCTTCCACATTTATGAATAGTTGGACAGATTTTATTAAGATTGAAGAAGAATTCCTTACGATGATTCCGTATGAAGTCTATGAAAAGATGGTTAGTCTCAACTTGAAATTCGTATGCTTTTTTCAATGATTTGGCTAATTGTTAAGATCTTGTCTATGTTTTATCTGTCAGGAGGGAAGCCTCACTACTACTTACGGACTATAGTGTAGTGGAATGCCTTAAAACGCAGCTGAGTAAATTGAAAAAAAGCAATTCTGTAAAATGTTGTAATGAGTGCTTTATTGCTTGCAGTGGAATTACAACATACCAGGGGTGAATATGCAGAAGAAAAAAGTCGGGAAATCATTCAAACCCATTAGGAATTGCTGACGCTGAATTTGTGGATAAAAGATTCGTATCCTACTACCGACTTGATAAACCTGCCCTTTGCATCAGTTCCTCCAAATCAGTAAAACTTCCATTCCTGCATTATTGCAGCTGTCCGCGGTCTTATGTTTTTTTTTGCCCAAGGAAATTTTCAAAGATCAGTTAGAAGAGATATTGATATGGGTCTTGGTCGAAGTACTTTGACAAAGATTTTAATTTGGAGAATAAAATATGTCCAAGTTGAATAGAATTCGAAACGACCAATGAAGAGGCATTAAAGGCATAGAAAGCATTGATGTTACGATAATCAAGTTCAACGCTATTCTATATTAGAAAAGGATACTTTTAATTTTTGTTCATATTTTTTGTCTGAAAATTTCACAATAAATAATAAATTCACACAACTAGATCTGATCAAATTTAAATCCCCTAAAAATCAAGAAAATCGAAATCTGGAACACGGAAATTCGCATCAATTTCACTTCGGAAAAAAAATGAAATCGATATCGGTAAAAGCGAAATGTAGAACTCCAAATTTTATTTTGTATTAGTTTCAATTCCATTTCGACTGAAAGTGAAATGTAGAACCTAGCTGAACATGTTAAATTTTTTGGTGAGGTACTGTAATCGATTATTTCACTAACTTACTCTGTTTTTTCCGTAATAAATAATAATACGTCATTGGGTTAAAAACTAGTATTCTTTTTCCTAAATCTATAAATTTTTATCCAAGACTAGTTTCAAGATTTCCTAGCTTAAGATGTCGAAATTTTTGTTAGTAATACCGATTTCCATAAAGCTTTAAAATCAACACTTGTTTTAGGACACGAGTCAATAAATTTAAGCCCTACAAGAAAATAGTTCTAAGAAGCATACATGAAAATTCCTGAAGACGGAAACTGTCAAAAATGTAGCATTTTTGTATGCAAATGGATTCGTAAATGGAAATTTGTCACTCGAAGTGCGTAATTTATGCGTTTTGCTTTGCAAATCTTGTGTCTAGAAATTTGGTAAATGATAGTTTGAATGTTTGTCTTTTAACAACCCTAAATTGGCTGGGCGGATTTTAATGAAATTTGGGATAGAAATCAACTATGGCTTGGAATTGGATCTAGGAAACTCATAGCGGAGAATGTAACATCAACGGAATGTGTGCTTTGATATAAGGTGTGCTTTTATATTCATATTTTCTCAAACAACATTTAAATTTATGTATGCAAAATTTTTAAAATTTAAAGTCTGTTGAACATAACACCAAATTTATACGACCCAAACACAGTGCATTTTTATTTTGTAAGCTTGATAAATTCGGGAGTGTATAAAATTACTATTTTTCAAATTTTTGACAGCGCTATCTCTTGTTGAATATAGGCCCTACGCTTTTCTAACGGCGGCGCTGCGCTGGCTTATTGGTGTAGATGAATGATGGTACATAGCCCCATACGAAAAACCCTAGAGGCATTAAATCGACCGAACCATTTCTCGATGTAACACGTTCACCGAATTGAGTTATCAATGAGTCGAGTGTTACACCTGCCATGTGTCTTTTGGAACCATCTTCTTGAAATCATATATCATTAACATCTTTTCCATCCAATTGGCAAAAGAAATAACGTTGCGAAATATCTCTGTGGCGATCTCCATTGAATGTTACGTGACGGTAATTTTTATCAACGAAAAAAAAACCGCCCAGTGACAACACGGGCATGAAAACCACACCATACATTTATTTTATTGTGGATGAGGGTTTGACGGTTTTCAGCATTTCGTTTATAGTTCACACTCACTCAAGGGGTTATTGTGACGACCTTATAATGTTCAACATAAACAGCACGAGCGATGGACTGGATAAATGTTAACAGCGAAGAACACTCCTTGGTTGTTGTGTCACAACCAAAACCTACCTATCCTAGGACTCCATCGACTCTAGATTTTTTCCTACTAACATCTAATTTTATTTATTTAATTCCAGGAATCAGCAACTACACCTGTTCAACCATACCCAGTGACTCAGACCATGAAGCAGTAAAACTCTCCATCAACCTCAGCCAACCTGTTCTATTAACAACAGTCCCACCTGAGAACTACGTCAACTACAGGAGGCTTGATATCGAGAAACTCCAGAGGGACATAGAAGACAACGTCTCAATGCCACCACTCAACAGGAACTTAAGAAATGAGGAAATTGACAGTGCCATCGACAACCTGGAGTCAGCCGTGATCAACGCCCTTGAAGCCCAAAAAGTGCCCAAGACGTCCAAAGATAGGTACGAACACCTCCCGGAGTATGTGCGGAATCTCTATTCCCACAGACAAAGGTTAAGGAAACGGCTTCAAAGAATACACCAAAGAGAGCTCAACACAACCAACAACGACTACCAGGCAGTGAAAAGCGAACTCCAATGTGTAAACATTATGTTCCGGAACTCTATCCAACACCACAACAACATACGATTCCAGAAGAGACTACAGGCCATAAAACCAGGACCAAACACATTCAGCGAAATAAACAACTGTCTAGGGAAAACCCAACCAATGCCTGAAGTCATCATCAACAACAGCATTGAGGTGACAACAACAGCAGACAAAGTGGAAGTTTTCGCGAATCACTTCAAGGAAAACTTCACACCCAGCCCATCAATGGACCCTGTATTCCTGGATGAAATCAGGACATCCGTCCAGCTGACTTTGCAACCAAATTCAGAAGGAGTGGAGTTTGACGACCATTATCCAGCTAGTTGCCCAACGGACAACCCCCAACTATGCCAACCAGAGGAAATTGCGGAAATCATCGTCAACTCCAAACCAAAAAAGTCGACAGGTCCGGATGGAGTCTCCAACTACATCATCAAAAGGCTTCCACATGCAGTGCTGATATTACTCACAATCATCATAAATACATAACTGCGTCAACAACTGCTACTTCCCTAATAAGTGGAAAACGGCAAACATCGTGGCAATCCCGAAGAAAGGCGCTAGAAACCTGGTTTCCAACTACAGGCCTATATCCCTCCTCAACAATGTCAGCAAAATACTGGAAGAAGTCATCCTAAGGAGGCTCAAAAAGTACTGCAACGAACACAACATCATCCCAGACATGCAGTTTGGCTTTCGGGAAGGGCATTCAACACTGCATCCATTAATAAAGTTCCAGTCTGACATCTCCTCAGCACTCAACAGCCATCGTGCCACCGTAGGATGCTTTCTGGATGTCGAGAAAGCATTCGACAGCGTATGGATAGAAGCCCTTATCCATAAGCTTCGAGTACTTGGATTACCTTCGCCACTAATAAAGATTTTATTTTCTTTTCTCTCTTTTAGGAAATTCTTCGTTCAGCTAGACAGCTGCAAGTCTTCTATCAAATCCATCAAAGCCGGAGTCGCTCAAGGATCAAAGCTGGGTCCCTTCCTATATAACCTGATGACGTCTGATCAACCCGTGCCAACTGACTGCGAGAACCTGCTATTCGCTGACGACTCGCTAACCTACTCCTCGTCGATAGCGCCAAAAATTGCAGCTCGGAGAGTGGAAGCCCATGTCTCCAAACTCTACGAGTACTACAAAAGGTGGGGTATCCGAATAAACACTGCCAAATCGGAGCTTGTGTGTTTCAGGAGACCCACCACCAATGGCAACCGATGTCGTTCAGCAGCTACTTTCAGAAACTTGATCGTGAAGCTCTCCGATGGTTCAACGATAGCAGCCAAAAGAAATGCTAAATACCTCGGAGTAAACTTCAACGAGCTGTTCAATTTCAACCCGCACTCCAGGCAGGTTTTAAGGAAGGCCAACTTCGCGTTTCACCGTTTGCACCCGTTGCTAGCCAGAAGAACCGGACTAAGCCAGCCAGTGAAGCTATTGATATACAAACAGCTCATCAGACCCGTCATCAGCTACAATTTTCCTGCATGGTACACCATTTCGAAGACAGCAATGCTGAAGCTCCAAATCTTCGAAAGGAAAATACTAAGGATAAGCACCGGACTTATCTTCGATCGACAGCGAAGGAAGCACTTCAGCAATGAAAGACTCTATGAAGAAGCAAAAATCAAGCCACTGGACCAGTTTCTTGTGCAATTAGCGAAGAAGCTTATAGCTAGCACCACCAACCACCCAAACCCGCTGATGAGAAGGACGACCACCCAGGAACGACATCCAGAGCCTAGATACCTCACTGCTCTGGATATAATAGAAAGGATCCCAGCCGACAACGAACCAGCAGTTCGTTTCTACGCTGACGCCGAGTCAGCATATCACCGTGGCTGAAAACATCAAAAACAACCCCCAACAACCCACCAACTGGACAACCGGGACTGAACAACCCGAGTCAAAAACCAAGACAATTTTTCATAATGCTAATTTTGAACCATGTACATTACAAATATTATAATTTTTAGAGTTTAAGTCATTTTATAAGTTAGGCCCCCTATGTGCCAACAAATTTCTACCCTATATATATTATCCTCAAGTTTCACAATTGTATATATTAAGTTCAATAAAAAACCTTGAAACCTTGAAACCTTGAAAACAGCACGAGCGATGATAAGGAGAGAGAAAGGAGGTGTTGATGAACATTGACTATAAAAGTTTGAAAATTGAAATGGCAAGGAAAAATTGTGCTGGGTAAATTATTCCATATTCGTGTTGTGTGATTTAAAAACGAATCTTTATATTTGACGGTACATTCAAAATTAGGCTCAAGGGTGAACTCATGAGTGTTTCGAGCGAAATAGACATCACGGTTGAACTGATTGAGGGGAGGGGAGGAATGCAACTTGCTACTTCGAGTAAACATTGCTAGTGAAAGAAGCGAAAAAACAAGAAAAGACATGAAAAATTCCGACAGTTTTCAAGAGATGGGAATGATTCTATGATAGTTCTGTTTTCTATCAGTTTTAACCCTCTGCTCTGGATTCTATCTAATAAATGAAGAATTTTTGATTGCATCTGCACAAAGATGTTAGCTGTTGTACTCTAGTTGTGGACGCATGAACGCTTTATACATTTTACCCAGATCAGAAGGGGTGAAACCTTTATTCCACCGATATAAAAATCGTAAGGATTTAGCAGTGTTTTTGGCGGTCCCGAGAATTTGGTTATTCTAACAAAGATCGTCGTAGACAAACATACCGAGCACTCAGAGCTTTTCGGCTTCTTCGATGCATATGCCATTCAGACACATAGGGGGTACATTTTGAACGACAATGGACCGCATTGAGTTTTCAAAGCATTAAACTCCACAATATTTTGTATACCCCATTTAGCAATGCTGTAAAGATCGGAGTTTAATGTGCTTATCATACGATACCGTTGCAATTATACTTCTGAAGGAGATGGATGTGAATTTAAAAACGAGTACGAGAAGCTGAGGTTGACTCGTCGGTAAAACAATGAAGTGGATTAGAAGTTTTAGACAAAAGATAATTTATAAATATGAAGAAGAATTCTATCAAATGCTTAGAAATATCAAGCGCAATAATCTTTAGAAAAAAGAGACGTAAGTGCAATTGGTCTTTAGGAGAAGAGGGACCAATAACGCATATTCTGTTTTGTTGACAAAACAAAAAATGTAGGGTTCATTTTCATTTTAGATATACCCAATTTTTTCATATTTGAAGGATATATATATCTATATATTAAGGGAATAGATAAGATTATGAATTTTAACCTCAAATTATAGCACATCTGAAATAAAAACCATTTCCGTAAATTTTATAAATGAAAATTAAAGAAATTATATCTACTCAAATTTATAAATCAAAGGATCTATCAAGATCAGCAAACCACATGTAATCTAATTTTTTTGTCTGAATAATCTAAGAAACCTACAAATAACTATGCATACTCTTTTTCAATGTACATTATGTTAATTTTCCAATCATCGTCAATGTTCCAATTTGATTTCTATTCCCGATTCCTTCAGTTGATAAAGTCACAAAAAGGTACAATCAAGAAATCGTAAGGATAGAGTGACCACTTTCTGCTGTGTTGTTTTTTTTTGTTAATCATAGAACGCAATCTGTTCACGCCATATTTAAGCATTGAATTCTATTTTCCCAACTTCTTACAAAGGCATAGTCAATTCCTTAACCAATCAATTCCAATATCAACATTTTGCCAATGCAAATTTCGTATTTCGCATTCAAAGTGCGAGAGCTGAACTAAATTTGCAAACACAAAATATATAATGTCAATATGTACAATACAAACCTATCTATATACTGCACAAAGTTCCACGCTTTGGATTGGTAGCATTTATCTAGATAAAATCCATCATCTTTGCCTGAAAAAACTGCGAATTCAGTCGCGTCGCCGGCCTTTCAATAGTCTTTGTTTCGTTAAATGCATATAGCATACCAAGGAGACACACATTGTGCAAGGAACTCAAAATGCTTCTTATGGCCAATGTACACGCAAAGCAACTTATGTAAGGAACAACATAGCAAGTCAAAAAAAAAAAAGCACCACGATGGTGGCAGTAAATAGATATACATATACGTACATAGCAACTATAGCAACATGTTGTTGGCAACAACGACTGACAACGAGATACTGTAACGGATTAGATAATATTAGGAGAAATGTTCAAATATGTATGTCTATTGATGTAGAAAGTTGGAGACACGCGAGTGAAACTCCATATGTATATAAAAATTGTACATATTTATACAAAACAAAACACTACCAGAGATACTTTTTTTGTGACAGATTTGCCTGGTTCAATGCTAGCCACCTTTATACATACATACATAGAAATAGATATTGAAATACGTATATGCACGATATACACATAGGGAAATAGCTATGTACTCAGTACAGTACTGACATGTACTGGTTACATTTCAATTAATATACCGAATAGAACCATCAAAGCTATACAATTTATCACGCGTTCTGTACTAAATATGGCCGATATGTACTTAAAACATGTAATGATACCTACATAAATATTCATCATAGCAATTTATGCTATGATTGTAAGAAATTAAATATTCAAATATGTACTGAGTACACGTTTTGCTTGAACAAACAGTATCGGCCAGAGCATGGTGTAAAAACCTTGAGTTTTAACTGATTAATTTTTGCACCAGTAACCTGTTTCTTGAAGTAGTATAAAGTAAATGCATGCTTTCTCCGAGAATCCGAGACGGATTCCAATTAAAATTCCTGTTTGTTTAAAATAAAATAAATTTGTAAATAATAAGGAGCATCAAATTGTATACTTTCAGGATAAACTTTCAAAAAATGAGCTGCACAATAAGCAGCGAAGTTATTACATAAAGTAGTCATACAAATTAATATAGACTCATCACATAAATATGTATTTATTAGATAAGCATATAGTAGGTACATAGCCATAGCTAAATACACTATGTATTCACTACATATTTATGTAATGACACCATATATTTATATATGTATGTACAATATATAAGGAAGAACTCATCACAGCTAACCGACATTATATCGGGTTTTTCAATAAGAGCACTACAAAAGTTTTCTTAAATAAAAACAAAAACGGTTTTGGATATCAATGAAATTCTTTATTCCTGTGAAAGAACGTTCGATGCCATTATGTATGGAACTCGATTTCTTTTGCATGGCCACCACGGGCACTCTTGCAGAAGTCCAGACGCTGAACCCAATTTTCGACGGTTTTCAAGCATAGATCGGCCGATACTGCTGCAATTTCACGTTCGATATTCGTACGAAGTTCATCAATCATCGCTGGCTTGTTGGCATAGATCATAGACTTGACGTAGCCGCACAGGAAATAGTCTAACGGCGTCAAATCGCACGACCGAGGCGGCCTAGTGACTGGACCATTTCGTAAGATAACACGTTCTCCAAACTTGGTTTACAATAAATTGATTGTGACATTCGCTGTGTGGCTTGTGGCGCCGCCGTTCTGTTGAAACCACATGTCCTCCAAGTCTATATCATCCAATTGGGGCCAAAAATATTCGGTTATCATTGAACGGTAGCGATCCCCATTCACAGTAACGTGCCGGTCTTGATCATCAAGGAAGAAGTACGGCCCAATGACGCCGCCGGCCCATAAACCACACCAAACCGTAATTTTTTCGTGATGCAATCATGACTCATGGAGTACGTGTGGATTGCTGCCTGACCAATACCGAATATTTTGTTTATTGACGAAGCCATTCAGCCAGAAATGAGTCTCATCGCTGAAGATGATTTTTCGATGAAAATCCGAATCATGTTCAAGTTGTTGTTCAGTCCAATTCATGAACATACGACGCTTCTGGTGGTCAAGCGGCTTCAGTTCTTGCGTTAATTTAATCTTGTAAGGATGTAGGCCAAGATCTTTTCGCAAAATTCGCCACAACGACGTCGCAGAGATGTCCAACGCTTGAGAACGAAGTGTGAGAGACACATTTGGGCTTTCTGTAACTGAAGCCTCAGCGGCAGCAATATTCTCGACACTACGGGCACTTCTTTGTCTCACTGGCACGGGAACATTTTGTACTGTGCCTGTGGATTAAAATTTTTCCACTAGACGCTCAATTGTTGATCTGTTAGGACGATTATGACGACCATAAATTGGCGCTCTTAACGTTGAGGCCACTGACTCCGAATTTCGGTACTAAATTTTAATAATTTCGACTCGTTGTTGGCTGGTACGAGCAGTGTTGCCATAAGATATTTTTGTAAATCGGGAGATTTCCACATCAGAAATCGGGGAAATCGGGGAATTAGAAGTAGAAATAATTTTACTTATTTAAAAAAAAAATTTTCTTCATCAATTTATTTGAGAAAAAGTTCCCTCAACATTAGTTAAAGAGTTTGGTAATGTTAATATCGATGAAATAAAGTAAGCCATCAATGGAAAGGCCAAACTTTGATTGCTCCTTTTGATTGAACAAACAATTTTCCAAAATATTTCAATTTTAATAGTATCAAAGCTTTCATATATTAAGCTTTTATAGTCAAGATTACTTATTTCTCTATATTCAAAATCGATTCGCTGCATATCAGAATAATGAATAATATTAGGAAATAAGTTAAAAAGATTACTTAGTGGATCAATTTGTTTATTTACAGTTTGTTTTGGTTTTAATAAGGTCAAAGCCTGAAAATTTTTATTTTTAAAATCAAACCTATGTAATATTTACTTGCAAAGTTCAACGTAAACGCCTATACAGCTGTTTTTAAATCGTTCAACTTCAGAGCTTGAAATAAGATTTTTGTCCAATTGTAACTTAAGATCGCTCCCGAAGTACAAATTATCATTGCTTATTATATTGTAGGTACAGTCTGATTTTAAAATTTCGCTAAAAGATAAAGAAAATGGATCTACATTTATATTATAAGTGTAATTGAAAATATTAACAAGAACTTAACTACCGACACGCATCGCCCCACACCAAATCAAACAAGATAAAGAAGAAGAAGAAATTTAATCTTGGTTGGGTATAGTCCACATTGTATTTTTGTCAAAAAATCGATGTCCTCAGGTCCTCACATTTAACTGATGAGTCCATGTGAGATCGCCGGGACGAAACGCCAATTTTTGTGAACTAAAGGCCAAAAAAGCTATTTTGAAGAAGAAGAAAGACAATGACAACGACGTTAACAATAATTGCAAGGAATATGTTTTCATACTAAATTTAAAAAGAGAAAACCGTAAGTTGGGCACTGCCAAAATTTTTAATAAAATAATAAATTATGTTCATTCAAGAGCGGAGAAAATATCTGAACGTATTTTTAAATTGAAAATCGGGAGAAAGTGCACTATTTACATCAAAAATCGGTGTATCGGAAATAGGTCTAGAAATCGGGAGAAATACGATAAATCGGTGTTTCTGGCAACACTGGGTACGAGTATATCTTTCCATCATGAAATGCTAAACCTTACAGAAGAAATGTCAAAAGAGCGGTAAGAAATATGGCGTCGTTTGCTGTCCCTGTCGCTCTACTTTTGTAGCGTTAAATATCTAATAACTTTTGTATTCAAGAGCAGAGGTTTATACAAATATTTATAATGAAATAACAATTTACTTTCAATAAGATTTTTTTATTAATAAAATTATTTTCTCCGAGCTTTCTGTTCCGCAATTATATCTATGTACGAGTATAACATCATCAAAGATTAAAGATCGGGCCATAGAATTTTCAATAGACAGAATAGCCTAGTTACATACGTAGCCTGTCTTGTGCCACAGAGTTTCTTAAATATGTTTTTATTAACTTCCCATAGGGAGTTATTGTAATCGGTCTGATTTGTCAAATTGAAATTTTTGACATTTCTCGACGTTTCAAGGTCCCTAGAGGCTATATCAATCATTTTTAGAGAAATGTCTGTGTGTGTGTGTGTACATACGTCCGTACGTTCTGGTACCATTTTTCGTCGTCGATATCTCAAGAACGAGTAAAGACTTCAAATAAATTTTGTTTAATAGATAATAACTTCGAAAGAGGCTGAAAGGGCGTTTATTAACATTTTGGTTAGTTTCAAATATCTCACGAAAAAATAATGCTATTGATTTCAAATAAAATTTTATTTACTCATTATAAGGTCATACAGATTTGGTATGAATTTGGAAAAAAATAAACATACCGTTATTTTTTTAAATAAAAAAAAAAAAAACTGAAAAAAAAATTTCATAACCCAGATATTCTAAGAACGGAAAACAATTTGAAACTCAAAATAATTTTATTTTACGAAAAATAATGTGTTTGACAACTGGTGAAAATTTCAAAAAAAATCAGTTAACAGTTTTTTTACAAAAAATAAAAAACTATATAAAATTGTATTGAAAATTGGTAAAAATTGTTTTTCGACTCAAATTTCTCGAGAACTAGTAGTGATATTGACTTCTAATTTAGTTTATTTTATACATAGATAAATTTTGTATAATTGGTAAAATGTTGACAAATATTGAATAAATATTTTTTTTTTAATAAAAAATCTATTAAAAACTAGTGAAAACTAGTTAAAATTGTATTTCAAGTCGAATTTCTTGTGAATGAATACCGATAGTGCCTTCTAAAGTATGTTTTTTTATACATCGATACCTTCAGGATTTTTTCAGGAAACGAAAAAAAACGAAGAAAGTTGAATCATAGTGTGCTAAGAGACAATTTTGGTTAAACTAAGTGACATCTAACAAAATTTTCCGTTGCTCACGACAGTGAGATTTTTATTAATGTCGCTTAGCATAATTTTTTTTGGCGGATAATACAAATTTCAGGGGGCAACATTATTTTAATGAGAAAACATGGCAGTTGATAAATATTTTTATTTGTACTATAGTTTCCTTTTCATGCATAATAGGTTGGCGAAACCCAGGTCAAAACGTGGCCCTTAACATACTATAGTATATTTCCTCATCAAAAAGTCATTTTCGAAAAAAGTGTCACTTAGTACATTCTTACGGGAAGGTATCGACATAATACAATTATTAACATATGGTTAAATTTTGACAAGTATCGAATTGACAGTTTTAACAAAAATATAAAAAAATCTACTACAAAGTGGTAATATTTGTTTTTCGACTAGAATATCTTGAGAACGAGCAATGATATTGACTTTCAGTGGCGGCTGGTGGGTTGTTGAACAGGTGGTGCACTTTACTTACTCACTAAGTAGGTATTAAGATTAAAAATCGCAAAAAAACAACAATTTACATGTATATGTCGATTTTTTATTATTTTGTATAATTGCTCGAAGAATTTCGACCATGTATAAAACTGACACACTTATTACATTTAGCAAGGAATAATGTTTTTTATTTTTTCACTTAAATGCGTCAAATCGTGAATTCAGGTAACTTTATCTTAAAAAGATTTATTACTGTCTTAAATATACCCAATCACTGCTAATTTTATCCCACACCACACACTGTACACAATAGAGAATCGAACCAAAACCAAAAAAAGAGGCTGGGTGCGACCCACACTGATAACATCCCATTTGTTTAAAAAAAAACTATTAATTCAATATTTGTCAACATTTTACCAATTGTACAAAATTATACTATGTATAAAATAAACCAAATTAGAAGTCAATATCACTACTAGTTCTCGAGAAATTTGAGTCGAAAAACAATTTTTACCAATTTTCAATAGAATTTTATATAGTTTTTTATTTTTTGTAAAAAAACTGTACTGATTTTTTTTGAAATTTTCACCAGTTGTCAAACACATTATTTTTCGTAAAATAAAATTATTTTGAGTTTCAAATTGTTTTCCGTTCTTAGAATATCTAGGTTATGAAATTTTTTTTTTCAGTTTTTTTTATTTAAAAAAATAACGGTATGTTAATTTTTTTCCAAATTCATACCAAATCTGTACGACCTTATAATGAGTACATTAAATCTTATTTGAAATCAATAGCATTATTTTTTCGTGAGATATTTGAAACTAACCACAATTTTTACTTTTTTTTTAAACCGTTATAGTTAAAAAACTACTCACTGAATTTTAATAAACGCCCTTTCAGCCTCTTTCGAAGTTATTATCTATTAAACAAAATTTATTTGAAGTCGATATCTTTACTCGTTCTTGAGATATCGGCGACGAAAAATGGTACCAGAACGTACGGACGTACGAACGTACGAACGTACGTACACACACACACACAGACATCTCTCTAAAAATGATTGATATAGCCTCTAGGGACCTTGAAACGTCGAGAAATGTCAAAAATTCCAATTTGACAAATCGGACCGATTACAATAACTCCCTATGGGAAGTTAATAAAAAATAATTACTAACCTAACCCCTACAAACCTACACTATTTAACCAGTCACGGATAGAGCGAAACAATATTACATATTCGCAGGCGCAGCGCATTCTAGTCAAACATCGGTTGCTGTAGTTAATCTTCTTCGGTTCTCGTGCGCTGCACGAGAGCAGGCTAATTTCTTGATACACTTCAATGAAATATCTTTTGTCTCACGTGTCAGGGATACTTGCTTGTAACTCATACAAGTTATATTAGCAGTCCTCGTGCGCTCGCCGAAGCGAAGCGAATTTTTATTTGCAGGGAAAGTAAGTCTTAATAGTAAAGCAAAGCGCTTACATTGTTTCGTCATAATTGGAAATTTTACTTGTTTGTGTTCTTGTATGTTTAAAAAATAAATATTAATATGGGAATCTAAAAATAAAGATGCAGTAATATTTTGTAATTTTTAAATCTTTTGAATTGGTGGTTCAGCGCACGAGCGCACTTAAGGTACAGCCGCCACTGTTGACTTTGCCATTATTTAATTTTATACCTAATACAATTTCTAACAAATGGTTTATATTTGACATTTATATTTAGTTTAAGAGCGGATATATTTTGTAAGTACCCTTCCATCAATAATCAAACCATATCTTTTATATATGAATATTTCGTTTTTAAATTTTTTTCAATCGAAATGTTTGGAACCGAAATAATAAATTAATTTCTATAATATAATACATTTTGAAACAACTTATACATCAACAATCTCAATTTCAAATCTCTTTAAATAATTAAAATGCTTTCCAATCTTAAAATAATGTTTGTTTGAATTTTACAGCTAAAGTTTGTTTCGCTGAAAATTTGGTTATTTGAAAAAAAAAAAAAACTAAATATAAAGTTTTCAAGACCACAAATGGGAAGTTATCAGTGTTGGTCGCACCCAGCCTCTTTTTAATTTTAGTTTCGAAAATGGTCTTTCAGCACTAGCTGTAGTCACAGGAATTGTAACAAATAACATTAATCTAGTACAAATTTCAGGAAAGCTGCACGACATAAAATTATTCTTTATTATTAATAAATCATCAAGTTCTCTAAAGCTAAGTGTACACGATTGGTAGATCTTACAATATTGTCAGATCTGTCAGTGAAAAACATGCTTACAATGTCTTACAATCGTGTAGTCTTACAATTAATTGTCAGAAAATTTGTCTGACAATTAATTGTTTGATCATTGTCTGACAATTAATTGTAAGAAACCTGACAATCGTGTGTACGCTAGCTGACAATCGTGTAATCTTCCAATTAATTGTCAGAAAATGTATCTGACAATTAATTGTAAGACGGTAAATTGTAAGGTATTTGATAATCGTGTACACACACAATTTATTGTCAGGCCTGCCAATTTTTATCGTTGTCTGACGTTTCTGACAATGAAGAAATTGTAAGATGTTCGTTTTTTAGCATCATACAATTTTTTCATTGTCAGAAAATTTGCAGCCAAGGTTTAATTGTCAGTTTCCATAACCAACAAAAACTGACAATTAATTGTGTGTGTACACGGTTGGTAGAAAATCTACCAATCTCTTACAATTAATTGGTAGGTATTAAGCGGACTATCTGAAAATGAATTGTCAGCCAACTTCTGACAATTAATTGTAAGAGATTGGTAGATTTTGTACCAACCGTGTACACACACAACTTATTTGTCAGCTCATTGGTAGATAATTGTCAGACATTGTAAGATCTTACAATATTGTAAGATCTACCAATCGTGTACACTTAGCTTAACACACGAAGACTTTTTTATTTCATCTCCGGCCAAATAAAGTTTGTCAGCAAATTTTTCGGTTAAAGCGCGAAATTTCCTATCAAATGAACTAAAATTCATCAAAATCCGCGATAAAAATAAGACACATTTTTTCTTCTTTATAATAAAAATTTTATTTAATATATTTTCGGCTTGCTAAGTCAACGCGTACTTAGTTGATTTTATTTGTATAATTGTTAACTATCGATTTACATATACATTTTTCAAATCCGTGATGACAGGACTTTCAGTGTCACCGGCTTCTAGCCTATATTTGGTTAACAAAATGAAGGAATCTAGCTCGCCCGCGTCACCAATGTACCGCGACAAAAAATAAAGCAACTAATGGATGCGTTCTTAAAATCGACATCTTTTTATTTTGAATGTGTTGAAATTTAAATGATTAGTTTGAATTTATATATGGTCTTTCGTTGTGCCCCACTTTGATTGATTTTAAATACTTAAAAAAATTATAATTTTAAAGTACTTAGATACAAAATTTTGTTAAAAATGTCAGGTTATTTCTGAGTTTGTGGCCTCTTGTACGGGGGTCCGTGGCATTTTGCCAGCCCTGCCACCCTATAGTTATGCCACTGACAATGAGGTTAAATAATAATTTTCAGAAGCTGTACTTATTTCATAATCATGTAGTCATTATACATAGAACATTTATATGTATTTATGTTCCGAGTACAATTATTTGATATTTCTGTAAATTTCAACTTAAATTCTTTCAAAACAAACATCGTTGAAAACAACTTGAATCTGGGCAAAAAACTTAATACATTTTTATCGATTTCCGAGCTGCCAACACGAATGATCCAGGATATGGAACGTTAAATCGAAAGTCCTAGTCTTCAGGAAAGGAAAAGGTGGTCTTGCAAGGAAGGACAAATGGAAAAATGCTTTAGAAGAATTAGAGATCATACTGACCTATAAATATCTGGTAAAAACTCAGAGTCATCATCTTTCGAAACAAAAGAAGCCCTAAATGGCACATGGAAAAACCTCATGAACGATTCGAGGGTTGCAGTACCAGAGCAAAAATTAAGGGGATCGAAGCTGTAACGCGACCGATAATGTTTTACGGAGCTCGAATAGCTCGGAGAAGTCGAATAGATATAACAGTGGATTCGAGTTGGATGCGAACAACGTTCCTGACTGGCACATTTGCTGCCAATGGTATATCGAACGGGCGATACGAATTGAAAATATCAAACAAGTTCAAAACTCAAGTCCACGTTCATTAAATCTTAATCACAGCGAAGTTGACTACATAAATTCTAACTTCAGTATTGCACAGATAACATCGATCTTAATTGCTCAAGTTTAACTGGATGCCTCATCGCGAATACCACCCGTCCCGTTGCAGCTTGTGTAATACAGGAGATTATGAAAACGTTATGTATTTTCATGGATATTATCCAATACTTAAAGAAATCCAGATAAATCATTTCGTTGCAAATATATTAGATTTCGAAGATATTCAAAATAATTTTTTTAAGGATAAGCAAAATTAGATAACTCTTGCCTCGTATTGTCAAACTTCTTTAATAAATAAATTTTGTGCTGCAACAGCTCGAAGAGAACCAGAACCTAGTGACTTACAACTCTCAATCATTTCTGTGTGTATGTAAGCAGGAATTTTCTGCCGATCCCGAACGGCTAATCAGGAGCACTTTTTAAGACAAAAGATACTCTGTACACTTTTTTTCAGCAGATGAGAATCGAACCCAAGAGCTTCTGCATGACCTTCTGCATTACTTGTTAAAAAATAAAATGCTTAAATCTGTTCTTAATTCTCGGCGGACGGTTTTAGCCATGCTTAAATGTACACTTTTTCTTTAATAAAAATTTCAATAAAGACCATTAACTAACTAACAAACTTAAATTCAACTTTAGTTGTATTTTTTTTTGGAACAATGGTATGAAAAATTAGAAACACATGGCTTCATTTACAAGTTATAACAGTACCTAACTTAACAGTAGTAATTTTAGGTTGACATTTTGAAAGATTGAAAAAAGGTTGAAAGGTTGTTAATGGCGCTAACTGGAGATATAGATGTAAATTATGTACCTACATAGTTGTGATATGAATAAAATTCAAGATCATTTGTAACTTGTGAGATTGAGCTTTTATACATAGTTAAAATTTTACATCCCATACAAAATTCTCTTCAAAATTCCAGCTTAAAAATCAAAATTTCCCTTCGAACTGTACATAACTTATTTGTCTGGCACATTTATTCTCGATTTCCAATTCAATTTTGTTTTATTGAACATTTATACTATTTACAATTTGGCTTACAACTCATTTATTCTCGAGCTAAATTTCAGTTTGAAATGGAAGAATATTTGGTGACGGAAGTTTTATAAGATTTTAAAAGCAAAAATCACTCATTCATAATTCTTAAGAAATCACACTTTAGAACAAATTCTTTTATATCATCTTTCAAAAAAAATTATTTAGAGAACAGCTGTTTTCTGTGACATATTCTCCACAAGGTTCGTATGTCAAAATTTAGCTTTGATTTTAGCTGATGTTTGAAGAAAAATGTGGAAGATGAAATTTAGCGCTTAAAAAAGAAAATTCAAAAATGTAAACGTGGCATTAATATAAGCTGTCTTGTGTTAAATTGATTGTTGAAAAAAAAAATTTCGAAAAAAATGTCAGCTTTGTTTTAAAACAATTTGGGAACTATGTGCGACAAAGAGGTCACAAATAAGTTTGCGACTTTTTTTTTAATGCCGAGTTAACTCCCTAAGCATTTATGATCGTTCCAAGCATAGCCGATCGAAAATTGCACATCTCTCATATTTGCGAGTCCTTAAATAACAATAGCAGCCCGCTTGCCCTTTTTGGGACATTTGAAATTTATTTCGGCTCTATTAAATGTTTCAGGCTAGCTACGACAGTAATCAGAAATACAATAGGTATACAAAACACTAAAAATTTTGCAAAAAAAAAAATTGATTGCAAATGCGCTTGCAATTCTGGAAAGATGTTTGCATCATTATATGAAACTTTGCGAACAGTAAAATGTGCACAAAATTGACAATACATCTGAAAATCTTTACTTCGCAATGCTAACGCGTTTTGATTTTACGAATCGAATATTTTTCCTGCGGAAAATGGTACATCGCTTACTTATGTCGCAAAAAGATTGCCAAATTTAAAATATATTTCGGAACAAATACAAATACGGTTTTACAATTTTATTTAAAAAGAAAGGATTTCGAATTAAAAAATTGTCTTATACCCATTTTAATAGAAGATTGGGCACCTCTATTTCGGATTAACTTGTTATGAGTCAACTGAAACCTAGAATTGAAAAATCGGTCTTTATTGCAAATTTTGATTTGATTGCTTTTCATAACTCCATAGGATCATATACCATGATCTGGGTTTCTTAGAGAGATTTGTGATCCTTGTTTTTGCATATTTGACTTTTGAAAATGATATAAAAAAGCTGGTGAAAAGATAATAGAAAAATATTGTATTTTTGTTTGAGAAATTTTTGATGTAGGTACATAAAAGATTATACAAAGAAAATAATTAGTTAATAGTTCAATTAAAAAAGAAAAAAAAAAAACTTTATATGTAAGTGTTTTGTAATTTATGAAATTACCATCAATTTTTCTGGACTAAAGGCCTCTTTTAAATTCAATTATAACAAAAAAAAACTGGATTTACATTTTTTTCATTTTTCACTTTCGCAAAAATTTAAATTAATACTTATACATATACAAAACACATGTATGTCAACATATCATGTTTAAAATTTGTAGAACACGTTCTTCTTGTCAAAAATGGTTCTGGCTATTTTTCTTTTAAATCAAAAATTATTCGGCGTTATCCTTTACATACATACATTATGTAGTATATGCAGATTGTAAAATTCCCTTTCACAATTTAGTAGATAGATTCTTATAGTCATTTATTTGGCAACCATAAGAAAACAGAGTTATAGTTTTTCATTTTCAAATGGTATCTTTCTTAAAAAATGCAACTTCAAGCTTTAAGAAATTATTTTACTGAGTTTTACTTTAAATATTTTCCAATCAGAAACCCTGAAGAATTAATAAATGATCAATTTATCATTTGAAGAACAATAAACAAATTAAAAAAACTTTGAATTCCATTTAGACAAAGATTAATAAAGTTTGCTTTTCAGCTCTTTCGTTTATTTCTGCTTAAGTGTTCCTTTTGTCCTCAAGTATTAGAATTGCGTTCAATCTTAAGATGTTTAATTGGTTGTTTGCCTTATATATACCTATATACATATATCATTACAAATTTCAAAAATTCAGTCATAGTTTGTTTTAATAAATATTTCTAATAAATATTAACTCCAATGAAATCTTAAAGACCCATAAGTGCAGACATGAAATTATCAAGAAACCTCATAAAATTATACATAAGTTCTAATGTCAAACACTTCAATGATCCAACAGATCAATAGAGAACTAAAGTATTTCAATTCCTTAGCATATGGTACTTTAATAGTTCGACAAGCAGTAGCAACAACAGTAAAAACAAATGGCCTCTAAAACAACTTTTCAGACGCCAATACTTAAAAAAGTGCTCACAAAGTAAATACCTAAACAAAAAAAAAATAATGACAAAAAAAAAAAAAATATGTATCTTGCCTTGTATTACATCGTTTTCCAGTTTTTGTAGTAATCCGCAAGCAGCTCTCATAAGTTGCAACTTCTATCTCCGTTGTCACTGTCGCGCTGCAGCAGCTATAAATTCCCTCTTTCAATAGAATGTGGTCGACGACGACGGAGGTGGTGTTACAACAAATCTATAGCAATTTTTATAATAAGAAAACTAATATTTCGCGTACAACAATTCATAAAAATGTTGTTAAGTTAGCTGCGGTTTGCAATGGTTATGGTTAACGTCGAGCAAAGTAATTAAATATACTTGCAATTATAAAGCGCACATTATTTTAGCAAAATCACATTTCTTGTCTTCGGCAACCAGTCGATGAACGATAAATATGTCGCGCGATAATTCGTTAAGTTTTGCCAGTAATAAAAGAAACATATGTGTACATACATACATGCATTCCTTTATGTTTTCTTCTTCTTCTTCTTCCTCTTCTTCCTTTTTTTATTTTGTCTTCAATAATAATTGCATTATGGAATGCAGCAACACTATTACAACAAAAAATGACAAAATACACTGATCAAACTTCTTTCTTCTTTAAGATAATCGAACACGGTAAGAACGTGTGAGTATGGCTCTGATAATGTGGCAGCTCGAATATGAGGCCGTTTATAGCTTAGTTCGTTCTGCTCTGATCAGCTTCTTTATTTTCCTTGTAAGCAGAATCTGGCAACACTTTACATGATTTTACACTCTCATTAGACCAACAGCAACATTCTTTGATATTTCATCCACTTCTTTGCAATGGTATTCCGTCGCACAAACACAAACACACTTTTCGTATTTCTCTTTTGGTCTTATTCACTTATAATAAACTTTTAATGGCTTCCTGATCATTGAAATACATTTTTTTGTAATTAAAATACTGAACGAAGCACTTGCGAAATTTTCTGCAATTCATTACAATTCCACTGCGAAAATCAGTGAACATTTTAATAAAAAGTTCAGGCCTCAGAAGGGTTTCATGTGGGATACTAGAATTTTTTTTTTTTTTCAGTAAAAAACTTTCTACATTCGATATTTATTGAACTCAATTAATAAGGAAAAGCAAAAATATTTCGATGTAAAAAAGTAGGTGGGAGGATGTTATATATATAGAGGGAGGCAGAAACGGAAAAAAATGAAGCGACACAAAAATGGGAAAATGCGTAAGTCAACCGTCATACAGAATAAATGGCTATATATTTTTTTAAGGTGTGATATTTAATCTTGCAAACCGCTAGGATTTCTCCACGAATCAACAATAATAAAAGAAACCAACAATGACAACACACTCTCGAAATAGTAACAACAAGTTCGGTGAATATATTGTTGCTTTTTTTTTTAAATTCTTTTCAGGTGATCTGTGCAATAACGAAACAACAGAAAAAGGAGATGTAATGAAATTCCTTAAGAATGTTAAACGAGTGTTGGTGGTAAGGTGCATACAATAACAAGAAACAACAACACGATTAGCTGAAAAATACGCACACTGATGAAAAGTTAGCAGTATTACTTGTCGTTATTGCTATGGCAACAATTAAGTTGGAGAAGTGAGGAAAAAGAATAGAGTGAAACTGAAATGTTTCTTTGACGCTCTTCACCGACGAAAATAAACCCACACCGAAAACAAGATACAGAGAGCAAAATACTACGAACACGAGAGCGATTGACAACAAAAAACAACCGAGTTTCAAGGAACTACGCAGAGCGACAGGTAAGTGGAAACTGACATTTAGGCAAGATCGTGAAAGTCGGGTTACCTGTGAAACACACCTGAGTTTGGCTTAAGAATATCATTGCCAGATAGACGACTACTTATAGAGTGGTGAGTTTTATCAAATCATGGAAATGGAGTAGATTAATTTTACAATGTTTTTTTTTTTATGGTACAAATTCTTATAAAGTTGAAATAAATCATCCGTATAGAAGATTAAGCACTATTTAATTGGACTTGTTGAACTATGTATATATTAAATAAAATGCACGACTGGATCGCACGAACTTGCTCTTATGTAAAAGTACTTTGGAATTTAAGATACATTTTATAAATATAAAACATGGATTTAATGAGATAATAATGTTCAAATGCATAAAATTGCCGTCTGGTTTCCGGAAAAGTATGAATTTATGCAAATAAACCTTAAAAAATCATTTTATTATTAAATAAATTTTTCATATAAGAAATTTCTCTAAAATTTTTCAAGAAAAAAATGTGGGATGCGAATTTTAAGTATTTAATAATATTAGGAAATAATTTCAAAAAATAATCGTTCATAGGTTTTGAAGATATTGATTTAAATTTTTTTTTTAAAACCCAATAAATATTTTTTAGAATATTTTTGTATACAATATTATTTTAAACTTAAGGGGACTCCTGCTAAAAATTTTGGGTTAAAATCCTTAAAGCCGTTAATGAGAAAGTCGAAAATCAAAAAAACGGGTCTATGGCAGGTACCCCTAATAAAATTTTGCCCCAAAATTTTTGTTAACCAAAATGTAGTCCATGTCCATAATATCACACCTAATTTTTTTTATCAAGATCGTTAGAGCCGTTTTCGAGATAAATAAGATTTTGCATTACGGGTGTATGGGGGGTACCCTTAGTTTTGGAGCTAAAAAAAAAATTTCAATTTCTCCTCTAGGGAATCACCGAAGACCCTTAACTACCGAGATTGAACGAAATAGGTCCAGTGGTTTAGGCTGTAGTTCGAGGTACAGACATACAGACACACTGAAACATGTTTTTTGTGTACTAAATTTTCCTTAAAATTTTTATAAAAAAAATTGATATGCAAATTGTTAGTATTTAATAAAATACATTTTAAAATGTAATTTAAAAATTTAATCGTGCATCGGTTTTCAAGATATTGAATTTTCAAAAAAAAAATTGTATTATTTTTTTAAAAATCCAAAAACTATTTTTTCGAAAAAAATTTTAATTTATAATTTTTCAAATGCAAAGTAGCTCCTGCATAAAAATTTTGGTTAAAATCGTTAGAGCCGTTGGTGAGAAATTCGAAAATCAAAAAAACCGTTCTATGTCGGGTACCCCTAATAACATTTCCCCCCAAATTTTTTTTTCACCAAAATATAGTCCATGTCCATAATATCACACTTAATTTTTTTTATCAAAATCGTTAGAGCCGTTTTCGAGATAAATAAGATTTTGTATTACGGGTGTACGGGGGGTACCCTTAGTTTTGGAGCTAAAAAAAAAATTTCAATTTCTCCTCTAGGGAATCACCGAAGACCCTTAACTACCGAGTTTGAAGAAAATACCTCCGATAGTTTAGGCTGTAGTTCGAGGTACAGACATACAGACATACAGACATACAGACATACAGACAGACAGACGGAATTGTCGGACCCACTTTTTTCGTCTTCGCTATCATCGTAATGTCAACTTTGATCAAAATCTCGAGTTCGATTTTTTTTCCAAATGCAGAACTTGCCCTATAGTACCTATATCGCAAGTAAAAATCAGATTTCAACACATAATATTTATATTCAATTAAAAGCTCAAGTGACCTCAACTCCAAGGTGCGTTTCGCCCAGGTACGACAGTGGGCTCATCAGTTAGATGCTGCCGTACCCTTCTAAGACGCAAATATTGGTCGATGTTTACCGACTCCTATAAAATTTACAGCTTTAATAGACTGTGAATTTTATTTTTCTAGGGGAATTTGATTAAATTCAGACACCTAGAATAATAATGTACGGCAGCATCTAACTGATGAGCCCACTGTCGTACCTGGGCGAAACGCACCTTGGAGTTGAGGTCACTTGAGCTTTTAATTGAATTTAATTCAATCACTCCACTTAAACAGAAATTACTTTCTTTCTTCATTGACATAATATTTATAGCTTAAATTATAGCTAGATACAGAATAAACAAATCCTTAATTTCAAGCTACACTTGTGTATAAACAGAAGAATTCAAAAAATGTGCATACTAGTGTGGGTGAGTCGAAAATTTTAGTTTTCTTTTCAAAATTCAAAAAATTAATGAATTTTAAAAAAACATAAGTTTTATATATATGTACATACAAAAGGGAATGCATAGGTATTATAGGTTTCGTAAATATTACTAGACTAGGAACTGTCAAATGTGTATCTCTATTTAATTCTTTTGAGAGAAACTGAAGTTTCTCAAGTCAAAAGTGGGTTGGGTACGATATCCCGGTTTTTATAATCCCGTTTTATAAAATCCCGTTTTTATAATCCCGTTTTTTATAATCCTGTTTCTTATTATCCAACTTTTTTTAAATCCCGCTTTTTATTATCCCGATTTTCTTAAATCCCGATTTTAAAATCTCGTCTCTTATAATCCCGTTTCTTATTATGACGTATAAACTGTGAGGTGCGAGGTTGGATGTATGCAAAGTTTCTTTAGCATTTAAAGAATCTGGAAAATAACCAACATAAAATCAATTAGTTTTGGCTACGTATTCTAAAAAACTTGATAAGCGGTATAAGACGGGATTTTAAAAATCGGGATTATAATAGAATGGGATTTTGAATAAACGGGATTTTAAAAAGCGGTATTTAAAAAAACAGTATTATAGAGGACGGTATTTTAAAACTTTTTTGCGGGATTTAAAAAAAACGGGATTATAAAAAGCGGGATTCCATTACGCTCCCGTCAAAAGTGTATGAGCAATTGTAAGCGTTGCTTTTTTTCAATAATTTGAGTGCTCAATTCAAAACGAAAATATACCCGGAGTAACAGAGAATAAAATAATTCAAGTATTGTCCAGTTAAAATTAAAAACTAATAGACCGAGAGCCCACAGCAATTTTTGGGTGTGATTGATAACAAAAAATAATTAGCATAATTAGATAGGCCTTTTATAGTTATTTATAAATGTGAACGTCTTGCATACCCTAGTGGGAGCAATAGTGCATTATAGTGCATCAAGTATGCCATTCTTTCCAAATTCTAAAAAATTGGGATACTAAATTTGCCATAACTTTAAAATGAACAGCTAAGTGCTCTGATTGCAAATATCGAGGTCCAAGACGTTTTGAAGGTGGCCTTCTTAGTGCAAGAACTAGCCTATTCTTATTGCGTCTGGCAGGCAGAAGGCTGTTTGTAAAATGTCTTTGACCTCGATATTTTCAACCAGGGAGGGGGCTTAGCTCTACATTTTGGCAAAGTTGTTATCAGAATTATTTGGACTTGGAAAGAACTGCACACTATAATGCACTATGGCGCCCACTAGAGTATGCAAGACATTCACATTTGTAAATAACTATAAAAGGCCTATCTAATTATGCTAATTATTTTTTGTTATCAATCACACCTAAAAATTGCTGTGGGCTCTTAGTCTATAAATGGTTTTTGCTTTAAGCTCCAAAGGCTATGAATAAAAAAATGATTTGTGTGGGTTTAGATATTTTATGTGTGTACTTGAACAGTTATAACAAGTGTTCAAAGTAACCCCCTTGGTTTCGTATGCATGCTAGAGCCCATTCTTGGATTTCACAGCGAATAATTATTGATGATAACTGCTGCTTCACTTTTGATGACACTTCGAGTATACGGTCTTCTAATTCACGCTCAGCTTTTCATATTCGTTTCCAGACTCAAAACCATGAATGGCCCTTGTATTAAAAAAACCGAAAAGCTTTCTATTGTCGGTATATGCATATATTACTGACCATCCATTATGGACTGATTATATTTATATTCGACGTTGCCAAAAACACAGCGAGAAGCTTAGGTTCAAGATGCAAGAAATTTTTTCGCCCTGTGATCTGGCTACAGTCTATAATGCATATATCCGCCCATGACTTAAGTATAACTTTTTTATCTGAGCTGGTGCCCCTATTACTCATTTTAACTTTTTAGATAGAACTTAGAATAGAGCCTTAAAAATTATAGGAGACAGATAAATTACGGAAACTTTTGTTTCTGTTGAACAAAGTCGAAATGTTTCCTGTCTTTCATCATCTTATCGTTTTTTCTATCAACAATTGCCCTCCTCCCCTTAAGCAATGCCACCGCAATACTCGTCTAGCTATGAATGCACATCAGCTTACCTGTAAGCTGGATTTTGGATTTACTGTCAAATAAAGCAGTTCTTTCTTCAGCCGAACTACTTTGCGCTTCTCGATTTTTCCCCCCTCAGTGTGATGTACAAGCTTTCAAAACCAAAGTGCATCGGCATCTCCTATTAAATCCTCTCCACTTTTCTTTCCCTTGAGTGTGTGCAAATTACATAAAAAAATAAACAAGTTCTTTCATTCTTCCACATACAAAGAAATCCAATACTGTAAAGGTCAGGAGATCTCAACGATTACCGTACTTTTTATCTAACCAATTCTTAACCTCTCGACCATATTGGGCTGGAGCGCCATTTTTTGGTCTGCTTATTTTAGGTTTGTTAATGTAGACATTTCAAACAGCGTTTCTAATCAATTGTTGCCTTAGCAATAAAAATTAGACTGATGAATTAATTTCGTTTTCTAATCTGTTTTACCATTTTTGTTAGAGAAATTTTCCAAATAGGCCTTTATACCCCAAACCTAACTCTTTCTGAAAACTTTTAAGGGAATGGGAAAGGAGGGTTTTGACAGGTACTCAAATAAACGAGGACATTTTAAAACCACTATGCTATTTAAAAAAATTGCAAAATTATTTGAAAACCACTCTTATTGTCAACTGTTATTAAAAACGTATCCAAGTCAGAAAACCCTTTTTTGATCTGTTAAACCAGCAAAAAAAAAACAAAAAAGCTAAAAACCCTGTTTTTTTTTTTTAATTTATGGATTATTCCGCAAACCATGTCATCGAATATTATTTTTATTATTGTTACGTTCATTCAAAAAACATACTAAAACGTTATGTTTATTTCGCATTTTCTGTAGAAAATTGAACCCAAAGTCAAAAAATTAGCATGGGTAATGAAAATTGAAACACGCTTGAAACTGGATATCTCAAGACCGAGATAAGATATCAATTTCTCTTAAAATAAAGGCTTAAATGAAGTGTCTATCAGACAAAAAACATAAATGTTAAAAAAAGAGCCAAGTTTTTAAAACCTTTTGAATTGGGCATAAGAAAAAACTTGCCAAGTAAGCCCATCAAATTTTAGTCCGTAGTCATCAAATAAATAAAAATTTCTCTATTACATTTGTATAGAAGAACTTGGCTCTTTTTTTAACATTTATGTTTTTTTGTCTGATCTCACTCCTTTTTGCAAAGATTTTAATATTTTGCAATGTAAAAATCTCGAAAGATACGGAAAGATAGAAGGGTGGACTCTACGACTCTTGATTTGCGCTTCAATTATTTCTTCTTATCCTGGCAAGATACCTATACCTAACATTAACAAACCAACCTTAATTACAGCAATAGGAAGTGTTCCATATAAATTAAACATTTTCTCAGAAAATGGGCGGATACCACGCCCCCTGAATGGAAAACATCAATTTTTATCTTTGGGCCTTTATATGCAATTTGAGCCTTACCGTTCTACCAAATTTCATTGTTCTACTGCAATCGGAAGTGAGCCATATATAATTTACATCATTTCTGAGGAAGTGGGCGGATACCACGCCCCTGAATGGAAAACCCCTAATTTTATATTTATTCCTTTGAAGGAAATTTAAGCCCTACCACTTTACCAAATTTCATCGTTTTACAGCAGTCGGAAGTGCTCCATTCGACCAACACCAATTCGGAGAAAGTGGGCGGATACCACGCCCCCTGAAAGGAAATCCTTGGTGTTTATTTTTGGTTCTTTATATGCAATATAGGCCCTACCGGTTCACCAAATTTCATTGTTTTACAGCAGTCGGAAGTGCCCCATTCAACCAACACCAATTCGGAGAAAGTTGGCGGGTACCACGCCCCCTGAATGGAAAACTTCAAATTTTCGGTTTTTTCCTCTGCTTGCATGACAAGACCTACCGTTGTGCAAAATTACAAGATTCTACGATGTCGGGAAGTGCTCCATAATTTTGATGATCTGTCAGTCAGTCAGTCAGTCAGTTACGGTTTTTGTGATTTTTGAGGGATTATATCTCAGGAACCGCTTAAGCTAGAAAGTTGAAATTTGGTGAGGCGCCTGTGCCTGACTAGCTTAGCAAATGTTCGGAATTTTAAGTTTCTGACTTCATTGGTGAAGATAGGGAGGGGTCAAAAAACGTATGAGTTTGTTCCTGTAAAAAGGGTGTAGTGCCAGAACTTGGCTGGGCACTACCGTGCCCTTTGATCATAAAATATGATATATGATATAAAAATTGGAGAAAGGCCTTTACTGTAAAACGATTTTTGGTCGTGAGAATTTCAAAATCATTGTTTAAAAGATGCCCGAAACAATTGTATCTCAAATGATCCTCTATCAGTCACAAACCGAACACAATTTCGATTGTCTTGTAAGATTATCGTATTCAAACGAAATACTGTCAAAAATACTCTGTAATGTTGCTTCAATTTCGTTAACAACAAACCTTCAATTTACTTTTCATTTATTGAATAATAAATAGTTAGGGCCAAATTGGATCTTTTTTTATAATTTTCAGTCCACAGAAATTAACCAAACCCTTTTCGAGCCAATCAAACGCCATTTCTAACATGTAAGTTTTCGACCGAATTGAAAGCATTCATTTATATATATTTTTGTAAATAAGATATTAAAAAAAATAAAATGCACGCCTGGGTCGCACGAACTTGCTCCTATGTAATAGACTAGGAATTTAAAAATAAATGTTACTAGAGAAAACTGATCATAAGGATAAATCTTATTTTTAAACTCTTTTAGTAGTTAGAGATAGAAACAGAATGTTATGCAAATATGAATTTATATAAGAACAAAAATTATAAGTCGTTGTAGTGGTTTCTTAAAAAAATAAGATTTTATATAAAAAAAAATTTAAACATTTTTAAGAAAAAATTTTGGTACGCCAATCTAAAGTTTTATTATTGTTCGAATAAAAATAAAATTTATAAAAAAAATATTAAGCCGTTTTTGAAATATTGTATTTTCCAAAAAAAATAGATTTTTTTTTTCAAAATTCATCTCTTTAAAAAATTTCATTAAAATCCGTCATGTCATTAATGAGAAATTCAAAATTCGAAAAAATGGTTCTAATTTATCTTAATTTCAAATTTTTTTTTATTAGATAAATTAAAGATCATAAAAATTAATTGAAAGAAAAAAATTTTTATCAAAATTCTAGGTGCCGTTTTCGAGAAAAATACGATTTTTGAAAACCATTTTAAAAATTTTTTTTTACATTTGTATGGTGGGTATCTTTATTTTTAGGTAAAATAATTTTTTTTCGCACATCTTGTAGATTATATTAAAAAACTTTTATTTATCAAGTTTAAAAAAAATCTAGCATGGAGTTTTCGAAATACTGAGTTTTGAAAAAAACAATTGAAGTGTTTTTTTTAAAAGTCAAAAAAAAAATTGTTTGAAAATTTAAATACACAATTCTATTTAAATTTTTGAACAGCCTTAGCAAAAAAAAATGATCAAAATCGGTGGTACCTTTTTTAAGAAAATCAAAAACAAAAAAATGGTTTCATGGGAGGTATCCTCAATAACCATTTTTCGCAAGTTTTTTTTCAACTACTACCTAGCTTTAAATGAAATTTTTCTGTATTTTTATTTTTTAAATCTGTCGAACAGTTTTTGAGAAAAAAAAATATTTATAAAATTTCGAAAAAAAATTCGTATGGCAAATACCGTTATTTTTGGTCTTAAAAAAAAAGAAAAAAACGTGTGGGGGGGAAAATAAAAATGATATCTACCAAGTTTAAAGAACAGACAGACAGAATTGCGAGACCCACTTTTTTGGTCTTCGCTATCATCTTAATGTCAATTTTGATCAAAATCTCGACTTAGATTTTTTTTACGAATGCATAACTTGCCTTATAGTACTTATAAGTCGCAAGTAAAAAGGTTGTGTGTACTGACATACGCGCGGTAGAAGTAAAACTTCTTTTTCCTCAAGCAAAGCCCCTGTAAGATTCTAACATATAAACGTACTCTTACAAACATTTTGTGTTTTAAAAACATGTCGCTGTCTTTGACGGATAACGTGTCATTTTGACATGTCACTGACATATAAAATTTTTTGAGTTTTTAAGATTTTGTTATCTTTTTTTTTCACGCTATGGACACCATTTGCAAAACATGGAAACCATATATCCGTCAGAATAAAAACAAATTTTTGCGGGAAAGTGTTCAAAATTTCCGAATCGTTATTCTAAGTTTGACGTTTTTAATTTTGATAGTCTCTTTCGTTGTTTTAACCGATTTGCCACAAGATACTCGTAACTTGAATGGTTGCGAATCAAAATCGTCCAATATCTATGGGTAAATTACCCATTATTCTGTCTATAGACCAAATAAATTTAGTTTCTTTACTAGGTTTTTTAGGCCGATGTTTGCTTTTTATTCGTTTTGGCCATTTGACTTGATGCTTTTTTAGCCAAACTTTAATCGTTTTTACATATTTCCATATGTTCTCTTTCTTCTTTGTTTAATTGCAATGGAATTATGCTTTCCTTACGATTCCTTATCTAAGGTATCTTATCAACAGAATTTCTCTTTACATTTATGCAATATAGATAAACATGCAATTACAACGAAAGTATTGACAACAATATCAAGTAGATTCACATATTTACTCAATTGTCTCACGCACTTTCAACAAACACAACGGAATGATTATTCCGTTTGATATCGATTAAACAAATCGACAAATTCTTTGGTGTAGTTTTTCTTCGTTAATGTCAGAGGCGGAGCAGAAAAGTTTTATTTTATTTTTTGATTCAAAAAAGCTTTTCTTGGCTTTTAGTCCACAAGAATTGGACTAAAGGACTATTGACTATTTTATTATATAAAATATGTTAGTAATATAAAACATTAAAGATAAATACAAATTTGGTGGTACAACAGCTCGTCGATAACCAAGATCTAGTGACTTATAACTCTTAATCATTCTTGTGTGCATGTTACCAGGAATGGAGTAGACTAAAAATTTTCTGACGAGTCCAAACGCCTAAGATGAGCAATACTTTTCATGATAAGAAATACTATTAGAGGATTTGTTATTTCCTCACAAAAGGTAGTACACCACTGAAAAAACATTATTGCATTGGCTGCATTCTCTGCATGAGAATCCAATGCACCTAGTAGTATGTGAAGGTGTACATCCAGATAAAAATTATTAGGGAAATACTTTTGGAAATACAGTAACTGAAATTTAAGCATAAGTTGTAAACAAAAAGAATTATATGTATGTACGAGTATATTCTCCTGTAATCTTATCTAATATGCTATGATATTTGATGAGATTGAAAGAGCTAGCAATAACTACACTTAGTAGGAACAAACACAACAAATGCTCAAAATTAGCAGACGAATATGTTTTACTTGGACAAATCATTTTGTCAAATTTAGCTTGTATGTTTTCGATTTTCGAAAACAATAAAATGCTGAGTTGAGCTTATTACAAATTATTGTTCTGTAGGAACTATTCCAATTAAATTAGGATATCTTCCTGTTCTGTAAAGTTTGCTTCGATGTAATTAATGTAAGAACATCAAGACGTAGTTTAAATAAAGTTTGAATATGTTTTTAAATTCTAAATACTGTGAATTCAATTCTGCTGAATCAGAGCCCACAGGAGTTTTTTTTTTCATCCCTAGATACGATTGGACTTTTGGACCTTTTTTTTAACGCCAGTATTTAAAAAGGGAGATAAAGCCAATATTACCAACTATAGACCAATTTCCAAACATTCTTGCATTCCGAAGTTGTTCGAACAAGTTGTATGTGACAGTGTGACATTTATATGTAAGACTATTATCTGCAACCAACAACATGGTTTTATGCAAAAACGTTCTACTGTTACTAATCTTGTTATCTTTTTGAATAAATGTTTAAACTCTCTAGAAAGTTGTCAAGAAGTTGATTGTGTATATACTGACTTCTCGAAAGCTTTTGATCAACTCTCTCATGAGATTATCAAGTTTAAACTTCACTCATACGGATTTCCACCACCTTTCATCAAGTGGATATCTTCATATCTTGAAGATAGGTTATATCAAGTCAAATTCAGAAATTCATACTCAAGAGAATTTATTGCCAAATCAGGTGTTCCGCAGGGAAGCCATCTGGGACCACTACCCTTTACATTGGCTATTAATGATGCTCCTCTGTGTGTTCGCAATAGCGAAATTTTAATCTTTGCAGATGATATGAAGATTTATAAAAATATAGTATCTTCAAATGATCGGGCTCTACTGCAAGATGATATTAACCATTTTGCCTTGTGGTGTGAAAAGAACAGTCTGAACCTCAACCCGACAAAATGTCAAACTATGACTTTTTCTAAAAACCGTTCTCCTTACCCTCATGAACATGTTATCTCACGGCACATTTTAACTCGTGTTATGACTATAAGGGACCTTGGAGTTCTTTTTACACCCAATTTAGATTTTTCTGCTCATATTAATAAAATCTTGAATAAGGCCAATTCAATGTTGGGGTTTATTAAGCGCTGGTCTAAAGAATTTGTTGATCCCAATGTCACCCGGGCTTTATACAACTCCTTGGTACGTCCCCATCTTGAGTATGCATCGCAGGTTTGGACTCCTCTTTATGATATATTCATATTGAGAGATTAGAATCTGTGCAAAGAAACTTTACTCGTTTTGCCTTGAAAGAACTTCAATGGAGTGATCCTTCGTATGTCCTCTCTTACGACCAACGATTATCTATTCTTCAGATGCAAACTTTGGAACAAAGAAGAACAAACAATGATTTGATATTTTTTAACAGGCGTCACAGATGCACCAGATCTTTTATATTCGGTTTATTTTAATTATCGGGGAGGAGGTTATAATCTTCGAGGCCTCGATATGATTAAGGTCCCAACACATAGGACAAACTATGGTATGCATGAGCCCTTGACACGTATGGGTAGACTTGTAAATTGGAATTCAAATGTTTTGGATTTTAATATTAATAAAAGTAAATTAAAAAACCTACTCAAAACCAGTGGTCCACGCTCCTAAATGTTCTTTGTTTCATGTTATGTTATTGTTTTGTTCTTACGTAATATTATTTGTTTATTTTTCATGTTTTCTTGTGTCAGTGTTAATTGTAATAGAGTTTGCCTACTAACAACTAACACTACACTAAATGATGAGCCGGTGGTAAAACACAGTTCTCTGTGTTGGCAAACCATTGGTCGAAAGACGGAGCTTGCTATCAGCTTTCTTCGACCAATTCTGATAGTGAAAAAAAAAGTGTTTCAAAACTAATCAGGATTTTACTTAGAGCTTGTGAAAGAAGCTGAAACTGATTAAGGCAAATACATATGCATATGGTCTAATGTTCGCAAGCCAAATAATATGCCATGAATGCTTTTAGTCGGTTTGCTCATGAACAGCTACACTATACATAACTTCTATATGTGGCGCGGCAACATACGAGTATCTTCCCTTTGACTTTTTAAGGTTTTCGCTTAATGTTAATTGATGCGAACCTTTCCTGGTGAGTACAGACACTCTTTATATTTCCACTACGTGGCTAATCTGAAAAATATTGATATGATTATATTATCCTTTTTCCAAATTTTAGGCCCTTTTCGATGTGGACGGCAAACGCATGCTTCTAACTATTTCAAAACATGATGACTACCCTTAAATTGTTTGAGCACAGTACAAGCGTTTTAGGAAAGCTGGAGAGAATTTAAAAGCAGATACCGATGCACATAAGTTTTGAATGTCTCAATATCATAATGACGGAAATATTGAGCGGTGTTAATTATTCCACATTCGTGTAGTGCGGCTAAATAAAGAATCTCTGAATTCAACAGTAGGTTCGAAGTTGGGCTCAAGGGTAAATTTATGAGAACTCTCTGAAGCGCGAGTTTTACGGTTAAATTGTTAACGGGGAGGAATGCAACTGGCTATTTCGCTAGAACATTGTTTATAAAAATAACGGTAATGTATTTAATATACAAATGTTTCTGGTATAGTTCTATTTTTACAGCTGTGTTTTGGATTCTAACCAAGTGACTCAAGTGTGTTATTGGTTCGAATTATATTCGAGCTTTGGACGTATAGACTATATTATTAATAACAGCCATATCAGAACCGATATACAAACTGTTGTGTTATCGAGATCAGAATTAAATGAGCTTATCACACAACGCTTCTAAATCCACATCCGAAGGACAAGGACATGCATCTGGAAACGATTTAGTATATATCGAGATTTTTCAGTACTCTTGCAACTGACAAGTACGGAAGAAGATTTGTCCCGGCTGAGAATTAGTGGTAAACTATGCTGCAAATGAATTGGCTTTATGTAGTTGGCTGACAAAAGAGTGTCAATAATCGTTCGTTAAAAGAACGCCAGATTGGCCAAGAATATCACCACTATGTGCGGGAAAACCCGAAACAGACTCAACTTGGCGAATTACACCTGCGGACGTAGGCCATAAACAATGAAATTTATTCGGTGACTTGGCTTCGTAGCGTTGGGAAGGAGGCCCCAATTTTGAGGAGAATATAATCTTTTGTTACAATTTGCTATGTTAACAAGAAAAAAAAATTGCCATATGAAAGACGACACCATTTTACATGAGGTTGGCAGTTTATCCGTAAAAAGTTACTGTTTGATGCGGATTTTGGGCCAGTCGCCATCACTATTACCAGCTGTTCTACAGATCAATGATAACTTACTTGTTCTCACCCAAATCGAAGATATGGGGTTCCAGCTTAATAGCCGGTGCAGCGTGACACAATGCTTAAATTTAAAATATATCTATATATATATACAATCAAACAACATTCTCTTTATCTAAAACAAAAAAAAACGGTGCGCCGCCCCTGTGACTGCAGTCCTTTTCATCAAAGGAAACAAAAATAAATTCCATTGAATGTTTAAATTATGCTGTGGAATTCCGATTTCGGCACTTCATGGTACGAAAGTCATTAGAAAGTAAATAAAAAAAGGAACAATTTTGCTGTCCCTAATCCAACTCAAGTCTATATAAGCAGGCACAGTTCTATGTCGTCACTTAAACCACTGACATTCGTCGTTTATACTCGTACTGTTTGAATTCTATCGGGATTCGGGAGGACTTTTTTTTGTTGACTTGCAGATAAATCGGTTCGAGTGATCTTTAATCTTTAAGGGACATATAAGTCTTTATTTATAGTTTTCGTTGTTGTATATAACTCGTTGTTTTTCGAATTGGAAAATGAGAAGTGGAAGTCTTTTCAATTGTTCAGTTAATACTCCAAGAAATATTGAACGATCAAATAATTTAAGTTCTTTAAATAAACAATCAACAACATTGTGTTTCAATAATAATAACACGGACGGATATTCAGATCGTGAAAGTGTAACCAGTAGTGTGCGAGGAAAACGTTCAAGATCAAGGCAAGCATAATTTTTAAAACAAAAAATAATAATAAATATAAAAAAGGACTGCCTTAAATATAGTTTTTGTTTCAAGTGTGTTGTGCAAATAAATAAGTTTTTGAAGCTACTGTTATAACAAGCATGCAATTATTTTAAATTAGTTTGCAAAAGTAAAAGTACATAGGTACCAGTAAAAACTTAACTTAAGCATTGCTTAACGTATCCTAAAAAAAATACCGGTCAAGAATTCTGGAAGTTAAATATTCTTAATTTTATGTTCGATTTTGCTAAAAAGATATAAGAAAAAATTAACAAGCCAATTAAATTTAAAGTTTCATTTAATTTCAAGTATGTTTGAAAATGTAGTTTTAAATTTTCCACGATTCCCCTCGAATTCTATTTAAATTTTAGCGAGGAATAAAATTGGCTCATTGAATATAATTCACAAATAAAATGCTATAAGAAATTAGTTTTCTTATGGACCTGAACTCCATTTCCGCGGAACTTTCTTATATGTAGAAAAAAATCGACTGTGGCACAAAATACTCTGGGTCACGTTGTTACTTGCTAAGGTGATTTGACATGGCTGCTATGAACTGTCAAACCGTTTTTATTTCGTACGGGTATTTATTTAGTCCCGAAGAACTTTAAATGGCAATACTATTTCCGTGACACCTGATATGAAAGTTCTCGGATGTAAAGGGTCGTTAAATTTTAAGGGCCGATGTTGATTTTGAATAAAACACAAATTATTTAGGAAATTATTGTCATTTCTTTTTATTATGATAATATTGGTATGGTTCAATTATGTATGAAACAAAATATCGGCCAAATGGCCGCCGCGACCTCGGCGGCACACCTCCATCCGATGAACCAAATTTTAGATGACACTGAGGCATAATTGAGGTTCCATCCGTTAATGTGCCAAATTATCTCATCCCTTAGCTCTTGAATTGTTGCTGGCTTATCGACGTACACCTTTTATTTCAAATAACCCCAAAGAAAGAAGTGCAACGGTGTCAAATCACATGATCTTGCCGGCCATTGAATTTGTCGCGCAAAAGAGCCATTGTTTCGTTAGCTCTGTTATCGTTATCATCTCACGATAGCGAACACCATTCACAGTAACTGCCTGACCAGCCTCATTTTGAAAAAAATACGGGCCGATGATGCCGCCAGCCCATTAACCGCACCAAACAGTCACTCTTTGTGGGTGCATTTGTTTTTCGACAATCACTCTTGAATTACGAGTATCATTCGCCCAAATGCGGTATTTCTGCTTATTGAAGAATCCACTGAGGTGAAAATGTGCCTCATCACTGAAGATGATTTTATTCGAAAATTTATCATCCACTATTGCCATTACTTGCCACCATTATAACCATTGACCACGCTTGAAATGGTCAAGAGGCTTTAGTTCTTGAGTAAATTGCACCTTGTAATTGTAAGCGAGTAAATGCAAGTCTTTATGCATAATGTTCATCAACAACGAGCGTGAGAAGTGCAATTGTTGGGCACGACGACGAGTTGAGGTGGACGACTCTTCAGCCACACTATCGCGAACAGCAGCAATATTTTCTGCAGTACGAGCTGTACGAGCATGCACTGGTGTTTTCACATCTCCTACCGACCCGGTTTGCTCCAATTTTTGCACGATTTTGCCGATTGTACGCACATTTGGACGACTAAATTGACCGAAAAAATCACGCAGTGCACGATATGCATTTTGATTTTGAAACTTGACGTTTAGGTGTGGTTGACATTCAACATCGGCCCTTAAAATTTAACCACCCTTAAGCTAGAACTTTGCTCTCGATTATCTGTTTAAGATTACAGGGTGGGACTTGAATTGTTGTGTCTGCTTGATTAAGATCAAGTGTTGATCCTATTCTTGCCAGCTCATCCGCACTGGGAGACCACTATCACCAGAAACCCAACAGAGCCTAATGTTTTGCTGTGTACCAAAAACCCTTAGCTCTTCGCGACAGCAAGTTACAATCTTTGATTTGATTTCAATGGCAGAAATCGCCTTTATTGCCGCTTAGCTATCAATGAAAAAGATGATAATCAGCTTGTGGTATTGCCATCTTTGAGACTTGATTAGCAGCTTTTGTCACTGCCAGGACCTCAGCTTGAAAGACACTGCTGTAATCAGGAAGTCTCAATAAGCTGGCTAGTCAAAGGGTGTCTGAAAAGAATCCTGCACCAATACCAGTTTCGACCAGTTTACCGTCGGTATATATTGCTATCATCGATTCGCAGGTAAATGGCTACTTGATTTGCCAGTCCTCTCTGCTAGAAAAGGCGGTCTTGAACGACTTGTAAAAGTCTAAGCGGGTTGTTATGTAGTCAGTACACGCATTTCTATAGAATCGGTGCATGAACTATGGCACTGTGTCTTCAGCTACCAGTTTGGTTAAATCGAAGTGCGCTATTGGCTGGCACTTCTTGAATAAATAGATCTAGGAGTTTTTTAGTTTGAGTATAGCTTCCAGACCCGATCTAGGGGTGGAGCTCATTGCCCCAGTGATTTCAATACATGCCATTCTTTGTACCCTGGTCATGATTTTAAGGTTGGTAAGTTTGTCTAATGTATTCCACCAGACTACGATACCGTATGTCAGTACAGGTCTGACTATGGCCGTATATGTACATCCACTTGATAATTTTTGGGCTTGACCCTCCAGGTTTTACCAAATATTGTCTTGCAGGAGTAGAATGCAATTAATTAGATAAACATTTATTACACACGTAAATGAGATTACATTTAACTATGAAAATAATCTACCCAAAGGAAATCGAAGTTGGCTACATATAGCAAATAAAATAAAATGCACGACTGGATCGCACGAACTTGCTCTTATGTAAAAGTACTTTGGAATTTAAGATACATTTTATAAATATAAATCATGGATTTAATGAGATAATAATGTTCAAATGCATAAAATTGCCGTCTGGTTTCCGGAAAAGTATGAATTTATGCAAATAAACTTTAAAAAACGTTTTATTTTTAAATAAATTTTTTATATAAGAAATTTCTCTAAAACTTTTCAAGAAAAAAATGGTGGGATGCGAATTTTAAGTATTAAATAATACGAGTATTGATTTTAGGAAATACATAATTTCAAAAAATTATCGTTCATAGGTTTTGAAGATATTGATTTAAAAAAAATTTTTTTTTTCAAAAAAACCCAACAAATATTTTTTCGAATATTTTTGTATACAATATTATTTTAAACTTAAGGGGCTCCTGCTGAAAATTTTGGGTTAAAATCCTTAGAGCCGTTAATGAGAAAGTCGAAAATAAAAAAAAACGGGTCTATGGCAGGTACCCCTAATAACATTTTGCCCCAAAAGTTTGTTTGACCAAAATGTAGCTTATGTTCATAATATCACACCTAATTTTTTTTATCAAAATCGTTGGAGCGGTTTTCGAGATAAATAAGATTTTGCATTACGGGTGTATGGGGGGTACAGACATACAGACGGAATTGTCGGACCCACTTTTTTCAACTTCGCTATCATCGTAATGTCTACTTTGATCAAAATCTCGAGCTCGATTTTTTTTCCAAATGCAGAACTTGCCCTATAGTACTTACATATATCGCAAGTAAAAACAAGTATAAAAAAACTCTTAAAATGATGTTCAATATGCAATGGTGCTTTTCAACAAGTGAATTGCAATGAATGGTGTCAAACAGAGTTTCAAAATTAAATGAATATTATAACATTTCTTGTTTACGTATTCATTATTATTTTATATTATTAATATATTTTTAAAAGACTAATGTTATGTTTATTGCTTATTGTTTTTTGTTTGTTTCATGTATTTATTTTTATGCAATTAATTACTCTTTCATTGTTTGATTGACTCGTGATTCACTGAGTTCTAAATTCGAAGATTTATGTGATACATAAATTATTTTTGGGATACTATCAGAAGGTGTTTCTAGGCACTTACAAATTGGGTGACCAGCTGAGTAACAATGACGGATATTTTAATGTTTTGGCTGATTGAAACCATTGAAAACTTATTAAAATCAAAAGATCTGTAATCTCTGCAAAATGGTAGCCGTTTTGAGCTCCAGCAAAGAACAAACTGCTGGCATTCGCGACCAATATCGATGTTTCATTTTTATACTTTATCTCAGCTTCAGTTTTGTTTCTATTTATTATTTTAGGATTATTTCTTCATAAAATCGGGTTTTCAACTCACAAATAAAAGCTTTCGAGTAAGTCTTTAAAAAATGTTATAAGTTTTCCCTTGTCTTTAATATAAATGTGTATTTGTAGCATTGAAACTTCTTTTGATTATTATCGAATAAAACGTGTCTATAAAAATACTTCATTTCAATAAACAACCCCCACTACTCATTGTATTAGTGGTTAAGGCAGAGTGGTTGAATTCCAAAAATTGCTGGTTAACCAACCGGAACCGTCTGTGTTTATATTATTCTTGTTACCCCCAACAACCTTATGGATTTCTAGTTTCCATATATGAATTAGTTCTTATATCTTCAGTTTTAGTTTAGTCAGTTTAAGTATCTGCTTAGAGTTTATAGTAGACCTTGTAAACTCGCAAAGTTGTCAAGCAAACAGTAGAATGGTGACTTGAATTTTTGTAATCCTTTAAGTTTTTTTCTTCATTTCTTTCCAACAAAAAAAAGCAGAATAATTCCAATGAAGGCCTCAAAAAATATTTCTAAGAAGACAAAAACAATGGATTACACAAACTACGCCTACAATGAAGCCGTGGGACGTTTAAAATTGATGTTAGCTGATTCGTACGCCCCCTTAAAGACTTCATCGTCATACATGAGGAATATCAACGATGATTCGGACAATTTCTCTGATAACCTTTCGGTGAGAGTTTTTAAGATTTTTTTTTTAATTTTTCATCTACAAATTCGATTGTCCTTAAAGGTTGTTGAAAGACCTGTTATGTCTGAGATTTCCAAGTATCTGTCACCAAGCTACAAGAACCCAAGGACCTCATACCGTAGCAAGTACAAAAGCTTCCAGCCGTCATCGACGTCCAAGGAGAATCTAACAACCACCGCCACGCATTACACCCCGACACCCGTTCAGGATTATGTGGTGTCTTCAGCTCAGCCAGAACCGAACATAGTTCAAGCTCCAGCAGAAATATTTAATTTCATAGAAAAACAGGAGGATTACATTGAACAACTTGAAAAAGAATCAAAATTTTGTAGGGTAAGTGGCTTAAGTATACTAAGTTTTTTAGTTGGAACACAAATAAATTACAATAAATTTCTCAATAGAATGAACTTTCAAACTTGCTTGGCAAGGTTAAGGATGTGATCAGTGAGAACGAAGCTTTAACCGACAATGCTCGATCTGAGCTTGCTGGCTTAGGGGCAAAAGTGAGCGCATCTTCGGAAAGCGAAGACAACCTGCGATACTGCAAATCCCCGAAAAAAAGAGAAAAAGCCTCCCCGAGATACTCAGGAGGTCCAAGCATTGTTTTTGAGTCCAAAATAAGCCAGCTGGAAGCTGAACTTGCTCAGTCAAATATAGATCTTAGAAAAGTACGCAGTGAAAATGAAGATCTGAAGAGAAAACTCTCATTCGGAGTTGGTGGTACTTTGTCTAGTTCTCTTAATTGTGAAACACACCGGAAGCAAATTGAAACCCTACAAATGGATAAGATTGCACTGGAAGAAAGCAATCGTCAGCTGCAAAAGACCATCGATGAGTTGAAAGCTGCCAATTCCTATGGGTCTTCAAAGAGGTACACCACAGATCTGGAACGTTCCCATTCGGAACTAGAAGTCAAGCATCTGAGGGATGAACTTGATCGACAGCATGAACGAGTTCGGGAACTTCAACACGAAATGGCACGTAGAATAGCAGATGAAAGAGCAAATGCTGAACGTCGTTACAACAATCAAGTTGACCAAATGGGTGGCGACTTGTCAACACAGTGGGATCAGGTAACCAAACTTCAACTTGACTTGGAACGACAAAAACGACTGGAATCGGATTTGAAACGTGATCTATCTCAAAAGAATGCTCAAATTGATGAATTGAAAATGGAATTAAAAGCGAATCGAAGTACTTTTCTATCGGATATTGCTCAAGTGAGTGCAGAAAAGCAATCGCTTGAACAAGAAATTACATCGTTACGACTGCAATTGGACCGATCTGAACGTCAAGGCAAGGTAGAGACATCTCGGCTTACAGCTGAAATAAGCTCTTTGAGACAACGCTTGGATCGAGCTGATGCCGATTTGTTGCATTCGAAACGAGAAGTTCTCCGACTAAATGATGAAATAGCAAATTTGGAAAAAGAGGTATGTAAAGATTAATAGAACAAGTTTTCAGTGAATATAATTCTCTTTGATGTATAGTTAGCTTATGGCGAAATGAAAAATGAGATTCGCCCTACTAAGAAGGATTTGGATAAAAGAATATCAGAAATACAAGAAAAACATGGTAAGTTTGTCATTTAATTTATTATCGTTCATTTTCGTGACTGTTTATGAAAAGTAGAAGAGCACAATTCAAAAACTATGATTCGAAAATTAGTTAGTTGTTATTTTCTGTATAAAAATTCATTTGTACTTTTCTAAATTAAGACTACAAAAAAAAATATTCATAAATGTTCCTTATACATTGCACTATAAAGTAGTTAACTTTGTACTTTTCAACGGTTTTTGTTTTTAGTTTAATTTTCGTTTGAATTTTAAATCAAGTATTGTCCCTTGTTTTAATTATTTTTACCGTAAAAAACTTGATAATACCTTTGTATATATGTATAACCTATAGTATTATCATGGAGCGTGATTTTGTATTGCGAACGCTAGCCTGGTGGTGGCGCAGAAATTAGCGCACGCATTTACAGTGGAGAGTAGGATAACATACAAAACAAGTAGTAAAAAAGAGAATATTTTATTATTAAATTTAGCAAAGACAAATCTAGCAACTGCAGTCCCTAGCCTTAAGATGTCACCACAATCTTTCGTCTTCTTGATAGTACTATAAGTTTTCTATACAAATATAATACTATAGGTTATACAAAGGTAATACCAGATAAGTTGAACAAAATGTCGTTGGTGCAGGGCATGTTACCACATTCGTTCAACTTTCTTTCGTCGGAATCACTAATAGCAAAAATTTTGAAATTAATTTAAATTGTCACTTTAATTTAATTCGTCGAACTCTGTAATAGGGAAGAAAATATTAAGTACAATATTATTTGATAGTGGGTTTAAATTGATCGTAAAGATCGAAGAGGAGGTGGTGTAGCAATATTAATTAAAAAATCAATTCAACATTCTCTCTTGCCTATTGTGAGGACACGATACATTGAGAATGTCGGTGTAGATGTAAGGTTAAGGAATCACAGAACAATAAAAATATTTTGTGTGTATTTTCCAGGTAAAAATTCTTCTGAAGAAAAAAGAATGCACTTCAAAAGTGATCTTAGAAAACTAATAATTAGAAATGAAAATTATATAATCGGTGGTGATCTGAATTGCAGGCACAGGGATTGGGGTTGTATTCGTGCGAACTCGTGGGGTAACGTTCTTTCTAGTATGTCTTGCTTGTTTTCGTATTCAATGTTGTTTCCGTTTAGTCCTACTTATTTTCCGTCTGGGTCGAGGGGCAATCCTTCCGTTCTTGATATTTTCATAACTAATATTCCTTCGTTTTTTACTCAACCGGAAACTATTAATGAATTGAATTCTTAGAACAATTTCTACAGATTTGGATAGAATTTGTTCAAAAGATGATGTTAAGGTGCATGTCGATATTTTTTGTAATCAAATATTAGAATCAGTAGAGTCATGCATCCCAAAAAAAGTGAGAAAGCCTTTTCTTTTTAAAATGCCGGAATACGTTCTCGAATATATATCTACGCATTCGAAATTCGTTCAAAAGACAATGGCAACGATACCGCTTACCGGAGTATCGTATTCATGTTAAACTCTACAATAAAATGATAGCTAATGAAATTGATAAGTATCGTAATAGATACTGGAATGAGAGACTTAGCAAATTAGAAAAAAATGCAAAACCCTTTTGGAATATTGCCAAAATAATTAAAAATAAAAACAGGCAAATACCTAATATTGAAAATCATGATGAAGTTGTTTATGAAGACTCAAGAAAGGCTAATGTTTTCGCATCTACATTTTTAAATAATCATTCAGTGTCGCAACATCTAAGTGATAATGAGACTAAGAACCTTGTAAGTCACACCTTAAACTCAATCCACATACAAAATGTTGATACTCCAACATATCAGTTTGTGACTTTACAGGATGTGAGACATATAGTGTGCAGTCTAAGAACAAAGAAGTCTGATGGACTTGATAAAATTAAAAATTTATATATAAAAAAATTACCGAAGTCGGGTATTCAATTTATTGTGTTTTTGGTTAATGCGTGCCTCAAAACTCAATATTTTCCAAAAATTTGGAAACATGCTAAAGTCATACCCATCCCGAAACCTGGAAAAATAGCAAAACTCCCATCAAGCTATCGACCAATTAGTTTGCTCAGCTGTCTCAGCAAGATATTGGAAAAGGTTCTTAAGGAAAAAATTCTAAATATTGTTGGGGTATTGAATATTAGGGGGTGGCCGTGGCGCGATGGATGTGTGCTCGCCTGTGAACCTCATGATCACAGGTTCGATCCCTGCCGTCGTCTATGTCGTTTTAATTCCATTAAAAAACCTTCTAAAATTGTCATCATTGGGTTGCTGGTTTACTCATTGCATGTTGTTCAGGCATAACACTAACAACATGTAATTGAGTTAAACAAGTATGCCCAACAAGGATGAACACGAATAAAATAATGTGAATTATAAGCGACATATAAATAAGACACGGCATTCTCCGCTTTAGTTTAGCCGCCATCCCTGGAGATAAAATATCTGAGACAACAACCTTCAGTCTCAGAACATCGTGCCACACATCTTTCCTATCCTTCTTTCTCTTCCGTAACTTCACGCCCGCGCTGTGTTGAAACATTTAAAGGGTAATCATAATCCCTTGAGCGCGGGTAGATTATAAAAAAAAAAAAAAAAAAAAAAAAAATGAACAGTTTGGATTCAGAAGGTTTCACAGCACTAGCCATCAAGTGTTAAGAGTTTGTGAACATATAAAAAAAAGTCGTTCCCTGGGTAAATCGACTGGACTTATTTTACTGGACATAGAAAAGGCTTTTGACACAGTGTGGCATGATGGACTAATACACAAATTGGTATGCTTTGGGTTTCCTGTGTATCTTATTAAAATTATCAACAGTTTTTTGTCCGATAGATATTTCAATGTTTTTGTTAATAACCGTTCATCAAATCGTTATCAAATTGAACACGGCGTGCCACAAGGATCGGTATTAGGTCCATTTTTGTACAATATTTATACATCTGATATACCTAAGCTACCAGAGTGTCAATTAGCTATATTTGCCGATGATACTGGTATTTTTTCATTGCATGAATTTAGTCTCAACATAGAGACAAGTTTATCTAATGCTCTTGAACTAATGACCCGGTATTATTCTAAATGGAAAATTAAACTGAATGCTGACAAAATTCAAGCTATCTTTTTTAGTAGGAAAAGAAAATCTTGTTTCCTTCCCAGCAATCAGCTTAATGTTAATGGCATTAATGTTAATTGGGAATCAAATGTTCGATATCTAGGGGTGTATTTAGATCAAAAACTTACCTTTAAGGAACATGTCGCTAAAACACTACAAAAAGTTAGTATTTCTATAAAAATACTCTATCCTTTTATAAATAAAAAGTCTGGTTTGAGCAATGATAATAAGATTATAATTCATAAGGTAATTTTTCAGGCAATCCTTCTGTATGGATGTCAAGTGTGGGGAAAATGCGCAAAATGTCATATTAATAAATTGCAAATATCTCAAAACAAATTACTTAAAATGATGCTTAACCTCTCTCGCTACCATTCCACCAGTGACTTGCATGAAAGAGCAAATGTTGAAATGATCTTTAATAGAATCGAAAAACTTAATAATTCATTTTTGCTAAAGTGCGAATTTTCCGATAATCCCTTATTCAATCAAATAGTGTCATAACCATATTTCTGTTTTATGTATTACTCATTGTCTGCATTCATATATTTATTCATATATTTATTATTTACTGATTTATTATTTGTTAATTTATTTATTTATTTTATCTGTTATTTATTTATTTATATATATTTAATTATTTATTGATTTATAATTTATTTATTTGTTGTTTCTTAATATTTATTTATTTATTATGTATAAGTTTATAGTCTGTTTAGTTATTGTTTATATATTAATTTGTTAATTGTTAATTTATTTATTTACTTAATTATTTATTTATTTTTTTATTAACTTCTATCTATTTATTAATTTATTATTTGTTTATGTTTGTATTTATATATTTATTGACTAATTATTGTTTATTTATTAAACTCACCTGTTCACTTTGAGAAATGTTTTTGTTTATGATTATCTGTCATATAAGACGTTTATTTATTTATTTATTATATATCTATATACTAACCCGTACTAATACACCTCATAAAATAAGTTTTTATTCTATTATTGTCTAACACAACTTTACTAATCCTGGTACCATTTAAAGTACAATTTTTAATTCTAGTCACAATGTACCTGTCTTTTCATCTTATATTGAAGGTTTTTTTTGTATTTTCCTTCAGAAAATTCTATTAAAAATGTAATAAATCCAATGTAATAAAAATACTTATTCAGTTGAAAGATATAATGTACGCAATATCAAATCTCTGTATATTAACTGTGCGGTAGCTTACCAAATGTAAATCCAATACCGAAAAAAATAAAATCTATCTAACAACAAAACAAAGAGATCTATAAAATGAACATACCTAGCACCAAAATATTTTCTGCTACAAATAAATCATGTGTTTCCGTGGTGTAGTGGTTATCACATCCGCCTAACACGCGGAAGGCCCCCGGTTCGATCCCGGGCGGAAACAGTTTATTTTTTTTTTATATTTTTATCAGATCCTTCAGAAAAATACAGTGTATTCCTTAATATTTTTTTTTTGGAATGATTATTGGATATGTTCTAGGAACAAACTTTTTCTGCAGTAAAGAGAATTTAAGAAATTGCTTACTTTAGTTTACTCAGACCCTTGTTAACGCAAAAAGCTCTATTAATGCTAATAGCTTTATTTTTAGAAGAAATACGTTAATACTCGTATAAGTAAAAAAAAGGTTGTGTGTACTGACGGACGAGCGGTAGAAGTAAAACTTCTTTTCCTTCAAGCACAGCCTCTAAGAAAGTTTTGCATCATTAAACTATAACAGTTAAGCTGGCTTTAGACCTAATCATAGCTGTTCTACAGCTCTTCTGAAAGTTGTTGATGATTTAAGGCTACAAATTGATAAAGAGCGGGCAACAACTTTGGTACTACTCGATTTCTCTAAAGCTTTCGATTCTGTTCCTCATAGCATTCTTTTGAGAAAATTAAGGAACAATTTTTGTTTTCAAAGGTCAGCTGCGCAACTCATGCACCAATATCTCAGTGGGAGAACTCAAGCTGTTTCTGTAAACTCTAAGCTATCCGATTTTCTCCCAACAACGTCCGGTGTACCGCAAGGTTCAATTTTGGGTCCTTTGTTATTTTCAATATTCATAAACGATCTTCCATCTACCCTTGAATTCTGTGACATTATCATGTACGCTGATGATGTTCAAATATATCTGAGCTACCCTATTGGAATGGTCGAAGACGCAACAGTTCGCGTGAACTCAGACCTAAAGAGGATTTTTCAATGGTCTGAACGAAATAGATTGCGACTCAATCCCAAAAAATGTCAAGCCATCGTTATCAGCAAAAATATTATTGAAACGTCTTGTCTGCCCAAAGTAGTTCTGGGTAATTCGACGGTGGATTACGTAACATCCGTAAAAAATCTGGGTATAAAATTCAACCAAACACTTACTTGGGATGATCACGTTTCATATGCACTGGGGAAAACGTATGGTGCCCTTCGGTCTCTCTATGCTGCTGGCAGCTGCCTACCAATAAAAGTTAAAATAACATTGGTAAAAACTCTTCTACTACCGATACTGTTTCATGGTTCATTAATTTTCTGCAAATTAGATAGCGTGAGTGAACGAAAGCTGCGTGTAGCTTTTAATAATGCTGTTCGGTGTGTGTACGGGCTTCGCAGGTTTGATCATATTTCACGATTTGCAAACAATATCGTCAACATGCGCCTTGAAGACTATTTAGATACTAAAGTACTAATATTTTTATTTAATCTGATGCAAGCTGAAAAACCTGAATATCTGTACGAAAAACTAGTCTTCTCGCAGTCGGACAGAAGCAGGGTTCTTATTTCCCCTAGATTTAGGTATAATGTTTCTCAACGACAATTTTTTGTCTACGCTGCTAGTCTGTGGAATTCTCTACCTGTGCCGCATTGAGGAGGATCAGCAACTGCTATAGATTTAAAAGTGCCTTATATGATCATTTTAAAATGCTAAATATGTAAATTCATTCTTAAATAATGTAAATAATTAGTTTTTTTTTTTTTTTTCACTTTGTATTTAAATTGTTCTCTAATTTTAAACTTAATTGTTAGTAATTTTCAATGTTGTTCGTTTACCCACACTGTACTTAGTATTTCTTAAAAAAACTATCTATGTTTTATAATGCTAAAGTTTTTTCAATGAAATAAATACAAATACAAAATACAATTTACACAAAAAGGATGTCTGTCCAGTAGGATCGGGAAGAACAGCTTGTAAATCATATGTTGCTAATACAATTTTGGATGTTTTTTCTTTGTCTTTGGTCCCTTCATCACGTCTCAATTTGTTTTCTTCTTCGTGTAGCTTGTAAGAGCTTTCTTACTGTTTCTTTTCTATTGAGTTTTTATAGGCTTCACAAATATTCTCTTCAAGTTTGAGCTCTGAAGCTCTGGCTTTTGCTTCGTGGAATGGAGTTTATGTGTGCTCTTATAGAATCTAGTATTTCGCTGTCAGTTTTTGAATGCTTGGAATGCTTCCAATTCCAACGTTGATCGTCCTTGTTGATGTAAACAATCTTTCAGAAATTGCAAAAATGCTTATCAAAAATTGTTTGCAGACTTGAACTCTATTTCTATTTTTCATAAAAAAAAAAATACAATTTTGTCTCCTAGGTGTTTATTTTGCCGCCATAGATGTTTACACATAAAAAATATCAGTAATCTCAAAAATCTGACAGCGAAAACGTTTCAGCTTTGCTGGCAAATATTGAAGAAAAAAATGGGATTCGCTTGCTCAGTTTTTGACGGAACAAAATTTAGGAATTCTTATTTTTTTTTCAAATTGAATTTAAGGTTAACACATAGAACCTAAAAAAAAAATAGGACAAATTTGAAATTTGATGAATTGTTTTTCAGTGTTTTTCCAATGACCAAATATACTTTCAGAACTTTCTCGAAAGAAGCAAGTGTTAAGTAATGTCATGTCGGATCAATCCATTTTTTAAACATATTTTCATATTTTTTTTTAGTCGACCTAAGTGCTTATTAGTTCTGTATTAATTCACATTCGCATTCACAATTATTGCTAAGCTGCACAATTATAAAAACCTATATACATTAGCATTTATCACCTTCATATTGTCATAACGCACTTACTACATTTCTCGCAACATTTGCTTCAACCTCTAATATGTTTGTGTACCCTCGTGGTAAGCTATTGATGTTCATTAAATCACTTGATTGGTCCCTCGTTTTTAAACAACTTAAAACCTTAGAAAATTGTTGGATATTTCCAAAAAAAAAAAAAATCATTTAGCAGTCAATAGTTTATCCATGAGCGGTAGAGCTTTGTTTTAAATGTAACTAAATAAATAATATTCAAATTCGATGAACAATTATTAAATTTTAATAAAGATACAATCAAGCCAGAAACCACTCGAAGTTAACGTGAGCCTGTTTGTGTATTTATTTTAGCCGACACTGTTGTCGAACTTGAAGAAATGATACAAAGCCAGAAGCAACTCATGGATAAACTAACTACCGAATGTAAAACATTGACCAAAAAACTAGAGGACACAACATTAAAAAATAAGTAAATACCTGTTTTTTGTGTGTTTAAATTGTTTTTAAGTTCTCGTTCTATGTAAATTATGTTTTATAAAAAAAAGAGTTCAAAACGCCATTGTGTGTTGTGTGAAAAATTGCCGCCTACCCTTTAAAGCTTATATCTGCTTCCAAAAAGATGGATTAACACCTTGATTTTTGGTTTTCCTCTCCTTCTTCAATTCTCTGTATATTCCCACAAAAAATAAGGACTACTGAACCCGCCAAGCGTCGTAAAACAGTACGTTTCTCGGAATCAGGCTGAACAGACTGTGGATTGTAATTGCCAAAGTGGCTGCTTTTCGTCTCATATAGCACCACCACCACCATCATTCATCACCAAAACCACCACCACCAGTAAACATAACTCATTTTCATCTACGCCACTGTTAGAAAAGCACATTAATAGAAAATGCATGAAGCCTGCATGTACGGCAAGAGTAGAAACAACTACCACAACACGAGCAGATCTATTTGATAATATACACTGTGCGGAACCCTCCTGTGCAAAATCAATCGGTACGGGCCTGTTGCCATGGGTGCAACAGCGCTTTGTTCTAGACGACAGAAATGGTGACTGCTTCAGTGAGTGTGAATTTGCTTCGCACTTTTTCACATGTGATCAAACCACAAAACAACACCAACATATGCCAAAAGATGAGCCTTTAAGCACACGGACACACCCATCAACACCCCCTCCCTCCGAGGTGGAATGTGTCACTTGTGAGATGAAAAATGTGGTTGAACCTGAAAAAGGATCTGAGGAAAAAGTTACGAAAGCAAAATCTACCCGACAACCAGTGAAAGTTGACGTCAGTGTCCGACTTGTACCTCGTAATAAACCAAAAATCAAGCAGAATCCTCCAACACAGGACGAAGGCGATCATTAAAGGAACATGCAATGATTGATTTGGGTGGTTAAAGTTTATTTAAACAAATTTCATTAGCTTTAGACATACATACATGCATATGTATATCCATATTGCTTTTCTCGACAAGCTTTTGTTTTTATAATATTAAATAATTAATTCTCATTTTCTAGTGAAGAAAAAACACAATTGCGTCACACAAATGAGATGCTAATGGAACGCTTGCGCCAAATTTGGGCCAGCTATAAAGAGCTGAATCTTAGAAATGTTCATAGGTCGAAAGATGCCAGTGATGTAGAACCTTGTCGAGAAGAGCAATTGAAAAATTTACAATTTCCACAACAGGTAGTGTATAGAGAAAAAGAGTTTACTAATTTGTTCTGTTTTTTTTTCTCCTTTTCTTCTTCTTCTTCTTCTCCTTCTTTTTTTCCCTTTCTATTCTGATTCTTTCCTAAAAAATTGCAATCGAAAAGGACGGAAATATCCGCTCTACAGTCGAATGTAGAATTTTTAACAAGTAGAGTAATAAATAATGATCGAATTGGTAAAATTGATAGCACACCAACAAGTTACAGCAGTTTACCACCTATAACTACAGGTAAATTTTAAAATTTAATGTTTAAAGAAAAACAAACAACAACAACACAAAAACAGTATACCCAATTAACTTTTTTCGATATACATACAAGGCAAAAATTAGCTCTAATGGAGAACTTGAACTTCAAGGGAGACCAAGGGCATGACACTTTTGTTCTAGACCAATGGCTTCCTCCTAATTGTCTTAGACTCCAGTCCAGATATGATTCTTTGCACGATAAGAAATTTTGTCTCAAAAATTGACCTATCAAACCGAAAAAAGAGCTGTGATTTGATTCAAGATGTAAAGAGGGTGTCAGAATTGGATAAGTAAATTTTCAAATTTATAAAGCCTAGGCCACTGAGGGGAATAGAAGTAGGTTCAAAAAAGTTAGAAGTACATGTAACGTTCATCATATTCACTCTCACGTCAATAGACTCATCATCCACATAGGCGATCATTCTGTAGCTCTGCACTTCCAGACATGCGAACAGTTCATTCGTACAAAAAGATAAGTGCAAAGATAAGTACAAAAAGATTGATAATGAAATGGAAAAGAGACCCGCCTCTATCGTTGATAATCCAAACTGTATAATGTGCGTTAGAATCCCTCCCAATGATAAGACTATAGCCCGGATAGTATTCCTCCCATTGTTCTGAAGAGGTATTTTTCAAACTAATACATTATTTTTTTATCTGTCCTACTCAACTTGTCTTTTTTCGAGATCGATGACAAACACCATCTTTCCATCATCATCATCGGCTCGACAACCAGGCTCCGGTCCTGGCCTCTTTCAACCTATCCCGGTCTCGGGCCTGGTCTATGCCATCTCTCCAGCGCAAGCATGGTCTACCATGCTGTCGTCTACCACCAGAGAATGTACCACAAAGAACTTTCCGAGCAGGTTCCTCTTCGCTCATGCGAGCTAGGTGCCCTGCCCACCGGAGTCTACCGAGCTTAATTTTTGTCGCGATTTCTGCTTGAACGTAGATTGCGTACAATTCATTATTGTACCGTCTCCGGAATCGTCCTTCCTCACATATGGGGCCAACAATTCTCCTTAAGACTTTTCTCTCGAACGCAGCTAAGAGGTCGGAGTGCCTTTTGCTAAGCACCCAAGTCTCCGATCCATATGTGAGTACTGGTAGGGCCATGGTCCTGTACAGCAGCAGTTTTGAAGTTATGGTGAGATTTCTGGATTTGAAGAGCTTTGACAGACTATAGTAGGCTCTGTTGGATTTGAGAAGCCGCTCGCGTATTTCTTCTTCTATATTGTTATCGGCTGCTACTATTGACCCAAGGTATTTAAAGGATTGCACCACTTAAAATTCGTGCTCTGCTACCTTGATTGTTTGACCAACTGTTCCTCTTGCATTCGACGGCACCATGTATTTTGTTTTACCTTCACTAATGTGCAGCCCCAGATTTTGTGCCACCTGCTCGATCTGGATGAAGGAATCGTGTACAGCTCGATGTCATCTGCGTAAGCCAGTAACTGGCTGGACCTGTTGACGATGGTCCCTCTTGTTGCCGTGCCAGAGTCACGGATTGCTTTCTCCAACGCCAGGTTGAAGTGGAGGCAGGCCATACCGTCCCCTTGTCGGAGTCCATTAAAGATGTTGATTGGTCTGGATAGCTATCCGGCTATTTTTACTTGGCTTGTTACGTTGGTCATGGTCAACCTACATAGTCGTGTCAATTTATTTGGGATGCCGAACTCTCTCATGGCTTTGTAAAGTTCTACCCTGGCTATGCTATCATAGGCGGCCTTAAAGTCTATATAAGCAGATGGTATGTTGGGATGTTAAATTCTAGACATTTTTCCATCGCCTGCCTAAGGGTAAAGATCTGATCAGTTGTTGATTTGCCTGGAATGAAACCACACTGATATTGTCCGATGACGGTTTTAGCGTATGGGGTTATCCGGTCTTGTAGGATAGAGGAGAGTATCTTATAGGCGGTTCTCAACAACGTGATACCTCTATAATTGCTGCACGTTGTGACACCTCCATTCTTATGTATGCGGCATATTAGACCTTTTCGCCAGTCTTCTGGCATTTCTTCCTGCTCCCATACGTGCACTATACCTAATACAGTAAAACCGCTTAAGAGAAACTGCAAAATGTCACAGTATTTCTTTCACTTAAGCGGAGTTCGGATAAGTGAAAAAAAAAATTTCACTTAAGTGGATTTAAAAATTCCATTAAGCGGAGATTTAATGCTAGAAACAATATTGTTTTTATCTTTTGGACTTGCCTTGAAAGAAGTTAAATAAAACAACGATTAAATAATACACAAAATAATTTATTAAACAACGAAAACTAGCAAATTTTTGTTCTGTTCGATTCAATTTTTTTTTTTTCACTTAAGAGAGTTTTTTTCAATGAAAAATATTAAAAATTAACTGAAAATATGTTTCAGTTATCCGGGTTTTTCACTTAAGCGAGTTTCACTTAAGCGGAGTGTTTTAAGGGAAATTGGTCGGAAAATACTTGGGGATGAAGAAAGTGTTTCAGGTAAGCGGGTTTTTCTCTTAAGCGGGTTTCTCTTAAGCGGGTTTTACTTATCATGAATTGCTTCACGTAAGGCTGGCCCGCCGTGATGGAATAATTCGGCTGGTATGCCATCGGCTCCCGGGGCTTTCTTCTGGTTACGCCGGTTTATAGCCTTCTCAACCTCCTATATGCTTGGTGGCGGCAACATAGGGTATTCTTCCTGAAGTAGTGGAGCCTCCACTTCTGCAGTGAGCTGACCGTTTAGCAATTCATTGAAGTACACTTCCCATTGCTCCAGTATTCTTTCAGGATCGGTGATCAGATTTCCCTCTCCATCCTTGCAGTATGTGCAGCGTGGTGTGTACTGCGTCATGTTTCGGACGGATTGGTAGAACTTCCGCGCCTGGTGCGGACCTCGCTCTCGGCTATTTTCTATTTCACCGCCATCTTTCCAGCCTGTCCCAAAATAAGGCGAGTCTTCTTTCCCGTCCAACTATGGAAATACTGATAAATTATAAGCATACACAAATATCCGGAGAATGAAAGCTTTTGAATGTCTTTCTTTTGGCTTCATATTTCAAAGGCATTTGAATTTTGAATAGAGTCTGGCATCACGCCCTCTAATCGAAAGTGCATGAATTTGGTGTTCTTGAATTTCTTTTTAATTGGATTAGAAATTATGAATGATCTTAGGTCTGATATTCATAAAATAAATGCTGGTGTACCCCATGGCTCCGTTTTGTTTCCGACCCTCTTTCTCATGTTCATCAATTATCTACTGTCTGAAACTTGAAATCCATGAATTCGTCAACGATTTTGAGAGCTTTTTTAACATTACTTTTAGTTGTGTCCATACTTCGAACAGACCTTAATAGGAAATTTCCTGCAGTTTTGTTTTCTAATATGCATTGTTCAAAGTTATTAGAAATTTAAAATTAACTTAGTGTTATGCTGTGGTTTTACTAGAAGAGGTTTGGATTGCAAATTTATGGTTCAATTTCTTTCGGGCTTTGAAGTAATCGCACTGAATATATACTCGTACATCAAGGTGGATCGGGGTTACTGGCATTTATGGAATCTTACAAGCGTTTATGGAATTTTATTGAAAATATTACAATTAATTGAATTTCTCTTCGTCTTCGTCGACTTTGATGTTTGCTGATTATGTCCGTTCTACTTCTTTCTAACATTTCCACACTTTAACTAACATCTTTAAACCGTAATTTCTGTTTTGAATCGCATACACAGATATTAAAATCTTCCTATATTTTCAGCACCACTTGAGTATAAACCTTCCTATAGCACCGAAAGTCGGACAGCCTTGGATTCCGAGATCAAATCGTCTCCAACCAGAAAGAAGCCCTCACCCTACAGCTATGAAAGCTCCATTAATCCCGTACAAACATCGGACGACTTTATTAGCAGTGAAGCAAAGAAGTCCCTCATTGAGCCCAGAACAATCACAAAATACGAGTCCAAGCTCGGAGACTATGATTACGGCGACGATGAAAACCAAAAAGACAGTCTCGGTGAGGGAGAAAAGCATCGCAACGGAGGAGACACTCTGTCAGGAAATGATTACTACCTCAAATCATCCAATATTGACCAATCTGCAAAAGCACTTCCCGCAGATAGTAAGCAGTTCGGAAAAAATGATGATTACCAAACCAGTCAACAATATGCCCCAGAATCAGCCAATCCCGCAACAGACTACAGCACGGACTACACCGGTTACGATGGATATGATCAGCAGCCTTACACCGGAACCGGTTATGACCAATCATACGACACCCAATATGATGGAACTCAGGCATATGAAGGAACCCCTCTCGATCAATACGACGGAAACCAACAACAATATGACACTAACCAATATGGAGAGTACGGAGCTCAAGACTATGAGCAGCCATACCAATCCCAGTACGAGTCGACACTTCCAGCTGACATCCAACCCGCATCCGAACTTGTTGAGCCAACATCAGAGCCTCCAGTCAAGTCTAGTCCGCCAATACCGACCAGTACCAGTGCAGGAATCACCCCGGTCACTGGCGCTCGCGCGACAACGGAGAGCCGCCCTCAACCGCGACCGAGCAATAGCGCTTTGGGGGCAGCAGGTGCAGGAACAACTCCATCAGGAAACAAGCTCACAGCTCCTTTGCCGCAACAGTCTTCCGCGACAGCTAAAGGATTATCAAGTGGAAGAAAAGACTAGTAGTGCCGATGAAATGATTGATCCTCTCGATCTGGAATTTTGTGTGAGTAGCCCCAGTTTATTTGAACGATCATGTGCTTCCTCAGACTCTGCGGGATCCGAGTCTACCGAAATGAGTGCATCGCCGAAAACAGCCATTCATAAAATTACTTGAATTATTTTGCAAAATAAAAAAAAAACTATGTTCGTTGGAAAGTGTAGAATTAAGACAAAACAAAACTTGTATTTATTTATATCTTAATATGTAAGTAAATATACAGAGACACCTCTAATTAATTACTATAATGACTTTAAAAATAAATCGAAAGAATTTTAAGTTATTTTATTTCTATTAAACCTTCGATCAAGTTGAATAGTGAAGTGTTTAATTTCATGCTTATAATGAAGGCAGATGTCGTTGGTTAAATTAAAAATTGAAGCCCTGAAACTGATGCTTAGAACAAATGCATTTGCCAGTCACATAATCTCAGAACTAAAGCTCAATTATGTTGTTTTATATTTTGACACTTTGTTGTGAGATCTGTCATAAGAGCCCCTTGTTGTGCCCTTAGTCACAGAGACCACACACCGTTCCCACAATTACCCAATTCCTATGAATCGCATTCAAGACACATGACATAGTTCGATTACGACCAAGTGTTCCGCATGTGTCATGCATATTGTTATACAATCATAGGAACGGCAATCGAACTATGTCAACTAAATAAAAGCAATACAATAAGGGATCATATTGCAATACTGACCCATCGTAGTGCAACTATGTCAAGTGCGACATACATATGTTGATGTTGCACTATTGTATTGTTATTTATTAAACAAACAAACTGTGTCAAGCAAATGGAAATAGAATGCGTGGTTGACCAGGAGGAAGTGACGATCTAGGCAATAGAAGAGGTAGCGTAGGAAATGATGAGTAGAAGTTCGGTCACTCTGTTTCCAAGACTAAAACGAACAAGTTGGTTTCATTCTATTTCCTTGGTTTCATTCTATTTCTAAAACACAACACCCTCGTCTTTGGGTTCCGTGATTTTAAAACCTAAAAAAAAATGATAACTGCCATAGAAGATTTTTCGAAATTAAAGAAAATATTTTTTCTCTCAAGAAATGTTTAGCAGATTTTTATATGCTAAAGCTATGAATCACAACATAAAATAATAAATGTTAATAAAAGAGAGCCAAGTTCTCTAATGTACAAAAACCCTGTTAGTAACAAGTCAGCCGTGAAAAGTAGTGATATCCTCCAATTTCTAAGTTTATGAAGTGTAGTATAAAATTGCTAAAGTAGAGTCATATCGAAACAACTCAAAATTATGACGAAAAATTTTGATATTATTATTACTGGCTAAAGTTTGAGGAGCTCATTTTTTCAAGTTTTCATAACCTTTTAAATTTTCATTGGTTCGTTCTTTATAAAACGACGAAAGTGAAGCTCTACAGCAATGCGTTATCAAATTTCGTATGACCCAAATCAAACCATATCAACCAAGGCGACATTTTGTTTCGGTAGCGGATGCCAAGACCGACATTCTGCAGAAGGATTTAAAGTTAAGGTTGACGTGAACTGGCTAGACATTTTTTTCAGGGTTTCCAAATAAACTACTAGCGATCCTCTACTATTGTTGCGAACAGAGCTTTTGTGGTTATTCTATTATGTATCAACACACAAGAATATTAAATATATCATATAATAAAACGGCAAACATGTTTTTTGTGGTACACTTTTCTCCAAAAGTATTTAACCGATTTCTATAAATTTTATATGGTTGGAAAGCCACAGTTACGGAGATGTGCAGAATATACTTGAGACACGCATTTACACACTGTGGGTCATTTTTGTTTTTGCACTGTCGAACACTTTGCATATTACATAAAATAAAATTTAATTTAATAAATTTGCTTGAAAACACTGCCAATAATATAAATAATAAATAATAAATAATAAATAAATTGGCACTCGAATTTCGAGAGCTGGGTCGGCTAGTTTAAATAAAACTATTATTTTTATTTTTGATTATATATTTTTGGTTTTTATAATGTTGATTGTTCGAAGTTTTAAATAATAATGATAATTTGAAAAGTAATGAAAAAATAATAAACGTTAATGTAAGCTTATTTAAATGAAAGTATTTTTAAGTTAGGTGTTTTGATATACAGTGACTGTGGTCGCCACACTATTCTCCCCTTAAGAGGTTTCAATAAGAAACTTATAACTTGAAATTAACTTGTTTTGGCTTTCTTGAATAGGTCCGTTGTGGCTTATCCATCGATGAGCCCCACATATGGGCAGGTAATTGTTGAGTTGCATTTTCATCAGAAATTGTTTCAGGAATGTCAACATCATTCTTGGTTGCATAAGCTGGTTTCAATCTACTGACAGAAATATTTTTTTCATGACCGTTTATGTCGAGTTTGTAAACAATGTCAGATACTCTTTCTAAAATTTTAACATGATCACATCGAAGAAAAACATGTGTGCATGTATTTAAATTCTTCAATACGAAAATTTTGCTTTTTGTATGATGAGCAGTTGGAGTAGGTCTCAATCCACGCATAAATTCTCTGTGCTTTTCAACAAATATTTGTGGATTTCCGGGAACATCAAAACTTGCCAGAAACTCACCAGGAATTCTTAGATTTGTTCCGTATAATATCTCTGCTGGTGTCGATTGAATATCTTCCTTAAAACTGGTGCGAAGTCCAAGAAGAACTGTAGAAAGAATGTCTGGCCAAGGTTTAGGTGAACACATTAAAGCAGCTTTAAGAGTTCTATGCCACCTTTCGACTATCCCATTTGCTTGAGGATGATATGGCGTGGTCCTGTTTTTGTGAGCTCCAACTAGACTTGCCGAAAACAATCCGGCCTCAAATTGAGATCCTTGATCCGAAGTAATTGTTGTTGGTGTTCCATAGTGTGCAACCCAGTTGTCCCAGAAAGCTGTCACAATTGTCTCAGCACTAATGTCTTTAAGAGGAACTGCTACTGGCCATCTGGAGAAACGATCGATGATTGTCAGACAATATTATTTAAATCCTTTATAATCAGGTAACATGATAATGTCCAGATGAATGTGGTCAAATCTGTTGTCAGGAATTTTGATATGCTCTGCTCGCAATTTGTTGTGTCTTTGGACTTTTGGCAGGCTAAACACTCTCGAGACCATTTTAAAGCATCTTTTCTTATGCCAGGCCAGGTGAATTTTTCTCTAAGGCATTTTGAAGTACATCTACCGCTGGGATGAGAAAGATTGTGAACGATGTTAAAAGCTGTAATTCTAAGTGATTTTGGTATGTATGGCCGAATGGTTCCTGTTGATACATCACAGTAAATTTTGACATCATTTTTAACAGTAATTTCTTGAATTTTAAGCAACCTCGAATTTTGAATCATTTCCTTCAACTCTTCATCATCTGCTTGTTCTTGTTGAATAGTTTCTGGGTCCAGGGCTGTTGGCATATTGATTGTATTAATGCGAGATAATGCATCTGCCACGAAGTTTTCTTCTCCCTTCACATAAACAATTTGGGTTGAAAATTGAGAAATGAAATCAAGTTGTCTCAGTTGTCGGTCGGAAGCTTTTTCTAATTTTTGGCTGAATGCTCTTGTCAGTGGTTTGTGGTCGGTTTTGATGACAAAATCACGAATTTCTAATAAATGTTTGAAGTACTTGAGTCCAGCGAAAATAGCAAGAAGTTCACGATCGTAGGTACTATACCTTTTTTCCGAGTCCGAAAGTTTCCTTGAGAAAAATCCAATTGGTTTCCACATATCATCTTCAAATTGCTCAAGAGATGCACCTATTGCAACATTGGATGCATCAGTTGTAAGAGTGATTGGCGCTGTTGGTGATGGAAATGCCATTAATGTTACTTCGGCAAGGATGCGTTTACATTCATCAAATGCTGTGTTGGCTTCTTGTATCCATTCGATTTTAGTTTTGTCGTTCTTTTTAGAATCCTTCAAGTAATTATACAGTGGTATCATTATGCTTGCTGCATTTGGTATACTTCTCCTATAATAATTGATCATACCCAAAAATCTGCGGAGTTCCATGACTGTTTGAGGTTTCGGGTAGTTAAGGATTTGTTGAAGACGTTCTTTTATATGTAGGTTCAAATCCAGACTCTTTTAAGCTGTAGCCTAAGAAATCGACTTCTTTTTTGCCAAACTTGCACTTGCTGACATTGATGGATAAAGCATTTCTCTTCAATCGGTCGAAAACTTTCCGTAAATGATTTTGGTGTTCTTCTTCGTTAGTAGACATGACTAAAATGTCATCTATGTAGACAAACACAAAATTTAGATCACGAAAAATTGAGTCGACATATCTCTGGAACGTTTGACTTGCATTTCGCAAACCAAATGGCATCACAAGGTACTCGTATAACCCCCATGGAGTAATGATTGCGGTTTTTTTTATATCTTCCTCATTCATTGGTATTTGATGATACGCTTTTTCTAGATCAATGGTGGAAAATATTGACTTACCATGTAGAAGTGGAAACACATCCGTTATCATTGGAGGAGGATATTTGTCAGGAACAGTTGCCGCATTTAGCTTTCTATAGTCTCCACAAAGTCGCCAGGAACCATTTTTTTCCGTACCATGTGGATTGGGCTGGAATAAGGACTACTTGATGGTCTGATTACTCCTCGATCTAGTAGGGCCATTATTTCTTCTTTTCCTACTTTTGCTTTTTCGCCGGCTAATTTGCGGCACTTTTCAGCAATTGGTGGTCCAGAGTTAGTGATGTGATGGGAATAATCGGCGTTAATTTTCTTTGTATTAATTGTTAAAGGCTTCGTTATTTCAACATATTGTTCCAATAACGCTGAGTATGGCATAGTGGAATTGATTGTCGAAATGCTATATGTTGAGGTTTCATACATGCCTCCGTTTTTAGTAATTTTGGTTGTTGCATCAATAAGGCGTTGGTTCTTCAAGTCAATCAAAAGCTCGTAATTAGTGAGAAAATCGGCCCCGATTATAGCAGAATGTACATCCGCAATGATGAAGGGCCATTTAAAAGCTCGACGAAGTCCTAATGAAACTGTGATGATTTGAGATCCAAACGTTTTGATTTCGGTTTGATTTGTAGCAAAAAGTTTTAAATCAGTCACATCTAATGGCTTCTGCGCATTGGATTTTGGAATGACCGAAACTGCTGATCCAGAGTCAATGAGATATTTTGTATTTGTTAATTTGTCGAAGATATTTAGACGGCTTTCCTTGATTTGGATAGGGCTGGTTTTGGAATCGATATTGATATTACTGTCGTCAACCGATTCGACTGGCGACAGCATCTTCAGTTTTCCGAATATTTGATATTGTCCGGCTTCCAGGAACATGGTTTACTGCATTTGAAAGAGTTGTTTCCAAACCTCCTGTGAAAATAGCATATATTATTTGGATTGCTAATATTATCGTTGGTGTTATGTTTTGAGTTTGATCTTTCTCTTGAACGGGATGAGTTACGGGATCTTGATCTGGAAAAACGGATGTCCTTTTGAATTCTGTTGACCTTTTCTGCCAAATCTTGAATAGCCTTGCTCATTATTTCGATTTCCTTATTGAAGTTGGTTGAAACTGCTTGGATATTTGGATTATCTGGTCTTGGTTGGTCTGAAATTGTATAGACTGATGAATTTTCATTAATGCTGAAGATTTTATCAGCCATTTCAGCCAAATCATCTAGGCTGGTCGTCTCTGGTAAAATTGTCAGCAAAACTCTACATTGATGCGGAATTTGTTCGAAGAAAAATGTCCTTAAAAGAGTTGTGTTGCATTGGTTTGAAGCAAGACTTTTAATGTGGGCAAGAATTTCACTTGGCTTTTTACCTATTACATCTTCACCACGAAAGAGACGTCTGAGTTTTGTTTCAACAGTTTCAGCGTAGCTCTTGATTAGTCTGTATTCAAATTCCTCATATTTCTTCTTGATGTTAGTGTCTAGTGCCAAATCTGCTACCATCTTCAAAACGTCAACCTCCATGTTAACTAATATTTGCGAAAACTTTTGTTCATCGTCTTCAATGTTAGCTAATTTGAATGCTGCTGCAACCTGGGTTAACCAAATTTGCGGCTGAGATTTGTCAAAATATGGCAATTTGACATGAACATTGGGATGTTTGAAAACATCTTGATCATTATGGAATTTCTGTTGGTTTATTAGTTTTAAACGCGAAATTTCTTCTTGAAGTTGGTTGACCTGGGAATTGTTTTCATCATCCGGGTTTTGTTTGTCTTTTTCCAAAATGGTCTTGATAAATTTTGATATATTATTGTATTGGTCATCAATGGAATCTCGCTCTGTGTCTGCACCTTGATACAATTCTGAATTTTCACTGAACTCAATTTGTTTTGCATCGATTTGATCTTGTATTTCGTTGAATTGCCTATAAAGATTATCAAGTGAATTTAATTTGGACTTGGCTTGGAGAGCATTTCTATTTTGAATGTTTAAATAATTGGAAATTTTTGTAATTAATCCTTTTATTGAGGTTCTGCGTTGTATAAGCTTCTGAAGATCGTCTGCCATAATTTTAAAACTCTTCTTTTATGTTCTCAGGCTAGATAGATGCAATTTCAATTTTTTTTTTTTTTTGAAAATTTGTGATTTATCGTTTGATTAATCACGTCGGGGTCACCAATTTTGTGGTTGTTCTATTATGTATCAACACACAAGAATATTAAATATATTTAAATAAAACTATTATTTTTATTTTTGATTATATATTTTTGGTTTTTATAATGTTGATTGTTCGAAGTTTTAAATAATAATGATAATTTGAAAAGTAATGAAAAAATAATAAACGTTAATGTAAGCTTATTTAAATGAAAGTATTTTTAAGTTAGGTGTTTTGATATACAGTGACTGTGGTCGCCACACTTTATACTCCTACAGCGCCATCTGTTGGAAAATTGCATATCTACTATGGCTCTTTTGCGCGACAAATTCAATGGTGGCGATGTCTATTGGCCGCCAAAATCATGTGATTTGACACCGTTGGACTTCTTTCTTTGGGGTTATTTGAAAGAAAAGGTGTACGTCGATAAGCCAGCAACAATTCAAGAGCTAAAGGATGAGATAATTCGGCACATTAGCGGCATAGATTCCAATTATGCCTCAGCGTCATCGAAAATTTGGACCATCGGATGGAGGTGTGCTGCCGAGGTCGCGGCGGCCATTTGGCCGATATTTTGTTCCATACATAATTAATATTATCATAATAAAAAGAAATAATTTGCTAAATAATTTGTGTTTTATTCAAAATCAACATCGACCCTTAAAATTTAACCACCCTTTAAGACCGATATAACCTGCGTGTTCAAAGTGTCCTCTTTAGTTTCGTATGCATGCTAGAGCCCGTTTTTGGATTTCACTGCCTAGTACCTAGTACCATATATCGTTAAAACTCTTATTTTATTTATTGAAAACAGGAAATAATATTAAAAAAAAAAATCTGTTTCCGCCCGGGATCGAACCGGGGGCCTTCCGCGTGTTAGGCGGATGTGATAACCACTACACCACGGAAACACATAAAATTATTGTGCTAATATAACTTTTTATTCAACTTTGTGTAACTTTTGAAATACATACTCGTATACACTTGCAATAACAAAATTATAAATAAGTCTTAATAAAATACTTATCTTTTGTTTTGGCTTAACTTTTAAATTAATTTAGGCACATGCAGTGTAAGAAAATACCAAAGGTTTTAAAGCCCGAGATGCCTACGAATATAGCTAAAGCTAAAACCCAGTAGACTTAAGATGTTTTCTTTATTTTTAAGTTTAAGTCAAAATGACCAAAGTTATTAACGAGGCAGACGATTCACGACTTACCAAGGTGCTCGTCAGGAAGGCACTTAGAACAAAAACAATGTTTTACAAGTACTGGGGAAATGTCGCAGCTAAATATAACATCCTGCTAGATATTGCAGAAAATAATATTTCAGAGTGAAGAAAGTTACATAACCCGAAAATTCGTTCTTGATGTGAAACAACGAATAAAAAAGGTTAGTATTTCTACTAAGAAAAAAAATCCAAAATAAGCTCCCTACCATTAGTACAGACAGAGAAATTGACCTTAACATGGGTCAGGGTACACCAAAGTTAGCCTTTTTTTAAATCGTCAAAAAAATGATATCAAAGTTGAAAATCAGACTTTACTGTAGAACATTTTTTTTCTTAGAATACGACCAAGAATCATATCCCAAAGTATGGCACACGAATTACCGGACACTTTGTACATTTGTAAAAATACCAGTACCTACTCCCCTTATTATTTTATTTACTTGTTATTTAAATTTTGATAAAAAAAAAAAAAAACAAAAATAAAATGTTAAATTTGCTGTCATATCTCGGCAGACGGTTCTAAATTTAAACAATTACAATTGCAAATTTAAAAAATTATTTAATAAAGCACAAAATAATAAAAAAAACGAAAAAAATGAGGTTTGCTTTTTTTTTGATAAATATGTCAAAGGATTCAATTTCAAAATGAGTACATTAAAATATTTATATCAGCACTTTATATCCTGATCTTCGGAACGTGTCATTATTATTAAATCAAAATATGTACCTACAATTTAAGCAAAATGTATTTCCTTGTTTTTTTTTAAATAACACAAATGTCATTGCAACAACTGTCTTTTTGACAGCGAATGTAGTGGATTTTGTAATAGAGCGCTGTTTAGTAAAACGTGTGTTAAACTTGGTTATTGGTAAAAACGAAAATTAACTCGTCCTTAAGGTTTAAACTGATGTTTACATAAACGCCTGTTAGGGATTAATTATTGGTAAGGTCGTTTATGTTAGCTGAAATTCCTTGGCCTGAGTGATCAAAGCACATACAATACAATGCAGATTTATTCTTAAGTTTTCTATTAGTCCAGTCATTTTAGGCATTTTAAACCCCAATCTGCGGAAAAATTCCTAGTGAGCTGAATTTTTGTATACACCTTTATTACGGCATTGTAATGAAGATGTGAAAAATCGACATTGATATCGTGCCGGCTAAAAAAGTTATAAGGGTCAAAAGGTCACGAAAATCAGTTTTTCGCAAATATCTCGCGATCTATTGCTCAGAGGTCAATAAAGGTCATTATAAAAATTGTTTGTCGTGAAATTGTCTACAAGAAATGTCTCTTGCATTTTTCTGTAAAATTAACCGTTTTTCAAGTAGAGAAAACGACTAGAATGCACTCACATACGGTATTGTATACCGTACGGCGTATATCAAGGCGTAAACTCTATTGCTTTTTTTATTCATCTTTGTAAGCGTGTTGTTAGTAAAATCTACTACATACACAGACATATAGCACTAGTAATACTAACTAGTATAGACAGGACATTTCGTGCCCGTGAATGCCTCAAAAAATGACTTAAATACGGCAAAAGTCCTAAAAATAGCATTTTATCATAAAACCTAAAATGCTAACTTGGTAGATAGAATACCTCTCATCAGTGTGGCCAATTCATAATTTGAGTTTATGCTAAATTCGGCTATTTAGCATGATTTTTTGTGTACTAAATATGCTAAAAATCATGCTAAATATTTTTTTTTAGCCGGAAACCTGCCAAAAACTTTGCATTTTAAAAATAATTCACTCTGGTTAAAACTAAAATATAAATATCAAATCATTAAAAAAAAAAGAAAAATGTTGAGCCCCATTCAAAAGCCTCTTCAAAAATATCACGCATATTTTCTTCTTCTTCCTGGGTAACATAAAATTTTGATGCTCCAACCTGTTCATTGACTTTATTAGGAACAGCGAAATTATCACAACATGTTTCAGATAAATTATCCCTAATAAGAAGAATGCTATTCAGCATATTTTTTTTGCATCCTGTTTCGCCGCTGGTCTTTGACGAGATTAATGAAACTAAAAACTCTTTCAACAGCAGCATTGGTAAGACCATAGGTAAGACCATATATGAAATGACAAAGTTTGAGAGGTCTTTATATGGATTTTCATTAGAAGCGTCAGTAAATTTATTTACCTACTTCACACCAAAATTCCACAGTGTTTTCCACATTTTCCCAAGCATTTAAATGTAAATTATTCCACTGTGTTTCTATTTTAGATATAAGCTTGGAATTAATTTGTCTACTTTTAAAAAAATCTGTTAACGGTGGCTTGTGTATTCTCAAACACTTTTGAAACGAAAAAAATTCATTTTCTGTAAAATTCTCAGATTTTCTGGTGTCCTTTTTTGAAGCTCTTTGATAAGCTTCAAAATAAAGTTTTTACAGTTTTTTCTAAATTCATTTTCATCCTCGCATGTTATTAAATCTTGTAACTTGAATTCTTGTAACTTTTCTTCACACTGAAAGCCGAAGTAAGAATTGGGTAATAGTTTGTCGATAGTTATATCTACTTTTAATTCATCTTCAGAAAACACAGCTATCTTTTTAATTAGAGATAAAATGAGGCGAGATAAATCGTTAAAAGCTTTCCCATAGAAGGTGGTTCGTCAAGGAATATATGTTAGTTTGCTAAATTCGTTAAAACTTAAAAGTGGTTCCGTTCAACAACACCTACAATAAATATTACATTGAAGTCGGCACACACTTTCGTAGGTTTTGTTTGAGCTTTTTATAAATTCAATTTTTGCATGGTTCGTGTAAATTTCTGCTAAATTTTCATGCTAAGACCAGATTTAATGCTAAAAAATATGCCGGCATGATTTGGAAAAAAAAAATGCTAAAAAACAATTTTTCCTGCTAGATTTAGCAGGAAAAATGCTAAATTGGCCACACTGCCTCTCATAACAAAAATAGAGGACAGGTAAATAACGGGTGATTTTTTTGAGGTTAGGATTTTCATGCATTAGTATTTGACAGATCACGCGGGATTTCAGACATGGTGTCAAAGAGAAAGATGCTCAGTATGCTTTGACATTTCATCATGAATAGACTTACTAACGAGCAACGCTTGCAAATCATTGAATTTTATTACCAAAATCAGTGTTCGGTTCGAAATGTGTTTCGCGCTTTACGTCCGATTTATGGTCTACATAATCGACCAAGTGAGCAAACAATTAATGCGATTGTGACCAAGTTTCGCACTCAGTTTACTTTATTGGACATTAAACCAACCACACGAATGCGTACAGTGCGTACAGAAGAGAATATTGCGTCTGTTTCTGAGAGTGTTGCTGAAGACCGTGAAATGTCGATTCGTCGCTGTTCGCAGCAATTGGGTTTGTGTTATTCGACCACATGGAAGATTTTACGCAAAGATCTTGGTGTAAAACCGTATAAAATACAGCTCGTGCAAGAACTGAAGCCGAACGATCTGCCACAACGTCGAATTTTCAGTGAATGGGCCCTAGAAAAGTTGGCAGAAAATCCGCTTTTTTATCGACAAATTTTGTTCAGCGGTGAGGCTCATTTCTGGTTGAATGGCTACGTAAATAAGCAAAATTGCCGCATTTGGAGTGAAGAGCAACCAGAAGCCGTTCAAGAACTGCCCATGCATCCCGAAAAATGCACTGTTTGGTGTGGTTTGTACGCTGGTGGAATCATTGGACCGTATTTTTTCAAAGATGCTGTTGGACGCAACGTTACGGTGAATGGCGATCGCTATCGTTCAATGCTAACAAACTTTTTGTTGCCAAAAATGGAAGAACTGAACTTGGTTGACATGTGGTTTCAACAAGATGGCGCTACATGCCACACAGCTCGCGATTCTATGGCCATTTTGAGGGAAAACTTCGGAGAACAATTCATCTCAAGGAATGGACCGGTAAGTTGGCCACCAAGATCATGCGATTTGACGCCTTTAGATTTTTTTTTGTGGGGCTACGTCAAGTCTAAAGTCTACACAAATAAGCCAGCAACTATTCCAGCTTTGGAAGACAACATTTCCGAAGAAATTCGGGCTATTCCGGCCGAAATGCTCGAAAAAGTTACCCAAAATTGGACTTTCCGAATGGACCACCTAAGACGCAGCCGCGGTCAACATTTAAATGAAATTATCTTCAAAAAGTAAATGTCATGGACCAATCTAACGTTTCAAATAAAGAATCGATGAGATTTTATGCGTTTTTTTTTTTAAAAAAGTTCTCAAGCTCTTAAAAAATCACCCGTTAGGTATAGGAACATGTGTTCAAGTAAAAGGATAATACTTTTCAACTCTAAAAGTCACCAGATGTAGATGGTATCTTCCCAGCTTTCTTGTAGAAGGGAAAAGAAAACCTTATGTCCTATCTCACTAATATTCTTCGTAGTAGCATTGCGTTTGGGTATATACCAAGTATATGGAGAACAGGAAAACTAATATTTATTTCCAAAATATAGAAAAAAGATACAATATTAGATGCGTTCTTAGACATAGAGGGAGCCTTCGATAACACATCCCACGAGGCTGTAGGTACAACTTTTGTTAGGAAATGCGTACCCATCACCATAACTAGATGGAAATGTTAGGCACTAAAAATACTGTCACAAAAAGGACAAAATGTAAAAAAAAGTAATCACAACAAGAGGCTGTCCTCAGGGTGGTGTATTATCACCCTTGTTGAAGAGTCTTGTAGTGGATGAATTGTTAGAAAATCTTACCTCCCAAGGTATATTCTCCATTGGATTTGTTGATGATGTTGCTATCATAGCCGTAGGTAATTCAAAGAGGACTAACAATTACACAGAAATGGTGTCTATCTTTAGGATTATCAATAAACCCCTCCAAGACGACAATCATACCATTTACAAGGAATAACTTCTGCCACATATGAAACCTATCCATCTAGCTGGTGAATTAATTGAAACGTAGAGAGGGGTAAAATATCTAGGAATTCTACCAGATAGTAGACTCCTTTTGAACAAACACTTAAAAGCTATAGTCGGGAAAACCACAAAAGCCCTAATGATTTGCAAGAGACTTGCAGGCAAGTCATGCAGATGCAAACCGAACATCCTTAGCTGGATAAACACTATGATGGTAAGGCCAATCATTACATATGGGGCGGTTGCATGGCACAAGAGAACCGAATTATCAAGAACAAGGAAAGCTCTAGAAAAAGTCTAAGGGCTCGCGTGTATCTGTATTACAGGAGCAATGAGAACCTGCCCTACCGCAGCTATAGAGGTTCTCCTCTATCTATCCCCTCTACACGAGGCCATCAGAAGTGCGGCAATGGGAGTTATCTTGAGGTCCTCGAAACAAATATCATCAAGTGGCACACTGATGGATCGAGTTCTAAGCAGAATAGTTTCAGATTTCTGAAACTGACTTCCATATCATCGCAATATCACTGAATCTTGTTGAAGTCACAGTGCAAAAGAATTCTGATGACCTCGACTTTGGGAGCTGTTCTGTACACTATTAGGTCGACGCACGGCATACATAATTGCCCGAGTTAGACTACCTATTAGATCGCTGGTGTAAATGCTGAATAGAATCAGCGAGTTAACCGCTCACATCTGAGATCTGAAGACCATTTTTAATATCGAAGATTGCGGTATGCAATTGTTAATGACGCAGAAACTGAAGATATCGACAATGAATGATAAAAAAAAATTATGTACTAAAGTTAATTCAGCTCACTAGGAATTTTTCCGCAGATAAAACCTAAAATGACTGAACTATATAGAAATATTTTCTTAAGGAATTTACTCCTATATGTATACTTACAGAGTTATTGCTCCAAGAAATATGTGTTCTTTCAGTGATTGCCTCTTAAGCATATGCAAATAAAGATAAATAAAGCATACTTTTAGAAAATTTATTTCTCAAATGAATGAATTCTAAAAAACGACATTTTTAGAATTTAAATAAATGTAAAAAAAACATTGCTCTTAATATAGAATTAGCTTCAAAAGCATCGAATTATTTTTTTAAATAGTTAAAATAACTCAATTAATAGTTTGAACTAAAAAAGAATACCATCAAAATGTTTAAAACATTTTTTAAAAAATATTTTGGTACAGGTTTTAAAATATTAAAATTTTTATTTTTTGTTTTATTCAATTATGTAATATTTGTTTTTTTACAATTTTGATATCCAACATTATGGGAATTCTAAGAACCTGCTGTAAAAGAAAATTTAATTTAAATTTGTGTCGATAGTGATAATATGGTAAATTTTAAACATTGTCCTTTTATGGTTGATTTACATTGATCTTCATCTGCAAATCTGAAGAAAAGAGAAGAGGTTGAGATAGTTTATATACATCTAAATATGGACGTGTTAAAGATAACACAGCTGGAAACGCTTTTTTGATTGTTATAATTTACCTTAATGTTCTTTAAAACTGTCAGTAGGTTACATAATTTGTAATATTTTGTCAAAATGTTTTGTTTTTAACTATTGATTGGACATTATTTCTTAAATTTCAATGGTATTCTGCGACTAGAATTTCCTCCAATGGACGTTAAATTAAAATACTATGTGCAGCGTAAGGAGGAAGATCACATGTGTCTTTATTGTAATGAACGGCACCCATGAAGTCTTGCTGAGCTGCAAGTAAAATAGATAAAATAGTAAATTATATTATTATTATGTAAAAATTCACAAAATTTCATTTAGTTTAAGCTAGGTAATTGTTAAATCAAAATTTCCGAAAAATGGTCATTAATAGTACCTCCCTTGGAACCATTTTTTTTTTTTTAATACAATCAACAAGATTATAATTTTTTAACATTAAAATAACGATACTCACCATACAAAATGGTTTTCGAAAATCTTTTTTTTTTTTTTGAAAACAGCGCCTAAAAATTTAATAAATTTTTTTTCTTTCAATTAATTCTTATGATCTATAATTTAATAAACAAAAATTTAGAGACTAAGGTATAACTGCCAGTACCTACCATAGAACCATTTTTTTTTTTTCAAATTTTGAATTTCTTATTATCGGCTTAACAAATTTTAATGAAATTATTAATAGGGATGCTTCTAGAAATTTTGAGAAACATTATATTTCAAAACTTAAAATATTGAATTTTTGAAAAAAAAAACATATTTTTTTGGAAAATTCGATATCTCAACAACGGTTCAATATTTTTTTTTGAAATTTAATTTTTATTCGTACAGTTAAAGAACTAAGTACTCGTACAAATGATCATGCGATAATTTTAGGAGATTTCAATGTTGGAGCTATAAGCAGGAAATTAGACTTGGATGACAAATTTTTAGTTATTTAATGTCCATACTGATATAGAAACGTCAGTCATAGATTTTTTCAGTCAATTTAATCTTATACAAGTTGATAACTTTTCTAATAATCTGAATAGTATGTATATTAGATTTAATTTTCGTGGATAAAGAGTTTGAAGCTTATATTAAAAATACAAATTTTCTTGTTATCAAAAACTCAATCGATCATATTTGTTTTATTGTAGAGTGTAAATTTTTTACTTATATTAAGAATCAACTGATGTACCAGAATTTTATTTTGATTATAAGCGTGCAAATTTTGAGGCAATTAATAACTTTTTGTTTTCAATTCCGTCGGATGATACATTAAACAATTCACGTCTTAATCATGCGTTTAAAAAATTTGCAATGTATCTAGATGATACTTTTGAAATTTATAATCCGAAAAGAATATTTAAGCCCAGTACCAATCCGCCTTGGTTTAATAAACAATTATTAAATCTGAAAAATAGAAAAAATAAAGCGTATATAAAGTTTACAATACAAAGATAATTTTGACCTTAAGCAGCAAAACATTCTGTGCCATCGTGAATATGACTGCCTAAACAACTTTTTGTTTAATACTTTTACTCTCACAGCTGAGTCTTAAATTAAAACAGATTGTAAATATTTTTGGAAATTTATTAATATGAAGAGAAAATCTACAGGACTTCCAAACTGTATGAAATTTTCTGATAACTTATTCAGTGATATATTCATATAATATGCGAATTTTTCGCTGATTAATTTAAATCAAAGGGCACGGTAGTGCCCAACCAAGTGTACCAGAATACCCTTTTTACAGGAACAAACTCAGGCGATTTTTGACCCTTCCCTATTTTCAGTACCAATGAAGTCAGAAACTTAAAATTCCGAATATTTGCTAAGCTAGTCAGGCACAGGCGCCTCACCAAATTTCTATTTTCTAGCATAAGCGGTTCCTGAGATATAAGGCCTCAAAAATCACAAAAACCGTAACTGACTGACTGACTGACTGACAGATCATCAAAATTATGGAGCACTTCCCGACATCGTAGAATCTTGTAATTTTGCACAACGGTAGGTCTTGTCATGCGAGCAGAGGAACAAATCGAAAGAAAATTTGAGGTTTTCTATTCAGGGGGCGTGGTATCCGCCTACTTTATGAGAAAATGTTTAATTTATATGGAGCACTTTCGATTGTTGTAGAATGATGAAATTTGGTAGAGCGGTATAGCTTAATGTACATTCAAAGCGAAAAATAGAAAATCTAAGATTTTTCATTCGAAATGTCTTTTTATTGTCATTTTGAAACTACACACATGCATCTTGAAAGTTCATGACTTTTCTTAGAGCTAGAGTGCTCGATTTGGTACTCTTCGTTAATTTAACATGAATCAAAAAAGAAAACATTTGCATACCTGAAAAAATTATGAGTTTACATAAAAAAAACTCTTAATTGTGATCTGAACTATAATCAAACCACTAATTAGACTATTAATTGCTGGGCTACCTTCATTTAAGAAAAGGAGTTAAAATTGCAACAAAAACATTATCGCATCCTCAACAATTATTACTTTTTTATTACTTTGAGCGGATGTAGTTACAAGTATTTATAATTAAGACAGGTATGTTAGTGTTGCCAGGACAAGAAGAAATAATTGAAGCGCAAATCAAAACAACAAATAACAAAAAGAAAATATACCGAAAGAAATAGGAAGCTATAAGCTAAGTTGATTTTAGTAGGTAGAGTCCACCCTTCTATCTTTCTGTATCTTTCGAGATTTTGACATGGCAAAATATTAAAATCTTTACAAAATGAAGTGAGATCAGACCAAAAACATAAATGTTAAAAAAAGAGCCAAGTTCTTCTATACAAAAACCTTTGTGTAACAAGTCAGCCGTGAAAAGTACTGAGATCTAAAAGTACGCCAAGTTCTTACTTCATGAAGGTTTAATACCGAATATTTAAAGTAGAATAATATAGAAACAGCTACAATGTAATAGAGAAATTTTATTATTTAATGATTACTGACTAAAATTTAATGGGCTTACTTGGAAAGTTTTTTGTATGCCCAATTCGAAAGGTTTTAAAAACTTGACCAGTGAACCCATCAAAGTTTAGTTAGTAATCATTAAATAATAAAATTTCTTTATTAAGCCCCTTTTAGACGATCAGTTGCTCCTTCAGTTATCAGTTCAGTTGTCAGTTCAGTTAAAAAAGGCAGTGTATTTAGACGTCAGTCCGGTGTTCAGTTGAGCTTGTATGCTGCTTCTCTTTTAACTGAATTGTGATAAAAAAGGGTCACTTTTCTTCCACAAAAATGGACACGCGCGATAAATTTCAATGAAATCTACCAAACTATCATTCTGTTTCGACATATTGAAAAAAAAACAGGAACTAGAATGACGACTGAACTGACAACTGAACTGAAAAGTATTTACACATCAGTTTAACTGATAACTGAACTGAAAATTTATGGGAATTTGATCAGTTTCAGTTTAATTTTCAGTTAAACGCTTCAGTTTTTGCATTTAGACATCAGCTTAACTGAAAGCTTAACTGATAGCTCAACTGAAACTGAAATGATCGTCTAAAATGGGCTTTACATTGTAGCTGTTTCAATATTATTCTACTTTAAATATTCAGTATTAAACCTTCATGAAGTAAGAACTTGGCGTACTTTTAGATCTCAGTACTTTTCAAGGCTGACTTGTTACACAAAGTTTTTTGTATAGAAGAACTTGTTTTTTTTTTTAACATTTATGTTTTTGGTCTGACTGGTTTATCCGCCTTCTTCTTCCTGTGAACCTTCCCTTTTCACACCATCTAAAACTTTTGATGATTGAAGTATAGTGTTAAGATTTTCTGATGTTTTCCAAGCTTTGAATAGTCCCCTATTGCCCCTATTTCTCTAAAAATATGTGCTGCTTCTCTTGCTTCGCCGCTTATTATGATTTTCAATAAATCTCCACAAACAGGCCAGTTCTTGGACCATTGGAAGATATCCTTTATAACTCCAATTCATAAATCGGGATCGAAGCAAAATGTTATCAATTACAGACCAATATGCAAATTATCAGTTGTCCCAAAATGTAACGCAATAGTACCATATGTATATAAAATAAAATGCACGACTGGGTCGCACGAACTTGTTCCTATGTAATAAACTAGGAATTTTAAAAACGAATGTTATTAAAGAAAACTGTTCATAAGGATAAAACTAATTTTTTAAATTCTTTTATTAGTAAGAGGCAAAAACCGAATGCTATGTAAACATGAATTTATGCAAGAACAAAAATTAGGTACTATAAGGCAAGTTATGCATTCGTAAAAAAAAAATCGAACTCGTGATTTTGATCAAAGTTGACATTACGATGATAGCGAAGACTAAAAAAGTGGGTCTCGCAATTCTGTGTGTCTGTCTGTCGGTTGGACTACAGCCTAAACCGCTCGGCCGATTTTCTTTAAACTTGGTAGATATCATTTTTAATTTTTCCCCCCACACGTTTTTTCGGTTTTTAAAACCAAAAATAACGGTTCCAGCCATACGAATTTTTTTCAAAGTTTTATAAATATTTTTTTTTCGACAGATTTAAAAAATAAAAACACAAAAAAATTTCAGTTAGTTAAAGCTAGGTAATAGTTGAAAAAAATTTTTCAGAAAAATTGTTATTGAAATTTAAAAAAATGGTTTTCAAAAATCGTATTTTTCTAGAATTTTGATAAAATGTTTTATCTTCAAATAATTTTTGATCTTTAATTTAATAAAAAAAATTGAAATCAAGATATTACAGCTTGAACCTACCATAGAACCATTTTTTCGAATTTTGAATTTCTCATTATCCACATAACGGATCTTAATCAAATTTTTTATAGAGAAGCTTCTGTAAAGATGTAGGTAAATATGGAGGTCATTTAGCGTTTCATGGAATTTATTTTTGTCAAATTCGCCTTTATCATTTTGAAAGTATTTGGTATTTTTAATATGGTTTTTTATAGACTCTTCTCCAACTGTCAACTCCTGGCAAGATCGCCATGTAAAGATGGTTGAGGGTCGGGGTGTCCTACCGAAATACTTTAGAGATCTAGAATCAAATCGCTTAGCAACGAATGCTTCAGCTCGGACCTCTGGCAAAACTGCACTCGAGGTTTTGACCTACAAATCAAAGTATTCAAAGTATTTTCCCTTTTTCCTTTCAGCTCGCAAGCTCCTCAAGAATAAAAAAGAAAAGACCTTCTGTTTTGATGTCTAAGGCGAAGACAAATTTATTTTGAAAATATTGTTCCTATTTATACTTACAAATTGGTTATCGGAATCGATCCATACTTCGATTTTCAACCTCACAAATAATCGATATTAAAATCATCACAATTCGTACGTATGGGCTAAGGGTGAACGACCAGCTATCTTAAGTGGCACAAATCGTTCGGCTACAATGCTTAGTTGACATATTTTGTCAACCTAAACAAATGACCGTTGATCGCACACCATCAACCCATTCACATAATACCATGCACTTTGTATATTTATGCCGTTCGTGCCATTAGGGAAATATGATACTGTTTTTTTTTGGTTGGTCATCGACAACGAGTCGGATATGTTTATTTCATGTATATCTTTTATTACCCTGGCGTAGAAGGCAAATTAATACATTGCATTGGATTTTGATCGTTATGTTTGGCTTAAGGCAATGCATTTCATATTGTGGGAATTGAGTGTCAAATATCGAAGCATGGTTCTGTATGGAAAAGATAATTAAGTGGTCGCTAGTGCGATTCCTTCACACTTCTAAAAAGTCTTAAACACATTGCATTTCAAAACTTTAAAATAAATATTTTTTGAATTTTGAAAAAAAAAATCTATTTTTTCTTTTTTTTGAAAATTCGATATCTCAGAAATGGCTCATTATTTTTGTTTGTAAATTTAATTTTTATTCGAACAATAATAAAAACTTTAAACTGGTGTACCAAATTTTTTTTTTTAAATGTTTTAAAAAGTTTGTATATAAAAGCTTTTTAAGAAACCACTACAACGGCTTATAATTTTTGTTCTTGCATAAATTCATATTTGCATGGCATTCTGTTTTTGTCTCTTACTACTAAAAGAATTTAAAAAATTAATTTTATCCTTATGAACAGTTTTCTCTAAAAACACTCGTTTTTAAAATTCCTAGTCTATTACATAGGAGCAAGTTCGTGCGACCCAGTCGTGCATTTTATTTTTGCTGGATTTGACAGCTGTATTGTATTATTAAGCATCCTTAAAAGTAAAAAAAAAATAAAAAAACAATCACATTATTAGTTCACCCCAAATTCACGTAACACACTAGGAAAGTTAAATCAAATGCCCACACAATTTCAAATATTTTGACTTTGGGCGTCTATTTGTGTGTTAAGACTTAAGTTTTGGACCAAATCCTTAGTGTACCTACCTAGATTCTCCGGCTAATTTACTGTGAGAAACATGAGTCAGCTAATCGAAATCACCACTTTCGGAAAATCAAGCGTTTTTCACCTTGGCTCCACTGTGCGCCAGTGAGTTGATAAGGTCACCTCTCCCTAGGATTGGTAAAATCATCTTGAGGAAAGGAACAGCTCTTTCGACCTATTCAGCAATTCTGAGCAAACAAACGGACACATACACCAGTGGCGTAGATAGGGGGGGATCAGGGGGATATATCCCCCCCCATTGGGATCGACAATTGTTCAACATAACCAGTCATAAACCAAATAAGTTAAAGAAACGCACTCTGACATTTTTTTTACGTCTCTCACCAATTGATAATAGGTAAACGTGCAAGAAAACGCGCTTCCATCCAGCTATACCTACATATATATTTCATTAAAGATATTAACTACACTGCCGGTTTCAACGTCAACTCCCGAAAGAACTTTCTCCAGTCAGTAAAGAGAATAAAAACAATACAAAGAAGCATGACCAACGAAGTGAGATTATTAAAAATATGTCTATGAGTATTTTAATAACAGTGTGACAAGCTTTGGATGTTTACTTATTTGCAGGATCGTTTGAATGGTTAACTGCTCTAGCTATTCATCGCGAAATACCTATACTAGCAGACGAGATTATAAGTGTTTTATCTAAAAAGAACAGAAAACTGGATTTTATTTTGTGATTTATTTTTTAAATTAATATTATTTTACTTACTACAGTGCCTTGCATAAGTAAAACCGCACCTGTAAAAATGCGTTTTGTAGAAAATTAAAATGGGAATGACACCCTACTATTTTTTATTGAATGGCATCACTAATTAAGTAAATTGAGAAGAAAAAAAAGTTCCGTTAGTTTCTCTTCTGGTGGTTAAAAATTAAAACAGATTTTTTTTTGTATTGCAAAAGTATAACCGCTTTTTTATTTTGATCTGTTTTTTTTTATTTTAAGTAAATTTTTTCGGCTAAATTAGTAAAGGACATTGCTGCCCCTATTTTCGACCAATCTTAAAATTGTTTTTGACATACTGTTGACAAGGTTATTTAATATGGAATCGTCTATACAGTTCCATTCTTCCACAGTCGCCTCTCGCAGCTCAGCAACACTGTATAATTGCCTATTATAGGCATAAATTTTGCGGGTCAAAATTCCCCAAAGATTTTCAATAGGGTTACAATCTGGAGAACGTGCCGGGAACACCATAAAATGTATGTTATTCGATTCGTACCATCCCAAACTTTGACGACTAACGTGAATTGGGGCATTAATCATGCTGGAAGACATGCTGAACTCGACGAAATCGTCTTAAGTAGGGTACCAAATTATCCTGAAGCACCTGGGTGCAAGCTGAACTGTTCATCTTTGCAGAGGTGAAGGCAAGTGCAACCTTACCACGGTCGCAGAAGCCCCCCCAAACCTTACAACTGCCACCGCCAAAGTTCCTCTTGAAAACAAACTTTTTTCCTTTCTCAGATCGTGCCAATATCCGTTAAAACCACCTGACCCATTAAGATTAAACTTTTTTTCGCCACTGAAAATAATCTAAAAAAAAAACATTCATTGAGTTATGCCATTTGGAATAACAAGAGTTAAGTGTAAATTAATGGAATGTTACTTATGGTTTTCCAATTCAGTTTCATGTTTTGCTGGGCAAATTCTTACTTTTTTTTGTACACTGTTGTCAAATTTGGAGCTGGCATCATTTTGCACCGAACAATCACTTTACTGCTTTTTAAGGCACGAAAAACCGTTGAAACCGAAATTCTTAAGCCCAATTCGTCACGAACGTCTGGCAAAGAATGCGCCGAATTGGATGCAGCTTTTATTAAACGCCCCTTATCTCGACGTGTCAGCTTCTGCAGATGCCCGGGTCTTATTTTCGTCTCATAAGATTCTGGATCTTGTAAGAAATTTCGGACGACACGATCGGATCTTTAAATTTCCCTACCAATAGCCTTTAAGCTTAGGCCAGTTAACCGAAAAGCTTGAATTTTGACTTTTTCCGTATCGCTTAAATGCTTACCACGCATTGTTGCTTGTCATTTTGAATCACATACATAACTGAATGAAGCTTCAGAGAGGTTTGCATTGTGCTGTTATACTTTTGCAATATATAAAAATCAGTTGTTAATTTTTAAACACCAGAAGAGAAAATAACGGAACTTTTTTCTTCTCAATTTACTTGATTAGTGATGCCATGCAATAAAAAAAATTGTAAAGTGTCATTCCCATTTTAATTTTTTACAAAACGCATTTTTACAGGTGCGGTTATACTTATGCAAGGCACTGTATATCAATATTTATTCTAGTTCATATTCAAATTAATGCGTATAATATATTATCTTTAAAAAATATAATTTTTGTATGGCATACATACTGAATTCAATGAAGTCCTGTTATTTGTTTTTTTTTTTAATTATTAAAGCTTTAAAAAAAATGAGCGAACTAGATCTATCCCCCCCCATAGCGAAAAGCTATCTACGCCACTGACATACACCAACCATTGACCTATCGAACATGATGGTTTTTCGCATTAAAAATTTCTCGGAATGTAGTTTGCTCGGATGATAGGTTCCTTTCTGGCATGACAGAATTCTCGTATGATATACATACATATATCTCGCAAATTTTTTTTTGCATGAAAGTTTTCTCGGATTATAATTTTCTCGCAAGTATATATTTTTCACATGATATTATTAACAAAAAAAATCTTTTTTTTTTTGAATTTGGCATACAATTAATACACAAAGCCTTTTAAATAAAATCTTATTTTGAAATGTAATAAATGTTTTAGCTAACCTCTTAATTAAGTATTCATCTGAATTGTTTAATGTATGATTCCCTTATTCAATAGAAGAACATGTACATATATTGCCAACCTTACCCTGCCGAAATATTACCTAATGCTTAAATTAATTATTCAGTATTAGTATCTCAAATTATAATAATTACTTTCCGGTTTGCTTAGCAATACCGCGACACAAAAATGAATAAAGGTAAACTTCAAGTAAGTTTCATTCGAAGGTCTCTCACGTAAAATGTTAATACATCATCTAAATTGAAAACAATTACGAACGAACACCTTTTTGGATCAGAATATGTGAGGAAGTTCTGGGGAGCATTGTTGTATGAAATAAATTAAGTTTTCTGGCCGTGTTATCCCCAACGAATTAATTAATTGTTAGCATAGCCAAAAGATTTTTGGTGTTTTTCATGGTAACCACAAATATTTGCTATAGTACGAGTATACATATAAATAAATTGTACCTACTACATTTTGTAAGAATGCCATAAGTATTATAGTTTTGAGTTATCTAAGGCTTATGACTTTTAAAGTTAAGCTTGAAGAAAAATCATTTTATTCTAAACAATCAAACTCGCAGAAAGACGTGTTTAAATGTAATAGGAACTTATAGCAGATAGTATAGTAGTAGGGATAAAATTTTATTTACCTTAACTAAGTCAACAAATGTTGGATTTAGATGTAGCTTAAGAATTTGTAGATGCAGAAGAAGCTTAAAAATAGTCAGAGCCTTTATATTGAAAACATTAGCACTGCAGGGCCAGCAAGAGTAGTATCTCTTCATAGAGACCTGTTCTGAATAGAAACCGATCAAAATATGAGGGGAGAGTACGATAACTTAGGCGCCAAAAATTGATAACGAATTTTTGTAGAAGGGTCAAATACAAGCGTTTTTTACTATGGGAGGGGGGTCTATCTATCTCTCCCCGTTTAGGAGGTAGGGGCGATTTTAGAAAAAAATGACTGAAATTGAAAAAAAAATATTAAAAAACAACGGCAACACTTACAATAAAGTACTATACCGGTTTTAAAAGCCAGAAGTCTGTTATATAATCCTAAATTTGAATTTAATTATTTATGTCAATAGTTTTTGAAAAATTCGCATGCAAACTCAAAATTTTGTTAAAAAAATGAAAAAAAAAGTGTAGACCAATTTTTTTTTCAAAATTGTGAAATGAAGTGCTTAATTGGCTTTTTGTGGTCAATGCTACTATTAATTCTGAATCGAACGCAAAAAACCGAATGGTTTTATGCCTTCTAGTTTTTGAGAAAATTTAAAATTACTAAAACTACTTTTAAGGAAATTTTTGATTTTTGGTATTTAACTACGGTGATTTCATTTTGAGGATTAATGTCCATTTGTAAGTAAAGTACAGCAAATCATTTAGCGTTACCAAGAACGCAACACGAGGAGGTAGAATTGCATGGCATTCCGCGTCTCAGTCAGTCAGTTTGTGAGTAAGTCAGGTGTTACTTAAAAATAGTCAAGTCAATTTTTCAATGTTCAATGTATTAAAACTGTGTTTACAGGCATTTTGATCACAAAAGAGATACTCGTAATTATAGCAAGCACTTCCCGAATCTCTAGCCAATATAGAGGCCCATGGACAAATGTGCCAATAGATGGGTTTATTGTATTCTTACAATTTTTGTCACCTTTTTTTAGAGCTTTTTTCGGAGCACCGCCACATCCAACCGAACTTGAAATTTTTATATTTTTCTTTCTTTATCGGTAAGTTGCAACACAGTGGGGGAGTTGACGTTTTAGTTGGAATCACACCAATTTCTTCTAACAACACTATGCTTTTGAAATATTTTTTTTGAAATACTGAAAAGTTATTTAATATAGGATGAAGTAGTGGATGCTTAGTCGCCATTCTTTATTCAAAGACAAAAGTACTTAACTCTTACAAAGGTTCAATAACGAATGACCTCGGTAAACAATAACCTCTACCACATTAGCATAAAAAATGTTAGACACAAACAATAAACATACATATTAATTAAGGAATTATATAAATTTGCTGCATTCGTACAGTAGTACCTAAGTAATGTAAATATTTTTCATAATGTATTAAACTTTCATGTCTGAACATTTTAAATGTGCAACTTTGGGCTGCGTACATACATATATTTAGTTGACATTGGATATTTGTAGGCCATAGGGTAAATTCAAAGTTTCTTTAAATCCATATTCTGTAAATGCAAAATAAACCTTGCATACACCCAACCTCGCACCTACCCCAAATCCTATAGTGTGCCCAAGCACATATACCTCATACATGCATTATACATACCTCACTGTTTATACGCCGTAATGCGTATATCCCATAAAAAAGTAGTTTTAGTTATTTTCAATTTTCTCAAAAACTGGACAACATAAAATCATCTAGTTTTCAGTTTTTGAATAAAAATAAATTAGGGCAATGAATAATAAAAAATGAATAATAAAAAATAATTATACATAACTTTGCAGTTTTGAAAAATTCAACTTTAAACTTTTTCTTTATGTTTTTTTTTCCCAAAATTTGAGTTTAAAACTCGTTTTTTTTCAAAAACTGTGCATAGATTTCACTTGATTTAAAAACTTTCTAATAGAACAGAGTATTGGCTTTAAAAAAAGGTGTAATACTTAATTGTAAGTGTTACCGTTATTTTTTAATATTTTTTTTCCCATTTTAGTACGTTTTTTTATAAAATTGCCCCTCCCGCCCAAACGGGGGGAGATAGATCCCCACCTCCTATAGTAAAAAATGCTTGTATTGTACTGTTCTACAAAAAACCGTTATAATTTCTTGGCACCTAAGTTATCGTGTGGACGTGTCAGTGGGTGGAAATAGTTTGTTTTCATTTCTAAAACTATCCTTTATAATATTTGAAAATATTATTCAAATCAGTTGTGTGGTTCCGATTTTATCATACATATAAAACTAGTACAAGAAAGTTAAAAAAAAAGATTAAAAACCGCCCAAAAAGAGGGTGTGGAAAATGTGAATGGCCAACTTCCTTAAAAAAAGCACCATCTTTAACCTTGACTTGGAACAAAACCTGGATTTTTATCAATTTTGGCGATTTTTTTGTTAGTGGGTGTGGCAGTGGGTGGACATTTTTTGTGGAGCTTTCTTTCCAAAACTACTTTCATTTCTGAAAATCTCATCCAAATTGGTTAAGTGGTTCGGTTTTTAGGGATTATTTTCCGCTCTCCCATACAAGTCGCCCCACTGTGCGGCGCACAGTGGTGCCATTTGTATGGGAGAGCGGAAACAAATCTGAACATTTCATGTAACGAAATCAAAAGTGAATAAAATGCTAATGCTCACATTTATATTCACGTTTTTATTTAAAATTCAGTGCCTTATGTCTTCTTTCACACTTTCTTTCTATTGAAATAAGCGCCATCTCAACATTTCAACAATTTAAATTCAGTTTATGTATGCTCTGAATGCTGCCACGTTTTCATGTAGGTATATAAAGGGTGGGCCCACCACAAATTTCTCACACTCTCGGATACAGAGTGTCCGTGCCGTACGATAACGGGGACCATGAGTGTTGTCCACTAGCATACCACTCTCACGAACTTTTTGCACAAAAAAAAAAAAAAAACTTTTTTTCAAAAAACGCAGTGTTTGGGCTACACAGCACTCACTTTGGAAATAAGTTTTCAATAATTCCCAACTTTGTTTAAGCGTAAAGCGACTTATTTCGTTTCGCGGAGGTATGTATGATACTGATTTTCTGTCAAGATTTCGTGCGGTAAACAGCTGTCAGTGTCAATATAACCTGCGATTTAAAAAGATACCACTAGGTGGCCTACCCGTTAGGTATATATGTACACTTAACATTTATACCTAGTAAGGCTTTACATAACCTGACCTTAATTGTTTTGACTTAAGCCAAACTCTCCAAGCGTCAATATGAAATACCTAAGAGAGTTTCTAAAGAATATATTTTCGAAATAACAAGGAAATTATGAAGTCGAGTCAAAAAGAAATTTTGTTCAGAATATGTATGTATGGTAGATGTACAGATAAGAACAAACGTTTCCTGATAAAAAATAAATTGAATATTTTAAAGACCAAATCTCTTAATGATATGAAATTTTCCATTGAATTTGACCACACCTAGTGACAAATATTAAACAAGGGGATTAATTTCCTTTCGTCTTCAACTCGATTGTGCAGAATGTTAAATTTTAAATTAAAAAAAAATATATTTGAGCTTATACGTGAGATTTTATTTTACGAAGAAAATAAAAATAAATAATTAAATTACAGGTCACGATGCACGGTGTGCAATTTAACACATCTAGGGGAACTTAATTAACATCACAAACAGCCGCAAAATATTTCCAAAAAATAGATGAAATCGGTGGCATATTGTGAACCAAGTTGCTCATTGTAGTTGAAAGTGATAATCATAGCTAGTCTACAGAATATATTTTTTTTTGCTTTATTTAATCTACTATTTCTTTTTAGGGGAAGTCAAAATTAATGATTAGCTATGAAAATTAAAGAAATATAAGTTTTGTGATAAGATTTTATGATTATTATATTTTTTTTGTGCATTTGTGAAGACTTTTTAAAAATGTATCCCCATGAATCCCCCGTGAAATGTGACTTAAAATATTCTGCGGTGGAATAGAATTCATTCATACTTTTTGCTCTTGAGTGCTCACCGCATACAACTTTCTTTTTTCTTTTTGTTAGGCCTATAGCAAAATGAAAATTCAATAAATTTTTGAAGTATGCAAAAACTCTAAAAAGTGGACCGAAATAAGCTACTTTCGATAAGCTCACATATTGGAACGCTGTGGCCTTGCAGACACAATAAAGTCCCCAGAGTGCTGCAAATGTAAGCTCTATGAGTTGAAAATTTGATGAAAAGGGGCAAGGAAGTATGCCAGATATTACAAGGTTTCAAAGCAATATTAACTAGTTGGATGAGGACATTCAAATGACGGCAGAATTTAATGATAGTCTGCCAACATAGAGCATAAAATTGAATCCTAAACGATCTTTGAGAAAAATAAAAGAACTTGTATGCACTTAGACTCAAGCGAAATCGCTATTGCTGCATAAGTGAGTTTAAGATCAGCTGGCAAAAGAGACGCTGCAGAAGATCTAGTAATCGAGCTTTCATTAAGTTCATCTGCAAGGACTCGAGTTGCTCTACAGTGCTTCATTGAAAGAGAAACCCACTTCCCCAGGAAAGCATTGCTTTCTTGAAGACTATATACCAAGCTAGCAGCAGCTTCGATGAAAAATTGTAATTCAAAAAAATTATCGCGGGTGCAACGCGTCTAATTTTCATCAATATAAATATCAGTAAAACGATATAAAGAACTGGATAAAAGATAAAATAAATACGTTATTGTTGTTCGAAAATACTGTGTATATATAATATTGACATCAATATATTTCTCTAGTGCTTCTAACTTAACCATGATGTCTTCAAATTGCACATCTGCTACTTATGTCATGTTTTATTTCAGTGAACCGTCGACCGTCAATTGATTTCAGAAATTGATTACTAAAGTCTCCATCTTCTCTAACCGATGACAACCCCACATAACTATATTGTAATATTGCAGGGTATTTCTTAGAGAACGTACAAACCTGGGGATATAACTTTTGGCAAGACTGCTGCTGTTAAAATGCATCTACGGGTAATACAGAGGGTTCAATAGACGCTGTTGGAGATTAAGAATTTAAAGCTTCATCTTCTGACTCTTTAAAAACGTCGGAAACGAGCAGGTTTTATTGATGCTGATGCTGAAACTCCAGATCTTCCAATTAAAACTAGGGTTATATCCCAAATGCTAGATTCTTGGCATACATCGCAATCTTCATTATTTACCTTACACGATAGGTCTTTCAAAATCTCTCGGTGTTTTTTTAGGAAAGTCTGTCGCATTTTTCGAAATAGCAATTAGATTTATATAGTTTGAGTGAGATATGCAAGACAGATATAATGACAGATACCGTTAATAACATATAGTCTATGTTCATTAATATGATTTTGCATAACGGCTGTATGGCAGGTACAGTTAGTTTTGGAGCTAGATAAAAATTTTAGTTTCTCCTTTATGGATTGAGTTTGAAGAAAATCACGCCAGCACAGTGGCTTAGGCGGTAGGTTGAGGTTAGAGCTGTGCAAATCATTAATTTTGAAAGATCGAATCAATCAATTATTGATTGGTTCAAGGATTCGATCTTTTCAATCAATCGTTCATTCTATCAAAATTATTTTTACTTGCGATATAGGTACTATAGGGCAAGTTCTGCATTTGGAAAAAAAATCGAACTCGAGATTTTGATCAAAGTTGACATTACGATGATAGCGAACACGAAAAAAGTGGGTCCGACAATTCCGTCTGTCTGTCTGTATGTCTGTATGTCTGTATGTCTGTACCTCGAACTACAGCCTAAACTACCGGAGGTATTTTCTTCAAACTCGGTAGTTAAGGGTCTTCAGTGATTCCCTAGAGGAGAAATTGAAATTTTTTTTTTAGCTCCAAAACTAAGGGTACCCCCCATACACCCGTAATGCAAAATCTTATTTATCTCGAAAACGGCTCTAACGATTTTGATAAAAAAAATTTAGTGTGATATTATGAACATGGACTATATTTTGGTGAAAAAAAAATTTGGGGGGAAATGTTATTAGGGGTACCTGTCATAGAACGGTTTTTTTGATTTTCGAATTTCTCACCAACGGCTCTAACGATTGTAGCCAAAATTTTTATGCAGGAGCTGCTTTGCATTTTAAAAAAATATAAACTAAAAATTTTTTCGAAAAAATAGTTTTTGGATTTTTAAAAAAATAATACAATTTTTTTTTTGAAAATTCAATATCTTGGAAACCGATACACCATTAAATTTTTAAATTACGTTTTAAAATGTATTTTATTAAATACTAACAATTTGCATCTCAATTTTTTTTATAAAAATTTTAAGGAAAATTTAGTACACAAAAAACATGTTTCAGTGTTTCTGTATGTCTGTACCTCTCACTACAGCCCAAACCACTGGACCTATTTCTTTCAATCTCGGTAGTTAAGAGTCTTCGGTGATTCCCTAGAGGAAAAATTGAAATTTTTTTTTAGCTCCAAAACTAAGGGTACCCCCCATACACCCGTAATGCAAAATATTATTTATCTCGAAAACGGCTCTAACGATTTTGATAAAAAAAAATTAAGTATGATATTATGGACATGGACTATATTTTGGTGAAAAAAAAATTTGGGGGGAAATGTTATTAGGGGTATTTTTGATTTTCCACTTTCTCATAAACGGCTCTAAGGATTTTAACCCAAAATTTTTAGCAGGAGTCCCCTTAAGTTTAAAATAATATTGTATATAAAAATATTCGAAAAAATATTTATTGGGTTTAAAAAAAAAAAAATTTAAATCAATATCTTCAAAACCTATGAACGATTATTTTTTGAAATTATTTCCTAAAACCAATATTATTAAATACCTAAAATTCGCATCCCACATTTTTTTCGTGAAAAATTTTAGAGAAATTTCTTATATAAAAAATTTATTTAATAATAAAACGATTTTTTAAGGTTTATTTGCATAAATTCATACTTTTCCGGAAACCAGACGGCAATTTTATGCATTTGAACATTATTATCTCATTAAATCCATGTTTTATATTTATAAAATGTATCTTAAATTCCAAAGTACTTTTACATAAGAGCAAGTTCGTGCGATCCAGTCGTGCATTTTATTTATCATGCCTTTTCGTTCCAAACGAGACAAAGACCGATACGAAATTTATTTAATCGCTCATTAAACTTAAATGCTTTTTTTCCAATCGTTTCGTTCTGACCCAGACCGAAACAATGTGAAAATACATAAACGAAAGTTTGCTTCATCTTCTTCTTTTCGTTCACGCCATCTGCCATTGTATATAAAAAGAAAAATATATGTACATGTGAAATGACTGAGAACAAGTTGAATGAACTAACTTTTTTTTGTCCGTTTCGTTCATGTTATGTTTATCGATTTCAGTGGCACAGTGACATTAGGACTGATTGATCTGGTCTATTGTGATTGCAATCAATCAACAATCTTTTTGGTGAATGGGTCAATAAGATCGAATCAATCGGGTTGATGCAGCTCTAGTTGAGGTCCAGATATACAGGCATACTGAAACATGTATTTTATGTACTAAATTTTCCTTAAAATTTTTTTAAAAAAAATTGATATGCTAATTAAAACTATTCAATGATATATGAGTACAATTAAAGATATATGTGGGTGATTCTACAAACAATGGAATAAAATGATACAAATTTCGGCACGACATTTTTGGAAGCCAAAAGTCGTAAGAGTTGTTCTAGTTGATCATTAGAACGTCTCTTTACGTTGTGGAAAGCGGCCAGTTAAAAAAATAAAAAATGACGATTTTAACATTTTTTTAAAAAAGGATGTTCAGGGGACTGAGTTTTTTTTAAGAAGACTGAATAAATCTTTATTTTTTTTTTTTTATTTTTTCTTAAATATGACTTATGTATACATTAAAATAAAGAAATTAAATTTAATTAGTCTTCATAAACATACAAATTCATGTTTGATAAATATTATTTAGCATTTTATTAAGAGAATATAATATATTATAATTAAATATTTGTTTTTCAATTTAGAATCAATTTAAAATAAATTATATTATTTTTAAAAATGAAGTTCGAAGTTTAATACATATAACCAAAAATTTCTCAGGTTTCTGAATAAAATATCATTTGTTCATTTTATAAGCCAGGGGACTGAGGCCAGGGGACTGAGGTTTTTAATGGTTTTTGCGCGAAAAAGATATTCAGGCTTAACTTAAAAAAACAAAAAAATATATATAATATTATAGTTTTATTAAACCTATACTATACCGCTTACAAAGATGCCTACTTACATACAAATTTGTTTCGCAAAAACTCACCAGAGGACTGATAAACTAAACGGACAATCCACGACTTCTGGCAAGAATGTCTTTTTCACAATACTAACATAAGAAACAGGATCGAGTTGCACCACGATTTTATTGTAAGGAGACTTGGTACTTCAAATTGCCAGTGCTGGAAATTCGATCGATATCCTAGTTATTGATATTTTCGACTGTTTCAATGTTCCAGGTTACTGATATGAAATACGGGGGACAAAGTTTAATTAAGTTTTTTTTTGTAATAAAATCAATTACTAAAAAATATTTATCTAACTCGTAGCAAAGATGTATTATTTGGCGTAACTTCGGTGGAATTCATCTTAGTATGAGACCTGAAATAAGAGAACGGTAATAATTTTTCTTGGCGGTCAGCCATCAGACGAATAGGGGGAATAACATGTAGCATACGAAAACATGCACGTGCCGTAACTATTCGGGACTGGTGGAAGTCTGATCATAGCCTCTCCGTGGCGGCCGCTAGAAACAAGCCTTTAAAAAGGTTTGGCTAATATGATCAGGCTGGTTCCTCAGGTTGGCGACAGGTTAATTCCTTGTCCCGTAAAACTTTATGAATTACGAGACCGACAACAAGCCTCGGAAACGGACTGATCACACGACGACAACCAACGCAACGAAAACTGAAAAACGATTTACGAATTTTCTTATGGAACGTACGATCGCTCTATAGAGCTCGACCTGCTCAGAAGCTAGCCGATGCCCTGTCAAAATATAAAGCTGACATAACAGCTCTTCAAGAAATCAGATGGACAGGGAATGGTGTTCTACAGAAGAAAGAATATGACATATACTATAGCTGTCATACAAAACACCATGTGCTCGGGGTAGGCTTCCTAGTCAGCGAAAAAATGAAGTCTACCATCATCGGCTTTAACGCTATAAGCGAAAGGCTATGCACCCTTCGCGTGCGAGGCAAATTTACGAACATCAGCCTCATTAACGTTCACGGACCTACGGAGGAGTCCTCAGACGAAGAAAAAGAGACTTACTACGAACAAGTCGAGAGGGCCCTCAATGCCTGTCCAAGGTATGATGTTAAAATCATCCTTGGGGATTTGAACGCAAAAATAGGTCGGAAGCCGGTATTCAGGCATTACGCAGGCACCCATAGTTTGCATGAGAACACTAATGACAATGGACTTCGAGTCTTAGAATTGGCAGCATCGAAAAACATGGTCGTTGCGAGTACCAGGTTCCCGGGTAAAGATATCTACAAAGCCACCTGGGTATCACCTGATGGAGTCACCCGTAACCAAATAGACCACGTGTTGATAGACCGTCGTCGCCACTACTCGAACTTGATGACGGTACGAACGTACCGAGGTGCCAATATTGACTCGGATCACTATCTTGTTGGTATTATTTTCCGAGGGCGGATTGCCTTGCGAAGACGCATTGCATCCGCCGATCAGGTTCGAATCAACACGGCTGCCCTGCGCAATGAAAACACCAGTAACACCTTTGGTAATGCGTTAGGACTCGCCCTAAAATCACTTGATTTAGGGAGAGTAAGTCCTGGAGCCAGTATGCTGAGCGTAAATGAGAAGTGGACACGCCTTAAGAATACTGTCATTAGTACTGCCAACTCCATCTTAGGCAGCAGTCGTAAAAATCGGAACGACTGGTTTGATGATGAATGCAAGCTAGCGACTGAACGTAAGAATGTTGCGTACCGAGCAATGCAACAATCTCATAGAACGCGGGCACGCGAAGAGGAATATAAAGAGCTCAGAAGAATAGAAAAACGGCTACACAGACAAAAAAAATCAGCCTGGGAGAAGAACCTAATCTGTGAAATAGAAAATAGCCGAGAGCGAGGTCCGCACCAGGCGCGGAAGTTCTACCAATCCGTCCGAAACATGACGCTGTACACGCCACGCTGCACATACTGCAAGGACGGAGAGGGAAATCTGATCACCGATCCTGAAAGCATACTGGAGCGATGGAAAGTGTACTTTAATGAATTGCTAAATGGTCAGCTCACTGTAGAAGTGGAGGCTCCACTACTTCAAGAAGAATACCCTATGTTGCCGCCACCAAGCATAGAAGAGGTTGAGAAGGCTATAGGCCGGCTTAAACAGAACAAAGCCCCGGGAGCCGATGGCATACCAGCGGAATTATTCCATCACGGCGGGCCAGCCTTACGTCAAGCAATTCATGATATTATAGTACACGTATGGGAGCAGAAAGAAATGCCAGAAGACTGGCGAAAAGGTTTAATATGCCCCATATATAAGAAGGGAGATGTCACAACGTGCAGCAATTATAGAGCTATCACGTTGTTGAGTACCGCCTATAAGATACTCTCCTCTATCCTACAAGACCGGATAACCCCATATGCTAAAACCGTCATCGGACAATATCAGTGTGGTTTCATTACAGGCAAATCAACAACTGTTCAGATCTTTACCCTTAGGCAGGCGATGGAAAAATGTCTAGAATTTAACATCCCAATTCCCAACATATCATCTGCTTATAGACTTTAAGGCCGCCAATGATAGCATAGCCAGGGTAGAACTTTACAAAGCCATGAGATAATTCGGCATCCCAAATAAATTGACCCAACTATGTAGGTTGACCATGACCAACGTAACAAGCCAAGTAAAAATAGCCGGATTGCTATCCAGACCAATCAACATCTTTAATGGACTCTGACAAGGGGACGGTTTGGCCTGCCTCCTCTTCAACCTGGCGTTGGAGAAAGCAATCCGTGACTCTGGCACGGCAACAAGAGGGACCATCGTCAACAGGTCCAGCCAGTTACTGGCTTACGCAGACGACATCGACATCATCGGAAGAACCGAACAAGCTGTACACGATTCCTTCATCCAGATCGAGCAGGCGGCACAAAATCTGGGGCTGCACATTAGTGAAGGTAAAACAAAGTACATTGTGGCGTCGAATGCGAGAGGAACAGTTGGTCAAACAATCAAGGTAGCGGAAAAAGAAATACGCGGGCGGCTTCTCAAATCCAACAGAGCCTACTATAGTCTGTCAAAGCTCTTCAAATCCAGAAATCTCACCATAACTTCAAAACTGCTGCTGTACAGGACCATGGTCCTGCCAGTACTTACATATGGATCGGAGACTTGGGTGCTTAGCAAAAGGCACTCCGACCTCTTAGCTGCGTTCGAGAGAAAAGTCTTAAGGAGAATTGTTGGCCCCGTATGTGAGGAAGGACGATTCCGGAAACAGTACAATCATGAACTGTACGCAATCTACCTTGAAGCAGATATCGTGACAAAAATTAAGCTCGGTAGACTCCGGTGGGCAGGGCACCTAGCTCGCATGAGCGAAGAGGAACCTGTTCGGAAAGTTCTTTGTGGTACATTCTATGGTAGACGACAGCGTGGTAGACCATGCTTGCGCTGGAGAGATGGCGTAGACCAGGACGCCCGAAGCCTTGGGGTGCGCAACTGGATGGCGTCGGCATCGTGGATAGGTGGAGAGACTTGTTGAAAGAGGCCAGGACCGGAACCCGGTTGTCGAGCCGATGATGATGAATAATTTTTCTTTGCGAAAACGCACTGGGCACACGTCAGGGGACTGAGAATCAGACACTTTGAAGAATTTTTTGAGCAAAATAAAATAAGGTCACCCTAATAATATTATTAGGCCAGGTAGATATCAATCAGATTTAATTTTATAAAAAAAAAATCAGATTAAATAATTGAACGGATTTTAAAATATTCCTTGGGCCGCCGAAAATTCCATCCTTTGTAGAATCACCCATGTATATGTAATATTGAGTTTTCAAAAAAAAAAAAATTTATTATTTTTTCGAAAATTTGTACATACAGTTTTTTTTTTGTTTTTAATTATGTAAATCGTTAGAGCCGTTAATGAGAAAGTCGAGAATCAAACAAAAAAAAAAAAAAATAAACGTTCTATGACAAATACCATTTTCTTAAAGCTGTTTTGGATCAAAATGTAGCCCATGCCTTTTATAGCACACCCAATTTTGTTTCATCAAAATCGCTTAGGCTGTAGGTCAAGGTACGGACATACAGATCAAATTGCCGGATTCACTTGTGTTCGTGTTTTTTATCATCGTCATGTCAACTTTGATCAAATTCTCTAGTTCTATGTTTCCAAATGAAAAACTTGCCCTATATTGAACCTATGTATGTAGTTATATCGCAAGTAAAAAATCAATAACTGCTTCTATGTGAAGGGTGGGCCATCTAATAATTTCTTTTTAAATCATAAGTTATTTTGACAGCTGTTTCCGCTCGACATCTTGACAGAAAGTCAGTATCATACTTCCGCGGAACGAAATGACTAAATGAGCCGCTTTACGCTTGAACAACGTTGGGATATGTTGAACACTTATTTCCAAAGTGAGTGATGTGTATCTACCAAAAGTATGTTCAAAAACTTCTTTCTTAGACTCTTCCATAATCGTATTCTTAATTAAGGTACACTATTTATAAACCTAGTAAAAAGGCAATCTCCATATGAGTCCGGTATAGGCACCTACCTCAACAAAAAGTCTGTCAAGTGAGGTGTCATATCTTGAAAATCGACAAAGAAATCAAGCGCAGCACATTTTTGATATATTTTTTCGAAAAGTGCAATATTTTCGTGTAGAATAGCAAATTTTGTAAATAAAATTTCTAAACAACGTCAATAAAAATATGAATTTGTGATGATTTGATTGAGTGTTTCTGACTTTTCTAGAGAAGCTATGCTCAATACCTATATTAAATACCGGTGTGCGTGTGATATCATACTAATTGTGAAGTATCAATAAAGAAGCCATTACCACTTTATGGAATGGAATGGCTTGTGTGAGTCAACCGCAGTCAGTAGAATGCCTGCCCTTATGAAATTAATTTTTGTTTTTCTAATTAATATTAGCTTTGGAAATCTACATCGACATTATTTTATTTCATCGTTTGTTTGGTTGTTTGTTTGTTTTATTAGGTAGGAATCAAATGAAATAATAATTATTTGTCAGAATTCTTTTGGATCCCCGCTAAGACAGTCATAGGAAATATTAATATTTGAGTGTGTTTTGTGGTTAATTTTTTAAATCTAATCACGGTGAGTAGGTTTATTTTTTTGTTTTTGTGTATTATCAGTTATCAGTTGAACTAAAATTGCGCGCAAGTTTTTTTTTTTTTTTATAAAATAAAGCCGAAAAGTTCATTGCGATTATGCAATAAGTTCACACAAGTCTTATGTCTACATACTAGATCAAAATATTTTTATTGAGTGTTCCTAATTTTGGATTTACTTTGCTACAATTTTTGCAGTGTTTTTGTGGTGAGCTGATGGTGAACTGATACATTTTTTTTAATAATTTTTTCAAGTCCGCAATTGATACCAGATGATTTTTTCTTATTATTTGAATTGGAATCCATAGATTTATTAAAAAATTAATGGATTTTCTTTTTAGATTCAATGTGCATAAATGCTTCAAAACAATTCTGATACCGCTTAACAAGCTTTAACTAGAAAACTTATTGTATATCTCCTGCTATCATTTGGAGGAAGTAATAATTTTTTATAGAAACATATTAATTGAAATTTTCTTCTTAAGGTTTAATGAAATTTTAAAAATAAGACATTTTGATGTCAACAATTATACAAGGCGATTTTCGAAGAATTACCTAAAGGTACATATCGAAAGTTTTATTTAGACATTGAAATGCCTCGTATACATTATTTATGTTTTTTCATTTCATTCATTGATATCAATTTCGTACACAATAAGTTACAACTTCTTTTCAACTAGGTCATTGTTCAGTATTAGTATGCTATGAGTATTTATAAAAAAATTTATGATAGTAAGATAAAACAATTAACAAAAAACAACAAATAATTAAGAGAAAAGAGGCAGAAAAATGAAAATTATATTCTGATTTGAAAAAAAAAAAAGAGGCTGGGTGCGACCCACACTGATAACTTCCCTTTTGTGGTCTTGAAAACTTTATATTTAGTTTTTTTTCAAATAACCAAATTTTCAGCGAAACAAACTTTAGCTGTAGGTATCTGTACTGTATCTGTTGTGGTAATTGGTATCATATTTTGTATACATAGGTACTTCGATCATAGAGCAGTAGATAGAAGATCGAAGTAGATGGTTTCATAGTGTAATTGTTGTTGCGGTTTTCCGGATTCAAAGGCTGTGATCTGCACTGGATATACAATGACTCCTGTTTTAAAAATCGATGATGCTTGTGGCTTACTATGATATTAGGAAATTTGCTTTGTTTTGTTGATGATGAGGATACTTAGTCGCTCATTTTATGTTTTTTTTACAGAAAATGTGTTTAACTAATTTTAAACTTTTCTATTTAAAATGTTAAATTTCTTGTAATAATTACGAAGGTTGGTAGGTACATATTATATACTGAATTATAGATTTCCGTGTTTTTTAATATATCTGTGTTCCTACACCTAAGAAAACCTTGAGTAGAATTTTACATCTTTTTCATGGAAAAAAAGATAAAAACATATTGTGACGTTTTATTCAATTTTACCATAGCTATTAATGGAATTTGAATATGTGGGACTTGGGTACAACTGAACAACCTTATTCATATACGAGTACGTATGTACAGTACATACATTCTTCTAAAAACTAAGTTGATAATAAAATTATAAAATTATGTATTATATTATCGAAATTACTTTATTATTTCGTTTCCAAACATTTTAATTGAAAAAAAAAAATTAAAAACGAAATATTTTTGTTAAAACTGTCAATTCGATACTTGTCAAAATTTAACCATATGTTAATAATTGTATTATGTCGATACCTTCCCGTAAGAATGTACTAAGCGACACTTTTTTCGAAAATGATTTTTTGATGAGGAAATATACTATATGTTAAGGGCCACGTTTTGGCCTGGGTTTCGCCAACCTATTATGCATGAAAAGGAAACTAGAGTACAAATAAAAAAATTTATCAACTGCCATGTTTTCTCATTAAAATAATGTTGCCCCCTGAAATTTGTATTATCCGCCAAAAAAATTATGCTAAGCGACATTAATAAAGATCTCATTGTCGTGAGCAACAAAAAATTTTGTTAGATGTCACTTAGTTTAACCAAAATAGTCTCTTAGCACACTATGATTCAACTAGAACTTTCTTCGTTTTTTTTTCGTTTCCTGAACAATTTTAGAAATGTCGCTTAGTATACATTCTTACGGGAAGGTATCGATGTATAAAACAACATACTTTAGAAGGCACTATCGGTGTTCATTCCCAAGAAATTCGACTTGAAATACAATTTTAACTAGTTTTCACTAGAATTTTTAATAGTTTTTTTTATTTACACAAAAAAACTATTAATTCAATATTTGTCAACATTTTACCAATTGTACAAAATTATACTATGTATAAAATAAACCAAATTAGAAGTCAATATCACTACTAGTTCTCTTGAAATTTGAGTCGAAAAACAATTTTTACCAATTTTCATTAGAATTTTGTATAGTTTTTTATTTTTTTGTAAAAAAACTGTAAACTGATTTTTTTTGAAATTTTCACCAGTTGTCAAACACATTATTTTTCGTAAAATAAAATTATTTTGAGTTTCAAATTGTTTTCCGTTCTTAGAATATCTGGGATATGAAATTTTTTTTTCAGTTCTTCTTATTTAAAAAAATAACTGTATGTTCATTTTTTTCCAAATTCATACCAAATCTGTATGACCTTATAATCAGTACATTTAATTTTATTTGAAATCAATAGCATTATTTTTTCGTGAGATATTTGAAACTAACCAAAATTTTTCCTTTTTTTTTAAACCGTTATAGTGAAAAAACTACTCACTGAATTTTAATAAACGCCCTTTCAGCCTCTTTCGAAGTTATTATCTATTAAACAAAATTTATTTGAAGTCGATATCTTTACTCGTTCTTGAGATATCGACAACGAAAAATGGTACCAGAACGTACGGACGTACGAACGTACGAACGTACGAACGTACGAACGTACGAACGTACGAACGTACGAACGTACGTACACACACACACACAGACATCTCTCTAAAAATGATTGATATAGCCTCTAGGGACCTTGAAACGTCGAGAAATGTCAAAAATTCCAATTTGACAAATCGGACCGATTACAATAACTCAATATGCATTTTTGGGTCGCATGAAGTTGCTCTTATGTAAAAGACTAAGAATTTGAAACATGTTTTTTTTTTTTTTTTTTTTTTATAATCAACTCACGCTCAAGGGGATATGATTACCCTTTAAATGTTTTAACACAGCGCGGGCGTGAAGTTACGGAAGAGAAAGAAGGATAGGAAAGATGTGTGGCACGATGTTCTGAGACTGAAGGTGGTTGTCTCAGATTTTTTTTTTTTTTTTTTTTTTTTTATCTCCAGGGATGGCGGCTGAACTAAAGCGGAGAATTGCCGTGTCTTATTTCTATGCCCCTTATAATTCGCATTATTTTATTCGTTTTCATACTTGTTGGGCATACTAATTTAACTCAATCACATATTGTTAGTGTTATGCCTAAACAACATGTGATGAGTAAAACCAGCAACCCATTGATGACAATTTTTAGAAGCTTTTAATGGAATAAAAGACGACATAGACGACGGCAGGGATCGAACCTGTGATACTGAGGTTGATAGGCGAGCACACAACCATCGCGCCACGGCCACCCCTACATATGTTATATACATATATTATTAGAGAAAAACTGTTCATAAGCATAAAATTAATTTTTTTATAAGACTAAAACGACTCCTATAGTATTTGGAGCTAAAAACAGGATGCCATGTGATTCAAGCAAATATTAGTTTATGCAAGAACAAAAATTATAAGTCGTAGTTTCTTAAAAAAAATTAATATTTATATACAATATTTTTACAACATTTTTAAGAAAAAATATTGGTAATTTGTATGGTTGGTATCGTTATGTTTAGATGAAATACATTTTTTTCTCACAACTTTTAGATTATAATTTTTAATGTCAAGATTTAAAAAATATCGAGCACGGAGTTTTCGAAATATTGAGTTTAAAAAAAATTTGGTAATCTTTTAAAAACCAAAAAAGAAATTTTTTGAAAATTTGAATACACAATACTACTTTAGCTTTTGAAAAGATTCAGCATTATACAAAATTATTAAAATCGGTTGTACCGTTTCTGATTTCTAGAAAAGTACGAATATTTGCAAATATAGTTGTGCGAATGTACATGCAACAATTAAATAAAATAAAATAAATAAAAATTATTGTTAATGTAATTTATTGTTTGCAAGTATAATGTAATCTATTACAAATAATTAAACTAAAATTGTATGGTAACTCGCCTTTATGTCAGTTTTGCCAACTGTTATAATTAAAAATTTTAAACTTAAACTTATCGAAAAATGTAAAAGTAAAGTCAAATGAAGGTCAAGAATTAATAGGTGTAATATACACTTTGATTGTACTTTAAAATTATTATAATAAATACTTCCGAAGAAATATCACCAAATTTTGATTTCTCAAGACTTTCTTTTTTTTTCTTAATTTTTTATATAAAATTCAAGTTCAAAATATACATGGTCCTTCGAGCCTCTTTTTTTCTCTTTTAATTAATAATACTAAGAGACAATATTAAAACAAAAATTTATCATAACAAGTGTTAAAATAAAACATTTAAGACATTTTGATACTTAACCTAAAAAACGTTAAATATAGTAAATCTGTGTCAAATTTAGATTAAACACAATAAAAAGCTTAAAAGCCAATTGCCTTAAAACTAACCGTGCTAATTAAAACGGCAATAAAAAATAAAAAATCGCTGTGATCCTTGTGCAGCGACCGCCGGAGCCACCAAGAGAAACGCAGTGCCGAAGCAAGACGACTACGACGACAGCAGCAGCATATAACGCAGCAGCATACAACTTAGCAGCAGCAGCAACATACAACGCAGTAAGTGTTGCCTTTATGTGTGTTGTAAACTCGTCAATTAAACGTCTTTTCTGCAAACATATACATATATATATGTATATATATATAAATTTAAATAAGAATGGATCCAAAGGGTTTTAAATATGGAGAACTCCAAAAGGGAATTCTCAATAAAACTGTAAAAGATATCATGAATTTCAAAAAATCACCTAAGGACCGCTTAACTAAACCGTACATTACGGGACGATTAGCAAAGCTAGAAGAAGATATTAAATCGGCGAAATTATATCATGAGGCAATTGTTGGCGGAGGCTGCCTGGAAGAGGGGCTAAAATTAGAAGATTTAGTGGAGGTTTATGACCAAATAAGTGATAATTACCTCGAGTATAGAGCAATTTTGGTGGAAACGCTTGACAAGTTTTTATCTCCGAAGACATTAACGGCTTCTGGTTCGGAAACGCAACCTTCCACCCATTCCGAAGTGAGGTTGCCTCGTATTGATCTTCCGAAGTTTGATGGGTCTTATACCACATGGCGGGCCTTTTATGATAGGTTTCAGGCTCTGGTTCACAATAATTCGAACCTTGGTGATTTAGATAAGCTTCACTTTCTTCAATCGTGCTTAGTAGATGATGCAAAACGGTTTTTACAAAATCTGTCTGTTGAAGCCGCCAATTATGATAAGGCGTGGGAGCTTTTAAAAGAGAGATATGACCACAAACGTATTCTGGTGCATATCCAAATGCAACAACTGTTCGGTCAATCTCAATTACCTCGTGAAACTGCTTCCGGTTTGAAAAATCTCTTATACACAACAAAAGAATGTTTTCATGCCTTGGAAAACTTGGGAGTTCCAGTTGACAAGTGGGACATTGTTTTGATTTGGTTCCTTAACCAAAAATTGCCTCCAATAACGCAAAAGCTATGGGAAGAAAAGTTGTGTGACAAAAAAGAATTACCAAATTTAACAGAATTTACCTCGTTTTTGGAAAAACGCTTCCGAACTCTTGAAGTTTTGGATCAAAAAGACCAAAGTACTTCGAATCACACTAAGTCGGATCCATCAGCTAGTTTTAAACCGCGGTTTCCAATGAAGTCAAAAGTTTTACATGCTAAGCAGAAGTTTAAGCCGGCCAAACCAACAGTTTCGGAGGTTTTAGTATGCAAATTATGTAATTTAGAAAAACATGCGTTGAAGAGATGTCAACAATTCCTAAATATGGATATTACAGGACGAAAAAACGTTGTTCGAAGATTGAAAGTGTGTGAAAATTGTCTTTCATATAGGCATTCTTTACAAGAATGCCCAAGCCAACTGTGCTGTTTCTTTTGCCAACAAAGACATCATTCTCTGTTGCATGTCAACCATCAACAAAATGATACAATTAATATTATGAGAAATTCTGCACAGCCGTCTTCGAAAATTCCAACCCAACCGAGAGCAACCACTTCAAATGTAATTCAAACAACTATGAATGCGAACGCAACAGAATTTCAGCCAAACAATGATGTTCATAATCCAACAACCTTGAATTATCATACGTCACACGGTGATCCAGATTTCTCTCACCAAGTGCTTTTAGCAACCGCTATTGTCAAGGCCCGTGCTTCGGACGGCCGAGTATATCATTTACGAGCCATCATTGATACAGGTTCTGAAAGTTCATTTATAACAGAAGCAGCTGCACAACTTTTAAGGCTTAGAAAGTGGCGTACATGTGTTGATGTATCAGGGTTGGGGTTGGTCAGTAGTGGCACTACGCGAAACGCTGTACAGGTACAGATCACATCTTGCCATTCATCGTTCCAAACTGCCATACAGGCATTAATCTTCAAGTCACTTACTGGCCTTCTTCCGACCCAACGAATTATACCAGATAAATGGGATCACTTAACTGGGCTTCCGTTGGCAGATCCACGTCTTCACGAGCCTGCACCTATCGATTTGTTGTTAGGTAGTGACGTGTGTGCCAAAATATTTCTTCCAGAAATCAAACGATCGCAAGATGGCGTCGGACCGATGGCACAAAATACGGAGTTAGGCTGGATTGTTCTAGGAAGAGTTTCTGCACATCCTTCTAAAAAAATACGCAGTTTTATGCAAATATCCGAATTTAGTCCGATCGATCTGAGAGTTCAACTACAAAAGTTCTGGGAAGTAGAAGAATTACCGTTTCAAGCTCATGAAACCGAAGAAAATGTAGCCTGTGAGGAACATTTTGAAAAACATACTCTTCGTTTACCCGATGGTCGGTATCAAGTTAAAATGCCATTTAAAGATGAACAGCTGCCAAAGATGGGTTCCAGCCGACACATGGCATATCGACGGTTTCTTCACCTCGAAAAAAAGCTCGATACAAATCCAAGTCTTAGAATCGAGTACACGAAATGTATCACAGAGTATGAGACACTCCATCACATGGAAGAAATTAGCAGTGACAGTGAGGTTCTTCAAACGCCATATCATTTCATTTTACCACATCATGCGGTGATAAAGGAATCCAGCACAACCACTAAAACAAGAGTTGTTTTCGACGCAGCAGCGAAAGATTCGACTGGAAAGTCGATAAATGAATGTCTGTTGATAGGTCCAAAATTACAAACAAGTATTATAGATCTTGTTTTGCGATGGCGGAGTCATCGATACACTTTCACGGCGGATATAGAGAAAATGTATCGACAAATTTGGGTAAGTCCACCAGACTCTTTTTACCAAATAATTATGTGGAGAAATGAACAAACAGAGCCTTTGAAACTCTACAAGCTAAACACTGTCACGTTTGGCACAGCAAGTGCTCCATATTTAGCCATAAAAACGTTAAAACGTCTTGCCAAAGATGAATACGCGAAATTTCCTGTGGGGGCGAAGGTCGTGCAAGAAGATATGTATGTGGATGATGTAATCAGCGGTGCAGACTCTATAGAAGAAGCAAAGGGAAAACAAGATGAAGTGAGAGCACTTTTGGCGTCAGCCGGTTTCAACTTAAGGAAGTGGACAGCGAATCATAGAGATTTGATGGAAAATATTCCTGTTCAAGACCGTGAACATGATTTCGAGCTTCCTTTTGATCCATCCAATCACGTCAAAACTCTGGGCATCAAATGGGTTCCAAGCTGCGACTTCTTTTCTTACAAGAATCTGCAAAAATCAGATGAACATATTACAAAACGAACGATTTTATCAGCCATTGCCAAGCTTTTCGATCCACTTGGATGGATATCACCTTGCATAATCACTGCAAAGATTATTATGCAGAAACTTTGGGATCTCGGATGTGATTGGGACGAGCCAATTCCAGACGACCTTAAGAGAGATTGGGAAGCCTTCCAACAAGAGCTTCCAATGATTGAGAAAGTGAGGATACCACGATGGAACCGAATGAGCACATCAAATAAAGCAATCGAGTTGCATGGTTTTTGCGACGCTTCAATGAAAGCATATGGAGCTGTGGTTTATGTTCGTGTCTTGGATAGCAACGAAAACATTCATACAAACTTACTCTTAGCAAAGACAAAGATTGCTCCGAGCAAGCGGACGATCACCTTGCCACGTCTGGAACTTTGTGGCGCAGTTGTCTTAGCCCAAATATTACATTACACCCGCAATGTTCTAGCAATTCCCGATGTTCGTATCTTTGCTTGGACAGATTCAACAATTGGTCTTTCCTGGATTAGAGCAACTCCAGCTAAATGGACAACATTTGTTTCAAATCGAGTATCCGAGATACAACGATTAATAGGCAGTGATTGTTGGTCCCATGTTCCAACACATCATAACTCAGCAGATATAGCATCTCGTGGCGTTTATCCATCAGCTTTGGAGTCCTTAGATGCTTGGTGGAACGGTCCAACATTCTTGAGATCGCAGTGGGATTTTCATGTACCCGAGCAAGTTGAAAACGTCGAAACGGAAGAAGAATGTCGTCCTGTAAAAACTCACACTATACAAGTAACAAGAGAACTGATAAGTATCATAATTCACAAAAATTCTAGCTTAATCAAAGTAATTCGTATCATCGCATGGTGGCTTCGTTACAAAAACAACCTACTATATATGCGTTGGGTAAGAAAACATTCCCAAAACGATCACCAATCGACGAGTATTCGCAAGAAAAGCGGACCATTAACCGCTTCTGAATTAGAGGCATCTCGAATGCTGGCCATCAAGACAGCTCAAACCGAGATGTTCTCCAACGAAATAAAAGAGTTGCAACAAAACGGTTACATTTCAAAACAATTAAAATCACTTAATGTATTTATTGATGTCAATGGTATTTTAAGAGTTGGTGGTAGATTGCAGAATTCACTGCTACCTTATGAAGCGCAGCATCCAATTTTGTTGCAAAACAACCATCATTTCACAAAACTTGTGGCAAAAGATGCTCATAAAAATACGTTGCATGGCGGAATACAACAAATGATTGCATATATACGTCTTCGATTTTGGATTGGTCAAATTCGAAGAAGTGTAAAGCACGAGCTACACAAATGTACTACTTGCTACCGGCAGAAGGCAGCAGAGATGCAGCAATTGATGGGAAATTTACCAGCTGCTAGAGTTCGCATGGCTAGGCCATTTTGTCACACCGGCGTAGATTACGCAGGCCCCATCGAAATCAAAGCCTGGAAAGCACGCGGAAGCAAGATCCTCAAAGGATATTTTGCGATTTTTATTTGCTTAGCGACAAAGGCCATCCATTTAGAAGTCGTTTCAGACTTGACGACGCAGGCATTTTTGGCAGCGTTCAGGCGATTCACTGCCAGACGAGGGACTTGTAAGCAAATCCATAGTGATTGCGGTACAAACTTTGTTGGTGCTAGTTCAGAACTAGATAAGATGTTAAAGGCTTCACAACATGATTGGAAAGTAATTGCTGAAAATCTAGCAAATCAAGGTACGGAATGGCATTTTATTCCTCCCGCTTCTCCTCACTTCGGTGGATTGTGGGAAGCCGGAGTGAAATCGGTTAAGTACCACTTAAAACGGGTTGTCGGGATGGAGAGGCTGACTTTTGAGGAGCTCACAACACTTCTTGCTCAGATAGAAGCGTGTTTAAATTCGAGACCCTTGTGTCCTCTTTCCGATAGCTTGGATGATTTGGATGTGCTAACCCCAGCACATTTGTTGATCGGCGAAAGCCTTCATGCTGTGCCACAAGGTGACATCGACATCAACATCACATACATGGATAGGTGGAAGCGAGTCCAGTCAATGACCGAAACATTTTGGCGTAAATGGAGTTCTGAATACTTGTCCAGACTTCAACAACGCCCGAAGTGGACAAAAACGTTAGAAAATGTCAAAGTTGGAGACATTGTCTTAATAAAGGATGAGAGATTTCCACCGACAAATTGGAATTTAGGCCGTATTGAAAAAACTCACCCTGGATCCGACGGATTAATTCGCGTTGTCTCGGTCAAAACAAAAACAGGATGCATAAAACGCCCCATTGCAAAAATATGTCGTTTACCTTCGAACGAAACACCACAACAATCCAGCATCGTATAAAAATTGCAAAACTATGTCGTTTACCTTCGAACGAAACACCACAAACATCCAGCATCGTATAAAAATTTCGAATTCTAAAATAAAACACCAGCTTAAAATTGAAAATCAGTAAACCAAAATATAAAATAAAACACCAATTTAATTTAAAACTTAAAACTTTATTAAAATTTAAAATGTTCTTAAAATAATTTACAAAATTTTCAAAGAAAATATACCCTAACAATTTAAATCAAAAAAAAAAAAAAAAAACAAATTCAATTTAAATCACGTTTATTAATCAAAATACAATTTAAATCAACAAAATTTTTCAAATGTAAACAATGTTCACTGCAAGGGCATATAATTCAGTAAAATACTTCTTAAAATTATACAATGTACTTGTCGAAATATAAAGATGAAGATGAAAATTTTATTATCAATTAACACAACTTGTGGCATTTAAATTTAATTGAGTTATTAATTAAAACAAAATTATTTTCCCTGAAATGAAAACAAATCAAAACAAAATAAATTTCTTCAAAATGGCCACTTTTAAATCACAAATGCATCCAACATTTAAAATTAAAATACAATGTCACTCGCGATCTCAAAATCCGAAAGAAAATAATATTTAAAATAAATGTCAAAATTAATGACGTCACTAAAAAACATCACCAGAATTTCACACAAGATTCTATATATTTTAACTAATTATCAAAAAAATATTTACACAAAATTTTACCGATATCGTATGTACTCAATGTATAAACGTACATATATAATATATAATGGCACCAGCGTATGCACATAAAAGCAGTTTTAAGCTGCACCGTTATAGCAAAAAAAAAAAAACCGAATAATGATATGCGAAATTCAATTTAATAATAATTACGAAATAATAAAATTTAATATTGCAATAAAATAATGTAATTAATATCATAATAATTCATTCACACATGTAATAAAATTTTAAATTCACATTCAACAAACACTCACCTGGGTTATCTCCTCGCACTATCAATGGACAGATGGACACTTTCAATTTATTAAAAACAAACAACATTTAACTAATTTAATTAAAATTTAAACACTACTAACGCATTGATTAAAACAAAGAACACACAAAATTTACAATTTAAATAAAATAACTTACAATTAAATAAAATTTATACACAATTCAATTTACTAACGAACGATAACATTTAACCGACGCGACGCACGAACCGAAACCGAAACTATCAATGGAACATTATACACATTGTATTGTAGTACTCATATAATGGGTTTGCAAGAGCCAACGGATCTTTTCCATTCATGAGGAAATGCAAAAAAAATAAGAGTTTGTTTATGTGCAATTATGTATTGTTGTCGTAGTCTTTACTAAATTCCTCGTTCCATTTCTAATTTGTTTCAATTCTTTTTTTTTCAATGTCAAATTAGATAGCGGCGTTTTGTGGAAAATCAAACAGACGTGTTCAGATGCTTGCAAAACATGAGTCCAGAACAAACCCTATCTGAGGGCGAAGAATGTGCGAATGTACATGCAACAATTAAATAAAATAAAATAAATAAAAATTATTGTTAATGTAATTTATTGTTTGCAAGTATAATGTAATCTATTACAAATAATTAAACTAAAATTGTATGGTAACTCGCCTTTATGTCAGTTTTGCCAACTGTTATAATTAAAAATTTTAAACTTAAACTTATCGAAAAATGTAAAAGTAAAGTCAAATGAAGGTCAAGAATTAATAGGTGTAATATACACTTTGATTGTACTTTAAAATTATTATAATAAATACTTCCGAAGAAATATCACCAAATTTTGATTTCTCAAGACTTTCTTTTTTTTTCTTAATTTTTTATATAAAATTCAAGTTCAAAATATACAATAGTTTTATTATTAAATTAATTTTTTCATACAAGACATTTCTTTAAAAATTTTCAAGAAAAAAAATTGGGATGCCAATTGTAAGTATTTCATAATATAGATCTTAAGAAATAATACAAAAAAAATCGTTCTCACGTTTTGAAGATATTGATTAAAAACTAAAATAAAACCGTTCTATGACAGGTACCCTTAAAAACATTTTTTGCAAATTTTTTTTTTGTCCAAAATGTAGTCCATTTCCATATTAGCACACCTAAATGGGGTGTATTGGGGGTTCCGTTAATTTTGGAGATGAACGAAATTTCAATTTCTCCTCTAGGGAATCACCCAAGACCCTTAAGTTCCGAGTTTGAAGGATACCTAAATAGCTCCAGTAGCTTAGGCTGTAGATCGAGGTACAGACATACAGACAGACAAACAGACAGACGCAATTGTCGGACCCACTTTTTTCGTCTTCGATAGATAATCGTAAGGTGAACTTTGATCAAAATCTTGAGTTCGATTTTTTTCCAAATGCAGAACTTGCCCTATAGTAGCCTATAGTAAAAAAAAATCCTCTGTTATCTTTTTAATAGCTTTCCATAGGTGAAAACCAGAAGCTTCTGCGAGGTCCAGTTTTGGAAATATTGCAATCCAAAGTGATTCTACTGATTTTCAACACAACGCTAAATCTGATTCCGATGGCGATATTTCCGCAACCAAGCCTTGAAAAAAGCTCTAGTTTTTGGAATTCATTAAATTTAACGAAGTGCTTTCTATTATTGAAAACCAGAAGATTCTGTGAGGTCTGGTTTTCGAAATATTTCTATCCAAAGTGAACTTAGAACAGAATATCTATGCAGTATGGAAGCAAACGAAACAAAGTCTTCGGATGGAGATATCTCCGCAACCAAGGCTCATAAGACGTTTTAGTTTTCAGTTCTGAATAGAGAATTCGCAGACCTTTCCATTGATGTAACAAACAAAGCAAATCATGGCAACAAAATTTTGAGGATTTTTTTAAAAAAATCCTCGGGTCCCCCCTGTCAAATAAAAATCATAATTTTTCCAATATTTCTCAAACCTATCGAGACATACATGAAACGAAAGGTCTATTCAATTCCTGTACAACCATGCAAACCAAAAGCTTCTGCGTGGTCTGGTTCTCGAAATATTGCAATTCAAACAATCCAAAGCGATTTTTCTTATTTTCGACTTTTCCCTATCTAACAATGTCTTCGGGAAGCTATGTCTCGTCTTGAACCGAGTATTACATCCCATCATCCTTATGACCAGGGGTAAGGTAAGAAATTGGTATGTCCCATTTTCAGCCTTATATATTTTTTTATTTCTGGACTTGGTAGGTTAAGAGAAAATATAGCCTTCATAGCGGAAGGGTTTAGCGATGAATAAATGTGTTGATATTCCTGCCATGTGTTTTTCAACTTGGTGTTAAAAAACGTTTTCAAATATTTTGTTATGTCTTTTTTGTTGAATTGGTAGAAGGTTATTAGGGGTTCTTTAAATGCTTGTTTGGCTTCTGAATCGGCGTTTTCATTGCCAACGATGCCTACGTGTCCAGGTACCCATGCGATTCTTAGATTTCGTTTTTTTGCAATAAGTTTGTCGCGGATTTCTGCAACAATACTTGAAGCGTTGTTAATGTTATTGATAGCATTTATTGTTGAAGGCTATCAGTGAAGATAATTGTTTTTTATTTTTAACAGTTTGAATAGTTTTCAGTATTGCAAAAGCTTCTGCCGTGAAGATTGATGAGGTAAAGTGAAGTAGACCTTTACTGATAATAGAACCTTCCTCGGTGACAACAGCGAATGAGGTTCCATCATCTGTTTTCGAAGCATCGGTAAAATAAAATTGCCATCCCCGGCTACCATAGTTTTCTTTTAGCTCTAAGAACATTGCGTGATAGATACTGTTGTGGGTAGAATCTTTGTTAAATTCTTTGAGATGAGAAATTATAGAGTTACTTCGCAGGTTCCATGGGGGAAAGTTAATCTTGGGTTTATAATCTACTGTGATTGGGATGTTCAAGTTTACAGCCGACTCCAGTGATTTTTGAAGAGCTGAAGGGTATTTTGGAATTCTTTTTCGATTTAACAGGTTCTTGATGTCATCGTGAATAGGCGTTGCGAATGGTGATCTAGCTTTAGTTATGATTTGACAGGTTAAGTATTCGATTCTATCGGTTAGTTCGGGAAGTCCAGCTTCGGTAAGAATGTTTCTGATAGGTGTTGTACGGAAGGCTCCCACGCAGGTTCTTGCAGCAGAGTGGTATGGTGTTGAGACGAGTTGCATAGATGTTTTTGAGCATTTCCCGTAAATTGGGAGCCCGTAATCGATTTTTGATAGTATTATAGATTTTATAACATTTGCAATTGTATTTACGTTACAGTTACTTTTTCTTGAAGAGAGATACTTGACTAAATTAACCCTGGTATTGAGGCTCTTTTTAATATGACAACAATGATCCTTAAAACTATATTTAGAGTCAAAAATAATACCTAGGATTTTGGAGAATTTTACATTTTTTATACAAATATTGTTTAAATTGACTCCATCAATACATTTTACACAATTATGTTTTTTGCATATATGCAGAAGTTCACATTTGGAAAAAGATATTTTAGAACCAGACATGTCGCCCCATTCTGATAAATTTTCAATTATTCTTGAGAAAATTACTGAAACATGTACAAGATCTTTTAGTTTAGTGAAAAGAATAAGGTCGTCTGCATAAAGAACGTGCTTTATTTGTGAATATCTACGTATAATACTACTTATTTCGTTAAAAGCTATTATAAATAAATTAACCGATAAAGGCGATCCTTGAGGGATGCCATTACTTAAGTTATGAATAGAAGAATAAATATTGTTTGTTTTAATGCGAAATTTACGATTGGAAATAAAAGCTTTAATGAATTAAAAAATTTTCGGACCGATTTTCCATTTTATAAGTTGATTTAAGATGACATGAGGGCCAATTCTGTCAAAGGCTTGTTCAAAATCGATGGAGAAAACTGAAACGTGGTTTTTCTCTGAAAGGGCTAAAGATATAAATGTGTCAATGTGTAAGAGTGAGTCTAGGGTGCCTCTCCCCTTTTTGAAGGCAAGTTGATTTTTGTCAATAAGATTATTTTTTTCTAGCCACGATGATATGCGTTTTGAAACAATTTTTTCTAGAATTTTTGATGTGCAGGGAAGGAGAGAGATAGGACGATATCCTTTTATAGAAGTGTGGTCTTTGTTTGTCTTTGGTATAGAGACGATAGTCGCCACTTTCGATGTTTGAGGGAAAATTCCGCTATCGAGGATGTCGTTATAAAAAGATAACAACCTAGTTTTAAAACTAGACGGGGTGTTTTTGAGCATTGTGTAGGTTATTCTATCAAAACCCGGAGTTTTTCCCTTAACTGAACACAAAACGCTTTCGAGCTCTAAGGAATTGATGGGGGATTCAATTAAGTTTGCTGAAACTGAAGTAATATATTGTGGTTTGGGTTGATTAAAACATGAGATTTTTTCGTCAATGTAAGTCTGATTAAAGTTAGAATCGTCTTGGCATTTTTCCCAGCATTTAGCAAAACAATCATTAATTTCTATTGGAAAAGTAATATTTTTAGAATATGTTTTTATTAGTTTTATAGTGTGTGGGACAAAGTTGCCGGTAGGGCTTTTAATGTCGGCCCACATTTTTTTTGGGGTTGAGTGTTGGTTAATTTCACCTGTAAATTTCTTGAAACAAGATAGTTTTTCTAACTTTGCCACTCTTTTGAATTGAGCATTTGCCTTACGATAAGAAATTAAATTGGAGACATTTGGTGATTTTTTAAATGCTTTGAAAGCGTCTTGTTTTTTTAGGCGAAGGTTGGAAAGGTTTTGGTTCCACCAGGGGACGGTTTTATGGTGGGGCTTATTTGTTGTCTGAGGGATTGACACATTTGCTGCAGAACGAATTGCTTTAAGGACGTAGGCGGCTTCCTTGTTGATGTTATTGTTAGTGGGAGCTGAAATTTGTTTTGAGACTTCAGTTTGGAAAAGATCCCAGTTAGCTAGGTTTGTTAAGAATTTGGGTTGTGTCTTTGGTAGAGTTAAGTTGTTGCCTACAGATATTGTGGTGAGAATGGGAAAATGATCGCTACCAAACAGTTCATCGGAGACCTTCCAAGTTGATTTTTGAATGAGGTGTGGGGATATGAGGGTGAGATTAATATGGGTAAATGTACCACGGGTCGAAAAGTGAGTGGGTCTACCATCATTTAATAATGCAAGGCCGGTATTGGCTATAAAGTTTTCAACTAATCTGCCACGGGTGTTAATAGTTGAAGAACCCCACGAAGGAGACCAAGAATTAAAATCACCCGTCAAGACTATAGTGGAAACGGTTGTAGATTTTGTTTTATGTGTGTCTCCTGAAGAGAAATTATGCTTGGGTTTAAATCTTTTATTAACAATTGGAGTGCATCATAGTTATTAAAATAACCATTGATGTTCCATTGTAAAATGTTGAGATCACTGGAGGCGGTGGAAGCTTTCTTCCTACCCATACAATTTAATGTACAGACAGAAACCAGATTTCCACCTAGTGAAAAGGTATTTCCGCGCCCCCGTCGGCGATCTAGGCGGGCCCTTCCATCGCCGATAGGGGCGCGGGATGTATGTCGGTTGATTTTACTATTAAGGTGTGTCATTTTCATCGTCAATATTCATAAAGAAATTTGTTTGCGTTAATGGAGAAGAGTTTGTAAGAGAAGTAATTTGGTTAATGCTGTTCAAACTAGGAGAAATTGTTGTTTGAGTGTTTTCATTAAGATTATTTTTGCTGTTGTTTGATTTTGTTTGTGCATTTGAGTGGGTGTTGCGATAAAGATAAACAATGCAAAGGTTTCAACAAGGATGGCGACGACGAAGAAAACTACTTAATATTGCTAAATAAATATTTTTTGTGCAAAATAGTTTTTTTTTTGGTAAACTCATTTTTGTAACGTTCAATCCTTTTTTTTTCATTTTCAATTCCATGGATTCTGGATTTTTAATAAAATTCTGTTTTTCTTTCATTTGTGCTCTTCTTTCTCTACATTTTTAGTAAAATTCTAAGCAAGTTAGGACTTTCTGGTTTTCACCATGTGAAAGAGCGTCTCAAAAACTATACTAACCAAAAAAAGTGAAAAAATAATTTTTTGAGTCAAAAGCCACCTTTTCATAGGCCGGGTCACACAAATGTTGTATTGGACCGTTTTTTAAATAAATGCTTATGTTGCCCAGGGCTCCGTTTTGTCTCCGACACTCTTCCTCATTTTTATAAATGATCTCTTGTCTGAAGCTCATAATCCACTTCCATCTTCTCATACTCGTTCTCAAATTCACTTCCATCTTTTTCGGAAGTGGAATTAAAACTTCGAACTTTACAGCAGTGTTGAATGGGATATACAAAATCGTGTGAAGTTTAATGCTTCGAAAACTCAATGCTGTCTATAGTCGTTAAAAGAAAATGTATACCTTATGCCATTGTTCTTGAATGGCACTTGCATCGAAGAACCCGAAAAATTCTCAGTACTCGGTATATGTGTATCAACGACAATCTTCGTTGGGATGACCACATTTTCAAGACCACCAAAAATTTTGCTAAATGCTTAGGATTTCTATATATTGATGTAAGAAATTGTTCACCACTTCTACAGGTGCAGCACAAACTTCTCTTCACTAATTGGATAGAATAACTGATAGCTCTATGAAGAATTTGTATGTTCAAGTTCAAGTTCAAATTTATTTGCAGTTTAAATTTTAGGTTATTTTACATTGATTAATTAAGTTAAGAGTTACAGAACCTCATTCTTTACATCTATAATATAATTATTTTATAACAAAATTTAGCATTAATTTTTTTCTTCGTCAAACATTCGCGGGTATAAATGGGACATTCGGACTCAATTCCCACGTCGAGAAGTACAGTGCGGTTCACATGAATAGACGCACCATTGTTCTCTCAATAAATTGCAGTTTTCTTTTTGTTTTTCTTCATGAACTACGAAAGAATTGCATTCATTTGAAAGGTTATAAAATTCTCTGGGAAAAAAATCTAAATTCAAGATTAGTGAGAGACTTTTAACGATTATTTTGATCTCTTTCTTCGCATTAGTGATAAAAAAGCTCAAATAAATCGGTTCATTTGAATAGACGCACCTGTTAAAAGTTAAAAAAAAAAAACAGGTTGGTCAATTTTTAACATTTTCTATTTACTTTTTTATTGTTATTGAAGTTATTTTTCACAGTTTCAATACTTTGTACAAACTCTACGACTTAAAATTACATCAAAAATTCTACTTCTAAGAGATTTATACATTTTTCTAAATAATCTAATGAAATCTTAGACAAGGCTTCTTTAATTGCGGCAATAATCTCCTCACAGCTTTCATACTGGTTACCTTTTTGATAAATTTGATGGGTCAGCCATCCAGAAAGGTTTTCAATGATGTTTAGATCAAGTGAGTATGGTGGCCACTGCAAAAATTCCACGTTTTCACTGGGGATAAATGCTTTTACAACGTGCGCGTTGTGGATCGGAGCAGTGTCTAGTTGTCAGATCTACTGGATAGGTCCAAAAAGCTCTCTTATGGCTGGAAAAGCTGTTTGCAAAAGAGCTTTATAAGAAATTTCTGTCATTTTGTGAGACACAAAACCAACTCAAAGGCGCGGTAGTACGAAATGGCACCCCACACCCATACTTCTCCTTTCTTGGAATGATTTCGGTTCAAAAAGCATTCGGATGTCCTAGAAATAAAACTTATACCCATCAGGACCATCTAGGTTGAACTTTTCCTCATCAGAAAACAGCACATTTCTTCAATTTAAAACACTTCCAACCTGCGCATACCATGTCATGTGATGACGCGCGAACTCCAACCGCTGTTCTTTTCTTGCAGCGTTAAGTTTTTTTTTTTTAGCTTTTTGAATTTCAAGTGTTGAATACCTAAAAAAGCTCGAAGAACAGTTGATTTGCTTGCACTTACCCCTGTTAATTGTTTGATTTTCATCGTGGAGTTAGTTAAATTTGAGGCAATTCTTATAATTTTTCGCTTCTCGTGTGGTGTAGGGTGTTTTTGTCCTTCTTTTGTTGAATTAAATTTAATAACCTTTCAAATGAATGCAATTCTTTCGTAGTTCATGAAGAAAAAGAAAACTGCAATTTATTGAGAAAGCAATGGTGCGTCTATTCATGTGAACCGCACTGTATGAGTTGTCGCTTATGTGTTCTGCCGTAGAAGTGTCGATGAACATTGGTCTGGAATGATTTTTTTTTAGAATTAGATTTAGATTCTTTATTTAGTAAATTCAATAGTAGTTTTTTATAAAATCGGTTTCTTTTCTGGGTTTTAAATGTTACATAACAAAGGTAAATATAAAAGCCATGGCATATTGCCGTTCAGCCATATTAGATAGATATATTCATTTTTAATACAATTAACTATAAGCAACATTACTAGGAACATGATATTTTTTACTTTTGCTTTTTAACTAAGCATACTCGTTTGTAATAGCAAAACGGTAGTTCTTTGCAGATTTTAAATATTTCAAAAGACTTTCGCAATTAGCGATTGCTCTATGTTAAGTGTTCTAATCCCAAAAAACACGAATCTTAGCTCTTTAAGAACCGGGCAGATAGCCAAAAAATGAAAGCAATCTTCCTTCGCGTTTATGTTGCACAAGGTACAAACAGGAGTGTCGGTTTTGTTGTATGGTGTACCATTTAAATTAAGTAGATCACCCCTTGCTCTACAAACAGGGACACCGCTTCCAAAACGAATTCATCCCTGAAGTAGTTATTTTGACCAAGATCAAAATTCAGCTCAGAGTATATAATCCTGTTAATGGATGATACTGCTTGCTGGGTGCATTCGTTACGCTGCTGGTGTATGTCAATATTTTCCACTAACTTGTATTGTTGTGTTCTTAATGCAAACACATCCGTCCCTTGCAGATTCAGATCGCACCCGCATTTCCGTGCCAGAAGAAACCAGTCTGTGACCCGAGTATACGAGTAGGGCTATATCCTAGTACTTTTATTATATAGTCAAAGTGCAATTTTTATGGGGGTGGCCGTGGCGCGATGGATGTGTGCTAGGGTGTGTCAAAGTGCTCAACTATGGTATTTTCAAATGTAATAGCTTTTTAAAGTTGCATTGCTTATCAAAATTAAATCCTGCGTTTACAATTTTCATTTTAATTAATATCTTTGGCTCCCACAAAAATAGGATGAAATCCAAAAAAAATTGATTTTTCGAGATTTTTGAAATAGGTGTTGTTTTAAATTGCACCGTGTGGATACAAAAAAATTATATAAAATATTTTTAGGCTTTCAAGTTAAAGATAATTGCAAGGAAACACTTTTAAGCTTATATTTGTTTAAATTGAACACTTGATAAAGAAGCTATGAAATAATAAAAGAAAGAAGAAAAATCATTTTTTTTATGTAAGATCGTTTTTTTTTTTTTACAAAAAAAAATTCTTAAAAATCAACGGAACCACCTACAATATCGTGGTATATCTTTTTGTAAAGACAAAAATTCTTTCTGTATTTTGTTAAGTTTTTTTTTAGTATACGTAAAAAAAAAAAAAAAAATGTACTGTAAATTATATTTTTTTTTCAACTTCAACCCATTTGAGCGAGCCAAAGACGAACGATATCTTATTTTTTTTTACATGTTCTTAAACTTCAGACCCTAATACAACTTTTGAGCACTATTACATTTAAAAATAAGAGAACTTTTTTGTGGCCATACAAAAGTGACACACCCTAATGTGTGCTCGCTTGTGAACCTCATGATCACAGGTTCGATCCCTGCCGTCGTCTATGTCGTTTTAATTCCATTAAAAAAAACCTTCTAAAATTGTCATCAATGTTGTTCAGGCATAACACTAACAACATGTAATTGAGTTAAACTAGTATGCCCAACAAGAATGAACACGAATAAAATAATGTGAATTATAAGCGACATAGAAATAAGACACGACATTCTCCGCTTTAGTTTAGCCGCCATCCCTGGAGATAAAATATCTGAGACAACAACCTTCATTCTCAGAACATCGTACCACACATCTTTCCTATCCTTCTTTCTCTTCCTTAACTTCACGCCCGCGCTGTGTTCAAACATTTAAAGGGTAATCATAATCCCTTGAGCGCGTGTAGATTATAAAAAAAAAAATTTTTTATATAAAAATTGAATGTAAACCAGTCTCGAGTTGTATTATATATAGTTTGGCTTATTCGCTGGTAATCTAAAAAGTTTTTTTTATGAAAAAACGTTGGAGCTTCTCCACTTCATCGTATGTCCTATATCCCCATACTTGGCAACTGTAGCACATCACAGATCGCAGGACTGTTTCGTAAACTCGGTACTTGGCTGATGACGGAAAATCTGGGTTTTTTAATATGTTTTGCCTTGATCTGGTCTGGAATGTTTGCATTACTGCTGTAAAGATTGGAATTCAATGATCTTATCATACGATATCATTGTATTACACTTCTGAAGGAGTTGAACGCGAATTTGTGGATTAAGCCAGAGCCTTTGGGACCATCAGCTTTTATTTGTGAAGATCAGACCTGAAAGCGTCCAATACAACATGTAAGTTGAACGATTTAGAAGGATATTTATAATCAAAAGAATAAGGGTTTCGTTAATACCAAGAAATATCAAGAGCAACAATCTTACTTTCTCCAAAACAATATAAAGATCTGTTCCATTCTTCGATGAGAAATGCCATAAGATAACCAGTGGAACGATTGCTGTAAAAGCCGCATTGCCGGTCGTCCAAAAGTTTCTGATCTTCGCGATATTTATTGAGTTGATGATTGATCAGTGATCTCATGACCTTGGGTGGAAAGAAGGGCCGTAAGTGCTATTGATCGGTAGGAGAAGGGTTAAAAAGTTTCGCCTTTTTTTTTGCTGGGTTCCATTTTCTTGGGAAGATTCCAGAATATTAGGAGCGATGGAAAAGCTTACGAAATGGTTTTGACAGTGATAGAGAACACCTCTTTAGAACAACTGCACCAGTAGGGAAATATACCTGTATCATTGAATGATTTACGTTCTCAAGTACAGGATGTGCAATTTTGTTGTTAGTCAACGTCGTCGGGCTAGCAGAAAAATGAGCTGTGAGTACATTTGTTTTATCTGAAGAGCTAGTTACCGGGTTGTCGTTGTAAATGAGCGTTGGAACCGAAAATGAGGTTGAATCGTTACGTTCTTGACAAATGACCAGAAATTTCTTCGGTCTTTGGGACATCAAATAATTTTTTGCTCTAATTTCTGGCCATATCGCGATGGTTTCTGACCTGTTTATGTTTTTTCCGATATTTCTCAGTTGGTTTGGCGGAATTTTACCCCTCTAAAACCTTCTTTACAGCTGTTATCGAACCAAGACTTTTTTTTAAGATTTATACTCTCAAGGAAGAAAGAAAAAATGTAATTAAAAACATACATACGAGGGTAGTCCCAGAAGTACCCGACCTGACGTATAGATGGCGGTTGTTGTTTGAAAAGAATGACTATGGTAGAGAGTACCAACTTTATAAAGCTTAAGTTTGAAGTTTGACGACGCTACGTTGTTCAGTATTTGTTTGGCAGCCATCAATAGTGAACGCTCTCAGTGAATTTGTAGACATGGAAAAAATTGGTCATCGTTATGTGATACAATACTTTCATTTAAAAGGCTTCAGTCCAACCAATATCAAAGCGGAGCTAGATTCTGCTCTGGGGGAGTCTGCTCCTTCGTTTACAACAGCAGACATGGTAGGCATTTCAAAAAGTGCTGTACATCGTATACTGACTGAAAATTTGGACATGATAAAGCTGTGAGCAAGATGGGTGCTGCGATTACTCACAATGGAACAAAAACAGCGTGCGTCGTGAGGATGTTTCAATCGAGTGTTTGGTGAAGTTTCACAGCAATAAAGCAGAGTTTTTGCGTCAATTCATAACCATGGATGAAACATGGGTCCATCACTTCACACATGAGACGAAGGAACAGTCAACACAATGGACTGAAAGGGGAGAATCGGCTCCAAAGAAGGCGAAGACAGTTCCATCTGCAGGCAAGGTAATGGCGTCAGTTTTTCGGGATGCGCGTGGGATAATCTTCATTGATTATCTTCAGAAAGGAAAAACAATCAACGGCGAGTATTATGCGAACTTATTGCAGCGTTTGAGTGACGAAATCAAGAAAAAACGGCCGCAGTTGGCGAAAAAGAAAGTTTTGTTTCATCAAGACAATGCACCAGTTCACACATCCGTTATCGCGATGGCCAAAATCAATGAGTTAAAGTTCGAATTGCTTCCTCACGCACCCAATTCGCCAGATTTAGCCCCCTCGGATTATTTTCTGTTTCCAAACTTGAAAAAATGGCTCAGTGGTAAAAGATTTGCCAACAATGAAGAAGTGGAGTCAGCGGTTGATGGCTATTTTGAGGAGCTCGACGGTTCTCACTATAAACAGGGTATCGAAGCTATTGAACATCGCTGGGAAAAGTGTATCAAGCTAAAAGGAGACTTTGTATATAAATAAAGATATTTTCCCCAAATTTTTTGTTAGGTCGGATATTTCTGGGACTACCGTCGTGAATGAGAAACATCCAAAAAGATTAGACTTGAGGCAGTAACAAATAATAATGTATCGAAATATTTTTTATTTGTTCGTGTCTTTTTTAAAGTCTTCAAAAAGACGTTTCAAAATTATGATTATACCACGAAGAAAGGAAACATTTTATAATTTAAAGGTTTTGTTTAATTTGTGAAAAATAAAAATAGAGTGCCTTGAATCTATTCAAAAACGTTAAGTCGCAGTATTTGTTTTTTTCTTTCAGTTTCTCTTTAAATTGGAGAAAGGTGAAGGAAAGTTCATTATACATTTTTAAAATTCTTCTTAAAGCTTTCCATCTACATGTTGCATATTACAGCTTTACCCAAGCCAATAGTATGCCCAGAAAATCTGTCCTTAGGACTCTCTGTTCTCTGTTTTGCTAAGCGCTTTTACAATCGGCGGCGCGTGGCGTCCCAACATGATGTCTACAGGTGGCATCTTAACATTCTTACCCTGGGTTAATCCTTGGACAGAATGAGAACACGGAAAACATTTTCTGTGGTGGTATGTGAGAACATATTTGAGGTTGAGTAGGACCTGCGAAATCTCAGAGATTCAGTCGTTTCTCTATCACTTTTGGGGGCAGATATATGCACATTGGAGGCTCGTGGTTCTGGAAAAACTCAAAATTTGCAATGCAAGCTCCTCACCTGAAGCTTTTTTGTGCCAAGTGCCATTATTCATGCATTTATACCTTCCGTATTGTCTGTATGTGATTTTGAGTTCACGGGAAATGTAGAGATTTGGTGGATTCAGTTGTATTCTTGACTATTTGCAGTGCTGTCGCGTGTGTTCCTCGATATTTCTCACCGCCATATGTCCTGTATTCTTGCACCCATCTTGTCTCTGCTGGATCATCTTCTCTAATTAAAGTGTTATTTCTACTCAGCGCAAAGTAAATTGTGATGCAAGTCCTTAAGCCTTCTAACAAAAAGCAAAAGTGAGATAAGAGATTAAAAACAAAAGAAGCCTTTTAAATTAACAAACATTAAGAAAAAAAAAATGAAACTTAAAGTGTTGAAAGGATAGGATATTGGATTTACGATTCTGCGCGTTAACCTTCACTAAGGATAAAGAGTGTAAAAAATGAAAAAATAAAACTACACATCACAATACAATTTGTTGTCAGTTATAATTGCGGTACTACAATATACGATTGTGTACGTGAGAGTGTGTGTTAGTGTTCCTTTGAAATACTAAATCCTTTTTTCATGGATGATAGCAATGTTTATTTCCGTTTGAAAACATAATATCCTGCTCCAGTTCCATATGAAAGCGGTGTTCATCTTGGGTAAAGTAATATTTTATTCTCTAAACGGTATTTTAGATGTATGGTCTTGCATGCATACTTGTTTTAATGATATATTGTTTCAAACACAAAAAGAGAAATATCTATGTTTATATAGGATTTAAGTGGTCTTTATAAGATCAAAGGAGGAAATTAAGCTTACATCATAGTCAATTTCTATAAACGCAATTTGTGGTAACTTAATAATTAATGCATTCTATTTAAGCCACCTGATATACTCGTAGGTAGCAGCTTTTGTGATTGATTAAATTTTGATTACCACATTTTATATTTCGCATTAAAAAGACTGTTGATAGGAATTTGATATGCATAGTTGATTGCATTATGCTGCACTGTTTGCTTAAGAGAAGGTATTTTAACAACGTAATGCTCTTAGGCAGATTTTTTTTTCTTTGTGGACCACACTAATATCTGCCAATACTTAGACACCCCCCACAAGAAGCTTGATTTTTTTCTGATAAACAATAAACAGATCGCACATACATACTATGTAGGTACATCCATGAACAAGCCTTTTTCAAGACTTTCTACAGTTTAGGAACTTAAAACTAAATTTACTTTTTCTTTTTAACAATCACGAAAAAGTGTAAGTTTTAAGGAAATTGGTTTTACCGTCGTCAAAAGAACTTGCTCAAATTTAATAAATCTTCGATATAACTTAAAAACATGGCTATATTAGAGATTTATGTTTGGAAGCATGAAATTCTTTCATTAATTATCTAAAGGGCTGAGACAACTCCTCTAGTAGTTTGAAGTAAAAATAATATGGATAACGAGAGAAGAGAATAAATCAATGAAAAGTTGTTAATAAAGCAAGGAAACAGGTGTTATACACCCTGGAGACGTAGTAGAACCAGTAATAACTAGGTATTGGGAACAATTCGATACAAAGAGCATCGCAATTTTGTAATGGTTGCAATAAGTAATCCAAAAAGACAATACTATGCATCTCAATTAAATACCTCTCTTCCAAGTAAAGTTCTCTGGAATATTCAACGTAAATCTGGAGTTCTTGCTAAGAAAAGAAACTAAATACTTACTGTATGCATGCGAGCAGTATGATAACACATCAGTCTGACACTGTAAACGATTCAAGTAGAGACCTTCCTAATGAATTTAAACTGAGTTGTGTTTCTGAACCTGAAGTCATAAATGCTATACAAAGTATAAAATCTAATCTATAAACAACATAGAAAGCATATTATCCAAATTTGACTACGGCGAAACCAAATTGTGTATTCTCGGCGACTTTAATCTTAGTCGTTTAAAGTGGATTCCAATTGAAAACGAAGACTGAAATCAACCAACTGATACTGAAATCTTATGTTTTGATACTTTGTATTCTAACGGTCTTTACCAAATAAATAATGTTCTTAATTCATTACATAATTTATTAGATCTTGTATTTATAAATGAAAATTTAAATGCTATTTTAAAAGAATGTTCACCATTGTTAAAAAATTCTGTTCATCATACTTCCATTGAAATTCAAATTAATGATATGAAATTTAAAAATTATGAAATGTTTAATAATTCCGTTGATTTTAAATTTAATTTTAACTCAAACAATTTATTGTCTTTGAATAACCAATTCAATTCTATAAATTGGTGCTCTGAATTTTACAAAAAGCCATTGTGTGAAAAATTTAGTTCCTTTTTGAACATTTTTAAAAATGCTGTGTTGAATACTGTTCCAAGAGTAAAAAAGAAAGTAAATTCCCATCCTCCATGGTATAATTTTCGACTAAAAAACCTTAAAAATGCAAAAACACGTGCTCATAAGTTATTTAAAAAAACTGACAATGAAATAAATTACAATAACTTTTCTCGGCTCCGGAAGGAATTCATTTTTTTGTCCAAATTTTTAGCATGTTCTTATGTACAGTCTTTAGAATCAAACTTGAAGCGCAATCCGAAAAGTTTTTGGAACTATGTAAATTCTAAAAGGAAAAATGTGGGATTTCCCACACTTATGTGGTACGGCAATATATCTTCAAATGATCCCCAAACCATTGTAGATATGTTCGCGGATAGCTTTAGAAAATTATATTGTACAGCTGCTCTTTCAAGAAGTGTTAATGATTTCAGTTTCTTACCATCAGTTACTGATTGTTGTAATATGAAATGTGAACAAAGCGATATAATCCAAGCTTTGAAAGAATTGGATAGTAATTGTTCCGTCGATATTCATGGAATTTTTCCTATCGTTTTAAAAAATTGCGCAGAATCTTTATGTTTACCTTTACAGATAATTTTCAATCAATCCCTAGGTACTGGAGAGTTTTTAGACGCTTGGAAGCTTTCAGAGATTAGTCCTGTTCATAAATCAGGAAGAAAAGATAAAATTAAAAATTATAGAGCAGTTTCCAAGTTAGCTACAATTCCAAAGGTACTCGACAAATTAGTGCAAATGAAACTATGTAATGTTATAAAACACCATATAACTGAATTCCAACATGGTTTTATAAGTGGTAGATCCACATGTACAAATTTGGTGGAGTTCACAAATTTTTGTATTACAGCTCAAGAAAAACATAGGCAAATAGATGTTGTGTACAATGATTTTGTGAAAGCTTTTAGTAGAGTTAATTTAAATATTCTATTAATGAAGTTAAAGGCTTATGGTTTCGACGGAAACATTTTGAAATGGCTTTATTCATATATCACAGAAAGGAAGCAAATAGTGAAAGTTGGGAATTTTTTTTCTGAGTTTATTAATGTATACTCCGGTGTACCTGAGGGAAGCCATTTGGGTCCCCCCCTTTTCTTATTGTATATTAATGATGTACATTTTATTTTACGACACTGTAGATTTCTTTTATTTGCTGATGATCTGAAAATGTTTATGGAAATAAAATCTATTAACGACTGTATTTTGTTCCAGAATATTTTGGTTTCATTTCAAGCCTGGTGTCAAAAAAATGATCTGCAACTTAATCTGAAAAAATGTGCTGTTATGAAATATAGTCGAGCTATTCATCCCATCTTGCATAACTATAAATTAGCTAATCAGACTCTGCCAAGAGTGAATGAAATGAAGGACTTGGGGGCAGCGTTGTTCCTGGGAAGCAAAATGTTGGGGCCATTTTTGGGGTCATTTCAACTTTTTTGGGGCCACTTCGTTTTTCCATATTCGATAAAATAATTAAATAATAAAACAGAAGATATTATTTTATTTGTATTTTTGCATTTTATTCCATTTTTTTAAGCAACTTAAAATCTATGTTAGACATTTTTTTATCAATTCTGGAGGCGGAATAAAATTACCACAAGTTTTTCAGAAACCCCTTAAAGCTCATAAGCGAATTTATAACTTCATAGCTAAATCTATTGCGATTTTCGGTTTTAATATTAGGTGTGTTTTATTCACTGCTGCATAGCTAGCGCAGCAAAATTTCCCTCGACAAACAACAACAATTTGATTGCTGGAGAAAAAGAAGCCAGTAAAAAAAGTGACAGTTGTGCTGGTGATAGAACTTTGAATTATTGAAATGAAAAAGGCGCTATGCATTACATTTTAGAATTAAACATATTTACATACATGTTTTGACATCAGATTTTGATATTTTCTATAATAATGGGCAACATTGAAATATAAATTGAAATTGACATATGGAGTGAGTTTGATCGTTTTATTCGCACTTGAATGCTGCGCTGGCTATGCAGTAGGGTGTGTCAAAGTGCTCAACTATGGTATTTTCAAATGTAATAGCTTTAAAAAGTTGCATTGCTTATCAAAATTAAACCTGCGTTTACAATTTTCATTTTAATTAATATCTTTGGCTCGCTCTAAAATAGGATGAAATCCAAAACATTTAGATTTTTCGAGATTTTTGAAATATATGTTGTTTTAAATTGCACCGTGTGGATACAAAAAAATTATATAAAATATTTTAAGGCTTTCAAGTCAAAGATAATTGCAAGGAAATACTTTCAAGCTTATATTTGTTTAAATTGAATACTTGATAAAGAAGCTATGAAATAACAAAGAAGGAAGAAAAATCATTTTTTGTATGTAAAATCTTTTTTTTTCAAAAAAAAATTCTTAAAAATCAACGGAACTACCTACAATATCGTGGTATATCTTTTTGTAAAGACAAACATTCTTTCTGTATTTTGTTTAGATTTTTTTTTTTAGTATACGTAAAAAAAAATGTTACTATAAATTAAAATTTTGTTTTTCAACTTCAACCGATTTGAGCGAGCCAAAGACGAACGATATCTTATTTTTTTTTACATGTTCTTAAACCTCAGACCCTAATACAACTTTTGAGCACTATTACATTTAAAAATAAGAGTACTTTTTTGCGGCCATACAAAAGTGCACACCCTACTATGCAGCAATGAATAAAACACACCTATTATTAAGAGCTAAAAAAACACGTTCTGAAAAAGTGAAGAACTTAAATATGAGACAGAGAAAAAGAGAAGGACAGCCGGTATGTGCTACTGTCAGTCGATGTGATGTGTTGAATTTTTCAATGAATGCGTTCAGCCAAATTAGCATATATGTAGATGAGAGTAAATATCGACTACTTGGATATTATCGATTTCTAAAATAAAATTTTGTTTTTTAATGCTGTGCAAAATGGATTGCTTTATTTTGCAAATTTAACAATTTTGGGGCCATTTCGTGATGGCCCGGGGCACCGGGCCAAAATAAGAATCTTGGGGCCAAATGGCCCAATTGGGCACTTTAGCACAACGCTGCTTGGGGGTCATTTTTGATTCCAAATTTTCATTTGATCAGCATATAAATGGAATTATTTCGAAAGCTAATTCAATGCTGGGTTTTCTTAAAAGAAATTCCAAGGATTTTAAGGATCCTTATACCGTAAAAACTTTGTATTGTTCTCTTATTCGTCCCATCTTAGAATATTGTGTTGTCGTTTGGTGTCCATACACTGTCAGCCACACAAATCGATTGGAAATGGTTCAAAAGAAAATGTTACGTTTTGCTCTTCGAGGTTTTTCTACTGATAATGAAGTTTCTCTTAACTATGATAAGAGACGCCAGTTATTAGGCTTAGAATCTTTGGTACGGAGACGAGAAGAGTTCAGTATCATGTTTGTTCGCGACATTTTATGCTCAAAAATTGATTGTCCATATCTTTTAAATAAAATGAATGTATATGCTCCTGAAAGGTCATTACGAGAACGACCGTTTCTTTTTGAAATTTCTCATGTTACCTCGTTCGGCAAAAGAGAACCTCTTTCAAGATGCTCAAGTTTCTTTAATTCATTCTACAGTAATATTGATATATGCCTTAGCAGAGATATGTTCAAAAAGGAATTAAAATTAAAATTAATTTTATCGATTAAATGATTTTTGTTGGTTGGTAATTACTCGTATTGTATTAAAATTATATAGGTATTTAAAATTTTTTTGAATTATTATTATATATTCGTGGAAAATCTGTTGATATAAATCGTAGAATAAATAAATAAATAAATAAATAAATAATGCTATAGGGGTAGATAATATATCCTTACGATTTATTAAAATCATTTTCCCTTGGATATACTATTCCCTAACTCACATAATAAACGCTTGTATACTTGTATTGCTCAGTCTTACTTCCCTAAGTGTTGAAAACTTGCGAATAAACCTATTTGTTGAACAGAATAATTTACTTATATAAAGTCAATCTGACTTTCGGGATACGCCACAGTTGTTCAACAGCAATAGTACAAATTTTGAACGACATTCGAATTGAATTTGATAAAAACAATGTCACAGTTCTATGTCTTTTAGATTTTTCGAAAATTAGTACTGAGTCTGGCAATTTACTACTCTTGCCTTTTACTACCGCTGTTCCTCAAGGATCGATTCTTCACCCGTTACTTTTCGCATTATTTATCAATAGCTTAACTGAATTATTTCGATATGTTTCTGTTCATCTTTATGCTGATGACATTTAAATCTATTTTTCGAGGGCCACTGGTTTGATGGAAGATTGTATTTTTAGAACGCAATTTGTAAAAGGAACGATCGAAATTATTTGAAACTGAATCCCGATAAATCCCAGCAGATTATTAGTTCCACCATTAGTAGGTAATGAAATGACGATAATATTATACCAACTTCAAACTCTGTCTCTAGCCTTGGTCCACAAATTAACAGTAGCCTTAAGCTTAGACAGTTCATCTTATATCAACGTTGTAGTAAAACGTATTTACAATGCCATTCGAATATTGAGAAACTCATATATGTTTACTCCAGTTTAAGCTAGACTAAAGCTTGTTAAGTCACTTTTAGTACCTTAAATTAGCAATATTTCTGTCATTTATTGTAATTCAGATGCTCTTTCATTCAGAAGAATTGAGTTGACTTTTAATGCAATGTTTAGTTATGTTTTTGGCTTGCGAAGCTTTGAACAGGTATCTGCTTATAAAAATAGAATTTTAGGAATGAGTTTACAATCAGCAGCAGTTTTAGAAATTCTTTGATGTATGCTTTAAATTAAATTCATGAATTAAGTACTTTTATAAAATTTAAATCTTTCTGTACTATTACTCTTATATTTTCAATTTAGTTTAATTTAATCTAAAATCTAAAAAAAGTTCTTGCGTTGGCTCACTATTGAATAATTTTTGAAATAACGAATTTAAAAAAAAATATTTTTAAAGTTTTGATAAGCAATACAATCAAATTTAAGGACCCGTATTCGAAAAAAAAAGTTTTTCGAAAACAGTTTTTTTTTAATTGGTATAGTGGCTATTTTTAGATAAGAGAACAATTTTTTTTTATAATTTACTCGCACTCAAGGATATATTGAGAACCTTATAATTATAATGTTAAACCGAGGTAAAATTAAGGAGGAAGAGCGAGGTATCGATAAATATTGGTCTTGACAGCTTACAAAGTGAAATGGCAAGGGAAAACTGTGTCGGGAAAATTATTTCATAATCGTGATGTTGGAATAAAAAAAACGAATCTCGGAATTTAATGGTACGTCTAAAATTTTGTTCGAGGGCGAATTGAAGAAGATTATTAGAAAAACGGGTATAACAGGTGAATTGATAAAGGGGATGCTACTGGCTACTTTAAGGGAGCATTGTTGTGAATAAAGCGATAAAACAAGACATGAGACTATCAGTTTTAATGCTCTGTTCTGGATTTTATCCTATAAATAAAGAGAAGTTTGGGCTGCACCTGCCTAAAGATGTCAATTACACTCGATTTTTGGGATGAATAAACGCTTTATAAATGTGGTGACAGATATCTAAAACGTGTATAGAAATTCTATGCATAAAGCAGTATTCTTGGTGATAATTCAAGGTCATCAATGAAACACAAACCGATTATAGAAAACTTTTCTGTTTCTTCGATGAAAGGCCATTCATAAGGATAATGGCATAGGGGGTACATTTTGTTTTGACGACATTAAACAGCTTTGAGTTTTCGAAGCATCCAACTCCACACGATTTTGTTTACCCCATTTTGCAATGCTGTAAAGATCGGAGTTTAATGAGCCTATCGGTTGCTATTCCACCTACGAAGGAGATGGACGTGAATTTGAGAACGATTATGAGAAGTTGAGGGTAGAGTTGTCGGCAAAACAATAAAGTGGACTAGAAGTTTTAGACAAGGGATAAGATATAAAAATGAGTAAAAGAGTCGGAGACAAAACGGAACCCTAGGGAACACCAGCATTTAGTGAAGATTAGACTTGAAACCGTCTACTAGAACATATATTGAAAAATCTAGAGGGTAATTTTTAAACCAAAAAAGCTTGATGTCAAACTAAATCAAATGCCTTTGAAATATCAACCGCAATAATCTTACTTTCTCCAAAACAATGAAAAATTTGTTCCACTCTTCAGTAAGATTATGCCATCAGGTCATGAAGAAAATTTTTGGCCTTCAAGATATTTTCTTAGTCATCGGGTTGTCGTTGTACAATGAGCGTTGAAACCGAAGATGAAATTGAATTTTTTATGTTCTTGACAAATTACCAGAAATTTTTACTACCATTGGAAAATTGCCTGATTTTTTGCCTTAGCTTTTTCTGCTCATGTTATATTTTGGTTCATTTTATCACAGTTTTTTAGTGCTTTCGGATTTTTGTGATACATACATGTGATTTTTACTTGCGACTTATAGGTACTATAAGGCAAGTTATGCATTTGGAAAAAAAAATCGAACTCGAGATTTTGATCAAAGTTGACATTACGATGATAGCGAAGACCAAAAAAGTGGGTCTCGCAATTCTGTCTGTCTGTCCGTTCGATTGCAGCTAAACGGCTCGGCCGATTTTCTTCAAACTTGGTAGATATGGGTTTTAATTTTTGTCCCCTCGGATGTTTTTTGATTTGATTTTTTAAGACCAAAAATAACGGTACCTGCCATACGAATTTTTTTTCGAAATTTTATAAATATTTTTTTTTTCTCAAAAACTGTCCCACAGATTTTTTTTAAAATATTCATAAAATTTCTTTTAGTTAAACCTAGGTAATGGTTGAAAAAAATTTTCCAAGAAATGGTTATTTTTGGTACCTCCCTTGGAACTATCTTTTTTGTTTTTGATTTTCTCTAAAACTGTATCACCGATTTTTATCATTTTTTTTTATATTAAGGCTCCCCAGCAGTTTCAATATTATTGTGTATTAAAATTTTCAAAATTTTTTTTTTGGATTTTTAAAAAAAATTTCAATTTTTTTTTTTTTGAAAACTCAATATTTCGAAAACCCCATGTTCGATTTTTTCAAAACTTGATAAATAAAAGTTTTTTAATACAAATTATAAGATTTAAGAAAAAAAAAATTGTTTTACCTAAAAATAACGGTACCCTCCATACAAATGTTAAAAAATGGTTTTCGAAAATCGTATTTTCCGAGAATTTTTCCTAAATTTTTTTTCTTTCAATTAATTTTTAAGATCTATAAGTTAATAAAAAAAATCGAAAACAAGATATTACTGACTGTACCTACCATAGAGCGATTTTTTTAAATTTTGAATTTCTCATTATTGGTATAACGGATTTTAATGAAATTTCTTAGAGAGAAGCTTCTATATAGTTTAAAAAACATTGCATTTCAAAACCTTAAGAAAAATATTTTTTTTGAATTTTGAAAAAAAAATGTTTTTTTTTTTTGAAAATTCAATATCTCGAAAACGGCTCAATATTTTTTTGTAAATTTAATTTTTATTCAAACAATAATACAAACTTTAAATTGGCGTACCAACATTTTTTTTTTAAAATGTTTTAAGAATTTTGTATATAAAAGCTTATTTTTAAGAAACCACTACAAACCCTATCAACAATTTGTGGTTTGAAAGCGGTTTAATAACCGGCTTTGAACTCAAGGTTTACAAACCAAGGGGTTACAAATTGGTTAAAAAGCCGTTCAAAAACCGTTCCAGAAGCATCTCCATAACCGAAAATGGTCAGTAACAAAATAACTTCGGTTATTTCTGAACGTATCTTTTAAACGCTTTTAATAGGTCATTTAAAACCGTTTGTATAACGCCTTTAGAAAACCTGTAATATGCACAATAATTGGTTATTTTAAAACGCTACTAGGACGTTAATGTGCAACGATTTTAAATAACCTGTATTATGCTCAAAAAGTTATTTTGGTGGCTATTTTTTAACCTGTAATAAGCCTTAAAAGTTATTTTGACGCCTTTTTATAACCGTTTACCTACGGTTTGTACGAACCCTGAAATTATGAGTTTTCTCCAAACCATGATATATGGTTATTTTGAAACTCTTCTCAAATATTTGCTTCCCAGCTGAAAAAAAAAATCTTTTTAAAAATAAAACAGTACAAGTGATATTTGTGACGTTAACAATCAAACAGAGGCTAAAAAAAATGAACATGAAACTGAGCAAAAGGGCGGAAAACTATAATTCCTAAAATATTTGAGATAATTTAATGCAGTAAATTTTGTAAAATTTGTAGAAGTCTTTTTTATTAGATTGACCAATAAAAATACTAAAGGGACCTTTTATTTTCGTCCTTTAGTGAAATGTTTTTTTTTTAGGCAGTTTTGTTTGTTAAAAATATATTTAGCGCGTTTTGAAAATAAGTTTCTTAAATTTTGATTCTCAAATGCCTGTAAAATTAAAAAAGAGAAAAATAGAGCTGTTTTGAAAATTACAAGCATTGTATGAAAAATAGCACCCATTTGATTGTTAAAAACATTAAAATAGTAATAACTTCTAAACCAGCCCGTTTTGAAATACAATTTTTCCACCATTCTATAGCTCTCTTTAATACGCAAATTTTGGTATACCACACTCCTTATTTTGAAAAAAGTGCCTTTAGCACCGTTTTGATTGTTAACGTCACAATTTATAATGAATATTATTAAATTTTATTTAAAAAGTTTGTTAACTTTAATAGTATATAACTAAAAACTATAACTTAATAGTAAAATATAGATACACCTAATACTATTATTATATAAATATAAAGTACTCGTATCTATAACACTGGGTGGATAATTGAGTCGTTTATTTTCAAAACATGATATGTCACATCTTCAAAAAATACATAAGTAATGACGTTTTAAGAAAAATCAAAAGTTTTTGTAACCATAATGCAAAATTTTGAAGATGAACATGTCTGTTTTGAAAATAAACGATTCAATTAGAAAAAAAAAAAATTAAGCAAAATTGGAAGTAATAATATCGATGTTTGTGTAGTGATGGCAGTGGTGTCAGTTGATGAGGTTTGCTGTTATGATGATGACTCGTTTCTGGTTTAAAAATAAAAATAAAATTGAAATTTTGTTTAACTTACATTTTTTTTTGATGGAACTTACAACAAAGATTTGTTAGCAGCCAGCCTAAGTGGTGGTGAAAATAGAAAAAAGAATAAAAAATTAATAAGAATGTTTGAATAAAAAGAAGATCAGCCTGTAAACGAACATATGTACAATATTATTTTTATAAAAAGAATATTTACCAGTTTTTTTGAACTATAAATAAGCAGTAGAAAAAACCAAACATCACACTTTTTGCTATCCTTATTCATAATTTTTAAACACACTACAAGCTATGCAAATATTATCATTAAAAAATCCCTTACCAATCAAAATGTTCACTTGAAAGAAAAAACCAAGAAAAACACTTAACTTTTTTAAATTTTAATTATCACGCTCGCGTACGAAAAATAAAACTCAACCAACCGATCTGAGAACAAGAAAACAATGACGAGCCATAAAGATGAGCGTGGTGGTTGTTGCTGGGGTTAAAGAATAAATCTGGATTTGGTTTATTTGCAACCTATAAGTTTAAAAAATGCTCTTTAATAACTTAATGGAAACCTAGGGTTAATAACTTTTTCTTTATCGACAAAGCATAAAATTGGATCCAAATTAACTACAATTTATCCTAAATTTACAGTAAATTGTAAATAACTTTTTTTACCGAATAAATCGAAACTAACTAAGTATTCAATTGGTTTATTTGCATCCAATACATAACTTTTATGTTTAAAAATGATTATTAAACGACCTACTCAGAACTTTATATAAAATTGGTTACTTTTCAACCTATATGAAACTTTTTATGCGGAAAAAAAAGTTATTTAAAGTCTCACTGAAAACATGGTATAAAATGGGTTAAATTTCAACCAATATGTAACTCTAACGGTAAAAAAAAGTTATTTAAGGACTTACTGAAAACTTAGCATAAAATTGGTTTATTTTTAGCCACTATATAACTTTTCTCATAAGAAAAAAAAGTTATATTATAACCTATTTTTACTTAAAGGCTAGGAAAAAGTGATAAATGTACTCAAATTTAACCTAGATTTAAAAATAGTTATTTTCGAACCAGAAAAATGACAATTTGGTTTTAAAAGGGTTAAAAAATATCCAAATATTATCACCAGTTTAAATTTGGAATTTTTCAAACCAATATATGACCAAAAAGTTGTGCAAGAGAGAAAATTTTACCGAAATCAACCTTAGGATAGTTTTTGGTTTGTTTTTACCGTATAGCATACTAAAGTAATAAAGTATCTTATTTCTAGCCCCACTATGATCAGAGTTGTCTTAGGTTTTTTTGTAACCTCGGTTATTCTGGAGCCAGGGCTAAAAATTGTTGCTTGGGAAGACTTATAATTTTTGTTCTTGCATGAACCTATATTTGCTTGAATCACATGGCATTCTATTTTTACCTCCAACTACTAAAGAAGTTGTTTTAGTCGTTTAAAAAATTTAATTTTTATGCTTATGAACAGTTTTTCTCTAATAACATTCATATTTGAAATTCTTAGTCTTTTTCAATAGGAGCAAGTTCGTGCGACCCAGTCGTGCATTTTATTTTTTTTTTTAATTTCACTTTCATCATTTTTTCATAACGCGCCTTAAGAAATACAGCTAACTTCAAAAACATAAATTCAATTTTTTTTTGTAAAACTTTCTTGTTTGCACATCCATTGGCCAGCTGTTGGAATGCATTCAGCCATGGAGATTTCAATTTGTATAGTAAGTCATGTTCGTCCGCATTTTTGACTTTCCCTGACAAATACATTTCGAGTATCTTGTATTCTCTTTTTTTCGCAAATATTTAAAATTCAAATACAGACAAATGTAAATAAGTTTTGAAAATAATTGACTTATACAAATACGCAGAGCTTACACTCATGCAAGAATACCCATATTATTGTAAAGCCATAACTGCAATGAACTTGAAAATGTTAAAAAAAAACTGCTCTCCTTTTCCAACTCAATTTTAAATTTTATCTCCCATCTCAAAAAAAAAAAAAAAAAAAAAAAAGTAAATGTTTCACTTTTTGAAAACACTAATACGTACATTGAATAAATTGCTTCAGAAATTGACCGATAGATGTCGCCAAACTGAAAGCAACAGATGTCGCTAGTGTATGTGCGTATTCTTTTTCATTTTTTCACCTGAATGCTTTCATTTTTCATATTAATGAATTGACATTTTATGTGTCAGTCGATTTGACATTTCTAATTGTTTTTGTTTTTGTTTTCCGGGCATTTTTTTGCAATTTTTATTTATTGTTTTAATCAATTTCTGTGTAGTATATTTAAATAATTTTGGCTTCTGTACATCTGTGCAAAAAATGCTTTCGTTTAATATGTATGTAATTTATGCCCCTTCGGTTTTTGTGGGCCGCGAAAAGTGTACCACAAAAAACATGTTCGCCGTTTTATTATATGATATCTTTAAAAACAATTTTGTTGGCTTTTATGAAGGGGAAGAGACATGTGTAACAGAAAACCTGTCTGAATGTTGGTACCACTGCAAGGCAAATTCGTAAGGAATTAAGAACGTCGGCGTCGTTTTCAAATCCATACGAAAATCAATTTCGGTAACGAATTTAATTCGGAACGAAAATCAGAACAGGGGTGATTAGTATTAACAAAAGTAAGGCTTTTCCGAAATCCCCGTTGCACAGTGCGGCCGATGGCATCTTTTTGCGGCCAAAGTCCAAAATAAAAGTTTCGAGTTAGGCGTTTTTTGTCATCAGGCTGTCTAAAGGAGACCCCTAGGACACGAAAAATGTTCGTAGTAGAATGTCTTGCCGTAAATCCCCCCCATAATCTTAGCCTTAATGTGGCTGCTAAGTTAAGGTAGTCACGCGTCGTTAAGATATGCTAATGGACACTTCCATTAAAACACGTGTAAAAGTTTTTATTTTCAAGCAAATCTATTGCAATAAAATGGATTCAACAGCTGCAGGTGCGTAAAATAAGTTCAAGAATTTCTGAATAAAAATTCCTAAATAGTACATTGTTACACAGCGATATGTCAACACTATTTATTTACTTAAAAAAAAAAATAAAAATATATTTGTTTGAGTGAAAACTTTTTTTTCTTGCTGTTTCTTGTTCTCAAATCTATTTGAGATAGTTAATTAAAGTATTGTATACCAAATAAAATAAAATTCAGCTGCCCGTAGCTGCCCGTTGAGTTTTTTTGTGCATTAAGGTACTAGTACGGTGTAGAACGCCAAACAACGTACGATTTTTTTCTCGGAAACTTTATTTGATAATAACATACTTTTTTTTTAAATAATGAATACATGCGTCAAGAATACAAGAAATTTTTGAATTTTGGCCGAATTATAGAGGGCGCAAACGTCGACTCATCAAAAAATACATTGTTCCATTGCGGCCAGTTAATCTCAGGATTGGCTGGACTGAAACAAAAAAAAAACAAATTGGGTTATTTTAAGAAAGGTTTTTTACGAGACAATTTACCAAAATTTGTTTTAAAAGTAAAAAAAAAAAAATGTCAAGCTTTGAAAAAATTAAAAAATATTTTTTTTTTTTTTAATTTGTTTGGCCATTTTTGGGTCGCCATTTTTTTCGTTCATAACTTTTTGGTCAAATTGTGGTAAATTATATCAGAAAACATAAAAACAATCAAGTTGCAACAAGTTTTTTGAAAATCGGTTCAGTAGATCCGGAGATTAACTGTCCGCAATGGGACAATGTGTTTTTTGAAGAGTCAACGTTGGCGCCCTCTATAATTCGGCCACAATTAGAAAATTAAGACAAAAAAAATTTCCTTGTACTTTCAACGCATGTATTTATTATTTAAAAAAAAATTTATGTTATTATCTAATAAAGTTTCCGAGAAAAAAATTCCTAAAAATCGTGCGTTGTTTGGCGTTCTAGACCGTACTAGTACCTTAACTTACAACAATATCCCTGGTATTGTATGCCCACGTTAGTTCACAAACTTTTAATTCATGGCCCCGAAATAATAAAATATTCAGTGTTACCTATCTGTCAATTGTCGGAAGATGCACAAGAAGCATGTAATAATTTTTTTTAAATCTATCAAGCTAATTTCGCAAGAAACCATTATCATCAAAAGACAATGGAGGATGTTTTTAAAAGATTCCTAATCGCATCCGATCCATTCATATCTAATTGTCGGGAATTACCTCTAAAAGCAATTAAATCTTTGTGTAAGGACTGTATCAATTTGTTAGCACCTCCATCTATAAATAATCGAACAGAAGATGAACAACAATCTTTTGACAGCTCTTCCGCTTCTGAAACAGATACAGATGTAGATGATTGTGACTGTTACGAGATGGGCAATGAAACATTTTTCATGTAAATATCGGATTAACTTACATATATACCTATTGTTTGCTCATATTGCATTTTGTATTTCTAAATTTATGATTTATAAATTACTGTGTTCGATTTCAATAAAAATATATAAATAATTGTTTTCCATTTTTTTATTATTTAATATTGCCATATAGCATTCCACCATTTTGAATTTGTTCATTTTTAATAAATTTTCAAGTACGTCATGCCCTAATAATATCAAAACAAAATTTTTTAACCAACTATCAAAGTTTCATTTTTAAGTTTTTTCGTATGACATGACGCCATATTAGGTCGGCCATTTTGAATTTGCTGATTCTGATAACAGATTCGTAATCAGCGATCCCAAAAACCCTTATATACCAATTTGTGCATCATTCTCTACGTTTTTCGACTTTTGGCCGCAAAAAGGGGCCATCGGCCGCACTGTGCGTTGTGAACATTAGACATATAGAAATAAGTCTTTATAAATATGTTTGACATTGTACTTCTTTATAAAACATTTCTGGTAGAGGAAGAGTGAATTCATTTGGATTTCTGCTGTCAAACAAAGCATGAAAGGAAGGGCAAGTAGAGGCTGTTTATTTGGTTACAGGAAACATTTAGTTAACAAAAACTTGAAATTTGAAAACTTGAAATGTTATAGAATACCCAAAAAAAAACCTAGAACGTAATATATGAATAATACTCTGATTTAAACCATATTGAAACTATAATTAAAAGATCTTATCCGATCAGCAGACAGCTTCTCAGAAAATCAGATTGTAAAGAAAAATGGTTCGGTGAAGAATGTGAAGCAGAAAGAAAAAAAAATCCTTCGGCTGGTTGAAAGTTTTTCGCAAACCTGGAAATATCTATTTAAAAAGCTTATAAATTCAAACCAACTTTATTTTTAGGAAAATGTTTGAAGAAAAGTAGAGGATCAGAAAATAACTTGCTGCAAAGATTGTGGAAAGCAATCAACAAGTTCTACTGCAAAAAGCCCCAAATAAATATACAATTAAGCTCTAATAACTTAATAGAATATTTTCGTTAGAACTGTTCAGGTATACTACAATTACAACAAGTAAATAAAATAAATTTTTTACAAGAGAACCAGGACCTAGTGACTAACAATTCTCAACCATTCCTTTGTCAAATCCTCGTAAAAGGCAGTACACCCATCAAAAACTTTTTTTCAGTTTCCGAAAATCGATGCCAAGACCTTCTGCATGATAGTCCAACCTACTTATTATTATTTTAGGGTCTTAAAGGAGCAATTATTTTCCCCATTCACTAAAAAGAAAACATTATGTGATGCAGCTAACTGCAGAGGTATATCTTTTTTAAATACTTCGTACAAGGTCTTAACTTAACTTATGAATAATCGAACGGTGTAATGGATTGAAAATAAAAAAAACCAATCAAAGAGCATGAAGCGGGTTTCAAGCGGTTATTAAAAAATAGATAATATTTTTGTATTACAAAACATAGCTGGCTCATTCATAGACACGAAATTGTTTGCATTTTTCGTGGATTTTAAGACAGCCTTTGATACCATCGATTGAAGGGCTCTGTTTTACAAACTTTATTACGCTGATGACTCATGACTTATAGATTTGGAAAGGTCATTGGAAATATGTACGAGGGGAATAAGTCAATGGTGTGGAATAGAACTGAGAATTTGTAGTGATTCGAAACAAAAATGGAAGTAAGCTAAGTATGTATGTAGCTTAAGCCTTTCTTCCCTGGAGGTAAACAACATATATTACTCTTTGCATATTCCTCAGAAACACTTTAACTTATGATAAATCGTCTCAAAAGCAGATCTGTACATTGTTTTTTTGGAGAAAGTAAGATTATTGCGTGCGTTTAGTATCAATGAAACCGTTATTCCTTGGATTAGAAACTAAGTTCTATAGATCGTTCAATATATGTATGTTATAAATGCCGGTTTCAAGTCTGATCCTTATACAGTAAAACCCGCTTAAGAGGAACCCGCTTAAGAGAAAAACCCGCTTACCTGAAACACTTTCTTCATCCCCAAGTATTTTCCGACCAATTTCCCTTAAAACACTCCGGATAAATGAAACATATTTTCAGTTAATTTTTAATATACTTCATTGAAAAAAACTCTCTTAAGTGAAAAAAAAATTGAATCGAACAGAACACAAATTTGCTAGTTTTCGTTTTTCAATAAATTATTTCTGTGTTATTTAATCGTTGTTTTATTTAACTTCTTTCAAGGCAAGTTCATAAGATAAAAAAAATATTGTTTCTAGCATTAAATCTCCGCTTAATGGAATTTTTAAATCCGCTTAAGTGAAATTTTTTTTTTCACTTATCTGAACTTCGCTTAAGTGAAATTATCTTTCACTTAAGCGGGGTTCGTTTGAGTGAAAAACCCGCTTAAGTGAAAGAAATACTGTGACATTTTGCCGCTTCTCTTAAGCGGGTTTTACTGTACCTAATAAATGCTGGTGTACCCCAGGGCTCCATTTTGTCTCCGACACTCTTTCTCATTAAAGAAATGATCTCTAATCTGAAAGTTCTAATCCACTTTATTGTTTTGTCGACGGCTCTACTCTCAGCTTCTCATACTCGTTCATAAAATTCACGTTCATCTTTTTCGGAAGTGGAATTGCAACGGTATTGTATGATAAGCTCATTAAACTCCAATCTTTGCAGCATTGTACAATGGGGTACACAGAATAGTGTGGAGTTTGAGGCTTCGAAAACTCAATGCTGTCTATTGTCGTTGAAGCAAAATGTACCCCATTGTCCTTGAATGGCACTTGCATCGAAGAAACCGAAAAGTTCTCAGTACTCGGTATGTGCATCAATGACGATCATCGTTGGAATTAACACATTCTCGAGACAGCCAAAAATGATGCTAAATGCTTAGGTTTTCTATATCGATGTAAGAAATTTTTCACTCCCTCTGATCTGGCTACAATGTAAAAGGCAGGCGCTTATACCTGAAGAATTAGGGGACACCCTGTATTGTGCACCATCAGTATTATTTAAGCAAGAACATTTCCTTAAGATTTTTATAGAAAAGGATTTTTATAGAAAAGAATTATGTTTTTAAAAAATAATACATAAATTATGCAATTTGTGTCTTATGTTTCGATTATATAGTTCTTAGTTTTATATGTATAATGAACTTTTTTTTTTGTAGCAGTCAACGGTAGCCAACATATAAGTTTCGAAAACACAGACACTAGCTGTGGATTAAAATGAATGACGAAGACATTTACGAAGTGAAAAAGACATGGGAAATACCGATGGAAAACCCTGATGAATCGGGACAAGCGATTTTGATTGAATTTTTCACACAATTTCCGTCCAATCAACAAAAATTCGAGCAATTTAGAGAAGTACCATTAGTTCAACTAAAGGTATGAACTTCAAGCCTTATTTGGGGGAAAATAGTGATATCATAATTTTTCGTTTGAATTTAGGATAACGTTAAGTTTAAGTCCCACGCGGGTCGCATAATCAGACTATTTGACGACTCCATCAACGCTCTGGGCACAGATTATGCAGACTCCGCAATTCAAGAACTATGGAGAACCACAGCGAAATCTCATTTTCGAAGAAATATTTCAAAACAATCATTCAGTGTAAGTTTTATTCTTAAGATAAACATAATATTTATAGCAATTTTTTTTCTCCAGGAACTCAAAGGTGTCATTTTACAAGTTCTTAAAGCTGCATGTAACCTCAACGATAGACAAGTTGAAGCTTGGACAAAACTAATGGACCACGTATATGAGATTGTTTTCAAGACACTGGACGAGCTGGCTTCGAGTCGTCAATAAGCTATGTCGATTTTCCATACAATACAATTTTTAGTTACGGTCTCAAGAAATTTGTACAGCAAATTTCGACAAAATGTGTGGCACAATGAATAATAATAGTTTTTAGAACACAATTCAATTACATGTGAAAAATGCACAATAATTGAAATTGGAATTAATATTACTCATTGATAAGCAATGTGTTGATATATGAAAGATTTATATGAAAAAATACCAGAAGAAGAAAGGAGATAGGTATGAACAAAAAATTATATTAATAGGTATATAGGGGTTTCAATTGTGTTCTTTTGCAAACTATCCTCCTCGTTCGTGTCTTGTATTTAGTTTTTACCTCAAAATGCTTATTAACACAAAGAATAATGTAAATTAAAAAAAAAATAATTGTTTATGTAAAATGTGTTATTTTTTATTGAGAGAAATATATATATATACTTATATACATTAACGTATGTACGTAATAAGTAAAGTGTTGTTTTTTGTTAAGGAGAGAATGAATCAAAAGGAATAGTTCTTGAAATATTGGAGGCAGATAATTTTACAGAACGATTGAATGTTATTGAAAAAATGACAGTAATATTTTACACATTTCACCCTCTTCACCATCTTATAAAAGAACATTTATACTCTTATTCATTATAAGAAGTTCGGTTATAGGGATACACAAGGAGCATTGGATAATGACAACCCTTAAATGAAAACAAGAGGCCCTGAACAGGATTAGGACCTAAGAGTATGTATTAGATCGTGAGAACAATTTACACCCCCAGGTGCTGCTCAAAAGTAAAGTCTGTAAACACTAGGATATAGCATAGATGTTATTGCAATTCAGGAGGAACGATCGACAGGATCAGTTAGGATGCGTAATACCGATGAATATGAAGGACTGAAGCAGGCTTCGTAGGCTCCGTAAAAGGTGCAGGAATCTTTGGTCCTAGAACCAAACTTTCTATACCGATGGAGCAGTTTACCAGAATCTTCCAAGCGGACGTACACGCTAGATAGAAATGCGTGGATCGAAATCAAGAACATTACCATCATATCAGATAGTCAAGTGGTGCTCAAGGTACTTAGCTCATATACCATCGGCTCTTAATTGGTATTTGAGCGGATGAACAGGCTTAATGAACTTGGCAGCCAGAACAAGGTCACGCTTTACTGGGGTACCTGGTCAAGTGGGTGTTCATGGGAACGAAGAGGCAGACTCCTTGGCAGAAAAAGACACATCAATCCCTTAAACAGGCCCGAGCCCTATTGCGGAATAGGAGAAAATGTCATAAAAAAAAATTAAACAAGAAGACGAGGCAAGCAGATCCAAGAATTGGAAAGAACTCCAAAGCTGAAGCAGGTGAAATTACTACTGGGCAATTACAACCAGCAACGTTTTGAAAACTTAAGTAGAAATAACTGAAGAATATAATAACAGGTATCCTACCTGGACACTGCAAACTTAAAAGACACTTACTTACTCGGTATGGTAAGCACTGCCACATGTAGATTCGCATGAGGAAACTCCGGACCACATACTAGGGAGCTGTTGTCCACTTATACACTGAAAGAAAAAAACATCTGGGATAATACCAGGTGAAAGAGAATGATCTATTCTCTCTAAAGGTGCCCCAAATTCCTTGGAGCAATATATTTGGAGAAAGAACTATAAGATGAGCAAGCTCATCCACTTTAATTGGGGGCACAGTAGATCTCCAGGTCGCTGTGCAATACCCACAATAAATAATTCATTCATTCGAGGTCCACAAAAAAAGAAAGCAGATAAATGCTTTCGACCAATAGACTATGTTTCAGCTGCTTTTTATAAGGTGATAAGTATAAATAGGTTTCCAAGGCTAGGTCGCTTTTTAAATGTTTAAACCACCAACCAAATTGTTAATACTGTAATATTTTTGCTAGGTTCGTTAAATAAAACTTATTACTCTTTTTTTAGTATTTCTTCTTTATTTACACTTTCCAATTCAAAACAGTAAATCTCAATTTATAAACAACTCAAATACTTCAAATTTAAATCACACTCGTTTAATAACACAATCCAATAAGCAATACTTTTGCACACTTTCATAATCCAAAATCAACTGTCTCGCTCACCGTGAACACTCCCTTATATACTCAAATTAGTTGTTCTCGAAAGTTCTTGTCTTGGAATGTTCTAGATGTTTGGAATAAGGGGAAATACATTTGACATTCGAAAAGAGCTTTTTGTTTCTTCCATAAATTAGATATGCAGTTTTCCAACAGATGGCGCTGTAGTAGTATAAAGCTCTGTTCACAACAATACTTATTAAGCGTGCTTACATTTTTAATAGTTGCGGCTAAAATCGGGAGCGTACAAAGCTGCTGGCGCGGATGGCTTGCCAGCTGAGCTATTCAATTCAGGTGGGGATGACTTGATAGGGAGCATGTACCAACTCATCTCAAAAATTTGATCGGATGAAAGTATGCCCAATGAATTGAACCTCGGCATAGTGTGCCCCATCCACAAGAAAGGAGATGCCCTGACAAGTGCCAATTACAGAGGTATAAGTCTCCTCAACGTCGCGTCGCATTCAAAACAAAATCCTGTCGTTTATACTGTGTGAGCGCCTAAAACCGTTTGTCAACGTGTGGTTTTAGGCCCGGCAAATCTACCCTGGATCAGATGTTCACACTTCGACAAATTTGGAAAACACCCAGGAGTTCCAAATCTATACACACCACCTTTTTATCGATTTCAAAGTCGCGTATTATAGCGTGGACAGAGAAGAACTATATAGAGCCATGTCTCATTTCGGAATCCCTGCCAAGCTCGTCCGCTTGTGCAGGATGACGATGGAGAAATCTCGCTGCTCCGTCAAGGTCAGTAAGAACACCACCGAGCCCTTTCATGTCAAGAAAGGTCTAAGGCAAGGCGACGCGCTATCATGCAACCTATTTAACATCGCTCTTGAAGCAATTGTACGAAACTCAAATGTCAACAATAGAGGTACAATTTTTCAAAAGTCAGTTCAACTGCTTGCTAATGCGGATGATATTGATATCATTGGGAGGACGAAGCGAGCTGTTACCAGTGCGTTTGCAAATATTGAACTAGAGGCGGCGAAAATGGGTTTGGCTTTTAATGAGGACAAGACGAAGTATATGCTATCATCGAGAAAGGAATATCAACATCGTCGACTCGGGCAAAACGTCAGGATGGATAGGTATAACTTCGAAGTCGTCAAAGACTTTGTCTACCTGGGCTCCACTATAACATCGCAAAACGATGGTTTTTAATTAATTTTGGCTTTTGAAATAGTCTAATTTGTTCTGAAATCTTTTAAATTCGGTAACTAAACTAAAGTTGCGGATAAAATACGTCCTTTCTTTTGTTAAATCGCAAAACTAAGACACGAAATCCTAAACTTTTCTCGGTGGCATACTCAACAGCGTACCGTTAAAAAAAATTGCATATGCCGCTGAAGCGAGGCAGAGAAGAAAATTCACCAGAAAAATCAAATCATTCAAAAAAAGTTTCCATCGCAAAAAGAAATAATATGGCAGTTGGAAATATGTCCATTGACCAATTGAAAGCAATGTTATTCGATTGCATTAACGAATGTGTGAATCCAAAATTTGAAGACGTTGCTAAGAAAGATGATGTCCAAGCAATTGCATCCCAAATGCAGTCACTTAAAGCACACAACGAACATCTTGTTCAGCGTATAACTGCAATGGAGAACTATTGCCAACTTTTAGAACGACAACTGGATATTTTTTCACGGAAAAACAACGAAAATACTGTGGTGGTGCACTTTCCGGCAGAGGGAAAAACCAATAAAGTTGACTTTGCAAAACAAACTTGTATGGGTCTTCTCAATCTTCAAGAAAGTGCAGAATTGCCGTTGAAAAGTGCACAAGAGTTTACAAACGACAACACAAACAAATCCACTGTGATTTTGAACTTTCACCCGGGAGACACCGCGAAAAAAGTTATTGACGCAACTCCGACACTGAAAAACTCTGGTATTGTGATTCACCGCGAACAATCTTTGATCACACGCCAAAAAAGAAAATCGCTGTATCAAATCAAAACTGACCTACTCGCCATAACACCAAGCGCGAAAATTTTAATAAGAGGAGTAAAACTCCACATCAATAACTTCGCATTTTCCTTCAACTTCACACGAGGATTGATTGTAAACAATGCAGAGGAATTTTCTTTTGTCAAAACAACATTTGGAGACAGTGGTTTACGATTTTTTGACATCAACAACAACAAAGAATCTTTTGCGACATCACCGCCATCTATCAGTCAACATCAACAGCCAGGATACAATGTACAGCGGATTCAACGCCGTCATCAATTGTAGGAGAGTGTTGCCGTCTGCCAAGTAATTTTAAATTTAAAAATATTAAGTTATAATGTATCTGGTATTAAAAACAAGTTGACAATTCCAGATTTTTTTAAATATTTATTAAATTTTGACATTATTATTTTGTTAGAAACTTTTCTTGAAGATGGTCATGAGAACCAAATTGCTAAGTTTTTCAAAGACTTTATTATTAAATTTATTCCCGCCACCCGCAGTAGTATTTTTGGTAGAGCAAGTGGAGGTTATTTATTAGCTATACGATGTAGTTTAAAGAATTTCATAAGTATTAAATTTGTAGGGAGTAAGACAGTTATAATGTTAAACCATAGTCATGAACAATATTACATTCTTCCAACCTATTTGAATTGTACTAACTGGAATAACGACTTTAATGATCTGCAATCCTTTCTAAGTGAATTCGATTTTAAGAACGTTTTAATATTAGGCGATTTAAATGCAAGAATCGGTGAATTTCAAAATCCAGCCCCTCTGATGGAGAACACATCAAACACCTTTGATAGTTTGAGAAAGTCTTTGGACGTAACTGTTAATAGTTGTGGCAGGCATTTAATAGAGTTGGTTGAGGACTTCGGTTTAATGGTAATGAATGGAATAACTAAAGGAGATACAAGAGGTGAGCTTACATTTATATCTGGTCAGGGTTGTTCTATGATAGATTACTGTTTGGCTAGAGGCGACTGGCTTAGAATTATAGACGACTTTGAGGTGCAGCCCGCAAGTTATTCAGCCCACCTTCCAATAGTGACATCTATTAAACTTCAAAACTTCGATTCTTCTATAAGTGAACCAGTCCGAAAATATAAATGGGTTGATAGTCAGATAACTGCGTACAAACGTAGACTCGATGCGCAAGTAAATAGGCTATCGAGCCATGTATCTTGGTCCTGTGAGCAGTCAGCTAATGAAATAATTGATATTATTAAGAGTTCAGCCATGCCACCTATTGGCAAACAAAAATTTAATGCTGAGTGGTACGATTGGGAATGCATAAAACACAGGAAAAAATCTTTTACAATGCTGAAAATTTTTAGGAAAACCAACTCTAATTTTTTTAAAACTCTCTATTTAGAGGCGAATAAAGATTATAAGAGAGTATGTAAGAATAAAAAAAAAACTTTTATGGATAATTTAGCAGTAAGTCTATCAAAATGTAAAGACTCAAAATCGTTTTGGTCTAAAGTAAGATTATTAGGAGGCGCTAAACATTTTTCAGCAGCTACAATAAATATAGAGTTACTAGCAAACCACTTCAAAGAACTTCTTAACGCTTCAACAAATTCACAACTTTTTCAATATGCTTTACCCTCAATTTATGTTTCAGATCTAGATGACCCTATTACAATGAGTGAATTGCAAGCAACGCTTAAAAACTTGAAAAACCACAAAGCAGCCGGAATAGATGGAATTCCAGCCGAATTTTATAAAAACTCTTCTCTGTCTTTCCTAAATCTTCTTCTTGGTTTTTTTAATAAGCTTCTTGAAAAAGAAGAAATACCGCAGTCATTTCTGATGTCACAAATCTGTCCAATTTTAAAAAAAGGAGATCCAAGCTCACCAGCAAACTATAGAGGCATTTCGATTCTTCCCTGTTTGAGGAAAATATTTACCCAAATCCTTTATTGCAGGCTTATGAGATGGGTTGAAGAGAACAAACTGCTTAGCACTTTTCAAGCTGGTTTTCGCTCTGGTCTTTCAACTGTTGATCAAATCTTCGCACTCTCCAGTATAGCAAAACGCTTCATCGATAACAAACAAAAACTTTATACCTTTTTCATTGATTTTAGGGCTGCGTTTGATACTATTAACCGCAACTCATTGCTTTATAAATTATCAAATTTAGGTATATCGACGAAATTTTTAAGGCTTTATAAACTTCTCCTCAGCAATACTTACGCTGCTGTGTCAAATTGGAACTCAATGTCCAACTTCTTTAAAACCGATAGTGGTGTGCCTCAAGGTTGCCCCTTAAGCCCTATTATGTTCGCTCTTTTTATTGATGACATCTCGAATGATTTACCAGGAGGTGTTAGATTTGGAAATCTACTTGTAAAGGTTTTACTTTATGCGGACGACATTGTTGTTTTGTCGGACAATCCCACCACCTTACAGTTACAAATTAACAGACTGAAAAGCTTCTGTGATAAATGGGACCTAAATATAAACACCTCAAAATCGAAAATTATGATCTTTGAAAAAAACCGTCGAAGGAGAAGCCCGCTAGAAGCATGGTCATTGGATCATGAACCTATAGAGGTGGTGTACGAATTTAAGTATTTAGGTGTTCTATTTTGTAGTAATCTAGATTTTCGTCCCCATGTAAAAGAAAAATGCATGTCGGCAAAAACTGCAATAAACCTTATATGGAACAGAATCTTCTGCAATAAATACATAGGCATCTCAGCTAAATTTAGAATTTTTGAAGCCACTATAAACTCATGCTTATGCTATGGAAGTCAAGTTTTCGGCTACCAAAATCTCGATGAATTTGAGATAGTGCAACGCTTTTTCTTCAAAAGAATTTTTAAACTTCCAAATTCAACACCAACGTACGCTATACTTGTAGAATCAGGTATCCCTCCAATTTTTCTAAAAAATCTTAAGTTTAATGCTGATTACATAGTTAAAGTAATGCAAAGGTCAAATGAAAATCTCCATAAGCAAATGATGGATTTCGCATTCCGAAGAAATTTGTCGCCGTTTAAAGAATGGTATGATATAGCAAATGCACACGGGTTTAATCTTAACCTTAGTAGAACTTCTCTTGCTAATTGGAAAGATAAGTTTTATGAATGTATTGTGTTGGTCGACGATTCATTGTACCTCAAGTTCTTGAATAGGGCTCGTACCTCGCCGAGCAGATTGGTCTACAAGCAACTCAATCACACTTTGTTTATAAACAATTATTTTAATAGCAAACTTTCTGCAATTCAAATTGGTACCTTGTTTAAAGCAAGGACTGAGATGCTAAACTTGAATTATAAACCGCATAGAAGTGATAATAGTAGATGTAACCTCTGCAATCGAAATGAAACCGAAGATGTCAACCACTTTTTAGCCGTTTGCCCAATTCTGCAAGAAATTCGAAGGCTTTATTTTTCAAAGAGCTTTCTCAATCTCCAGGAAGCGAAACAAATTTTAAACGGAGAGTGGGGTTGGAAGAACCTTTACAGTTTTATTGGTCATGCCTTAGGTTATCGAAACAATTTTTTAGAGTAAATTTAAAAATTTTAAATATTGTATATTTATGTATTTTCTCTAAGATGAAACCAGGAAATTTGTATTGTAAACTTGTTATGTATTATAATTATTTTAACGCATTCCATTTATTTATTTGTCTACATTTATTTTTATTTATAAACTTTTTTAATCTTTCTTTCTTTCTTTTTTATTCTCGAAAAATGTCAATTTTCAGGCAGACGGCAAATAAAATTTTTGCCATGCTAATGTTCTGTATAGTATTTCAAATGTATTTCAAATGTATTTCAACATCGCAAAACGACATCAGTGCAGAGATCAAGCGAAGAATTACTCTTGCCAACCGCTGTTTCTTCAGGCTAAGAAGGCATTTGAGTAATAAAGCCCTAGGTTCAACAACGAGCTGTACGGGCTTTACAGCGACCTTGACCTAGTCAAGAAGCTGAAAATACAACGGCTGAGATGACTGGGACACTTGGAGCATATGGACACTGACGCACCAGCCCGTCGAATCTTCAAATCCACCCCTGATGGTCTGCGCAGCAGAGGAAGACCCCACCTAAGGTGGCGTACACAAGTGGAGAGCGACCTCAACCAACTTGGAGTGCGTAACTGGAGGCAGCTAGCTAGGGACCGAGCTAGCTGGAGGGGCTTGTTGGTTGAGGCCTTAGTCCACCCTGGACTGTGAGCGCCATCTAAAGTAAAGTAAGTAAGGCTAAAATCGGAGATCGACTGTCGAACGAAGATAAATTGTGATCCCTCCAAAAGAAAAAAAATACGTGCGATCCAGTCGTGCATTTTATTTATTGTAGAATCGACTAACATGGAACAGAAGAATGCGCGGGCGCAAGCGAAAAGTCTCCTGGTTAAAGGACATCGAAGAATCTCGAGATCGAAACAACATTCTCAGATTTTATTAAAAAAGCTAAGCAACTGCCTGGACTATTGCCTCTATATTTCCGATCTACCGAAATGATATACATATATGATATGATTCTATCTAACGTGCTGTGTTACCCTCTTAAGCCGTTTTCCAGTACTAGTTGGCTAATTCCAGTGTGGGTGTTAGCCCGAAAAAGCTCAACCATATACCAATTATTTGTATTGAGAAATATTCTGAAAAACCAACGAATCTGAAGCCCTTTTTATCAAGTTCAAAGCCGCATATCATGGTTGGTTGGTTGGATTGGCTGTCTAGTTGTTGTTGACTCACTTAGACCTCAAGGATCCGTTGTGATACCACTAAAGAAGTTACTCATGGGAGAGTAATGAATTTAAACAAACCATTTCGTGCTTTTAATGAAGTTAGAGAGACATTTTGTGTCGATCGTTGCCAGTTCACTGGTATTATCGAAGAAGGGATTACCGAGATAGTTATTCCTTCTATTGGAGAGTGCTGGACATGTACATAGAAGGTGTTGGACTGTTTCCTCTTCCTCCTCGTCCATGCAGCTTCTACAGAAGTCATTTGAGTAGTGTACTGTTATAACTCCGATTGTAGAGCTTATATTTTGTCTGCTCAGGAAGATCAAGCCTTTTGACCGTTTTAGGTCTATGCTTGGCCATATTTGTTTGGTTGCCAGGCAGGTGGTACCCTGTGACCATCTAGCATTTGTTGATTCTAGAGCATATTGTTTGAGAAGATATTTGCATGTAGCAAGTGGTGTTCCTATGTTATGTTTTTGTCTAACAGTAGGCAGAAGTGTTCCGTTTTTGGCGTTCAAAGCCGCATATAATAGTATCTACCGTCAGGGGCTATATATGGTGATAGTCGAACTCAGGATCTCAGGAAAAGTTATCGGGTAAAACTGGAAATAGCACCTTCTAACTATTCCAAATATGCATTCGGTTTTAGCCATCATGTAACTTCTTCAATTTCTTTCTGCCAGAGCAGATGTTTACACAGAGTGGATTATGTTAAACAATTCTATCCAGCTTTGGAAATGTGGAAAATGTCGACATCGTCGGTTCGCAGCGTTCTGTAAAAGACTCCTTACTTTAAGATCAAGTGAAACTTGTTGGTGTTGAAGTAAATGACGATAAGAACAAGTACCGATTACGACAGGTGCTTTAAATTGATAGTAATAAATTGGAAGTAGTTCAGGAGTTCAACTTCACTCGGTGGTTAATATTAACCCCACGAACCTCACCTTAGTTGGGTTCCGAAAAAGAAATATTTGATTTTGCTTTAATCGAAAGCGCGCGTAAGGCTTATACTACAAATATACTTTGCGGAGTTACTGGGCTCTTTCGGATACAAATGTTTTAAAGTACGAGTATAATTAGTGCTCTGTGAAGGAGATTATATTCTCAAGGAGAATATAATCAAGAAAGCCAAACTACTTCGAATAGATTAGCTAGAATGGACAATAATGCTCTAGTCAAGAGAGTGTTCAAATCACAGCGAGGAGAAAGAATAAAAATAAACCTCGGTTTTAAGACCAAGTCATCGTTTTTGGTTATAAAACTTGATATACTGAGTTATTAATTGTTGCCAATGCCTTGCATAAAACACGAATTAAAAAAATGATTTTAATGCTTATTATTCTCAGTCTTTGGAAACATGGAGCAAAAGTTGGCTTAGAAGTTGGTTAGAATGATTTTTATCCATATTGTAAAAAAATAAGAATTTCATCCTCCGCTGAGGACATTTTCCAAAGCCTTTTTTGGATGACAAGAGCTACACTTCAAGTAAGCCACAGTTTGGGCTCGAATTTAGTACTGTGAATAAATTTTGAATTTATTATTAAAGATAAAAAAAAATAATCTTCTTAATATAAAACTACTCAGATATTCTCTTCTGTCATTTTATTGCAAATTCAAACTATCTTGATTCGAAATGGATATCACTCCTTCAGCGCAGCAAAGCTGAACATGACAGGTTTTGTCGTTCCCAATCTGCTTCATCATCTACTCTCTTCTACACTTTTTCAAAACCTCCTTCTTTCCTTCTATTACCAGAATGTAAGAGTCTTCACAGTCTATTGAATCCTATTATATTGTCATAATTGCAACTGACCATATTATACATAAGTCTATGTGACCACCGAATTTTACCTCCCTCATCTTAAATGGACCTCATCTGACGATGTAGCTTTCAATCCCATATTTGCAATGGAATGTCTATTCATAGATAGCCCTGAGAGACTTGAATCTCTGTTAAGTTAGCGGCATTTCGATTTTCTTAATTTTCACAACAGATTCCATCAACTCTTCAGTCTCACTCAGTCTCCTTTCTCTATCTTCTTTCAACAATCATACCCCTCTCAATCTTACTTTTTATTGTTGTAAGGGTCTCGTGAAAGGATGATTTCTCAAGTGAGAGTAACCAACCAGATAACTATGTGACGACAGATATTTCTTCAATGACTTAGACCCTCCGATATTTCAGGGTATAGCTTGCTGAAACTCATCAACAAGCTTGAATGATATAAATATGATTTATCATAGGATAAATCTAAATTGATCTAAGTAGGACAGTAGCAAGATTAACTGTCAGCTGATTAACCTAACCTAACCTTCTCTTCATGTAACCATTTCTCGACATAAAACTTTGTCTTCTTCCCGACATTAGTATAATCACAGGCTACAATCGTTGACAAACAAGAGGAATTAGTTTTGGTCAATTTTCCTTCCTTCTCGTTATTCGACTAACTACTCTTAGTATCTTGGTGTTTATCGTCACTTTACCGTACTTTACAACTTCCTCTATATTAGCACCATTTAATCCAAGTACAAAGCAGTCTGATTCTGATTCTTCCAGTTTGTAAACTTTAAACGAAAATCCCTCCTCTCATTTTTAATAAAGAAACTTCAAACGAACCACAAGCAATCACCAACTTTTTTGCTACATTTTTTTAAACATTCTTTTACCGACGACTTATGTTATAACTGATTGTAATAATTTCAATTATTTACTAAATTTCTCCTTCGACCCAATTCTACCTCATACCATTGACCCACTTCTCATCGAAAATAAGCTTTATCAACTCAATTATAACTATATTCCCTTCCCCTCTCAAAAATCTTCGGTTTATCCATATCTCAAGGAGAGTTGCTCATTTATGGAGAACTCTTTTATAACCTCAGTGTTTGAAAATTGTGTACGAAATTTTAAGTTTTCGTTAAGAGTCACGGCTTTGTTAAAGATAGGTCCACAACCTCGTTGAATACGTATAATTTAGCCTCCAAGTCTTAGAGAACGGAAAGTAAGTCGACGTTATCTTAACCGATTTCAGTAAGGCCTTTGAAAAAATTTTACATGAGTTTATTCTAATCAAACGGTTCACCCTTTGTCTTTAACCTTTCTACTTAAGATGGATTAATTCTTACCTGACAAACCGTTACTACAAAATTTGGTTCAGATCTACTTTCTCCGATGATATCTTAGCTACCTCTGGAGTCCCACAAAGCAACTACTTAAAAACTTTTCTTTTTATTCTTACTATTAACGATATAGAAATGGTCCTCAAATATTCCAATATCTCACTCTATTCCGACGATACCTAACTTTTCAAGACCAGATCTTCGACACGATTCTACCCTTCTTCAACTTGATCTCGACAGTTTATCTGTCTACTGTCTGAAAAATTGGTCAGAGCAAAATATTGCCAAGTGCCATTCAATCCCTTTTTCACGAAACGTATCCAATCTCCTTACCCATCCTACCTTCTTCTATGTCAAATCATGTCTAACGCTGGATCAATTCGCGACCTTGGTATTTTATGTGATAAAGAGCTCAACCCTCTTACATATATTGACGAGATTAATCTTAAAGCAAACTCTGCATTATGCTTTGTGAAACGATGGTCAAAAGAATTCTCTTACACTTACGTGACCCGATTACTTAACATAACTTTTGTTCGCCCTTTTTTGAATACGCCTGACAAGTGCCACACATCTTTCCTATCCTTCTTTCTCTTCCGTAACTTCACGCCCGCGCTGTGTTAAAACATTTAAAGGGTAATCATATTCCCTTGAGCGTGAGTTGATTATAAAAAAAAAAAAAAGTATGGTCCTTATCAACAAATTCATATAAGCGACATTCTCTTCATGCATCGACTACTTTCAGGATCTGTTGACTGCACAATTCCCTACAATTCCACCTCTTTCAACACTAATGCCCGTAATTTAAACAATCATCGTCTGCATCTGTTCTTCGATCCCTTTTTAATTTTTTTCGATCAGTCTTTTTTTGTTTTTTTTTTTTTTTTTTATTTTCTATCCATTTTCAATCCATCTTCGATCCGTTTTGGGTTCATCTTTGACTCAATCTCAATTCGTTTTTGGAACGTCTTCGATCTGTTTCGTTACCTCTCCGATCTGATTTCAATCTTTTTGCTGTCCATTTTCGATTTGTCTTTGATCTCTTGGAATACGATTTCAGTTCGTCTTCGATCCTTTTCTATCTATCTTCATCCGTCTTCAATCCCGTGGTAGATACAATTTTGTAACGGCGTGAGTCTCTACGGACGCCTTAATTATGACCTATTACACATTTTTTAAATAAAAATACCATTATGAACACAATAAATATTAAGTCCAGACTTGAATAGGTTAATAATTCTTTCAAAAAAAAAATCATTTAAGAATCCGCCCTAGACAGAAACAGATAGTTTAAGGAAACGCCACTCAAAATCTTAAAACCTATTATAACTCCAAAACGAATCGAAAACGAGAAAATTAACTCTTAAGTTTTTCAACATGGCTTATCTTTGGTATTTCACGCAATTCATCCGCAGCAGTGGACTGGGGGATATCGCGTATAAAGAGTTGGCCATCTAGTGGTTTATTTTTAAATCATAGGTTATTTTGACACTAACAGCTGTTTCACACTCGAAATTTTGACAGAAAGTCAGTATCATACCTTCGCGGATCGAAATGAGTAGCTTTATGCTTGAATAACGTTGGGAAATATTGAAAACTTATTTTCAAAGAGAGTGCTGTGTAGCCGAATCAGTGCGTTTTTTGAAAAGAAAATTTGCCCGAAATGAAGCACCCACCACAAGTTTGTGAAAAAAGTTCGTGAGACTATAGTGGACAACACTCATGGTCCCCGTAGTCGTACGGTGCGCACAGACAGACGTGATGTTTCTGCTATAGATAGCCGAAAGTGTGAGACTCAATTCACGAACATTAACTCGCCATCGATCTCAACAGCTCAACATTCTACGCACTGGCCTGACGAGAATTCTGCACAAAGGTCTCGGATCATTCGCTTACTAGGTCCAATTCACTCACCAATTGAAGGCTCAGGACCACCCGCTTTGTTATCGCTCTGCAGTTTGCGCTTTAAGGTAGCCTAAATTGGAAAACGATTTTGGGTGAAAAATCAACTTTTCTGACGAGGCGCATTTTCATCTTGGCGGCTACGTTAACAAACAAAATTGCCGTATCTGAAGCTCGGAAAACCCGCATGTTATTGTCCAGAAGCCAATGCATCCACTGAGAGTGTAAGTGATTACTTTTCTTTGAAAATGAGGCTGGGAACAAAGTTTCGGTCAACGGACAAACCCATGTTAACCGATTTATTTTTACTGAAATTAAAGTCTTGGATTTGGACGGATTCTGGTTAATGCAGGATTGCGCCCCATGCAACACAAAGCTCATGCCACAATCGGTCTTTTGCGCACAAAATTCCTTAATCGTGTTATCAGTCATCTTGGCGATGCCAATTGGCTGCCTCTGAGTTGCAATTTGACCCCTTCGGACTTTTCTTTTGTGGGGAAGAGTGAAGGGCCGATGTTATGCCAACAATCCGGAAACGATTTAAGAACTTAAGGCCAATATCATCCAAGCAACCATCAACAAGTTCTTGGAAAATTGGAGGGACAGAATGCGCTCCTCCGAAGCCAGCCGAGGCAGCCACTTGAACGACGTTATCTTCCATAATTAATGGGAATGTTTGATCTTACTAATAAAGCCTAATACATGGACAAAATTTAAATTAATTTAAAAAATTTGTTTACTGTATTGCATTTTTAAAAAGAAACTTGTATTTGGCCCACCCTTTACATAGACAATAAAATGCATATGGATATATTGAACATTTCTTCATTCCAAACTTTGATATCGGCTCTGTGTGTTTGTGACATCATATCGCTCCTAATTAAATCCAATCCCTTTTTCACACCTTTAGAGAAAATAGTGTATTATAATTAATTTCCATAGTATGTCCTTTTAGCCAATTAAGCGAACAGCAACCACCTATAAGTGGTGCTATGAGCATGGCACTAACCCTACTGGACGTTCTGATGTCAACTAATAAAGCAGGGTGGCACTTTAAGCGATACCTTCCCTAGATATCGTATTTCCTTATCGCTATCAGTGACTTGGCTAGAGTGTTGCAGTCAATACGAAGCTTTTACATAAATTTACCGCCCCGAGCACCCCAATACATTTGCGAATAAATTTTTTTTCTTTTTTGTTATTATTCTTGATTTTCGGTTTTTATTTTCTCACTGACATTCTACACACAGATATGTACTTTACGGTTGACTTATTCAAACCCTTACCGGAGTTAAGTTTTTAGTTAATGACGCTTAGTATATCCGCAAAGGTGCGCACGAAAATATTTCGAAAATTTATTACGGTTCTAGAAAATAAAAAATAAAAAAAAATCCAGTATGCTTTTGCCTAGTATTATTAATAGTTTTGGTTTCGTTGATATTTTATAGATAAAGTCTGCGAAAATTATAAGTCCAAAGTCGGATCTAATAGTCAAAATAAGAAAATTTCGAGTTTAAATATTTACGTTTATCGGAATATGTTGTATGCTTGATTGTATCTCTGTTGGTTGTATTTATATGAGATTAAATTAATTCTTATTAAATAAAGAGCATTCGGGGGAATGTGTCCCACGCGTTATTTAAAGTTTACTCGTATCTACATGTGTATATAAATAATTAAATGCTATATTCAAATAAAAAAGATTTGATTTAAAAGTGTTGTGTTCGATAATTGAAGTTTCGCCGACCTATTGTTTTGTTTTAAGTGATTAACTAAAACAGCTCGAAGAATACATCTTTAAGCTCACACAATTAGTCCGAGTATACCGAATTGAATTTGCCCGAGATTTAAGAATTCATTGCATGTATGAAGGTATATAAGCCTAGTGGAATAATATTTTTGTTTTTACCCATAGAAATTTTTTTAATAATAATTATGTTTCACATCGTATATTAAGATTATTAATTTTTAGAATTCTATTTCATTGCGTAAACTGTGCTTTTAATATTATGTTAACTATATTTTTGTGGAAACGAAAATATCTATGATATAAAGGGTGGTAAAATTTTAAGGGCCGATGTTGAATGTGAACTACACCTAAACGTCAAGTTTTTTTCTGCATTTCATTTGACATTTCTCAATTTCAGACTAACTCAATTTGAACCATGGAAAGATACACAATCGAGCAACGCTTATTATGAAAGTGAGCGTTCAAATCAAAATGCATATCGTGCACTTCGTGATTTTTTCGGTCAATTTAGTCCTCCGAATGTGCGAACAAACGGAAAAATCGTGCAAAAATTAGAGCAAACCAGGTCTGCAGGAGATGTGAAAACACCAGTGTATGCTCGTATCGTACAGCTCGTATTGCAGAAAATATTGCTGCTGTTCGCGATTGTGTAGCTGAAGATCCGTCCACCTCAACTCGTCGTCGTGCCCAACAATTGCACCTCTCACGCTCGTCGTTGATGAACATTATGCATAAAGACTTGCATTTACACGCTTACAAGGTACAATTGACTCAAGAACTCAAGAAACAATTTTAGCTGTATTAATGCTTGAAAAGCGCTTTCGGAGCTAATCTTAGAGCTAGTTAATTCAAAAACACGCTCTAGATGCGCCTTTAGAGCAAGCATGGAGCCCACTTGCAGCTAATTCATTGAGTTTGAGAGCACTTTTTAGCTCCTTAATAGTGCTTGTAAGTAGGTTTTGACAGCTAAAAGCTTTAATATACACTTTAAAACTGCCGTAGAGCCGCGTGCTTTTACGTTTTTTATTAGTATTAGTAAATTAATACAAATCATACTATTGAACACGAAAAGAAATTATTATTTGTGTTGGTAAATCATCTTAGCATCATAATTTATTTTCATAGGACAATGAGTAAAGGTAATAATTAAAAGCCATAATACGTTCAACATGGGAGTGATTTCTAAGTGCGATTTCATTTTTATCAGAAATGTTGATATTGTACTTCGAAATATTACAACGCCCTTCTTAAATAATTGGTTTTAAGTGGATGGTAAATTTTTTTTATTTCAAATTTTAACTTGAGAAAAAAATATTTATTTTGCTCGTGCACTTTTTTGGATAAGGCTTCTGTGTTTATCATGATTCTTTTAAAAATGGAGTCATCACAGCACTGTTAATAGTTTTCTTTTCCTGTTTTATAAAAATTCTTAAATATTCGCCATTTTGTTAAACACACATTAAGATATAGCTTGTAGCTCTTAAGTAAATCTTTAAAAAATTCTTTTGCTCTTAAAGAGCTATTTTAAAGGGTGCAGTATCAAAATGCTAACATGCTTTCCAACAGCTGATAAAAACATTACTATGGAGCAAATTTATCGAGCAGAAAGCTCTTAAATATAACATATCTAAAGATTGTTAAGAAACTCCATTATAGAGCTAGATATTTAAATTCGTTTACCAAGAGCTGCAATATGTATTGAAATAGAGCTAGGGCCGTGCATTTAACTCTCTCAGAGCTATTTAAGAACATATAAATAACATTTAGCTCCAACGATGTTACTTGGGAGAGCCTCTTGACCATTTCAAGCGTCGTCAATGGTCAGAATGGTGGCAGGAAATGGCAACAGTGGATGATCAATTTTCAAAGAAAATCATCTTCAGTGATGAGGCACATTTTCACATCAGTGGATTCGTCAATAAGAAGAATTGCCGCATTTGGGCGAATGATAATCCAAGAGTGATTGTCGAAAAACAAATGCACCCACAGAGAGTGACTGTTTGGTGCGGTTTATGGGCTGGCGGCATCATCGGGCCGTATTTTTTCCAAAATGAGGCCGGTCAGGCAGTTACTGTGAATGGTGTTCGCTATCGTGAACATTTGTATTTCCAAAAAAATCGAGCTCGAGTTTTGATCAAAGTTGACATTACGATGACAGAGAACACCAAAAAAGTGGTCAACAAAAATTTTGGGAAAAAAATGTTAATTTCGGTTCCTGCTCTCAGATTTTCGACTTTCTCATTAACTCATTAACTCTCATTAACGCTCTAAGGGTTTTGACCAACATTTTTAACAGAAGTTTTTTTAAACTCCAACACATTTTTATTTGAAAATCAATATCATCAAAATGTGTGAACGATTATTTTTTGAAATAATATGCTAAATCTATATTACCAAATACGTAATTTTTTTTCTGATTTCGTAAGAAACACATTACAGCATTACAGTACTATTAAAATTGACTGATGATGATGAAGGCAATCACTGGAAAATTTTATAAATATTTTTTTTTTAAACTTTTTCTTTTTCAGCAGATTAAGAAAAAAAAAATTAAAAAAATTTCATTAAGGCTAGCTAGGTGATTCTTAAAAAACAAAATCAGAAAAATACTTATTAATGGTACCCCTCTTGGAACAGTTTTGTTTGTTTTTGATTTTCTCAAAAACCGTATAATAGATTTTTATCATTTTATATACTAAAGCTGTCCAAAAGTTTGAATAGAAATATATATTCCAATTTTCAATAAAAAACTTTCAACATTTTTTTTTTTTAAAAAACGCAATATTTCGAAAAACAATTGAAAGATTCTTAATAGAATCTATGAGATGTGAGAAAAAGAAATTATTTTGACTAAAAATAATGGTACCCACCATGCAATCGTTGAATAATGTTTTTTTAGAATTTTGAATTTCTCATAAACGACATAGCCGATTTTAATCAAATTTTGTACAGCCTTGAAAAAGTTCGAAAAACATTGCATATCAATACTTAAAAAAAAAACGTTTTTTGAATTAAAAAAAAATCATTTTTTTTTGAAAATTAGGTATCTTAAAAACGAGTCAATATTTTTTTCTTTTTTTTTGGAAATTTAATTTTTATTCGTTCACTAATTAGTACTTAAAGTGGGCGTTGCAATATACATATTTTCTTAAAAACATTTAAAAATTTTTTTTTGTAGAAAAGCTTATTTTTTTGAGAAAGCTCTACAATGACTTATAATTCTTGGTTTTGCATAAACTTATATTGGCTTAAAAATTCACATGGCTATCTGTTTTTATCTCTCACTACTAAAAGAGTTCAAAAAATGAATTTTATGCTTATGAACAATTTTTTTCTAATATTGTTCATTTTTAAAATTCTATTACATAAGAGCAAGTTCGTGCGGCCCAGTCGTGCATTGTTGACAAAGTTGACAAATAACTTGATATTAACGATAAGAACTTTAAGAATAGTTCAAATTGCAGACAGACAGTCTGTCGAATTTTCTGCCGAATGTTACTGGTGTCCCTCAGGGTTCCATACTTGGCCCCCTTTTATTTTCAGTTTGTTATAATGTACTTGCGTCTTTGATTGCTAACTGTTCCTCCTATTTGCATGCAGACGATGTTCAACTGTACTTTAATATTCCCCCTCGACGGGTTTCACCTTGTCGTGGTGGGGGGGCTTATAAGTCCATACTCAGCTGTCATGCAGCTGTGGTAATGGACAACCAAGAAAACCCAAGGTGGACAGTAGGTGTTAAAAGGAGTAGTCTTAGCCCCGGCTAAGGCTCAGGTCTGGGAGTAAAAGGAGAAGTCTCCAGTTGGTCGCCCACAACTGGAGGTCTTGGTAAAAGAGAGAGTGAGAGGAGAAGTCTCCATGCTGGTCCGCCCACAGCTGGAGGTCTTGGTTAAAGAAGAAGTGAAATTGATAAGGTCTCTGTACGTCGGTCTGAGGCTCTGAGAGGATTAATACTTGAAGTGCATTACTACTAAAATCATACATCATATGACGTTGATCTTGGACCAGTTGACGTGGTGGCATGGCTCCCGTGTGTACCATGCGTAATTCCCACGTTAACATGGGTCAAGTGGGCGTCATGGGTTGCTAGCGTTAAGACATGAGAGGTGGTTGCTTGTCTCCCATTGGAGGCATATGTAATTCCACGAGTCATGCGGTTAGCGGCTTTGATGATGATGTAGTTGGTGCATGGATAGATATCATGAATCTCTGAGTTCTACGGACCAGGCTGGAGGCCTTTGAAGTGGATCTTGGTGGAGAGGATTTGTAAATGATGTAAAAGGAAGAGGACACTGACTAACCTAGTTAATTAGTGATCCTCAGTTATAACAGTAGCAAATAAGGGAGAGGGTTCCGGGTACTTGTACCTGGCGTCCTTCGCTAATATATTATTATATTAGCGTGAAGTGGAGCGTCATCCAGAGTTCTTCGGAACAAAGACCGGGGCGTCACCCGTGTGAACCTGAAAGGGGGATCAGAAGACAGGATCGTCTTACCTTGCTCACCAACTGGTGGCTAAAGACCGGGAGCGTCGCCCGTGTGAACCGCAAGGGGAACTAAAGATCAGGATTCACATGAGTTGTTTGTTGACCGCCCTCAACTTACTTCTCAATATGTGTTTCCTGGGGTTGACAGGCCCGGGGTTTTGCAGAACCTATCTGGAAGTGACAATCTTATCCATTAACCCCGAAGCTGAGTTTTCGCTTAGGGGGGATTTGATAAAGTTGCGAGGCTCCACCGGTAGCTTAGCTATATACGTAAGTTATAGATTTAAAACTGGTACCACGGGTGATAGTGCCCGGGAAGTTGAGAACAACAGTGCACATCTTCGGGTGTGTCAGTTCTCTTATTCCTGCTATCTTGAGGTCGGCCCCCTAGTGGGAGATCGTGGTGGCGTGGTTTACTCCAAATGCGGAAACGAATGGGACTCAGGATTCTTTTCTTGGGTTCAAGAGGCGTTGGTAGGTCTCGACTCTAAACAAGAGGTGTGCATATGCTGCAACATATCACAGCTTTGTTACCGAAGTAGCTTGCTACGGAGGGGTTAATGGCTAGGACTAAATCTGGCTCCTATGGTGGTAGGCCACTCGTGGGGTCAAGGCGTAACAGCTAGGTATCCACGTAAAACAAGGTTCAGTAATGTACTTTAATATTGCCCTCTTGGTATAATTAAGCATTGAACTTTTTTTGTGCTAATGAACACTTAGAGAAAGTAGAAAATTGGGCTGAGTCAAATGGTCTTATTTTAAATCCTTCAAAATCTAAATGTCGGGTAATATCAAGAAAGCCACCAGACCCATCAATTGTTTTGAGCAAAGCTCCAATCGAATACGTTGAATCGGAAAAAAATCTCGTTATAACCTTCAACGGCTTTTTAACTTAGGGTAACCATATTAATGGACTCTTCGGCAAAGTTTATGGTGTACTTCGTACATTATGGCTAATCCAAACTTTTACACCAGTTCAAAGACGTTTAAATTTATCTACGCACTGATATTTCCTATTTTGATGTATGGTTGTGAAATTTAGTGTATGCAGCAAGCGAAAACTCAATGTCGTATAATCATCAAATAATAATTCCAATGTTCGCTAGATATGACAGGATATCTGGTTTCGTTATGCGCCTGCTGGATATGGCTTTTGAAAAGTACCTTAACCTTCGATGTTTGATTTTGCTTACGTACGAGTATATACTCCTTACACGTTAACCACAGTACTTTTTTGAAAAAATAAATTAGCAATCTCACATAGATCTCGTCAGTTGATTGTCCCTCGCAGGTCATTGAACGTCAATTTGTGTGCGTTTTTGGAACTCCCTGCGACGAAATATAAAAGAAATTTTAAATGCAACTAAAATCAAAAAAAAGTTAAAATCTTATACCAGTTTCTTTTAACTATTCTTTCATTATGGTGGAGTGTTAAGAAGGAATTATTCCATAGTTTAAACGTTTGATATCAAGAGAGTCAGTTATGTGTGCGCACGAGTCGTTCAATTCCATGAGTTGTACTGATACCTTTTATCGTACTAAAAATGTATGATTCCTAAACTTTTTACACATTGATATTGATCTTGAGTAACAATCTTGCTCAAAAGAATTTCGCTTTCTAGATGTAATCCATAGTTAAAAAAAAATTCGCACAACTTTGTTCTTTTGTGTTGAGATATAAGTTTATCAATTTCTGATTGCTTGGAGAAAATAAATCAAATTGAACATGAACGGTGAAATAGACGGACAAAAATCACAAATATCTGCTGCTCAGACAAGTGTATTAGAAAAAAAAAAAAATTCGTCATTTGATACAAACCTGTCACTTCTTCTTTGATCTGATAAGCTAACACTCAATCCACAAAGTGACAATTTTTTTGTAAGTGGTGTCAAACTTATAACTGATTTCGGGACTTGATGATAAGGTTTGCCGTATCAGTGGTGTTTAATCACTTATGGTTATCATATCGTGTAGGCACCCTAATTTGTGACAATATTCTAACTTATCATCGTTAAAAAAAATATCTTAAAATAGGTTCACGCTCTGACATGCCAAGTCTAATACCCCTGCTGGTTTATTTTTATCTATCAATAAATTGCAATTCGGATACAAATTTCTGCCTTTCGTAATCCATTTTATGATGGGTAAATATTGTTCGAAATCAATAGCTTTATCACAGGAACATGACGACACTCTTAAATAACACACAGGGAAAGTATTTATATTTTTGTGTACGTACCTACATAACATATGTATATATGTATACGAGTGCATATACATACGTTATTGTGTGCAAAATTACCATGTTTGAATTTCGTATTACAGCATTCGTCTTCATGTATATATTCGAAAAAAAAAACAAAAAAATGTTTAAAGGCTGATAACTACACGCAAGGGAGCAGTTATAAAGAAGTAAAAATTTTTGGTCATTTGTAAATAACGTACGAAACACTAAGACATCCTCAGTTCTAACGCTCTTCTTCAATGACATTCCTGTTGTAAGCTCTATAGATAAAGCCAATTTGCTTCCAGCTTAGTTTGCTGTTAATTCGACGCTACCAGAGTTATATGAATCCTCTTGTAATTGAGAGAGTAAGCGAATCTTCTTTTGCACTCGTGCAGTTGCTAGAGTATTAAAAGATCTAGACATTCACAAATCCGCTGGCAAAACCACTGCGTAAGATTTTCCATCTATCCTACTCTACAGATCTCTTCCCGACTGAATGAAGACAGCATTTGCCAAAGGCGAATCCCTCTCCCCCTCTAACTATCGTTCAATTGCTCTTCTTGCCGAGGTCATGGAAACGCTGGTAAATTTTCAGCTTAAGAAATATCTTGAGGAACGATAGCTTCTCAATAACGGCACTATGGCTTTCGTAGCGTTCCACATCGAACAGTGGAACATATCTTTACATAGTTTTTGAGAAAGTAAGATTATTGCACTTGATATTTCAAAAGCATTTGATAGAGTTTGGCATCAAGCTCTCTTATCGAAAATGCGTGCATTTGGAATTAGAAAATACATTTCGGACCGCTCACTACAATTAGTTTTAGACAGTTTCAAATCTGATATCCACAAAATAAACGCTAGTGCGCCACAGGGCTCCTTTTTGTCTCCGACACTCTTTCTTATATTCATAAATGATCTTTGTCTGAAACTTCTAATCCACTTAATCGTTTCGCTGACGACAGTACCCTACGCTTTTCATATTTGTTCTTAGATTCTTATCCTTCGGATGTGGACTTCAAACGGTAGCGTGTGATAAGCTCATTAAATTCTGATCTTGACAGCATTGTCCAATGGGAAATCAGAAACCGCGCAGAATTTAATGCTTCGAAAACTCAATGCTTTTTACTTTCGATAAAGCGTAACCCTCCCCCAATGCCACTTTCTATGAGTGATACTTGCATCGAGAAGACTGAACAGCTTTCAGTTCTAGGCATGTGCTTCACAAACCATCTTTTGTGGAGTGATCACATATTTGACATCGGCTGTTCATAAGGATAAAATTATCATCATTTTTTAAATTCTTTTAGTAGTAAGAGCAATGCAATGTTTCTTAAAGTTTTTAGAAACATCTCTATAAAAAAAATTTCATGAAAATCCGTTATGTCGATAATGAGAAATTCCAAATTTTAAAAAATCGTGCTATGGTAGGTACAGTCAGTAATATCTTGTTTTCAAAATTTTTTGTTTTAAATTATAGATCTTAAAAATTAATCGAAAGACTTAAAATTTAAGCAAAATTCTCGGAACAGTTTTCGAGAAAAATATGATTTTCGAAAACCATTTTTTAACATTTGTATGGAGGGTACCGTTATTTTTAGGTAAAATAAATTTTTTTTCTCACAATAATCCACAAGATATTTTAAGAAACTTGTATTTATCAAGTTTTAAGAAAATCGAGCATGGGGTTTTCGAAAAATGAGTTTTCAAAAAAAAAATTTGAAATTTTTTTTAAAAATCCAAAAAATTTTTTTTTTTGAAAATTCGAATACACAATAATTTTGAAACTGCTGGGGAGCCTTAACATAAAAAAATTATCAAAATCGGTTGTACCGTTTTGAGAAAATCAAAAACAAAAAAATTGGTTCCAAGGGGGGTACCAAAAATAATAATTTTTTTGGAATTTTTTTTTCATTCATTACCTAGGTTTAACTAAATGAAATTTTATGATTTTTTTTTTAAATATGTGGGACAGTTTTTGAGAAAAAAATATTTATAAAATTTCGAAAAACAATCGTATGGCAGGTACCGTTATTTTTGGTCTTAAGAAATCAAATCAAAAAACATCCCGCGGAAAAAAATAAAACCCATATCTACTAAGTTTTAAGAAAATCGGCCGAGCCGTTTATTTTTTTATTTTATTTTTTTATTTAAAAACAAAAGTGTAACCTAGGACCTTTACAGATCATCAAAGAGGCCACTAAGTCAAAATATAATAAGATTAATTTAAATATAAAAAAGTAATAACTTAAATTAAACTATTTTTATTAATTTTTGTTTGTTTGCCCTTAATACATATATCAATCCAACACATCCATCGTACAATAGAAAGAAAAGTAGGTACATGGATATAAATATATATATAAAATAGGAAAAATCCGCAGCAAAAATTTAATAAGTTGTATATTACATAATCAATAAAAAAATAAGTTCAACCATAATCGCTACTTTGTAAGTATTGAAGAATATCTTTTTTAAAAACGAGAAAAGACTTTGAAATGTTTCTGATATGATCAGGCATAGAATTCCATAATATAGTTGAACGAAACATATATGAGCGGGTCATTATATTAGTTCTGTGAGAAACGGCTATTATATTGGTCGGGTGGAGTCGAAGTCTACTAAAAGTAATTTTATTGAACATATAAGATGGTGATTTGGTTTTAATAACTTTAAAGAGAAAGAAAATGGAACGGAATTCTAGAAAATTTTCAAAAGATAATCCAAGAAACAAATTCGCTAATATGATCATATCTTCTTCTTTTGAAAACATATCTCACAACAGAGTTAAAACAGACTTTTAATTTATTACATAAATTGATATTACAGTCATTATAAACTTCACAGCCGTATAATAATATAAGAAGAACTAGGGCCTTGCATAACTTCCAGCGAATTTTAAAAGGTAAATAATAGTTAATAGAATATAGTTTCCTTAGTGTAAATGTAATTCTTCTAATTAGGCTATTTATATGGCTTTCCCATGACAGCTTGTCATCAAGATAAAAACCGAGAACCTTTACACTACTTTCGTATGGAATTGTGTTGCCCTCAAGAGTAATCATGTTTATAGGTTGAGAATCCAAAGAGATTCCAAAAGCAATGGCCTTGGATTTTCCAGCATTTAGAACTAATGAATTTTCTTTGGCCAATTCAGCACCATATCAAAATCATAACTTACTTCCATCACACACTTATTAGGATCACATTTTTGAGAAGAATTAAGCAACTGGACGTCGTCAGCATATATAAAAACAGAGCTATATTTGACAACCGCAGGCAAATCATTCACAAACATTGTGAAAAGGATTGGACCCAAAATCGATCCTTGGGGAACGCCCCGATAAAGAGGCAAAGTCGACGAAGTTTTCATGTTCATGGTGACAGCTTGTCTTCTGCCATTAAGAAAGGAGAATATAAGGTTACATGCAGTTGACGAAAACCCAAAGTGCTTTTTCAGCTTAAGGCAAAGAACATTATGGTCAACAATGTCAAACGCTTTGCTAAAATCAAGAAGAAGAAGGATTGATACCATTTTTTGATCTATGCTTTTTCTGATAGTGTCAGTTATATTAATTATGGAAGATGTCGTACTGTACCCCTTACGAAAGCCAGACTGGTTTTCAAAAAACCTGTTAGATATCAGACTGTTTTCCAGGACTTGGTCCTTCATAATTCTTTCGCAAACCTTAGATAGTGCAGGGAGAATGCTTATGGGCCGAAAGTCTGAGGGTAAAACGGGTTTATTATTTTTTGGAACCGGGCATATTCGAGCAGTTTTCCAATCTGAGGGAAAAACTGAAAATATAAGAATAGAATTAAAGAAAAAGAGAAAATGTTTTCCAAATGCAGGAAATATAAGTTTTAAAAACTTAACCGGGATTCCGTCAGTCCCAATTGCGTTGGAGTTAATAGTAGATAGTGCTTTAAAAAGTTCATCTTCAGATATATTCCGAAAAGAAAAAGAATCTTCTGTTTCTGGGTAAAATACATCAGTTCGAGAGCCACTATTAGTAGTCGAACAGGATGCGAAGTAGGAATTCAATGAATCGACATCAGTGATTGTACTACAGTTTACTGTTGCATTTTTAATTCCAATATCATTTATTTTTGACCAAAGTTGTTTGTTAGTATGTAAACCAGAAAAAACTGATGCAGCAATCTTTCTTTTTTCTAATCTTACCTCTTTGGAAACTAGATTTCGATACGTACAGTAGCAATGCCAGCGATCATCATAACGCTGTTCCATTAATGCCCTTAACGCTAGATTTCGCAATTCCTTTGCTCTACTGATAGCATTATTACTTACGAATTTGGATCTTAAATTATTTTGTTTCATTTGGCACTATGTATGTTTAGCTGTAGTCGAACAGACAGACAGACAGAATTGCGAGACCCACTTTTTTGGTCTTCGCTATTATCGTAATGTCAACTTTGATCAAAATTTCGAGTTCGATTTTTTTTTACGAATGCATAACTTGCCTTATTTAGTACCTATAAGTCGCAAGTAAAAAATATTGTTTAATTGTATCTATGCATATTGCCAATCAATTTGTAAAAGCAAAACTTATGTTCATTGATGTATATAAGGATTAAAGTTTAATTGATACATATATACCTATATAGAATACAGATACTTATACAAATTTTACAATAGTAAGTTGAGAGAATAGTTAGTGGCATTGATATTTAATAAAAATAGCGGTAATGCCATTTCAAAGTAAATAATTCATTCATTGTGGGGTGTACAATTTTAAGTAAAGATACCTTCAAAAATGCAAGTTCAAAAAAAAAAAAAAATGAAAATTGATATGTGAAAGAAAATAAAGTTACTTTTACAAATTTATATTCATTGACATTATAAAAATAAGCTAAACAAAATAGTTCAACAAAACTTCAATTTCATCATGGTTGAAATCAAGAAGCCAGAGTTTAACTTTTTTCAAAAAGGAGAATAGAGTTGATATGGCTCGTATGCTAGCAGGGAGGCGATTAAACAGTTTGCGGGATACAACATGATACGAATTTCTAAAACTTGTAGTACGAAAGGTAGGAACTGCAACTAAGGATTGGTAATTACTGCGTAAAGTATATGCTTCAGAGATTGGACTCTGCAAGTACCCACCTCTCATAAAAAAAATCTTGAGAACCTTGTAATAAAATAGCTGTCTCACAGGAAGAATCTTTGTGCTTCTAAAATGCTCCATGGAATGAGAAAGACGGGAAGAGTTACAAACCTTTCTTATAGCGCATTTTTGCAGCACAATCAGCTGCTTTAGTTTGTTTCGGTATGCACCCCCCCAACAACTTATACCATATTGCAATCTGGAATGAAAAATTCCATAGTAGAATGTTTTTAAAGTGGTGTTACTACAAAACTTTCTAAGACGATAAAAACAACGGATTGTGGAAAGAAAATACTGTTTGAGACCTGAAATATGCTCCGACCAGCATAATTTTCTGTCAATCATAATACCCAAGTATTTAATACAGTTTACATTTTCAATTACGAAGCATTTGTCGTCACAGGTAATATTAGAATTAAAACAGATATGTGTATTTTGAAAAGAACACATGTAAAGATTAACTCTTGCACAGTTCGATGAATGAAACATATCATCAATATCTGTGGTTTCATTAGAATTCAGGGAAAAAAAAACATAAGTTTGGTCTTACTGCTTACTTTAAGTTTATGTTCATGAAACCAAACTCTCAAAAGGTGCACATCATGATTTAAATCAGCCACTAAGTTCAATAAGCTTTCAGATCCGTACGCAATACCCAAATCATCCAAAAAGTGGTTGTTCAAAAACTGAATTAATATAAATTAAAAAAAAGGATCGGCCCAAGAACCGACCCCTGAGGAACTCCTAGATTGATTATCATGGAGTCACTCAAATAGCTGCCGATTTTGACCTTTTGCTCCCTGTTTTTCAGATAAGATACAAACCATTCATAAATAAATCCCCGGAAGCCTGCGTAATATAGTTTTTTTAACAGAATATTGTGATCCACCATATCAAAGGCTTTCGTTATATCTACAAAAAGTCCGCTACAAAACCTTTGATCATCCAATCCTTTATAGATAAAAGAGCAAAAATCCAATAGAGCATCTTCAGTTGAAAGCCCAGCCCTAAACCTAAACTGTTTCGAACTTAAAAAATTGATTTTTTTGAGAAACTTTAAAACCCTGCAGTTAATTATTTTTTCAAATATTTTGGATATAGAAGGCAACAACGAAATTGGTCTATAATTATTTTTATCTTTTTTGCTCCCTTTTTTAAAAAAAGGTATTACAATGGCACGTTTAAGTTCATCTGGAAAGATACCGGAGAAAATGCTCAAATTAAAAAGATAAGCCATAATATCTACAATGTACAATGCAATTTTTTTTAATACAATATTAGAAATACCATCATTACCGTAAGAGCTAGAGTTGTTCAGACTATTAATGGTTTTTAATATCTCAAGGCCAGAGATTGATTCAAAACAAAAACTATTTATTTGAAAAGAGCTTACTATAGAACTGGATCCATTGCAAGAATAACATTGATGTGAATTGTTACTCGAAAATCGCTCCTGTCCTACTGAAACAAAGAATTCGTTGAATGCGTTAGCTACTGCTGTAGGGTCAGAAATAATTTCGTCACCGTTGTTCAATGTTATGGAGTGGTTTTGATCACTCACATTTCGATTAATAATACTATTTACCACTTGCCATTCTTTTTTTAAGTTTCCTTGAGACATTCTAATCTGATTATGATAATAATTATCCCTACATATTCGGATTTCCTTATTAATTTTACGGCTAATTTGACTATAGCGATTTTTTAAACTCAAATTTTGTGGGTGTTTATTACATTTAATGCGCAATCTATGTTTCTGTTTTACTTTTTTGAGAAGCAAACGATTCATCCAAGGCTTAAGTCGTTTTTTAGACTTACTGAGCACAATAGTGTAACTAGAAGCGGCAATGGAGTTCTTTAAAATTTCAAGGAATAAATCATAAGCCTGGGAAACATTAAGCTCGTTATAGACTATCTCCCAATTTAAGAATCGCAATTCATTATTCAACTTATTAAAGTCAAATCTGGTCCTGCTAGGTGGTGCATTTAGTGTATCTTTCTTTTTACAGTCTAGTGTGGAGAACAAAATACCGGTCATACAATGGTCGGATATTTGAAGGTCACAATTTATGCCAAAACATTGAGTGGATGGAATCTTATTAAAACGGGCTAACACGTGGTCAAGACAGGTATTTGAGAACGGTCGAGTTATTTTATTAACAAGTGAAGTTAACCCATGCTCTGAAATAAGTGCAAGGTAAGAATCCAAATGATGGCAGGAGTTCAGCAAGTCCAAATTAAAGTCACCTAAAATTACGAGATTACCAATCCTCAAATTGCTCAAAAGAACTGAAAATTCATCCAAAAATACATTAAATGGCTGGGAATTTAATCTATATACACATAGAAAAGAAAATAGCTCATTTCCAAAACAACAAGAAATTTTTAAAACCTCAGCACTTACCAATTTAAATCTATCTATCTAGTATCTATCTAAGAAAGAATTCAAATTCAATTAAATAGTTATGATTTGTTTTAAGCTTTCTTACTTACTAGTGGGTTAAGGACCTAATAATTCGGCTAAAATTGATTTTACTTAGAAATAGAAATGATAGAAAAACGCTGTTACGCTTTTAGTTAGTTAGTAACTATTTGAAAAAAATATCTTTTATGATTGTATCATGTGATTAGAATTACGATACATTTTGAGATAAAAGATAAAACAAAAGCAACCGAAAAACCTTCAAAGTTACTTAAAAAAAACTTATAATAGAAAATAAGAACCTGAAATGAACCTTACTTACACCGTTTTTATACTTTATGTTCTACAAATCAACAAACTTTGCTAATAATTCTTATCAAAATTGATATAAAGTATATATTAAAATCTATTTTTAAATATTTTAAAGAAGAAAATAGACGACAATCGCTTGAACATATTTTATGATATCCAATTATTATATTTGCAATCAATCAGTTTCATGACACCACTTAATTTACTTGATAATAATAATTATGCCTGAAGTGACCATGCAATAGGAACACTACAACTCAGGTGCGGATACCAAAATTGTGCTTGTGAGTTTGTATGTATGTCGCTGGAGTGTTTTCATATTGAATTTTTTTTTATTTATTGAGCTAAAAGTTTGATTCCATGAACCGATTTCTTATTCTCTCGGATTACTGAAGTCGAAGTGCTTGTAAAAATATAAACGATATTTTGAAGCCTTTATTTAATCAATTGTAATTTCTTGTGAGGTAGTTGACACGGATTTCCTCTGAAAGTATAATGACTCTCTGTGCATCCATAAATGTAAACAATTAAAACGAAACATTTTATTTCAACATTTCCATATCCAGACCGTCTTGGTCAACATTGAACTCCGCGGTGGAAGGGTAATCAAATAAAGTGAGTCTTAAGTATTTGTTCCGTGTAACTCATTACGGTTAAACGTTCCGTTGAGCAGGTTACCTTACGGAAGCTTGCATTTATGACCTAGCTTACATTGGTAGTATGGCGTAATTACTACATCGTGCTAACATTGGAAACTTTGAGCACCTTAAAAAGATTTCGCCTATGTAGTCAATGGATGGACATTGATAGTTTGAACTAAATATCTTCATTCAACCAATATTTCTTCACTTCTCACCGAACATATCAAAAAGACGAAAGACGAAACAACTGGTGTCAACTTTTATTGCAGGTTTATTCAATGTCTTAAACAAATCCCCTTGATTTTGCATTTTAATTTATGTTCCAGAAAAAGAAAATGTCTTTTCTGAGTTGGCATTTAAAAACTCTGAAAAATTTTGGCGCACAATTTTAAATACATAGTCTAATATTAAGTTATAAGTACGATACTACTTAAGAAAATTTATAACTTTAAAGTAATTTACTAATTCATTCCTAATTTCAAACATTTTATTACTTAATCAATTGCATCTGAACACACCTAAGACAATGACATTTCGCGCAAAAAAAATATTATAATCTTTTTTGACGTTTGTAAATGTCAAAGAGTCATATGAAGTTAGCACCATATTAAGAAAAATAAAATAGGTATTCCATGGTATGAACTTTAATAAAACGGTTGCGAAAGTTTATGATATTCTCCATTAAATCGCTGTTTTTACCTAGTTTTATACTAAAACAGCTTTAATATCGTACTAATTTAACTGAAATTTTGCGCAGTTGTTTTTTATTTTCTGCCCGGAAAATGAAAATGAAAGTGTTAAAAACACTGAAACAAATACTGGTACAAGAAAAATAAAAAACCAAAAGAAAATACAGGCAAAAGAACAATATGAACTAAATTACGCATACGCCACAGTGTACGAATGTTTTACAAAATCATCTTCTCTATAATTGACAAATATTTTGAATTGAAATATTAAAAAAAAAATAATACAACGACATGTGAAGATATATTCAAACATAATTTTAATACTTGAGTCGAAACTGTTTATGTCTCAGACTGCTCTTGGTTAAAAACGCTTAATAAGTTATAAAGGGTAAGTGGATTGTAACGGGTGATTTTTTAAGAGCTTGAGAACTTTTTTTAAAAAAAAAACGCATAAAATTTGCAAAATCTCATCGATTCTTTATTTGAAACGTTAGATTGGTCCATGACATTTACTTTTTGAAGATAATTTCATTTAAATGTTGACCGCGGCTGCGTCTTAGGTGGTCCATTCGGAAAGTCCAATTTTGGGTAACTTTTTCGAGCATTTCGGCCGGAATAGCCCGAATTTCTTCGGAAATGTTGTCTTCCAAAGCTGGAATAGTTGCTGGCTTATTTGTGTAGACTTTAGACTTGACGTAGCCCCACAAAAAATAGTCTAAAGGCGTCAAATCGCATGATCTTGGTGGCCAACTTACCGGTCCATTCCTTGAGATGAATTGTTCTCCGAAGTTTTCCCTCAAAATGGCCATAGAATCGCGAGCTGTGTGGCATGTAGCGCCATCTTGTTGAAACCACATGTCAACCAAGTTCAGTTCTTCCATTTTTGGCAACAAAAAGTTTGTTAGCATTGAACGATAGCGATCGCCATTCACCGTAACGTTGCGTCCAACAGCATCTTTGAAAAAATACGGTCCAATGATTCCACCAGCGTACAAACCACACCAAACAGTGCATTTTTCGGGATGCATGGGCAGTTCTTGAACGGCTTCTGGTTGCTCTTCACTCCAAATGCGGCAATTTTGCTTATTTACGTAGCCATTCAACCAGAAATGAGCCTCATCGCTGAACAAAATTTGTCGATAAAAAAGCGGATTTTCTGCCAACTTTTCTAGGGCCCATTCACTGAAAATTCGACGTTGTGGCAGATCGTTCGGCTTCAGTTCTTGCACGAGCTGTATTTTATACGGTTTTACACCAAGATCTTTGCGTAAAATCTTCCATGTGGTCGAATAACACAAACCCAATTGCTGCGAACGGCGACGAATCGACATTTCACGGTCTTCAGCAACACTCTCAGAAACAGACGCAATATTCTCTTCTGTACGCACTGTACGCATTCGTGTGGTTGGTTTAATGTCCAATAAAGTAAACTGAGTGCGAAACTTGGTCACAATCGCATTAATTGTTTGCTCACTTGGTCGATTATGTAGACCATAAATCGGACGTAAAGCGCGAAACACATTTCGAACCGAACACTGATTTTGGTAATAAAATTCAATGATTTGCAAGCGTTGCTCGTTAGTAAGTCTATTCATGATGAAATGTCAAAGCATACTGAGCATCTTTCTCTTTGACACCATGTCTGAAATCCCGCGTGATCTGTCAAATACTAATGCATGAAAATCCTAACCTCAAAAAAATCACCCGTTAGTTATGTAGTGTAACGAATGAAAACACTTGTTTTCAATCGAAATCTAAGCAAAAAATATTTTTGAACGCCTTCTTCTTGAATTTTAATGTACTTCCATGTAAAATTGAAACAGAATTTTGAACAAATTAACTAGCTTTTAATTATTCCATTGATTTAAATGCATTTAATAAAAATAAAATGCACGACTTGGTCGCACGAACTTGCTCCTATGTAAAAGACTAAGAATTTTAAAAATGAATATTATCAGAGAAAAGTATTCATAAGCATAATATTAATTTTTAAATTCTTTTAGTACTGAGAGATAAAAACAGAATGCCATGTGATTCTTTGAGCAAATATGAATCTATGCAAGAACAAATATTATAAATCGTTGTAGCGATTTCTTGAGAAAATAATTTTTTATACATATGTATACAAAATTTTTAACATTTTTAAAAAATTATTTTGGTTAGCCAACTTTAAAATTTTCGAAAAATTGATCCATATTTGAGGCATAGAATTTTCTTAACTTTTGAAATGCAACGTTTTTCAAACTTTTTAAAAGCTTCTCTATACAAAATTTAATTAAAATCCTTTTTGCCGATGATAAGAAATTCAAAATTTGAAAAAATTGTTATATGGTAGGTAGTCAGTATAATCATGTCGATTACAGAATTCGAAGAATTTTATTTCCGGTGAGTCACCTCGATCTATTGAACTTTCGCATCCGATGTAAAACTTAATTATGAAATTCGACGGATGAACTACATTGTCGATTCCTAAAATTACCTTATCACTTATGAAATTTCCTATCGACGCTGTCAGTTACAGACATTTAAACATCGTATAAGTCAATGAAAAGTGTAAAGTATAAACAAAGTCATAAAGTAAAATAATATAATTTATTTATTTAATCAATTTAAAAATAAACAAAAGATGGATTCGATTGCTTTTTTATCAATTCTGAAGTCAGTCTGCTAAAAGGGCTAGATTTGAGATTCGTAGTATGGCTCAAAATATCTACGAAATTCCAGATGCGCTGTTAGTCTAATTTTCTGTTCTTTTCTAGTGACTATAACCTTACCTCTTGTTGGGTCATTCAGATAACTTTTAATGAATCAAAAGCAGATATTTGTAATACGCGTACATGCTTACAAATGCAAAGTAAAATTGGTGTCGTATAAGTCATACATTTTGTTTAGTTTACTTTTCTCCATTCGGAAATCGCCTTGAATGGTGAACCCATGCCATTAAGCGGATTTTGAAGTCGACCCCAAAACTCTTGTTGCTGCTCCGGAGACTTTTTTGTTAAATTTCTGGCGTCTTCATCATTTCGACCATTTCTCTATATAAAATTGTTAAATAAATACTTAAACATTTAGTATTATAAACTTCTTACTTACATTTTTGTACTTTCAATTGTTTATTTTTACTTGCGATATACGAGTACATAGGTACTATAGGGCAAGTTCTGCATTTGAAAAAAAAATCGAACTCGAGATTTTGATCAAAGTTGACATTACGATGATAGCGAAAACGGAAATTCCGTCTGTCGGTCTGTCTGTATGTCTGTATGTCTGTACCTCGAACAACAGCCTAAACTACTGGAGGTATTTTCTTCAAACTCGGTACTTAAGGGTGTTCGGTAATTCCCTAGAGGGGAAATTGAAATATTTTTTTAGCTCTAAAACAAACGGTACCCCCCATACACCCATAATGCATAATCTTATTTATCTCGAAAACGGCTCTAACGATTTTGATAAAAAAAATTAAGTGTGATATAATGGACATGCACTACATTTTGGTCAAAAAAAATTTTGGGGCAAAATGTTACTAAGGGTACTTGTCATAGAACCGTTTTTTTGTTCTCATTAACGGGTCTAAGGATCTTAACCAAAAATTTACAGCAGGAGCCCCATTAAGTTTAAAATAATATTGTATATAAAAATATTCGAAAAAATATTTGTTGGGCTTTTTGAAAAAAAAATTTTTTTTTGAAAAATCAATATCTTCAAAAACTATGAACGATTATTTTTTGAAATTATTTCTTAAAACTAATATTATTAAATACTTAAAATTCCCATCCCACATTTTTTTCTTGAAAAATTTTAAAGAAATTTCTTATATAAAAAATGTATTTAATAATAAAACGATTTTTTAAAGTTTGTTTGCATAAATTCATACTTTTCTAGAAATCTGACGGCAATTTTAAGCAAATGAACATTATTATCTCATTAAATCCATGTTTTATATTTATAAAATGTATCTTAAATTCCAAAGTACTTTTACATAAGAGCAAGTTCGTGCGATCCAGTCATGCATTTTATTTTTTTTTGTTTCGTTTAATTAAAAATTTACCTCAGAATCGTCTCGAAATTGGGGTGAATGTAAAATAATACAAATTGTATAGAGTGCGAATGGGTTGCGAATTTAGTAATACCAGATAAGTTGAACAAAATGTCTGTGGTGTAGTGCATGTTACCGACTTTCGTTCAACTTTCTTTCGTCGGATTCAGTAATAGCTAGTTTCAAAATTAATTGAAACTGTCACTTTAGCTCATCCGCCGATTTCTGTAATAGGGGTTGAATATCTCAATTTAAATTTTTTTCTTATTTAATTATAGATCTTAAAAATCACTTGAGAAGAATACGATTTTTTTTTAACATTTGTATTTGTGTGTTATATTTCAGTAAAATTAAATCTTATTCTCACATCTTGAACTCGTATATTGTAATTAATAACTTTTAACAACTGTCAAGTCTTAAAAAAAATTGAGCATGGGGTTTTCGAAATATTGAGTTTGAAAAAAAAAAAAAAACAATATTTTTTTTAAATCCTAAAATATTTAAGCTTTTGGGCAGTTCTAACATAAGAAAAATTATGCAAATCGACTGTATCGTTTTTTGAGAAAATCAAAATAAAAATAATGGTTCGAACTTAGTTTCGGAAGTTTTTTTTTTTCAAGCATTAGCTAGCCTTAACTCTTAACTAAATGAAAATTTTTAAATGTTTATCAGACCAAAAACATTAATGTTAAAAAAAGCCAAGTTCTTCTATACAAAAACTTTTGTCTAACAAGTCAGCCGTGAAAAGTACTGAGATCTAAAAGTACCCCAAATTCTTACTTCACGAAGTTTTAATACCGAATATTTAAAGTAGAATAATATTGAAACAGCTACAATGTAATAGAGAAATTTTATTATTTAATGATTACTGACTAAAATTTGATGGGTTCACTGGTCAAGTTTTTAAAACCTTTCGAATTGGGCATAAAAAAACCTTGGCAAGTAAATCCATCAAATTTTTATCGCCTAATTAGTGGTTTCATTATAGTTCACATCACAGTTAAGAGTTTTTTTTATGTAAGCTCGTAATTTTTTCAGGTATGCAAATGTTTTCTTTTTTCATTTATGTTAACATAAACATAACAAAATCGAGCACTCTAGTTCTAAGAAAAGTCATCAATTTTTAAGATGCATGTATAGTTTCAAAATGGCAATTAAAAGACACTTCGAATGAAAAATCTTAGATTTTCTATTTTTTGCTTTGAATGTACATAAAGCTATACCGCTCTACCAAATTTCATCATTCTACAACAATCGGAAGTGCTCCATATAAATTAAACATTTTCTCATAAAGTAGGCGGATACCACGCCCCCTGAATGGAAAACTTCAATTTTTATTTTTGGTCCTCTGTATGCAATTTGAGCCGTACCAAATTTCATTGTTCTACTGTAATCGGAAGTGGGCCATATAATTTACATCAGTTCTGAGGAAGTGGGCGGATACCACGCCTCCTGAATGGAAAACTTCATTTTTTTTCCTCTGCTTGCATGACAAGAACTACCGTTGTGCAAAATAACAAGATTCTACGATGTCGGCAAGTGCTCCATAATTTTGATGATCTGTCAGTCAGTCAGTTACGGTTTTTGTGATTTTTGAGGCCTTATATCTAAAGAACCGCTTATGCTAGAAAATTGACATTCGGTGAGGCGCCTGTGCCTGACTAGGTTATCAAATAGTCGGAATTTTAAGTTTCTGACTTCATTGTTACTGAAGATAGGGAGGGGTCAAAAATCGCCCGAGTTTGTTCCTGTAAAAAGGGTGTAGTGCCAGAACTTGGCTTTGATTAACATAATCTGCTGAGCCTTTTTTTGATATACCATACGAAAAAAAACGTATGACAGGTACCGTTATTATTGGCTTAAAAAAAAAGAAAAAAAAGTGTGTTGGAAAATTTTTAAATGATATCTACCAAGCTTAATAAAAATCGGCGAAGACTTTTATTCTGTAGACGAACAGACAGACAGGCAGAATTTCGGGCCCCCCTTTTTTGTCTTCACTATCATCGTAATGTCAACTTAGATCAAACTCTCGATTTTCGATTTTTTTTTTACGAATATCATATCATATATCATATATATCACATATCATTGATATCTAGTTCATGCAATTGGCCAAAGAAATAACGTTGCAACATGCCTCCGATCTTCATTGATGGTAAATTGTCGGTAGAAAAAAACGACCCAATGACAACACCGGCAGGTTTTGACCTAACCAACAACACCTATTCTCTTTGCTGGCGAAGTCGTTTAGACAAAAATCAGTTTCATCACTTGCATGATTTTACGATAAAATTTGTCATTTCCTCCCAATATTTCTAGACCCCAATCAGAGAAAGTAAGTCGCTTCCTACCCTTTGGATCAAGAGGCTTTGAATTAGGACGAGTTATAAAAAGAGTTTTGGAGTGAGTAACAACTGATATGGAACTTAAAGTTATCATTTGAGTTATTGGCTAAACGAAACATTCTTGAGATTGGTTCAAAGAGGCCGTAGTTTGTGCGGCTATAAGAAAAGCGAAAAAGGAACACCCGAAGATTCATAAATGTGTTCGGAGATTGAAAACCTAAACATAACTCTATATTAGCGATGTTCTAGGTATGATCTAAGGGTAAAAAAACGAGGTCTCTATAAGTTTAAGGTAAATACGAGTAAATTCTATCAAAGGCTTCAATAAATTCTGTGGTGATAACGTCCAATCCATTTACTCTCTCTAAATTATTTTGAACCTAAGGGACAACTCCAATCCAGCGCATCTCCGGTTGATAAGTATTCTTCCGAGTATCAGTAAGGTATTGGAAAAAGTTATTAATAATGCTCTGACCAAATGGGTGGAGGACAACAATATCATACCGGATACTCAGGTTGGCTTTAAGGCAGGACATGATAAAAATCATGCCGCGTCTAAGCTAGTCTCTGATATATACTGGAAAAAGCAGTGTACTGGTGCTAGTGTGGTTAATTTGGAGAAGGCTTTCGACACCGTATGTTTTAAGGGTCTCTATCTAAATATAACCAGACTCGGCATGAGTAAACCACTATTATACATCCTTTATGACATGTCCGATGTTTGAAAGCTTGTTGTCAAAAGTAGCAATGTAACTTCTACCGCAATGTTTGATATTTAAAAGGTGTTCAGCAGGAAATGGTCAACTCGAAGATTTTTTTCAGCGTTTCCACCAGCAAAATGTAAGGTAGTCTAACTCAGGCAATTGCGTGTGCCGACGATCTAATAGCGTACAGAACAGCTTCAAAAATCGAAGTTATCTGAATTCTTTTGCAGTTGAACTTGGGATAGATTCAGCAATATTGAGATCACTGGAAGTTAAAAACCAACTTTCAAAAATGCAAGCTGGTGACCGTAAGGCCACATAGACAGCTACTGATACTGACAAATAAAAGTGTCGTAAATTACATTGGCATCTGGTTGGATCAGTATTTGTATTTCGACAAAAATATAAATGTTGCTCCGGCCAGAGCTAGGGGAGCGTTTGCCCTGACGAAACGGTTGTTTTACAGTAGCCGGTTTTACAGTAGGGTGAAGGTGATTTGCTACATGGGCTTCATCCGCACGATGATTGCCTATGGGCGTCCGGTTTGGTTCAACGTTGCCTCACCTCAAATGGAAAAAATTCGGGTATTTGAGAGGCAGTGTCTTAGACGTTGCCTTGGATTACACAGAACACCAGAGCACGGAGCCAAAATAAACAGAATTGATAATTTTTTGATAAAGCTGATTGAAGGTCACATTGCAAGAGTGAGGTCTCGACCGACAGCCTAATTTTCGGCGCTTACTATCCAAATGATGATTAATATGAGTATGAGAGTGTACGTGTAAGCGGCTTTATCCCGCCCAATGCATTTCTCTACTAAGACATTCGAGGGCTGGTTCAGGATAGAATGTCGATTCAATGAATTAAAAAAAAAAACAGTACTGGATTGCCGCGACATACATATGTATGTAGGTCTGAGATCGATTCTGAGTCGGTTTTATCTTAAAACAAAACACACAAAAAAAACATATTTTGTTAATGTACTGCCGTTTTAAAGGAACTATATCTTGTCTTCAATATTGCTTCTCATTTTATCCGTTTGAACTGGGTCCAAGATTATATCACCTGCCGGCTATAGCACTAGTCCCTGGTTCCGTTTTTTTATATATACAGTGAAAGCTCTAATAAGCGGACACTCATGGTCCCCCAATTTTTGTCCGGTTATGAGAACTGTCCGGTTAAGGGAAAGCAATAAAAAAAACTTTTTTTTTAACTTCATATTAATTCTGATTAATATTGGATCTACGATCTACCTTGCCATTTTCCACGAACATCTTCTTTATTTCTTGAAATCTCTGCAGCTTGTGTTTTCCAATATTAAATCTAAAAAACTTTGCATAGATAAAATATTTCATGTCGTGGCTGAAAAAAAAACAAACCTTTTTGCCAAAGCGCGAACCAATAATTTTTTGTTGCCCAATGCATTGGCAATTTACAACTTTTCTTGCCTCACCCTTTTTTACCGTTATTTTAACGGACTATGCTCTAGTGAAATAGCCAGCTACATTCCTTCCCTTAAACAATTCAACCGTAATATTCGCACTTCTGGGAATGCCCATCAGTTTACCCTTGAGCCCAACTTCGGGCGTACTGTGAAGTACAGAGATTCGTTCTTTAGCCGTACTACGCTAATGTGGAATTCCTTACCACGCTCTGTCTTTCCCAGTCATTGCTACGTTCAAAAATTCAAAACCAATGCACACCGACACCTCCTTTCTTACCCCTCCCTTTTTTCCTATTGCTCACACTGTGTCTCTGACATATTAAGGGTATAGCCTAGTACGCAGATCGCGCTAAATTTTATCTCCCATAAAAAATTCTCTCCAAAATTTATCCAAGCTAAAATTATGTTAAGAATTTTAGCTTCGAACTGTACATAACTTATCTGTCAAAATTTAGCGCACGAAATAATTGTCCGGCACATTTATTCTCGAACTAAATTTCAATTTCAATTTGAAATGGAAAAATATTTGAATTATATTTAGAAGAATATTTGGTGACGGGAGTCTTACAAGATTTTCGACAACAAAAATTACTCATAATTCATAATTCTCATTCGTTCTCATTCATAATTCTTAAAAAATCATACTTTAAAACAAATTCTTTTAAATCTTTGAAAAAAATCATTTAGAGAACAGCTGTTTTCTGTGACATATTCTCCACAAAGTGCTTATGTCAAAATTTAGCTTGGATTTTAGCTGATGGTTGGAGAAAAATGTGGGAGATAAAATTTAGCGCGATCTGCGTCGCGATGAAAAAAGGGAACTATACCCTCTCAAAATTACACCAACTACCACCAGTAACTAACTCGCGAAATCCCCTAATAACCTTTCAACATAACATCGCACTGTCCAGTTATTAGAGCTTCGCTTCCGGTTATCGGAGATTTTCTATAGATTTACTTACGTATTAAACATAAACTGTACTTAGAACAGATCTGCTGTTCTTTTCCGTTACATTTTTGAGAAAAAATAATCCCTAAATAAAATGATGTGTCCGCGTATGGGAGGTTTTCTATCTAAAATGGGCAGGAAAACGTGTCCGCGTCCGTTTATGAGAGTGTCCGTTTATAAGAAAGTTATTTGTATGAGATTTTCGAAAAAGAAGTTCGTTCCCGAAAATGTGTCCGTTTAAGGGAGCTGTCCGCTTATTGGAGCTGTCCGCAAGTAGAGCTTTCACTGTATTTTAATAACAACTTTTCAACGGTATATGGAAACAAGAGTGTTGACTATTTTGGTAAATATGTCAAAAATATACATTGTACATTGTCATAGTTATCCCGCCGTGTTAGCTTTATAACTATGACATACTTAATTAGCTCCTTTCACTTCTATCATCAATGGTTCAGCCTTGAACAAAAAAAAAAGATATGACACAGCCTTGCCAGCCGTCTGTGTTAAGGGATCAATTTATATTTATGTATTTATTTTGCACTTGAAAAAGCATATCGGAGAAATTGTTGTTGAAAAGAGTAAACAAGGTTGGCGCATAGCCGCGGACGGTAAGTCTATACTTCAGATATCTACTCTTAACTGCTTAAAATAAATTGAAGGATTAACGCAACACTTGATTTAAAAAGTGGAACTGTAATAGACTCTAAAGAGTTGTATACTTTTACTAAGTAAAGAAAAGCTAAATGTTATAATTCTATTAAAAGTTTATTTAAAGATAAATCGGAATGTAGTATTGTCTTTTTATTTACTTAAGTTATGATTTTAAAATTGTCGTTTATTTCTGTCAATGACAGTTGCCTTAAACCTTAAGATTTAATATAAAATAAGACATTAATTGATTAATGAAAAAAATCACATCAACTGATTTGCGCAATCTAATTAAAGCACGTAGCTCACTCAAGCTAACTAGTTAGGTATATTTTTAGCAGGTGCAAGTCAAGATAAGGAATAAATAAATAAATTTAATTTATTTTAAGAAATGATCGATGACAATTTGCCATTTATACAACGTTTATTTTAATATTTGAAAAGTGTACCTAACGACGAAGTGTAGACAACCGACAGTCGCATTTGAATTGACAATTATCTGTCCCCTACTTTAAGTTTCACCAGTCCATTCGTATTTGCCTTTTTCCTTACCACAACTCCATTTGTATTGTGGCTCCAAAATGCGGGCAGACCATTAGCCAAGGCTTACTCCTAAAGCATCTTGGAAAAACAACAAAAACAGGAATTCCACTCTCAAGATGGCAAGACATGTGACAGATAGTTTATTTCCAACGACATGTGTAACAGGTGGTTCACATAACTTCCGTTTGACAGACAAGTAAAAACAAGAAACGCCAGTTATCCAAACAAAAATGGCCAAGAGCTCAACTCATAAACCAAACGGCTGAAAGAACACCATAGTGTCAGTAAAACGAAGATGATTTTGTTAGGTGATTCCTCAAATCCCACCAAATCTGTAGGAAGGTCTACGGTTTTAAGGAATTGTAACTTTTCGCGTGAAATGGAATTTTCCTCACATTTAGCAATGGTAAATGGTAGAAGTGGATCCGTCAACGATACTTTTCTCCATCTTAGACTCGTCGGTGTGGTACGGGGCGTTGCTCGTGTAAACATGATTTTTCATTTCACTTCAAACTGTAGTGGAATTGGACAGAGGTGAGCTGAATTCATTCATTGAGCTATCTCCATTGTGAATGATATCTTTCACTAGGGATTAGAGTAAGAAATGAGAGAGTCGATTGGGTTCAAAAGAGAGAAAGCAACAATGAAAGGAAGAGAAAATGAATGAAGGAGGTCGCCATACATAATGAACTTTTAGAGAGATTCTGTGAAAACGGATCGTAGTAAAAGTTTTATAGAAATACCCAGTGGCGTAGCGTGGGTTTTTGCCGCCAGGGGCAGAGCCAATTTTGCCGCCCCTAGCAATTTTTTTTTAACTTACCTTGTTATAATTTAATTTTTTATTCACAGATTCATTATATTTATTTATATTATATTATGTAGATAGAAGTGTCTAATCGGGTGATGATTGCTGAAAAATAAAACCGGTTTTAAGAAAAATCAACCCGCACTGCCTTTAATTATTATTATTCTTATAGTTATAGTAATAATTAGGCTTCGGATTCTCATGCACTTAAAATCTTAAAATATGCGCTGACAATATGCGCTTAAAAATGGAAAATATACATTTAAAATATGCGCTTAAAACCAATTCAACTTAATTTTTATTCAATATAAAAACACATTTTCTTCATCTTTAAAAATAATTTAATTTTTTTTATTTTTATTAAAATAAAATAATATCTTAAAACGAAATTAACATTTAATAAAAAAACGAACATTGTTAAATAAAAAATAAACATCTTAGGTGGAAATAAATGCCATCTCTTTCGTTCTTCCTAAAAATCATCCGTTCTCTTTCGTGAACTTTTTTGCGCTTGTGTAATCCGGCACTATGCTAGTATTCTTCATTGAAATCGAAACAGCGTTGCCACTTCTAAAAGAAGTTGCGCAGTAGATCAATAGTCAAAATGCAGTAGATTGAACCATTTCGCAGTTAATTTTTTATGTAATTCAATTTTTATTTTTATTAAAAGTATTTAACTAATAAAACAAAATTTAAATTGAAAACAAAGTATTAAAGTTTTTCAAGTAATCCAAGAGCTTTGACTTAGTACTTAGTTTATTTCGTTTAGTTGTGCAATTCCCTAGCGGGCACAAAATCAAAGAAGTCTTAGATTCATTTTTCTATAAGAGCGGATTCCAAACATATGAAGTGTGCGGGATTTTGAAAAAGGTGGAGTAGATTTTATTGAGTGGAAGAAGATTTATATTTTGGGAAAAGTGCAGTTGATCTACTGCAATTGCAGCAAAGTGGCACCGCTGCGAGAAACGTCAATTCATGGCTTAAAGAAACATGGGCACAACGAAGTACCTATCTATATTTGTATATGGTGTGGTAGACTCAAAAACTAAGCATGAGGGCATCAGTCAACATTTTTCAGTTTATATGTTAGGTATGTGTAGTCGCAACCGAAAACACTTGTCTGTTGTACATGATAAGTGTTAAGCTTTATGCGCGCAACAGATTCAACCAGCAACAGCACCAGCGCCGTCAACAGCAAACAGCTCGCTGGCCATCTTATTGTTGTTGCATTTTGTGTTATTGTAACTAGCAATAGCAAATTTTGGATTTTGACCAAACGAGGCTGTTGACGTTTCTGGTGCTGGTCTATTTTGTGTTGAACGATTAAAATACATTGGTTCTAAAACAAAGGCTTCCGCTGTTGCTGGTGCTGGTTCAATCTGTTTCGCGCTTTAAGCTTTACCATATTATACCCACACACTTTCATTTTTGATAGATGATCGTTTAAATTTCGATCTCATTTATACAGTTTCAAATACACAGACTTAATTGTTTTTTCATTATATGCACCTTTGTTTATATAATGCTTTATATTGTGGTGTTTGAATATGGTTCAAGATTGTGATATGAATAAAAGAAATAGATAATAGTCTTAAGGTTCGTTTGCACTGACATAAAATTTATATTTATTTTACTGTCTAGTTTAGTTTTTGAACAATATAGGTAGGTACTCTAAAAATATAAATTTATTATATAAAATATGCAAAATTATTCAAAATATGCATTTATAGTAAAATATGCACAAAAAAATGCAAAATATGCATTTATAGTAAAATATGCAAAAATATGCACTAACGGTTAAATGCCATTTTAAAGGAAATTTCTTGATTCGTATACATAATCAGTTGCCTTGCTTCCAAGGTGTTCCTAAAAAAATATGCATTTGCATGGAAATCCGAACCCTAGTAATAATTATTATACTTTTAATATTTTTTTATTTCTATTATTAAGTGCGTTTTATTATTCACAAATCTATCTGGATCCGGATCTGGATCTTCCCTTGAAAATAAAACGATACGGATCTTAGTGACAGCAGTGTTATAAGGCCGTCTCTTTTTATCCTTGGGTTTGGAAATTTTAAATTATTTCTTGTCTCTTTTCTTTACACTGTAGTTTACACTTCCTTACCATAAAAAGACATCTACTCGCCAGTGTAATAACTAATTTTTGGATCTTTGAAATAGATCCCGATAGAAAACAGGATCCCAAATTGTTTTTGTAATACATGTTAAAACTTAATCCAGATCCGGATCCAGATAGATTTGTGAATAATAAAACGCACCTATTGTTATACATAAGGAAATGAAGAAACAGAAATATTGACCAAGGATTATTTTTAACTTAAACATATTTCACAACAGCCCATCAAAATTAAAGTGTTCAAAACTGGTTTTATCTTTTAAAATCTGAAATTGATTTGACACCAACGCGATGTACACCGTCTGATTTATTATTTAAAAATCGTTTTTTATATTACGTATATTATGTAGGTATGTACATTTATGTACATATATAAAATTTTGAAAATATAAAAAAAAAATTGGTACGCCATTTTTTAGTACTTATAATTGCGGAGTTAAAAATTAATTTTGAAAAAAACTATCCACCACTTTTTTGAAATATCGAATTTTCAAAAAATAATTTTGATTTTCTTTTAATCCAAAATTTGATTTTTTAAAAATTTTGATATGCAATATTATTCAAACAGGAGCTCTTGTTTAAAAAAAATCATTAAAATCGGTTAAGCAGATAATGAAATAGTCGAAAAAAATGGTTCCATGAGAGATATTTTTATTAGACGATAGAAATTTTTTTTACAATAATATTATCGTAGATCGTATTTATGTATGTTAACTCACACAAAAATTTTGGTCAAAATCGTAGGAGTCGTTTTTGAGAAAAATGAGATTTTCCATGCCGGTTTTTAAACTTTTGTATGGGAGGTACCGTTATTTTAGTTTATATGAAAATTTTTTATTTAAAATCTGCTAGATAATGTCAAGAAACTGTTGTGTACCAAGTTTAGTAAAAATCGACCAACTTGTTTTCGAGGTTTTTGAAAATTTTGGTATACAATACTTTTAAGCTTTTAGAAAACATTCTCTGTAAAAAAATTGATCAAAATCAGTGGAATAGTTTTTGAGAAAATCGAAAGTCAAAGAAATGGTTCTATGAGAGTTAACATTTTTAACCATTTTTGGGAATTTTTTTGTAAAATGGTAGCCTTTTTATAAAAAAATTACTGAATTTTTTTTTAAGTTTTGGGCAGGTTTTTGAGAAAAATAAGAATAAGATTTTCATTTTTTGCTAAAAAAAATTGTACGACAGGTACCTACCGTTATTTTTGGTATTAAAATGCCCAAAAAACGCTAGGTACCAAGTTTAAAGAAAATCGACCGAGTCATTTAGGCTACAGCCGAAAGGACAGACAGACAGAATTGCAGGGCCCACTTTTTTCAACTTCGCTATCATCGTAATCAAAGAGATTACAATGTCAACTTTGATCAAAATGTCGATTGATTTATTTATTAATAAAATTTTTCTTGAAATCGTTTCTCTATTTTTAATAATAACTTATTAACTTTCGATTTCTCGGTAAAAAAATAGAGAACTCAATTTTTTTATAAAAATATGAGAAAATGTTTTTTATGGAACTTATGGTTCTTGAGATATGGAGAAAACACTCATAAAGCCAAATGGGGGTTTCAACTCCGAAAAATCAATGGATTATTTCCGAGCCATCAGCTAGGTATTTCGTTTCATCAATTTACTTACTTTTAATGTAATCAATCCAAAGGGGTAAAATGAAAATCTCTTGCGCTTATGTAGGTAGGTACTGTACCCGTACACACAATTTTAGAAAAATTTTACAATACACGAAACACAGACAAGTTAAATGTTAAACTGCAACTAATTTTGTATTTTCCTAGGATGTTTGCAAACTTTACTGCATTTTACGATAAAATAAAACAGAAAAAAAAATACAACTGACTAACACACCTTAGATAAAAGATTCAACAATATACATACGAATACATGCACTCTTATGAGCCAACTCACATCGAATCAGTCGAAACAAACGAAATGTTTTTGTCTCAACTTCTAGCCTTACGAGCAGGGTTCGAATCGCTGCGCTGTAGTAAAATTTTGGAGCAGACTTATAAAAAAATAAACGAATTGAAAATTTCTGAAGTAGATTTAGATTTAGTAATTCAGAGTCAGAGTTGGTTGCGAAATTTATTTACACAGTGGTCATTCCCTTTCATGTGGTTTGGCTAAGGAAATTTTGAATTTTTCAGTGTGGAAAAAAACTAGTACCTACCTAAATCTTAAAAAGCGGAGTAACGAAGTAGATCTATTTTTTTTCGTAAAATTAAAGTAAATTTACTCCGATTGGAGTAAGATTCGAACGCTGCTCATGAGTGGCAGACGAAAGAAGGCAAACGAAAAAGCTTTGCACCAGGACACACATAGAATGAAACAATCATTTACTGTTCAAAATCAGAGTCGTTGTCGGTCATTGTACTTCACAATTCCTTATGGCGCAATACACATCTCACACACAACATGACGATGACACATCAACAACAAAAAAAAACAAGAGAAAGACGTTTATCATTGCCGACAGCAAAACCGTGCCGCAAAAATTCTTTTATATTATGTACCTACGTCCTACGCACACACACGGAACTTTCAGCGCAAACGGAAAAAATATATTTCCGAAAAGGACAGTATATTTTTTCACAATTAAAATTTCTTACAAAAGTAAGCTTAGCTTAGAAAAAATATAAAAACATAACATACAAAAACCATTTACATTAACGTATTTAGAAAAATTGCAGCAAAGTGCCGCCCGCATATTTTGAAAAATTGCCGCCCCCAAGCAAAGTGCCGCCTGGGGCCTGTGCCCCCTTTGCACCCCCCCCTCGCTACGCCACTGGAAATACCTATTAGTTATTGCAGGTGGGCCAAAAAACTCAAGAGGAAAATTCCATTCCCCAAGAATAAAGAAAAATATCTTGATGTGTAGAATAATCGAAATCGTTGTCTTCTTGGTAAACCAGCTGGAGCAAATAAATATCCCGATTGACTTTCTTTTTTAATCTTTTGTTTCTCGAAAATACGGTATTTTCGAACCTAAGTTTCTTCTTTGTGTTTCGGAAATCTTTCCGCTTCTTTTGCTTCTATTACGGCGTTATCTTTCAGCACAGAAATTTTTTTTCAATTAATTTCTCTTTTACTTTTGCCAAATTTATACATACGAGTATTTCCTTACGAAGGTTTCCCTAAAAAAATTATAATTTTTATTTTGGAAATTAAAAAATGCGTAGTTATTGAATTTAGAAGAGGAATTTTATTTATTTCACGTTTCGGTATGTTTCACCAGTGATACAAATCACCGAAGTACACGTCCCTGTACTTACCATCATTTGATTCAACGATTGAAAAAAAAAATAGCCTGACATGACAACTTTACTATAAAGGCTTAATTGGTTTGAGCTGTGTATTTTTACTCATTTTCATAAGCCACCAGTGAAACGCACCACAAGTAAGTTGTGTTGTAAACTTAATGGTAAGAAGTCGGAACAAAAACAGATTTACGGCTTATTCGGCTTATTCAGCGGCCAGTTAAAAAAATTAAAAATTACGATTTTAACGACATTTTTTGAAAAAAGGATGTTCAGGGAACTGAGTTTTTTTTTAAGAAGACTAAATAAATCTTTATTTTTTTTATTTTTTTTTTTATGACTTAGGTATACATTAAAATATAGAAATTAAATTTAAATAGTCTTCATAAACATACAAATTAATGTTTGATAAATATTATTTAGCATTTTATTAAGAGAATATAATTTATTATAATTAAATATTTTTTTTTCTATTTAGAATCAATTTAAAATAAATTATACCAGAAAACCCGTGCTAAAATTTCGCACATTCATTAAGGCCTTGCAATTAAATTTTCAAAAAGAATGTTTGAACATAATAAATAAATTCTTTTATTCCTTATTCTTTGTAAACAATTTTTTATGTAAGATTGATATAATTTAGAATTTTTTGTTTATCATTTTCTTTAATAGATACAAATATGTTTTTTGATTTTTTGACTCTTGAAAATGCTACATACTGTTGCCCATGAGTAAAAACTGCATTTGGTAGGTATAAACCAGCTCTTTCAAAAGTTTGTCCCTGAGACTTGTTGATAGTCATTGGAAAAGGAACTTTTAGTGGGAACTGCCTTCTAATCATTGGTGTAACATAAATTTTTTGTGCAATGTCATGATTATGTGTAAATTCCTATTCAGTGATACCTAACTTAGTGGATTTGACTATTTTATAAGTGAGAAAAAGGGAGTTTGACACAGAAATAATATATTATGTATATGATAATTTTTAAAAATATTCGCAATGAAGTTCAAAGTTTAATATAACCAAAAATTTTGCAGGTTTATGAATAAAATATCATTTGTTCATTTATTAGCCAGGGGACTGAGGTTTTTAATGGTTTTTGCGCAAAAAAGATATTAAGGTTGTAGTTCAAAAAACTAAAAAATATATATAAATAATACAGTTTTATTAAACCTATACTAAACTGCTCACAAAGATGCCTACTTACACACAATTTGTTTTGTAAAAACTCACCAGAGGACTGATAAACTAAACGGACAATCCACGACTTCTGGCAAGAATGTCTTTTTCACAATACTAACATAAGAAACAGAATTGAGTTGCACCACGATTTTATTGTAAGGAGACTTGGTACTTCAAATTGCCAGTGCTGGAAATACGATCGACATCCTAGTTATTGATATTTTCGACTGTTTCAATAATTCAGGGGACTGATATGAAATACGGGGGACAAAGTTTAATTAAGTTTTTTTTTGTAATATAATCAATTACTAAAAAATATTTATCTATTTCGTAGCAGAGATGTATTGTTTGGCGTAACTTCGCAAGAATTCATCTTAGTATGAGACCTGATATAAGAAAACGGTAATAATTTTTCTTTGCGAAAACGCACTGGAGACACGTCAGGGGACTGAGAATCGGACACTTTGAAGAATTTATTGATCAAAATAAAATAAGGTCACCCTAATAATATTATTAGGCCAGGTAGATATCAATCAGATTTAATTTTATAAAAAAAAAAACTGAGATTAAATAATTGAACGGATTTCAAAATATTTCTGGGGCCGCCAAAAATTCCAACGTTTCGTTTGTAGAATCACCCATGTATTTCTTCTAATACATTTGAATGTGCATTTTCGGCCTCGTAGTTCTATGGATAAATTTCTAGGGTAATTCTCCTAACACTCCTTAACAGCCTCGAAGTTTTTGCTATCAATAGTGACGTTTTGCCTTAATCGGTGGACAGATGTTTGTTTGTTTGTTGATAGCATATATACTTGGTCTTGTTCTTATTTACTTTAAGACCAACAAGTCTCGCCTGATTTTCAACAGGAGTGAAGGACTCTTTTAGGTCCAAATTGGCAAAAATTACTGACCCTGTTTTAAAATGAAATTTATTTTACGCCCATCCAGAAAACTAGTTCTAAGCTACTCGTATGATGACAGACAAATCAGTTGGTTATTTAGATTTTTTTTTTTTAGTATCGTCTGTAACGACCATATTTGATATCAGTGAGTTTATTTTTGCAAAAGTTGTAGTTTTGATGAAATTTTTCTCAGAAGTGGTAAACGAAGATATTTGATATCACCTTCATCTGCACTTCGTGTCATCTTACGCTAAGAAACCTCTTAGACTGTGTATTTTTTAATCCGGGCTGAAATCAAGAAGTTATATTAAATCCTGCAATTATATGGAGTATATTCTATATCAAAAAGACATTTAAGAATTAAATATAAGTCACGAAACATACAAGTTGGTCAGTGGCGTATCCAGAAAAAAAAAATTGGGGGGGGGGCACCTCACCTCACCCTTGTTTTGTTTTTGGTTTTCACAGTTGCTATTCACGTTCACGAAATCAAACTAAAAAAAAATATGGAAAACAGATTTTAGAGGGAAAAGTACGAAACATTTTTCTCTCTCTCCTCTTTGATCGAGAGTGAAGCGCAGTGCTGCCTGCTGCGGTGCTGTTGAAAGTACTATGGTAGCATTTTACTTCTCTCGGCAATTTCGTACTCGTTTCACATTCAAAAAACTATTTTTTCAAAGTTCTTGTATCCAAAACATTTTACACAAACAGCAAGGTGTAAAGTCAACCTAAAAAAATTTATTACGTTTTTAAATTTAATGTAAATATTGAATCAAGATTTTTAAATATGAATGTTTTTAATATTGTAATTCTTGTTGCAATAATTCAAACTAAAAAAGAAGATAAATTTCTGGTTGTTAGTAAATTCAAATTGAAAGTATTTAGTCAACATTTAATATTGTATAGAAAGTTATGAATTATTCAAACGAAATGTTTGGTCAGTGTTTTACTGACAAATATTATTAACTGCGAATAACTTTTTTTTGTTGAATATTTAAAATGCTCATGTTTTTGTATCTTTGTTATGCTATGTTATTTTTTTAGTTAAAATCACGCATTGTATAAGTTTTATGCTTATTTTCTTAAGACGCTTTATAAACAATAATTGTTATTTTGAATGCATAATATTAATCTAAAGAATTCCGAACGATTTATCGAATTATGTGGTTTGACTCAAAAATCGGTCCATTAATAAAAAAACCGAAAAAAGTTACCCCAACCCTCAACATCAGCTAGGTGTCTAACTCAAACAAACGTAAATAACCGTTTCAGAACTTGGGAGGCTCGAGAAACTGAGTTGCTCAGGCCCCCTGTCCCCCCCCCTCTCAATACGCCTCTGAAGTTGGTCTACCAAGATTTCAAAATGTGACATATTGTACTTTAATTCATCATGCTTTTTTCATTAGTTCCATTTTTTTTAGCAAGAAAGAGGCAAGCATTGAACGAATGTATGTACATACATTCTACAAAGTCAAACGTCAAGCACTTATGCCACTTTGCTATACCAACTGAAACTTAAATTATCTCTGACAACACAAATGTTATGACTTAACTCAAAAGAGGATTTTCCTTCAGTCACACTCTCTCGGATAGTTGTTTCAATGTGTTCTTTATGTTGTTTACCTGCTGGGAATATTTCACAAAAACTTACTAAAACTTTTTCAATAACAAAACTTAGGATTGTATCTACAATAGTTTCCCTTGCGATGTTCAGATTTGGATCACTAGAAAAGCACTGGTAGAAGTGGCAAGGGATATACCACTCGCTCTACATTGTCCTCGGTTAGGATACGGTAAATCAGCTTGAGTAAGAGCATTTAATTGTAATATCCTTGAACCAGATAAACAACCTTTGTTTAAGTAAGATTTAATTACATCATGCATTGGTCTAACGAGCTTACTTCTTAAAGACAGGTAGTCAACACAAGGACACAGAATGTAGGAAAAAATGATTAAATTTATATTATTATATTTTTGGTTTTCGGTACTTAAAATTTTTGAATTTAATATATCTACTAGTATAAATATGTTTTTCTGTGACAAACAAATAAGACAGGCACTGAACGTATAAATCCTTAGAAGCTCCTAATTAATAAGAAACTCGAGTGTGTAGCAGGGAAACCATCTGAACGAATCATAAAATCATCGTAGTAATTAGCATTTCCATATTTCAACCAAAACCGACCATGTGGTGAGGACCTTTACAAAAACAAATATTTTTTGTAATACGCAATGTATACAAACATTAGAAAAAAGTTAAAATTATTTATACCGACAGTGAGAAAGTCAAACAATTAAAAATAAAATGCACGACTGGGTCGCACGAACTTGCTCCTATGTAATATACATACTATAGGAATTTTAAAAACGAATGTTATTAGAAAAACTGTTCATAAGGATGAAATTAATTTTTTAAATTCTTTTAGTAAAAACAAAATGCTAGGCAAATATGAATTTATTCAAGAACAACAATTATAAGTCGTTGCATAGTGGTTTGTTTTAAAAGAATAAGCTTTTATATACAAAATTTTTAAAACATTCTTAAGAATTAAAATTTGCAACGCCAACTTTAAGTTTTTATTACTGTACTAATAAAAATTAAATTTCCAAAAAAAAAAAATATTGAGCCATTTTTGAGATATCGAATTTTCCAAAAAAAAAAAATTACTTTTTTCCATATATTCAATTTTTTTAAGTTTTGAAACGCAATGTTTTTTAAACTTTTTAGAAGCATCTCTATCACAAATTTCATTAAAATCCGTTGTGTCGATAATGAGATAATCAAAATTAAAAAAAAAAATGGTTCTATGGTAGGTACAAGCTGTATTATCTTAATTTCAAAATTTTGCTTATTAAATAAAAGATCATAAAAATTAATGGATAGTGGGTACCTTTATTTTTAGGTAAAATACATTTTTTTCTCACATCTTGTAGATTATATAAAGAAATTTTTGGTTATAAAGTTTATGAAAAATGTAGCATAGAGTTTTCGAAATACAGTCGACTCCCTCTAAGTCGAACTTTCACGGGATATCAAAACTAGTTCGAGTTACAGAGTTTTTTTTTAATGATTTATTGAATTAAATAACAAGTAAAATAAATAAATAAACCTAAGCTTCGCTCATTAATCTATAATTATGTATTATAAAAAAATATTTTTTCAACCTAATTATTTAAAAAAAATTGTAATTTTAATTATCACAGTCATCACAGTCGCAGTGTAATCAGTGATCGCCTTTTAAAAAAAAAGATTCTATTTTAAATAAGCAATTTTGAATTTTTTCTTTCATTTCAATTGCAGATTGCAATGTACCAATTGCATTTTCAATTTAATTTTTCTCTGGTATTTCAAAGTCTATTATTTCAGCTTCATCATCATCTTCAGCTCCATTTTCACCATCATTAGTATCATCAGCATCTGCTACCAAAATTGACTCGTTATCAGGTATTTCAGTGGTTACGATGCGTCATCGATTTCAACATAGTCCTTCCAATGTACGCCTTCAACATTATAATGAGCTTCTGTTAGCCTTTCCCAGATTATCTCGATTTCTTGGGTGTCTTCGTTGTTACATCTAAGTAAGTTAAGCGGAATATCATCTTCGTCATCCCACGTCTCAAACTTAAATTCGGCCTTTTTGAAACAATTTTCAATGAATGGAGTAACGTCCCCATGCCTTTAGGATTTCGCGCACACAATCGAGAAGTGATTGGTTTCCCAAACCCTTAAGATCTTGGTGAGAAGACGGCGATTATAGTGTACTTTAAAATTTTGTATTATACCCATGTCCATTGGCTGAACTATTGAGGTCATATTGGGGGGAAATACTCAAACTTTATAAACTTTAATTTATCCCTAACTTGTTTTGGGTGAGCTGGGCAGTTATCGATAATGAATAATACTTTGCGCTTTGTTCTTCCAAATTTAGAATCAAGTTTCAAAAGCCAACTTGTGAAAAGGTCTGATGTCATCCAAGAACAATGGTTTCCCACATAGTCCACCGACAAAGTTTTAATTTTATTGAAACAACGAGAATTTTGGCTTTTCCCTATAACCAGAAGCTTTAGCTTTTCCGACGACCTCTGAGATCTGTTGTTTTACTGCTTTCAAATAAAGCACAAAATGTTTTTAAGTTGGAATGGAATCGATCCAACCAACAAATCGATACCTTAATGCAGGTCTAAAAACCTAGCGGTGGAAAATCAGCGAAAATGAAAAAAAAAAACACCAAAATTTGTGGCTTTTTTGTTGCTAATTAGTTGCTGGAATACCGATTTTGTTGCTCGAACCGATCGCGAGAAATCGAACACAGTTCTAGATTTATGTTAAGATAGCGTGGAAGCGGTGAAAAATCAGCGAAAATGAAAAAAAAAAAAACACCAAAATTTGTGGCTTTTTTGTTGCTAATTAGTTGCTGGAATACCGATTTTGTTGCTCGAACCGATCGCGAGAAATCGGACACAGTTCTAGATTTATGTTAAGATAGCGTGGAAGCGGTGAAAAATCTGCGAAAATGAAAAAAAAAAAACACCAAAATTTGTGGCTTTTTTGTTGCTAATTAGTTGCTGGAATACCGATTTTGTTGCTCGAACCGATCGCGAGAAATCGGACACAGTTCTAGATTTATGTTAAGATAGCGTGGAAGCGGTGAAAAATCAGCGAAAATGAAAAAAAAAAAAACACCAAAATTTGTGGCTTTTTTGTTGCTAATTAGTTGCTGGAATACCGATTTTGTTGCTCGAACCGATCGCGAGAAATCGGACACAGTTCTAGATTTATGTTAAGATAGCGTGGAAGCGGTGAAAAATCAGCGAAAATGAAAAAAAAAAAAACACCAAAATTTGTGGCTTTTTTGTTGCTAATTAGTTGCTGGAATACCGATTTTGTTGCTCGAACCGATCGCGAGAAATCGGACACAGTTCTAGATTTATGTTAAGATAGCGTGGAAATTACAAAATTTTGGAATAACCGATCACACAAATGAGAGTAAATTTGTTGCTAATTTGTGGCTGTAAGATGTTTCAAGAAAAAGTTGAAAAAAAATATTTATTCACAGTTAATTTAACTACGAGTAACTCAAATTTGATGTCGTCCACGCTAGCTTAACTCTCGATTTTTCCATGGAAAAATCCAATTAATAATTTGTTGAGCACAGTAGGCCTTGTCTGAGTGCAGAGTCAGCAACAAAATAGAAACCGGAAGTCGGTAGTGTTTCGAAACCCGTAAGCAAACCAACCGGCCATGCTAGATTACTCTGTAGAAAAAATTTCGGTTACTACGCGGTCTTTTTTTGAATACAGATAATTCCTTTAAGCGACTTATTAAAAAAGTTTATATAAATCTTCTGTCTGAATGTAAATCTAATTTTTTTTTAACTATATACACATGTAAAATTTAGATCCGCATCCGTTAAACATTTACGAATTTTTCTCATGATTTACGCATTATTTTGAACTATTTCTTTGAAGTTATTTACTATATGTTTTAAGCTCTCTGTAGCTGGTTTTATACAATGACTTTTTTGAACGTGAATGTCGGATTCTTTCACCTGAAAAGTTCAGCAAATATCGCAATATTTTATTTAATGCTCAAAATCTCATAGCTGAATTCCGTGCGGTTATAGTATATTGTGTGGCTCGAAGAGCTCAAAAGCGTAGAACAGCTAGTTTTTGAGCTCGGAGAGTTCATAATAACGAAGAAATTACGAGCTCAAAAATGTTGTATTGAGTGAATTTTGAGTGCAAAAGCATAGAATTAGCGGAAAGTTACAGGGATGGCCTTTAGAGTCAACCGTTTTCCAAATTTTTTTTTTATGAAATATTAAATTTTTAACTTATAGAAACCAGGAATCGGTCGGGTTTGAAATTCCTTATCTAGACAGGAAATACAAAAAAAATAGTACCACAATCTCATTACTGAGCAGCGGGCAGTTTAACATTTAATTGTTCTTTATTTTTCCATTAATAAAAAACATTCGTTTTTTATAACAAAAACTGCTTTTAAACGAAGCATTATTACCTTGCGATTTTTAAGCCCGTAGGAGAGAGACGTGTATGGTGGCGGGGTTACACAAAGCGGAAGATGACTCCAAACGAGGAAATAAGATTAAAAATCGCTTTCGTGTAAAAGCAGTATTAAGAATTATGTCATGTGATTTTGACATACATTAAAATTCTAGGCTTAATAGCGTATGTATTTTTTCTGAATATTTCTTTTTCACAACGATCGTCGTATTCTGTCCACTGAGTTCCTCGTAAGCATACGGCCGTGAAGTGTCCTATATTTAAATCTGATGATGTTCTTCGAGTATTCGAAGGCGGCGTAAAGTCTATAGCTCCAACAAGTCTATATATTTCTCTGCTATTTAATTGATTCGTTAAACTTCGTGGAAGAGCACCCAATTTAATTTTCTGGTTCGTCCCGTCGTCAAAGACTTCAAAAATAATGCATCTCCTGTTGAACATGAATTAAAATTAGTTTTTGAAAATGTAGTTTTCAACTTACATGTTTTTTTTTTTTTGTGTAGGTACGACACATTATGCTAAACATTGAGGAATGAACATTTCGATCGGCTTATTTTTTTTTTTGTTTCTTTCCTACTACTTTTTCTATTATTACATTATTATTAGAATGTAATGACATAAAAATAAATTTCATATTATTCTATAGACAATTGAAAAGTGAGTAATTCGATAATGGTTAAAAATCGAATGCTGGAAGGAGCAACGATTTTACTTTTTTAATTTGGAATTTTGTAACTAACGAAAAATAACAATTTATTAAGCTTAATTACTCAAAAACGGCTTGTCTGACGAAAATTTTCAATTAGACCTTTTTTGTAGGGAATTTAATCCTATCCTACTAATATTATAAATGTGAATGTTACGATGTATGGATGTTTGTTACTCAATAGCGCTTGAACAACTGAATGGATCTTGATAAAATTTAACACACAAAAAATTTATAGTCTGGATTACCGTATAGGCTACTTTTTTTTTATTATCAGGGGAGGGGCATTGGGTGGTCGAAACACCCCAAAATTATTTATCTCTACTTCTATCTTCGTATTGCACTGAAATGTAGTACATATACATAAGTAGTTGCATTGAAATGCTATACTTTGGTGGTACGGGCCCAGAGGAGGGGCATTGTTTGATTAATTTACCTAGGCAGTAACGATAAAAACACTCAAAAAAGTTTAAAAAAAAATAAAATTCTCCGAATTAAACACAAAAAAAATTTGACAAATATTTTTGTCTTTGAATTTAAACTATTTTAAGGTAAGTTAAACTTTATGTGCCTACAGGTTTAACTACATACATTGTTATAGGATAGTTACATACTTATGTGATTTGCTCATTGTTTGTTAGTTTTTTTCAAAATATCCTTCGCTTGGCTCCATTACCTTTAAGAAAAGGACTTGATTGGATTTATTGGTTTGCTGTTTTGTTTTAAGCCAGGTACATGCATACGTTAAATAAAAATAATTCGTACGCTTTCAACTTCTCATGTTGAACAGGAGATCAGTTGTGACAGTTCTTGGCTAAGCTAAACGTGTTTATTATTTCAGTGGTAAGTCGTCTTTTTCAAATAGAGCTGTTCGACGATGACGCACAGAAGTAAAATAAACACCCAAAAACAACATTCCGTACTTCACACAAGATTTCCATTTACACAAGATTTCCAATGCAAGAAAAACTGAGCGACTCTACAGAAACTTTTAGACACATGATTTATTTTGAAAAACTTCAGTTGAAAAAAAAATTTGCTTGCGGGAGTTCCCGCACGGGTAAGCTAGTTTTATATAAAAGTAAGTCAAAATGAATTTTTTTTACTTCAATGTTTTGTCAGTTCTGACGCAAAACATGAAATTATGACTAAAAATCAAAATTAGCGATGATAGCCCTCTTAAAATTGATATTAAGGGCTCAAACTTTTACGAAAATTTTTTTTTGTCATTCTGAATGATATTCTCGATATATCTTTCAAAAAAAAAATAGTCAATTTTTTTGGTCCAGTCTAATATATATGATATAACGTGCCATGTCCGCAACATTGCGCCTACAGTTTTTAACCGATCTTTATGACATTTAGTAGACTTATTCTATGAACCAATAGTGAGATCAAATTCGAAGATGAGAAAAATAGGCGGGTTGGTTTAGGGGTTGTGGGTGTTTAAAATTTTTTTTATCGTTTTCAAAAAAAATCAAATTTAGTCGATTCCAGCATTATAACTTTCTAACCGTTAAATATAGCTAACAATTAATAAATTTATCTTAAAGTTCACACAATCAGCTTCAATTTAAGCTATTAACCTCATAACTTTTATGATTTTTTCAACTTAATGAACAACATGCCATGTCCGCACGATTGCGTCCACAGCTCCTTACCAATTTTTGTATAATTTTTTATACTTGTTCTATGAATCAATACTAAGATCAAGTTCAAAAATAAACAAAATCGGCTGATTAGATCAGGAATTGTGGGTGTTTAAATATTCTATTATTGTCCAAAAAATATATATTTAGTCAATTATATTCTTATAACCTGCAAAATGTTAGATATATATCAAAAAAGATGAATTTATATTAAAGTTCACACGATTAGCTTGAATTCAAGCTATTGTTTGTATAATTTTTAAAATTTCTTAAATTTATTTCAAGGGTTTATAAATAGTAAAAATATTCAAATATTATTTATTTTATATTCGCCTATAAAATCTACCTATCCATATAGGCGTGGCCGAATGGCGCTTTTTTTATTGCTAAATAATTGCTCTAATGAGAATTTTTTTGCTTGAATAGTTGTTGAGATATTGATAACAATGCCGGTCAGTGACGATGACAACTTAGTTTAGCTGAATTTTCGTCATATTTTTTTATGAAAAATAGAAAGATTTATTGAACTGTTTAGTTTTTTTTCCGTTGCTCCTTCCAGCATTCGATTTTTAACCATTATAGAATTACTCACTTTTCAATTGTCTATAGAATAATATGAAATTTATTTTTATGTCATTACATTCTAATAATAATGTAATAATAGAAAAAGTAGTAGGAAAGAAACAAAAAAAAAAATAAGCCGATCGAAATGTTCATTCCTCAATGTTTAGCATAATGTGTCGTACCTACACAAAAAAAAAAAAACATGTAAGTTGAAAACTACATTTTCAAAAACTAATTTTAATTCATGTTCAACAGGAGATGCATTATTTTTGAAGTCTTTGACGACGGGACGAACCAGAAAATTAAATTGGGTGCTCTTCCACGAAGTTTAACGAATCAATTAAATAGCAGAGAAATATATAGACTTGTTGGAGCTATAGACTTTACGCCGCCTTCGAATACTCGAAGAACATCATCAGATTTAAATATAGGACACTTCACGGCCGTATGCTTACGAGGAACTCAGTGGACAGAATACGACGATCGTTGTGAAAAAGAAATATTCAGAAAAAATACATACGCTATTAAGCCTAGAATTTTAATGTATGTCAAAATCACATGACATAATTCTTAATACTGCTTTTACACGAAAGCGATTTTTAATCTTATTTCCTCGTTTGGAGTCATCTTCCGCTTTGTGTAACCCCGCCACCATACACGTCTCTCTCCTACGGGCTTAAAAATCGCAAGGTAATAATGCTTCGTTTAAAAGCAGTTTTTGTTATAAAAAACGAATGTTTTTTATTAATGGAAAAATAAAGAACAATTAAATGTTAAACTGCCCGCTGCTCAGTAATGAGATTGTGGTACTATTTTTTTTGTATTTCCTGTCTAGATAAGGAATTTCAAACCCGACCGATTCCTGGTTTCTATAAGTTAAAAATTTAATATTTCATAAAAAAAAAATTTGGAAAACGGTTGACTCTAAAGGCCATCCCTGTAACTTTCCGCTAATTCTATGCTTTTGCACTCAAAATTCACTCAATACAACATTTTTGAGCTCGTAATTTCTTCGTTATTATGAACTCTCCGAGCTCAAAAACTAGCTGTTCTACGCTTTTGAGCTCTTCGAGCCACACAATATACTATAACCGCACGGAATTCAGCTATGAGATTTTGAGCATTAAATAAAATATTGCGATATTTGCTGAACTTTTCAGGTGAAAGAATCCGACATTCACGTTCAAAAAAGTCATTGTATAAAACCAGCTACAGAGAGCTTAAAACATATAGTAAATAACTTCAAAGAAATAGTTCAAAATAATGCGTAAATCATGAGAAAAATTCGTAAATGTTTAACGGATGCGGATCTAAATTTTACATGTGTATATAGTTAAAAAAAAATTAGATTTACATTCAGACAGAAGATTTATATAAACTTTTTTAATAAGTCGCTTAAAGGAATTATCTGTATTCAAAAAAAGACCGCGTAGTAACCGAAATTTTTTCTACAGAGTAATCTAGCATGGCCGGTTGGTTTGCTTACGGGTTTCGAAACACTACCGACTTCCGGTTTCTATTTTGTTGCTGACTCTGCACTCAGACAAGGCCTACTGTGCTCAACAAATTATTAATTGGATTTTTCCATGGAAAAATCGAGAGTTAAGCTAGCGTGGACGACATCAAATTTGAGTTACTCGTAGTTAAATTAACTGTGAATAAATATTTTTTTTCAACTTTTTCTTGAAACATCTTACAGCCACAAATTAGCAACAAATTTACTCTCATTTGTGTGATCGGTTATTCCAAAATTTTGTAATTTCCACGCTATCTTAACATAAATCTAGAACTGTGTCCGATTTCTCGCGATCGGTTCGAGCAACAAAATCGGTATTCCAGCAACTAATTAGCAACAAAAAAGCCACAAATTTTGGTGTTTTTTTTTTTTTCATTTTCGCTGATTTTTCACCGCTTCCACGCTATCTTAACATAAATCTAGAACTGTGTTCGATTTCTCGCGATCGGTTCGAGCAACAAAATCGGTATTCCAGCAACTAATTAGCAACAAAAAAGCCACAAATTTTGGTGTTTTTTTTTTCATTTTCGCTGATTTTCCACCGCTAGGTTTTTAGACCTCCTTAATGCACACATGTGGTATGTTCATTTTTGCTGTTTTTGGCAAACTCAATGTAAAGTTTTGATACGTGCATAACTCTACTAATGGAGCTCAATTAGCATTGATATTTAAATATGTTATGGCCCGATGCCTTTTTAAAATTAAAATGAGCAAAAATATACAATTCTTCAAAAGTTTTCTTTTTTATTTATGATAAAATAAAGTATGTGAGGACATAGCACTTTTGTGCTTTATATCAGTTATTAAAATAGGACATAGAACACAAATTTAGTTCTTAAACGGTTAACTTATATAACTTACTTTATTATGCTGAAGAAATTACTTTTTTTTATCAAAACGTGTTATAATAAAACAAAAACTATGTTTATTATTACTATTTCATAAATAAAAATAATTTAATTTAATTTAATAATTTTCATTTGCAAGTTTTTCCTTTTCATCTTAATTGCACCCTACTGCGATGTCTCGAATACCGCTACATGATGGGAAACTTTTATAAAATGCCAAGAACTCATTAGGTATAACCCTTTGCTTGAGTAGGTAGAGCAAATCCAGTTTTTTAGATTTCGATGTTATTTTGGTTTCATATTTACTTTTAAGAGTAATTTTAACCCAATTTTTATCAGAAGGGTTAATTTCTAATAATTGAAATTCTTCCTCAACATTGTTAGGTTTCTTTCGATGATGAAACAAGTATTTCATCTCTTTTGATCTGGCTTGATAAGCCTATATTCGTCCAAAGCTTGGGTATAATTCTCATATTTGGACAGGTGCACCAATAACCCACAATCCAAGAAAAGCTTGAAAGTTAAAGGTGATAGAAGTATGACAGAAACATTTGAATCGCTCGAGAACAGGCGCAATGTTTCCTGTCTTGCACTATTTTACCGTTACTTTTATAAAGAGTGTGCTATTGAACAAGCTTGTTTTACTTCCTTCCCTTAAAAAATGTTACCGTAATACTCGCGCTTCAGGGAATGCCCATCAGTTTGTACTTGGGCCCAACTTCAGACGTACTGCTAATTTCAGAGATTATGTGCAATGCTTTACCTGGCCCAATATCTCCTTCCCATTGCAGTATTCAGACATTCAAGACCAATGTGCATCAGTATCTCCTTTTAAATCCTCTTCAACTTTCCTAAACGCTTATACTGTGCTCAAACATATTAAAGTTAGTCAAAATCCCCTTAGTACATGCATCATTTATTTTTTCTCCAGTTGCTGACTTGTTCTTATTCGTCACTATAATTTTATTTAAAGATTAAGCATTAATAAATTCATTGTACGTTAGATGATTAACAGTGTAGGGCAATTGTCATTTCCTGCTCATTTCGATTAACAATTTGTACTTCTTAGGGGAGCACAACTGTTTTGACTTCCGAGCAATAAAAGAAATTGCATGAGAATGAATGCTATCTGCTTTGAGATAACTATGTTCACTTTCCATGAATTTTAAATCAAGAATTTGCAGATTACTGCCTGCGCTATTCACAACATAAAACATTGTAGCGAGACATTTTGATTTCGGTTCTGTCCGCCACAAGTATCTGCATACAAAATAGGTGCTCATTATACAATTTTAAAATTAAATTTTAAGATATGAATTCTTTTACGAAAGAAGTTTGGAGCTCAACAAAAGGATTCAAGCGATTACTGTCATAAATAACAAATACATCGCCTTTTTCGATTCCAAAAAAAAGTGCACAAAAGTGCTATGTCCGGACGTAGCACATAACGGACATAGTACAAAATGTTGGACAAAGAACAATTGTGCTTTTCCAAATAATTCAATAGGGGACATAGGACATTCGTGTTTTTTGCAAATTTAAGCAATTTTAGAGTTTATTTGGACATTCAACTTGAGTGAATATGAAAGTACTGCTTCTCACCTTTCCATTGGTACCAATATCTCAAAACAGAAAAAAATGGACATAGCACATGTGTGCATTAAGGTATCGAAATGCTTTTTTATTGCCTTGCAATTTTTTTTATGAATATCTTTTTAGGAAGAGATTTTTGTGTTTGATAATATTGTAAATTGCAGGTATAGCAGCGCAGCACACTGACATGACGGTGACGGCCCAGGCGATGCAACATAGAGAATCAAAGAGTTCGAGTGTGTGCTTTTAATAAGAATTACAAACAGTAACGAGTTGCGATTTGAAAGATTTTTTTTTCGGCAAAAGATTCGACTTAGAGGGAAAGATAATAGATCAATAATCAATAGAATGTGTTCGAGTTAGAGAGAACTTCGACTTAGAGGAAGTTCGACTTAGAGGATAATTTTTGTATGGAAAATTGAGGGGAATGCAAAAATACGGCTAAAAAGTCCGAGTTAGAGGGAACTTCGACTTAGAGGGAGTCGACTGAATTGAGTTTTGAAAAAAAAAATTGAAATTTTTTTTTGAAAATATGAATACACAAAAACAAATAATGGTTCCATGGCGGGTACCCTCAATAACCTGCTTTTATAATCAAATTTTCAACCATTACGTAGCTTTAACTAAATGAAATTTTCTTGTATTTTTATTTTTCAAATCTGTCGAACAAAAAGAAAAAAACGTGTGGGGGAAAAAATTAAAAATGACATCTACCAAGTTTAAAGAAAATCGGCCGAGCCGTTTAGGCTGTAGTCGAACAGACAGATAGACAGACAAAATTGCGAGACCCATTTTTTTGATCTTCGCCATCATCGTAATGTCAACTTTAATCAAAATCTCGAGTTCGATTTTTTTCCCAATACATAACGCCTTAAAGTACCTATAAGTCGCAAGTAAAGAATATTCTATGGTAAAACCATAATAACGGCTAAGTTTAAAATATCCTATGGTAGATTATAAAAATGTAAGCAACAATTTTCGAGAAAAATAAGATACTCCATTATGGTTTATTAACATTTGTATTGTTGCACTTTTTCTTCGACGCGAGAATTGGTGTCCGACCTTTTTTTATTTATATTAATATTGTTATTATTATTAATCGTAGGTAGGCGACTATTGTTTTGACAGATAAGAAACTGAGACAGACAACAAAAAAAAGTGCAAACCGTAGCTCGTTAAGATGAGCTACCACCGCGGCTGCTCAGCTGGGCTGGGTTCAGTGGAGGTGGAAGAATTCGCGATAAGAAATTGTAAATTGATTATCGATAAAATCAATTTAATGAAATGAAAGAATATTTTTATAACAAGTACAGTGGGATACTTGTAATAAAAAGTCGGCGCCAAGAATTTTTGTTCGAATGAAAATTAGTAAAATTCCAAAACTAATTATTGAGTGAAATAAAATAATTTGATTAAATAAAACAACGTTTTTATGATTTCCACTAGGGGATTGGAAAATAAATTTTATTTGGGAAACCTTGGTAGAAACCAGGATAAAAACCCAAAATTTTTTCAACGAAAAAAAAAATACAGTAATGAACTCGAAAAGCAAATGAATACGCGTTTAGGCCTCTAACGATCAAAATTCAAATATATCCGAAGAAACAAATTAAAGTGGTCACGAATAAAAACAAAAAAAAAAAGACAAAGGTCCACCGAATATTTAAAAAAAAACACGAAACAGTCAAATACTGTACTTGGACAAGATGTCCGCTTACTTATCTTTTTACTTGCGATATAGGTACTATAGGGCAAGTTCTGCATTTGGAAAAAAAATCGAACTCGAGATTTTGATCAAAGTTGACATTACGATGATAGCGAAGACGGAAAAAGTGGGTCCGACAATTCCGTCTGTCTGTCTGTATGTCTGTATGTCTGTACCTCGAACTACAGCCTAAACTACCGGAGGTATTTTCTTCAAACTCGGTAGTTAAGGGTCTTCGGTGATTTTCTAGAGGAGAAATTGAAATTTTTTTTTAGCTCCAAAACTAAGGGTACCCCCCATACACCCGTAATGCAAAATCTTATTTATCTCGAAAACAGCTCTAACGATTTTGATAAAAAAAATTAAGTGTGATGTTATGGGCATGGACTATATTTTGGTGAAAAAAAAATTTGGGAGAAAATGTTATTAGGGGTACCTGTCATAGAACGGTTTTTTTGATTTTCGAATTTCTCACCAACGGCTCTAACGATTTTGACCAAAATTTGTATGCAGGAGCTGCTTTGCATTTGAAAAAATATAAACTAAAAATTTTTTCGAAAAAATAGTTTTTGGATTTTTAAAAAAATGATACAATTTTTTTTTTTTGAATATTCAATATCTTGAAAACCGATACACGATTAAATTTTTAAATTACGTTTTAAAATGTATTTTATTAAATACTAACAATTTGCATATCAATTGTTTTTATAAAAATTTTAAGGAAAATTTAGTACACAAAAAACATGTTTCAGTGTGTCTGTATGTCTGTACCTCTCACTACAGCCTAAACCACTGGACCTATTTCTTTTAATCTCGGTAGTTAAGAGTCTTCGGAGATTCCCTAGAGGAGAAATTGAAATTTTTTTTTTTAGCTCCAAAACTAAGGGTACCCCCCATACACCCGTAATGCAAAATCTTATTTATCTCGAAAACGGCTCTAACGATTTTGATAAAAAAAATTTGGTGTGATATTATGGACTTGGACTACATTTTGGTGAACAAAAATTTTGGGGCAAAATGTTATTAGGGGTACCTGCCATAGACCCGTTTTTTTGATTTTCGACTTTCTCATTAACGGCTCTGAGGATTTTAACCCAACATTTTTAGCAGGAGTCCCCTTATTTTAAAATAATATTGTATATTAAAATATTCTAAAAAATATTTATTGGGTTAAAAAAAAAAATTTAAATCAATATCTTCAAAACCTATGAACGATTATTTTTTGAAATTATTTCCTTAAACCAATATTATTAAATACTTAAAATTCGCATCCCACATTTTTTTCTTGAAAAATTTTAGAGAAATTTCTTATATAAAAAATTTATTTAATAATAAAATGATTTTTTAAGGTTTATTTGCATAAATTCATACTTTTCCGGAAACCAGACGGCAATTTTATGCATTTGAACATTATTATATCATTAAATCCATGTTTTATATTTATAAAATGTATCTTAAATTCCAAAGTACTTTTACATAAGAGCAAGTTCGTGCGATCCAGTCGTGCATTTTATTTTTTCTCGATCTATGCTCCTCCAACTTCTCCTATTTTCCTGATGTCGCTCCTCGAATCACTATCCTTTTTTTTCCAAATTTTTGTTCTCGATTTCCTTACTTTTAAATTAAATCCTCTTTTCCTCGATTTTCTTCTTTTTAATTTTCTCGAATCCTTTTCTTTCTTTGTTTTCTCAAACTTCTCGTCGCTTGGTTAGCTCTCGCAAGAGTGAACTTTCCTAGCTTAAAATCATTTATTTCCTCCCTCGACCTGCGTTCGGACTTTATTGCGAAAGCAGTAGATCTACTGCACTTTTTTATTATTTTTTAAATCTACTGCACCACTGCGCTTTTCCTACAATCTACTGCGATTTTTCAGATTTTTTTTGAATAGCAGCACTGATCATAGAAATAAATGTGCTCATAACAAAATGTCAAAATTTAAAAAGATTCTCGTCTCTTTAGTGCAAGTCTTGTCAGCTATATACGTTTTACTACTCTTTAATTTGTTCTTGTTTCAAAAAGTACAAATTTGTAGATTGTAAATTTATTTTGATTACCTAGCTTCATATTTTTGCTTAAACTGTACATTTTCATTATCGAGTAAGAGTATATTTGTTCACACATTCTATGTAAATGAATCGGTGATTGTTTAGACAACATAACTGAAATTTTATTTTTTTTTTTCACATGAGATACAAAAAATCATACATTTTTGGACGTGTAGTCATTGTCATTTTTTTAACCCAAAAATCTTATAAGAGTGTTTCGACTTTTAAGCCATTAAGGATTTTTTAACATGGTTTTTTTCTCTTCCGTATAAAATTAAAATATCACTTATGTTGTTTTAACAAGCAACTATAATTTAAATGTGATTTAACCTTGTTTTCCTTGCTTATAATTTTTTGTTACCTAGTCAAAAAAAATATATGTATTTCTACTGCGAAAATTTTGGTTTTACTGCGATTTCTTGGCCTAATTACTGCGATCTGCGATTTATGAAGTCCGAACCCTGCTCGACCATTACAGTCACTCACACATACACACATCCAGCCAATCGTTTTCGCGATCATCGGTCACGGACAGCGGCTTCCTGGAAACCTTTTTTGTTTCACAGAAAACTACCGTTGTCGAGTCTCAAACGAAACTTTGCTCTCACACTCACATTAAAGGATTCAGTAAGTTGTTGGGTGTCTTTCCAAAACTTGCCGAATCTAAATGGTCGAGTCATTAAATTCAACTAAATGTTGTTGAGATTGGGAATTAAATATGTATACAGGGTAGCCAATCTACTGATTTCTTTTTAAATCATAGGTTATTTTGACAGTTGTTTCCAACTCAAAATCTTGTCAGAAAGTCAATATCATACCTATCATATGAGTCGCTTTACGCTTGAACAACGTTAGGAAATATTGAAAATTTAGTTCCAAAATGAGTGCTGTTTAGCCCAAACACTTGGTTTTTTGAAAAGAATTTTTTGTCGAAATGATCTCAAAAACGGTACAACCGATTTTGATAATTTTTTTTTAATTTTATTAGTATTGTGTATTTAAAATTTTATTAGTATTGTGTATGTTTTTGTCTAAACTCAATACATATTTCGAAAACCCCATGCTCGTTTTTTTTAAACTTGATAAATAAAAGTTTCTCAATATAATCTACAAGATATGAGAAAAAAATGTTAATTCTACCTAAAAATAACGGTACGCACCATACAAATATTAAAAAATTGTTTTCAAAAATAGTATTTTTCTCGAAAACGGCAGCTTGAATTTTGATAATTTTTTTTTCTTTCCTGTTTTTAGTTCCAACTACTAAGGGAGTTGGTTTAGTCTTTTAAAAAGTCAATTTTATGCTTATGAACAGTTTTTCTCTGATAAAATTTATTTTCGAAATTTTAGTCTTTTACATAAGAGCAAGTTCGTTCGACCCAGTCGTGTATTTTATTGTTATCGGAATAACGGATTTTAATGAAATTTTGTATACAGAAGTTTGAGGCTTGAAAATTATTATAGTAATTAATATTGGCGTAAAGCGCGTCATGTTTCTGGAACCAAACAGTGGTTTTATAATAAAATTTGATAGTTTGCAGAAGTTGGTCTTGTTGAAAGTTTTAACATTTAATTGTGATTTGCCGTATATTACTGAAGCTAAGGAAGTCCCGAGAAATTGATAAATGGCTAACAACATGGCTGATGCTATATCCTAAACAATTTTCAGTTTCAGTATTAAGGACACCCTTTGTGAGTTAAAATGTAGTGTTTGTGCTAGTAACCGATTTTCTTGTGACTCCATCAAAGAACATTTATGTACATACACATAACAATAATAATAATAAAATAGTTTTCTTCTCTCTGAGGGAAAAACATAATTTTGGTAATTTTACATAGGAACTATTTACGCACTATAAATAGACATGGTATCGTTATTGTGGTCTGGATCCATTCAAATAGGAATAATATGTTCATTGATGGGGACGAAAACTTCTGCTTCCTTCTTCCTTGTGGTAAATTGATTTTTGCAATATTATTTTCCTTTCATTGCGCCCTCCCTCTCATGCTGCTAGTTTTTACAAGCTAATCAACCTTAAAGCTGGTTTCTCTATATGGCAAGAAAAAAATCAATGAATTCATGGAAGTGGTGTGGAAATGAAGATGCCAGGATGCGGAAGTTGAACAGAAATAAAATATCCGTTGAATCACATAAGTTTGCTGGTGGTCTGGAGTATAAGAGTGGAAAACTTTTAGTCTAAGTGACTTTTTGATATTAAACTAGAGTACATAATATATGTAGCTGCTTAAAAGTTTGACGGCTATAAATGAAAACCTATTACACCTAACATGGGATATAGTTATAAGAGACAGAAGGTTGCGGTCTTTTAGAAAATGGGCATTTACGAGTATTACGAAGCTTACAGTGCAATTAGGTCCAGCAGAGGAAGGAGTTATAATGATTAATATCAGAAAGGTAAATGGGTTGCACATAAATTTATGAAATGTGTAACTGAAGAGTGGTACATAAGATTGATTTTTTCAAAATATAATTTTTAAATTAAAATTGAATCTTTGACTTAAATATATGCAAAATTAACTTATGTGGGGCCGTTTCCAGACCTTCCAGTGGGAGATGTTGAGTTTTCTCTTGAGAATTGTCGGTTATAATTGTTTTTTCACTTAAATTTTTTCGCAAGGTTGATTTTTTGCATTGCGTTCTATAACCTTTCAAAATATTAAACTAGACACTTTTTGTAAATACAGAACGAGAGAATTTATATTAAATTTCAGATTGAGAATTTTTTTAAGGATTTTATTTTTCAATTTGATTTATATACAATTTGACTTAAGATTAACTTATTACTAAATTAAATTATGCTGGCTCAACAATAGGGGCCCAACTTTCTTCATTTGGCTTAATACATATAATACTTTGCTTACAATATCATATATTAATGTTTTCTTAATCTATTTCATGATTTTTTAATATTAGCGGTATAATAATTTCCGATGAGTGGGTGTTTTATCCCCTGTAGTATTGATTGTATTTCTTCTCGTAAAAGGGTGCGTCGTCGTTATGGATGATTTCTTCAAATTGATCGTCAGTGATGGCTCAGCTGAATAGATACCTGTCACTTGGCTCTTGTTAATGCTGCAGGAGTTGTTGCATTTCTGAGTTGGGATGATCTTCTAGTTTCCTGATGATTTTTCCGGAGAGCTGCAGCAAATACTTGTCCAGCGGAATTAACTTTGCTTCTTCGTACAGGTTCTTAGTTGGTACACTGAAAATAAATTCCTAGGTAATATTGACAAAAACGTTTTGTTGACCTTTAACAAAACAATTTTATCGTTTTGATAAAAATTTTGTCAATACGAAAGAATGATTTTGTTGATTTCACAAATTTTTATAATCCAGCATGATTTTTTGTCAGTTTAACAAAATATGCACTACAAATAATATTGTCAGTTTAACAAACCAAGTTTTGTTAATATAACAAAATAAATCAGAGATTTTTGTCACATCGACAAACTTTTTTGCGATGTTAACAAAATGTTTGTTGTATCTAAAAAAAATCTGTTCTGTAAATGTTTGTCAATATCACAAAGTTTTTATTAATTTTTTTTTGTCAATATAACAAAAAATGAAAACATTTTTGTTAAAATGACAAATATTTTGTTTTGGGATTGAATTATTTTGTAATATTGATAAAATAATATTATCAGATAGATAAAACTATTTTGTAAGGAAACCACAAAATTTATTTTGTGTATGATATACATAGTTCACACTTGGTTTTTGTTAAAAAATCGATGTAAGATCAACTAAACTTAACAAAACTTGCGTATTGTCCATATGCCCTCACAGATGGTTGCATGTGAGATCGTAGGAACGAAACGCCAATTTTTGTGTACTTAAATCCCAAAAAAAAACTATTTTGAAAAAATGTATTTTGTTTTTTTGTGGATTGAACAAAAGAAATTTGTAAAATTGACAAAATATTTTGTTGAATTGACAAAATATTTTGTTAATTTAACAAAATATATAACAAGAAATTTTTGTTAATTTAACAAAATATTTTGTTAATGTAACAAAACAATTTTGTTAATTTAACAAAACAATTTTGTTAATCCGATAATAATAAAAAAATAATAACACTAACAAAAAAATTGTTAATACAACAAAAGAATTGTTAATATGACAAATTTATTTTGTAAATTCTACGAAATTTTGTCATATTGACAAATTATTTTTGTTATTTCAACAAATTAAGCTGTTAGCATAACAAAATAATTTTGTGGATACAACAAAATATTTTTTGTTACCTCAACAAAATTCTATAATTTTTGTCAATTTGATAAAACTTTTTGTTGGACGTATATTGATAAAATTTTTGTCAAATCAACCTAGATTTTTATCATATATACCTAGATTTTAGTTTCAGTGTACACTGCCGGTCATAAGGTTAGAAGCAGGCATTTTTGAGAAGTAAAATCGACATTTCTCCCGTTACATGATGGATTAGAAAAAAACAACTATGGTAAATGAGAGACTATTTTGTTAACAACAAAATATAAAATTTGGGTATAAGAGAGATTTAGCTAACGGAACTTTTATGACAAATTGTAAAGTGAGTCAAGAATATGCGAAAATTAATCGGGTCATTAGATTAGAAGCATTGAACAAATCAACGTTGTTTTGTGAAGTGAATAAATTTTTGTTCGGTTTAAACGGTACATTTTATAAATTAATTGTTCTTGATTGAGATTTAATAAAAATGGGCAAGAAAAAATGTTTGACAGTGGAGGAAAGGGCAAGAATAGATGTTTATTGCTCTGAAGGTCTTTCATGCCGTGCTATAGCCCGAAAAATAAATCGAAGTGATCATTGTGTCAGTAATTATTTAAAAAATCCATCGTCTTACTCAAAAAATTATAAAGGAAACACTTCCTCTGCCTTAACACTTCGCGAAACGCGAAGTATCCTTAGAATAGCGTCAAATTCAGCTTTATCGGCAGCTAAAATAAGGGAGAAAGCTAATGTTAAGGCCAGCTTGTCCACTGTTAAACGCACGATTCGCCATTCTAAGCACTTAAAGCGCCTGAAGCTTAAAAAAAAACCACCACTTAATGACGCAAGGAAGAAGCAACGCTTGTGTTTCGCGAAAGAACACATGAGCTGGGATGTGCAAAATGGAATGACCACAAATGATTGGCGGAAGGTTATTTTTTCCGACGAAAAAAAATTTAACCTAGATGGGCCAGATGGTTATAATTATTATTTCCATGACCTGAGGAAAGAGGAGCGGTTTTTAAACCGTCACCATAGCAGAGAAGGAGGCGTTATGGTCTGGGGCTCAATTTCATTTTATGGCGCTATAGAATTGGTAGTTCAAGATACCAAAATGACTGGGAAAACCTACAAAGCCTTGCTTGAATCAGTATTCCCCAAAATTAGCGAGGTGTTTGGACCAATTCCATGGATTTTTCAGCAGGACAACGCTCCCATACACACAGCCCGAGAGGTAAAATCCTTCATTGCGAACCAAAACGTCCACTTGCTGCCTTGGCCACCATATTCCCCGGACCTAAACATAATTGAAAATGTGTGGGGCTGGCTTACACGTAAGGTATATGAGGGAGGGAAGCAATACGATGACAAGGAAGCGCTAATTCATGGTATCAAATTGGCCTGGAGTGAGATTTCACTGGACTACTTGGAATCTCTTTATAAATCCTTAAAAGATAGAATTTTTGAAGTTATTTTGAAGGCTGGTGGCAGCACACATTATTAAAAATCTAATAAAAGCTAAAATAAATAACAAAATATAAATAACTGCATTTTATTTTCATTTATTTGATGTGCTTCTAATCTAATGACCCGATTTATTTTCGCATATTCTTGACTCACTTTACAATTTGTCATAAAAGCTCCGTTAGCTTAATCTTTCCTATACCCAAATTTTATATTTTGTTCTTAACAAAATAGTCTTTCGTTTACCATAGTTGTTTTTTTCTAATCCATCATGTAACGGGAGAAATGTCGATTTTACTTCTCAAAAATGCCTGCTTCTAACCTTATGACCGGCAGTGTATATATTTCTTCGTCAATGAGTTACGGTATAGTCCGTTTGTACTTAGTACATTTCACCTTCTGAGTAGCACATGAACCAAGTGCAGAGAATAGTTGGCTCTCTTCAACATCAAGTCTATATGCCTTTTGAATTTGAATTTGTTGGAAAAGTTGATTTCCAAGTACTTCGTTGATGATTTGACTGTTACTTCAGTGTTGTCTGGAAACTTTATTTTGATTGCATCACAGCGTGTTGCTCTCTTCTTCGAATGACAGTGACTTGTGTGTTCACGTGAATAAGAGAACAAAGCTGGTATCATATCCTCCCTCACTCCATTCAGTTCCTGGTCGTGTAAGACCAAGCAGGTCTTCGTCAGGCGCGGAAACTCTTATGGATTTTTAGCAATATTTCCACTGGTTCCCAAAACTTGATGCCTAGTATTATGTATTTTACATTACATTACATTACATATTCCACTACTCCGTAGATAAATCTACGAAGTAGAGACACTGAAAGCACTGGTAACTCAGACCATCGGCTTATACAATACAACAGAGAGAGACAGACAGAAAGAAAGAACAACAGAAAAACACATGTCAACAGCTCACGGTTGGTATTTGAACGGTCCTCCATCCAAGTACTAACCGCGCGCAACGATGTTTGATTTCGCTGATCGATGGGAAGCGATGCTTTCATCAGAGCCAAAGCCGTTGACTATTATGTATTTTAATAAAACACTCAAAACACACATGTTTATTGATTGGACGCTTGGAGGTCAGAGCAAAAAGAGATCAAAGAGTCCATTCAATATCATAAACTATACAGGCAAGGATGGGTTCAGAAACTATGTGATTTAAATGGGACAAATTCATGTGAAGAATCACTCAACGTGCTACTTGACACTCACTTCCCGGGTAGCTCGCAAAACATTTTTGTAACATGAATTCAATGGAGTCAAACAACAAACTTATAAATGTCCAAGGGTTAATAACAAGGGACAAACTAAAATGGGCAATTAATAACTTCGATCCATACAAATCAGCGGGACCAGACGGTATAATACCAGCTGAACTGCAAGTTGCTTCAGGCATTATCTTACCCACCTTAGAGATAAAAATGAACGGTTGTCTAAACCTGGTTCATATTCCCCTTATATGGAGAGAAGTTAAAGTAGTCGTCATACCCAAAGCTGGTAAATACTCCCACGTTACGCCCAAGAATCTTAGACCAATCAGTTTATCGTCATTTCTTCTTAAAACTCTGGAACGTATGATTGACATTCATCTGCGTAGTGTTATAGAACCAAACCTTTTTTCTAAAGCACAACACGCTTACTGTAAGGGAAAATCGGTAGAAACTGGGCTACATACCTTGGTACGCACCATCGAACACTCCGTAAATCACAAAGAATACACTCTAGTTGCATTCCTAGATATAGAAGGCGCCTTTAACAATGTCGACAGCGCTGCAATAGGGAAGGCACTGCAGAATCTCAACGTAGATAGCTCACTTGGTGACCTAATCAATTCCATGTTGAAAAGCAGAATTATAAATGCGGAACTAGGTAGCTTTACTACAAGAAGGTCAGTCAGTAGAGGCACTCTATAAGGTGGAGTCCTTCTATGGAATATGGTAATTAATGAACTGCTAATAGACCTAGAATAAGAGGGTTTCAAAGTGATTGCATACGCTGATGATATTGCCATTGCCGTATCAGGAAAGCATCCTCAAATTCTAACAGAACTCATACAAACCGCTCTCAACAAGCTACTCAAATGGATAGATCGCTGTAGACTAGGTGTTAATCCCCACAATACTGAACTAGTCCTCTTCACAAGGAAATACAAAATTCCTTAATTAGACCTTCCATCGATCAAAGGTGTTCCACTTACTTTCACAGATGAAGCTAAATACCTGGGTCTTATTTTAGATAAAAAGTTAAGTAGCTCTCTTTTCTTGAAAGAAAGCCGTGGGAAACAAGTGGGGCTTGTCTCCACAAATCACTCACTGGCTATATAGGTACTGCGGTCATTAGACCAATACTCACTTACGGGGTGACCGTATGGTGGACGGCCTTAGATAAAGCTGCAAACTGCGATAAACTAAGCAAAGTACAACGTTCAGCGAGTATGTGCATCAGCGGAGTTCTCCGCTCGACACCTTCCGCTGCACTAGACATACTTTTCAACCTTACACCCCTAGATATTTACAACAAACAAATGGCAGCGAGCACAGCCATACCTCTCAAAGCCATCTCTCAATGGACCAATAGTTCTATTGGCCACACCACCATTCTGAATTTATTTGGAACTCTCCCAAGTCACTCTGACTACATCACTCCCTCGTTAGTTTTCGACAAAAACTTCGAAGTCACCATTCCCTCAAGGTCAGCTTGGGAGGAAGGAGCAAATCTGTAAATTGTTATACTGAAACCGGAGTGGGTTGTGGAGTATACTCAAAAGGACTAAACCTTAGTCTCTCCTTCCGCCTACCAAACTATTGTAGCGTTTTCCAAGCGGAAATTCTGGCGATAAAGGAAGTATTGTCTTGGCTTAAAGAAAACGTGATATCTAGCACGGATATCCGCATCTTCTCAGATAGTCAGGCTTCTTTGAAATCCCTCGAATCAGTCTCCGTAAACTCCATTACAGCCCAAGACTGTCGATCGTCTCTAATGGAGATGGCCAAACAGTTTAATATTCACCTATTCTGGGTGCCGGGTCACAGGGACATTCCGTGGAATCGCAAAGCCGACAAACTCGCCAGAATTGGAACGGAAACTTATGCTGAAACGAATTGCTCGGGAACAATCAAACATAAGATGGCTTAACACTACCACTTGTATGGCGACCAAACAAATCTGACCTAAGCTGGATTTGAAACGGTCAAAATGTCTATTGTCCCTCAGTGGATCTCAGATCAGCTCCGTAATAGATGTCATAAATGGACACTGTCTCATATGTAGGCACGCCGCACGACTCGGTGTACTATGAAACGATTTTTGCAGGAGTTGCTTCGTACATGCCCTTCTCTCTCTTACAAATTTCATCTGGAAGAATATTTCGTCTCCTTCGCTTCATCAGAAGCTCCAAATGGTTTTTACTAGTAGGGAACCTTTTTGTTCCCTATTAGATCGTGGTATCAGAATGGACCTCTAATGGTCTAAGTGCGTCAGATGCTTTAATGACAACCACTTTAGCCTAAACTAACCTAAAGAGGACAACACAATTGATTAAGTTGTTGAAATATATAACACCTATAGGCATTGGACTTCAGGTCATTTGAGTCTTAATCCGAGATTACAATTGCAGTATCACATCACTCACTTCACCTTTACTTTACTTTTCTGTTTTGCCTTTGACCCACATATCCACAGCGTTACGATTTATTTTTGCTGAGTCATACAAAAATGTCTTCTCTTTCTAGCTTGCTGTTAAAATGTGTTATTGTCAAATGTGTTATTGATCAATGATCATGTTTCAATAGGTATCATAATTTTTCTCCTCATTAAGGGCATGTGCGTTTATCCGGCTAATGTTGGCAAATTTAGCTTTACTGTACATACGAGTGGCGGTCAGCCATCAGACGAATAGGGGGAACAACATTTAGCATACGAAAACATGCACGTGCCGTAACTATTCGGTACTGGTGGAAGTGTGATCATAGCCTCTCCGCGGCGGCACTTGCTAGAAACAAGCCTTTTAAAAAAGCTTAGGCTGGTTCCTCAGGTTGGCGACAGGTTGATAGACCGTCGCCATTACTCGAACTTAATGACGGTACGAACGTACCGAGGTGCCAATATCGACTCGGACCACTATCTTGTTGGCATGGTTTTCCGAGGGCGGATTGCCTTGCGAAGACGCATTGCATCCGCCGATCAGGTTCGAATCAACACGGCTGCCCTGCGCAATGAAAACACCAGTAACACCTTTGGTAATGCGGTAAGACTCACCCTAGAATCACTTGATTTAGGGAGAGTAAGTCCTGGAGCCAGTATGCTGGGCGTAAATGAGAAGTGGACACGCCTTAAGAATATTGTCATTAGTACTGCCAACTCCATCTTAGGCAGCAGTCGTAAAAATCGGAACGACTGGTTTGATGATGAATGCAAGCTAGCGACTGAACGTGAGAATGTTGCATACCGAGCAATGCAACAATCTCACAGAACGCGGGCACGCGAAGAGGAATATAAAGAGCTCAGAAGAACAGAAAAAAGGCTTCACTGACGGGAGAAGAACCTAATCTGTGAAATAGAAAACAGCCGAGAGCGAGGTCCGCACCAGGCGCGGAAGTTCTACCAATTCATCCGAAACATCACGCAGTACATACCACGCTGTACATACTGCAAGGACGGAGAGGGAAATCTGATCACCGTTCCTGAAAGCATACTGGAGCGATGGGAAGTGTACTTTAATGAATTGCTAAATGGTCAGCTCAGTGCAGAAGTGGAGGCTCCACTACTTCAAGAAGAATACCCTATGTTGCCGCCACCAAGCATAGAAGAGGTTGAGAAGGCTATAGGCCCGCTTAAACAGAACAAATCCCCGGGAGCCGATGGCATACCAGCCGAATTATTTCATCACGGCGGGCCAGCCTTACGTCAAGCAATTCATGATATTATAGTGCACGTATGGGAGCAGGAAGAAATGCCAGAAGACTGGCGAAAAGGCATAATATGCCCCATACATAAGAAGGGAGATGTCACAACGTGCAGCAATTATAGAGGTATCACGTTGTTGAGTACCGCCTATAAGATACTCTCCTCTATCCTACAAGACCGGATAACCCCATACGCTAAAACCGTCATCGGACAATATCAGTGTGGTTTCATTCCAGGCAAATCAACATCTGATCAGATTTTTATCCTTAGGCAGGCGATGCAAAAACGTCTAGAATTTAACATCCCAACATACCATCTGTTTATAGACTTTAAGGCCGCCTATGATAGCATAGCCAGGGTAGAACTTTACAAAGCCATGAGAGAATTCGGCATCCCAAATAAATTGACACGACTATGTAGGTTGACCATGACCAACGTAACAAGCCAAGTAAAAATAGCCGGATTGCTATCCAGACCAATCTACATCTTTAATGGACTCCGACAAGGGGACGGTTTGGCCTGCCTCCTCTTCAACCTGGCGTTGGAGAAAGCAATCCGTGACTCTGGCACGGCAACAAGAGGGACCACCGTCAACAGGTCCAGCCAGTTACTAGCTTACGCAGACGACATCGACATCATCGAAAGAACAAAACAAGCTGTACACGATTCCTTCATCCAGATCGAGCAGGCGGCACAAAATCTGGAGCTGCATATTATTGATGGTAAAACAAAGTACATGGTGGCGTCGAATGCGAGAGGAACAGTTGGTCAAACAATCAAGGTAGCGGAGCACGAATTTGAAGTGGTGCAATCCTTTAAATACCTTGGGTCAATAGTAGCAGCCGATAACAATATAGAAGAAGAAATACGCGGGCGGCTTCTCAAATCCAACAGAGCCTACTACAGTCTGTCAAAGCTCTTCAAAACCAGAAATCTCACCATAACTTCAAAACTGCTGCTGTACAGGACCATGGTCCTGCCAGTACTCACATATGGATCCGATACTTGGGTGCTTAGCAAAAGGCACTCCGACCTCTTAGCTACGTTCGAGAGAAAAGTCTTAAGGAGAATTGTTGGCCCCATATGTGAGGAAGGACGATTCCGGAGACGGTACAATCATGAACTGTACGCTATCTACCTAGAAGCAGATATCGTGACAAAAATTAAGCTCGGTAGATTCCGGTGGGCAGGGCACCTAGCTCGCATGAGCGATGAGGAACCTGCTCTCAAAGTTCTTTGTGGTACATTCTATGGTATACGGCGTCGGCTAGAGACCAGGATAGGTGGAGAGACTTGTTGAAAGAGGCCAGGACCAGAACCCGGTTGTCGAGCCGATGATGATGATGTATGTCTTTGTCTGCCTCCAACGATAAATCAACAGCTAATTACATGCTGTTTTTGCTCTTGCTGATATATATTCGCTGAAGTATGTATCGCAGTGGTAGTACCCCTTGGCATAATGGTTTGTGTGTTGGACTGTCATGCAGATGGTACTGAGTTCAATTCTCAGCCGCTGCAAATAAGTTTTTGCAGGGGTGTACTGCCTACAGGAGTGTACTGCCTCTAACGAGGAATTGACAAATCCTCTTTTACTAGAGCCATCCCGGTGATATTTTCTTTGCAGCCTCGCAATGTTTCACTACAGTTGACCTAAGAGATCTTATATTCACGCATAGATTAAAAAGTTTTTAGTCTTTATTTCGTTTTCTTGTCTCTTCATTGGTAGATCACATGATCAAAGTCTCGCAGTTACTTCGCAAGAAGATAACTTTATTTGGTTGGGAGTTCACTAAGACAGGACAAATGAAGCCTTAGAGGACTTGACTTGGCTAGTTAAAACTTAAGATACCATCATTAATTTCATATGGGTAATTTTTCCACTAAATCTTGAATGAAAATGAAAACACCCCCTGTGGTTTGTTGACCCAAACAGCATTCTAAAGGCATTTAAACCAAGTTCTAAGTTGAGATACGAAACACAGTACTTTGTTTGAAAAAAAAAACGCTCGAATACTCGTGACGTGCCTAACCTTTTTAAAAATTACTTTAATATATTTTCCAAATAAAAGTTGAAAAGTTTTTAGATTCTTGCACACATGCTACTAAATATATATGCATACATGTATCCAAAGATGGACTTATTAATTGATATTCTTTTTTTTTTGCTTTTCCAGTTAAAATGAAAAACAGGATTAACAATTGCTGAGAGGCCCCCATCATATTTCAACCGCTTGGAAACAAAACAAATTCAAACAATAATACAAGGCTACCTACTATGCAATTAGATTGTTTCGAACGTGATTTGTCGTTCATTTTGTGCCGCCAGCGGTCTCAGTGGCAACTGACCAGAAAAAGTGGTCAGCAGCTAGCCACCACCAAAACCAACTTCAGCAATCGTACATTCCAACTTGATTGCCAATTTGCCAGATCCCGAACAGACTTTTATGAAAGGCTTCGTTTTATGTTTGTCCTTTTGTTGTCCTTGTTGGTGCTTGCAATACTCCTGCCAGTTGTTGAATGTGGTTGTCGTATACAAGATAGTGATCCCTGCGAAGCTGTATGCATTACTAACAGGACAATTAACAGCACCTATTGTACCATAAGAGCACTTGTTCTTTTGCCACAGGACGATTTGTATGAAGCGTCTTTGGGTCGTGTGTTTCCCGTTTTGAGGGTGGCCGAGGAAAGGATTCGTGATGCTCAACTCATCCCATCCAATGTACGATTCGAGTGGATTCCACAGGACGATAAATGTGATGCTTCCTATGCCCTAATCAATGCAATGGATGGAATTTTGAAGAACTGCTCACATGTTATTTTTGGACCGTCCTGTGATTTTCCCTTGGGTAAGTCTGAAATCTTCTTTATAACAATTTCAAAACGTATTTTCAAGAATTGTTCATTTTTCAGCTTCTGTGGGCAGGATAACGAAATATTTTAATGGCCAAGGAACTCCCTTGATATCTGTCGGTGGGGCAACATTTGACTTCCAAAAAAAGAAGACATCCTGCGAGGATGAGTTCTACATGCTTTTGCGAACAGGGATTGTGAGTTTTCAATCTATTGCGGAGCTCACAGTAAAAGTCATGCACGAGTTAGTAAAAGAAGGATTTTCAAAATTATTTTTATTATTTCCATATAATTTGCAGGTACAAATGGGAAAGAGCGCTATTTCTACATGAGCGCGATGGTCAAATGAATGTCGCAGGATTTCGAACGTGTTACTTGATGATGAAAAGCCTGGCAGAAGAATTTCGTCATGAGAATAAAACTTATTCACAATATCTATTGGATGCGTTGAGCATGAAGAATTTGACAGCAGAATTAGAGAAAGAAATTGGGACATACAATTCAAGTAAGTCCAATAAATAATTGTTCTATAATTTAACTTTAAGTTGAGAAGAAAGCTTTAAAAAAAGCTTTGCAAAAAGCCATTTTGAAAAATGGTGTTGGTTTTCGATGGGCTTTGTAAAAAGGTTTGTGCATTTGAAATCATTTTGAATTGAAGATGAATTATTGTGAATGAACCGTATCAATATTCTATGATTTTGAAACGATTGAATTTGAATCTTATTTTGAACAGATGGACAATGGAAACCTTCTCGGCTTCCAATCAGTTTGTCTACGAGCTAGAAACAGTAAGTCGTGGGCGATTTGCACAAGGTTACGTCAAAACACGAACACTAGTGCAACTTAATGATTTCCACCGCGGCATTGTTACTTATTTATGAAATTTGTCTGTTTTGAAAAATTGATGGGTATGTTCAAAAACTGCAGAAAAGATTTGTCAAGTGCTCACCTCACCTAATATAATATTTTTATTAATATAATACACTACTAAAAATACCTTAAATGGCTAAAAAAATTAATTTTAAATATATTAGTATATAATGTAATAATAATATTAGTATATAATGTGTAAAAAGCCATACACTCCTAAAAATGCCTTACACGGCTAAAAAAATTAATTTTAAAATCTACACAAGGCTTAATACAGAATATGCAAGCTAATCCGAGGTTAAAATAGATAATTTGGTTTCAAAATGTCATTTTAAATAAACTTGAAACTGAGATATCTTATAGGTAGTTAATTGAATCAATCAACAAAAATAAAAATGTTTTTCATTAAAATATTTAATTTTGTTTATTTAGACTATCATACTAAAATCGGCATAAAAACTAAATGATTATGCAATATTAAAAGAAATTACGAATAATAACTGCAGTAGAATTATTTTATTTTATTCCCAAAATTATTTCACATCTTTTATTTCAGCCGTTTTATATTAGTAAATGTATAGGAAACTCTACGCAGTAAACAACAAAAAGAGAAAATTGGGTATAAATTAACCAATAAAAATAGTGCATTTATTAGTCCGGATTAAGTTTTGGAACGTCTGGAATAAATCGACGCTCAAATTGGCTGAGCACAAATGTTTTTTGCGTAAGGTTGGTAGGTTTCGATTATTTGAGGATGTGTTCGGTGATATTTGTTCATTTTATGCTTTGTTTTCACTAGAGCCAAAATTATGTGATGAAATATGAAAACTTCTCAATATTTTCCCCTAAGAATGCTTCCTCTATCTCATTTACCCGCTTGTAACTCTGATACCTATGTGCCATCTGATGGCTAAGAAATTTCTCGGCTTGTCTTGCCACATCTCATAAATTGTCTAGGTTACCAACTTGGTGTGCGAATAAAAGAGATCCTATGCTTTCTTTAGAATTTTTCTTTATCATGTCTATCATTTTGGTATCACTAAGTGGTTCCTGCATTCGAGCATTCAAACGCAATAAATCGGAGTAGAAATCATCAAATGATTCCTTATAGCCTTGCTTCCTGGACAACATTTGAAGAATTTTCTCGTGGTCGTTTTCAACCTTGCTATATTCTTTTAGAATGGCATGTTTTAAATTCTCGTAGGTAGCCTGAGGATTTTTCGTTAGATAAAACCAGAACCAAGTCTCCGCTTTCCCTTTCAAAAGGACATGAAAATTGCAGAGCACATGATCCCAACTCCAACGAAAGCGTTCTCAAAGAAATTTGCCATTTTTCAATCTTGCAGTTTGAATTTGACGAAGTGGCATAAGTTTGAGAAGTTTGCGTGCTTACAGATGGAGCTACGAGTACTCTATTTTGCGTTGAGAATGACACATTATTTAGAAATTGTTCGAAAGCACTTGAAGGTCGAACTTCTTGCTGACTTACGTTAGGGTCGCTCATGGCATCTAAGCGTTGAACTATGCGGTCGTTTTAATTTCCTTCATTTCTTTAATGAATTCTTTTTGGTTCGCTTCAACTATAAGTTTAAACGCGTTAGTCAATTCTTCGATGCCTGCATTGCTTGCCTGAAGAGTAGGTCTTTGCATATTGCTGTTTTCAGCTTCTTGTCTTAATGGAAATTGAATATTTTGAGCCTCTGCTCCTTGCAAATTTTGTTCGTTGGCGTTACCATTAACATTATTTTCAGGAGGAATATTCTCTAAATGTATATCGAAATTCTGAGGATTGGGAGGAATGATATGGAGAGAACCTTGAGGATCATTAAGTTGTTCTCTATCATTATTCCCGGGAGGTGTTCTGTTAACTAATGGGCGAGAAGCCATCCCATTGGAAGCGTTCTGAGAATTATTCTGAGAAACATTATTGTTTCTGTTCAAATTTGAAGCACCACGGCCTCTAGAATTATTTAATCTACCTCTTTGTCGAGTATTACGTGCATTCGTGTCGGCCATTTTTTTAATTCGGTTTCAATTTTCGATTTCTCATTGAAAATTATTATTTAGGATTTTGATATTTAGTGGGTTTGATTCATTCATTTATTTGGGGCAAGTGTGGTTGATTATATCTGTGCCTGTGCTTGATTTTTTTTTTATGGAACTTAATCGGACGGACTATGCTAGAAGCATTAATTTGGAAGCTGGAATTCGTTAAAGAAGGTATGATAGTAGCAACATTGACCAGTATTTGTACCCAGTCAATGGATCATACTATTTAAAAAATATGGTTAAAATACGCATTCACATGCAATAACTTTTCCTCCGGAAAGAGTCAGACACTGTGAACTGAAAATATAGCTAAGGTTTTCAGGAGATCGATCAGTCGCAACGCGGAAAACAATAATCATGTTAATACCGGGACTATACTGATGAAAACTAGAAAAACCAAAACTACTATGAGGCTTTCAAAAAGCCCCACGTTGGGCGCCATTTCTTTGCTGCGGGTTTGGATTGGATGGTTGACATAGGGCTCACTTGGCTTGGCATGCTTGCAAACGCACGGCTAGGCGACGTCAGATTGGGGCGATGGTTCTTGCCCTTCGACAACCAAACGCAACAAAAGAAAAATCTGTTCATGCCAAGATTTCGATTTCGCTTCCCAATAACGGACTGACATCTTATTCTACCAACACAAGGTTCCAAAAGGCGACCGGAGGTGTTAGGTCACCTAAGGGTACCTACCTGGTACTTTGTGCTTCGGCACTATAACCTACCCCACTTGCCCTCATGGTCCTTCAAGCTCAAAACATTAATTTGGATTTATGCATATTTATTCATAAAATAAGTAACTTAGGTTTGATGACATATTTAGCTATTTAAATTCGTGCTGCATGAGAATTTGTATTTATATTCTTATCTTATTTATGTGTGTAAATTTCTGATATTTTGATTTAGATGGTAATTAAGTTTTTGGGTGCCTTATTCTAATTTCATAAGCTTAAGTATATTTAATTTTATTTAGATTATAAGTAGCTAATTTTATTTAGATTATAAGTAGCTAATTTTATTTTAGGTAAATATTAAGTGAATTCAAAGTTTCAATAAAAAAATTATTAATATAATGTGATAAACAAGTAAAAAAAATTATAGTGGTAGTTTGGCCCGTTTTTTTTTGGACTTACCGCTTACGAGGATTTTTGTGCACAAATTTCCACGGGGTTCCAATTGAGTTGAGTCTCTTGAGTGATACGGCTATATAAAAATTCGCAGCTCAAACCACACTATCACAAAACAATCTTTTTTTATGGATAGTTATATATATATGTATAAGTAGATATTTAATAAAAGCTTATTTTTTTTTGGATTCCTTCCTTTTTTTATAGACATGCAACCTTTTTTCTTATTTTTTTGTAAATTCAATTTCTCAATTACCACACACTTTACACCTAGCGCTCTGAAACGAGGCGCGACGCTTCGCCTTCCCCTTGGCACACTATCCCGCACTTCGTCGATCTTAAGCGCCACCCGCCAGCCGTATCGCTTACTGTCTTTCGCGGTACTAAGCTGGCCTGGAGTTTAAATCCTGTTACTTTGTTTTTGCCCTCTCGCACTGGAACGGAGCGAGATTCCAAATAAGAGACTCTGGCCTTGGCCCTGGACTTTTCCTGGATTCTCTTGCTTTTTACTTGCGATATATGTACTATAGGGCAAGTTCTGCATTTGGAAAAAAAATCGAACTCGAGATTTTGATCAAAGTTGACATTACGATGATAGCGAAGACGAATAAAGTGGGTCCGGCAATTCCGTCTGTCTGTCCGTCTGTCTGTATGTCTGTACCTCGATCTAGAGCCTAAGCCACTGGACCTATTTTCTTCAAACTCGGTAGTTATGGGTCTTCGGTGATTCCCTAGAGGGGAAATTCAAATTTTTTTTTTAGCTCTAAAACTAACGGTACCCCCCATACACCCGTAATGCAAAATCTTATTTATCTCGAAAACGGCTCTAACGATTTTGATAAAAAAAATTAAGTGTGATATTATGGACATGGACTACGTTTTGGTAAAAAAAAATTTTGGGGCAAAATGTTATTAACGGTACCTGTCATGGAACCGTTTTTTTGATTTTCGACTTTCTCATTAACGGCTCTAACGATTTTAACCAAAAATTTTCAGCAGGCATCCCCCTAAGTTTAAAATAATATTGTATATAAAAATATTCGAAAAATTATTTGTTGGTTTCTTTTGAAAAATTTTTTTTTTTGAAAAATCAATATCTTCGAAACCTATGAACGATTATTTTTTGAAATTATTTCCTAAAATCAATATTATTAAAAACTTAAAATTCGCATCCCACATTTTTTTCTTGAAAAATTTTAAAGAAATTTCTTATATAAAAAATTTATTTATTTAATAATAAAATGATTTTTTAAAGTTTGTTTGCATAAATTCATACTTTTCTCGAAATCAGACGGCAATTTCATTTTAAATTCATGTTTTTTTTTTGTTTTTTTTTTTTTTTTTAATGATCTGGTGTAGGTACTTTTTAAATAACCAAAGATAACTCAGTTTACCTGGTGAGATGCTTATAGTGCAGCCTTGATTCCTGCTTTTTTTTTATAGTAAACAGGGTGCAACGAATGAATTTTTTTTTCCTGGGGAGTGATAGGTATTCGTAACAAATATTAATCTACTATAAGGTGGTAAACGTTAATCGTCAATGGGCACAATCTTGTCTATTAATGCGTTGTCGTGTAGTACTCGTATGAGTCAAAGTTTCAACGTATCTGGCTTTGAAATTTGAATCTGAAATCAATAATAAAGATGCATGTTCCCTTTCCTTTTCAGATAAGAGTATGAAATTCATAGAAGGATGATGCCAATGCATATGAAAGGTTAAAAAAATTGCATTTTATTTTTCGTCCTGGAAAAACATAATTGCATTGCTTCGCGGTGACATTTACAATGGATTCCATAAAATCACCGATATCGGTGTCTTATTTCTATTAACTGACAAGATAAAAAGATTTCCATAGAAATAGCTCAAATGTCATTCCTATTCCTGGCGAAAACACTAATGCCCGATTTGGAAAACGTAAATGTTTTTTTTTTTTATTTATTTAAGACTTGCGACTTGTGTAAATAATTTTGGATTGACATTATTTTCTCCATAAGAAACTTGCACCGTTTTAATATAAAGTAACTTAAAGTTTTGCGTACGGGGTTTGACAAGAACTTTTGAAAATTTGTGAGAAATTTCAAAACCAATTTTCGCCGACACCTCCTTTCTCTCCCCTACTAATTTCCCCCATTGCCGTGTTGTTTTTAACATTACAAGCGGAAATATAAATAAATAATATAATTACTGGATCGCACGAACTTGCTCTTATTTAAAAAGTACTTTTGAATTTAAAAAATATTTTATAGATATAAAACATGAATTTAATGAGATAAAAATGTTCAAATGCATGGATGATTTCCGGAAAACTATGAATATACGCAAATAATGTTTAAAAATCGTTTTATTAAATAATTTTTTATATAACAAATTTCTGCCAAATTTTTCTAGAACAAAATTTGGGATGCTAATTTTAATTGCTTAGTAATATAAATTTTAGGAAATAATTTAAAAAAAAAAAAAACGTTCACAATTTTTAAAGATATTGAATTTTCAAAAAATAAATTGGATTTTTTTTTTCAAAAAACAAAAATAATATTTTTTTTCGAATATTTTTATATACAATATTATTTTAAACTTAATGGGCTCCTGGCGAAAATTTTTGGTTAAAATCGTTAGAGCCGTTAATGAGAAATTCGAAAATCAAAAAAACCGTTCTATGACAGGTACCGTTAATATCATTTTCCCCCAACATTTTTTTTTACCAAAATGTAGTTCATGTCCATAATATCACACCTAATTTTTTTTTATCAAAATCGTTAGAGCCGTTTTCGAGATAAATAGGATTATGCCCTACGGGTGTATGGGGGGGTACCGTTAGTTTTGGAGCTAAACAAAAATTTCAATTTCTCCTCTAGGGAATCACCGAAGAAACTTAACTACCGAGATTGAAAAAAATAGGGCAAGTGGTTTAGGCTGTAGTGAGAGGTACAGATATACAGAAAAATAGACATACAGACAGACAGACGGAATTGTCGGACCCACTTTATTCGTCTTCGCTATCATCGTAATGTCAACTTTGATCAAAATCTCGAGTTCGATTTTTTTTCCAAATGCAGAACTTGCCCTATAGTACCTATATCGCAAGTAAAAATAAAATGCACGCCTGGATGGCACGAACTTACCCTTAAGTAAAGACTAAAAATTGCAAAAATAAATGTTATTAGAGAGAAACGGTTCACAAGCATAAAATTCATTTTTAAATGACTAACACAATACACAACTCCTTTAGTAGAGCTAAAACAGGATGCCATGTGATTCAAGCAAATAATAGTTTATGCAAGAACAAAAATTATAAGTCGTTAGTTAGTCTTTTTTTAAAATAATAAGCTTTTGTGTACAAAATTCTTAAAACATTTTTAAGAAAACATTTTGATACGCCAACTTTAAGTTTTTATTATTATACGAATACAAATTAAATTTCCAAACAAAATATTGAGTCGTTTTTGAGATATTGAATTTTCCAAAAAAAAATTTTTTTTTTTTTTTCAAAAATTCAAAAAATATTTTAAAATGTAATGCTTTCTGAACTTTTTAGAGGCTTCTCTATAGAAAAATTTCATTAAAATCCGTTATGCCAATAATGAGAAATTCAAAACTCGAAAAAATGGTTTTATGGTAGGTACAGTAAATAATATCTTAATTTCAAAGTTTATTTTATAAAATTATAGGTCGTAAAAATTAATCGAAAGAAAAAATTTTGTTATCAAAATTCTCTGAACAGTTTTTGAGAAAAATATGGTTTTCGAAAACCATTTTTAGCATTTGTATGATGAGTACCTTTAGTTTTAGGTAAAATACAATTTTTTTCTCACATTTTGTGGATTCTATTAAAAAATGTTTATTTGTTTAGCATGGGGTTTTTGAAGAATTGAGTTTAAAAAAAAAATGGAAAATCTTCATAAAAATTCAAAAAAAATGTTTTTGAAAATTTGAATATGCAATAATATTCAATATTTTAAGGAGCCTTAACATAAAAAAAATGATCAAAATCGGTACTACCGTTGTTGAGAAAATCTAAAACAAAAAAATGGTTCCAGGGAGGGTACCAAAAATAACCATTTTATGGATTTCAAACATTTCTTTAACTTAATGAAATTTTTTTAAAAAATCTGTGAGACTTCTTGAGCAAAAAAAAATATTTGTAAATTTTCGAAAAAAAATTCAAATGGCAGGTACCGTTATGTTTTGTCTTAAAAAAAAAATAAAAACCTGTTTGGGGGGAAAAATTAAAAATGATATCTACTAACTTTAATGAAAATCGGCCGAGCCGTTTAGGCTGTATTCGAAAAGACAGACAGACAGAGTTGCGAGACCCACTTTTCTGGTATTCGCTAAAATCGTATTGTCAACTTTGATTAAAATCTCGAATGCATAACTTGCCTTATAGTACCTAGAAGTCGCAAGTAAAAATATGGTTTATAAAAATTTTCGACAAAAATAGTTTTTGGACTTATATATTTAGTACTCAACAAACATATTTCAGTATGTCTGTACCCCCCTACAGCCTAAACCACGGGACCTCTTTTCTTCAAACTCAGTACTAAAGGGTCATCGGTGATTCCCTAGATGAGAAATTGATTTTTTTTACCAGATTTTTACCAACATTTTTGTACAGGAGCTCCTTTAAAATTTAAAATATTATAATTTGTGTATAAAAATATTCAAAAAAAAAAATATTTTTTGGGTTTTTGGAAAAAAAAATCCAAATTTTTGTTTTGAAAAATCAATATGTTCAAAACTTGTGAACAATTACTTTTTTAAATTACTTCCTAGCATCCATATTATGAAATACTTGAAAAATTTTAAAGAAATTTCTCATATAAAAAATGTATTTAATAAAAAAACTATTTTAAAACTTTGTTGGCATAAATTCATACTTTTTTAGAAATCAGACGGTAATTTTATGCATTTGAAAATTTGAATCTCATTAAATACATGATTTATATTTATAAAATGTATTTTCAATTCCAAAGAACTTTTACATAAGAGCCAGTGCACGTGCGATCTTGTCGTTCATTTTATTTTATTTACCATATAAAACCATCCATTTGTTGAAATTGAATGTTAATGTATAAAAACACTTAGTCCATATTATTATTAAGTATTCAATCGTTTTTCTTGTCGATAGTTCTTAATAAAAATATTATTCTGTTCTTCTATAGAGACGATGTGTTTATTTTTACACCTTTTCTGGAAACTTCAGATTGTAATACCATTTAACCGAAGGCAACGAAGCTTGTTTATATACGTTTGTTAATCAATCAAGGATTCATCCAGCAATGTGACTCTCAATTCGAAAAATCGTTCAAAGACGACCCTAATTAAGGAGTTTTCTGAAGTAGAAAAAACAAACAAACAGAACGAATTATATGAAGAAAGTAGACCAAACCAATTACGTCTTGCCATTTATCATAGTAATTAACAATATACCCCAGAAAAGTTACAAATTGAGAAAATTGTTTAATTTATGTGAACTCGTAAGTCCTCTTTATGTTCCACGTGAATTCATATACAAATCAAGTCCTACTTATCGTCTTGTACACACAAATTACCTAACCTAAGAAATCAATAAATATTCGTAAGCAGTTGAGCATTGGAGACTTTAAATAGATGCTTTCTTTTCTTTTAATCAATCGAAATGTACATACAAAGGTATAGAGTTTGAATTTCCATTGAAATTGATTTAAAAGCGTTCTTTCAATCCTTAAAGTACCTAGTTCCTTAAAAAGTTTACCTTTACATGTGGATTGCGGTATTACAACGAGTATTCTCTATCCAACACGTAAAAAAAAGAAACTAGTATTATATCTTTCCTCTCTGATTCAATTACTCAAAGTTTTCTTCATTTTTTTGTTGGTATTTTGGTAAACCTCTTTACATCAAATAAATGGAACGTATCCAATTTTTTTAGGAAACACGTTTTGAAACAACCTTCATACATGACAACGTTTTCGAGCCCAAGATAGGGACGGCTACTTAGAACGTAAGCATTCATTTGCATGATTAAATGAAACTAATGATGAAATCGTTGATTTTGGGAAAGGTAAGCTTAAGCACAAGTCCAAAACTATTTTATCCAGGATAATTTCGTACACAAGAAATTGCTCAATTCAATTTAGTTTTATTGAGTGTTTAAATTAAATTTAAAACTTTGCTAGCACGTTTAACATTTGTCAAGGTAAAAGCAAATATATTTTAGGAGACCTTCATATTAAAAGTCGGTTGAATTTCACCCTTTGCGTTGTGCAGTGCTGGTTTTGGTGTAAGATCAGATGGGTTTGGGCTTGAAGTGACCTTCGATAAGCTTAAAATGAAACACCTTTTTTATTTTGTATAGGGATTATTTCATCATCGATTTGCACTAAGACACCGAATGTCGTGGTCGAGTTGTCATGTCATAATTCAATAAGCATATTGGGGTGGTTGAATACGTTTACTACCTTAGGCTCTTTGCGCTAAGGAGAAGTATGTATCGGTAAAGCGGGATTATGTTTGATTCTGAAAAGAGTTTGGTCATCCTTGTAATGTTCCCGATGCTTATGTCCGATACAGAGTCATTTAATTTTTTTTCGAAAACTTAAGGCTTCTGTTTTGTCTTCACACAACTGGAAAGTTTAAGCTAATCACTTCTCGTCAATGGGTGCAGACGCTGGCTTAGCTTACCGCTTGTCCTTTTTAGCACATTTCTTGAGTGCAGTTTGACTACCTGAACACAATGGAGACGAAGTGGCATCTGGAATAGCTGTAAGAATATGAAATATACACAAATTTAATAGAACGAACCCAAAGCAAAGCGCCTGCAGAGTTGGGCAACTTTTAACATTTTCGTGCATCACTTTTGAGGTTGCAAAATCCAACTAGTCGAACCAATTGATGCAGGTTTAGAAATGATTGAAGTGGGCTTCAAGCTTTCTTCAATTCTTCATTTATTGATATTGTTTGATAATTTCGCAAAGGATTTCACTAAGCTGACCCAAAAAATGACCTCAAAAACTAAATGTTAGAAACCTGTATACCAGCAATATGTTCACGGAAAAATGTCATGTTTGAAATTTTCGTTATTAATTTCGTTAATTCAATGAATCGTAAAAATTCGGTGAAGTAGATCTCCAGGTACTCCTCATTGTATATAGCTGCTATTGTAAATCCATCTTGGAGTTTTAAAATAATTAAAATGCAAATTGTTGTTTTGTTGCTGCCTCTACCCGTTGAAGATTTTCTAAAGCAGACGCAGATCAGTTCCAATTTGGGGTGCTGATTTGGTTCAACCTTTTTGCTTGCGACTTCTAAGTTCTATAAGGCAAGTTATGCATTCGTAAAAAAAATCAAACTCGAGATTTTGATCAAAGTTGACATTACGATGATAGCGAAGACAAAAAAAAGTGGGTCTCGCACTCGCAATTCTGTCTGTCTGTCTGTTCGACTACAGCCTAAACGGCTCGGCCGATTTTCTTTAAACTTGGTAGATATCATTTTTAACTTCCCATAGGGAGTTATTGTAATCGGTCCGATTTGTCAAATTGGAATTTTTGACATTTCTCGACGTTTCAAGGTCCCTAGAGACTATATCAATCATTTTTAGAGAGATGTCTGTGTGTGTGTGTGTACGTACGTTCGTACGTTCGTATGTGCGTTCTGGTACCATTTTTCGTCGTCGATATCTCAAGAACGAGTAAAGATATCGACTTCAAATAAATTTTGCTTAATAGATAATAACTTCGAAAGAGGCTGAAAGGGCGTTTATTAAAATTTAGTGAGTAGTTTTTTTACTATAACGGTTTAAAAAAAAAGTAAAAATGTTGGTTAGTTTCAAATATCTCACGAAAAAATAATGCTATTGATTTCAAATAAAATTTAATGTACTCATTATAAGGTCACACAGATTTGGTATGCATTTGGAAAAAAATGAACATACCGTTATTTTTTTAATTAAGAAAAACTGAAAAAAAAATTCATAACCCAGATATTCTAAGAACGGAAAATAATTTGAAACTCAAAATAATTTTATTTTACGAAAAATAATGTGTTTGAGAACTGGTGAAAATTTCAAAAAAATCAGTTTACAGTTTTTTTACAAAAAATAAAAAAACTATATAAAATTCTATTGAAAATTGGTAAAAATTGTTTTTCGACTCAAATTTCTCGAGAACTAGTAGTGATATTGACTTCTAATTTAGTTTATTTTATACATAGTATAATTTTGTACAATTGGTAAAATGTTGACAAGTATTGAATTAATAGTTTTTTTTTAATAAGAAAACTATTAAAAATTCTAGTGAAAACTAGTTAAAATTGTATTTCAAGTCGAATTTCTTGGGAATGAACACCGATAGAGTGCCTTCTAAAGTATGTTGTTTTATAGATCGATACCTTCCCGTAAGAATGTATACTAAGCGACATTTCTAAAATTGTTCAGGGAACGAAAAAACGAAGAAAGTTCTAGTTGAATCATAGTGTGCTAAGAGACAATTTTGGTTAAACTAAGTGACATCTAACAAAATTTTTTGTTGCTCACGACAATGAGATCTTTATTAATGTCGCTTAGCATAATTTTTTTGGCGGATAATCAGAGGCGGATCGTGAATTTGTGGGGCTCTGGGCTGAAACTATTTAGTGGCCTACCTATGTATACTCAACTAATAGCCATGTCAAAAAACTGTGTCTATAATGATATATTATTATTATATATTCTTTATTGCACAAAAAAACATAAATGTTACTTAAATCTACGCAAGCATTAGTTGTGCAAACGGCGATCTTATTGCTTTGGTAGCAATCTCTTCCAGGCAATTTAATTAATTAATTTAATTTTTCAGCTCAGAAAGTTAAAAATTTTAAAATTTTAAAAAGTCTTGCCATTTAGGGCAAAATTTAGTGAGTTCTAAAAACTTGATATAAAAAAAGAAATAAGAATGTAATTTTGGCAAAACTAAAAATAAAAATTAAGAACAAAAAAAAAACAAAAAACTAACATAAGTAATAAAATTAGCAGCTTTTCTGCACTAATTCGTTTTCTTTGTTTTGTTAATATTGGCCGAACGTTATCCAACAGAAAATCAAAAGATTCTATAGACACACATTGTTGCCAAAATCAGTATAAATGTCTGCAAAGATTCAACATAATTTTCCCTTTCACCATTAATGGGTTGCATATAAAATCTTCGTTTTCTCGATCTTACAAAAGCTCTATAAACATGAACGCGACTTTCTACTAAATACTACGACGAAGTGCACCTGCACTTGACAATGGGTGATATGCATAGAACGGAAGTATTTACTACAAGTAAAAGATAATAGTTAATACTATAACTTAAAGCAAATGGTTAAATTTAAAGTATTTACTTCATTCCATATGCATAAAGTTTAGTACTTGCTAACTGGCAAATACTTTCAGTATATACTAAATTCATCCAAGTAAATACTAGAATTCATCGGAAATTGATAGTAAATACTTTTTTTTTTTCTTATCGGGTTAGTAAGCAAATAGTTTTTTGCCAGATTAACCGTTTAATCCCTATATTAAATTACTGTTGCCATTCTTGTTGTTTTGTAAACATCTGTTACAAGTTGCCTGGATATTGATGGAAGCATATCCTTTTCGGTTAATGTATTCTTCCGAATGAAATCTAGGTTGTAATATTTCCACGTGAGTACAGTCCAAGGCTCCTATGCATAATGGGAACCTGTATTTGCTTAGCCAATCATTTGTTGCTCCCAGCTGTTCTTCATAGCTCGATGGAAATGTTATCCAATGAGAAGCTTTGTCTTTTATTAATTTTGCAACAAAATTAACTGTTCTGGGTACAGTACTCTGATCTTCACCAACGCCAACTTGAAATCCAGGATCTCCAACGTATCGTTAAAAAAATTCGCATCTTTTCTTGATGAGTGATTGCCCCTCCTCTTGTTTCAGTTTGAGCTCCTTAAAAAGTATTATATATATGAACCATTTGTTCAACATAAGACTCTATATAAACTTGGCGACTAAGGGCAAGTTTTAAAACTTCGCCAGTAACTAAAAACCACTAACTCCTTTAACTAACGGAAGCCTATTGGTATAGTATCGCAATATACCTGTATAACAGTTTTCATAAGTGTTTGCTTCTTGTAAAATTATAAATTATATTTTTAAGTTAACAGGCGTATAAGAAAATAGAAAGTTTTACACCATTTCCGCGAACTAACAAAAGGCTCCAAATAGTAAGGGTGTGTCAAGTTTTAAAACTACAAATTACGATTTTGCAATGACTTACAAATGAAGTATTCACTCAACCAATCTACGTTTTCCCTCTCAAAACGATAGAGTTGTTTAAAATTTGATTCTGAACCCGATCTTCGACTTTTATAGACTTTTTGTGAACTAACGCGTACAAATTCCGCCATTTCAGTACAGTCAACAGTAACTTAATTTTAATTTTTATCAGCGACGTGAATCCTTTGAGAATAGAGTTAAGACTGTAAGTTCTTATGGTTTCGAAGCTACATAGTTATGTGTTTAAATCAAAAAAAGTATGTACTTTTAAATTTTCATGTTGCTATCCTTTGACTTTGAAAAAAAGAAGTAATTCCTACAGAAAAAAAGTACTTGCTACTTTTTATGCATACGGAATAAAGTATTTACTGAAAAAGTTCATCCGAAAAAAGGAAGTACTGTGGCTTCTAGTAAATACTTTATTTTCAGCATTTACTGCATTTTTATGCATATCAAAAAAAGTAATTACTTAGAAATTCTCAAGTAAAAGCATTTACTATCTTTTATGCATATCACCCAATGACTTATCGCTCAGCGATGAAGCTCTGTAAATGGCCACCCATCGCTCAGACTCGTCACTCTATCGCTCAATCGCTCAGACGCTCGTCGCTCGGTGCGCGGCCGAAGCCTTAATTAAAGTTTTCTTTTCACTTCTTGATGGCGTCTTGCTTTTCTGTCTCCTTATCGATCAGCTTTTTTTTCAGACAGCGCATCGTTTTGTTTACTAAACACTAAACTGGAAACTTGTGGATATGATTTGTGATTTCGGTTTTTCGTCTGTGCATTTTTAAGATATTTAATTTGTGAATTTTATTTAAAATGATTGGTGACAACAACATAATTGGCTCATTTACGTCACTCCAACATCGTCGTAATGTTTCTTGCCTCACCCTTTTTTACCGCTATTTTAACGGACTTTCCTCTAGTGAAATAGCCAGTTGCATTCCTCCCCTTAAACAATTCAACCGTAATACTCGCACTTCTAGGAATGCCCATCAATTTACCCTCGGGCCCAACTTCGGTCGTACTGTGAAGTACAGAGATTCGTTTTTTAGCCGTACTACGCGAATGTGGAATTCCTTACCACGCTCTGTCTTCCCAGTCATTGCAATGTTCAAGAATTCAAAAGCAATGTATACCGACATCTCCTTTCTAACCCCTCCCTTTTTTCCTAATGCTCACGCTGTGTCTCTGACATATTAAAGGTATACAAAAAACCTTTCAGTGTGTGCTAATTATAAAAAAAAAAAAAAAGCTGGTGCCACAAAAATGGCCTAGTAAAAGATTTAGTTTCGTCATTACAATACAATACAATAGTTATGCTTTGCAGCTATTTAAATATATACATATATTTATATTTTTTATAAGAAGGCAAACTGATCATTTCTGCTTTGGTTTTTTTAAATAAAATACTTTGAAAAACTTTTAAATAGTTGAATTATTGATTTTGTTTTTTTTTTTCATACAAAATTGGTTTTCGGTACAATTTACATCATTTCAGTACAATTGTAAAATTTCATTTTCCATCCCTGACATACACTATTCGGCATCGAACTTAGCACGATTTTAGAGAGAGAGAGAGTAAGTAAAGAGTAAGTTCGTGCAGCGCTTTTTTCCAGGTAAAAGCGACGCGCGAATTTACTCTCTCTCTCTCTAAAATATGTCATGTGTTGTAATTTATCAACTACAAAAATATAGTAGCAAAATAAATTAATTTCATACATTGCGTAGATATTGACTCATATAGTGCCTCGCTAACATTTTCCAGTCGGACATTCATTGACATTGAACAGATGTTAGTCCGAAAAAACTAAAAAAAAAACTATTTCGACATCCGCCCACGGTCGAATGTCAATTTTGCAACCTTCTTTTTCGCTGCCGCCGTCATCGAGCAAAGTTGTGGTCTCCGTCGACATTTTTGCCATAGTAAATTACAATTACATAGTGGGTAAATTTTCAAAGATTGTTGTGATATTGTAAATTTTAAGTCAATTATTTAAAATTTATTTAAATCAATTATTTAAAACAATAATATTAGAGAGACACAACTCGATTCAGTCCAAGCGAAACGATAACCAAGTCAAATTTTTATTTCACCCTGCCACGTGTAAGTACCCAAACTAAATGTCTAGAAAGCAAAAAATATAGGTATTGTTCTTTTAAAACAGCACCAACAAACTTTAGCCACAGCTTTCAAGTTCTGGTGCGTGGCGCTTAATAAATATTTGTTTGCTAATTGCATCAATTTCTCGAAGCGACACACGTGTGTAATACCGGTGACGTAATAAAACCCTCTAAGGCTGTAAGGCGCCAGCACACACTTCCGCTAATCGGGACAACATCTGCCGAGTACCAACATTTTGGGAACCTCAAATTTACCAACAGAATCTACGAAATTCGAACACTACTAGGACCGCAGCTATAGGGAGCAGACTTGCTCTAAATAATTAGGACTACTGCAAAGTCAGTACCTGCGCTTCCAAACAGAACCCAGTCAACAGGCTGTTCCAGATCAATTTATCGGTCATTAGCACTATTAATTACATTCTTTTATCTTGTGCGCAACCCAATACAAAACGACAACAACAACCAAATACTATTAGTCCATCGGAGGAGCCCCAGCAGTGTAAGAATAGATTCTTGAACCTTATACCAAACGGAAATCAACCTAACCTTTAATTTTTTTTTCTTTATTAACTTTTTCAATATTTTAATTTGATAATTTAATTTTATACATACTTGTTATAGTTACATAATTCAGTAGTTTATATACATATTTCATAAGCTTTAATCTTCAAAGATAGTGAACATACGAGATAAGAGAAAAAGTTTAGCTCGAATTAATTGGTTAAATACGTCGTCAGAGCAGATCATCGGGGGGATGTGCGCACATGATCCAGGATGCTGCAATCTTTTCATCGTAAGTACCAAAAGTTAAGTCATTCACCAGTATATTTTGTTTTCCTCTTTAAATAAACTCTTTCTCTTAAGTTACAATGAATTGAAGGTTAAAACAAACATGAATTTATAGATAATTTCAATGTTTAATTTTATTTATCAATTTGCTCCTTTTCCATAAGCGATAGCTAGATCTTTAAATGAAAATTAAAGAGATTATTTGTTTATTGGAATTCATTTCGTTTTAATCATGAGAGTTTAGCAGTAATAATGAGATGAGAGAGCAACAAAGGTGGAGATGAACAGTAAAGAGACACAGGTTTGTGGTGAGTGAGTGAGTGTTCCTTTTAGCAAAATGAGGGGCAATGTTCATAATTCGGCTAGAACATTGCACGGAGGTGGTTCTTCTTACCACTATAGGATGTGGGCTAGCCAACGTCACAACACCAGACGTAAGTGATCATTCAGACGTGCTGATTAGAACACAAATAATGTTATTATTTTTTTCTTTTGTTATGTTATTGTTTTTTCGTATATATCTTTCATTCTGGCACGAATTTTATTTGTGTGAACTGGATAATGGTAGCCGCCAAAACCCACTCCATATGCTGAGCTAGCAGGGAGAAATGTGCCAGACGCGGCTTACCCAAGGAATAGCAAAAACTCATTCCACGGTTCATTACAAATAGTGCCAACTAGCTTGCCGGGGACTATACATTACTTGATTGATCTCAGAGTTGCCACTGCCTATCTTATGTTAGGTTTTTTAATTTTAGATTTTTTTTAATTCAAATTATCGCCAATTGATTTCAGCGGGGTCTGGGGCCCCTTGTGACCTCGGGGCCCTGGGCTGCAGCCCATACAGCCCTTAGGTAGATCCGGCCCTGCGGATAATACAAATTTCAGGGGGCAACATTATTTTAATGAGAAAACATGGCAGTTGATAAATATTTTTATTTGTACTCTAGTTTCCTTTTCATTCGTAGTATATTTCCTCATCAAAAAGTCATTTTCGAAAAAAGTGTCGCTTAGTACATTCTTACGGGAAGGTATCGACATAATACAATTATTAACATATGGTTAACTTTTGACAAGTATCGAAATGACAGTTTTAACAAAAATATAAAAAAAATCTACTAAAAAGTGATAATATTTGTTTTTCGACTAGAATATCTTGAGAACGAGCAATGATATTGACTTTGCCATTATTTAATTTTATACATAATACAATTTCTAACAAATGGTTTATATTTGACATATATCTAGTTTTAGAGCGGATATATTTTGTAAGTACCCTTCCATCAATAACCAAACCATATCTTTTATATTTGAATATTTCGTTTTTAAATTGTTTTTCAATTAAAATGTTTTCAACCGAAATAATAAAGTAATTTCTATAATATAATACATAATTTTATAATTTTATTATCAACTTAGTTCTTAGAAGAATGTATGTACTGTACAGTACATACGTAATACGTATATGAATAAGGTTGTTCAGTTGTATACCCAAGTCCCACGTATTCAAATTCCATTAATAGCTATGGTAAAATTGAAGAAAACGTCACAATATGTTTTTATCTAAATATAAAGTTTTCAAGACCACAAATGGGAAGTTATCAGTGTGTTTCGCACCCAGCCTCTTTTTTTTTAAAATTATTTTGTAGATTAGTTGTTGTGGTTGTGCAATTAAAAGAACATTTTCTTTCGGGAATAAAAGGTGTTTTTAAAGTGTTTTAAATAACCTCTAACAAAGTTCGAACAATAGTAATTGTAAGAACCATGTCGCTTTAGCGTGTCGTTTTGACATGTCACAGACAGCTTCATAGAAAATTTTTTACTTCAAAAACTTTCTTTAGTTTCATAATTCAAATTAATTATCAATTATTAATTTCCTTTATATTATATTTTTTGAACTAATTTTTTGTTTACGTTACGAAAACCTACATACTCGTATATAATAAATAAGAACATATTCCTATTTATTTTTCTTTTCTTCTTTACTTTACTCTAAACTAAACTTTTCTCTTAGGGTTGCGCTAATTGTTATAATTTTTCTTTCTTTTTCTCTTAAAATTAATTCTAGTAATCTACGTTCCATGATTAACGTTTTGAGTAGATAACGAACTGGTTTTCTTGTGTGTCATATTAATGCGCAAAGTTTCATGATAAAGATAGATGAGTTTCGTTACATTTTTGAAAATTCTCAGGTTGACGTTATCTGTGTATCCGAAACCCAGCTAACTGCCGAGTTAAATGATCTATTGTGTTCTCTTAATGGGTATACAATTTTTCGATGTGACAGGAAACGTTGCAGAGGTGGTGGAGTTGCGATATGTTTAAGGGTAGGTGTACAATGTAAGGTAAAATGCTCCTCTGCGTATGATAGTGAAATTGAGTTTATGTTAATAGAGATTTAATGGCTAAGAAAAACTTCTACTTGGTGCTGTATACAGAGTTAACCATATCATTTGCTTTTCACCGCTTATCTCCATCATAGAACAAATATTCGCTTCCTATCATTCAATTATATTATGTGGTGATTTCGTCTGCAATCTTCTTGTGTTCAGTTCTATTAATCTTCAGTCAGTTAATACTACTACCGCAACCCATTTCTCTATACTCTGTCCATCCAAAATTGTCAGTACAGGGAAGATAGAACGTTTGTATCTCATTCTGGTTGCATTTCCATGCATAAGTGTGTCGCCTTTTAAAGCTCTCACAGGGACTCCGTATCAGTAGTTTACATTATAAATTGCCGCAAATGAGAGTAAAACACGCGTAGGGCTACCGTCTGCCGATTCAAAACGACTGAACACAATATTCAATTTACCTTTTCCCACAACACCAAGCGGTAAGATAATAGGCGCGTTTTTTTTTAAGTTGAAAATCAATACGACAACACTCAACATACTCATCTTCTTAAAATGTGTTCTCAAAAGCTTCAAATCCTCAAAGCTCCTTAATAAAAACCACTGAAAAAGCTCCTTGCTTGCAATTGAGAATGATAATCGTAATTCTGTTTTGATGTAGATAAAGAGCGCACGATCGTATTGAGTGATACTTGACACTCTTGACAGTATCTCATCAACAGTGGGATACGACGGTCGTGTTGGGGTGTACAACTTTTTGCAAAGAATTAAAACAACAATTCCTTAAGAAAAGTCAGTGGCTTGCTCTTTTTTTAGTGGCATTTTTCCTAACGCATTGTAGTGAGGGTGCATAAGGCGCCACTGCTTTAGAAAAAGCTCTCCCATAAGGCCTGTACTGACAATTTTTGTTGGACAGAGTATAATTTTGAGCCTACTTTATTGGATCTTTTTATCGTCATTAACAAAAATGTTTTTTATGATCAATTGTTGGCACCTCTTTGCATCACTTAATTTTTTTAAATTTTTAGTGGCAATTCGTAATGCAGAGATCGCCTTATACTCTAACCGTTTTAATATTAGGTAGGTATTAAAATTATCCTGTAACTTAAATGCTTTTGTAATATCAAGTGCAATAGCTAATCTTACTTTCACCTAAACCATGTAAGGATTTGTTCCACTTCTTGGTAAGATAAGCCATCAGGTCACCAGGAGACCTATTGCTACGAAAGCCATACTGGCGGCCATGAAGAAGGTTTCGTAATGCAAGATATATCTTGAGCTGAAAATTTTAACAGCGTTTCCAGGACACTTGTATAGTACGAGTATGGAAAAGCTAATGCAGTTGTTTTGATAGCGTGGAAGAACACTTTGTCATAATAATGCTGGGGATACTATCCGGACTAGTGGATTTATGTATGTCATGATCTTTTAACACAACATGATCTCTTGTAACAGCACGAGTGCGAATGAAGATTTGAATCGCTCACGCTCTTGAGCATCGGCGGAATCATGATACTTTCTTGGAATTTAGAATTCTTAGCAAACTTAATCGCTATAAGGTTTTGCGAGATATCTAATAAAAGGAGTGTCATTGAAAACTAGCGTTGGAATTGAAAACGAGGTGGTATTTCAAATATTTTTTAAAAACGGCTAAAAATTCTTATTACCTTAGGGACATTGTAGTATTCGTTTCCTTAGTTTTTGGTCATGTACAAATTTCCTAGCCGTCCTAGCCTGTTTAAACATTTTCTGGTTTTCTTTAATGGGGTTAGCTTTATAATCTCGTAAGCTTACATCTCTCATCTTGATAGCTCAAATCAAACCATGAATTTCCTTTCGACTTGATGATTTGAAACCTTTTCTCATACATGAAAGAGTCTATTCCACTATCGATGAAGCATAGTGACTAGTTAAGGTTCCTGAAGAACTCGTTAAAACTGTCCCATTTTTCTTTCTCGTATTTTCAAATGGTTCACCTTGGAGTTTTTTCCTTAACTGGATTTCGTTGGCACGAGAAAATTGCATATACTATACATATGACACAATGGGCTGATGTGTCTAGACTCTAGAGGCGATAATACACTTAGAGTATATTTATCAGTCTTAGAGGTAAGGAGCAAGTCCAGACTTTTTTCCGCTTGTTCGTTAATTTCCATTATTTGAGTAGAATCATCGACAAGCTAAGTAATGTGATTTATATAAGAGATTATTACAAACATTAACCGATATCCCGACTTGTTACCGCGTCTAATGAAGTGAACTCTATTTTTGACTTACTTACTTTTATGATATACATACATATTTCAGATTGTTTTCTAAATTGAGAAGCGGAGTTTTTTTTATAAGTTTAACGAAGTAGTGACGGAGATTTCGTGTTGCATACACATGCACCCTAGAAAAACATGACATCCTCCGTAATTGACGAACTTTGTTGGCAAGTCGATTCGAAGATTTCTAATTTACTAACACTAACCTTCATTTCCATATCGAGTGTTGCTTCTATGTATATATGTATGTTTTGACTTGTTCAACTGAATAATTTATGATTTTAAATCCATGATGGAAGTGACTTTTCTCTTGTGTTAATTTGGCTATCAGTTCCTAATTGCATCATTTGATAAATCTCTTTCGAATAGTTATTTAGTTATTTCGGCAACATAAACCACTTGAAGTTAGCAGTTGAATACAAAAAAAGATCAAAGATGAATTAAAATGTCATCCCTGCTAACAGGCAATAACCCCTAAACTAAAAGAGTAGCATAATATTAAAAATAAAATGCACGACCGGGTCGCATGAACTTGCTCTTATGTAAACGACTGAGAATTTCAAAAATGAATGTTATTGGAGAAAACTATTCTTAAGGATAAAATTCATTTTTAAAATGACTAAAACAACTCCTTTAGTAGATGGAGCTAAACACAGGATGCCATGTGTTTTAAGCAAAAATTAGTTTACGAAAGAACGAAATTATAATTCGTTGTAGTGGTTTCTTAAGAAAATAATTTTTAAAATTCTTAAAACATTTTTAAGAAAAAATTTTGGAACGCCAATTTAAAGTGTTTATTAATGTACGAATGAAAATTAAATTTACAAAAAAAATATTGATCCGTTTTCGAGATATCGAATTTTCCAAAAAAACTTGATTTTTTTTTAAATCCAAAAAAATATATTTTTTTTTAAGTTTTGAAATGCAATATTTCTTAAACTTTTTAGAAGCTTGTCTATAAAAAATTTCATTAAAATCCGTTATGCCGATAATGAGAAATTCAAAATTCGAAAAAAATCGTTCTATGTAGATACAGTCAGTAATATCTGGATTTCAATATTTTTTATTAAATTATAGATCGTAAGAATTAATTTGAAGAAAAAAATGTTTGCAAAATTCTCGGAACCGTTTCCGAGAAAAAGACGATTTTCGAAAACCATATTTTAACTTTTGTATTTTTAGGTAAAATAAATTTGTTATATCATGTAGATTATATTAAGAAACTTTTATTTATCAAGTTTTAAAAAAATCGAGCATGGGGTTATCGAAATATTGAGTTTTCAAAAATAAATTTTGATTTTTTTTAAATCCAAAACTTATTTTTTTGAAAATTTGAATTCACGATAATATTCAAAGTTTAGCAGAAAAAAAAAACATTCATAAAATTTCGAAAAAAAAATCGTATGGCAGGTTCCGTTATTTTCAGTCTTAAAAAAAAGAAGAAAAAAACGTGTGGGGGAAAAAAATTCAAAACGATATCTGGGCAAATCTCAGAAACTTTTGACTTTAGACTTTTGAAAACGCGTAAAGAGAAAATAACTAAGCACACCTTTAAAATTAAGTTTATAGCACCATTGTTACATCAGAAAATATAATTGATGGTGTTCCTCTTTTATTAACGAATGCTTAAAAAATTCTCACTCATTTTCCGGCGACGCACTATGGGACCAAATGGTGCAAACCATCTCAAAAATCCATAACTTTTTCGTTTCTCAATATTTTTTTTTTTAAATTTTGCACACTTATACTTGTATAACCAAGAATTTAAAATATTAAAACGGTCCAGATAGAAATAAATTATTTTATTCTTTTTTTTTAATAAAATAAAATAACAAATTTGTAGATTTTTTTTCATTTATATGGGAAAAATTTGTTGGAGCAAGAACTATTGCAACAATTTGGTTGAAATTTGTTTTCTTCTTTTACCGGTGAAAACATTTGAAAGTAGTTTTTTGTAAAATCCGCCCACTACCACGCCCATGTTTTTCAGATTTTTGTTATTTTCTTATTTTTAGTGAACAGGAAGCCGAAAATTTGTTTTTGAGGTTTTTTATACTTAAGACATCGCATGTATATTTTTTCTGCCCACTTTCCCGTCTACTTTCACTCCCCTTTTTACTTGCGATATAGGTACTATAGGGCAAGTTCTGCATTTGGAAAAAAAATCGAACTCGAGATTTTGATCAAAGTTGACATTACGATGATAGCGAAGACGAATAAAGTGGGTCCGGCAATTCCGTCTGTCTGTCTGTCTGTCTGTCTGTCTGTCTGTCTGTATGTCTGTACCTCGATCTAGAGCCTAAGGCACTGGACCTATTTTCTTTAAACTCGGTAGTTATGGGTCTTCGGTGATTCCCTGAGGGGAAATTGAAATTTTTTTTTTAGCTCTAAAACTAACGGTACCCCCCATACACCCGTAATGCATAATCTTATTTATCTCGAAAACGGCTCTAACGATTTTGATAAAAAATATTAAGTGGGATATTATGGACATGGACTACGTTTTGGTAAAAAAAAATTTGGGGCAAAATGTTATTAACGGTACCTGTCATAGAACCGTTTTTTTGATTTTCGACTTTCTCATTAACGGCTTCAACGATTTTAACCAAAAATTTTCAGCAGGAGTCCCCCTAAGTTTAAAATATTATTGTATATAAAAATATTCGAAAAATTATTTGTTGGGTTTTTTTGAGAAATTTTTTTTTTGAAAAATAAATATCTTCAAAACCTATGAACGATTATTTTTTGAAATTATTTCCTCAAATCAATTTTATTAAATACTTAAAATTCGCATCCCACATTTTTTTCTTGAAAAATTTTAAAGAAATTTCTTATATAAAAAATTTATTTATTTAATAATAAAACGATTTTTTAAAGTTTGTTTGCATAAATTCATACTTTTCTAGAAATCAGACGGCAATTTCATTTAAAATTCATGTTTTATATTTATAAAATGTATCTTAAATTCCAAAGTACTTTTACATAAGAGCAAGTTCGTGCGATCCAGTCGTGCATTTTATTTTATTTTCAGCTTAAAGTTCATTAAGATCAGGCATTTTTTAAATTAAGTTTTATATGAAGAAGTGAGTTTATGAAAAGTGTTATTTATTTTTAGTAAAATCCGTGTACTGCCACGCCCCTTTTTGTTATATGAAAGTTTTTCGCCCTTAAAAAAAAAGAAAGGAATTCAAAAGTACACCTTATTACTAGGTATATTAATTAATGTCTAAAAGTTCTTAAGCCTCGTCAAACAATGCTTGTACCTACATTTGTATTATATGCAACCATAAACCACACACCCCCTCCCACCCTCAAATACTTGGCATTTATTTTTATTAACTTATGAGTTTTTTTAATATAAATATGAGTAAGGAAGTTTAAAATTGGAAAACAAAAAATATTTTATTCTAAAAATAAAATTTTGAATTTTAATAATATTCGAAATAACTGATAAAAGCTTATAAATTTTGTGGAAACATAGTCACTTATATGATGTTTATGAAAATGTGTTGCACATGTTTTAACAGTTATATTTTTTAACTTTTGACAAAAAATAACATTTTTTTTGAATTTTTGAGCTAAAAGTAATAAAATAATGGTCTAAAACTTTTTGGAATACACATTTATGTGCATCAATAAAGGTTCCACATTTTTGCCCAATTTTAATTTTTTTTCATCACTTAACAATAAAGTTATAAGAATACGAATTTTTATTCTAAAAACTTATTTTTCTTCCTCATCATACGTTTCTTCTTCTTAAACAAAAATGCATGAAAATGCAAAAGTTTTTTTTTTTTCGTCCAAATTTAGAATATTTTTAGAATACTAAACAGCCGTTAACTAAACGGAGGCAGCCAAAGCTAACAGAGAAAACTTCAATTGAAAACAAAAAAATGAAAAATATACTGCACCTTACTCAATTTTTTTATTAATTTACTGGTGAACTTAATTAAAAAATATTAACTGTTTTGTAAAGAAGACGGCTTGGGCTTTTCAGAAAGGTATAATACTTATACATTCTGTCCAGAAAAATACGAAATAATTGACTTCAAACTCTCACTTCCAATAATTCTAAAAAATAAAAATATCGAAATGTCATTTTTAACGGTAATTTTAGGTACCTAGAACAAAAGTAAGATACAAAAAATTTACTGTGTTAGGAAGAACCCTATTTCTAGTATATAATCCCATCATTAGGTTTTTCAAATTACGAAATTCACCAAAACCATTTTTGAGATTGATTTCATCATTTGGTCCCATAGTGCGACGTTGAACTATCGAAAAAGTAACACGAAACGACTTTACGTGGCCGAGTCACAAAGACTATTGATACCACAATAACTTTCGACGTAAGTTGTTTATACCTATGTTTATAAGACTGTTATTGATAAGGATCATTTTCTTTCACTTTTCTCACTGCCCTAGCTTGCATTCGTTAATATTTGAACTACAGAAAATTATGTGAGCGCGAAATTTCAAATTAATATAGAAATTTTTAATTTTTTATAACAAATGATAAAAATTTAACTTATGATTTATATTTAAGTAAAAGTTTGTTCACTTTTCTAAATATGTACATTTTATAGTGAAGCTTTTAATTAAAAATAACACGTAATTTTACTAAAAATTTGTATCAATAAATACAATGATTTTTGTTTGTAATTAACTATTTAATTTTAAAGATCCATAAAACATGTAGCGTCAGCGACAAAACGTACACTTCTTAGTATGATTTAGAAGAAGGAACAATATAGTTAAGAACGGGAAATACTTATTGCTTTTTATTAGAGTGCTAACTGAAAATGTCTTGAAAAAAAAAAGTTTCGCACTCTTTTAATTCAGAATAAGCTAATTTTAACCAGGTTGCGATTTTAGCACACACCTCTACCAAAGCTTAATTTATTCATTTTTTTTTTATAGAAAATGAATATGTAATTTAGAAATCGGTGCAAAGCATGCTGTGTAAATGATAAGAGACGTACCAGATTTTAATGATTTTTTCAGATTTGTAGTACCGAAACTTCTGACAAACACTGTCATAAATCTAAGCAAAGCACATAATTTTTTCATAAAAAATTTTGATTTTCAAAGTCTCTTATGAACCCCATTTGAGTTTAACAAACTAAAATCAGATGCTTCAATCGTAAGAACATTAAACTTTTTAAATATTTTAATAGTAACATATAAAATTTTGTATTTTTCTTATACTTTTTGCCTTTTACTCGTTCTAAAGGTAAAAAAAAAATTCTTAATGTGGAAAATAACTTTTTTTATACTGTAATACTATATTTTCGAAAAACTTATCAGAGATAGAGTAAAAAAATATAACTATGAAGTAACTTAATTTCAAAGTTACACGAAAGTCAAAAGTTTCTGAGATTTGCCCATCTACCAAGTTTAACGAAAATCGGCCGAGCTGTTTAGGCTGTACTCGAACAGACAGACAGACAGAATTGCGAGAGCCACTTTTTTAGTCTTCGCTATCATCGTAATGTCAACTTTGATCAAAATCTCGAGTTCAATTTTTTTTTCGAACGCATAACTTGCCTTATAGTACCTATAAGTCGCAAGTAAAAAAGACCGGAATCGAATGGTTGAACAGAAACTCAGATGACGCGGATAATAAATGTAAATAAAACACCCACAATCTAGATCTATTTCCATAATGTGTTAACGACTCAAGGGGAGTACCTTCCTCAAGTTTAGATGAGAATGTGACTCAAAGATTCCATTGACGAAATTAAATTCATACAGCACCCACATTCTGCATTTCACTTATTGTGAATTCGAGCAACAAAAGTGAAATTTGATGTTCTGCATTCTCCATAAAATGAAAATGACTTGTGATTTGTTCATTCCGAATGTGAAATGTTGGTGTTCTGAATTCCACCCGAAATGAAGATTGTGAATTGAGTTTTCGGAGATAAAATTCGTGTTCTACCATTCGAATACATAGCGTTTTGCGGTGAATTCAATTCACTTAGTTTTGTTTAGTGAAACTTTACATTTGCGCGACAATTGACAAGCATTAAAAAATACCTCTTCAGAACAATGGGATGGATACCATCCTGGCCATCGGATTTGTGTTCATTGAGTTCTTTGAGTACTCTTGCAACTGTACCAGTGCGATAGAAGATTTGTCCCATAAAATCGTTTACGCTCTTAAGTACAGGAAAAGACATGACACTTTCTGGCAGCATCGAATTACCAGCAAACTATGCTGCAAGCAAATTGACTTTTTCTTCTGAGCTGACATAAGCAGTGTCATTGAAGACGAACGCTGGAACCGAAGACGAAGTAGTATTTCGTAAATTTTTTACAAATAACAATTTTGCGGTAATTGGCCATGCAAAAATTTGGTTTGTCGAATATTACATGTTTTTTTAGATTGTATGAGCTTATTCAGGTTTTTCTCAGTAGGGTCGGCTTTGTAATATTGGGAACTTACTTCTTTAACCCTAATAACCTCTTTACAGCTCAATCTTACTATGGATTCTTTTTCGGTTTGATGGATTTTTCTCTATTCGCGATAAACTTCCTCATTCCGAAAAAAACTAAATTTGAAATCATTTCTGCACTGGAATCCACTTCATTATCGAGGAAACATTGTGACTAGTTTAAGTTCCTGCAGAAATTATTGAGACCGTCCCAGTTGGCTTTCTCGTATTGCCAAATGGTTCTCTTAGGAATTACATATTTAGTTCTCTAACTGGGTTTTGTTAAGTTGAGAAATTTGTATAATGGTCGGGATGTGCCTGTGATAATACACTTGTATTACTGCCAAAAAAACAGTCTAGAGTGTTGGCGAATTGACCTGCAACGTTCAACTCAGTAACAATCTTGACATAGTACCTTCCTTCGGGTATTATCTGACCAGAATAGCGCAGCCACGAAGAATTGTGTACATTGAAATCGCCCGTAGCAACGATTTCGCTGTATGGATAGTGAAAGAAAATTCTCTGGATCTGGAACTGGATATAGTCAGACAGTGCATCGAGTTTATTAGAAGTCGAGTTACTATCCAAACTTGGACTGCGATAAATAAAACACATATATGAATGATGCGCTTATGTATGATGAATTTAAACCACATGCAATTAAGGTTTGTATCTGTTACTGTCAATATTGATATCCATGTGTAGTAAGTCATCGAGTCCTTAAATAAGAGAAGATTCTCGCAGTTGTCAGGCATGGACGGAGTTCAGTATGATGTAGAGTAAGGGCCCAAGCATCGAGCCTTGGGCAACTCCAGCTATGATGATTGAAAAAAAGAAAGGAATAAATAATAATTATTAGTACTATGGGAAAGAAAGTAAATGGATTTTATAGATTAGGCGAACAATCCAGTTAAAACCAAACAAGAAGATTACCTAACATTCAAAAATCTAACCCATATATTGAGATTGATTCGTTTAAGCCAACTACTAATTATATTACAATATTAATTAGATAATTCTAACGAAAAGCATGTTTATTTTAAATAATTTAATGGAGTTGATTAATGTTAGTTTTAGCAACTATACGTACTTTTTAAACAAGCCTACAGTTTTTCTATGCGATATTTTTTTAAAAACCACATAAAAATATAATATCCCTTGGCAAAATGGTTAGTGCGTTGGACTTTCATGAAGAAGTTTTTGGGTTCGATTCTCAGTGGCTGCAAAAAAGTTCTTCAGGGGAGTACTGCCTCTTGTCATGAAAAGTGTAGCTCACTAGCCGTTTGGAATCGGCAGAAAATTATGGGTCCTTTCATTCCTGGTAACAAGCACACAGACATTGTTAAGAGTTGTAAGTCACTAGGTTCTGGTTCTCTTCGAGCTTTTGCACCACCAAATTTAATTTAATCAAACATGAAAACGCTGTCGGTTAGGATTTTTGTTTCCGCTTAGTTGTCATCATTCGCATAGTTACCCTTGTCAAAATGGTTAGGGCGTCAGACTCTCGTGCAGATGGATTTGGGTACTGTCTCTTGCCAGGAAGTAACAAATCCTCCAAGGGTATTTCTTGTCATTTAAATTTTTGAGAGTTTGTTTGAAAATCACTAGTTTACAAATTTTCGGTTTGTAGCGAGTACCTCAAAAAAAAAAAGTGTTTCTTAGACTAATTTTGAATCTCTGAACAAGAAAATGGCACTTATTTATTTTTCCAAAGAAGCGTTTTTGAGATATAAGCGAAAAACCTGTTTGTTACTCCTTTTCCATGTATAAGCCTAATTCTCAATAACGTTCGAATTAATTAACATATACTTTATGTTTTTGAACAGATATTTTGTTTGTAATTCCAAAAGTATACGACTCGTGTAAATCGGCCCAACAATCATCAAGAAAAAGCTGTTCAAAGTTTCAAAAAACACAATTTTTCGACGTTTTTGGAAAAAAAAACACTTTTAAGATCTCAGGTGGAAGATATTGTTTTTACAAAGCTAAAACGCACAAAATCAATTAAATCGAATAATAAATGTGGAAGTTATGAAACAGTACGTGAAGGCAGACCATTTCAGTTTTTTTATTTTTTTTTAATAATTTTTATTGAAAATATGAAGTATTACTTACACTTCTTCTTTTATGTGGCGTTGAATCTTCGCGGAGCTGCATCCAGCAGTAGTCACGTACTACGTACTGGCCTGCAGGGTTGCTACACAAAATACTGCCATTTTCTGTGTTTTTGGGATAGAAAAACATTTCATCCAATGAAATTGGCCACTTCGTGAACATCATGTAGTAGGAAAGAGCAACGTTGCTGAAAAAGCACTCGTTGGAAAACAAAATGTGATACTTTCACCATTGCACATAAAACTCGGCAAAAAAATTTGTAAAAGCCTTACAGTTTGACAGTTGAAGTTTAAACGCCACTTTTGGTTTAAACTTTAGTTCAACAAAAAATTTGGTTTCATAGTCCTTGAAAAGAGTTCATTCTGTAGTTTGAGTTAAACGACACTATTCTGCCGTTTAAACCTCAGGTTGACAACCCCTTCAAACATTTGAAAATAGAATTTATTTTCATTTTGAAATTTGTTTTCCTGTCACAGGTCACAAGTCACAACTGAAACAAAGCAAACTTCCTTTGATTGTTTTTTCTTTGATTCAGAGAAAACAATTTACTTAAACCACGTTCAATGAACTGAAGTTCAGATAAGACTGTGAAACCGGACGAGTTGAACTTCAAATTTAAACTCCAATTCAGGTTCAGTAGAACTTAAGTTTAAACTCTCACTGTGAACTGAGGGTTTGCAAAAGGTCCCGAAAGCAAAGGATTGACATACATATATATGAAAACAAAGTTTCATAAGCTGTCAACCGAAAAAATTAAATGGGGTATATTCGTTGATCCACAGATAAAAAAAATTGTTTAGTGACAGCGGATTTTTGAATTGTCTAAAAAAAAAGAGGTTGGGTGCGACCCACACTGATAACTTCCCATTTGTGGTCTTGAAAACTTTATATTTAGTTTTTTTTTTTCAAATAACCAAATTTTCAGCGAAACAAACTTTAGCTGTAAAATCCAAACAAACATTATTTTAAGATTGAAAAGCATTTTAATTATTTAAAGAGATTTGAAATTGAGATTGTTGATGTATAAGTTGTTTCCACGTGACCCAGGAGGTAAACTTCCACGCGTTTTTTTTTTAACGAGGTATATCTTGTATATCTTGTAGATACGAGTATATATGTCAAATATAAACCATTTGTTAGAAATTGTATTATGTATAAAATTAAATAATGGCAAAGGTCAATATCATTGCTCGTTCTCAAGATATTATAGTCGAAAAACAAATATTACCACTTGTTAGTAGATTTTTTTTTATATTTGTGTTAAAACTGTCAATTCGATACTTGTCAAAATTTAACCATATGTTAATAATTGTATTATGTCGATACCTTCCCGTAAGAATGTACTAAGCGACACTTTTTTCGAAAATGACTTTTTGATGAGGAAATATACAATATGTTAAGGGCCACGGTTTCGCCAACCTATTATGCATGAAAAGGAAACTAGAGTACAAATAAAAAAATATCAACTGCCATGTTTTTTCATTAATATAATGTTGCCCCCTGAAATTTGTATTATCCGCCAAAAAAATTATGCTAAGCGACATTAATGAAGATCTAATTGTCGTGAGCAACAAAAAATTTTGTTAGATGTCACTTAGTTTAACCAAAATTGTCTCTTAGCACACTATGATTTCTTCGTTTTTTTCGTTTTCCGAACAATTTTAGAAATGTCGCTTAGTATACATTCTTACGGGAAGGTATCGTTTTTTTCGTTTTCCGAACAATTTTAGAAATGTCGCTTAGTATACATTCTTACGGGAAGGTATCGATGTATAAAACAACTTACTTTAGAAGGCACTATTTATTTATTTATTTATTTATTTACCATCTTTCAAGTTAACAAACTTTATAAAGATTACAAAAGAGCTTAAATTAAGTATTGACAATCTTACACATTTAATAAATAAATAATATAGTAATAATTACAATAAATTTAATATATTTTTCTTAATTTCATTTCTATTAATATTAAAATCAATGGCAAAATCAACTTCATTAAAATTTAAACAGGCATTGGTAATTGGATTGTGCTTAGCGTAACTTGTACTATGGAATGGAACATGAAAAAAATCACCATTTCTTGGTCGTAAACAGCGGCTAGGAACGTATATACTGAACATAGATAACAAAACCGGGCAATTTATGTTAGAATTAATTACATCGTAAGCAAAAAGAATCGAATTTAACTTTCTTCTTGACACGAGAGGTTTAAGGTCAATAAGAATGCTTCTGATTTCATAACATGGAACGTTTAAATTTCCATAAATCTTTCGTAACGCAAACCTAGTGAATTTTTTTTGAACTTTTTCAATCCGTCCTATATTTGACTGTGTGTAAGGATTCCATATAACGCTGCAGTATTCCAACAACGGTCTAACAATACTGATGTAAAGTGTTTTAAATGTATACGGATCTTCAAAACCTTTAGAGTTTCGAATAACAAATCCTAACATAGCATTGGCTCTTGAAATTATATAGTCTATATGGAGAGAAAAATTAATTTTAGAGTCAAATACCACTCCAAGATCTTTCTGATTTTCACATCTCTGTAGAGAATCATTACCAAGCTTGTATTCGAAATGCAAGGGATTTCGAATTTTTGTAAATGTTACAACACTACATTTGTTAACATTGAAATTAAGTCCGTTTAAATTGCTCCATTGATGAATTTGATCTAAATCCGCTTGAACTTTACCTGCATCAGATAAAGATTCGATGCAGCTAAAAATTTTAAAATCATCAGCATACAAAAGACATTTTGAAAATGAAAGTAGATTTGGCAAATCATTTATAAAAATAATGAATAGTAATGGGCCAAGATGGCTGCCTTGAGGAACACCTGAATGATTTAATATTTCATTTGACAAAACGTTTCCAATTTTGACAATTTGTTTTCTACCAACTAAGTAACTCCTTATCCAACTCAGAAGAGAGGAGTGAAAACCAAACCTTTCAAGTTTTCTTATTAAAACATTATGTTGAACACGATCAAAAGCTTTGGATAAATCAGTATAGATAGTGTCAATTTGTAGGTGCTTTTCCATGTTATTTAGACAATAGTTAGTAAAAATACTCAAATTCGTCGCTGTCGACCTACCACTCATAAATCCATGTTGAAAATCTGATATATGGTTTTGAACTAAATTATACAATTTATTTTTAACTATTGCTTCAAAGACTTTAGGGATCAGCTGAAGCTTAGCAATGGGTCTATAGTTTTCTACTAAGCCCTTTGATCCAGATTTATGTAATGGAGTGATGAACGAATATTTCCACTCATCTAAAAATACACCTTGGTCTAAGGACATGTTAAAGATAAAGCAGAGCGGCGCTACAAGGTTAAATCTGCAATTTTTTAAAAGAGCTGATGGTATATTATCCGGCGCAACCGAAAAATTATTTTCAAGAGAGGATAAATAAGTTAGTAAGTCACATTCTGATAAATATAAATTACCAACATCGATGGAAGATTTATAGTCAACGAAATTATCACACTTTAAATTCAAATCGATAAAATTGGATTGGAAAAACGATGCAAAACTATTGCAGATAACATTAATGTTATCGGAGGAGATGCCATTGTAAGCGATGCTGGATGGAATCCCAAGCGATTTTCTTTTCGCATTCAAAAAAGACCAAAAACATTTTGGATTTGCTTTAATATTAGATTCTAGAGAACACATGTATTGCTTATAAGTAAATTTCCTCAGAAATTCATATTCTTTTCTTATTTGCTTAAAATGATTATGAAAAGAGACACAAACCTTGCTCTTTTTTTGGAATTTAATCATTACATTTCTTAGCCTAGATAGGCTCTTATTGAACCAAGGAGGCTTTTTCGAATTTTTAAATAGTTTCTTAGGTACGCAATCCGAAATCATAGATTCCAAGATGTTCTGTAACATAGTAAAAGCTATCTGCACATTTGAACAATTAAAGATAGGTTGCCAATCAATACATTCTAAATAACTATTCATTGCACAATAATCAGCATTTTTGAAATCATATTTTGGTACATTATTACAAAGCGACTTAAATTCATTTAAAACAGATAAGTTAAATTTAATTTCAAGCGATTTGTGATGTATACTATTTTCTAGTAGTTTAAAACTTGCTATCGGTGTTCATTCCCAAGAAATTCGACTTGAAATACAATTTTAACTAGTTTTCACTAGATTTTTAATAGTTTTTTTTATTTAAAAAAAAAACTATTAATTCAATATTTGTCAACATTTTACCAACTGTACAAAATTATACTATGTATAAAATAAACTAAATTAGAAGTCAATATCACTACTAGTTCTCGAGAAATTTGAGTCGAAAAACAATTTTTACCAATTTTCAATAGAATTTTATATAGTTTTTTATTTTTGTAAAAAAAACTCTAAACTGATTTTTTTTGAAATTTTCACCAGTTGTCAAACACATTATTTTTCGTAAAATAAAATTATTTTGAGTTTCAAATTGTTTTCCGTTCTTAGAATATCTGGGTTATGAAATTTTTTTTTTTCATTTTTTTATATAAAAAAATAACGGTATGTTCATTTTTTTCCAAATTCATACCAAATCTGTATGACCTTATAATGAGTACATTAAATTTTATTTGAAATCAATAGCATTATTTTTTCGTGAGATATTTGAAACTAACCAAAATTTTTACTTTTTTTAAACCGTTATAGTGAAAAAACTACTCACTGAATTTTAATAAACGCCCTCTCAGCCTTTTTGAAGTTATTATCTATTAAACAAAATTTATTTCAAGTCGATACCTTTACTCTGTCGCCGTGGTTTTTATGCGGCGATCCGAAAAGCAATACTTTTTATAGAGGACAAAACGCGCTTTTAAGTTTTATTATATTTTTTAATAAATTCAATTTCAAACTTATTTACTAAACTACAATTTCGAGGGGAGCGATTTACTTAGCACCAGCACAAACGTTTTTGATTTCCAACACGAGACTAGACTGGGTTACAAAAAAATTCATCATTATATACTGACTTGAAGTTGGTTTCATTCTTGGTCGCGTTCGGAAAAGTTGTTGCGTTCGGAAAAGTTGTTGCGTTCGGAAAAGTTGTTGCGTTCGGAAACGGAGTACGTTCACACGAGCAATTTTATATTGCGCTTAGCGGACATGATTTTATTTCGAATCTTAAAATTATAAATTTATTTTATTTTGTAAAATGCCTATCCGCTACATCACCCTCCTTCAGTCGAGTCCCCCTTTCTCAAATAGCTTCATATCCAAGATGTTACTATCGTTGCTCTGTTGGAATGTTAGATACAGTGCGCTGGCTTGAGACGATCGATGGAAATCGATACACTTTTATCTTTTATTTGAATTACGAAGTGTTTTCTTAGGCGTCGAATAACATTGTATGGCCCTTCGTATGAAGGCATGAGGCCTGTTTTAACTTTGTCAATTCTGACGAAAACCTGTTTGCAAACGTTTAATTGTTTTGGTATGAAAATGTCTTGATTTGATTGTCTAGTTTCTGTCGGTATGAGGTTTTTCATTGTATTGCGGAGTTTTTCAATTAAGTCGTCTGGAGAGCATTGCTTACTTTCGTGACTAACGAAAATTTCTCCAGGTAGTCTCAAATTTTGCCCATAGACCATTTCTGCTGCCGAAGAATTTAAATCTTCTTTGACTGCACAGCGAATTCCTAAAAGGATAATTGGAAGTTCTGAGCTCCAGTTGATGGTGTTGCATCTAGCTTTTAATGAACATTTGAGTTGTCTATGAAAGCGTTCAACCATGCCATTAGCTTGCGGATGATATGGCGTTGTGTGGATCTTGTGTATGCCTAACAGTCTAGAAAGTTCACTAAAAAGCTTTGATTCGAATTGACTTCCCTGGTCCGTAGTGATTTTTAAAGGAGTACCAAAACGGGAGATGAAGTTTTCGACAAAAGCTTTTGCGACAGAGATGGCTGATATATCGACTAAAGGATAGGCTTCCGGCCAACGTGTGAACCTATCTAAAGCCGTGAGGATGTAAGAAAAACCATTGGATGAAGGAAGAGGTCCTACCAAGTCTAGGTGTATGTGATCGAAGCGGCCAGTTGGAACCTCGAATCTACCGTGTTCTGACTTGGTGTGCCTCTGGATCTTAGATTTTTGACATCCTATGCAAGATCGTGTCCAATCGTTAATATTTTTGTTCAAATCTGGCCAGAAGTATCGCTCTGAAATCAGTTTGCGAGTGGCGCGTATGCTTGGATGGGAGATCCCATGAAGAGTAGTGAAAACTTTAAATCGGAGTGCGGAAGGAATGAATGGTCGATTTTTGTTCGTTGATGTTTCGCAATGAATGTTGATATTAGGAAATTTGAATTCTTTCAAAGTGAAACTAGAAGCTTTCTTCAAGTTGTGATTTTGTAGAAGTTCTTTTAGCTCTTTGTCAGAAGATTGAAGTTTGGCGATTGTTTCTAGGTCGAGTTCGTGACTCTTGGTGGTGGAGATTTCGTCGATGCGAGAAAGGGCGTCGGCAACAACATTGTCTATACCTTTAATGTGCTGGATGTCCGAAGTAAATTGAGAAATGAAGTCTAGATGACGTGTTTGACGAGGACTTCTGTCTGTTTTACTCGTCAATGCAAACGAAAGTGGCTTGTGGTCTGTGAAGACCGTGAATTCTCGACCTTCGACGAAAAATCTAAAGTGCTTGATCGATAAATATACCGCTAGCAGTTCTCGATCGAAAGCAGAATATTTGACTTCTGAGTCTTTGAGTTTCTTAGAGAAGAATGCTAAGGGTTGCCAAGATTGTGAAATTTTTTGCTGTAGGACTGCCCCCACGGCTATATCCGATGCATCTGTCGCGATGCTAAAAGTACCGTTGTGTATGGGGTGAGCCAGAAGAGTCACATTTGAAAGAGCTTCTTTTGCCTTATGAAAAACGTTATTTAGATTTTCAGGCCAGGAAAATGGTTTTTTACATTTCTTTTGTTTTGTTAACAAAGCTAAATGCGTGTGAAGTGGTGCGATTATTTGTGCTAGTCGAGGAATGAAACGATGATAATAGTTTATCATTCCTATAAAACGTTGAATTTGTTTGATTGAAGTTGGTGTTGGGAAATTTAATATCGCTTTAACGCGATCTTTTGAAGGGGAAATGCCTTCAGCGTTTATCGTGTGGCTTAAAAACTCCAAGGTGGGAACTCCAAAGACGCATTTTGAAATATTAATATTTATACCGTATTCTTCTAGTCTTTTGAAAAGAAGCCCTAGATGTTCTTTGTGTTGCTCTTCGCTTTTACTGGCGATGAGGAGATCGTCAATGTATGCGAAAACGAAATCAAGTCCGAAACAAACCTCGTTCATAAAACGCTGAAACGTTTGTGCTGCGTTACGGAGACCAAATGGCATTCGGAGCCATTCAAAAAGACCGAAAGGTGTCGTTAACGCAGTTTTATGAACGTCTTCAGGTGCAACTGGGATTAAGTGGTATGCTCTCACGATGTCTAATTTTGAAAAAACTTTGCAGCCATGAACATTCATGGAAAAATCTTGTATGTGGTGGATTGGATGACAGTCTGGTATCGTGGCCGCGTTCAATCTGCGGTAATCACCACACGGTCTCCAATCTTGGTTGTTTCGCTTTTTAACCATGTGTAGAGGTGAGCATGTGCTCGAAGACGACGGCTGACAAATACCCAGTTGCATCATATATTCAAATTCAGTTTTTGCTGCATTATGCCTAGAGGCGTCGAGTCGTCTCGGCTTTGAAACAGGAAGCTGACCTTTTGTTATAATGTGATGAACTATTGTGTGTTTTATTGGTGCAAAATAATTGGGCTCTTCAGTTAAACTTGGAAACTTTTTTAAAATGTCATTGTATGCGCATGTTATTTGAAAATGCTTGGGGGTTGGATCGTCAGTTCTTATTGATGTTGCGTGAGCGTGCATATTAGTGAGAGGGTCAATTAACCTTTTGTTTTTAGTGTCTACTAGCAGATTAAATTTGGCTAGAAAATCAGCTCCTAAAATTGGTCTATTCACTGAGGCTAATATGAAAGAATGAATGAAATTTCGCCTTAGACCAATGTCGAGGTTCAATAATTTTGAACCAAATGTTGGAATTGAAGTTCCGTTGGCAGCTGATAATAAACACAAAGGATCTTGGAATTTTGATTTATTTTTATTGATATAAGGAAGAACTGATAAATCCGCCCCCGTATCGACCAGAAAAGTGAAATTAGAATTTTTGTCTCTTATAAATAAGCGGCGACTTAAGGGACGCTGCATGTTTGCCGCTGCAACAGCAGGTTTATCTAGTTTGGGTTATTTGTGCGATTTTGAAATTTGCTTTTATCAAAATTGCAAGGTTGATCGCATTTCTTGGCATTTTTTCGAAAACGCCTGTGATACCAACAGATATTAGTACCTGAGTTCGGAGTTGTGCGACTGTGTGACCGTCCACTTCTACTTCTGTTATTCTGAAAAGATCTATTTTTGCTACGTCCGCGAGTGTCGAAAGAAAAAGCTTCGATCATCGACTCGATCCTAGCAAGCCGTTGTTCGAGTTCATCGTTGCTATTGGCAGTAGTTGCAGAATTAGCATTTTGCTGAATGTTGGAAACACTGCAAAAGTTTGTACTTTGAGATGCCTCGTAAATTCTATCTGCGAGTGTGGCCAATTCTTCTAAAGATTTTTGACCGACCGATAATAACGCGATGTTAATTGGTTGTGGCAATCGACGCATCCACAAATTTTTAATGATATCGTCATTAAAAGAAGTATTCGCAAGCATTCTCATGGACCGTAAAACTTCCGATGGTTTTCGGTCGCCAATGTCTGCTTTGTCGATCAGTGTTTCCAAACGTTTTATTTCGGAAACTGAATGGCGTTCAATTAGTGCTGTTTTTAAAGTAAAATATTTGTCGGTGGCTGGTGGATTAGAGAGAATATCGATTACCGAATCGCAAGTGTCTGGTTGTAGAGAACCTACTGTGAGATAGTATCTTGTATCCGAACTTGTTATTCTATGCACTGTGAATTGTGCTTCCGCTTGAATAAACCATGTGAGTGGATTGGAATTCCAAAATGTTGGAAGACGGACTCTAATTGAATCTAAATTCCCTTCAGAGAGACTCGACTGTGGGTGCGTACCGATATTTGTATTCTGTGTACTTGTTCCATTTTGAACAACTCCCGATTGAGTCTGATTATTCCCTTCATTCATCTCAGTTTTGGTTTCAGTCATTAAGTGATTGAAATTGAAATGAATGTGAAAATTTAAATCAATATTTTCGAAATTAGATCATGCAAGTAATTTTACACGGAAGAGAAAAGCAGCGCGAGATAAATCCGTTCGTGTGAACGTTTACGCGTTGAAAAGAAATTTTTGTTTTGAAGAAACCTTGATTTTTATTGATTGATCTTATATTTTACTATAAAATTATTTTTTTAATACAAAACACTATAAAAATGTCCAACTTCTAATCATATATATGCGAAGGTTCTGTCAATATACTTATATTTCGAATATACTATGATTGTGCTGATACTATTACATAAAGATTCGCTCACCTGTATAATTTTTTTTATCAATAAAATATAAATTATAATTTTCTGTTTTGTGTTGTTTCACTATCAGGATACCGGCATGTGTTGCGTCAAATTTGTACTGGTTTTCAGGATGTTGCTGCTTGCTGAAAATTAATACTGGTCTTCTGGGTGGGCGCTGTTGATTTTTCTGGAATTTGCGCTGTTGGCGTTGATGCAGCTTGTAGTGTGTTTGATTGTGAGATTTTGTGGCGGTACGTTGTGGAAAAACGTTTCTTGTTTCCTTTGGAGCACCCTTTTATAGGTATAGGTGTTAGGTGCAACCACGATTCGTGGTGATATGTTGCAATGTTGAGTGGTGGCAACGACGTTCGATGGCGGTGGTATGACTTCAACGGTGGTAGCAACAAAAGCGGTGTACGCATCCAAAAACGAGAGCAGCAGGAAACTGCAGTGGTAACTGCAGCAGCGACAACGGGAGCAGCAATAACCGACGCAACAACAACAGTCAGTAGCAGGAATGTGTGTTGGTCATGGCAACAGTAGAGCACTTAGCAATGGCAAGCAATGGCAGTGGCAATAGTAGAGCAAGTTGCCTGTCTGTGGCGATTCCAGCGGTGCAATTTGCAGCAAAGCGTCTAGCCAAAAAGTTTTTTTTTTTTTATATAAGGCGTCGTTGCAAGTTGATGTGCTGGTGACTTGTGGCGTGTTAAATCCGTTATTTAAGTGTTAACTGTACTTTTAATGGCGTGATGCAGTCGATTATAAGTGGCGTGTTAAATCCGTTGTAAAAAGTTCTAACTGCACTTTTAATAGCGTGATGCCGTCAATTATAACGGCCCTTAATCGTATGCAGTAAAATGGTGGCGTCGCTTTTCGATGAAAAATTTTTCTCGGGGTCACCAATGTCGCCGTGGTTTTTATGCGGCGATCCGAAAAGCAATACTTTTTATAGAGGACAAAACGCGCTTTTAAGTTTTATTATATTTTTTAATAAATTCAATTTCAAACTTATTTACTAAACTACAATTTCGAGGGGAGCGATTTACTTAGCACCAGCACAAACGTTTTTGATTTCCAACACGAGACTAGACTGGGTTACAAAAAAATTCATCATTATATACTGACTTGAAGTTGGTTTCATTCTTGGTCGCGTTCGGAAAAGTTGTTGCATTCGGAAAAGTTGTTGCGTTCGGAAAAGTTGTTGCGTTCGGAAACGGAGTACGTTCACACGAGCAATTTTATATTGCGCTTAGCGGACATGATTTTATTTCGAATCTTAAAATTATAAATTTATTTTATTTTGTAAAATGCCTATCCGCTACAACTCGTTCTTGAGATATCGACGACGAAAAATGGTACCAGAACGTACGAACGTACGAACGTACGAACGTACGAACGTACGTACACACACACACACAGACATCTCTCTAAAAATGATTGATATAGCCTCTAGGGACCTTGAAACGTCGAGAAATGTCAAAAATTCCAATTTGACAAATCGGACCGATTACAATAACTCCCTATGGGAAGTTAAAAATACGAGAAAAGAGCATGGAATGCTTTTCAAGACCTAGTTCATGGTTTTTTGGGAAACCACAGAAGTCCAAACTATCGTCAATTGATCGAAAAAATGATGCTATTCATTCCATGCTATTGCGGTGAGTATTTAGCAGATAAGTGTTTCAAAAACAAAGATTCCACCAGGACCTTGCAATCATGGAAAAGAGGTATGAGGACTTTTGCGACCAAGAGATGATGAGTGACTACTGCTGGATGCAGCTCCGCGAAGATTCAACGCCACATAAAAGAAGAAGTGTAAGCAGGGCCGTAGCTAGAGTTGAATTCAAGGTAGGGTGATAACATACGGTGATAACATGTAGGACGGAAGTAAAAATTTTACTTGATATGAAATATGATCTGATCTGGTAAAGGTAGTACTCAATAGTAGGGAGGGGGTGATAAATAAGTGCTAAACATTCATTTATATAATGGTTTATAAAATTATTTCTCTTAACATATACATATATAGGTATAGATAGTAAATATATCTATACCTATATAGACAACAATACAAAGTTCTTTTATTAAAATAACTGAATTTTTTGATGCGCCGTATATTCAAAATACGAAGGACTGGACTACATCCAGATCAACTGACTTGGTTCTTTTCTTTTCAAAGGCCCGAAATACCATGCCTGCCTTTCTTTCGTAACTCATTGATAGCCTCTGAGGCTCATTGATTGCAGTCAAAGTTGAAAACGTAGATTCACACACCTATGGTCGCCGCAGATGTAAAAAGTTCATATGTATAGATAGATAGATACATTGCTTTATTTCTCTGATAAATATTCAATAACACTTTATTTCATATAAAACAATATAAACAAAGAGAAATATAGTAGAACCATTTATAATTTTTTGAAAATTGTATCTTTGAACGCCATTCGCTGGTACAAAACATTAATTGTTTTTTCCTTTTTATTCTTGAGGTGACTTAAAAAACCTTATATAATAAGTATTTATAACAGGTCTTCTTATATTGAAATAAAGGTTTAAATCAATCTCCATATATATATTTTGTATTCTTTATCAAACAATATTACTTAGAATAATATAATAACAAGTTTTAAAAAGTATACTTAGAGCTAGGTAAAAAGTATATTATATTGTAAGGTATGTATATAAAGCTTAGAGTAGGTATTGTTGAGAAGTTATGAAGGACAATATGCCTTACATATTTATGTTTTTTCAGCACATCGGTCTAAGGATTTTTGTTATGACAAATTTAAAAGTATGTATTTATTGTGATATAAAGAGGAGTAATCAAAAAGACTTGATTTTCTTGCAGTAACTTATGGCCAGTTGCACCAAACTGCAATTAAATGGGTTTTCGCTAAAAGTTTTAAAGTTTGTTGACCTGATAAATTTATTTGTTTTGGTTTGCTTATTGGCCTTTTAGAATTCAAAGTGCTTGGTGAAACTGTACATTTTACAAATAGTTTCGTTTTCTCACACTTAGTCTTAAGCTTTTCAACGGTACCATTTTGTCTACATCCAACTCATCTATACTCGCTACTGAATTTAGTAGATCGTCGTAGTCCAAAAATCTCCTTTGTAATTTAGCAATTAGTGTGTCCAACGTTTCGAAATACTCAGACTTAAATGGATGAGCGTTCAGATGTTCTATAATTTGCCTTGCAGAGGAACAGGAAGGACCATATATACCAAGTAGTCATCCATCCGATTTGATTTTTTGATTTGCCTCTTTTGGATATGAGCCGTATTTTCGGCATCGCCGCTTATCATAGACTTTGCTTCTTCCAAAATTTGATGATAAATTTCTGATCTAAGTTTGCTTATTTTATTTTGGGTGAGTTTAATGATTGTTATGGCGTTTTTCAATCCTGCGCTTCGGGATTGTAAAGCTGCGTCTGAAGGCTGGAGCATGGATAATATTTTTTTGGCTACAATCTAGGCCATTCGGAATTCTAAATTGAGCATCACTTTTTTAATGTCCATACTCTTGGCGACGTCATCACCCTTAAATCTGTCATTTCTTACTTTATCCAAAGTCGTCAAAATCAATGAATAATTATCGTGTACAACTTTTGTTACGGCTAAGTGTTGTGACCAACTCTGTTCTAGGAGAAATCCTTTCTTCACCATACAATTCAGCTATTTTTCTATGCTGAAAAAATTCATGTAACATGATGCATTGCTCAAAAACTAAACGAATGAAACTAAGGACTACCAAATGCAAGCGATAGATAAAGCAGTGGACGTAAGGGATTTTTCGGCCCAATTTATTTTCTATTCTGGCTATGTTATTTAACGTTAATTCAGTAAAATTGGCTATGGATATGTTGCAATTTGTTTATATGAGTAAGAGACTCTTTCAAATTTGGATCTTTCAATACAAATTCTGAAATAATCCTTTTTCTAATTTGTTGACAAATTGTATAACCCTAACGTAGTACCTCTGTCTCTCTAAAGCTTTTTGATGTATCAACGTTTCAACACTGCGAGTTTTAGAGGCTTTATTTAATTTATCCTGCCACATCGCCATAGCTTTTTAATAGGAAATGGATTTTTCGTGTTTTGGAAAACCAGTTTTTGAATCAATCACCCGTAAGAGCCACTTCAAATCAATGGAGCTCATCAGAATTTCATTATAAATAAAATAATTTAATTGAAAAAACAACAAATGACTTTTTCAATTCAAATTTATTGATTTTGACAATTACCTACGGGCGACAATATACGTTGTTTTTTAAAGCTTCTCGTACGCAACGTATACGACTTGAAGAATAACGATTTTGATACGAGACGAGTTCGAGTTCGACTACGAGTACGAGACAAAATACGACTTGTGGAATATGGGTGAGTGGCATTATAAGTTGATTCTGAAGGTAGGGCATTGGAGATTTTAAGGTAGGGCATTGTCCCCTAATGCCCTCCCCTAGCTACGGCCATGAGTGTAAGTAATACTTCATATTTTCAATAAAAATTATTAAAAAAAAAAAGAAAAAAACTGAAATGGTCTGCCTTCACGTACTGTTTCATAACTTCCACATTTATTATTCGATTTAATTGATTTTGTGCGTTTTAGCTTTGTAAAAACAATATCTTCCACCTGAGATCTTAAAAGTGTTTTTTTTTTCCAAAAACGGCGAAAAATTGTGTTTTTTTGAAACTTTGAACAGCTTTTTCTTGATGATTGTTGTTCAAAAAAATATGTTAGTAAAGGTATGTTAATTAGTTCGGCCGTTATTGAGAATTAGGCTTATATATTAAAAAGGAGCAAAAAACAGGTTTTTTGCTCATATCTCGAAAACGCTTCTTTGGAAAAATAAATGAGTGCCATTTTCTTATTCAGAGAGTCAAAATTAGTCTAGAAAATACTTTTTCTTGGAGGTACCTACTTTTTTATGTAAACTTGTGAAATATACCTTACTAATTTTCACCCTTTTTTTAAGTTCATTTAAGTTATAAAAATGTAGCCGTTTGAAATTATCCTTAAAAGCTTATTAATTCGACAAAAATTAAATACATAATTAATTTTTCTGTATTCCTTTTGTCCTTTTTGATATTTTAATATCTCATTATTAACTCATCTTCAAGGCGTATACTATCCACCATTACTTAGCCATGCCTTACACATTCTTTGATTCTGCCGAAAAATTTCTCAATGATTTCCATCCACAGAAAAAGCTCTAACCAATTGTAAGCTTTCCATCCACAAAAGGAGCAAAGATTAAGTCAAATAAATACATTCCACTCGTGCAAAATCGTAAACTTCAAAACAATCCAATATATACATTTGGGCAAAGTTAGACATTGAATTGTGCCGCTATATTATAGAGGCAAGCCTTGATTGTTTCTGTGTTGTCTTCATTATGACAGTTTTCAACTGAACCTTAAACCGAACGGTACTTCAGTGGTGAAAAGTCCATTATTGACCAATTGATGACATTCGATACGTAATTTTACCGCGTAGATGCTTTTTTGTATCCTTTTATGACGTTCTTGATTTCTCTACTTATTCCTCAAAAGTCAATGTAAGAGTTGTTTATTTTCAAGTCATTTAATGATATTTAAATGATTTCAATTTTTTGTTGTTTTTCAAATTTTGTGTAAATAACGTTTTTGAACGCCATGGTCAGTAAATTAATTTTGTGAGTTTAAATTAAACTGTCAGAATTAAATATGTGTGTACATATAAATGTGTTTACAAATAAATGAAATATTGAAATCACTGAAGATTTGAAAATCCCTGTTATTGAGTGTATACCTACCTTGAGATCTTGTTTTCGTGTTGGAATTATTTCATTTGCGTTCGAGTGCGATTTTCGAGGTTTTAAAACTTTTAATTTATTTTCTTTGTGCGATATATCCTGACCTATTGCAGTGTTAAAGCAATTAATTAATCTTTGAGATATACGTTCATATGTATCTACAGTTCATTCGTGAATAAACAAAAAGATATATTTTTTGTTTTCCCGGAAAAAAAATTGCTTTGCCAGTTGCATCAGCAGCAACACCAGTGGAGAGATAAGATTATTTCGCGGTCGTATATTAATTCATGGATAAATAAATTGCTTTCACCATCATCATCAAATACAAATTTCTGAACCAAAAAAAAAAAAAATAAATAAATAAACACAACAAAATGAGGTTTGTATAATAATAAGATAAAAAACACAACATTTTGCAAAATCGGCAACAATACGAGTACAGATACTTCTTCTATCTTAACCAAATAAGGATTTACTCTGCATTCTTGGATTGGAATTTCACACAGTACACACTACACAGGGTTTAAATTGTTTTCGCAATAAAAACAATAGTATTCGAGGGAACTAAAATATTATTTGTGCCTCATTAAATAAACCCTCCCCGGGGTGAAGTTTGTTTGTCATCTTTTAACCTTTTTTTGGTTAAGATAATATTTTTTTTTAAATTGTTTGAAGTTCATTTCCGGTAACCATCAGGGTCTTATATACACATCTATTCTATGTATTTGTATGTACACACATGTACTTTTAAGGTTTGTATAATATTTAGTTTTTAAAGCGCACATTTATATTGAATAAATTCAAGTCTTTAAAAGAAAGGTTCTTTAGCTATTTATAGTTCTTCTATGTAAGGATTCTCTTGTGGGTTGTGTGTTTTTTTTATTTTAAATACTTTCCCACATCATAAGTTTTTAGCCAAATGATGGTGCTGTTTGTGTTTTTAATAAGCTCCATGGAGCATTTTGTTAATGCAAAGTCCAATTAAATGGATAAACACCATCGGGTTTGAAAAAGCACATTTGCGAAATTCCATTCCACTTTCTTGAAATTATAAACAAGATTGTTGAATAATCAAACACGAGATAAATGTGTTTTTTTTTTTTTAATAGTGTTGTATCTTTTTGTAGAAGTTCCGTATCAACTTAGATATGGTTAGGTTAAAGCTTACATAAGGATTTCTCTATGGAGCACTTTATAGCATTGGATTCAAATTGATGCAGGTTTTATTTGCACATTGACAGGTGAGCTTATCAATCAAAAAGTTTTCCTTTTTTTTCTGTGTTTGTGTTTTTTTTTGGGCCCTTTATTAATAAGAAAGGATCATGCTATGAATAAGACGCTTTATCTTATTACTAAAAGAAATCGATAACTATAATAAAAGAACAGTTTTATTAGCAACAAGCAAAAAGTATTTTCTTGGAATACTTAATTCTTTTCTTCGCTTTTTATGTATTTTTTTATTAGTTTTGGAAGTAAAATAGTTTAACATGAAGAAAGAAACATATAGAAAATGAATGTTTATCTGACGGATGACCCTTAATCACTATTGATACTTTTTTTTAGTACTTGGTAAGATATGAACTTTGCTGCTTAACAAGTTAAGTTTATACCCTTAAATTTCATTCAGACTAGAATGATAAATAAAGGGTGGTTAAACTTTAAGGGCCGATGTTGATTTTGAATAAAACACAAATTATTTAGGAAATTATTGTCATTTCTTTTTATTATGATAATATGGTATGGCTCAATTATTTATGGAACAAAATATCGGCCAAATGGCCGCCGCAACTTTGGCGGCACACCTCCATCCAATGGTCCAAATTTTCGATGACGCTGAGGCATAATTGAGGTTCTATGCCGAATTATCTCATCCTTTAGCTTTTGAATTATTGCTGTCTTATCGACGTACACCTTTTCTTTCAAATAACCCCAAAAAAAGAAGTCCAACGGTGTCAAATCACATGATCTTGGCGACCAATTGACATCGCCACTACGTGAGATAACACGTTCGCTATATGGCAAGTGGCACATTCCTCTTGAAACCACATATCGTCCACATCCATATCTTCCAATTCGGGCCATAAAAAGTTCCTTATCATCTCACGTAGCGAACTGTAACTGTAACACAGTAACTGCCTGACCGGCCTCATTTTGGAAAAAATACGGCCCGATGATGCCGCCAGCCCATAAACCGCACCAAACAGTCTCTCTTTGTGGGTGCATTTGTTTTTCGGACAATCACTCTTGGATTATCATTCTGCGTATTGAGGAATCCACTGAGGTGAAAATGTGCCTCATCACTGAAGATGATTTTCTTCGTAAATTGATCATCCACTGTTGCCATTTCTCGCCACCATTCTGACCATTAACGACGCTTGAAATGGTCAAGAGGATTTAGTTCTTGAGTCAATTGCACCTTCATCATCATCGGCTCGACAACCGGGTTCCGGTCCTGGCCTCTTTCAACAAGTCTCTCCACCTATCCCGGTCTCTAGCCGACGCCATCGAGTTGCGCACCCCAAGGCTTCGGGCGTCCTGGTCTACGCCATCTCTCCAGCGCAAGCATGGTCTACTACGCTGTCGTCTACCATAGAATGTACAACGCAGAACTTTCCGAGCAGGTTTCTCTTCTCTCATGGGAGCTAGGTGCCCTGCTCACCGGAGTCTACCGAGCTTAATTTTTGTCACGATATCTGCTTCAAGGTAGATTGCGTACAATTCATGATTGTACCGTCCCAGGAATCGTCCTTCCTCACATATGGGGCCAACAATTCTCCTTAAGACTTTTCTCTCGAACGTAGCTAAGAGGTCGGAGTGCCTTTTGCTAAGCACCCAAGTCTCGGATCCATATGTGAGCACTGGCGGGACCATGGTCCTGTACAGCAGAAGTTTTGAAGTCATGGTGAGATTTCTGGATTTGAAGAGCTTTGACAGACTTTAGTAGGCTCCGTTGGATTTGAGAAGCCGGCCGCGTATTTCTTCTTCTACAGACGAGTATATTGTTATCGGCTGCTACTATTGACCCAAGGTATTTAAAGGATTGACCACTTCAAATTCGTGCTCCGCTCCCTTGATTGTTTGACCAACTGTTCCTCACGCATTCGACGCCACCATGTACTTTGTTTTATCTTCACTAATGTGCAGACCCAGATTTTGTGCCGCCTCCTCGATCTGGTTGAAGGAATCGTGTACAGCTTGTTCGGTTCTTCCGATGATGTCGGTGTATGTCGTCTGCGTAAGCCAGTAACTGGCTGGACCTGTTGACGATGGTCCCTCTTGTTGCCGTGCCAGAGTCACGGATTGCTTTCTCCAACGCCAGGTTGAAGAGGAGGCAGGCCAAACCGTCCCCTTGTCGGAGTCCATTAAAGATGTTGATTGGTCTGGATAGCAATCTGGCTATTTTTACTTGGCTTGTTACGAGTACGTTGGTCATGTTCAACCTACATAGTCGTGTCAATTTATTTGGGATGCCGAATTCACTCATGGCTTTGTAAAGTTCTACCCTGGCTATGCTATCATAGGCGGCCTTAAAGTCTATAAACGGATGGTATGTTGGGATGTTAAATTCTAGACATTTTTCCATCTCCTGCCTGAGGGTCAAAATCTGATCAGATGTTGATTTGCCTGGAATGAAACCACACTGATATTGTCCGATGACGGTTTTAGCGTATGGGGTTATCCGTTCTTGTAGGATAGCGGAGAGTATCTTTTAGGCGGTACTCAACAACGTGATACATCTATAATTGCTGCAAATGCATATTATGCCTTTTGGCCAGTCTTCTGGCATTTCTTCCTGCTCCCATACGTGCACTATAATATCATGAATTGCTTGACGTAATGAAAATTTGGCTGGTATGCCATCGGCTCCCGGGGCTTTGTTCTGTTTAAGCCGGCCTATAGCCTTCTCAACTTCTTCTATGCTTGGTGGCCGCAACACAGGGTATTCTTCTTGAAGCAGTGGAGCCTCCACTTCTGCATTGAGCTGACCATTTAGCAATTCATTAAAGTACACTTCCCATCGCTCCAGCATGCTTTCAGGATCGGTGATCAGATTTCCCTCTCCGTCCTTGCAGTATGTACAGCGTGGTATGTACTGCGTCATGTTTCGGATGGATTGGTAGAACTTCCGCGCCTGGTGCGGACCTCGCTCTCGGCTGTTTTCTATTTCACAGATTAGGTTCTTCTCCCGTCTGTGAAGCCGTTTTTCTGTTCTTCTGAGCTCTTTATATTCCTCTTCGCGTGCCCGCGTTCTTTGAGATTGTTGCATTGCTCGGTACGCAACATTCTTACGTTCAGTCGCTAGCTTGCATTCATCATCAAACCAGTCGTTCCGATTTTTACGACTGCTGCCTAAGATGGAGTTGGCAGTACTAATGACAGTATTTTTAAGACGTGTCCACTTCTCATTTACGCCAAGCATACTGGCTCCAGGACTTACTCTCCCTAAATCAAGTGATTCTAGGGCGAGTCCTAACGCATTACCAAAGGTGTAACTGGTGTTTTCATTGCGCAGGGCAGCCGTGTTGATTCGAACCTGATCGGCGGATGCAATGCGTCTTCGCAAGGCAATCCGCCCTCGGAAAACCATACCAACAAGATAGTGATCCGAGTCGATATTGGCACCGCGGTACGTTCGTACCGTCATCAAGTTCGAGTAATGGCGACGATCTATCAACACGTGGTCTATTTGGTTACGAGTGACTCCATCAGGTGATACCCAGGTGGCTTTGTAGATATCTTTACGCGGGAACCTGGTACTCGCAACGACCATGTTTTTCGATGCTGCCAATTCTAAGACTCGAAGTCCATTGTCATTAGTGTTCTCATGCAAACTACGGGTGCCTGCGTAATGCCTGAATACCGGCTCCCGACCTTTTTTTGCGTTCAAATCCCCAAGGATGATTTTAACATCATACCTTGGACAGGCATTGAGGGCCCTCTCGACTTGTTCGTAGTAAGTCTCTTTTTCTTCGTCTGAGGACTCCTCCGTAGGTCCGTGAACGTTAATGAGGCTGATGTTCGGAAATTTGCCTCGCACGCGAAGGGTGCATAGCCTTTCGCTAATAGCGGTAAAGCCGATGATGGTAGACTTCATTTTTTCGCTGACTAGGAAGCCTACCCCGAGCACATGGTGTTTTGTATGACAGCTGTAATATACGTCATATTCTTTCTTCTGTAAAACACCATTCCCTGTCCATCTGATTTCTTGGAGAGCTGTTATGTCAGCTTTATATTTTGACAGGGCATCGGCTAGCTGCTGAGCAGCTCGAGCTCTATAGAGCGATCGTACGTTCCATAAGAAAATTCGTAAATCGTTTTTCCGTTTTCTTTGCGTGGGTTGTCGTCGTGTAGTCAGTCCGTTTCCGAGGCTTGTTGTCGTTCTCGAAATTCTTTTGGTTTTACGGGACAGGGAATTAACCTGTCGCCAACCTGAGGAACCAGCCTGATCATATTAGCCAAACCTTTTTTAAAAGGCTTGTTTCTAACGGCCGCCGCGGAGAGGCTATGATCACACTTCCACCAGTCCCGAATAGTTACGGCACGTGCATGTTTTCGTATGCTATATGTTATTCCCCCTATTCGTCTGATAGCTGATCGCCAAGCGTGTAAATGCAAGTCTTTATGCATAATGTTCATCAACGACGAGTGTGAGAGATGCAATTGTTGGGCACGACGACGAGTTGAGGTGGACGGCTCAGTCACACTATCGCGAACAGCAGCAATATTTTCTGCAGTACGAGCTGTACGAGCATGCTCTGGTGTTTTCACATCTCCTACAGACCCGGTTTGCTCAAATTTTTGCACGATTTTTCCGATTTTTCGCACATTTTGAAGATTAAATTGATCGAAAAAATCACGAAGTGCACGATATGCATTTTGATTTGAACGCTCACTTTCATAATAAGCCTAAATAACTTTAACGCGTTGCTCGATTGTGTATCTTTCCATGGTTCGAATCGAGTTAGTCTGAAATTGAGAAATGTCAAATGAAATGCAGACAAAAACTTTCCATTTGGGTGTGATTCACATTCAACATCGGCCCTTAAAATTTAACCACCCATTATATAGCACCATAGGGGTTCCGCTTGTATGAAAAGGAAAACAGAGTATGATTGAGTTTTTTAAAGCATTAGATTCTATGCGGTTTTTAACAATATTTTTTCATATTATATTTAAAAAATTTTGTTTAACAACTTCTGGTTACAAATAAAACTTAATCAATGACAGATAATAAATTACATTAAAGCGAGGAAGAAGTGTTTTTTTTATATATATTCAAAGCAATAATGTCTTAAGGGGAGGTTCTCCTTTTTCGGTGACCAAAAATGCATTTTTTTCCCATTGTTTTCTAGTAAAATATGTGCAGAATATGTAGCTAAGACCGTTTGTCCGAATACTTTTTTTTTATTTATAGAACAAAAACGAGACCTACCTTTTTGTCTCGAAAATTGACATTTATAGCGGTATTTTGAGCGTAACATGTCTTACATAAATATTTTTGAATTAGGCGCGTATATATCCATACCATGGTAAGCAGGGGTACCATATAGGCCACCAGGTGTCGATACATGAGACATGAACCACAGGTGACGACACATGAGCCATGACTCGAAAAAAAACCTTAAACGCGTTTTTCTCGAAACCACGTTTTTACAACTGTTGGCCACGATTACTTTAAAACTACTTGACGGATCGTCATAATTTTTTTTTTGTTTTAAAGCTTATTAAATTTATTGGAGTCTGGACCAAAATTAGGCTGATATATGAAAAAGGAATCAGAAACAATCTTTCAAAGATCGACAAATGATTTTACCCTCTTATTTTAAAATCACATTGGGGAAGTTCAAACCAGTAGCTCATGAGGTTTGGTTCTTCTAAGTCTTCGAACAATATCTCTTACATTTAAGATGGTTACCTACCATCTTGAAGTTGGTATCACTTCGCAGTCACTGATTGTGCGATACAGCGTGTTTTTTAACCACATCTGTGACAATTTCTATGTGAAGATCATGATGTAGATCACTATTTCTTATGTACCAAGAGGCATTTATTACTTTTCGAAGGACTTTGTTTTGAAATTTTTGGATGGGTTCAGCATTTATTTTCTTATAGCTGGATACCATACGTCCAAAAGGATTTCAGCACTTGCTTATATAACATCTAAATAGATAGGCCAGAGTTCTGTCCTGGTAGTTACCTGTACTTTAAGTTCAGTTCTTCTCTTTTCTTTTGATGTGCTCTTTCCATTTTAGATTTGCATCCAAAGTCATTCGTAAGCATAGCTGGGCATTAACTCGTTAATCCGTTAATCGTTAATTAACGAAGTTAAAATTTTGATTAACGGAGTAACTTTTAAGTTAACTTTTAAAAATGTTAACGGGCACGTTAAATCCGTTAATCCACGTTAAGTCCGTTAATCGTTAATCCAATGCCTACTATTTACCGCGCGGCGCGAAAAATAGGTTCAGACAAGTATGAGACAAGTGCCGCGGGTGAAACAAAAACAGTTCAACCAACTTCGTTCAACTTTGTATTCAACTCTTTCGTTGGATAAACGATTTACAACCTCTTACACTAGTGCAGCAACTTACGTCTCGACTGAAAAGGTAAAGTATCTTAAGTCAATTTTGATGATTTTTCAGGAGAGCAAAAAAACACTTCAAAGCTGTATCCCAAAAAATCTTTCAAATATAGACTTTATTCAACAAAGCATTTATATGTAAAATTTTATGATCTTTTTTTTGAAATTATTTTCAAAAAGATATTTTTAATATTTTGGTCATTATGAGGAAAAATATGACTTAAGATAGTTTGGTTTTTCTATAAATTGAATTTTATATTAATTTCCAAAATCTTAAGTTGAGATAAGATATTTTGCCTTGCGTTTTCGAAGGACGTTTTCAATTCTTATGTCCATTTAAGATGAGTTGCGTTTGCAAAAGTGGAAAAAAAGAGATTTAAGATGATATTTGGTGGGTTTTATTTAAGTCGTATATGAAAAAGTCACATTTGTTCTATAGAGCTTTAGGTAATAATAAAAAAATAATAACTAATAAAGACTTGAATTTCTTTAAAAAAAAGGCTATAAAATCACATTTGGTTCACAGAATAGAAACAGTTTAGTTTTATTCAAATAATTTATTTAAAAAATATTAAAATAAAATAGAAAATAAATTATTAAATTATTTAAAAAAAATCATTGATCATTGTAAAAAATGTTACATAAAAACATATTTTTAAAAGTCAAATTAATAATAACAAAAAACTATTGGAACAAATTTACTTAAGGGACCCAAGGGGCGATAGGAGAAATTGAAAATTGTTTTTACCTCTAAAACTAACGGTATCTCATCCGTAGTGCAAGATCTTATTTATCTCGAAAACGGCTCACATGATTTTGATAAAATAAAATTTTTGAATAACATGTTATTAACGGTACCTGTCATAGAACCGTTTTTTTTAAGTAAAACTTCTTTTCCGGCGTTGGGGGTAAAAAATGTTAATGCAGCTGTCAGTGACGTGTCAAAACGAAAAGCTATCAGTCAAAGACAGCGACATGTAAGGAAATTTTACTTCTACCGCGCGTACGTCAGTACACACAACCTTTTTCTTTTTATTTTCGACTTTCTCATTAAAAGTTCTAACGATTTAAACCATTTTTTTTTTAAGGAGCCCCGAAGCTTAAAATAATATTTTATATAAGAACATTCGCAAAAATATTTTTTGGATTTTTTGAAAAAAAAAAATCTAATTTTGTTTTTTGAAAAATCATTATCTCCAAAACAAGCGAAACGATTATTTTTTGAAATTATTTCAATGGCACAAAATTTTAATTGAATTAGTACGACCGACGTTAGTGCTGATTTAATATGAAACTAAGTTAAATCAACGATTTAGCAAAATTTATTCGAATATAGGATCATACACTATATATACAGGGTGATTGGCATAAGGTGTGACAAAAAGCTAGGGCGTGTAGGTTGGACTTAGACAAGAAAAAAATTGTATGGGAGGGGGGGGTCTATTTCCCCCCGTTTAGGCGGGAGGGGCAATTTAAGAAAAAAATCACTTAAAACAGAAAAAAAATTATAAAAAAATAACGGTGATACCTACAGAGTAATGCTATAGCATTTTGAAAAGCCAGAAATATATTCTTTAATTTTGTTTTTAAATAAAGTTGTTCGACTGAATAGTTTTTGAAAAATTAATTTTCAAAATCAAAATTTTGAAAAAAAAAATGAAAAAATTTTTATTAAACAATTTTTTTTCAAAATTTTACGTAATTAAGTATTATTTTTGTATTCAATATTCAATGCTCTTATTAATTTTTGATCAAACACAATAAACCGGATGTCAAAATGTTTTGTAGTTTTTGCGAAAATCAAAAATAACAAAAACTACTTTTGTTCTAAGAAAAGCCTTTTATTTTAGTTTTTATATGTCTTTGGATTCTTAGGTGAATTTACGATTGAAAGGATTAACTTTCTTTTTACTATTTTTTTAATTATCGTCTTATAAACATACAATAATGTGACAAAGTACTGGATTAACCATATTTAACACATTTTTTCATTGAGAACACCTGCGTGAGAGCATTGGTTTAAAATTGACCTGCCACTTTTTTATTATGGTGGGGTCGGCTTGGCGTAGGTGGATTTACGAAAAAAAGGATTAACTTTTTTTGTAAAATTTTTTTATTATCAGTCTTATAAGCATACAATAAAGTGACAAAGTACTGGATTAACACATTTTTCATTGAGAACACCTGCGTGAGAGCATTGGATTAATATTAACCTGCGAATGTTTTTTAAATAATTTTTTGTAATAAGCTTTAGTTAAAAAATTGTTAAAAATTTAAATATGCATGTATTTCTTATTTTAATTGATTTCAAGATTCAAGAACATTCTTGTTCTTATTTCGCAATTGCACTTTTCTGTCACTAGTTAGGGCGTGTAACGTTGCATTATTTAAAAAACATTCGCAGGTCAATATTAATCCAATGCTCTCACGCAGGTGTTCTCAATGAAAAAATGTGTTAAATATGGTTAATCCAGTACTTTGTCACATTATTGTATGTTTATAAGACGACAATTAAAAAAATAGTAAAAAGAAAGTTAATCCTTTCAATCGTAAATTCACCTAAGAATCCAAAGACGTATAAAAACTAAAATAAAAGGCTTTTCTTAGAACAAAAGTAGTTTTTGTTATTTTTGATTTTCGCAAAAACTACAAAACATTTTGACATCCGGTTTTTTGTGTTTGATCAAAAATTAATAAGAGCATTGAATATTGAATACAAAAATAATACTTAATTACGTAAAATTTTGAAAAAAAATTGTTTAAAAAAAATTTTTTCATTTTTTTTTCAAAATTTTGATTTTGAAAATTAATTTTTCAAAAACTATTCACTCGAACAACTTTATTTAAAAACAAAATTAAAGAATGTATTTCTGGCTTTTCAAAATGCTATAGCATTACTCTGTAGGTATGACCGTTATTTTTTTGTAATTTTTTTTCTGTTTTAAGTGATTTTTTTCTTAAATTGCCCCTCCCGCCTAAACGGGGGGAAATAGACCCCCCCCTCCCATACGATTTTTTTCTTGTCTAAGTCCAACCTACACGCCCTAGCTTTTTGTCACACCTTATGCCAATCACCCTGTATATCTACCCTTTTATTAAAGTTAAAATCATCGTAAGAATATCGTGCTTTCAGAAACGCCACAAAAGGTTTGTTTACCTACTTAGTTTTTTGCACGAACTGTCAATGTTTTTGGTGTGTTCAGAAGCAATTTATTAAGAATTCCTTTAGTACGATACTAGTTGGAAAATGTTTTAAACTAAGAATGAGTTAGTAAACTACTTTAAAGTCAGCAAATTGTTAAGTAGTAACATACAAAGAAATTAAAAATAATAGGTTGTTTGACATTTTGCGCCAGTCTTTTTAGAACTATTCGCCAATACTACTACGTAATTACTTAAAATTGGTATCCCAAATTGTATTCTTAAAAAACTTTGAAGAAATTTTTAGCATACAAATTCTTTTAATAATAAAACTATTTTTGAGCTTAGTGTGAATAAATTCTTAGTTTTCTGGAAATCAGACGGCAATTTCATACATTTGAACATTTTTATCTCATTAAATCCATGTTTTATATTTATAAAATGTATTTTTAATTGCAAATTCGTGCAATTCACGCATTTCAACTCTTTTTTGATGTTTACGTATGTGTTTCATTTGTAATAATTTTTCAATCGCATATGAAACAAAACTGTCTGAAACACTAAATGAAAAAAATAAGAAAAACGGTCGCACAAAAGGCAATCTAGAAACAAAACACGCTTAAAAATATCTTATGTCCTTGTTATTACGGAAATTAATTTAGGTTTGCAAACGGTAAAATATCCTATGACTACTTAGGGAGCGAAAAATTTCAGTTTTAAATTTAAAAATTTATCTTATGTTCACATAAGATGATTTGCGTTTTCACACTTTTTTGGAATTTTTTTAAGGATTTTATCTTATGTCGACTTAAGGATGACTTTTGTTCCTGTTTGCACGCGCGAAAATATCTTAAGTCAACTTAATATGATTTACGATTTCACAATAATAAAAAAGTCTTAAGCCAATATAATCTTAAGTCTATTTTAGGTTTTAAAATTAAGCAGAACACACAATCTTATGTGGACTTAAGATATTTTACCGCGTGTAGAGATGTGTCTTTTGAACATAAGATGAAGTTGTTTTTGTCTATAAAAAAGCACAGGAGTGAGATAGAAGGAAGCCGATAACACAGAACTGTAGCCTTTTAGAATGGCACTAAGGATCAACAAAAAAACGCGAAATATCTTAAGTCGACTTAAGATACTTTACCTTTTCAGTCGAGACGTAATGCACGTTGAGCAACTAAAGTTGAACAAAATGCGTTCGGAACCCCGTACACATAACTGACCAACTTTCCCATATGTTGATTAACCTCACACACCTAGTTGATCAACTCTTAAAACTTACTCAAATGTTGAATAACCTCGTGCACTAGTTGATAAACTTGTTCGATTTTGACAGAAAAAAAGTTTTTCGAGTTGATCAACTGCGTTTTCGATATTGTTGCTCAACCAGTTGATGAGCGAGTTGATACCTTCGTACACTTAACCAAGGAACCAAGGATCACTCGTTGGGGAACGCGTTGAACGCACCACGATAAACAAAAAACTCAAACGTCAAACCTGAAATAATTTTGACTTCAGTTCGGTACATACATTTATTGTCGACGCACGCCTTCGCTTTAAAATATTCTTAAATTTGTTCCGTATGAGTATGATTTCCTCTAAGAAGAAAAAAGTGGCTGCCGCATTAATAATATTAGTAAATGAATGACAAAGGAAGAAAAAACAGCCAAGACGATTCTGGGTAGATGATTTTTTCTTGAGTCGAGAAGAAAATTGTTTTTTCAATGAAATATATGAGAAATTAAAATCGATTGATCCCACCGCGCCCGTGAATTTGAATTCAAAGTTTAGGCAATTGCATTTTCGAGGAAATTTGAGACCAAGCCAATTCCCTGGCATCTCGATTTTTATAAGAGGGGCTCTTAATGTCCCATATATTGGGCTTTTCCTCAATTGCTGAAATCATTTGCAAAATTAATTCCGTGGTCCACTCTGATTTTTTATCACCTTCAATGACGAAAAGCCAAAATAAACTACAGTTTGCAATTTGCAACAACTGCAAGTTCATGGCAACGCAATAGTTCAACCACGTAGACACATTTCACTGCAACCAACGCAACGCAACACAATATTACGTCAAGAAATCCCAAAGAAAATTAAAAAGTTGATCAACGCGTTGAACAAATAATGTGCAACACATTATCTTGAAAATGTTGTTCAACGTGTTGATCGAACATTTTCAAGGAGCAACACGAGCTCGTACACTACCCGTACACTTGTTGCGCAATTCGTTGAGCAACGGCCAACAACTAGATCTAACCCGTTGGTTGAACAGAATTGAAGGCACCGTACATTAGAGTTGAATGCGTTGAATTCGAAATTTGTGCGTTGATTGCCTAGTGGACGACCGGCATTACTTAGCGCCGGTGCTTAGAGAAAAAAATATAAAAAATGCTTTTAAACTTTTTTAGTAGCGGATTAACGATTAACGAAGTTAACTGTTTGATTAACGGTGCCCAGCTATGTTCGTAAGGTACAGCTTCACCGTTGATAAACATTGAAGCAGTATTTAGTTTTTTATTCATAAAGTTATTTCATGTCAATTTAAATCAACATTTTTCAATGAAATTGTTTAAAATCTTAATACACACCTTTGTAAGAAATTTTTGTAAAACTAGCAATTTAGTTATTTAAATAAATGAATAAATAAATAAAGTTTATATGCATCGATTTTGTTTTTTTAATTAAATACGCAATAATTGTTGCGTCCAATCTCTAACTTTATCGACTGCATTTTGCAGTTTTTCTGTAGCCTTCCTAGCGAATATAATATCAGTATCGTCAGGAAAAGTGGTCATGATAGCGTTGATATTCACTGGAATATCCCTAGTATATAACAAATACGGGTCCTAGGACACTTACTTGGGGTAAACCGGCTTTAATTTTCTTTAGTTCCGAGTAATTTTGGTCGTACCGTACTCTTAAGAGTCGGTTCGTAACGTAGACTTTCAATATTTCGTAGTACTGCTTGGCAAGGTTTGTACTCAAGTTCCAAATGGCAAACCTTATCAAAGGCTTGAGCAACATCTAAGAATAGAGCTGAACATACTTGTTTTTCTTCAAGTGCTTTTTCTACAACATCCAAAATTCTATGTACTTGGTCTTTGGTAGAATGTTTATTTTTAGATCCAAACTGATGATTCGGAATAAGTCTTCTTTTTGCTTTTTATTCTAAGCCTTTTCAGGAGCAGTTTCTCAAAAACTTTTCCCATGATTGGTATAAGAGATAAATATCTCTAAAATATAGTACTTCTGTTGGCGACTTACCTTTCTTAGGTATGACAATGATTTCTGCAATTTTTCAATGATGTAGCACATATGTATCTAACCTTAAGACATGTGTTTAATATAAATTAGAGTTTTTTTTAAAGCTATTGAAGTCATTTATTTCAAAACCTTAGCAGTTGCTAGATGGTGATTTTTTGTTAGATAACTTTTGTTGATGATATGTTTATTTTATGAATATCGGATTTCAAGGCACCCTATACTAATTGTAAGAGCGGTCCGAAGGGTAGTTTTAATCCAGCGAAAAAGAGATTCATCCACAATAATTATATGCATTTCCGATAAGACAGCTTGAAGCCAAACTCTGTCAAATGCTTTTAAAATATCCAGCTCAATAATCGAACTTTCTTCAAATCGATAAAAATTTTGTTGAATATAGGAATGATGAAAAAGCTAACTTAGTGGTTTTGCAAACCATAAACAATACCTCTTTAGAACAATCGCCTACGCCCTCAAGTATTTAATTAGTAATGTGACCTTTTACCTTCATTATAATATATTATTTCACGTTACAGAAAATTCCCATAGAACATGCTTCATTTCGTATAACTGTGCTACTTCACTAATGGTTTTTGCAGAAATGCAATGATTGCAGACATTTTTAATTATTTGTTCAGTGGCGAAATTATTGCATGCGATTTTATTTAAATCAGGCTGAGCAAAAAATACAACTCTACAATGTTAAAAATTAAATAAAAATAAACAGTTGACTATTAACGCATAAAATTCGAACTCAATTCCTCAACCTATCTATAAAGCTGAAAACCAGCACAAACATCAGTTGAATTGACGGTGAAATAATTTATTTTATGAAATGTATGCTTTGCATTGGAAATTTGCATTTTACACTCGATTTTTGGAAATAAATTATTACTGGTGGAATGGTAAATATTGTGGAATGTTAGTCCTTTTTTCATCAAATCGGCAATTCGTAATATTATATGTAACTATTATAAATAACCCTTTTTCCTCAGTGAATTTGACTGTTTCAAATATATCATGGAGCTTAGCATTCTTTATTTGAACTTTCCAAACACCAAATTCAAGTGGATACAAGAATTCATTCACTATATAACTATACACTAACGCAATCCAATAAAAAGTAATGTTCTTAAATATAAACTCGAGTTAAAACTATGGGTTTTTGAAGTACTTTTTTGTTTGAATAGTTGAAATGTTGTCAATGAGCCTCTTGTGGGATACGATGGCCGATTTATAGAATATTTCAGTTTTGTTTCTCAATGTTGGTTATTTTACTGCAAAATAAAATTACCAAACTTGAAAATGTACTCGAAGGAAAACCTATGTTTAAATGGCTCTAAGGGATATTGTGAGCTTATGTGAAAATAGCATCATGTGTTCAGTACTTCAGTACTTGTGTTCAGAACTTATTGGTTTGAAAATATTTAATAGACATAAGACCACATCAGATGATTAATGAGGCAGACAAATGGCTATTAGTATTTAAGTTGAGATTAAACTCGACCACCGCATGTTCGGTATACTGTTTTGAGCTTTCAAAGATAGATAGATGGATAAATTTATTTCGTCTTAAGTTTTATAAGTTTTATATATTTATAAATTTAGTGATTTGATAAAATATATCTTACAACTTAAACATTATATTATATGAATTTTGAATTGATGACTTAAAGGCGATACAATTTGAAAAAATATGTATACATAGATATATGTTAATATGTATAAGCCCATATTATAAAAATTTAAGAAACTAGCAAAGTAAATAAATATGTGTATTTATTATTTATTATATAAATAGATTAATTAATAAAAAAATAAATAAGTTAATAAATAAATAATTACATAAATGAATAAATAATACATAAGTTAATAAGTAAATAAATAAATATATTATAAATATACATAATACATATAACAGGTCGTTTATATTGGAAACAACGTTTATATTATATTTAATTATAAAGCTGGTTTACTAAAATGTTTTCAGCAAGTTCAAAAAGCTTGCTGTTAGTTTTTGAATTCTTTGCTCTATCAATTCAAAACAAGCTCTCACATGGAGATTCAAAGTTGACTGATGCCATGCAAGATCGTGCATCATTTTCAAAAGATTATTTTGTGTAATTTGTAATTTTTACTTGCGATATACTTAGGTACTATAGTTCTGCATTTGGAAAAAAATCGAACTCGAGATTTTGATCAAAGTTGAAAAAAGTGGGTGTGGAAATTCCGTCTGTCTGTCCTCGATCTACAGCCTAAGCTACTGGAGGTATTTCTTTCGAACTCGGTACTTAAGGATCTTCAGTGATTCTTAAGAGGGGAAATTTTTTTAGCTCCAAAACTAACTGTATCTCCCATACACCCGTAATGCAAAATCTGATTTATTTCGAAAAGGGCCTTTACAATTTTAGAAAAATGTTACTAACGGTACTTGTCATAGAACCGTTTTTTTTTATTTTCGACTTTCGCATTAACGGCTCTAACGATTTTAACCAAAACTTTTATGCAGGGGCCCCCTTAAGTTTAAAATAATATGGTATGTAAAAATATTCGAAAAAATATTGTTTGGGTTTTTTTGAAAAAAATATTCAATTTTTTTTTGAAAAATCCATATCTTCAAAACGTGGGAACTATTATTTTTTTAAATTATTTCCTAAAATCTATACTTATGATGAAATAAAAAAAAAATTATTCCAATTTTAAGCGGAGTGATTGAATTAAATTCAATTGAAAGTTTTTTGCGACCTCAACTCCATAGTGCGTTTCGCCCAGGTACGACAGTGGGCTCATCCAGTGACGTGCCGTGGTTGTTTCAGTAGGGTGTTCACTTTTCCTTTTTTTTAATCATTTATCTATTTTAAGTTTTAATTCAGGATCACGACGTAATAGACAACCATCCCATTTCATTTTTTTTTCTTTTTTTATTTTTTTTGTTATTTTGTTTTTGTTTTTATTTTTATATTTTTTTGTATATGTATTTTTTTATTTTTTTTTTTTTTTGTTTTTTTTTGTGTGTTGTTTAGTAGTTTAGTAATTAGTAAAGTTAACGCAGTCCAACAGATATTAACTTGTATATAAAGGTCGATTTGACGGGATTTCTTCAAAAAAAACTTGTAGAACATAATCATAAAAAATAGTTTTTTCTTTAATTTCCTTAAGAAATGATTTTTCTATTGAAATAATTTCCAGTTCTGACAATCTGTTCTCTAGCATTTTATTTCTGGCATATGATTTTATGCGCTTAAGGGCAGAAAAAGATCGCTCGACAAAGCTAGCTACTTGATACTGGAATCGTCAAGATAAGTGAGCTTAGTTTAAAAATTTCCGAAAAAAAGTCTTTTAGTTCCATATTATCGAGCATTTTTGGAATGTCCCTAATGGAAATATTTTTAAATTGTGACTGAGTAAGTTTAAAAAACACAGTAAGTTCATTCTCAAGCTTCACAAAATCAAAAAACGGACCATAGGAACTATTAAAGCATTCAAAGCCATCAGTTGGGAAATTTTTTTCATTTTCAGCAAATTTTTTTACGGAAAGACCAGAACGATTCTTCAGATTTTGTTTGAATAGCAGCACTGATCATAGAAATAAATGTGCTCATAACAAAATGTCAAAATTCAAAAAGATTCTTGTCTCTTTAGTGCAGGTCTTGTCAGCTATATACGTTTTCACTTCTACTATTCTTTAATTTGTTCTTGCTTCAAAAAGTACAAATTTGTAGATGGTAAATTTATTTTGATTACCTAGCTTCATATATTTTTGCTAAAACTATACATTTTCATTATCGAGTAAGAGTATATTTGTTCACAAATACTATGTAAATGAATCGCTGATTGTTAAAACATCATAACTGAAATTTTAATTTTTTTCACAGGAGATACAAAAAATCCTACATTTTGGGCCTTGTAGTCATTGTCATTTTTTTAACCCAAAAATCCTATTAGAGTGTTTCGATTTTTAAGGATTTTTTAATATTTTTTTTTTCTTTCGTGAAAAATCACATCACTTATGTTGTTTTAACAATCAACGATGATTTAATTGTGATTTAACTTTAGTTCCTTTGTTTATAATTTGTTGTTACCTAATCAAAAAAATATATGTATTTCTACTGCGAAAATTTTGGTTTTACTGCGATTTCTTTGCCAATTTACTGTGATCTGCGATTAATGAAGTCCGAACCCTGGTTTTGTGTTGTTCTGTTGTACACTTGTGACCTTGTGTACAACAACAACTGGTATACAATGAATTCGCACTCTATAATGAAAATGAATCATATCAGAGTTCACTGTCTCTCTCGATGCCGAATTGAGGTTTGAGGATGGTACGCTTAATGAAGTTGAACACCATACATCAAACCAATTTGTCTTCTTTTCTGAAGTTTGAGTTGTTTCTGGTTGTTGATTTGCTTTACGTTGCGTTGCCCTTGCCTTTCGTCGGTGCGTTGACATGGAGAGAACATTGTAGCGTGAACTTGCTGCTATGCGCTATGTTCTTATTCATAAAAAATCTTTTCCACGAAATATTGATTGCCGTTTGTGCCTTTTGCAGCTTCTCCTTGAAATGTGTCTCCATATTAAGGTTTCTCGAAAAATATACGCCAAGATATTTATATTCGTTGACACACTCTATACTTTCTCCATTAAAGAACCATTTTTCATTCGCCGCTCTTCGTCCACCACCTCTTTTAAAGATCATTACCTTAGACTTTTGAGTATTGACGATTAGGTTCCATAGCCGACAATAGTCACACACTCTGTTTATCATGAGCTGTAGCGTTTCCGGGGAATATGAAAATAATACTATATCATCCGCAAAAAGTAAAGCCTTAATACGCATACCTGCAAAATCAACTCCGCCAGGTAGACAATCAATCAGGTCATCAATGAAGAGTGCAAACAAGGTGGGACTCAATGAGCATCCCTGTCTAACACCAGAATTTGTTTCAAACCACTCGGAAAGCTCAGAACCATTCCAAACTGCCGCTTGTGTAGCTCTGTACAACTCTTCTAGTACACGACCAAACTTAAGCGATAGTCCCAAACCATATAATTTGTAAAACAAGGCTCCTCGATCAATGGTATCGAAAGCTGCCTTGAAGTCGATAAAGAACACATAAAGTTTTCTGCCTTGCAAAAGAAAGCTCTCAGCTACACTCCTCAAAATAAAAATGTTGTCTACTGTCCAATACCCTGATCTAAAGCCAGCTTGAAACTCTTTCAACAGGTTCTTTGACTCTATCCACGCTGTAAGTCGTTTTTGTAAGATAGATGTAAATATTTTATATGTTCCATTCAGGAATGAAGTTCCTCGATAGTTTACTGGATCGAATAAACAGCCTGTTTTGTGTACTGGGAATATGACCGCATCCTGGAATTGCTTTGGAAAAAGATCCCCCTCCATTACTGTATTAAACAGTGTAACCAGCATTTCTCTGAGTTTACTGGTCCCATATTTATAAAATTCGACTGGTATACCATTCGATCCGGCAGCCTTTCCATCTTTCAAATTTCTTAGCACTAGATCTAGTTCTTGCCAAGTTATTGCAGGGTCAAGAATTTCGCTAGTAAATCCTGGTACTGCAAATTGCCACTGTAATAAACTTGTAACTGGATTAAGTAAATCTCTGAAATGATCATGGAGTACATTTTTGCAAAGCCTTGTCGTAGCCGTAAATTGTGTGGCACTAAGTTTCCACGCAAGCTTCCAAAATTCCGCTGCATCTTTACACTTTGCCAACTTGATCGCTTCCAGTTCACCAGTATAATGGGCGAACATTGTAAGTGATAAATTATATGATTTGCCTCTCTCTGTAACATCGCATAAAAAATAATTTAATCCATATAAACATTTGCCATTAAAAACATCCATGTATTAAATTTAAAGCTTTTTGAACGGAAGAATAAATACATCCAATAACATTTTTGGAAAAGAAATTAAGCTCTTTACAAAAAAAAAAAAAACAAACCCAATTAGTGGAGTCTTATGTTTTTCATCAATCAATAAATGTTTCCATTGATGGATGTTGAGGTTCATTCGATACGTCTGCTCTTTGTTTATATTAAATCTGACAGTTTCAAGGGATACTTTTAAAAAATATTATACTTCTGAGTTATTTATTTGTCACTCATCTGTCACAGTAGATTTATAATCCCACCATTTGATTTGCTTTTACATGCGGCTTTAGAATACATATATTTTTTTTCTGTTAAAATTACGTAGGTACTCGTAGTCATACACAATTGGAAACCTCTTCCACGGCAATTACGAATCAAACTCTGAGTAGGAGTATGCAATCAATCTGAAGGACGACAAGAATAAATTTGTTAGGTAATTGAGAGTACGAGAGTGTAAGTTCATTGTGGAGAGTGTATACATGTAAAATTCATCGGCTCGAAGGCGTTCTTGTGCTAGAAAACGAGTATGTATGATGCTTATCCAATTAAGGAGAAAGGCCGGGCGTTGACAATTCAAAATTCAAAATTGTAAATTTTCTTCTTTGAAACATAAACACAACAGATCAAAAAAAAATAAAAGAAGATAATATATACCGTCGTACATAGACCAGACATGAAAAACATTTAACGATTTAAGTGAAAATATCAAGTATACGCCATACACACCTATCATAAGAAATACAAACACCAAGCATCATTATACGAGTACATAAATTCTTATTATATTTCGTGTATCATTAAAGGCTTATTTTATATGTAGATCGATTTCGATGCCTTTGCTTGAAATAATTTTTTTTACAACTTTTGAATTTTTGGGACTAAAGAAGAGGGGCAAAGAGGTAGTTTCTTTTCTGTCAATATAACTCCTTTAGATTAACGTCATAACATTTTATTGATTTACTTTTTTTTTTTTTTGCTCAACCTAACCATCACAAGAGGAACAAAATTTCTTTTGTTTTTTGAGTTTTAGGAAAATTTTAAATTGAGTTTTTCAATTATTTTGTTTTTTATTTTTATCTCCACCGAAATCATTTGAGATTAAGCAGATAAAAATGTCTGCTTCAGCTGATGGAATAACGAGGTTTTGATATCATTTTTGAATTGATTGAACTCAAATTCCAAATCGCTTTCCACAGCTCATTAAAGAAGAAAAAAATTTAATTTTAATGAAAAACTTTATCGCTTTCATCGGACAGCGAAGGAATAAATACTCAAATGCAAATAATTGATCTCTATGGAGAAGTATTTAATTTACAAACTTAAACTTGCGAAAACAAAATGTCAACAATGCCATTATCTTTCGCCAATATCGATTTAGAAGATATAAAATAATAATGAAGTTAATGTCCTTCAGTGAATAGAAAGTTCAGATGATACTGCTAACTATGCTCGTTTTTATTCGTTTTTATAAGTCCTTAAAAAATAATGGAAACAAAGATGTATCCAATTATCGTAAACCTTCAAATGGGCCTAGAGGAAATGAACAGTATATTCACGAAAAATTTTGTATCAAAAAAACATAATGATAAAAAAGATTTTTTTTAGCAGACTTAACTAGGCATTTTTTATTGACTGGAATTTTGAAGAATAAACAACATTGGAGTGTTGCCCCTGCCCCCAGCGTTATATTTTATGATTTTCGGTTTTTTTTTTTTGTCGGAGAGTACAAAGTTGTAGACAGTAGTTAAAGATTGGACATTTCATTTCGCAGATTAAATTCCTTGTAGATATTGCGCGAGCAGAAAGAAGTGAAGTTACTAACATTTACGGTTTGGCACCAGGCTCTCCTATCGAAAATACTTGTGAAACCCTTGTTCTTCTGGATTGCTCAATACATATTGTATTTGACGGTTTCAAGTCTAATCTTCACAAAATAAATGCTGGTGTTCCCCAGGGTTCCATTATTTCTCCAACACTCTTCCTCGTTTTTATAAATGATCTCTTGTCTGAAACTTTTATTAATGTACTTTATTGTTTTGTCAACGACTCTACCCTCAGCTTTTCAAACTCCTTCACAAATTCATGTCCCAGCCCCTTCGGAAGTATGATAAGCTCATTAAAGTCTGATATTTACAGTATTGTTAAATATGGGGTATACAAAATCGTGTGAGAAAAAATTAGAGAAAGAAGGTGTTGATAACCATTGGTTTTGAATGTTTGCAAATTGAATTGGCAAGGAAAAACGATTATAGGACAAAATTCCCAATCCGTGTGTCCCAATGTCCATTTTTCCCAAAATGTAATTTCCCAATTTTTGTCATTCCCAAGGCAATGGTTTCTAATGGGGTGTTTATTGGGGTGGCCTTGGCGCGATGGATGTGTGCTCGCCTGTCAAACTCATGATCACAGGTTCGATCCCTGCCGTCGTCTATGTCGTATTAATTCATCAATGGGTTGCTGGTTTACACATTACATGTTGTTCAGGCATAACACTAACAACATGTAATTGAGTTAAACTAGCATGCCCAACAAGGATGAACACGAATAAAATAATGTGAATTATAAGCGACATAGAAATAAGACACGGCATTTCTCCGCTTTAGCTCAGCCGCCATCCCTGGAGATAAAAATATCTGAGACAATCACCTTCAGTCTCAGAACATCGTGCCACACATCTTTCCTATCCTTCTTTCTCTTCATTAACTTCACGCCCGCGCTGTGTTGAAACATTTAAAGAGTAATCATAATCCCTTGAGCGCGGGTAGATTATAAAAAAAAAATCATTATTTGTCCCAATGCCAAGTTTTTCCAATAATAATGTTCCCAATGTTAATTTTTTACAAAAAGAATAATTTTATTTATTACATATTAATATATTGAAAATTGAGAAGAAGATACGTAAAATTTAAAGTACGGCAAAAGTACAATAACTTAGGCGCCAAGAAATTATAACGGTTTTTTGTAGAACAGTTGAATATAAGCATTTTTTTACTATTGGATGGGGGGTCTATCTCCCACCGTTTAGGCGGGAGGGGCAATTTTATAAAAAAGACACTAAAATGGAAACAAAAATATTAAAAAATAACGGTAATACTTACAATTAAGTAGTATACCTTTTTTTAAAGCCAATACTCTGTTCTATTAGATAATTCTTAAATAAAGTGAAATCTTTTTGAAAAAAAACGAGTTTCAAACTCAAAATTTGGAAAAAAAACATAAAAAAAAGTTTAAAGCTTAATTTTTTCAAAACTGCAAAGTTATATTTTATTATTTTTCCTAAAATTCGTTGCTCTAATTTATTCTTATTCAAAAACTGAAAACTAGATGATTTTATGTTGTCTAGTTTTTGAGAAAATTGAAAATTACTAAAACTACTTTTTTATGGGATATTTGCTTTTTTTGCTTGCTTACGCATTACGGCGTATAAACAGTGAGATATGTATGGGGGTATGCTGCCCCCCTGCAACCCCCCTGCTTGGGGACACTATAGGATTTGGGGTAGGTGCGAGGTTGGGTGTATGCAAGGTACGTAGCCCAAAAAAACGTTTTCATTAGTTTAATAAGAAAGATTAAAAAAAAATTGGAAAAAATGTATTGGGACACCAATTTTTTGGGAAAAAAAATTGGGAAAGCATATTTGTTGGGAAAAAAAAATTGGGAAAAATATCCCGTTTGGAGCCATGGATTTTGGGAAAAATGGATTGGGAAAAATGATTTGGGAAACTTGACCGCCTACCAGGAAAAACGTTTGCTGGATAAGTTATTCCATAATTGTGTTGTGCGACTAAAAAACAAATCTCTATATTTGAAGGTACGACCAAAACTAGGCTCGAGGGTGAACTAGTGAGCATGCCTTGGGAAACGGGTATCACAGGTGAACTAATTGAGGGTAGGAATGCAACTGGCTACTTCGAGTGATCATTGCTTGTGAAACAAGGAAATACATGAAATATTCCGACGGTGTTCAAAAGATGGGAAAGATTCCTTGATAGCTCTGTTTCATATCAGTTTTAAAGCTCTGTTCTGTTTGTGCTGCACCTGCCCCCGCCCAAAGATGTTAGTTGTACTAGAGTTTTGGCCGTATAAACGTCTTATAAATGGTAGTCATATCAGAAGAGGTGAAAAATTTCTCACATCGGTACAGAAATCCTAAGCATTTAGCAGCATTTTTGGCGGTCTCGAGAATGTGGTTACTCCAACAAAGATCGTCGTTGACATGCATACCGAGTACTGAGAGCTATTCGGTTTTTCCGATGCAATTGCCAATCAAGGACAATGGCATAAGGGGGACATTTTACGACAAAAGACAGCATTGAGTTTTCGAAGCATTAAACTCCACACGGTTTCTTATACCCCATTTAACAATGCTGTAAAGATCGGAGTTTAATGAGGTATCATACAATACCTTTGTAATTACAATTCCGAAATAGTTGGACGTGAATTTGAGAACGAGTACGAGAAGCTGATATCTTTTATAAAAATGAGGAAGAGAGTAGGAGATAAAACGCAGCCTTGGGGAACACCAGCATTTATTTTGTGAAGATCAGACTTGAAACCGTCGAATACAATATGTACCATATGTGAGGATTTGTTCCACTCTTCGGTGAGATATACCGTCAGATCACCAGATTCTTCATAAGAATTGGGGATATACTATTAGGCCTAGTGAATTTGTTTATATTAAGATCTCGAAGGCCTCTTGCAACTGTACGAGTGCGGAAATATGCCTGTCTTATTCCGCAAATTGTTCTGTCATGCATTCTGCTACATACTAATTCATTTTGCGCGAAATTTCTTATTAACCTGTTATAGATCGTTAGACAAAAAATAACCGCTATAACAAAAACTGTAACGATAACAAAAACTTATTTCTTAAAATGTATATACATTTTTTTTGAATTAAAGAAAAAGGTTTAGAAGGATTTTAAAGAAATCTAATATATAAAAATCTCATGTCACGGTGTTGACTGTCGTCCTCAGTTATCTCGCATTCGAGTACGAGTCATATATTTAATATCCTGCTAATCCAAAAATACCGATTGGTGCTATGGACAAGGAATGTCCCCATTGTCATGCGCTTAAATTCAAACATTAGTCAGCCGGCATGTGTTGGGGATCAGAAATTGAGACACCAAAATTGATTAAAAACATTATCGAAGCCATCATTTTGAATGGCAAATTTTTGAGGCAAAATGTTTTTCTGACACACATTCCAATGATTCCAACATACGAGTACATGCCAGTTGAATTCAAATTCAAATGTGTTCGATTTTAGATTGGCGTTCCCATTGACAATCAATAAGTCACAAGTCCAAACGTTTGCCGTTTGGGGCATACCATGTTTTTCGCACGGGCAATTATACGTGGCATGTTCTTGGGTAGGTAAACCATCAAGCTTATTTGTGTTGGCTAAAGACGGACTGAAAAAATATTGCTCTTCGAAATTAATATTTGCTTTCTTTATTTCTTTTTTCTACTTTAAGGCTAGTACTCAGTTCAAGAGAAAATGAAAATTTCATATAAAAGTGACTGCTGGTTCACTGGCATGAAATCCGCAACGAGAGGTGAGTACTAAAATGTGGATTGGAATAACAAATATGTTCCACAACTTTTTCCACGCTATGATTTTCATTTCTCAACGTACAACCATCAGGAAAAAGTTTAAGGCATCGTGGAAAACTGTGACATTTGTCAGTTGATTTGAATGTTTTGTTTCAAAACAAAAAAATGAAAATAGTTGCCTGTTTTTTCATTCAAAGTGAGTATCAAAGCTTCACGTGGCAAAGTTTATTCTATTTTCATTTTTATTCTTTGCGTGTAATTTGGAACGTATTTATTTTTCATTTCACGCTAGGTGAGTACTAGGCTTTACGATCAAAATATGTATTTCTTTTTTTCACTTTTCAATCAATTTTTAAGAGATCAAACTATGAATATGTCAGTTACGTTAATGAAATACAATAAATTGAGAAAATCAATGGTTGGTGTTGTTTTTATTAGTATTGTTTACAGCGCTTTTGATATATACTAACGTTCGATTTTCCGCCTGGGCGTCCAATCGAAGCGACCAAATACGCCATGAAATGCTTGACTATACCGATATTTCTGAAGTGCTCCGCACCAATAAACCACTACAACATTTTTCTTTTCAATAAAACACATGAGTCACGAACGTTTTACGTTTGTTTATCGAATGACAATTCTCACTAGCGATGGGCATAATCGAACGGATTTAAACAATCGAATTGGAATGATTTAAAGAATCGAATGATCATTCGAATGATCTTCCAAGCAATATCATAGAAAAAAAAAGAAGTAGGAAACAAACATTCCATTTCAAAGTTTAAAGGAAAGCGACATACAAAAAAAAAAATAAAATGCACGACTGGGTCGCATGAACTTGCTCCTATGTAAAAGACTAAGAATTTCAAAAATGAATGCTATTAGAGAAACTGTTCATAAGCAGAAAATTCTTTTTTTAAAAGACTAAAAAAAACTTCTTTAGTAGTTAAAGGTAAGAATAGGATGCCATGTGATTCAAGCAAATATAGATTTATGCAATGTTTTTTAAATTTTTTAGAAGCTTCTCTTTACGAAATTTAATTAAAATCCGTTGTGCTGATAATGAGAAATTCAAAATTTTAAAAAATCGTTCTATGGTAGGAACAGTCAGTAATATCTTGTTTTCAATTTTTTTTATTAAATAGATATTAAAAAATAATAGAAAGAAAAACAATTTAAGCAAAATTCTTGGAACCGTTTTCGAGAAAAATACGATTTTCGAAAACCATTTTTTAACATTTGTATGGAGGGTATCGTTATTTTTAGGTAAAATTAATTTATTTTTCTTATATATTGTAGATTATTTTTTCAAACTTTTATTTATCAAGTTTTGAAGAAATCGAGCATGGGATTTTCGAAATATTGAGTTTTCAAAAAAAAAATTTTTTAATTTTTTTTTAAAAATCCAAAAAATTTTGTGTGGAAAATTTGAATACACAATAATATTCAAACTATTGGGAAGCTTTAGCATAAAAAAAATGATCAAAATTGGTGGTACCGTTTTTGAGAAAATCAAAAACAAAAAAATGGCCCCAAGGGGGGTACCAAAACTACTCATTTTTTGGAAATTTTTTTCGGCAATTACCTAGGTTTAACTAAATTAAATTTTTTGAATTTTTAAAAAAAAAATCGTTGGGACAGTTTTTGAGAAAAAAAAAATATTTATAAAATTTCGAAAATAATTGCATGGCAGGTACCTTTATTTTTTGTCTTAAAAAATCAAATCAAAAAACATCCGGTGGTAAAAAATTAAAATCCATATCTATCAAGTTTGAAGAAAATCGGCCGAGCCGATTAGCTGTAATCGAACAGACAGACAGACAGACAGACAGACAGACAGACAGACAGACAGAATTGCCAGACCCACTTTTTTCGTCTTCGCTATCATCGTAATGTCAGCTTTGATCAAAATCTCGAATTCGATTTTTTTACGAATGCATAACTTGCCTTATAGTACCTATAAGTCGCAACTAAAAATAAAAAAGGTATTCCGTGATTTTAACTTTAATAAAAGGGTAGAGATTAAAATTTGCAAAATCGTTGTTTTAACCTATAGTTTCATACTAAAACAGCTTTAACATCGTACTAATTCAACTAAAATTTTGCGCCATTGTTTTTGAAATATTGAATTTCAATGAAAATCATAAATTAATGGCAACTGTACGTAAAGTTTGTTAGACTTATGTTTAAACAAGGATGTAGTTTGAGATAACATTACATTTTTACACTCATATTCAAACAGAGATGTTATCTGATACGAAATAGACTGTTTTTACACGAAACGGATTTTTAATCGCTGTTTCTCTTTTGGCTTCTTTTCGATTGCATGGTTGCTTTTAAATACAGCGATTTTTACTATAAGTTAACTTTGTTCAACCGAAAAGGAGTACAAACATTTTTGGGATTTTTAAATGTCAACTCTGAAAATGCATTTTTGGGCAGCATAAAATAAAATGTAATCGTCCATCCCTAACGTGAAGTGGATTGTTTAAGAGATTGAATGAACCCGCTATGAAATTTTACACCAAAAGAAATGTTGGGGAAGTGAATATATTTAGTTCTATCTAGCTATCGAAAGTAAAAGTACAAAAATCGAGATTTTAGTATTCAAAAGGTGCGTTTTATTATTCATAAATCTATCTGGATCCGGATCTGGATCTTCCTTTGAAAATAAAACGATACGAATCTTAGTGACAGCAGTGTTGTAAGTCCGTCTCTTTTTATCCTTGGATTTGTAAATTTTCAATTATTTCTTGTCTTTTTTCTTTACACTATAGCTTACACTAACTTACCATAAAAAGCCATCTAATCGCCAGTGTAATAACTGATTTTTGGATCTTTGAAATAGATCCCGATAGAAAACAGGATCCCAAATTGTTTTTGTAATACATGTTAAAACTTAATCCAGATCCGGTTCCAGATAGATTTGTGGATAATAAAACGCACCTAAAGTTTCTAATGTAAACACAATGTAGTAAGTACCTAATATTCCCCAATGTAAACGCGGTCTTAAATACAATCTTCCGTAAGGTAAGTTGCTACACACAACATGTAACTGTAACGGGCTACACGGAACGTATAAGTTTTACCCAAGTTTTTGAGTTACCCTATCGCCTGCAAAGATGTTTACACATCAAAAATTTTCAGAGTCATCTACCTACGCGAAATTATAATTGTCTAGATTAAACTATTAATTCAAAAATTAAGAAACTGTCGCCACATGAGGCACTTTCAATGTTCATTGAAGCAAAACTTTTAAGAAACCACTTCGAAATCATAAGGAACTTTCCAATAGTCCTTATTTTTCTATCAGTGAAAGTAAAGCTGAAATGCTTTTTCAGTCTTTGCTTCATCACACAGCCAATCGCCTACAAAATTTTCTGAAAAATGTTTTTGGATTTCTGATAAGATTGTTTAAATATCAAAACGGGACTTTGATGGAAGTTCAAGCCATACGCAGAACGAGCAAAAGTTTATTTCGGAATTTTCCGATGATAAATACATATAAAGATTTAACTTTCCTTGAACCTTTGTGTTAAATATTAAATAAAAGAAAAGAAAGACCAGTTGTATTATGGCAAAACCGAAGATCATCCTCATCAAAATTTCGTAGACCCATAAGTCATGAATATTCAAAGGAAACAGATGAACTTGTAAAGGAAATAAACAGAGAATTGAAATAAGGAATTTAATAGGAATATTAGTTTATTTACAAGGAGATTCATACAAATTCAATAATCACAAACCCATATTTACCGTCGGTTGATGGAAATATATGCAATGCCTTAACTGATACAAATTCTGCACTCAGACGTTATTTATGTAGCACATCGTCGAAACAAGTTAACAATCTTGAGTTAGTTGTTCAAACAGATATCCAAAGTTATTTGATATAGAAGTATAGAAGTTCACAGTATTTGTTGCATCTTGCATACAAATTACCGACAATTTCTTGGAATGTAAGACAACAAACTAAATTGCTTGTTGAAGAAAATAAAATAGGCCAAGTTTTGGAAATAGTAATGACGGAAATGTTGCTCGAAAGTTTCATGTCACTAATGCCTAATTACCTATTGGAATGCATAGCGAAGACGCACAAGAGGACAAAAAAAAGGAATATTTTAGCAGAAAAACATGCAGAACAGATAATATAAAATATAATTGATAATTTTAATCGTTTATTTATCTCATAAGATCCTGTAATTATTAGTCTTATGCACTCATTACCTGAATTAATCCGAAAACTATTCGATCCTGAAGTTGTAAATTTTTTAAAAGAATAACGTTAAAAACATTTCTTTTTTAGGATTAATTATGTAAAATATCTACATATACATACATTTGAATTGAATTAATAAACATTTTGGTTTTACAAAATTTTAAAATCCATTTTTGAAAAAAAAAAATCCTGCAGGTAAGGCCTTATGAGCACGCCCTAGTGTGCAACGTTTACCTGGTCAGCTAGATCCTTATAACTATAAAAAATTAACTTAACAATAGAAAAGGTTTTGTTAACTTTGCGTGGATAAATTCATATTTTTCTAGTAATCAGAAGGAAATTTAAAAATGTTTCTCTAATTTCATATATGGTTTTTATATTTATAAACAATTTTTAAATTCCAAATTCTTTTACATCAGAGGAAGTAAGTGCGATCCAGTCGTCCATTTTATTCTTTATCCTATTTATATTGTTTGCTGTTTGTTGTTTGCTTGAAATTGTTAGAAACAAAATGTTTATGAAGCTGAAGATCGCTGCATCGAAATTTATGTTTTCATTTAGGATAGCAGATCTCGATAAGTATCAAAGATATTATATTGGAATATTTTAAACGCCAAAATGTTGGGCGCAAATTTTCCTAGGGGCGATGTCCGTTACTTTTTTTAAATTGTATCTCGTTATATTTTATTTTAGTGAGTTTTAAAACTTTTAAGACAAAAAAATTTTTAGGAGAGGATATAGACCGCAATAATTTGTTTAGAAATAAAATAAATATGACCCAATGTAGAATATACGTTTCTCTAGGGCCGATGTTTCTCCTTTTTTTATTTTTTTTTTATTAAGCTTATTTAATAATGATTTAACCATAAAATTAAAAAAAAAGAAAAAAAGTTTGGACCCTTATAACTTTGGATTGACTAATCGTAGGTAAAAAAGCGGTACATGAAAAAAGTAGAATTTCCAAACTCTAGGGGCGATGTTTTTTCTTTTTTTTATTTTTTTGTCTATTAAAGTTTTTTAAACATGAAAGTTAAAAAAAAAAAAAAGTTTAGACCCTTATAACTTTGGATCAACTAACCGCAGGTATAAGAACGGTACATGAAAAAATACTTGTAAACGGTGGGCAGAATTTGGATGTCTGAACAACTTGAAAAAAACTGAGGAAGAGTTATAAAATGTATATTTTCTCTTCAGTTGTGACTGTTGTTCTAGATGGCTGGCATTACAAGAGGAATAAAACTTGAATCATCGTTAGAACTAAACCTAGTATAATTTTGTTTTAGCTAAACTAATAGCTCAACACCATCCTTTTTTGTTTCAGCTAAACTAAAAGCAATACATATTTTTCAATTCAAATTTGTTAAACATATCTCATAATATCTATCTAATTATTATTATAGTTTAGTTATTCTATAAAGAGTATTCATTCTGGCATTTTCTTTTTCTTTGTCTTTGCTGAAATTTTGTTTTTGTTTGTATAACAATTAATCTTTTCTTTATATAATTCCAATTTCGTATAGTTATTATCAGAATTATTAAAACTTGAATCGAAAAAATAAAATTTCATATGAATTAAATATTATAATTTTGATAATATACAATTATTAATATAATGCAATAAAAAATATAAAATATTACAAATAACCAACATCTTAACTAACTAACACAAAACGTAGATATATCTATTTTCCTTTCGTTGTAATTTGTTGCTAGACAACAAATGATTCAAGAACATGAAATAAAACAAAAAGAAAAAACATCGCCTTTAGAGTTTGGAAATTCTAATTTTTTCATGTACCGTTCTTATACCTACGGTTAGTTGATCCAAAGTTATAAGGGTCTAAACTATTTTTTTTTTTTTTTTAACTTTCATGTTTAAAAAACTCTAATAGACAAAAAAAAAAAAAAAAAAGAAAAAAACATCGCACCTAGAGTTTGGAAATTCTAATTTTTTCATGTACCGTTCTTATACCTCCGGTTAGTTGATCCAAAGTTATAAGGGTCTAAAATTTTTTTTTTTTTTTAACTTTCATGTTTAAAAAACTCTAATAGACAAAAAAATAAAAAAAAGAAAAAACATCGCCCCTAGAGTTTGGAAATTCTAATTTTTTCATGTACCGATTTTTTACCTACGATTAGTCAATCCAAAGTTATAAGGGTCCAAACTTTTTGTTTTTTTTTGTTAATTTCATGGTTAAATCATGGTTAAATAAGCTTAATAAAAAATAAAATGCACGACTGGATCGCACGAACTTGCTCTTATGTAAAAGTACTTTGGAATTTAAGATACATTTTACAAATATAAAACATGGATTTAATGAGATAATAATGTTCAAATGCATAAAATTGCCGTCTGGTTTCCGGAAAAGTATGAATTTATGCAAATAAACTTTAAAAAATCGTTTTATTGTTAAATAAAATTTATATACAAGAAATTTCTCTAAAATTTTTCAAGAAAAAAATGTGGGATGCGAATTTTAAGTATTTAATAATATTGGTTTTAGGAAATAATTTCAAAAAATAAACGTTCATAGGTTTTGAAGATATTGATTTAATTTTTTTTTTTTTTTAAACCCAATAAATATTTTTTCGAATATTTTTATATACAATATTATTTAAAACTTAAGGGGACTCCTGCTAAAAATTTTGGTTTAAAATCCTTTGAGCCGTTGATGAGAAAGTCGAAAATCAAAAAAACGGATCTATAACATTTTGCTCCAAAATTTTGTTTGACCAAAATGTAGTCCATGTCCATAATGTCACACTTAATTTTTTTTATCAAAATCTTTAGAGCCGTTTTTGAGATAAATAAGATTTTGCATTACGGGTGTATGGGGGGTACCCTTAGTTTTGGAACTAAAAAAAAAATTTCAATTTCTCCTCTAGAGAATCACCGAAGACTCTTAACTACCGAGATTGAAAGAAATAGGTCCAGTGGTTTAGGCTGTAGTGAGAGGTACAGACATACAGACACACTGAAACATGTTTTTTGTGTACTAAATTTTCCTTAAAATTTTTATAAAAAAAAATGATATGCAAATTGTTATTATTTAATAAAATACATTTTAAAACGTAATCTAAAAATTTAATCGTGAATCGGTTTTCAAGATATTGAATTTTCAAAAAAAAAATTGTATTATTTTTTTAAAAATCCAAAAACTATTTTTTCGAAAAAATTTTTAGTTTATATTTTTTCAAATGCAAAGCAGCTCCTGCATAAAAAGTTTGGTTAAAATCGTTAGAGCCGTTGGTGAGAAATTCGAAAATCAAAAAAAACGTTCTATGACAGGTACCCCTAATAACATTTCCCCCCAAATTTTTTTTTCACCAAAATATAGTCCATGTCCATAATATCACACTTAATTTTTTTTATCAAAATCGTTAGAGCCGTTTTCGAGATAAATAAGATTTTGCATTACGGGTGTATGGGGGGTACCCTTAGTTTTGGAGCTAAAAAAAAAATTTCAATTTCTCCTCTAGGGAATCACCGAAGACCCTTAACTACCGAGTTTGAAGAAAATACCTCCGGTAGTTTAGGCTGTAGTTCAAGGTACAGACATACAGACAGACAGACGGAATTGTCGGACCCACTTTTTTCGTCTTCGCTATCATCGTAATGTCAACTTTGATCAAAATCTCGAGTTCGATTTTTTTTTCCAAATGCAGAACTTGCCCTATAGTACCTATATCGCAAGTAAAAAATAAAAAAAAGGAGAAACATCGCCCCTAGAGAAACGTATATTCTACATTGGGTCATATTTATTTTATTTCTAAAAAAATTATTGCGGTCTATATCCTCTCCTAAAAATTTTTTTGTCTTAAAAGTTTTAAAACTCACTAAAATAAAATATAACGAGATACAATGTAAAAAAAGTAACGGACATCGCCCCTAGGAAAATTTACGCCCAACATTTTGGCGTTTAAAATATTCCAATATCTTTGATACTTATCGAGATCTGCTATCCTAAATGAAAACATAAATTTCGATGCAGCGATCTTCAGCTTCATAAATGTTTAAGGAAATGAAAATAAAATATTCAGTTGAAGCCAATTTTCATGACTCTAAGGGATGATTTTTTCACAAATTGGATTTTCGGTGGTTCTTTTTCTGAAGCTCTACACCATAAATTGAATAAAGTTTTCTCTAAACGAGTGTGTATGTTTTAATAGGTTAAATAGAGGGAAGTATAAGTGCCGACCTATGCATCTCTAAAGTAAAGGTATCATTGTTTTATGATTTTTCTGGTTACATTTACTAAACTAATTCCAGTAATGGGTTACGGAAATTGAGTTTTGGGTTTTTTGCCTCAAATACTTCCGTGTGTATTTTCAATCTTGCCTATGCGTCATTGACGTAAAGATATAGGAATGTTATTAAATTTTATTTGCTTTAACAAGATATCAAGAGGATTCGATTGATTATATACTGTACTGTATTTTCAAAGGAAAATAACAAAACAAATAATCCAATCAAAATATCTGTATTCGGCTTTTGGATTTGGATTTTAGACATATGATAAAGACCAAATAAAATAGAGTTCTTTTTACATACATAAATGGGATAACCTTAATATAACCAATTTTTGTCAATTAATTTTTATTGTTTGCTACGAAAGGAAAATATTTATTTGATTGAAAAGATGAAGATACTATTGGGCGCACGTGAGTGAAACTCTGGATTCAAACGATGTATTTCCCAATATTGGTTCAACCGCTTAAAGCACTGATATATAAATATTCTACAAGGGGTTTTAATATTTCAGTCTAGTCGGAGAATTTATGTAGCTGAGTAAGACGTATTAAATTCTCTCGTATATCGATAATTACCATCACTCCTAAACATGTAAGATCAACTAAGCCTGAGGACAATTTATTGTCCTTTGATAAAAAAAAAAACTTCTCTCCAATATGGAAACCCTAAAAGGATTATAAAGATCCAAGAAATTGCAAAAATTCCAAATATTGGAATATAGCCAGAAGCTTAAACTGCTGAATGTGACAATCCTTCAATTTCAAAATGCCCAAATTTTAATGAAAATCATAGATCTACTGAAGTAACTTGCGACAATAGAGTAAAATACCTGCAGATAAGAGAACATCTCTCACTCTTTCAAGAACTCTTTTAACACCACGATCATTGCGAGTTCCAGAAAGATCAACAGCAACACTTGGTTCTGTCCACCCAGTTTTATTAGCCTCTGTGGAACATTTTCCTTCGAACTCACACCCACAACATCACTGTTCAGATAATAATAGTATCCAGAGAAATGTAATGTTCCGTAGATTAGTGGAGGGTATTAAAAGACGAATCATTCTCTGACCATAAGCTCATAGAATTTTTAATACCCGATCCACGTAAACCATTTAGAAATCTCAGAAAAACCAACTGTGATATTTTTAATAGGCAAGTAGAGCTAGAGACCAAAATACAAACGCCAAGTACTAATGCGATGCAAAAACCCGAGAATATATGTAGACAGAGCTACTGATAGCTTCACTGAGTTTCTCGACAAAGCATTGGAAAAAGGTTGTCCAATAAAACCATGGGGACAAGGTAAAAAGAAACCACCCTGGTTGACAATTGATGGACATGCCAACATCAGGAAAGAAACAAGAAGAATTTTTAATATTGCCAAAAGCACAAGAACAGAAATTGACTGGGAAACGTACAAATCTAGTCAACAAAATTTCAAGATGGAAACTCAAAGAGCCAAACGCAGCTCGTGGAGAAAATTCTGTAGTCAAGTTGAGAGTGCCAACAAACCAGTGCCAACAACTCAGGAAAATATTTGCTAAGGGACCTATTGTTCTGGGATCTCTTAAGGTAAACACTCACTTTCCTGGTTGCATCTCTAACGTGAATTACAACCCACAAGTGGAGCTCTGCATAAGGCGTTTCTCTTTTTCAGTTCAGAACAGAGCCTGAGTTGTCAAAAAATAAATTGTGTTTCTTTTTTTAGTTCAGAGCGTTCAGAGTTTCGAAAATGTGTTACTTTTTTCGTTCTGAGCATGTTCTGAGCGTGTTCAGAGTGCGCTCTATGAGCTCAGAATAAAATAACTGAGCAGACAGAGTAAAATGCTTAACACGAGCATATATATATATATACCCCGCTAAGACTTTTACAAGCCATTCAAGACCGCCTTTCTAGGCAGAGAGGACTGGCAAATGGCAGTGTCTTTCAAGCTGAGGTCCTGGAAGTGACGAAACCTGCTAGACAAGTCTCATTGATGGCAAAACCACAAGCTGATATCACCTTTTTGATTGATAGCAAAGCGGCAATAAAAGCGATTTCTGGCATTGAAATTAAATCGAAGCTAGTAACTTGCTGTCGCGAAGAAGAAGGGTTCCTGGTCACAACAACTGTGTCATGAAAGCGCGAACGAGCTGGCAACAATAGGATCAACACTTGATCTTAATCAGGCAGACACATCAGTTCAAGTCCCACCCTGTAATCTTAAACAGGTAATCGAGAGCAAAGTTCTAGCTGTAACAAACAAGGGATGGAACCCGCTCGATTCCATGTCTTATAACCAGAAAACTATGGCCTAGTTTTAGCAAACAAAAGACGGATGTTATCATCAAACTGATTAAAAAGTCTCTTCTCGTGAGCATCATCACCGCTCACAACCAACTCGGTTACCATCACAAGAAAAAGATGAAGCTCAGTATGGACTTATGCAAAGGATGCGGTGACGAGGAGATACATGAGGATACTCCTCACTACCACTGCCCTGCGCTATATCATCTGAGAAACAGACACCTAGCGAAACACTTCTTCAAAGACTTGGAGGAGCTTCCTGACATTCCAAGCAAAATCATGTTAAAATTTGTTAACGATACCAATTGGTTTGAAAATTCTTAAACTCTGAAAATCACTTTCAATTACAGTGCGACGGTGTAGTACGAATGAAAACGACTTAACAATGCACTTGTTTCTTGTAGGAGCAGCACCAATATTGATAAAATCCTCTTTGGTAAAGAGACAGCCTCTTCGACTTAGTCAGCAATACTGACTAAACAAACGAATATATACACCAAACACTGACATATCAAACTCATCTACCAGATGTTGCAAGGAGCCACGGCCCTGGTGGAGGGATGATTTCTCAAATGGGGGTAAAGGAAATGACCACGCCCTTAGAAGGCGTCTATTTCTCCTTAGCCAGGTGATTATGTGACGACAGACATTTCCTCAATGATTTAGAAGTACCCTCCAACATTTCAGGCTATAGCTTGCTGTAACCCATTAACGGGCTTGATTGACATAGGATTATCATAGGTTTCAATACAAGGGAGTCACAGCCCTAGGGTATCGCAACGGATGTACATTGATCTAAGTGTGACGGTAACAAGATCAACTGCCAACCCACTAACCTAACCTAATGTAAATATTCAACTATTTAATTTATCGGATGAACAACAATGGAAGCTACAACAGCGGAACACGTTTTTCATTCGAGGATGTAAGACTAAGATAGATCAATTCAATGTTATCGCACATTTAGTTACTATGTTTTTATATGGTAAGTAATATGGACAATAGATATTTAAACATTATAACTTACAGCCACAATATTGATGTTATTTTAGTGACGGAAACTTGGCTAGACAATAATTTACATTTAAGTACACCTGATTTTAAGTGATATCGAGTTGATAGGACTAAAAGTCAAGGTGGAGTTGCAATTCTAGTCCGAAAATCAATTCAACATTCGATCTTACCAATTATTCGAACTAAGTTGCTAGAAAATATTGGTGTTGAGATCAAATTTCTAGGTGGATCATCGATGTAAAAAAGATAATGCTTGAATCATGACTTTAAAAACTTTTCGCTATAAGTGGACATTTTCTTATCGGTGGTGGTATTTACAGCCAACACAGAAAATGGTGTTGCAAGAGGGCAAATTACTTTGGAAACGCTCTGTTGGCAGTAAATGTATTGTTTCCTTCTAGTTCTACTTATGCCCCTGCTAATTCTTGTGGATGTCCTTCTGTTCTCGACATTTTCGTATCAAATATGTCTAGTCCAATAACTTCACCAATTACCATTGATGAGCTAATCTCTGATCACAATCCAGTATTATGCCAACTTCTTTGGTCAGGTCTTAAAAAAGATTTTAAAAGTGCCAACTTGACGCATTTTAGATTTTTTGAATTTGAAAACAAAACCTCGAAATATTCCTACTGACTTGAAAAGAGTTATTATACTCTGTCCAATAAAAATTGTCAGTACAGGGAAGATAGGACGTTTGTCTCTCATTCTGGTTGCATTGCCATGTATAAGTGTGTCGCCTTTTAAAGCTCTCACAGGGATTCCGTAGCTTACATTATAAATCGCCGCAAATGAGAGTAAAAAACGCGTAGGGCTACCGTCTGCTGATTCAAAACGACTGACAAGAATATTCAATTTACCTTTTCCCACAACACCAAGCGGTAAGATAATAGGCGCGTTTTTTTTTAAGTTGAAAAGCAATACGACAACACTCAACATACTCATCTTCTTAAAATGTGTTCTCAAAAGCTTCAAATCCCAAAAGCTCCTTAATAAAAACTACTGAAAAAGCTCCTTGCTTGCAATTGAGAATGATAATGGTAACTCTGTTTTGATGTAGATAAAGAGCGCACGATCGTATTGAGTTTGAGTGGCACTTGACAGGATCTTAACAGGATCTCATCAGCAGTGGGATACGACGCACGGTCGTATTGGGGTGTACAACTTTTTGCAAAGAATTACAGCAACAATTTCTTAAGAAAAGTCAGTGGCTTGCTCTTTTTTTAGTGGCATTTTTCCTAACGCATTGTAGTGAGGGTGCATCAGGCGCCACTGCTTTAGAAAAAGCTCTCCCATAAGGCCTGTACTGACAATTTTTGTTGGACAGAGTATAGTAACGAGGATGTTGACAGTATTGTGCATAACTTTACTCAAGATATCACAACGACAATTGAAGCGCTGCAAGGATGAAGGTGTTAAGTGAATTTTTTTGAAATTTGGCTTTTATTTTACAGAGGAAAATCTTATATGGAAACTTAAATTTCTGACTCGTCTGTACTCTTCTATCGCCTATAATTTTATTGACTTTAAATTATCCATACAGTATTTTTATTATTTTTATAAAAAAAAGCAATATACTTTAAATTCTTGTAACTCAAATGTTTAAAAATGTCGCTTAACACCTTCATCCTTTCAGTGCTTCAATTGATGATTGTGTTCCAAAAGTTATTACAAAATCATTTTCCTTTCGGACATTGCATTATTCGAAATCAAATGGATCTCATCTTAAGAATTAGTCCATATCAATTGTCGTAGATTAAAGTCCCCAACAATAATGCTGTCGTCTTCAGGATTAGTTTGATTAGCAATTGCAATCAACTGCATGAGAAATAAAATGCACGACTGGGTCGCACGAACTTGCTCCTATGTAATAGACTAGGAATTTTAAAAACGAATGTTATTATAGAGAAAACTGTTCATAAGGATACAATTAACTTAAATTTTTTTAGTAGTAAGAGACAAAAACAGAATGCTATGCAAATATGAATTTATGCAAGAACAAAAATATTATAAGTCGTTGAATTGGTTTCCTAAGAAAAAGATTTTAAGAAAAAATTTTGGTACGCCAATTTAAAGTTTTTATTATTGTTCAAATAAGAATTAAATTTACAAAAAAAATATTGAGCCGTTTCTGAGATATCGAATTTTCAAAAAAAGAAAAAATAGATTTTTTTTTCAAAAATTCAAAAATTATTTATTTTAAGGTCTTGAAATGCAATGTGTTTAAGACTTTTTAGAAGCTTCTCTATAAAGATTTTCATTAAGATCCGTTATTTGGATAATGAAAAATTCAAAATTCGAAAAAATGGTTCTATGGTAGGTACAAGCTGTAATATCTTAATTTCAAATTTCTTTTATTAAATAAAAGATCGTAAAAATTAAAAAAAAAAACATTTTTTTTTAATTTTTTAGCATTTGTATGGTAGGTACCTTTATTTTTAGGTAAAATAAATTTTTTTTCTCACATCTTGTAAATTATGTTGAGAAACTTTTAGTTATCAAGTTTTAAAAAAATCTAGCATGGGTTTTTCGAAATATTGAGTTTAAAAAAAAATTGAAGTTTTTTTTAAAAATCAAAAAAATTTTTTTTTGAAAATTTGAGTACACAATTCTATTTATGTTTTTGGGGAGCTTTAGCAAAAAAAAAATTATCAAAATCTGTTATACCGTTTTTCGTATGGCAGGTACCGTTATTTTTGGTCTTAAAAAAAAGAAGAAAAATTCAAAGAAAATCGGCCGAGCCGTTTAGCCTGTAGTCGAACAGACAGACAGACAGACAGACAGAATTGCGAGACCCACTTTTTTAGTCTTCGCTATCATCGTAATGTCAACTTTGATCAAAATCTTGAGTTCGATTTTTTTACGAATGCATAACTTGCCTTATAGTACCTATAAGTCGCAAGTAAAAATCTCATATGTACTTGTGGGTTGAGACGGAGGAATGTAGACAAACCAACTTTTAACCAGCTTATTACTCAAACAGTAAAAAAAAAGTCAACCAAAGTCCTTACTGAGAATGGAAAATATAATTGTAATTCATAAAGTTATTCTTGTACATATGGTTGTGCTGTGTAGCAAAATGTAGCCAAGAACCATATTAAATGAAATGCACGACTGGATCGCACGAACTTGCTCTTATGTAAAAGGACTTTGGAATTTAAAATACATGGATTTAATGAGATAAAAATGAAATTGCAGTCTGATTTCCGAAAAAGTATGAAATTACGCAAACAAACCTCAAAAATAGTTTTGTTTTTAAATAAATTTCTAATATAAGAAATTACTTTCAAATTCTTCAAGAACAAAATTTGGGATGTAAATTTTAAGTATTTATGGTATAGATTTTAGATTCAATTGAAAGTTTTTTGCGACCTCAACTCCATAGTGCGTTTCGCCCAGGTACGACAGTGGGCTCATCAGTTAGATGCTGCCGTACCCTTCTAAGACGCAATTATTATTTGTCGATGTTTAGCGACGCTTATAAATTTCACAGCAGTAATGTACTGTGAATTTTATTTTTCTAGGGGAATTTGAATAAATTCTGACACCTAGAATGTTAATGTCCGTGGTCAGACGATGAAATAAAAAAATTTATTCCAATTTTAAGCGGAGTGATTGAATTAAATTCAATTGAAAGTTTTTTGCGACCTCAAGTCCATAGTGCGTTTTGCCCAGGTACGACAGTGGGCTCATCAGTTAGATGCTGCCGTACCCTTCTAAGACGCAATTAAATTTTAATTAAATTCCCCTAGAAAAATAAAATTCACAGTACATTACTGCTGTGAAATTTATAAGCGTCGCTAAACATCGACAAATAATAATTGCGTCTTAGAAGGGTACGGCAGCATCTAACTGATGAGCCCAGTGACGTTTATTCGAAGGTACGCAGGTGTTCACCGCACACCCTACCAAAATCATCACATAAAGTCACATTCCATATTTCATGTTCTCCATGTTCTCCTTATTCAAGCTCACCACAGCAATTCATTCAAATGCAATGGATGAAGAATACATTTTCAAGCAAAATAACAAAAATAGTACTCTAGGGTGTTCTCCTCATATAAACGCACCGACCGACCTCCGAAACCAAGGTAAAGCACATCCCCATCCACACAAAAAAATGCAAAGAAGAGACAAAATGTGTATATAGTTATAAATCCAAAATTCTATATTCCTTGGTGTTCATCTTCATCGAGCGCACCACGATCCTTCATCCGAATGGACAGAGAATTCTTTCTCAACAGTACAAACAGTATCAGAAGCTATTCTTCTGTACGATTCTTAGGCTTGGGGATGCAAAAAATTCGACACAGTTGAGAAACTCCTAAGGAACTATGTGAAAAGGATATTTCATCTACCCCCGAATACACCAAACTATGTTGTTATGCTGGAAACGGGGTTGTCGCCTCTATACATAAAAACCCTAAAATTACAAGTGGACTATTTGCTCAAAGTCTTAGAGATGCCTGAAACTCGGCTTATCAGGAAAATAATCGTCAAAGCCATACAAAACAAAAATAGCTGGTTCAACGAGTGGTGCGGACTAGCGCAAAGTTGTGGTATGATCTTGAACATCAACGTCGAAGATTTAAAGAGCACTAAAAGACACATGTACGAGATAATCGGAAAAGTAGATGAGCAATGTAGATCAGATTATATCGCTGAAGCAACTGGGTCATTATTCAGATCAATTTATAGCCGTCTTAACCACAATCAGTGATACAGAAAAATGGAAAAAGAGTAATATCGGTCGGTGATTTGATTTATGTTTTTGGAAGGGAAATCGCGCAGCGAAATCAAAAACCGCTTGGATGCTTTGTACGGCGACTCTTCTTCTTCGATGGTGACCGTCAAAAATTGGTATAACGAGTTTCACGTAGTCTCACATGGGTTTTTGATAAACCCCGCCCAGGTGCCCCGAAAATGGCTACCACGGAGGATAACGTGTCAAAAATCCACGATTTCATATTGGCCGACCGCCGATTAAAGTTGCGCGAGATAGCTGAAACAGTGGGCATATCAAAAGACCGCGTGGATCATATCCTCCATGAAATTTGTGGCATGAAAAAGCTGTCGGTGCGATGGGTGCCCCGTTTGCTCATTCCGGACAACAAGCGCAACCGTGAGAGCAAAGGCCAAATTGGTCACATTGCACTACGAACTGCTGCCCCATCCACCGTATTCTCCAGATTTTGCCCCGTGCGACTTTTTTTTATTTGCAAACTTGAAAAAATCACTCGCACGCCGCCGGGCAGAAATTTGAGTTGAATGAGGCGTTCATCACTGACACGGAGGCCTACTTTGCAGACCTCGAGAAAACCTATTTTTCGGATGGGTTAAAGAAGTTGGAGCATCGCTGGATCAAGTGTATCGAGCTAAGAGAAATAAATTGCCACTTTTTCAAAATGTTTGTTTTTCTTTTGTATGCTAAGTACTTAGTAGACCCCCCTTGTATTCTAAAAGGATCTCTTCTCGCTTTTGAGATATAACAATAGGAAAAATGAAAGAAAAATATTTATTAATACTTTTGACTTTTAAATTTTGGGATAAGTAGTCAATAGTCGAAATGAGATATCTTAAAGCACTTAAAAGTAGTTTATCGGGCCCAGAATTCAATTAATATACTCGGAATAAATTACTCGTACATATATAAGTTTTGTTTTTCAAATACAGGAACGGTTAATTAAAATATAAACTATTTCCATATGAAATAAAGCATTAGAACAGGGCTTCTTGCACTTTTAGATAAGAATATTTCGTAGATTCGAATTCGTATTGATAATTGATATGCAGGATTACGGATAGAGTTCAACAATATTTTATGAATATTCAAATAGTTTGGCGGTAATATAAAGGAAAAATATGTGAATCGAAAACGTTTGATTGATGAGTTCTATGTATTTTCGCAGTTGTATGGTCCAAGAGATTTTGTAGAGGAACTTGGGCATCAATTTTAGTGACTTTTACGATATGTGAGTATCAATTTTGTTTATCTTTTTGAACATCATAGGAAGAAAATATATTCTTCGCATAGTTCTTTATAACATTTTACTGATGTCGAATCAATTTAGCTTCCAAAATCATTGATACAACTTCTAAGGTAGACATTTTTTTGGACTTATTACAAGTTTGTAATTTGTTTAAAACCCTGGGGATGATGTCGCTTCTTTGACCAAATCAGCTTCTTCTTTTATTCCGGATAATCATTTGATCTGCAAAAAACAAGTTTTTTATAGCTCTGCATGTGCGATTTTTTTTGTCTGCTCACTTATATTTGCAAAATCGAGTGCAAGGCATCCAGCGGATGAAGTATATTTTTTGAACGAAAAATGTTGATTAAGCCAATTTTTTTTCCGAAAAAAGGCGATTTTTTATTCTGTGTGATCGATCTCATTTTGTTATGAACTGGGCTTTAAATTGTTTTAAAACTAGTTTTAAATTGATATTGTGACTTGGGCTGCACAAACTTAAATTTTTACTTGTGACTTATAGGTAGGTACTACAAGGCAAGTTATGCATTTTTAAAAAAAATCGAACTCGAGATTTTGATCATTGACATTACGATGATAGCGAAGATTAAAAAAGTGGGTCTCGCAATTCTGTTTGCCTGTCTGTCTGTCGGTTCGTCTACAGCGTAAACGGCTCGGCCGATTTTCTTTAAACTTGGTAGGTATCATTTTTAATTTTTTCCCCCACACGTCTTTTTCTTTTTTTTTAAGACCAAAAATAACGGTACCTGCCATACGTTTTTTTTTCGAAATTTTATAAATATTTTTTTCTCAAAAACTGTACGACAGATTTAAATATAAAAATATAAAAGAATTCCATTTAGGTAAAGCTAGATAATGGTTGAACAAAATTTTACGAAAAATGGTTACTGAACCAATTTTTTTTTGTTTTTGATTTTCTCGAAAACGGTAAAACCGATTTTGATAATTTTTTTTTTTGCTTGAGCTTCCCAAAAACTTGAATAGAATTGTGTATTCAAATTAAAAAAAAAATTTTGGATTTTAAAAAAAAAATCAAATTTCTTTTCCAAAACTCAATATTTCGAAAACCACATGCTAGATTTTTTTTAAAACTTGATAAATAAGAGTTTCTCAATATAATTTACAAGATGTGAGAAAAAATAGTTATTTTACCTAAAAATTAAGGTACCCACCATACAAATGTAAAAAAATGATAAAAAATGATTTTCAAAATACGTATTTTTCTCGAAAACGGCGCCTAGAATTTTGATAAAAATTTTTTCTTTCAATTAATTTTTACGATCTTTAATTTAATAAAAAAAAAATTTGAAGATATTACAGCTTGTACCTACCATTTTTTTAAATTTTGAATTACTCATTATCGACATAATGGATTTTAATAAAAAAAATTTACAGAGATGCTTCTAAAAAGTTTAAAAATAATTGCATTTCAAAACTTAAAAAAAAAATATTTTTTGAATTTTTGAAAAAAAAAATTATTTTTTTTTTTGGAAAATTCGATATCTCAAAAATGGGTCAACATTTTGTTTGGAAATTTATTTTTCATTCGTAAAATTATTAAAAACTAAAGTGAACGTACCAAATTTTTTTTCTTAACAATGTTTTAAAAATTTTAAATATAAAACCTTATTTTATTAAGAAAATTCTACAACGACTTATAATTTTTTTTTCTTGCATAAATTTATATTTGCATAGCATTCTGGTTTTGTCTCTTACTACTAAAAGAATTTAAAAAATTATGAAAATTTTGTCCTTATGAATAGTTTTCTCTAATAACATTCATTCGTGCGACCCAGTCGTGCATTTGATTTTAATCTTTTTCTCGGTCTTTATTTCTGATTGTATGGATGAAACTTAAGTAACATTTTTTATCACTTTTTAAATAAAACCGATATTTTTGGTCTTAAATTAACTTTAAATGGAATCGGACGAGCCGTTTAGGCTATAGTCGAGGAGATAGGCAGACAGACAGACAGAATTGCGAGACCCACTTTTTTACGAATGCATTAATTGCCAATTAGTTTCTATACGTGTCGCATGTAAAAATAAAATGCACGACTGGGTCGCACGAACTTGCTCCTATGTAATAGACTAGGAATTTTAAAAACGAATGTTATTAGAGAAAACTGTTCATAAGGATAAAATAAATTTTTTAAATTCTTTTAGTAGTAAGAGATAAAAACATAATGTTATGTAAATATGAATTTATGCAGGAACAAAAATTGTAAGTCGTTGTAGTGGTTCCTTAAAAAAATAAGCTTTTATGTACAAAATTTTTAAAATATTTTTAAGAAAAAATTTTGGTACGCCAACCTTAAGTTTTTATTATTGTACGAATAAAAGTCTAATTTGCAAAAAAAATATTAAGCCGTTCTTGAGATATCGAATTTTTCAAAAAAAAAAAAATGACTTTTTTTCTAAAAATTGAAAAAATATTTTTTCTTAAGTTTTTAAATGCAATATTTTTTAGACTTTTTAGAAGCTTCTTTATAAAAATTTTTATTAAAATCCGTTATGTCGATAATGAGAAATTCAAAATTCGATAAAATCGTTCTATGGTAGGTACAGTCAGTAATATCTAGATTTCAAATTTTTTTTTATTAAATTATAGATCGTAAGGACTAATCAAAAGAAAAAAAATTTTAGCAAAATTCTCGGAACCGTTTTTGAGAAAAATACGATTTTCGAAAACCATTTTTTTAAATTTGTATGGAAGGTACTGTTAGTTTTCGATAAAACAATTTTTTTTTTCTCAAATCTTGTAGATTATGTTAAGAAACTTTTTGTGTCAAGTTTGAAAAGAATCGAGCATGGGGTTTTCGAAATATTGAGTTTCCAAAAAAAAATTTTGATTTTTTTTTTTTTAAATCCAAAAAATTAAAAATTGAAAATTTGAATATGTAATAATATTCAAACTTTGGAGGAGCTTTGGCATAAAAAAAAATGATTTAAATCGGCTGTACCGTTTTCGAGAAAATCAAAAACAAAAAAATGGACCCAGGGGGGCTACCAAAAATAACAATTTTTTGGAAATTTTTTTTCAACCATTAGCTAGATTTAACCAAATGAAATTTTTCAAATTTTTTTTTTTAAATTCTGTTGGACAGTTTTTGAGAAAAAAAAATATTTATAAAATTTCGAAAAAAAAATCGTATGGCAGGTACCGTTATTTTTGGTCTTAAAAAAAAAACAAAAAAAAACATCCGGGGGGAAAAAATTAAAACCCATATCTACCAAGTTTGAAGAAAATCGACCGAGCCGTTTAGGCTGTAGTGGAACCGACAGACAGACAGAATTGCGAGACCCACTTTTTTGGTCTTCGCTATCATCGTAATGTCAACTTTGATCAAAATCTCGAGTTCAATTTTTTTTACGAATGCATAACTTACCTTATAGTACCTATAAGTCGCAAGTAAAATTTGAGGGTTGATGCTTTTACATCCTCTAAGAACACGTGGACTCTGATGGCAGTCTTCTATATCAAGCGCCCAAAGACCCTTTTGGTTGGAGCTTTCTAGGTTACAACTACATCTTGACGCAGATTGCGGTTGTATCTTACTTATACTCTTTTTTCAAATAAGGGTCGAAGAATTTTTTTTTCCGAAAGAGCCAAGTATCATCTATATCTCCTTTTCATTTTCGTCTAACACTCGTCAGTGACTGGTGACCGCCCGGCACTCAACTAGTAGTAGTAGGAATATAGTTATAAATGAAGAGTTTTCCTATTGCAGCCATATTGTTGAAGCTACAACTGTCAAATTAGGTGTCATTTATTTAATCTGTCACCATAAATAATTAAAACGTTCAAGGCCATGTGTAAATGACAAAATTGTGTTATGGATGTGGGTCTTCTGTTCCAGGAGAAATGGGTTCTCCAACAAACAAAATTGTCGAATTTGGAACGATCACAAGATATAGCAAATTGTAGTTGAATCACCAATTGGAAGAAGGGAATAAATCCATCTGATCTAATTGTTGGGAAAACGCAAAAAACTGAATAATTTCTTTATGTGACTGTTCTAAGATGCTTTTTTAAAATCATCTATATTTCTATTAGAAAAACGGGTTTTTGGTTCTTTCTTCGGCCTAACCGATGGGTCTAAGTATAGAGATGTAATTTGCATCAAAATGTCATTTTTGGAAATTTTGGCACTTATTCCCTTCTTCCAATTGGTGATTAAATTCATCCAGGGAAAATCACTATCTGGTGTGGATTTTGGGTCCTAACTTCTTTGAGAACGACGTTGGCCAAACCATCCGCATCAATGGTGAGCGCTCTCGATCGATTGAATTATCTTCCAAGAACGATTAGTTCCAAAGGAAGTTCAAAAAACTAAGAAAATGTTATTCTTTAATTTTAAGCTTATTTTTTTTTTCAATTAAAAGTTTTTCTTTTCTGCTTCCGTCATTAAGAAAAAATGTTTTACTTAGGTATTAAGTCTTATAAAGGAAATTCGAAGACTCATTGAGAAGAAAGTTAACACAGTTTTTTTAAGTCTCTCGAAAATAAATTGACATTCCTTAAGAATACTAATTAGTCAAAATATGTATATCGAGAATATAGAAACTGATTTCACTTAACCCTGGTGGTAAGACTGCATCTCTCGAATAAGAATATAGGATATGCAAATTCAAAACAGGGAAAAGTTTTTGGTAAGGAATATGCATGTTAGGATGTTTTGGCCACTTTTTAACTTTGAGCTCAGTTAGGAAGTGTGTTTATATGAAAATATCTTCAATCAGTAAATGATGCCAAATTAAGGGATTGGAAAATGTGTCTTTTTCATTTATAGTGTTGCTGCTATCGGCTTGTGGATGTATAGAGTTTTTCAACAAGAACTTTCCAGTTTTTGTTTTAATTACTATACGAAAACCATTTCAGATATCTCAAAAACTTTATTAATGTTATTGCGACCTCTATATTTATTGTTTCCCTTCTGCACTGCGACTTTTAGATCTATTGTTCCTCTGTCTTCAGCCAAGTAAAAGCGGCCATACTACAGCATTTCTTTCAGACTTGATTACTTGGAGAAACCGAAGAAGATATTGTGTATTTTTAAAGGATGTATTCCACTCCTCTTCTATCTGGTAAAGTCCCAGATACACCAGTGCATCACATTTACCTAATTTATGGTGCGGTGTTTCCTCGTGAGAATTATGGAATTTGCGTTTGGCCCTGGATAACCAGCCAAGAATACTTTGGTGTCTTGTCAGTTTGCAGTTACCACTGATGATACCCGTAATTATCTTCAGGTTGTTCCTGCTTTATCCGACACATGATGTAAAGCGTTTTTTCGATTGTGCCTCCCAAAAAGCATTTTCGCCGCCTGCCTTTATTCTTTTCAAAAATAGGGTCAAATTCACGTTCATCTCCTTCGGAAGTGCAACGGTATCATTAAACTTCGATCTTTACAACATTGTTAAATGGGGTATAGGAATCTTGTGGAGTTTAATGCTTCGAAAACTCAATGCTGTCTATTGTCGTTAAAGTAAAATGTCCCCCTTATGCTATTGTCCTTGAATGGTACTTGCATCGAATAAAAGGAAAAGTTCTCAGTACTCGGTATGTGTGTCAACGACGATCTTCGTTGGAACGACCACATTCTCGAGGCCGCAAAAAATGCTGCTAAATGGTAAGGATTTTTATATCGATGTAGAACATTTTCACCCCTTCTGCTCTGGTTACCATTTGTAAGACGTTTATTCATGCAAAACGCGAGCTTAATTCACATCTTTGTGTAGGTTCAGCACAAACTTTTCTCCACTCATTAAATAGAATTCAGAACAGAGCGTTAAAACTGATAGAAAACAGAGAACAGATCGGTCGGAATGTTTCTTGTATTTCTTTGTTTTATCTCTTCTTTCAGAAGCAATGCTCACTCGAGGTAGTCAGTGGCATTCGTCCCCTTCATCAGTTCAACCGTGATACCCGGTTTCACTAGCGATGCTCATCAGTTCACCCTCGAGCCTAATTTTGGTCGTACCGTCAAATGTTCGTTTTTTAGTCGCACAACACATTTTTAGAATAACTTACCCGGCACAGTTTTCCCTTGCTATTTAAATTTGCAAACATTGAACACCAATGTTCATGGATACCTTCTTCTTATTGATCTCTCATCTGCACTTTCTTACACTTTTTGTGGAAATCCGTTATTCTCCAAACTTTGCCATTGTGCCTAAAGGGCTTTTGAAATGGGACTTTCATCAGAAATTTCTTCCCAGGATGGTCGTACACCTTTCTCTTTTAAGACAATCTTTTATATAAACTCCGCGAAAATCAGTTTTGGGGTCCAATTCTGCTCGGAAGACCAGTAAGCAAGCGTATGTCACTAATGTTTTCTTTTGTTTCTGCTTTTGGACAATTTTTGTATTCTAGGCACAAGACCGTCTTGAAAGCCCATCTAAATTTGCGTATAGGCCAACTTTTCAATAATAAAATCAAAACTCTGCAACCTTTCAATCCATCTAACAAGCTGACCCCTGGATAAGAACTGAAATAACAATCTTAAAGCTGCATGATCAGTTCTTAATTGGAACTGTTGGCCATGCAAATACTTATGGAAGTTCTTCACAGACTCTAATAGATAGATAATAGGATAGGATCTTGCTGTACGTAATAGGTAATTAGTCTTTCTTTGCCATTTATGACTTAAGATAGAACGCTTCCAATACCTCGGTTGCTTGCATCAGTATCCAATATTAACTTTTTCCAATGACAGGATATGACAAAATAAGGACACTACAAATCGGATTAACAGAGGTGTCAGAAGTGGGATTGCGACGAGGAAAATGTACAATGGTTAAACTCGATCAGTGGAAAGTTGACCAAGTCAAAAATGAACTATCAGTTCTCAGCCTGGTGACAAATGGTTCAAAATCTGAGCTCCATCAGAGGTTTGCGGAAAGTCTTAGAAGATAATGATGTTGATTTGATGAAGCATTAGTTTCAGCTTGAAGTTCCTGGAGAAGCAACCAAAGATGAATTAGAACTGTCTCGAAATGCGAGGAGCTGTTGAACATTCAGTTCAGATTAACAATAAAACGACAATATTCTACTGTCGAAAAACTGGCAGGACTAAGTTAAAGGTTTAAAAAACCAGATGAATAAGGACATTGAATGCATTGAAGACGAATTTAATTTCAATGTGGGAAAAAAATGATCGGGTTGGTGATTAACAACTCAATGGAATTTCAGACCATACATATTTTACAAAAACCAAGCCACCTAGTTTTGATGGAACAACTTTATTTGACGTGTTTGAGCTTCAATTTGAGACTGTTATGTGGGTATAAAGGGTGATGCAGCTGATGTCTTAAAGGCTATTCCAAGAGCTGAGATTGATAATTGCCCAATAATTATGAGTGTACTTCCTAAAAAATATTGAGGCGACCATAAGAAGCAAATACGCACAGAATGGAATTGGAGAACCGACAACTGACAGCTGGCGAAGCCCTACAAGAATACGCAGCTGACATCGAAAGATTAGCATAATTCAGTAAACTCTCGTTCATCATGTGATTTCATCGATGGTATTTGTATTCCAAATACCAAATGTGCTATAATTATATTGTCTATGCCAACATTCACGGAGACTGAAACAATGTCACAAGAAACTGAAGCTATGATGTGTTCAAAAGTTCACAAAAAAAAAGTTGAAAATCAAGGTTTGAGTGAAGCTATTGAAACAAATTTGTGCAACTTGCTTAGAGGGAGTTGCTTTGATTGTGGCAGAGAGGGCACATTGCACGTGATTCCCATGCAGGACAATAACGGTCAAAAATACCAGACAGAGTTCAGAAGAATAAGAGTCTGAGGAGTGTAAGCTGGCTCCAAACCACGATGGTCTCAGAATTTAAATTTCACAAATTTTACGTAACAGTAATACCCTTGATATCCTGGGAACTAATGATTCAAAGATTTATACAGTAACTTTGGATATTGACGCTACGCATTCAATTAAAAGAAATGATCTTATAAAAGATGTGAGAACAATAACCGAAATTCGACTTAGAACAGCTACTGGAGAAGATGCAGCAATATTGGGAAGGGTCACTTAGCAAATCAAAATTGGAACCATAACACTTGAGCACAAGCTTCTTATGCCTGTGGATATCATGGACGAACTTATATTGGTTGTTGACTTCATATTAGCAAATGGGATAACAATTGACTTACAACATCGTAGATTGTAGATGCAAGAGATACAAGCTGTCATGAAGTAAAGGCGAAAAATTCGACCAAACTCCAAAACAATAGTGTGGGCGAAAATAAATGATGACTATGAATATGACAAGTTGTGGATGGTGGAAGCAATCGAAGAACCTTCAACCAAGAATATGGTAATTGGAAGATCCCTTGTATATATCTTAAAATAAATACGGATAGATTCCAATTAGAGTTCTCAATTTGTCAAACTCATCGTAAAAATAGAACGCAATATGATTATTGCCAACTGGGAAGACGTTTCGACGATTGTCAATAATGTAAATAAATCGGGAAAATGCTTTATTAAAAAAGAGGCTGGGTGCGACCCACACTGATAACTTCCCATTTGTGGTCTTGAAAACTTAATATTAAGATAAAAACATATTGTGACGTTTTCTTCAATTTTACCATAGCTATCAATGGAATTTGAATATGTGGGACTTGGGTACAACTGAACAACCTTATTCATATACGTATGTTCAGCACATACATTCTTCTAAAAACTAAGTTGATAATAAAATTATAAAATTATGTATTATATTATAGAAATTACTTTACTATTTCGGTTCCAAACATTTTAATTGAAAAAAATTTAAAAACGAAATATTCAAATATAAAAGATATGGTTTGGTTATTGAATTGGTACTTACAAAATATTTCCGCTCTAAAACTAGATATATGTCAAATATAAACCATTTGTTAGAAATTGTATTATGTATAAAATTAAATAATGGCAAAGTCAATATCATTGCTCGTTCTCAAGATATTCTAGTCGAAAAACAAATATTACCACTTTTTAGTACGAGTAGATTTTTTTTATATTTTTGTTAAAACTGTCAATTCGATACTTGCCAAAATTTAACCATATGTAAATAATTGTATTATGTCGATGCCTTCCCGTAAGATGAGGAAATATACTACCTATATGTTAAGGATACATTTTGGCCTGGGTTTCGCCGACCTATTATGCATGAAAAGGAAACTAGAGTACAAATAAAATAAAATGCACGACTGGGTCGCACGAACTTGCTCCTATGTAATCGACTAGGAATTTTAAAAACGAATGTTATTAGAGAAAACTGTTCATAAGGATAAAATGTATTTTAAAATTGGTTTATTAGTAAGAGACAAAAACAGAATGCTATGCAAATATGAATTTATGCAAGAACAAAAATTATAAGTCCTTGTAGTGGTTTCTTTAAAAGAAACTTTTATATACAAACTTTTTAAAAGCTTGCTACGACGGAGTTCACATGGTAGCTGTTGTGAGGACCTTGCTTGGCATGCTTGTAGAAGCGCGGCTAGGTACGCCGGATTGGGGTGGTCCTTGTCCTCACACAGCCGGTCGTATAGTGCAGATCGAAAAATATATTTCATGCCAAGACTAAAAGTAACAACCGGAAGGACTGAATACCTCACCCTACTAAGCTGAAGTGACAGATGGGAATTCACTTCGAGCGCCTTTTTTTCCCTCCCTGTATCACCTTTCGGCAACGCCTTGACAGCTCACGCACTCTTGGTTTTTTTACGAACTGTCCCTGGTCCAAAGTTCTGGTTTGATCACACTAAATCATAAATATAAGCACCGACATCTTGCACACTCACCCCCATACTTATACTATTCAAAATTCCATATTAATTCTCACATACTATTTATTAAACAAAATTAGAATATATAATCAATAATGAATCCATAACTCAATTAATTTAGGTACTCTCATATAATGATCGTTCTAATGGTAACTAATATTATGTTTGTTTACTTTGTTTTGTTTTCTTCCTAACTTTATCTTGACGATTTTTGTTTCTCAATATAAGTATATTTAGTTTTTTTTTTTCACCCTAAGCAGGTCACTAGGCGATCCAGGTAGTGGCTAAAGCGAACCGATCCGACTTCCGAGCTCAAGTAGACTGAGCTTGAGCAGTAGTCTGTTTTTTTCTTAATCACCAATTTAATGGAAGGCTCTCTTTGACTTTTGGAATGGTTCCGCTAGTTTTCCCGCTAGAGTTTCGATGTAGTTTCTGCTCCCGTCTCCGGGGAAGGTAGAGAGCGTCCTAGGAGAAGAATTTTTCTGCCCCTCCTCTGAGCACTTATTTTCCTTCTTCTTAAGTTAATTTGTTGGAAAAAAAGGAGACGTTCACCCTCGTTCACGTGGGTGAAACGTCAAAATTGATGATTTTTTTCAATAGCCGAAACAGAAAAACCTATTTAATTACGTCTGAAAGGATTTTAAGTGTGTAAAGAAATGTACCTCTTCTTTATATATACCCTTTTGTATGGGAAAATTTTGGATTGCAAGGAGAAGTTAAAAATAATTAATCTTAAGGAATAAAACTACTACTAAAAGTTATAAAGAAACTTACTCAGATTTCTCTCTATGTATTTGCCCCTTAGAAAAAAAAAAATCCGCTTTTGGAGGAGAGGTCTTCACGAGTTGGTGGTCAGAACGGAAAAGACTGATTCAGCCCACTTGTTGGCAAGCCTAGTTTTTGCTAAGACAAATAAGTTGTCACTCCTGCTTCTTGCTCGAATAAATCGAACGAAACCGTAACTTGTCAATTCTAAGCAAGAATTTCGAATTCCATTCGCGTGACAGGGTGCTTCATTATTTTAGCATGTTTATCATACTTTTATTTAGTTTGGAGGTAATTTAACTTAAGGATTGTAGTAGTTTAGATTTAGAGAACTTAATTGTTCACCAAGGCGTATACGTACTTTTTTTATAGATTTTTTTTTTTTAGTCGATTCGTAACAAGCTTTTTAAGAAAAAGTTTTGGTACGCCAATTTAAAGTTTCTATTATTGTTCGAATAAACATTAAATTTACGAAAAGAAATATTGACCCCTTTCGGAGATATCGAATTTTCAAAAAAAGAAAAAAATAGATTTTTTTTTTCTAAAATTCAAAAAATATTTATTTTAAAGTTTTGAAATGCAATGTGTTTTAGACTTTTTAGAAAGTTCTCTATAAAAATTTTCATTAAGATCCGTTATGTGGATAATGAGAAATTCAAAATTCGAAAAAATGGTTCTATGGTAGGTACAAGCTGTAATATCTTAATTTCAAAATTTTTTTTATTAAATTAATGATCGTAAAAATTAATTGAAAGAAAAAAAATTTTATCAAAATTCTAGGTGCCATTTTCGAGAAAAATACGATTTTTAAAAACCATTTTTTTTAATTTTTAAGCATTTGTATGGCAGGTACCTTTATTTTTAGGTAAAATAAAATTGTTTTTCTATTTTGTAGATTATATTGAGAAACTTTTATTTATCAAGTTTAAAAAATATCTAGCATGGGGTTTTCGAAATATTGAGTTTTGAAAAAAAAAAATTTGAAGTTTTTTTTAAAAATCCAAAATTTTTTTTTTTGAAAATTTGAGTACACAATTCTATTCACGTTTTTGGGGAGCTTTTGCAAAAAAAAATTATCAAAATCGGTTGAACCGTTCTTGAGAAAATCAAAAACAAAAAAAAATGGTTCCATGGGGGGTACCCTCAATAACCATTTTTGGGAAAATTTTTTTTAACCATTACCTAGCTTTAATTAAATGAAATTTTTCTGTTTTTTTTTTTTTAATTTTTAAAATCTGTTTAACAGTTTTTGAGAAAAAAAAAATTTTATAAAATTTCGAAAAAAATTCGTATGGCAGGTACCGTTATTTTTGGTCCTAAAAAAAAAAGAAAAAAACGTGTGGGGAAAAAATTAAAAATAATATCTACCAAGTTTAAAGAAAATCGGCCCAGCCGTTTAGCCTGTAAGTCGAATAGACAGACAGACAGAATTGCGAGACCCACTTTTTTAGTCTTCACTATCTGATCAGAAATGAAAAAATAAAATACTCAAATTTCAAAACGTTATAAACTATACTTTATTTAATTTCTAATGATCAAGACAAAATATTTCCCAAGGGCGCGGATCGATCGATGTGATCTTGATGGTGGTTGATAGCAAGAGAGACCGATTATTATAATAATAGATCTTAAATCCTTCAAAAACAATTATCGTATGATCTCATTAGGCAAATATAGTGCATATGGGATTAGCGCATAATCGGATTAAGAGATTAGCGATATGACGAAATTTCAAAATAACAAAAGTATTAAACAAAACATAGGGTATTATATAACATGTTTGGCAACTTTAAAAGAAACTATTAGTTAATTTAAATAAACAAATTAATTCAAAATTAATGATGAAATTTAATAATTCATTCTCGAACACTATCATCGTAATGACAACTTTGATCAAAATCTCGAGTTCGATTTTTTTTACGAATGCATAACTTGCCTTATAGTATGTACCTATAAGTCGCAAGTAAAAATTTATCAACTGCCATGTTTTCTCACTAAAATAATGTTGCCCCCTGAAATTTGTATTATCCGCCAAAAAAATTATGCTAAGCTACATTAATAAATTTCTCATTGTCGTGAGCAACAAAAAATTTTGTTAGATGTCACTTAGTTTAACCAAAATTCTCTCTTAGCACACTATGATTCAACTAGAACTTTCTTCGTTTTTTTCGTTTCCTGAACAATTTTAGAAATGTCGCTTAGTATACATTCTTACGGGAAGGTATCGATGTATAAAACAGCATACTTTAGAAGGCACTATCGGTGTTCATTCCCAAGAAATTCGACTTGAAATACCATTTTTAACTAGTTTTCACTAGAATTTTTAATAGTTTTTTTATTTAAAAAAAAAAAACTATTAATTCAATATTTGTCAACATTTTACCAACTGTACAAAATTATACTATGTATAAAATAAACTAAATTAGAAGTCAATATCACTACTAGTTCTCGAGAAATTTGAGTCGAAAAACATATTTTACCAATTTTCAATAGAATTTTATATAGTTTTTTATTTTTTGTAAAAAAAACTGTAAACTGATTTTTTTTGAAATTTTTACCAGTTGTCAAAAACATTATTTTTCGTAAAATAAAATTATTTTAAATTTCAAATTGTTTTCCGTTCTTAGAATATCTGGGTTATGAAATTTTTTTTTCAGTTTTTTTTTTATTTAAAAAAATAACGGTATGTTCATTTTTTTCCAAATTTATACCAAATCTGTATGGCCTTATAATGAGTACATTAAATTTTATTTGAAATCAATAGCATTATTTTTTCGTGAGATATTTGAAACTAACCAAAATGTTTTTTTAAACCGTTATAGTGAAAAAACTACTCACTTAATTTTAATAAACGCCCTTTCAGCTTCTTTCGAAGTTATTACCTATTAAACAAAATTTATTTGAAGTCAATATCTTTACTCGTTCTTGAGATATCGACGACGAAAAATGGTACCAGAACGTACGGACGTACGAACGTACGAACGTACGTACACACACACACAGACATCTCTCTAAAAATGATTGATATAGCCTCTAGGGACCTTGAAACGTCGAGAAATGTCAAAAATTCCAATTTGACAAATCGGACCGATTACAATAACTCCCTATGGGAAGTTAAAATGACACTCTTGACAAGTTATCTGGCGAAAAATGGCTTTCAATATTGGATCTGCAGAGCGGTTATTGGCAAGTTGAAATGGACAAAGATAACCGTGTGACAACCGCATTTAGCGTTGCTTATTGCTTATAGTAATTTATTGTTATGCCAATTGGCTTATGTAACGCTCCGTTTGCGTTTGAGCGGTAAATGGAAAAAGTTTTGAAAGAAATCCACTGAAAAACATGCCTTTTATACCTTGATGACATCATAGTGATGCGAAGAGATTTTGATGAATAACTACTGAAGAACATAGAGGAAGTTTTTCAAAAACTTAAAAACACTGGTCAAGTATTTATTTATTAAAATATTTGTGAAGAGGTATTCCCATTTCAAAATGATATTTAAAAGTTAATTAGAAATCTAAAACAAAAACTTATTAATACAATTTTCTTTTGAGTCAAAAATATCATACTATACAATATCTACTTAAACAAGTAAAAACATTACAGGTATCTTGTTGAAAACGCCACAATATAAAAGTTTTGTGAACCTTACCTTCTGCTTTTGCTTAGCTAGAATAGTAATTACAACTTGCAAGAAGCCTGCCATATTTAAATGTCAATATCGAATGACCTTTCCAAACTATCTTAATAGACCTTTAGGCTGTTCAATAGAAGCCAGTTTTGTGCAGCCAATAAATATTCAATACATCTTATTGCTTACTTTGATGTTATTTTAATACGTACGTACATACGTACATATATGTTTTTGACAACTTTTCCTATCCTATCGTTCACACAGGCTTATATAAAATATGAAATTTTAATTAAATGTTCAATACATTTTTGTGGCATTTATCGACTTGAGATGAGTTTATTGGGTGGGTACTCACACTTCTTTCGAATTTGTATGCAATTTATATAACCTGGTTGCTATAGTAATATTTGTACTCTGACTCCGACTGTTCTGGGTTATTCATGGCAACGCAACGTCTAGGACACTGCCTCTTCAATTCAACGGCCGAATCTTTTCAATTTGAGATGGGGCAACGTTGAACCCCACCAGACACCCATAGGCAATCAATGGCTTGATAATAATAATATCGAGACGGTTTCTGTAAAATAACTGCTTCGTGAGGACAAAGGCTCCCTTAGCCCTGGTCAGAGCAACATTTATATGTCTGTCGAAATACAAATACTGATCCAACCAGATGCCAAGGTGCTTTACCACACTTTTATATGCCAGTGGCTGCCCATGTGGCCGTACGATCACCAGCTTGCACCAGTTCTTTCTTGTATCCCTTGGGGCTCCAGCCGGTCGACGCACGGAGTCCTAAACAGAATTGTTTTTTGTTTCACATTTCTGAAAGTTGATTTTAAACTTTTAGTCATCACAATATCGCTGAATTTCATCGAAGTGACGATACAAAATAATTCTAAGGAACTCGACTTTTGGAGCTCTTCTCTACACTATTAGATCGTCGGCATGCGCAATTGCCTGAGTGAGACTACTTATCAAGTGTAAATGCTGAACAAAATTGGGGAGTTGACGGCGCCCTGCAGACGCCCATTTTTAATATCGAAGATTACGGTAGAAGTTTCTTTGCTAATTTTGACAACAATCTTTCTGTCATTGTGCGTGTCATAAAGCATATATGTATAATAGTGGTTTACTTATGCCGAATCTGGTTAGATTTAGATAGAGACACACCGTATGGTGTCGAAAGCCTTGTCCTTTTAGTTTTGTTCCATTTATTATTCGATACCAGATTAGAAGTGACATGAATTGTATCTGGTCCCACCTTAAGACCGAACTGAGTATTCGGTATGATATTGTTGTCCTCCGCGCATTTGGACAGAGCTTTAATAATAACTTTTTCGAATACCTTCCTGATACTCGGAAGTAGAGTTATCGACCGGGGATTGGACTGATTGGAGTAGTCCTTTCCCTATTTCGGGAGAGGATGTACCACAGTTATCTTCCATAGCACTCTATAATGTGCATTATTCAATTGTTTAACAGTGTTGTATAAGGTAGATTTGGCAGTACAAGATTGGATATACTGATTTCTTGTTCTTTAATGAGTAGCAGATGAGCTGGAGCCCAACCTTTGAAACTAACAAGAAACTGGGCCCTTTTTACTTACCAATGATGGAATTTGCCAGATGATCATCATTGAATACGTTAAGACCGGTATTCTCCGATCGCCATTACGTCATTTCATCTCGAAGGCAAATATTGTGAAGGCTCTCCCCATCTCCACTATCTCCTACGAATCTTCCCCAATAAAGAGGTCGTCGCCCAAGGATCTACATCTGCTGTCAGAAGTACGTCTCTGTTTTCTGTTGTCCTCTGAAGCTTAAGACTTAAAGGATCGTTTTGATCATTCCTCCTAAAGATCATATTAATTTGTGGAAACATACTCGGGTCGCTAGAATTAACGGACTAAATTATGTCATCCTCAATAAAATTAATGGACAACCGATAGTGATTCGTGATCAATTGATTGGTGTTTTAAATTGACGACTTCAGTGCCCAGATCGTTTGAGTTAGTAAACCGTAAATACAAGCGTTTAAGCCTTGTCAGTAGTCCACTTTTTTGTTCGCATTCAACGGTCGCCTTACGGTACATGTCGGTAGTATCATGATCTTTTTAGTTTTATATTCTTCTGTTCATTGTTCGTTCGATTGTATCGTTCATTTGATCTAAGTATTAGTCTTTTCCTCTAATAAGGCTTTGGTAAAGCGCGGGCAGCGCATCTTACTGTAATTGTAAGAATGCACAGGCACATTCTTCGCCAACTTCGGAAGCTGTATTACCGCGGCAAGTCCGCAATGGTCACTGTCGTACTGGATTACACTACAGTTTCTTGATTGTTAACCCACAGTGTAAAAGTAATTGTCCGTCTTGACTTCATTAGCAACAGATCCATATACACACCGCTTCTATTAAACATGCTGTAGCCAACAGGTCGGTCCAATCTTCAACGCTTTATTGACACATCAATTTGAATATATGGTTTACTCTATGATTTTGTATTTGATTTCCCAATGTACGTGTTTGGCAACCTATATAATGTATATGCGAGGTAAATATATGCTGGCTGAAAATCCTGTTTTTCACGTACGTTCAACTGGCATTGATATCAGATATAATTGCAACTGAGAAGTTCTGAAAGGATATGCAATATGTAGATATTTTGACCAAGTCTTTCCCACAGCAAAATCAGGTTACGTTGAATAAAAACATTTAAAACCTTTCGGTATAAGTTACTCATCATTATACATACATATGTAATGAAATTATAATAATGATCTCACAACTCTTAGGATAATGCATTGGACTGTCAGCACTGGGTTAGCTCTAAGGCACTGTCACCAAAAAATAAAGTCTTAGGGATACTGTCTCTTGTGAGGAAGTAACAAATACACCAAGTCACTTGGCGGAAAATTGTAGATCCCTCAATTCGCGTCGACAAAACGCACACAGATACGGTTGAGAGTTTTCATTATCATCATCGGCTCGACAACCGGGTTCCGGTCCTGGCCTCTTTCAACAAGTCTGGCCAACGCCATCCAGTTGCGCACCCCAAGGCTTCGGGCGTCCTGGTCTACGCCATCTCTTCAGCGCAAGCATGGTCTACCACGTTGTCGTCTACCATAGAATGTACCACAAGGAACTTTCCGAGCAGGTTTCTCTTCGCTCATGCGAGCTAGGTGCCCTGCCCACCGGAGTCTACCGAGCTTAATTTTTGTCACGATATCTGCTTCTAGGTAGATTGCGTACAGTTCATGATTGTACCGTCTCCAGAATCGTCCTTCCTCACATATGGGGCTAACAATTCTCCTTAAGACTTTTCTCTCGAACGTAGCTAAGAGGTCGGAGTGCATTTTGCTAAGCACCCAAGTCTCGGATCCATATGTGAGTACTGGCAGGACCATGGTCCTTGAAGTTATGGTGAGATTTCTGGATTTGAAGAGCTTTGACAGACTATAGTAGGCTCTGTTGGATTTGAGAAGCCGCCCGCTTATTTCTTCTTCTATGTTATCGGCTGCTACTATTGACCCAAGGTATTTAAAGGATTGCACCACTTCAAATTCGTGCTCCGCTACCTTGATTGTTTGACCAACTGTTCCTCTCGTATTCGACGCCACCATGTACTTTGTTTTACCTTCACTAATGTGCAGCCCCACATTTTGTGCCGCCTGCTCGATCTGGATGAAGGAATCGTGTACAGCTTGTTCGGTTCTTCCGATGATGTCGATGTCGTCTGCGTTAGCCAGTAACTGACTGGACCTGTTGACGATGGTCCCTCTTGTTGCCGTGCCAGAGTCTTCCTGCTCCCATACGTGCACTATAATATCATGAATTACTTGACGTAAGGCTGGCCCGCCGTGATGAAATAATTCGGCTGGTATGACATCGGCTCCCGGGGCTTTGTTCTGTTTAAGCCGCCTATAGCCTTCTCAACCTCTTCTATGCTTGGTGGCGGCAACATAGGGTATTCTTCTTGAAGTAGTGGAGCCTCCACTTCTGCAGTGAGCTGACCATTTAGCAATTCATTAAAGAGCACTTCCCATCGCTCCAGTATGCTTTCAGGATCTCCGTCCTTGCAGTATGTGCAGCGTGGTGTGTATTTCGTCATGTTTCGGGCGGATTGGTAGAACTTCCGCGCCTGGTGCGGACCTCGCTCTCGGCTATTTTCTATTTCACAAATTAGGTTCTTCTCCCAGGCTAATTTTTTTTTGTCTGTGTAGCCGTTTTTCTATTCTTCTGAGCTCTTTATATTCCTCTTCGCGTGACCGCGTTCTATGAGATTGTTACATTGCTCGGTACGCAACATTCTTACGTTCAGTCGCTAGCTTGCATTCATCATCAAACCAGTCGTTCCGATTTTTACGACTGCTGCCTAAGATGGAGTTGGCAGTACTAATGACAGTATTCTTAAGGCGTGTCCACTTCTCGGTTGAGAGTTTTAACTCACCAAATTAAGGTTCTCTACGAACCTTTGGCCTCTAATTTATTATTTTTTTAAACATACATATATAAATAATATTATACAAACCACACATAAAAACATGTCTATGTGTACATATAACATTAATCTAAACAAACTGCTTTAACTATCCCAAGCCAATTAAAAAAAAAAATAAATAGAATTTAAACCGAAATTATTGAAAAGTATTTAAATAGGTGAGATAGAAATAGAAACAATACGAAAATTGTTTGTGGCAGCAAGTCCGCGCAAAGCCGTTTTTCTGTAGACACAATACATATCCATGGAAAAATATTTCTTTCACTTTTATTGCTCAAATTCTAACACAAAATCCTGTTAGATCTGCGGTTTTATTTGTTTTCCTTCGTTTGTCTTCAATTTTATAGTTTGATGTTGATCCGTTTTTATAGCTCAGGCGAAATTTACTAGAACAGAAATAGCAGAAATTCCTTTTCATAACATGCCTCCTCCTTTGAACATGAATGTTGTGTGAATAATTAATAAGAACATTGCACATCAGTATGGAGGAATTTCAATAAAGGTACAAAAATACAAGCACACATTATGGAGAAGAAGATCTAAGTAGCTATCTTAAATGTTATTTGTGGATGACTGTAAAACTTAAAATTTAAAACGAACAGTAGAGAAACATTTTTGTTCAATTTTGGTTTACCTTATTCAATGGGCGAATGAGTGTATATGTATATTTATATCATAAAATTGTTTAAAATAAAATGCAGCACCTATACCTATGTTGAGGAGAAAAATGCTAGTTTATGTCGATTTCAGTGGTCAGTTGGCATTTGGCCAAGTACAATTTTTTATAAGGGATCTAACGCCGCAGGAACCTGTTTCAATCAATAAAATATTTAATTGAAATAATAATAAATACGAGGAGAAAATAATGTGTCTTTCTTGGTGTTTATCATTTTGACTCGGCTTACATTGTTAATAAGCAGATTAGCAACTATTGGGGCACTGAAAACTCTCGATTGATATATCGAAAGCCACTACAACCTCGCAGAGTTACCATATTGTTCGTTATTTCGGTCTTTGAAGATGCCATAGCAATGCTGTAAGAGTAAATATTGACCGCTATCAGGACATGCTCGGTAGACTCCGATGGGCAGGGCACCTAGCTCGCATGAGCGATGAGGAACCTGCTCGGAATGTTCTTTGTGGTAGATTCTATGGTAGACGACAGCGTGGTAGACCATGCTTGCGCTGGAAAGATGGCGTAGACCAGGACGCCCGAAGCCTTGGGGTGCGCAACAGGGTGGCGTCGTCTCGAGACCGGGATAGGTGGAGAGACTTGTTGAAAGAAGCCAGGAACGGAACCCAGTTGTCGAGCCGATGATGATTATGATGATCAGGACATGTTGGAAAACTCTCACTTGTGCCCGAATTGAATCAGTTAGACGTAGAGCACATGTGACTCAAATAAAACGCCGCCACATCATACAAATCTCGCACTACGATTATAATATAATATTTTTACTAGGTTCGTTAAATAAAACTTATTACTATTTTTAGTATTTTTTTTTTATTTACACTTTCCAAATTAAACCAATAAATCTCAATTTATAATCAACTCAAATACTTTTATTTAAATCACACTTGTTTAATAACACTTTCCACAATCCAATAAGCAAACCTTTTGCACACTTTCATAGTTAAAAATCAACCGTGCTGTGCTCACCGCGAGTACTCCCTTATATACTCAAATTAGTTGTTCTCGAAACCAATTCGCGAAGGTTCTCGTCCTGGAATGTTCTAGATGGTTGGAATAAGGGGAAATACATTTGACATTGGAAAAGAGCTTTTTGTTTCTTCCATAAAGTAGATATGCAATTTTCCAACAGAAAGCGCTGTAGGAGTATAAAGCTCTACTGTGCTACTCGTAAATAAACGTAAATAAATTGATAAAATTAAAAACAAACTATGACAAAATCGTAAAGAAACAATTTTAGAAATTCCATTTTTGAGTGTTTTGACGTATCTCTGATATTCTCTTTATTTACGGTCATCTTAACGTTATCAGCGCCAGTGTTTATATTTGCCATCCACTTAAGATGCGCTTACATGCGTCCTTATAAGACCCCGTTCCGATTGTCACTTTTCATTACGCCATCCATGACTATGTTTTTGTCGATGACATCCCTGATGTGCACTATTGAAATAGAATCTAAGGGGCATATTATTCATTCAATCCATCCAGATTAAAACTTAAATCCGGATGTAAATTATACAAACTCAATGTAAATTCATACGAATTTAAGTTTTAATCTAGATGTGTAGAGTGAATTTCATGGTGGAAAGTGTCTGCTTTCATATCCATTTTACTGAAAAGCGCATACAGTGCGACAGTTAGGTTTTATATCCGTAAAGAGATTCCACCCACCCAAAATCTACCGATGTTTCCATAAATATTTTCCAATTCATCAAGAAAGATTATGTAATTTGTAAGAGATAGATTGATTTTAAGGGTGTGACTTGAAAATCACCTTTTACATAGCACCGCAGGTACATTTCTGTTTCGATAGTCAATACACACTTATTAGAGTGTCGCACTTTGATTTTGATTTGCAGGTTTAGCTCAAAATTTCTACCAGCACTGAAAACTGGGCACAAATATTCTAAAAGTTGCTGATATTTTTGTGATACAAAAAAGTTAATATTTTCATTCCTGGACTAAGCTTTAGGATAACCCAGAATTAGTAGATACGAGTATTTCCAATAAATTGAATTCAAGTAAACACAAAAACAGCATTTCCGTTTAGAATTTTCAGTTGGCATTTGAATGTAACTAAGCCTGAAAGTTACATAAGCTACTAACACCTAAGTCAAAATAACCCAAAACAGAAACAACTAAAAAATTGCAAAGTAGGTATAAATTGCCTATACAGTGTCGAGGCCAACTTGAATTACCTTTCGTTTTGATGGATAGACACAGTACTCGCGATTTTGATTGTTTTTTGTAATCGTTTTGTTATAAACAAATTCTTTTTTAATTTGATTTCAATTGAACTCTAAACCGTTCGTTCAACTCATAAATCGAAAATCTGACCCGAATTGATCCTTAAATGATGAGAAATAATGGCACTGTACACGAATGAAAGAAACTTCAAAACGATTATCCTCATTAATTTTAGTGGATGAAAATTTTCTCCTTAATTGTAGAAAATGGGGTTCATGTATTTACTTTTTACTTGCGACTTATAGGTACTATAAGGCAAGTTATGCATTCGTAAAAAAAATCGAACTCGAGATTTTGATCAAAGTTGACATTACGATGATAGCGAAGACCAAAAAAGTGGGTCTCGCAATTCTGTCTGTCTGTCTGTCTGTCGGTTCGACTACAGCCTAAACGGATCGGCCGATTTTCTTCAAACTTGGTAGATATGGGTTTTAATTTTTTCCCCCCGGACGTTTTTTTCTGTTTTTTTTTAACGCCAAAAATAACGGTAACTGCCATACGATTTTACTTCGAAATTTTATAAATACTTTTTTTTCTCAAAAACTGTCCCACAGAATTTAAAAAAAAAAATTGAAAAATTTCATTTGGTTAAAACTAGCTAATGGTTGAAAAAAATTTTACAAAAAATTGTTAGTTTTGGTAGCCCCAATGGGTCCATTTTTTTTGTTTTTGATTTTCTCGAAAACGGTACAGCTGATTTAAATAATTTTTTTTATGCCAAAGCTCCTCTAAAGTTTTAATATTATTACATATTCAAATTTTCAATTTTTAGTTTTTTGGATTTACAAAAAAAAATTCAAAATTTTTTTTTGGAACTCAATATTTCGAAAACCTCATGCTCAATTTTTTTCAAACTTGGCAACTAAAAGTTTCTTAACATAATCTACAAGATTTGAGAGAAAAAATTTTGTTTTATATAAAACTAACGGTACCTTCTATACAAATTTTAAAAAATGGTTTAGGAAAATCGTATTTTTCTCGAAAACGGTTCCGAGAATTTTGCTAAAATTTTTCATCTTTTGATTAATCTATACGACCTATAATTAAGTAAAAAAAAATTTAAATCTAGATATTACTGACTGTACCTACCATAGAACTATTTTTTCGAATTTTGAATTTCTCATTATCTACATAACGGATTTTAATGAAATTTTTTATAAAAAAGGCTCTTAAAAAGTTTAAAAAACATTGCATTTAAAAACTTAAGAAAAAATATTTTTTCAATTTTTGGAAAAAAAAAGTAATTTTTTTTTTTGAAAAATTCGATATCTCAAGAACGGCCTAGTATTTTTTTTGGAAATTAGACTTTTATTCGTACAATAATAAAAACTTAGGGTTGGCGTACCAAAATTTTTTCTTAAAAATGCTTTAAAAATTTTGTACATAAAAGCTTATTTTTTTAAGGAACCACTGCAATGACTTATAATTTTTGTTCCTGCATAAATTCATATTTGCATAGCATTCTGTTTTTATCTCTTACTACTAAAAGAATTTAAAAAATTTATTTTATCCTTATGAACAGTTTTCTCTAATAACATTCGTTTTTAAAATTCCTAGTCTATTACATAGGAGCAAGTTCGTGCGACCCAGTCGTGCATTTTATTTACTTTGCATTTGACTTCAAGGGTACGTTTGAAGTTCCAGTAGATATTTTTTACACTAGGAATTTATATTTCGTAATGTACGAGTATTTTGTAATTTATACCGAAGTAAATACTAAAAATATGTTTTCGTTGTTTATTTACGAAAAATTTAACGCAAATGTGTGTGATCACTTAGATTATAGTATATTTTTGTATATTCCATAAATGCGTGTCCACATTGGCTTTTTATTCCCTTCGACTCAATCTACCATTGTTAATAAGATTCTCTCTTACTTGGTTACACAAAAAAGTTATTGATTATATTTTTTTGTTTTAAAGTACGATATTAAGGAAACGACGAGGAAACACAAGACCAGGAGAATGAAGATTAGTTTTAAACATACCTTTTAAAAAATCAATAAAACAAATATAACTCAGAAATAGATATGAATTCTATAACTTACTATAGTATATGAGAAAATAAAGTGAAAAGTAGCTTAAACAAAAAAGTATCATCAGTCTATTACTTAAATTTGGAAATTTTACTAATCATGATTTTAAATCATTTTTTTTTTTGCTTGATTTAAGTATTCAGTTTGGGGAATGTAGATTGCAGTCATAAAGTTTTACGCAAAAAGACCTGGGCAACGCCGAGTATTATCGGCTAATAAAATATAAAATTGTAGAACAAAAATGCACTCTGTATATTAATATAAGAACATAGGTATCGCAAGTATCATACATTATACATAGCACATAGGTATGGGTTTTTCCGCAAACTTGTTGTTATTGAGTTTTATTTTTTTATCGTTACGTTCGTTCAAAAAAAATAGTAAAACGTCATTGAAAATTGAGCCCAAAGTCAAACAATTGTCATGGGTAGGAAAAACGGAACATACTAGAAACTGGATATCTCAAGACCAAGATAAGATATCAAAATTGCTTAAACGAAATTACAAAGGCTGGTATTTCTTCTAAAAATGTAGGCCTAAATGAAGTTTCTATCATTATTACCAACAGCGCAGTTACTATTAACATGGGTCAGGGTACACCAAAGTAAGACTTTTCTTAAATCCCCGATACATGATATATAAATTGAGGATAGGCCCTTAATATAAAACTATTCTTACAATATACCCGAAAGAATTACGCCCTAAAATATCATGCACGAATTAAGGGACACCCTGTATGAAATAATATTGAAAATCGGGGAAAAATATCATAATAGTTCTAAATATCGGTGGAATTACGATAAATTGGTGTTTCTGGCAGCACTATCCCATTCATTTCAATATTTTATCGTTATTTATGTAAAAAGTGTTCTAGTGAAATAGCCAGTTCCATTTCTTCTGCAAAATAATTGAATCGCATTGTTAGGACGCCAGGGAATTTCATACAGTTAAACCTTGAGCCTTGAGTTCAAATCTGAATGTACTGTGAGAATCAGAAAATCTTTCTTTAGACAAACTACACGAATGTGGTTTGCTTTAATGTCTTTATATGTCTTCATTTAATACGCGATTTAGACATTAAAAGAAAATGTGCATCGATGTACCTTTAAAAAAACCTGTCCAACTTTCTAAAACGCACACATTTTCTATATACATATGTGACGTTAACAATCAAAACGGTGCTAAAGGCACTTTTTTCAAAATATGGAGAGTGGTATACCAAAATTTGCGTATCAAAGAGAGCTATAAAATGGTGGACAAAACGGGCTGGTTTAGAAGTTACTATTTTAATTTTGAGTTTAGGATCAAAACGAGGCTATTTGTTATTTTTTTAACAATCAAATGGGTGCTATTTTTCATACAATGCTAGTAATTTTCAAAACAGCTCTATTTTTCTCTAAATGAAATCAATATCTACAATCCTATATATTGTTTTTCAGAAGGAGCTAAATAATTTTGGGCGCTAAAATGTTTGATCCTTATAGAAGGATCTTTAGTAGTTTACCTATCATGCGATGTGCTATCGACCAGTTGCTCTTTTCAGAAAGTTGAAGATTATCTTATAATTAAAATAAGGATAGGTATAATTCTGTTTTAAAACGTAATGACCAGGGCAGAACTTTAAACCCACAAAATGTGTACAAAAATAAAATAAAAACTATAGCGACGATGAAAACCCATCATCGTCACCATCACCGGGCTAAACTGTGGTGCAGATCTCGGTCCAAATAGCGGTAACTGGGAGAGGACCGAGATTTACAAACGAAGTCGACAACTAGCTGCAGCCGCGAGTTAGCCATCATCATCATTATTCATTAATATGCTTCACCATATCGGTACTGAAAAGCGGAGCGAGCAATACAAAACCTTATCAACCACCGGCTGCAACTCAGAGCACATGAAAATATCATGATCGACATAACATGCATTAGACTATTAGAGCTTCAACATTCTCGGACCCAAATAGCTGTAACTGGCAGCGGCGCGAGAAAAGACAAGTTATCAATGATCCGCTGCATTTCGACCAACATAGAGCAACAACAACAAAAACATGGGCAATAATTCTTAACTGAAGGTGGATCTTTTTGAGCTGATTGATATTTTGCATTCCATCTCCATTCGTCTTAGAGACTAGTGTGGTTTTCTTTATTACAGACGACTTTATAAAATTTGTATTGCCTAACTTACAACTTCAAGGGATTAAGATGGAAAGCCAAACAAAAGCACAAGTGGTAGATAGCGCTGTGGCCAAGAAAAAAAAACTAAAACCAAGAATCCCGCAGCTTCTAGGAAGTCGTTTAAATCACCAAAAAAAACACACGTGCAATCATAAATCCATCAGTACATTTAGATGCAAAAGAACCACCAGAGAAGAAGTCATACGTTTTTGTGAAATTTTTTACAACCTTAAAACGAAAATTGAACATGATGCGTTCATATTGTCTCACACTAAATGTAAGCAGCCGAAGAAGAACTCTATTAAAAAACGGAGCGGAGAACATCAAACAAAAATTTGCGCAGAGTTTGCCAGAAGATGTTTTGTGGAGTTCTTCATATTGGGCGCAGGAGAATAGAACAAATATGCAAGACACACATGGAAACTGGAACATTGCCTTTGGAAAGACGAGGAGGAGATAGAAAATCATCGAAGTTTGCTAGCAGAAAACAAGCCATCGTTGCTTTCATAAGCAAGTTCAAAACACTTGAGATACATTACTGCCGAGCCAAAAATAAAATTCGCTAATATCTTCCAAGTAACTTAAATATTTCAAAAATGTACGAAATGTATTTGAACGAACTTTCAACAGACGATCTGTATATCAAGCAATCATACTTCCGTTTCGTTTTTAACCATAATTTTAACTTGGGTTTTAAATCACCATCTCAAGACCAGTGCTCAGAATGCATTCGATTAAAATATCAGATACAAATGGAAAAAGTATTCACCCGGAAAGCAAAATTGATGATTGAACTTACTCTTCATAAAAGAAAAGCAAAAGCGTTTTTTGATTTGCTTAAGGAAAGTCGATCAGATCTTTTAACCATTTCATTTGACTGTCAAAAAAATATGGTACTACCTAAGGTGCAAGACCAAGCTGCGTACTACAGCCGCCAGATCAATTTGTTTAACTTTGGAGTTGTACAAGGATGTTCCAAGGCAAAGCTCTCAAAGGAAAATATTAATTTATATGTTTGGCTAGAGCGTGAGAGAAAAAAAGGCTCAAACGAAATAGCCTCAGCTGTTTATAATACGCTTTGTGGTATCAACATCCAAGGGAAAAATGTGGTACGTCTTTGTGCCGATGGTTGTGCAGGCCAAAATAAAAATACAACATTAATGTACATGGCTTCATATTGGCTGAAAAAGAATCCATCAGTTAAGCAAATCGAAATAATATTTCCAATTGTTGGCCATTCCTTTTTGCCGCCGGACAGAGTCTTCGCCAGTATAGAAAAAAAAGTCCAATGTGAGGAAGCCATCCTCCTTCCTGAAAAGTATTACGAAATTTTCAGTGAACATGGTACCGTAAAAAAAACTTGGAACGGCGGAGTGTCCAGTAATGGATTGGAAAGCTGCTACCCAAGAATACTTAAAGCCAACTATTAAATGGCATTTTAAATTTAGGCCAACTAAACGGTTTGTCTTAACAAGATCTTCTGACGTTATCAACACAAGAGGCGAGATGAGCTACAAATCAGACGTTAAAGTTTCAAGGTCCGTTATGCGCCCGGGTAAAAAAATTGACATGATGGATTTTAGATCATTGCCCTCAGGGATTCCTCTTCTAGAAGCAAAAAAGAAAGATGTTGACAAACTCCTAAAACACCATTGTGGGCAAAAATAGAGTGAAATCAATGAATTGAAATTTTATAGGGAAATTATAGATACAGAAGTAGTTGTGCAAGATGCTGAGGATGAACCAGATGTCTGTGAGTTTCTCGAAGAGACTCAGTACTGCCGCGTTTAGTCCTTGACTAAATTTTTACCTTTTTTTCAAGCTTTCATTTATCTTCCTATGATAAAAAACTAAAAAAAATTGTTGTGAATTATTGTTAATGTTACCACCTTAAGTTAATGAAGAAAAAAGTATTATTCTTTTATTTATCTTATTCATATTCTTTGTTATCATTATTAATGAATCATTAATTCATTAACAATCATTAATGAATTCCAATAAAAAGAACTTTTCCTTGCTTAAATTTTCTCTTCTTTTTTAATTTTACAGGCATTTGACAATCAAAACGATGCTATTTAAAAAACTTATTTTCAAAACGCGGTAAATATATTTTTAACAAACAAAACTGCCTAAAAAAAATTAAAATTTCACTAAAGGAAAAAAATAAAAGGTCCCTTTAGTATTTTTTTTTTGTCAATCTAATAAAAAAGACTTCTCCAAATTTTACAAAATTTACTGCAGTGAATTACCTGAAATATTTTAGGAATTATAGGTTTTCGCCCTTTTGCTCGGTTTCATGTTCATTTTTTTTAGCCTCTGTTTGATTGTTAACGTCACATATGGTTAAGGGTAGTCATATAGTCCTTTTAACGCGCGAGTAACGTACATTTACCCTCCCATCGGAAATAATGAGTCTAATAATCAAAATCAAGACACAATAAATACATTTAAACCAATTTCATGGTAATGTAAATAAACACCTCATTTCCTTAGTTATGCTGAATTAGCAATAAGTCAATCAATTAATTAATAAGCATTTATTGTAAATATGTATGTAGACACAAACTTTGACAATAATAAAGAATTGAGTTGAATTTGGAACGCAGCAAAAGACAGTCTTTGTTTTTAATTCGGAAACCACGACATTGTTACTCGCGTTAAATAAAAAAAGCTGTTCTGCAAGAATGTGGATTGCTTTACTCGGCAGAATATTTCTTTCCCTTTAAATCCTGTCCAACTTCCCTAAACGCTCGCACAGTTCTGAAACATTTAAAGGTAGCCATAATCCCTTCAGTGTGCCCAAAACTTAAAAATAAAATATATATTCCTTACAAATAACTCAGACATGTCACTTCCAATAACTTCTATCAACAACATGTCCCTTTTATAATATTCTTCTCAAGGAAAAGTCATGTGATACATTTCAATAGCTTTTACGCAATAACAGCCTTATAAATTAAAGGATATTAGATAGGTACCCAAAAAAGAAAAAGGAAATCTTGTGTTGGTGCACAAGTTTATTTTGCCTTATCTTAAATTTCTCGTTTGTTTGGAAACAATTATTTATATTATTCAATTTTACTTTTTGAATTGAATCAGCAACAAGACACAGAATGTATCTCAATAAAAAAAAAGTCTGCTCTTCTTCGTAATGTTGCCCACTCTTCCCTTCCTTCGGATTTGGAAAATAAAAATAAATAAATTTGGAATTCTACACGCACAACAAATTCATTCGAATCAATAACTTCTACGAGTACTATTTGGATTCTTGCTCCTTGTTGTTAGCTGTCTCACCATCAGTGCACGTCTGTGGTGGATATTTTGATTGACACTTCCGGATATTGAGCTTAGAGCCTTCGGGTATGACATTTGTCATAATTTTATCAATGTTTCTAGTATTTGCTGGAATATTTGGCTGCGTGATATCTATACTATGTATGTACAGTTACTCACAAAATTATTGGGCCAAATCTCTTTCCTGACTTAAATGTTTAATCAAAAGGAAACAACGTACAAAATGTGTTTTTAAAAAATAATGGTTTATTTTAAAACTTGTAAGTATCTAACAATTAAAATGAAAAAAATCTATTCTTTGGATGTAAGATAAAGAAAAAATAAGAAAAATTGCATTTTAAGTGTAGTTTTTAACATCACAAAATTATTGAGTCAAAAAACTTAAATATTATTTGGACACTATAATTTAGATATAATTTTAATGTTCAGTACTCTGTTGGATTTTCCTTCCTATAAATAACACTTTTAAGCCTTCTTTGCACACATTCAACCAAGTTTTGTGTTGTTGAAGACCTAATTTTACTGCATTCTTCAAATAAAACTTTTTCAAAACCTGTTTTGTTCGAAATGGTATATTTTTTGACTCCGCGATCTAGAATTTCCCATAATTTCTCTACAGAGTTGAAGTTTGGGCTTTGAGGTGGTGTTTGGATTACTTTAAGGCAAAAATAAAGCAACCATTCTTTTACAATTCGAGATTTATGCTTCGGGTCGTAATCTTGTTGGAATTGAAATGTGCTCAGAATACCCATTGATTCAGCACTTTGCCGTAAATTTTGTTTTAAATGTTTAAATAAACCATTCGGTCCATGATTCCGTCTATGAAAACCAAATAACCAACCCCCACCTGTGACATACAGCCCCAAACCATAACCCTACTCCCACCGTGTTTTACGGTTGGTAACAGGTTTTCATTGTTCAGCTCCGTAATGACCATGCATATGCCTTACCTTGACCATCTGATCCAAATACATTAAATTTACTTTCGTCTGCAAAAAAATAACTGTTTTCCAGTAGTCTAGTTCCTTATCTTTTACATTTTTAGCAAACTACAGTCTCTTTTTTCGATTTTGTTTATTTATGAATGGTTTTTTCTGGCCACTCCGCCTTCATAGCCATTTTTTCTGAAAACGCAGCGTATGGTTTCTGGGTCAACAGTTTTTCAATAATAACTTTTTAACTCAGTGGCCATTTTTGGGCCGTTTATGTGCCTATAAAATCCACCTTTGATGGTTGCTTAAGATACCTGAGCGCCAAGAGTTAGTCTTGAATTATATTTTAATTTTAATTTTTTGACTTCTGAATTGTAATTTCAACTGAACTCCTTGGTATTTAACAAATCTGCAATTTCCCTTTAAGTTTTCTCTTTGGTATACTCGTAATGGAAAATTACAAGATGCATCTTGTCAAAAGATGTGTTTTTAGCTTTTCGAATGGAGAATGGAGTAAAATTAGTACTTCAACAACACAAAACTTGGTTGAATCTACGCAAAGAAGGCTTAAAAGTGTTAGGTTAGGTTAGGTTAAAGTGGCTGCTGACCGGAAAAGGTCAGCACACTTAGACCAATATTTGGTCCGTTGTGATACCACAAGGATTTCAAAAATCCCCTTTACTCGTTAAACCATTTTGAGCTAATAATGAAGCGTTTGAGACAGTGAATGTCGGAATTATTTAGATCACTAGGATCGTTATAGTAGTAGTCTCCCAAGTGGAGTCTACGTCTTTGCGCTAGGGCAGGACAAGAGCATAGAAGGTGGGGAATTGACTCCTCTTCTACTTCATCCATGCAGCTTCTGCAAAAGTCATTTGCAGGAACTCCAAGACGAGAAGCATGTCTTCCTATTAGGCAGTGCCCAGTAAGGACACCTATAATGGAGCTAATATGCAATCTACCAATAGAAATTAGTTGTTTTGAGCGTTTAGCATCAAACAATGGCCAAATCAGTTTAGTAGACCGGCAAGTTGGGGTGCTGGTCCACCTGTGGTTGGCTTTCTTTATGGTATCTTGCTTTAGCATAAGTTTACAAGTAGCTAGGGGTATACTGATGTTAGATTTGCTATCCAACAAAGGTAATATTGTTCCGTTTTTTGCAAGTTCGTCAGCTTTACAATTTCCTGGAATGTCTCTATGCCCCGGCACCCATGTAAGGTGTAATGAGCCACGGAATTTGGTTTCGGTATTCCTTGGGTAAGCAGCTTCTGGCACTTAATCCGACTGCTAGCTCAGCGAATGGTGTGGGTATTGCTGCTACCGTAATCTAGCTCCTACAAATAAGTTCGTGCCAGATAAAAAAAAATAACTTGAAAAAAAAAAGTTTTAGTTATCGCAATAGTCAGCACATTATTGTCTGGTGTTGTGACGATAGCTTATGATAGATAAGCTACTTGGTTGTCCCTTATCCTATAGTGGTATAGCCACCTCCATGCAATGCTCTGACCAAGTTGTGAGCATCGCCCCGTAATGCACTCAAAATAAAACTCACTCACTCACTTCATACGTGCATCTCTTTACACATCACTCTCACCTCTGTTACTCTCTCTCCTTATCTCCTTCTTAACCACTCATAATTATAAAGAATAGTATTTCAAATCCAATAATTTACGCTCTTTAATTTTCATTTCAAAATTTAAACTTGTTTTTAATTATAAGCACAAAAACTTAAAGAGATAAAAAAATATAAAATTGAGATCGAATTTTATCCTTCAGATTAATTATTTTTAAGAGAAAAGATCAAAGAGAAAATAAAAATAAACAAACAAAAAAAACGAGTTTTGGTACTTACAAGTTACTCAAAATTGCAGCATCCAGGCTTATGTGCGCACATCCACCGATGATCTGCTCTGACGTAGAGATTTTTAAATATGGTTTATGTATGTTCTTTTGTTTTACGTTTTTGTTTTCTCGTTGATTTTTTTTAAGTGATTTAAAATTTAAAATTAATTTAACTTATATTAGATATCTATTAATTAATAGAGCAATATTAACACTTTATAAAAAAAAAATTATTCTTAATTTAAAAGTAATCTAATGCAAACTTTGATTTCTCAATACTACTCGTGATGCGAATTTTTTTGGTGAAATCGATTGACTTAACAATCGAGAAGGCCTTAGTTTCAGTGAGTAGTCAGTGAGCTTTCCTCGGCTCTCGGATCCAGAGACAATCAATGGTCAATTTGCAAGATCAAGGTCCACAAAATAACGATAGAAAAAAAGAAACGCTGACTTGTAGTCACGCTATTTGTCAAGCTGGTTAGCGATGTAGTACTATGACAGCAGGAGAGATGAATCGAACGATCTTTTAAGGTACTCTTGCCAAGAATGTTCTGGTCGCTCGTATTCTCTCTCTACTGTGGCACTGATGCTGTACACTTGGATCAATTGGCAGACTTCCGTGCACTTGATTGCCTTAAAATAAGGCCACGTACCACAAATTGGAGCGGGGCAGAAAAAAAAAATGCGCCAAGATTTGTTGGTGCTGAATAAAAAGAAAGACAATTGGTTTCTATAGGCAAAATATAAGAACAAAAATCAGACTTACACGTGGCCAGCTGAACTTAAGATTAAATCTTTTTCTCACATTGAGTTCTGGCTCAAATTATTGCTTTTGCTTGCCCACGAGTTTATTTGTTTGTATGATACTAATGGAGATTTAAGTCAATCCATTTACAAAGTGAAAAAAAAAATTAATATAGTACACTTTACCTTCGTGAAAACAATTTTTATCAAAAAAAAAAAACTTTCAACAACAGAGCAACTTATCTCTTGGGCGACAGCAGTAAAAAGAAAGTACTTAGGTTATCTAAGATTAAAAGAAGGCGGATATCGAATTATTTTCTTTCGAAAATATGTGTGTTCAGTGGTAAAAGTCCATATAAATCTTCGAATTCGACATCTTGATAGACCTACCGAACAGCGATATGTGTCAATATGTATGTTATTTGACGATATGTGTCTAATATGGATATGTTCAGGGAGAGTTAAATAAAAATTTTGAATACATAAAATTAAAATCATCACAAAGGTGAATGTTAAACTGTTTTGACATCTCCACCAGAGATGATCGACAATTTTGGGCTGTTTGTGAGTTAATGGAGACAGAGTCCAGTGACTTTAAGGCAGCTTGACTGTCTGAGAAGATACGTATATCGGTTGTCGATGTAACGTTTTCTTTTAGCCAAGAGAGGACTTCTTTTATTGCTAAAAGCTCTGCCTGGAACACGCTACAGTGATTGGGAAGACGAAAAGATAGACAAAGATTTAATTTTTCGGAGTATACGCCTCTACCGACCCCGTCATCGGTTTTAGATCCATCTGTATAGAAATGAATTGCTTCGTCTATCAACAACGACTCATTTTCCCAAGAAGACCTGGAAGAGATGGATAATTGAAAATTTTTATCAAATTTTGGATGAGGGGTGGTGTAATCGACGTTACTAGGTAGACTACTGAACGAGTTCAGTATAGTAGAGTGACCAATATCATTATTGATCCACTGCGAGGAGGCTTTAAGTCGAATGGCTGTGTTAGCGGCCGATTGTTTGCTAAAAATATCTAGCGGTATGAGATGAAAAAGAACATCAAGTGCAGCAGAAGGAGTTGAGCGGAGAGCTCCACCCATGATTAAACAGGCTGTTCGTTGGACTTTGCTGAGCATATCGCGGTTTGTTGCTCTTTCCAGCGCAGTCCACCATACTGTCACTCCATATGTAAGTATCGGTCTAATGACTGAGATGTATAGCCAGTGTGTTATATGAGTTTGTAGACCCCATTTATTACCTACGGCTTTTTTGCAAGAGAAAAGAGCTATGTTGGCTTTGTTGACTCTCTCTTGGATATTGGGCTTCCAGCTTAATTTCTTGTCCAAAATAAGACCCAGATATTTTGCTTTGTCTGAGAATTTAAGCGGTATACCTTTGATGAGGGGAGGGTCTATGTGTGGGATTTTATATTTCCTGGTAAATAGGACAAGTTCAGTTTTGTGGGGGTTGACACCGAGTCCACATTGATCTGCCCAGTTAGTAAGCTTGTTTAGAGCATTTTGTAGGAGTTCCTTCAGAGTATTTGGATGCTTACCAGATATCGCTATCGCAACATCGTCCGCATAGGCAATCACCCTGTGCCCCTCCCCTTCAAGAATCACTAGTAGTTTATTTACGACTAGGTTCCAAAGGAGAGGAGAGAGGACGCCGCCTTGCGGCGTACCCCTACTGACAGTCCTTCGAGTAGTAAAATCGCCCAGTTTTGAATTTATAATCCTGCTTATCAGCATATGATTTATCAAATTGCTGATTGACTTATCCACCTTCAGAGATGACAGCGCAGATGTGATTGCGGATGCGTCGACGTTGTTAAAAGCTCCTTCTATGTCCAGGAAAGCAACTAAGGTGAACTCCTTATGATGAAGGGAGTGTTCGATAGTACGAACCAGCGTGTGTAGAGCGGTTTCTACAGATTTCCCTTTGTTATAAGCATGTTGAGCATTGGATAGTAAGGACTTATCAATGTTTGCCCTCAAATGGATTTCAATCAGACGTTCAAATGTTTTAAGAAGGAATGATGAAAGGCTAATAGGTCTTAGATCTTTAGGATTAACATGGCTAGGTTTTCCAGCTTTGGGGATGAAAATAACATTTACTTCTCTCCATGACAAAGGAATGTGTTAAAAGTGTTTATAGGAAGGGAAATCCAACAGAGTACTGAACATTAAAATTATATCTAAATTATAGTGTCCAAATAATATTTAAGTATTTTGACCCAATAATTTTGTGATATTAAAAACTACACTTAAAATGCTAAACAAAAAAAAACGAGCTAAACAAAATTTAGAAATTAAATCGTAATGACAATTCTAACACATCAGTTGTTGGAAATGAGAAGAGAATAATACAAAAACCCATATCCCCGATGAAAATTGACTCTGAGTTCATCTCAAATAAGACCAAACGAAAAAAATCAAAACAAACCCAACAAAATGAGGCAAATACGAAATCTCATTCATTTCGTCAGGAACTTTAATGACCGACTTTTGTTTAATTTGTGTGTGTGTGTTGACCTGTTTGTCAAAGGCAAATATATCATGCCTCATTTTCACAAAAAGTTCAATTTGATTTTAAACAAAGTCCAATTAAAATCCTTGAAATTGTGTTTAATTTAATGGTGGGAAAAGAGGATGAACGCAAACTAATTTAAGAAATCGTTTTAAAAATACCGTATTTTTGATTGTTGTTAATAAAATCCGACGATAAACTATAAATCCAGCTTGTTCGCCTGTTTTTTTCCCCCAGTCTGATGAAATTTATTGCTTTCTGTGTAAAGTACAAACCGAAGCAATTTCACACTTTTTGTTGCATCTGGGAAAAACGACCTTCCAGTTTCAGGGATGTTGAGGATAATGGAGTTTTTATTTGGATGGATGGTCAGTTTTAAAGCGATTATTGACAGTAATGAGAAAAGTTATTCGAATAATCCGGGATTATTAATTAATTTTTTATTTCGTTGAAGGAATAATTAAATTTAAATTCCATAAAGCTTGTGATATACTTACAGGAATACTTTAGTTAATCCAAACTGGATGACTCTTTGACAATGTCCACAATTTCCCATATCAATTCGATCCACAGGTTTTTACGAGTTATGGTATCACTTTACCGCTGACTGTGCAACAAGGTTAGACTGCCAGTGGCCGCCAATTTTACAGAGCTACCCATATTGCGACTTAACCCTCTATAACTCAAAACCTTCAAATAACATATTTTTTGTGGAATCGGATAGGTTTATGAATAAAAAAGAACACGTATTTTTTAAAATTTTGAAATTATTTATTAATTCTGCATAATGTTACAAAAGAGGGAGTGTTGCTTATAGGCAATATTGAAATTCGTGTATTCGTGATAAAAATTGAACTCGAGATTTTGATTAAAGTTGAGTTTACGATTGTAGAGAACACGAAAAAAGTTGTTCTCACTGCGACTGCCTGTCTGGTCGAGTACAGCCGAAGCCGCTCGGCTGATTTTCTTTAAGTTTACTTGACATTTTTAAATTACTCCCTTCCCCCACATGTTTTATTTCTTTTTTTTAAGACCAAAAATAGCGGTACCTGCAATGTAAATATTTTTCGAAATTTTATAAAATAATTTTGTTTCTCAAAAACTATTTTTTTTATACAAAATTCAAAAAAATTTGATTTAGTTTGATTTAGGATGCTACTGGGTTTTCAAATTTTCAAAACTCAATTTTTCGAAAACTCCATGCTCGATTCTATTGAAACTTGGCATATAAGAGTTTCATAATACAATGCACAAGATGTGAGAAAAAAATTGTAATTTTATCTAAAAATGATGTTAACCTCCATACAAGTTTTAATAAAATACAGGACTGGGTCGCACGAACTTGCTCTTATGTAAAAGACTAAGAATTTCAAAAATGAATGTTATTAGAGAAAAACTGTTCATAGTTCATAAGCATAAAATAATTTTTAAAAGAACATCTCTAGTAGTCGGAGCTAAAAACAGGATGCCATCTGATTCAAGCAAATATTATTTTATGAAGGAACACAAATTATAAGTCTTAGTACGAGTATTATATGTACTAATTTGGGCCTTAATGATCGTTGAAATGGATGCAATTAATAAAAGACTTATTCATCTTCTGTTACCCTACGTTTCGATGGCTATTTTCCGGCTTCTGCAGGGGTTTCTTCTTTTTATTTATTTCCGATATGGAAATTGATGATTTACATTTTGTTTGATAGAAATGTTTAAATTTACGTTAAATCTTTTTAAAAAATAAACAAATAAATAATTTAATAGTTAAATAAATTAACATTTACATTAACACCATTGGAAACAACAAAAAATCAAAAACTAGCATCACTTATTGGTATCACAGATTTCCGGAAAAAGCCAGCCAAACGTAGGGTAACAGAAGATGAATTAGTCTTTAATTAATTGCATCCATTTCAACGATCATTAAGGTCCAAATAAGTACATATAATATTAAGATTTAATACATGATCAAATATAACAAAACTTAATTATAAGTCGTTGTAGTTTTTTTTTTTAAAAAGTAAGCTTTTAAATACAAATGCTTAAAAACATTTTTGAGAACAAAATTTGATACGCCAACTTAAATTTTGTATTATTGTACGAATAAAAATTAAAATTAAAAAAAAATATATTGAGTCCTATTTGAGATATTGAATTTTCCAAGAAATTCAAAAAATATATTCTTTTTAAGTTTTAAAACTTTTTGGTAGCTTCTCAACAAAAAATTTCATTAAAATCCGATATGTCAATAAAAGGCAATTCATAATTAAAAAAATGTTTCTTTAAGATAAAAGTTAATCGAAAGAAAAAGAAAATTTATCAAAATTTTAGGCTCCGTTTTCGAGAAAAATACGATTTTCGAAAACCACTTTTTAAACTTTTCTTTGGCGGGTACCGTTATTTATAGGTAAAATAAATTTTCGTTCTCACATCTTGTCGAATATATTAAGAAACTTTAATTTATCATGTTTAAAAAAATCGAGCATGGGGTTTTCGCAATATTGAATTTTGAAAAAATTTGAAATTTTTTTTAAAAATTCAAAAACTTTGTTTTGGAAAATTTGAATTCACAATAATATTTAATCTTTTGAGGCGCTTTGACATAAAAAAAAAGATCAAAAGCGATTGTACCGTTATTGAGAAAATCAGAAATAAAAAAAAGGTTTCAAGAAGGTACCATTAATAACCATTTTTCGGAAATTATTTTCAACATTTAGCTAGCTAAATGAAATTTTTTGAAGTTATTTTTTTTTTGAGAAAAAAAATATTATTTATTTTTTGGTCTTAAAAAAAGAGAAAAAAACTTGTGGGGGGAAAATTTAAAAACGATATATGTATATATGTTTGTATATACATACCTACCAAGTTTAACAAAAATCGGCCGAACCGTTTAGGCTGCAGTCGAACGGACAGACAGACAGACAGAATTTCGAGACCTACTCTTTTCGTCTTAGCTACGATGATATGTCAATTTTGATCAAAATCTCGAGTTTGATATTTTTACGATTGCATAACTTGCTTTATAGTACCCATAAGTCGCAAGTTAAAATTTTCAATTAAGATATTACTGACTGTAATAACTATATAACCATTTTTCGATTTTTTTCCTTTTGCATAAAGTAATATTGCATAAGGTAATATTTAGTTGAGAAATAACAATGTAACCTGTTCTGAGCTCCAACTTCAAAGGATTTGATTTGGTTATTTAAAAAATGAATTTAATTTTTTTGAACATTTTGTCTCTAGTTCCATTAGTTAGTCTTTTACATAAGAGCAAGTTCAAGCCATGCAATCGTGAGTTCGGATACACTTTGTATTATTTATGTATATCTTTGGATGTTCTTTAAATCGAAAATTCATTGTTGTTTGTCGCAATAAACCTGAGGGCTGCGATGTGATTGGAGTATTTTGACTTTTATAGACTACATCCACATCTTGCCACTGCTCATATAGTTCGCGGTTGTATCTTCTCCTCCAATCGCCCTCCTCATAAACAAGACCAAGTAACTATCGAAGAGTTCATCTTTCGAATGATTCCGATATGAGTTCTCCCCTTCTGCTTATTATGGGTTTTGTTGATCATAAATTGGTCTTCCGCCTGAGACGAGTTTTAAACTAATTTGTTTCACCAAACCGAAGTAGCACCGGTTTCTAAGGTTGATTCTTTATCGGGTCTCGACTAAGACGTGATTTGTGGAGTTAATATTTCCTCTAAGGTATAAACTCTTTAATTTCTTCGACTACTCTTTTTATGCAAGACTTAAAAGTGTTGCCTGTTTTTCAATTGCCTTTCTCTATTATGGAACATTGGAAACAAACCGATGACAGACTTTTCGCTAATGGCTATTCTGCGCTTCATTTGCTGAAAACATGAAGACATCCAATCATTGAGCAAATCAGTTTCCCCAGGATCCCGAGTTCCGCCGCCAACGTCATGTAGTGTTTCTGACGTTGAATAATATCATACATATGTGGCTTTGAAGTCTATGAAAAAATGGTGAATCTCGACTTGATAATCATTAGTATTTTCCAGGATTTACCTTGAAGTAAATAATTTATCCAAGGTTGATCTGACGGACGGGAAGCCACACTTTAATCAATTGAAGTATTGCAGAACTACGTAAGATGCTCACAAAGTAAGTTAGATAGAATCTCAATTCTTTTCAGGAGCTGATAGTCCAGTCATCGAACATGATTTCTTCTACCCATACTTGGTTAATGATTTAACACATCCAACCGAAATATATCCTACGTATTTGAAGAACTCTGTGAGCTGATACTGTGGTCTAAACTCTGTGTTGCATTCTTGCCACATTACTCACTCTGGACGAAGCTGGTTTATTGGAAATGCTTTTCGGTAAAACCAACTGCCAGTTTCTTGGATTTTTTTCTAATAAAACAACCGGGTGTTATTTCGATCGCGATCTTTTGAATTTTTTTGAGTTGGGATATTATTCTCTCCTTGATGCTGTCGTTAAAACTTAAAACAGCAAAAGGATTCTTCATAGTTTCTTAAGTTCGGAAACATTATTGTACTCATCATCGTATTACGAGCTGCTGTAAATTCTATTATTAGTCCAATACCATTATCTGTTGTCCTTTTGCCAAGGCTGAGCTAACCAACTGATACGCCAAGGATTCCTTCCTTTCTGATTTTATCATTAATGTCAACAAGCACAACCTTAATATCATACTCCGCAAAGACTTCCTAGGCGCGCCGCGCGCCGTTTAGCAGGCCATAAGACTCCTCATTGAGCACGTGTATGTAAATAAAATAAAAACTTTTCAGAGAATTATCTTAAAATTTTTCATTATGATAGAAGGGTCTACGACAGTAATGTTTAAAATTAAATATCGACCAAATGCTCGCCACGGCTTCGGTGGCATACCTCTATCCGATGGTCTACATTTTCAATGATTTTGAGACGTAAGAAATTGAGAAGTCCGTTATCATCTTGCGATAGCGAACATCATTCACGGTAACTGCTTGGCCGACCTCACATTCGAAGAAGTACGTCCTGATGACACCGCCAGCCCATAAACCGCATCGAACAGTCACTCTTTGTGGATGCATTGGCTTTTCAACAATTTTTCAACAATCACTCTTGGATTCTTATTTGCCAAAATTCGGCTATTCTGTTTGTTAACGAATCCACTGAGGTGAAAGTGTGCCTCGTCGCTGAAGATGATTTTCTTTGTAAAGTCACCATTCACTTCTGCCTGTTCAACCAACCATTCGGCGTATTGACGACGCTTGAAATAGTCAGAAGGCTTCAGCTCTTTAGTCAATTGAACCTTATAAGCATGTAAATTCAAATCTTTATTCAAAATTCGCATCAATGATGTTTATGAGATGTTCAATTGTTGGGCTCGACGACGAGTCGAGGTTGACGGCTCTTCTGCCACACTATCGCGAACAACAGCAATGTTTTCCGCAGAACGAACTGGGCGAGCATGCAAAGGTGTTTTCACATTTCCTACAGACCTGGTTTGCTAAAAGTTTCGCACAATTCCACCGATTGTGGACACATTTGGTCGATTATGCTGAGAAAAAGAATCACGAAGTGCACGAAATGCATTTTGATTTGAACGCTCATTTTCTCAATTGGACAAAAAACTTGATATTAAGGTGTGACTCACAATTAGCATCGTGCATTATGGTCGGACCACCCTTTATTAGACTTATGTTTTGAAAGATGCTTTGATGCGTATCGTAACTACTTTACTTCTAAGCCGATTATCCATGACGAATTCGCATCCCAACATGAGCAATCTCTATTAGGAGCCGTAATAAATGTCGTTATTATATATTTTTCCCTGGTTCGCAGTAATATCTACCTTACACTGCGTGAGGACAAACTCGATTTTTTGAGTTACATATTTTGTTTAAATTGTTCTCGCGGTTCGAATGCCCCTTGAGTGTAGTAATTTTCCGAGGCTCCTCGTACTCTTTCATAAGGGATAAGTTTTACGATTTAGTAATCCTAACCCATCAATGGAGCTGTTAGAACTGGAAACATCAGCGTTGGTTCTGTCTACAAAATTATTCCAGTACTGTTATTCCGGGAGGTTCCTTTAAAGGATATAGTTATTAGGTACGTTCTACTCTACTTCGACCATGGGAATCCCTTCTGAAGAAAAGAACGCCGCTATTGCATTGATCTAGGTCTTATGAAGTTTTCGTAAATATCTCCGCTGCATCAAAGTTAACTCTATGGAGATGAGCGCACACAAATAATATATCACATTTTTGAACCTGTATCAGAGTCAGACATTATACAGGGTAGGTCAAAAGTGACTTCTTTATTTAAAGTGATAATATCTTTTATAGATTTAATTTTAGAATCACAAAGTATGATTTATGGAAATTTTTTTTTGGGCTTAGTATGGAATATAATGTCCCTTAAATGAGCACCAGCTTCATGTTCACCGATACGGGCTCTTTCTAAAGCTTTCATTCTTTCATAACACTTCGTAGGACATAATTTTCAAATTAGGAAGAAACTTTTGACCCACTCTGTATTAAAAAAAAAAATCAATACATAAAACCTACGAAATATACTTCAGTTAACAGAGTTATGAACAACCATTGACATAATATTCAGTCGTCATTAAGGTCGTTAAGCACAATTTATCAGATATGAGTTACCTACATATATTTCGTCTGCCACTAATGCCAAGTCGAGACAAAAGCCTCTTTCTCATCTATTATTTACATTTGTTTTGATTTAAAGCATTCAAAACAAACATTTACTTTTTGGCAGTTAATTCATGTTTTAATTAAATTGGATTTATTCATGAGAATAATCTAATTTGGCAAACAGCACAAATTATGACAGATTTATTTAATACTTACAAACCAAGTTGACATACCTGCAAAAGGCACATTTCTTCATAAATACTCAGCAGACATGTCTGGGACTTATACAAAAATTATAATACCAAATTCAATTATACTCTCTCCTGCTCCCTTATTTGCATGGTTAAATGAATTTTGAAATATTATTTTTTCAAGCGTTCATAATGATTCGATCGTTGAAATTTATAGAAGACGACTGAACATTTCCTGCAAACATATCGAAGACGAATTTATAACGGTGATACTTTGTTTATAAAAATCATAAAATCTCCCTTTGAATTTTTGAGAATTGAACATTTTTGTTTCTTCAATTTTATACACATATGTAGGGTAACGTTTTTAACAGCTCACACGGATTCGTCTGTTTTGGGTTGAGTTCAAGAAGAAAGTATGTAGAAGGTATGCGTCTTATTTTTGTGTTGGATCACTCACTTATCTAGACCGGACAAGCATCTGAAACCATCAACCAATCCGGTTGAGTGATCACCAGGCCCCCGCACCGTAAAGAGTTCAAATCTTCATTTCCGAAAGTTCGTCAAATCCTTTAAAAAATGCCCTAATATTGACCAGAACGTCTTTAGGTTTAACGCGGATGCCTACCGTTTCCGGTTTTACCCCAAGGGTGGCCTACTACCATCGGGGTCAGATTTAGTCCTGACCATCAACTCCGAATCGACCGAAGCCGATCCAGTAACAAAGCTGTGACATGTTGCAGGCATGTGCACACCTCTTGCTATAAGGCAAGGTCTATCTAACACCTCTTGAATCCAGGCACGCTTGGAAACCATATGTCTCCGCATTTGGAATAAACCACGCCACCACGATACTCCCACTGAGGGGGCCTACCTCAAAGATAGCTTGAAGAAAGCGAACACGAACACGACAGCTGCACCTCACCATCCGAAGATAGAATAGGAGAGCCCGAAGACATACTGCTCACAAACCTTGGGCAACTATCTCCCGTGTAACCAGAATATAGCATCCGGTGGGCTTCGCAACCTCTTTTGGGTAACACTTGCAGATGAGTTTCCTGCAAAAACTCAAGGCCTGCCAGCCTCAGATATACACGTCTCTAGACCTGGTCGAAGTAGAAACCACATCCAGATATGCGTACTCCTCAGGTGAGTTGTAACACACTCCTGAGCGGATTCCTACTTTTGAAGGATACCGACCCATTTGTTCCCATCTAGTTAGTTCAGTTACTTGCGTAACCTATCCACAGGCACCACGAGGAGGTCGATAGGAACCGGGAAGACAGCTATGAGCAAGGTAGTAATACCGACCCACTGATAAATCCAGTGGACGAGCCCCTAGAATATCAACTAAAGTTGACCTCTCAGCACCCAGGCACAAGGTCTGTTTGTGTTCACAGAGCCCTGGATAAGCCATACTACTCAAGCACGCCATCAAACCCACCTGCCCTAATATTGACCAGTTACACGATTAAATAACACGTCCAAATGCTAAAACTTAATTATATAAATCAGTGTTCGTTAGTGCAAACGTCGCGTCGTTATCGCCATTTTACCTTAGACGTCATGGCCCTTCACAGTCGACTTTTCAAAGTTCTGTGGCCAAATTTGAGACAACTGGTTTGGTAATCAATCAGCGGTCCGTGAAAGTGTACAACAGAACCAAGAACCCGAGGTAGTCGATTCCTCGCCGTTTGCTCGAACTTAGGCTGTTGAAGACTTTAACTTGGTGAATTTTTTGTCGGAACTTGAATCCAAATCCGTACAATATCCAAATGACCCAGATTCATAACTAAAGAAAAAGCTATTTGTTAGCTGACTGGACTTCGGAGCGTTTGAAAGAGCACCCGAAAAATCATCTTTGGGTCCTAAAAAGTGACCGGTTGGTGTTGATATTGGGACGTACTTTTACGAAAACCACGTTGGTGAGGCGGTCATAATCAATGGCAAGCGCTATAGAACGATGATTACTAATTTCTATTTTTTTTTACTTTTGGAGGAATGCTTGACGCTCCATAAGGAGGTATCCATACCTTTCCGTGTGCTGGGCTCTCCAAGGGTTTTAACCTAGGCATACCACCTAAACCTCCAAAAGTGGTCCGGTGATCTCCTCCTTGGGACTACTTTCGCATTACTTCGAGGGGCGGGTCCTTGTCTAGGCGGGTTCAGTCGTTTCTTGAACTGGCTCCTCTCGTTTGTTAGTACTCAGGATTTGGGTCAAATGTAAACTTATTCGCATCCATTGTTCATCATTCTCAAGCATCTTCTGGATGATATTATCTTGGTTGGTTTCGCCAATAGTTCGATTCAAATCAAGTCGGGGGGATTCCCATCTGCTGCACTCGAAGATAGTGTGGTAAACGTCATCATAGTTCGAATCTCCATACTGGCAAGAGGGGCTTCTTGTTTTACCCATCTTGTGTAGGTAGGAGTTGAAGTATCCGTGGTCGGTAAGGAACTGGGTGACGTAATAGTTCACTTCGCCGTGTTTCCGGTTACACCACTCACCCACCTGTCTGATGAGTCTTGCAGTCCAGCGGCCTCTGCTTTCAGACTTCCATCGTTCTTGCCACTTCTGTTGTGTGAGAGCTTTTGCTTCCGCCGTCGCCGCTTTCACTGCAATTTCCGCTTTTTTTCGTGTACGTACTTTTTTACGTTGGTCAGTTTGGTATTATCCTAAACTGATGATTCAAGAAAAGTGTTTGTAACTTCTCCACCACTTTCTAATCTTTGCATTACCATACCTGATATGCATAGATACCATATAAAGTATGTGGCACCTGCTCAAATAACTTTTATATCGAATTGAATGGAATATCTTTTTGGCTGATTAGGTTCTTCCTCTATCACTTTAACGATTTTTTTGATTTCCTTAAATTATTTTGGACGTATAGGTTGGATATCAGTTTTGGTGTAAGCATTACGTTCAGGTAACGAGCTTGTCAGCACATAGACTCCACTCTTCTTCCCTAGAAGAGTATTATTTCGGAATACCATAATATTCAGTATTAATGGTGTTCACCATGATTTCCAGTATTCAGGAATAAACTCAAACTATAAGTCTGTTGATTTTATTAGTGTTTAGTATGTTTGCAGTTTCTTCTAAGAGAACAATATCGTCGTAAGCAATAAAACTTTAATGGTAGATTTCTTGAATAATATGCCTCCTGATAGGCATATAATATGCCTCCTGATCAAATCATTGTTGATATTCACCTAAAATCGAGTTGAGTTATCCTGCTGTTATACGCACTGCACTGATAGTATGTTGGTGAATTATTTGAGAAGTCTGTTTTCATCTCCAAGGAATAGATTAGGTATACTTTTTAAAAAGCTTCCTGGAACTCTTCGTGTATTAAAATTTTTTTTATAACCTTCAATCAGAGTTTGTGGAAATCAACTGGGAGCATTTTTGAAGAATTCAAATGAAATATCTCTTCTATCATGGTTAATCTATCAACGCTCTGGTGCAAAAGCATTTTTGGTTTGATTAAAAAATATCAGCAATACTAATATGTTTGTATTTTTGACTTACTATGTACATCCCGGGTTTTTACACAACTTTTTGCCCTTGCGGTCGTGAAATACGCACCAATATCCCAGGTTGTCGTATCGAACCTCTTGAATATAAGACTTTTCTGGCTTGCTACTCGGTGTTACTGGGGATGACGTTGGATGACCTCTCGGTTCGATTTTGTCTCTTTTATGCAACCTATGAAAAAGAATGTAAGCATTGACCATTGCCACATCCAACAGGTGGACATGCGCTTCTAACGACCAAGAAGACCATCCATTAGATCGACAACACCTAACCCATATTTCGATTATACTCTAATTATAAATGTACAGTCAATTTCTAATTGTTGCAGTAATGCAGAAATTTTTTTACAGAAATGGTTCGATACCGACATAAGTCGAACACTTTTGCTGTCCACCCAGAGAACGCTGTTCGATGAACTTGTTTGATAGTGGTCAAACTATATCGTCGCTGTAGATCGAATACCTCGTAACCCAGAAAAAACCGATTTTTAGGTAATGATGCAATTATATTGTGAAAAAAATTCCGGATCTAATGAAAAATATCTTTTTATTTTTTTTTATTTTTGTTGTTATATATTTAATCTGATTTAATGAATTTAGCCTAAATTATTTTTATATACTTATATGTAATTTCATTATCACTTTTAATTTAATTTTCGCATTATATCAATTCTTTTGTTTTTGTTATTCCTTTTGCTGTTTCTGAGTTCTTATTTACTATTATTTTCGGCATAGTATTTCTAATTATAGGCCCTTATTGTTTGTTTTATCATGTCTGGTGGCTTACTTTCTTCTGGTGGCATTGATATTTGTACTAAGTCTATGATAAAAATTCTTTCCAATGCTCGTGAGGGGTTCGGAGTTTGTTGCTTGAATGCGCGTAGTTTAAATTTTGACAAGCTAGATTTTGTGAAGTATATTTTTGATTCCTCGGGTGTTGATGTTATTTGTATAACTGAGACGTGGATAAGGCCTGAAACTTCTAGTACCGTTTACGAGTTGCCTAACTACAAATTGATTCGCAACGACAGAGTAACTGATACTTTTGGAGGAGGGGTAGCAGTGTATTGTCATACAGCACTTCAAAGCAAAATTATTTCTAAATCAGAAGATTCGGGAATTGAGTTTCTTATCGTGGAAATATCTGATGGCAATATTAAAAGCTTGTTAGGAGTTGCTTACAATCCCAATAGGAGCTTTTCACCTGAACCTCTTTTTTCAGTTATTAAGGAATTGTCTGCAAATTATGAAAATATCATTCTTTGTGGTGACTTTAATGCCGACCTCTTCCTCAATGATACTAGAGCCAACCAAGTCCCTGATGAGATTGCAGCTACAGGCCTTGCCGTCACAAACTCTCATGCTACTCGTTTTGGTCCTAATTCTGCTCCAAGTCTCCTTGACTTAATGATCGTATCTGATTTGTCTAATGTTCTTCTAATGGATCAACTTAGTATTGAAGGTGTATCTGATCATGATTTGTTATTCTGCACCTACAACCTTGACTTTTCACGAGTTCCAATTCCGTCTACGTTCCAATTCCGCGATTTTAAATCTTTGAACGTCGATGCCCTACAATATGATGCTTGTAATTTTCCGAGGGATTTATGTTACAGTTTATACAATGTCAACGATAAAGTCAACTTTTTTCAATACTTACTGTTGGAACTGTATGAAAAACATGTTCACTTAAAGACAGTTTCAGTTCGCAACAAGAATTGTCCGTGGTTCACATCTGAGGTACATAATTCTATTAAAAATCGGCGCAAATCGTATTCAAAATGGAAGCATTATCCCACTTATTTAAACTGGGAGAGGTTCTGTCATGCTCGCAACTATTCGTCTTTTGTTACTCGAAGAGCTAAAAAAAGGTTTTTTATGTCTAAACTAAGCATCCACCAGACCTCTCGTAAGCTTTGGAGTGGTTTGCACTCTATTGGTGTTGGTTGTTAACAATAATTTCCCTGACCCAAATGATCTCAACAACAATTTTACATCAAGTAATGTACAGGTTTTAAACTTTGCACCTAATGCTAACATTTTATATGGGGATTCAAGTGAGTTTGATTTTGAAATCATCTCTGAGTTTGATTTCATAATGAACATTCATTCCCTTAAGTCTAATTCTATAGGTGAGGATGGTGTTCCAATTAAGTTTATAAAAATTATACTACCTCAAATCCTATCCATTTCTAACCACATTAGCCGCCATAATTTATTCTCTTCGGTGCAATCGGGTTTTCGCCTTAATCATAGCTGTTCTACGGCAATGGTTAAGATACTTGACGACATTAGAATTCAGTATGATATGGATAAATTGACTATTTTATGTTTGCTTGATTTTTCCAAGGCTTTTGACCGAGTTAACCACGAGATCTTGTGTAAAAAACTGGATTTGTACTTTGGCTTCAGTAGAAGATCGGTATGCTTAATTAAAAACTACTTGGAACACCGATGTCAGAGAGTAAAAGTTGGTGACACTTTTTCGGATTCAATGAATCTACTTTCTGGTGTTCCACAAGGTTCAATTTTGGGTCCTTTGCTATTTTGCATGTTCATTAATAACCTCCCCCTAGTGTGCAATAATGTCATGTTGCATCTTTATGCTGATGATGTCCAATTATACCTTTCCGCTCCATTTAACTTGTTGGAAGACCTTATCTACAGAGTAAATGAAGACCTTTTAGAGATCTACAATTGGTCATTGTGCAACGGGTTAACTCTTAATCCTGCTAAATCGCAGATCATTGCTATTTCTAAAAAAAAATTTGATGTGACAAATCTTCCACCGGTCTTTATTTCTTGTTTTCAACTTGAATTTGTTGAATCTGTCACTAATTTAGGCTTTAAAATAAATCGCACCCTCTCAGCAAATGATCATGTCAATCTCACCATCAGCCGAATTTATGGTGGTCTCCGAAAATTAAATCTTTTCTCCGCCTTGACACCTTTAGACACTAAGCTAAGGCTCATTAAATCTCTGTTGCCACCTATCATTAATTATGCTGCAGTGGTTTACTGTCGGCCTGACTCACACTCCATGCAGAAATTGGTTGTTGCTTTTAATGACATGGTCAGGTACGTTTATGGTTTGCGAAGATTTGACCACGTTTCCCAATATCATCAACTTGTCCTAGGATGTACGTTCAAGCAATTTCTTGATTCAAGATGTTGCTTGTTTTTACATAAGATTATTCATAGTAAGACACCACCTTATCTGTTTGATAAACTCCGCTTTGCGCGTTCTGCCCGAACCTTTAACCTCATAACTCAATCCTCTAATTATTTGAATTCGTCTAGACTTTTCTTTGTTTATGCCATCAGTCTATGGAACTCCCTGCCTATAATGGTAAGGCAAATTATAGGAACTATAAAGTTTAAAAAAGCATTATTTTTGAATTTTCGATAAGAATCATACTCAAACAGCAATTTGAAATAATCATTATCTGAAAAAAAAAAAAAAAATCTTACACTAATTTTTCTTAAATTAATTACTTGAAGTTATTTTTAATTTTTAATTTGTTAATATTTTTATAATTTTCCTTTATCCGAACTATTTTTGTATTAACTCAGGTACTATAAAAGACAATGTCTTATTTGTACACCACTTTTAATAAAATTGAAATTGAAATTGAAAAAAAAAAAAAAACCTAAAAACTATAATTGCAGAACCACGCGCTTAATTAACAACACGTCTCTCATTGCCTCTCATTGATTTGATAATAAGTTTTTTGTTTCTCCTGAAAAAATCGACTTTTCAGGGTTACGAGGTATTCGATCTACAGCGACGATATGCAACTTGTTGTATCGAGGCTGGGCGTTCGGGATCATATTCGAGGTATTATTGAAATGGAAGAACTGGCGGATCTGTTCGAACCTCGTTCGTGTCATGGTGGTCCGCATAGCTTCCAGTAAATGTCTTTTCCAGTAAGAACGAACATTTGGGAAGGGGTAAGCAGACATGAAGAACATGATTCCGATGAATTGCCGAGCCTCTTGTGTATTGGTAATAAATTTCATCAACCATATATTGCATAAACTCATCCGTCACTTAGTAATGGAAGAAATCAAATGGTGTGTTCAAAGATTTTATTTCATTTTACCCCACGAAAAAAGATTAAGTTTGCATGTGGCTATACAGATTTTTTTCCTGCACAACATGGAGTTGAATTTCTGAGCATTATTTCTTATTGTATTCAGAGGACCAATGAATTGGCCCGTGGTCGAACAACCTGAGCTACCTTCTGAAAAAGGGCAATATTAGGCTCAGATATACTAGCGGATATACTGGCGTTTGATTCCGAAGCAGCAACAAAAGCAACGGACGTTGAAGGAACTGATGCTCAGGCTGAACTCGGCTATTGATAACTTATGTCTAAAGCGCTGATGTCCAGACTTGTGTTTACTGCATCCCTCAAGATCAATCAAGTGTTAATCTTCAGAGAAAATATAATCTGGATCGTCAGCATTGTCGTCATCGTCGAAATCATCTTCACAGTCAGTGTTTTCAGGGCTTGAAAAAGCATTCATCAAATCAGCTAATTAGTCATCTTTCATCTTCGATAGGTTCCCGAAAGATCGTCTTGACATTGATTGTTACCTAAAAAAAAAGCATCGAATCAGTTATTGGGGTCTAACAAAAAAAAAAATTACACTCAACTACTTTAATTCGCCTCAAGACGGGGCTAAGAAAACTCTGGGAGCTTATATAAAAAAATTTACAGCACAAACGTTTTTTTACCTGTTATGTTTTCAATATGATCTGACGGAAACTATGAAAATCGTGTTTGCAAAAAAAATATTCATTTTGTGCTTGAAAGGGTATTTTCAGTATGAACAAACTTAGCTTGCAAAAGAAACGCACTACAGCTATGATAGAAACAGAAATGCATAGAACAATATTTAAACTATATGTAAAGCTTAAAAGATTGGACAAGAGACCATACCGTTACGTATGTGAATCAGTGGCGTAGATAGCTTTTCGCTATGGGGGGGGGATAGATCTAGTTCGCTCATTTTTTTTTTAAGTTTTAATACTTAAAAAAAAAAAACAAATAACAAGACTTCATTGAATTCATTATGTATGCCATACAAAAATTATATTTTTTAAAGATAATATATAATACGCATTAATTTAAATATGAACTGGAATAAATATTGATATACAGTGCCTTGCATAAGTATAGCCGCACCTGTAAAAATGCGTTTTGTAGAAAATTAAAATGGGAATGACACTTTACTATTTTTTTTATTGAATGGCATCACTAATCAAGTAAATTGAGAAGAAAAAACGTTCCGTTATTTTCTCTTCTGGTGTTTAAAAATTAAAAACAGATTTTTATATATTGCAAAAGTATAACCGCACAATGCAAACCTCTCTGAAGCTTCATTCAGTTATGTGCTTCGAAATGACAAGAAACAATGCCGCGTGGTAAACATTTAAGCGATACGGAAAAAGTCAAAATTCAAGCTTTTCGGTTAACTGGCCTAAGCTTAAGGGCTATTGGTAGGAAAATTTAAAGATCCGATCGTGTCGTCCGAAATTTCTTACAAGATCCAGAATCTTATGAGACGAAAATAAGACCCGGGCATCTGCAGAAGCTTACACGTCGAGGTAAAAGGCGTTTAATAAATGCTACATCCGATTCGGCGCATGCTTTGCCAGACGTTCGTGACGAATTGGGCTTAGGAATTTCGGTTTCAACGGTTTTTCGTGCCTTAAAAAGCAGTAAAGTGATTGTTCGGTGCAAAATGATGCCAGCTCCAAATTTGACAACAGTCTACAAAAAAGTAATAATTTGCCCACCAAAACATGAAACGTAATTGGAAAACTATAAGTAACATTCCATTAATTTACACTTAACTCTTGTTATTCCAAATGGCATAATTCAATTAACGTTTTTTTTTTAGATTATTTTAGATTATTTTCAGTGGCGAAAAAAATTTTAATCTTGATGGGTCAGGTGGTTTTAACGGATATTGGCACGATATGAGAAAGTTAAAAAGTTTGTTTTCAAAAGGAACTTTGGCGCTGACAGTTGTAAGGTTTGGGGGGCCTTCTGCGACCGTGGTAAGGTTGCACTTGCCTTCACCTCTGCAAAGATGAACAGTTCAGCTTGCACCCAGGTGCTTCAGGATAATTTGGTACCCTACTTAAGACGATTTCGTCGAATTCGGCATGTCTTCCAGCATGATAATGCCCCAATTCACGTTAGTCGTCAAAGTTTGGGATGGTACGAATCGAATAACATACATTTTATGGTGTTCCCCGCACGTTCTCCAGATTATAACCCTATTGAAAATCGTTGGGAAATTTTGACCCGCAAAATTTATGCCCATAATAGGTACAGTACAGGTACATTCAGTGTTGCTGAGCTGCGAGAGGCGATTGTGGAAGAATGAAACCGTATAGACGATTCCATATTAAATAACCTTGTCAACAGTATGTCAAAAACAATTTTTAGATTGGTCGAAAATAGGGGCAGCAATGTCCTTTACTAATTTAGCCGAAAAAATTTACTTATAATAAAAAAAAAACAGATCAAAATAAAAAAGCGGTTGTACTTTTGCAACACAAAAAAAAATCTGTTTTAATTTTTAACCACCAGAAGAGAAACTAACGAAACTTTTTTTTCTTCTCAATTTATTTGATTAGTGATGCCATTCAATAAATACTAGTAGGGTGTCATTCCCATTTTAATTTTCTACAAAACGCATTTTTACAGGCGCGGTTATACTTATGCATGGCACTGTATTAAGTAAAATAATATTAATTTAAAAAATAAATCACAAAATAAAATCCAGTTTTCTGTTCTTTTTAGATAAAACACTTATAACCTCGTCTGCTATTATAGGTATTTCGCGATGAATAGCTAGAGCAGCCAAACCATTCAAACGATCCTGCAAATAAGTAAACATCCAAAGCTTATCACACTGTTATTAAAATAGACATATTTTTAATAATCTCACTTCGTTGGTCATGCTTCTTTGTATTGTTTTTATTCTCTTTACTGACTGAAGAAAGTTCTTTCGGGAGTTGACGTCGAAACCGGCAGTGTAGCTAATATCTTTAATAAAATATATACATATAGCTGGATGGAAGCGCTTTTTCTTGCACGTTTACCTATTATCAATTGGTGAGAGACGTAAAAAAAATGTCAGAGTGCGTTTCTTTAACTTATTTGGTTCATGACTGGTTATGTTGAACAATTATCGATCCCAATGGGGGGGGGGGGATATATCCCCCTGATCCCCCCCTATCTACGCCACTGATGTGAATACTTGTTTCTACCCCGCCTTTAGGCGGTTGTAGGCATTAGAGGGTTATTAAGATTCGAAGCTTGTCTCTTGCTGTCGCGAAGAGCTTAAGGTTCTTGTCACGCAGCACAATATTAAGGTGCGTGTCCATTTGAGAGCAAAAACACTGAGAGTAGCTATCAGGCCACTCTTGAGAGTAAACTCTCAAGTGGACACATCCTTGAGAGAAGCTAGCGGAGAGTTGACTTTTCACTCTCGACATACGAATTTTTTGAGAGTTACTCGCAAGTGGACACACTTTTTTATTACTATCGGAGATGAGCTCGCAGAATTCCAACATGGTTCGTATTTTGCTATTAGCTGTCCGAGAGTTGACATGTAAAAACATTGAACAGAAGGGGACAAACGAACTTATGAAAATGAAATCAAGAGAAAGCTTCATAATTTGCGAAACCAGGTAAAGAAAATAATTTTTGTCAATCATATTGAATCTATTATGCACATTAGACTGGGCCAAAAAAATTGACTATTTTTTTTTTGAAAGATATATCGAGAATATCATTCAGAATGACAAAAAACAATTTTCGTAAAAGTTTGAGCCCTTAATATCAATTTTAAGAGGGCTATCATCGCTAATTTTGTTTTTAGTCATAATTTCATGTTTTGCGTCAGAACTGACAAAACATTGAAGTAAAAAAAATTCATTTTGACTTACTTTTATATAAAATTAAATTTCCAACAAAAAAGGTCTAATTGAAAATTTTCGTCAGACAAGCCGTTTTTGAGTAATTAAGCTTAATAAATTGTTATTTTTCGTTAGTTACAAAATTCCAAATTAAAAAAGTAAAATCGAAGAAAAATAACAATTTATTAAGCTTAATTACTCAAAAACGGCTTGTCTGACGAAAATTTTCAATTAGACCTTTTTTGTAGGGAATTTAATTTTATATAAAAGTAAGTCAAAATGAATTTTTTTTACTTCAATGTTTTGTCAGTTCTGACGCAAAACATGAAATTATGACTAAAAATCAAAATTAGCGATGATAGCCCTCTTAAAATTGATATTAAGGGCTCAAACTTTTACGAAAATTTTTTTTTGTCATTCTGAATGATATTCTCGATATATCTTTCAAAAAAAAAATAGTCAATTTTTTTGGCCCAGTCTAATGCACATTTAATTATTAATAATCATGAAAATATTAACGGATGTCACAAGAATTGAAAAAAAAAAAAAAAAAAAACGAAAAGTGGAGCCGGAACTGATGAAGTATAGCACTAGGCGGCCATATTTTCGGGGTTTGCAGGTTTTTATTCCATTTTTAATGGCTGCTTCAATAAGTCAAATCTGGTACGTATTTGATTTCTTAATTATTTTCTGTGATGTGCCTGTACTGCCAAGGAACTTCACCTTATGGGCTCATAAATTAATTTTTGAATTCATCCCTGAAATCCTTTTGAGAAGTATTGTGCCTTCTTCCATTTTGAAGATCGGAAAATGAGTTTTCGAAACTGTTGTCTAAACGCCAGCTTCCATTCAGTACATCGTGAGTTTCTATTTGTTTGGGCAAAATTATAGTTTTGCAAAAATATATCAAGTGGACACGGTTATGAAAGTACTCTCAGAAAATCATCTCCCAAAACTTAACTAGTAAACTCGCGATAGTAAAATCTCAAAAAAATTACTCTCAAATGGACAGGCACCCGAGAGCAACTCTCGAGAGTTTACTAGCGAAAGAACTCTCAAATGGACACGCACCTTTAGACTCTGCTGGGTACCGGGACACAGTGGAATACCAGGCAATGAAAATGCCGATGAGTTGGCAAGACATGGATCAGCGCTTGACGCTAGTCAAGCAGAGATGGTAAGTGTCCCACTCTGCAACATTAAACAGAACATTTCAGATTTAATCCTAAAGAAATCCAATGAAAGGTGGAGTCTACTTGACACTTGACACTTGATAGTACTAAGAAAGTATGGCCTTGCTTTTAACAAGCAGAGGACTGACAAAATTATGCAACTTAGTAAGAAGTCCCTTTGCTCTCTTACGAGCATAATCACCGGACATAATTTATTGAAATATCATGAATTTAAAATGAAACTAAGTAGTAAGTACAGACGACCTATGCAGAGGATGTGGTGATGAAGAGGCACATGAAGACACATCACACTTTCTCTGTCATTTCCCTTCACTATGCCACCAAAGAAGGAAATGGCTTGGTAGTTACTTCTTTGACAATTACGAAGATTTTTCTAATATTTCAGGAATTCACATATTGAACTTCGTCAATGCCTCAAAATGCTGATTAACAGAATGCATAGGTTTTTATCAGAAAAGAGTGATTACACTCACGGGTAACACAATAGATCTACATTGATCTAAGTGTGTGACGATAGCGACATCAATTGTCAGCCCAACAACCTAACATAACCTAAGATTTAACACACGTTAGTGGGAACATGCAGTGGTAAGCAATTTTTGAATGATTATTTAGAAGCAATTTAATATGAGCTGCTAAAGTATTGGTTTCTAGGTAGGATTTATTAGTCTTAGGATTTATTAGTCTTATAAGTCTCCAATATTTTTTTCGACTTAGTAGTACGAGTAACAATACAAGTTCATAGTATTAAAAAATAAAAAATAAATTTGGTGGTGCAACTGCTCGGAGAGAACCAGGACCTAGTGACTTACAACTCTCAACCATTCCTGTGTGCATGTTACCAGGAATGGAGGGGATCTTAAATTTTCTGTTGATTCCGAAGGGCTAATTTTTCATGACAAGAGATTCTCTTAGAGGATTTGTCAATTCCTCGCAAGAGGCAGTACACCCATGAAAAGCTGTTTTGCAGCGGCTGAGAATCGATGTTAAGACCTTCTGCATGACAGTCCAACGTTATGCCCAGGGGTACTACTCGTACGTTCGTAGTCTTATCTTTTAAAATATAATTTCAATTACTTTTTATTCAAAATAAATAATAAAAATTTCAATACAAAATTTGATTTTATTAAATTCTTAGTAAGAATGTTGATGGTCATATCCTCCATCGACATAATAATCTAGAGCTATTCCTGATGACATTTAAAATGTACAATAGATTTCATCTATGAACTTCCTATTCAGTACATCTTTAATGAAAACAGAAATCAGAACAAGCTTCCACGAATTACACATATACAATTCAATCATTAGCATTGCATCTAGTTTGAAATTAATCCTCAAATAATTGCGTGGTGTATGAAGTAAATGTTTGTGCTCGTATATTTATTTTACACGACATAGAATCGGTGATTGAAAACAGATATGCACTTCAGTAGCCCAATATTGTTGGTTAGGACACGTCCGTTTTTATTCACATGTACACCAAATACTGCTACACAACAGGCACAACAGTGACATAGCAAAGGGGTTTCGGGTGGCAGTTTGTCAGTAATGGCAGATTGGCCGACAAGAATTTAAGAGATCCATTTTGATGTACCTACCTATCTATACTCTTTTTCATAATTTTTACATGCGATACACAAAGGTATTAAGGGACAAGTTTTGCATTTGGGGACTCAATATTTCGAAAACCCCTTGCTTTATTTTTTTTTTTAATTTGACAACAAAAAAGTTTTTTAAGACAATGGCGCCTATCGGGAATCTCCCTGAAAATTTTGTTTCCCTCGGAATTTTTTGTTCCCACGGAATTTTTTTCGTCAATCGTGAATCTCCCTCGAAACTTTTCTCCTCCGATAAAAAGAAGTACCATACATCTGTTGTCGAAAAACACCTTTGAATTAGGTATGTGTAGTTTTAAGGCTTCCAATAACACATTAAAATCCCTCAGAAATGGAAGAAAATCACGATAGACATAAATTACGCGGGAATATTTCCAACTCATTTACGATCGCGATTTTTGGAAAATGGGAATTCTTCCCAGGGAAATTTTATTCACGATAGCCCCCAATATCTTGTATAAAGTATTTTATATAAAATAACCATACAAATGTTAAAAAATGTTTTTTGGAAAATCGTATTGTTCTGGAAAACGAGATCTAGAATTGCAAACAAAAAACTTCGCACGGGGCAAAATCTGGAAAATTCGGTGGGGGCAGCAGTTATAGTAGTGCAATTCGACCAAATTGGCCTTTGGTCTCCCGGTTGCGTTTGTTGTCCGGAATGAGCAAACGCGGCACCCATCGCGTCGATAGCTTTCTCATGCCCAAACTTTCATGCAGGATATGACCCACGCGGTCATTTGACATGCATACTGTTTCAGCTTTCTCGCGCACCTTCAATCGGCGGTCTGCGAATACGAGATTGGATTTTTGATACGTTATCCTCTGTAATAGCCATTTTCATCAAAAACCTAGGTGCGACGATGTTGGAACTCCCTGTCAGTAGCGTAGCGAGGGGGGGGGGGCAAAGGGGGCAGAGGCTCCGGGCGGCACTTTGCTTGGGGGCGGCAAATTTCAAAATATCCAGGCGGCATTTTGCTGCAATTTTTCTAAATACGTTAATGTAAATGGTTTTTGTATTTTATGTTTTTATATTTTTTCTAAGCTAAGGGTAAGCTTACTTTTGTAACAAATTTTAATAGTGGAAAAATATACTGTCCTTTTCGGAAACATATTTTTTCCTTTTGAGCTGAAAGTTCCGTGTGTGCGTAGGACGTAGGTACATAATATAAAAGATTTTCGCGCCACGGTTTTGCTGTCGGCAATGATACACGTCTTTCTCTTGTTTTTTTTTTTTTTTTTTTTTTTTTTGTTGTGTCATCGTCATGTTGTGTCTGAGATGTGTATTGCGCCATAAGGAATTGTGAAGTACTATGATCGACAACGAGTCTGATTTGGAACAGTAAATGATTGTTTCGTTCTATGTGTGTCCTGGTGCAAAGCTTTTTCGTTTGCCTTTCTTTCGACTACCACTCATGAGCAGCGTTCGAATCTTACTCCAATCGGAGTAAATTTACTTCAATTTTACGAAAGAAAATAGATCTACTTCGTTACTCCGTTTTTTAAGATTTAGGTAGGTACTAATTTTTTTCCACACTGAAAAATTCAAAATTTCTTTAGCCAAACCACATGAAAGGAAATGACCACTGTGTTAATAAATTTTGCAACCAACTCTGACTCTGAATTACTAAATCTAAATCTACTCCAGAAATTTTCAATTCGTTTATTTTTTTCGAACCCTGCTCGTAAGGCTAGAAGTTGAGACAAAAACATTTCGTTTGTTTCGACTGATTCGATGTGAGTTGGCTCATAAGAGTCCATGTATTCGTTTATTGTTGTATCTTTTATCTAAGGTGTGTTAGTCAGTTGTATTTTTTTCTGTTTTATTTTATCGTGAAATGCAGTAAAGTTTGCAAACATCCTAGTTAAATACAAAATTAGTTGCAGTTTAACATTTAACTTGTCTGTGTTTCGTGTGTTGTAAAATTTTTTTTAAAATTGTGTGTACGTGTACGTGTACAGTACCTACCTACATAAGCGCAAGAGATTTTCATTTTATCCCTTTGGATTGATTACATAAAGTAAGTAAATTGATGAAACGAAATACCTAGCTGATGGCTCGGAAATAATCCATTGATTTTTCTGAGTCGAAACCCCTATTTGGCTTTATTAAGAGTGTTTGCTCCATTTCTCATGAACCATAAGTTCCATAAAAAAACATTTTCTTACATTTTTGTAAAAAATTAAGTTCTCTATTTTTTTACCGAGAACTCGAAAGTTAATAAGTTATTATTAAAAATACAGAAACGATTTCAAGAAAAATTTTTTTTTAATAAATTAATCAATAAAAGTTAAATGATTTTTACTTGCGATATATACATACAGGTCTGTACTATATTGCAAATTATGGATTAGTAAAAAAATCAAACTCGACATTTTGATCAAAGTTGACATCGTAATCTCTATGATTACGATGATAGCGAAGTTGAAAAAAAGTAGGTCTTGCAATTCTGTCTGTCTGTCCTTTCGGCTGTAGCCTAAACGACTCGGTCGATTTCCTTTAAACCTACCTAGTGTTTTTTGGGCATTTTAATACCAAAAATAACGGTAGGTTCCTGTCGTACAATCTTTTTTAGCAAAAAATGAAAATCTTATTTTTCTCAAAAACGTTCCCACAACTTAAAAAAAAATTCAGTAATTGTTTTACAAAAAGGCTATCATTTTATAAAAAAAATCCAAAAAATGGTTATAAATGGTACCTCCCATAGAACCATTTCTTTGACTTTCGATTTTCTCAAAAACGATTCCACTGATTTTGATCAATTTTTTTTACAGAGAATGCTTTCTAAAAGTTTAAAAGTATTGTATACCAAAATTTTCAAAAATTTCGCAAACAAGTTGGTCGATTTTTACTAAACTTGGTACGCAACAGTTTCTTGACATTATCTAGCAGATTTTAAATAAAAATTTTTCATATAACCAAAAATAACGGTACCTCCCATACAAAAGTTTAAAAACCGGCATGGAAAATCTAATTTTTCTCAAAAACGACTCCTACGATTTTGATCAAAATTTTTGTGTGAGTTAACACACATACGTAAATACGATCTACGATAATATTATTGTAAACAAAATGTCTATCGTCTAATAAAAGTATCTCTCATGGAACCATTTTTTTTACGACTATCTCATTATCTGCTCAACCGATTTTAATGATTTTTTTTAAACAAGAGCTCCTGTTTGAATAATATTGCATATCAAAATTTTCAAAAAATCAAATTTTGGATTAAAGAAAATCAAAATTATTTTTTGAAAATTCGATATTTCCAAAATGGGTGGATAGTTTTTTTCAAAATTCATCTTAAACTCCGCATTAATAAGTTCTAAAAATGGTGTACCATTTTTTTTTTAATATTTTCAAAATTTTATATAAATGTACAAACCTACATATACCTAATTATAAAAAACGATTTTTAAATAATAAATCAGACGGTGTACATCGCGTTGGTGTCAAATCAATTTCAGATTTTAAAAGATAAAACCAGTTTTGAACACTTTAATTTTGATGGGCTGTTGTGAAATATGTTTAAGTTAAAAATAATCCTTGGCCAATATTTCTGTTTCTTCATTTCCTTATATATATAACAATATATATATATAACAATAATTGAAATAAAAAAATATTATAGGTATAATAATTATTACTATAACTATAAGAATAATAATAATTAAAGGCAGTGCGGGTTGATTGTTTTTTTAAAACCGGTTTTATTTTTCAGGCATCATCACCCGTTTAGACACTTCTATCTACATAATATAATATAAATAAATAGAATAAATCTGTGAATAAAAAATTAAATTATAATAAGGTAAGTTTTGATGTTTTTTTTAAACAGCAAACAAAATTGGCTCTGCCCCGGGCGGAAAAAACCCACGCTACGCCACTGCTCCCTGTACCAATTTTTGACGGTTGCCATCAAAGGAGAAGAGTCACTGTACACAGCATCCAAGCACTCTTTGATTCCGCTGCACGATTTTCCTTCCAAAAACAAGAATCGAATCACCGACTGATATTGCTCTTTTTCCATTTTTCTGAACAAGCTGGCTTCCACACGGGGTCAAAACAAATGGCGAAATGATAACTTGGTTAGAGTTAGATAAAAGCAAAATAAGAATTCGCAAACTGAAGTCGCGATCTTCAACAAATTCAATTGCCAATACGCGAAGTAAGGATAATTTTCGACGAAATGCTACGCTCCCATATAGTTTTATTTTTTTTATTCGTCCTTTTCCAAATAATATCCTCGGTTCGGCTCTGTTAATGGTCATTTTACATATTTATAATCCTGATGAATGAAATGACTTTCCCTACTCTTAGATGAATGTCAACCTATGGGTATTGTGTTAATCCAATTAGGTATATACATTTCTCAACTCAAACCACAGTCCATGTCGCTTATACTCGTGGGAGTATATATGAACCTGCTATTTGACAAACGAAAAAGTGATTTTTAATTCAATTATGCGCTAGAACCATGCAAATGGTTCTGGTTAATTTGCCTACTTACAGAATCCACAATTTGGTTTCCATTTATTTTAAATAATACATACACAAGTAAAGTACTTTAGAAACATAGTTGGCTATTTATTTAAGACAGCAAAACATTTCTAAAAGCTAATTATATTTTAAGTACATAATCATGTCATAATTAACTCTAATTGACAATGAATAAGAGCAACTAAAAAGTATTTTTTTAGTGGAAAAGAGCAACTACAGATATAAATATGTAGATAGCCCCTCTTTCAATTGAGTTATCATTTTAAAGTTTGCTCTCAAAGGACATTTCGGATTTTGATAACTCACTTTTATCTAATACAAATTCAATTGATTAATTGAGTTTTGTGATACATACGAGTACTAAGGTAGTTAAGCAGGTCTAGGGTCAAATTAAACTATGCAAGAAAACATTTTTGTTTGAAGAAGAGTCTTAGGAAAAACTAAGGCAAAGCTAAGTTTGAAATAGACTCTCCGAGCCTAGCAGAAACTAAGACAGAAATACTATTGGGATGGAGCTCCTACCCTTAGCTGAAACTTGGGCACAAATACGCTCATGACAGAGTTCCCTATACTTAAGTCGCAACTAATGCAGAAATATTATGGCAGCTGTGGCCAAAAACTGCAAAACTTACACCTAGTGCACTACGTATGTATACGCACCTGGCGGGTAGTCTCTTTGTTCTTCTTTCTTTCGCAGACATAAAAAGTACGAACAGGCAAAACAGATTAAGAATTTTTATGTTCTAATTTGAACTAAAACTAACTTATTGCTAAAGTAAATGACGTTGGAGCACAACGTTCTCTGGACTCTGTCTCTACAATCTCTGTAACAGCTCCTATCTGCCGATCATTTCTTAAGGAGATGCTACAGCATTTCAATATTCATCTATGGATGTCAGGCTCCACAGATATTTCAGAAAATGGTTAAGCTCACGAAGTCGCCAAAAGTGGAACTTTGCTACCCTATTTTGCCATACTTAGCAAATATAGCGAAGGGTACACCTTCGCCACATGCAAATTTATACTGAAACAAAATGGAACAACATCACCAAATGTCTGGCGGCAAAACAAATCTGGCCATAGCTGGATCCCAAGCGCTCTAACTGATTGTTATGTATCTCTAAGCAGAATACATATCAGCTCCATAATAGGAGGACTGACCGATATAGGTAATCATGTACCTAGACTCGGAGCATTCTTTATCGAGTTTTGCAGAAGCTGTATATAGACGAAGAAGAGGAAGAACCGATTCCACATTTTCTCAGTTAATGTACTGCTCTATCTCAAACATGTAGGCTTCATCTAGGACAGATCTAATATAATGATTCTAAAGACCTGGCAATTAATATAGACATAAGTAGTCTCGCACGACTTGTAAGGAGCTCTTCTTCTTAATTCATGTGGTTTCACAATGGACCAACTTATGGCCGTAGCGCGATGGTTGTGTGCTCGCCTGTCAACCTCATTATCACAGGTTCGATTCCTGCCGTCGTCCATGTCTTCCATTAAAACCTTCTAAAAATTGTCATCAATGGGTTGCTGGTTTACTCATTATATGTTGTATAGGCATAACACTAACAACATGTGATTGAGTTAAATTAGTATGCCCAACAAGGATGAATACGAATAAAAAATAATGTGAATTATAAGGTTCTATGTGACACGGCAGTTCTCCGCTTTAGTTCAGCTGCCATCCCTGGAGATAAAAAATCTGAGACAACCACCTTCAGTCTCAACATTGTGCCACACATCTTTTCTATCCATATCTTTCCATATAAAGGGTAATCATAATACCTTGAGGGCGAGTAAATTATAAAAAAAAAGTGACATAGGTAAGCCTTTACGCTGACAGCCACGTTGAAATTGATCTTCAGTGATTGCTAATAACTCTGGTTGTTGCGGAAATAGTTTGTGCACTTCTGAGTTGGGTTGATCCTCCAGGCTTCCTCTTACAGCTTCATATAGTTTGTATACATATATACTTTTCTTCAATGGGTTGCGTTATAATCCGCATTCTTTGTTTCGAAACGCTTCATCTTCTTTAATGTTATGAGTAATACAGTTAACCAAATGGGAAAGGCGTAGGCCAGAAAGGGCGTGGTAAGATTTTTGGTCATATTTTTTGGTTTATTTCGCCATGAGTAAAGGTTGTACCAAGTACGGTGAAAAGTTGGCTCTCTTTAACAGCAAGCCTTAAGTCTAGCTTGTTGGAAAGGTTGATTCCCATTCGAGATGTTAGTTTGATTATTTGATGTACCTTCAGAGAGGATACATTACTCTCTTCTACCTTCTAGCCTTTGATGTATTAGAGCTTCCCATCCGTCTAGTATGTGTTTCGGCGTTTCGTCATGAGTATTAAAGAATCTGCATGTGGGGATGTTTTCCAGGCCAAGAATACTCAACTTTCTTCTTAGTTAACAGAGATCTGTGAGGAGTCCTTTTACTATTCGTATACTCTGTTCAACAAAAATTGTCAGTACAGGGAAGATAGGACGTTTGTCTCTCATTCTGGTTGCATTGCCATGCATAAGTGTGTCGCCTTGTAAAGCTCTCACAGGGATTCCGTAGTTTACATTATAAATCGCCGCAAATGATAGTAAAAAACGCGTAGGGCTACCGTCTGCCGCTTCAAAAAGACTGAAAACAATATTCAATTTACCTTTTCCCATAACACCAAGCGGTAAGATAATATGCGCGTTTTTTTTTAAGTCGAAAAGCAATACGACAACACTCAACATACTCATCTTCTTAAAATGTGTTCTCAAAAGCATCAAATCCCAAAAGCTCCTTAATAAAAACCACTGAAAAAGCTCCTTGCTTGCAATTGAGAATGATAATGGTAACTCTGTTTTGATGTAGATAAAGAGCGCACGATCGTATTGAATGACACTTAACACTCTTGACAGTATCTCATCAGCAGTGGGATACGACGGTCGTGTTGGGGTGTACAACTTCTTGCAAAGAAATACAACAACAATTCCTTAAGAAAAGTCAGTGGCTTGCTCTTTTTTTAGTGTCATTTTTCCTAACGCATTGTAGTGAGGGTGCATCAGGCGCCACTGCTTTAGAAAAAGCTCTCCCATAAGGCCTGTACTGACAATTATTGTTGGACAGAGTATAGTAACAAAAATTCCACCACCAGTCCCGTCTGTCGTTCTCGAATCATCCGTGTACCACTAACTGGCATTGACTTTGAGTGAGTACCCACTAACCACTCTTTTTTGCAACTTAACTCAGTGTTAAAATTTTGTACAAAGTTGTATTTTGTATTCATTCCATCTCTAGAAATATCGATAAGGTTAGTTACTGCAGCTGACTTAAAATGCAGTCCCTTTCCCTGTCACTTATACATTTGCCAGACCCAGTCCCTTTCTCGGCAAACCTTGGTATCAGAACAGAATGCTCCCTTAACAACTACTACATGTAATGGGGACAGATAAAGAATAACCTCCACCGATGCTGTAGGGCATCTCACTGCTCCAGTAATGCATAGACGAGCGACTCTTTGGACTTTTACTAGTGTTTTCCACATTTGCACGGCTTGTCTTCTTTGAGAAGAGTACAACTTTTGCCATTTTCTAGACTACACGAAAATAGATATTGCTCAGATAAGTTGTTCAAGATTAAAGTCAGCAGAAGAACAGCACGAATTAGTAACTTTTAAAGTACTTGTCGCTTCCTGCTGTGTTTTAGTAACTTCCGGCGATAGGAAAAGTGAAAGCATCAGTCAGTAAAAGCTCCGATGAGGAGCTTACTGAGTTGAGTGAGATCACAGTATTGACAGTAACTTGTATCTTTTCTAATCAAGTTTCTTCTTCTTCGATGAATTCAGGAAGATGTATAGATATATGTCGGTCTTTGAAACTTTTTTCAACGCTTCAGCTTTATCACCAGAAACCAGGTCCTTTTTCTGATAATGTTTAACTTCCTAATTGTAGTCGTCGGTACTGGTCACTTTCCGTGTTGAAGGTCTTTGCGGATCCTTTTCCGTTGAGCATATATTGCTTGTAGGTAAATGGTAGGGCAAGTTTGCATTTGCATATATCTATCCCTTCTGGAGCGGGAATTTTACTGCTTAATGTTGACTATTGTTTCAAATAGATGGATGCTGTTATCAATCCATTGTTTGTTAGGTTGTTGATGCTGGAGACTTCTGGAACACTTCTGATCAACACTACAAATACACTATTGTTGACTATCGCGTATTTTCATTCAATGGAGTTTGGCAATTCGGATTTCATGTTTTTTTTTTCAAACGTCGTCTAAGTGCTCACTCTTTCACTCAACATACTCTTGCAATGGGACTCTTACATTTGTGAACATGGGAGATCAAAGCATTAAATATTTTCGTCTTGACCCTACATTTTTTGAGGATTTTTGCAGTAAGTCTTTGACTTCAAGCATATTGCCCCGGTGACCGTGCTGCTCAGAATATGTTTTCATTCTTTTTCATTAATGTATTTGACTAAATTACTCTCAGCTTCGCCAAGGAACCTTGAGAGAGACACTTGCTCGGTTGGCAGTGGCTCCATCTTGTGAAATTGTGTTCTGATGCTGAACTCGAGAATTGGATAAAATTGCAGTGCAGAAAACTCCTCAATCATTGGATATAACACACATCAGAGAAATGGTAGGTAGAAATGGCGACTGCTGGCAGTCAAGCCATGTGGCCTAATTATTGCTGAATTACGAGTACGCAATTTTGATACTATGAATGGAACTGACATGGGCAATTGTGGACATATTCTCACGGATTTGTCCATTTTGGATTAAGTTCAAAAAGAGTGTATGGTCTTATTGTTGTTACATCACTGCAGTGAATGTTTCTCTCTGGTTGAAAAATACCTCAAGCGGATATTGAACACAAGATTGTCGGTTTGGGGCTTGTTCTGGTAATCATAGCATTGATATAAAAAATCGTTTCCAAGTGTACGTGCTATTTGAAAACCTTCCCGCACTGTTCTCGTTAGTTAGTTTCTCGAAACGAATAGACATAGCTATTCGTTGAGATATTTCAGTGCACTGTTGATTTTTTTTTAACTAACGGGTGATTTTTTAAGAGCTTGAGAACTTTTTTAAAAAAAAAAAAACGCATAAAATCGTTCTTCTTTGAAACGTTCTTCTTTATTTGAAACGTTAGATTGGTCCATGACATTTACTTTTTAAAGATAATTTCATTTAAATGTTGACCGCGGCTGCGTCTTAGGTGGTCCATTCGGAAAGTCCAATTTTGGGTAACTTTTTCGAGCATTTCGGCCGGAATAGCCCGAATTTCTTCGGAAATGTTGTCTTCCAAAGCTGGAATAGTTGCTGGCTTATTTGTGACCTTAGACTTGACGTAGCCCCACAAAAAATAGTCTAAAGGCGTCAAATCGCATGATCTTGGTGGCCAACTTACCGGTCCATTCCTTGAGATGAATTGTTCTCCGAAGTTTTCCCTCAAAATGGCCATAGAATCGCGAGCTGTGTGGCATGTAGCGCCATCTTGTTGAAACCACATGTCAACCAAGTTCAGTTCTTCCATTTTTGGCAACAAAAAGTTTGTTAGCATTGAACGATAGCGATCGCCATTCACCGTAACGTTGCGTCCAACAGCATCTTTGAAAAAATACGGTCCAATGATTCCACCAGCGTACAAACCACACCAAACAGTGCATTTTTCGGGATGCATGGGCAGTTCTTGAACGGCTTCTGGTTGCTCTTCACTCCAAATGCGGCAATTTTGCTTATTTACGTAGCCATTCAACCAGAAATGAGCCTCATCGCTGAACAAAATTTGTCGATAAAAAAGCGGATTTTCTGCCAACTTTTCTAGGGCCCATTCACTGAAAATTCGACGTTGTGGCAGATCGTTCGGCTTCAGTTCTTGCACGAGCTGTATTTTATACGGTTTTACACCAAGATCTTTGCGTAAAATCTTCCATGTGGTCGAATAACACAAACCCAATTGCTGCGAACGGCGACGAATCGACATTTCACGGTCTTCAGCAACACTCTCAGAAACAGACGCAATATTCTCTTCTGTACGCACTGTACGCATTCGTGTGGTTGGTATAATGTCCAATAAAGTAAACTGAGTGCGAAACTTGGTCACAATCGCATTAATTGTTTGCTCACTTGGTCGATTATGTAGACCATAACTCGGACGTAAAGCGCGAAACACATTTCGAACCGAACACTGATTTTGGTAATAAAATTCAATGATTTGCAAGCGTTGCTCGTTAGTAAGTCTATTCATGATGAAATGTCAAAGCATACTGAGCATCTTTCTTTTTGACACCATGTCTGAAATCCCGCGTGATCTGTCAAATACTAATGGATGAAAATCCTAACCTCAAAAAAATCACCCGTTATATGCACATTCAAGGGGCTATGAATACCCTTATAATGTTAAACACAGGAAAGTAGGATAGGATTAGAAAGGAGATACCGATGTACATTGGTTTTTAATGTCTGCACATTGCAATGACTGGGAAATATTGAGCCGGCTAAAGCATTCCACATTCGTGTAGTGCGGCTAAAAAAAAGAATCTCTGTACTTGACAGTACGTTTGAAATTGGGCTCAAAGGTAAACAGATGAGCATTCGTAGAAGTACGGGTATTACGGTTGAATTGTTTGAGAGGAGGAATGCAACTGGCTATTTCCCTAGAGCACTGTTTATGAAAATAATGATAGACATGAAAAGCACTCGACAAAAGACAGCCAGTTATGCACATACCTAGAACTGAAAGCTGTTGAATATCCTCGATGCAAATGTCGGTGCAGGGAAATAAGTCCACGGGAACTAAGTCCACTGAGGGACTAAGTTCTCGCTTGAGGTGGGAAATAAGTCCACGGGAACTAAGTCCACTGATGGACTCAGTTCTCACTTAATGGGAACGAAATCCACTTTACTAAAGTGGTATTTGTTCCGATTAAGTGAGAACTAAGTCCACTTTCTTATGGGAAATTAGTACACACTGGAAAGTATAAAGTGGGAATGAATTTCCAACAACAAAAACTTATTGATTTTATGTTGGTTATTTTCCAGATTCTTTAACTGCTAAAGAAACTTTGTATACACCCAACCTCGCACTTACCCCAAATCCTATAGTGTGCCCAAGCAGGGGCAGCATGCCCCCCTTACATACGTGTCGTTCCCATGGCTTAACGTGTGAATTTATTTCACATTCAAAGGGAACTAAAACCCACAGTTTTTTGTAACGAATTTCCCACTTTGCATGGGAACAAAGACCACTTTAGTAAACTGGATTTCGTTCACATTAAGTGAGAACTGAGTCCATCAGTGGACTTAGTTCCCGTGGACTTATTTCCCACCTCAAGAGAGAACTTAGTCCCTCAGTGGACTTAGTTCCTGGGGACTTATTTCCCTGCACCGCAAATGTCACCCATAGAAAGTGTCATTGAGTTAAGGTTATGCTTAAGCGACAGTAAACAGCACTAAGTTTTCGAAGCATCGAATTCTACACGGTTTTTGATTCCTCATCGGACAATGCTATCAAGATCATTAATGATTAATGAGCTTATCATACGCTGCCATTGGAAGTCCACATCCGAAGAACAAGGAGTGAATCTAAAAACGAATATGGAAAGCTGAAGGTATTATCGTCAGAAAAACAAGTTAGTAAATTAGAAGTTGCAGACAATAAAAGATAATTTATGAACATAAGGAAGAGTGTCGGAGACAAAACGAAGCCCTAGAGCACACCAGCGTTTATTTTCTGGATATCGGATTTAAAACCGTCCAATACTACTTGTAGGTAAATAATTTCTAATCCAACGAAGAAGAAATTCATCGATACCAAATGCACGCATTTTCGATAAGAGAGCTTTATCCTGAAGTCTATAAAATGCCTTCAAAATATCAAGTGCAATAAGCTTACATTCTCCAAAACGATGTAAAGATTACTGTACTGTACTCCCATTAGCCATTACAGATCGCAATCTTCCTTATTGATAAATGTGGATTGAGCATGATTTCTTGACGAAACTGAGGCACATATTTTCGATGATGTAGAGGATGGTTCTGAAGGATTTACGTTAAACCTTGGCAATTCCGTCTGTCTGTCGGTATGTTTGTATTTTTGTACATCGATCTAAACCCTAAGCCACGGGAGCTATTTTCTTTAAACTCGGTACTTGAGGGTCTTCGGCGATTCCCTAGAGGATAGATTGAAATTTTTTTTAAGCTCTAAGACTAATCGTACCCCTCATACAAGCATAATGCAAAATCTTATTTATCTCGAAAACGACTCTAACGATTTTGAAAAAAAAGGATGTGTTATGTATTATGGTCATGGACTACATTTTGGCTAAAAATTAATTTAGGACAAAATTTTACTAACGGTATCTAACGTTTCTTTGATTTTTGACATTCTCATTAACGGCTCTAACAATTTTATGCAAAAATTTTTTTAACAGGATCTCCATAAAATTTGAAATAATTCGAATTTATTTTTTAAAATTATTTCCTTAAATCTAAATAACGAAATACTTAAAATTGGCATCCCAGATTTTTTTCTTGAAAAAATTTTAAGAAATTTCTTATGGAAAAAATTTATTTATGAAATATCTAATAAAACGATTTTTAAACTTTGAGCGATCCAGTCGTGCAATTTATTTAGTATAACACTAATTCTAAGGTCACCGATTGATGAAAAATCAATTAACAATGTCGTTATAAACTGACAACCAAAGAGCAGGCAACTTGCTGTATCAATTGCATACGGAGCAATCTTTGTCAGTTGGTCCTGCAAAACTAAATTTTGAATAGCCTTTGATGCCAGTGACGAATTTTTATTTTGTTTTTTAAAAAAACATTAAACATTCGTTTTGAGTTGAGACCAAAACAGAGAAGTAGAATGGGACACTGCCTACAGATTTCTGATTTTTGGCACACAATTTGGCGATTAACAAGGCTGACGGGAGAAGCGCTTTTATTTCTAAAGGTACAAAAGCATAATTGTGCGTCTATTTTAAAATAATTTCGTTAGTTATAGTTCTGACATTTGTCTTTTTTACCTTTGGAATAAAAATATAAAACTCCCGTGAAATGCAAAAAATAAACGCTGGATACATCGTTCGTTAATATGGAGGTTTTTTTTTCGTTGATTGTGAATATCTCTTATGCCAATTTACAATGTTCTAGTTCCATGTTACCCAAGTTCCACTTCGAAAATGAATACGAAAATAACTTTGTCGTACACAAAATAGTAAACCAAACGTGATGTAAGCAATTTGTATAAAGTCAGTAACGTGGAAGGTTATAACAATTGCGCTGCAAATAATCACTGGCTTTGCAATGGTCGATGGTCGTAATGTTGATCCGTAGACTTATAATTTAAAAAAAAAGCTTGGATATTTTTCTACATCAACAAATAATGATTATCGATTTTTTTGCTTTTACTTAAAGGCAGATGTACCAGCATTTGAAGGATAAATAAGTAGAAATGATAATTATCGCACGAATGTGACAATACCCTCAAGTCCCAATGGGGTCTGATTATCGGAAAAGAAAAAAAAAACTCGCAAGTAAAAATACTAATTAGGAATAAGGCGTATTATTAATTAATGGATATGTAACTATTTTTATATCTAGAAGCTATCAAGTATATGTATAGGGTGTGTAATTGCCTGTATTGATGGCAAACATTTTATCAATTCCCAACACACTTTATTAGTCATTTCAATTTTCTCAATAATGAATATTTAATTGCATCTAAATCATAATGCCAGTTTTGTGTTTGAGGTTTTGAAGACGCCAATTCCGTTTAGCAGATATGTGTAGCTTAGGTAGCTATCAATTTTATATAACTATACATTTATATTGATAATCTATACAACCTACATATATATTATTTAAGTTTAGTTAAGTTATTGAATTACTCAAGCTGAATCCAGCACCAAAAATAAAAAATACGAGCAGTAATGAATTAGTACTCGTAGTTAGAGGAGAATCTTGCTCTCCAATAATAAGATATTGAAATAGGATTGAAGGGTATCGTTTCTAATAATATCGTTTCTAATAATTAATCATTGTTGTCCATTCGGTCTATGGCTGAGGTAGTTTACGGGCACGAGTACGATAACTTGGCCGCCAAGATTTGATGACGGATTTTTGTAGAGGGGTCAAAAAAAAGCACTTTTTACTATGGGAGGGGGGGTCTATCTCCCCCTGTTTAGGAGGTAGGGGCACTTTTAGAAAAAATGGTTTAAATTGAAAAAAAAAAATATTAAAAAACAACGGCAACACTTACAACAAGGTGCTATACTGCGTTTGAAAGCCAGAAGATTGTTCTATAATCCTGCATTTAAATTAAATTACTCATGTCAATGGTTTTTGAGAAATTCCCATTTAAAGTCCAAATTTTGATAAAATAACGTGAACAAAAAAGTTTAGACCGATTGTTTTCAAAATTTTGAAATGAAATTGTAAATTAGCTTACATGCGTTTCATGTATCTATCAGTTCTTAATCGAACACAAAAAACCGCATGGTTCTATGTCTTCTGGTTTTTGAGAAAATCGAAAATAACTTAAACTACTTTTCTACAAAATGTTTGATATTTTTTGCTTCGTTACATAAATAAATCAGTGCTAGCTTCCAACATTACAATATATAAACAGTAAAGTATGTATGGGGGGCATGCTGCCCCCCTGCAACCCCCCTGCTTGGGCACACTATAGGATTTGGGGTAGGTGCGAGGTTGGGTGCATGCAAAGTTTCTTTTGCATTCACAGAATCTGTATTTAAAAAAATTCAAATTTATTCTATTTATCCAATGTCCACTAAATACATATAAAATACAATAAACGATCTTGAAAACCAAAACAAACTTCCGACCATGTTCACCAATACATGGCACTATTTTTCTATCGAAAATACTGCCTAGAAAGCAAATATAAGGACGACTGGGGTTCGCAAATAATAGTTTTTATCAGATGTAAAAAAAGTTTACCCTTGTTATACCGATGGTGATATATGTGAGGGTTTACAGTTAAAAGACATCGATCCTCCCACCTTTCAGAGCGAAAATTTAGAAAGTGTTTTACCGCCAAAACATCCTCGGCTTCCCACCATAAAAGAGTAACTCAACGAACTCGACAGTTATAGTACGGACGGTGGCTTTATTGACGAGACTTACACACCTTTTTAATACATTTTGACCTTTTTTAACTAACTATGACTGACTAACTCCTGACTAACTGACAAAATAACTGACCCAGATGCAATTCTACCTCCTCATGGTGCATTCTGGGTAACGCTAAATGAATTGCGATACTGAACTAACAAAGATTCATTATGTTTATTAACATTAATCCTTAAAATGAAATCACCGTCACCTCCAAAAATCAAAAAAAGCAGTTTTGGTAATTTTCGATTTTCTCAAAAACTAGAAGACATAGAACCATGCGGGTTTTTGTGTTCGATTAAGAACTGATATTTACATGGATCACATATAAGTTAATTTACAATTTCATTTCAAAATTTTGAAAACAATCGGTCTAAACTTTTTTTTCCACGTTATTTTATCAAAATTTGGACTTCAAATGCGAATTTCTCAAAAACCATTGACATGAGTAATTTAATTTAAATGCAGGATTATAGAACAATCTTCTGGCTTTCAAACGCAGTATAGCACTTTATTGTAGGTGTTGCTGTTGTTTTTTAATATTTTTTTATTCAATTTAAACCATTTTTTCTAAAAGTGCCCCTACCTCCTAAACGGGGGGAGATAGACCCCCCCCTCCCGTAGTAAAAAGTGCTTGTTTTTGACCCCTCTACAAAAACCCGTAATCAAATCTTGGCGGCCAAGTTATCGTACTCTCCCCAGTTTACGTGTTATGACTCTCTGGACTACATCCAAATTTTGGTGAAACTTATAGAACTCGTGTTGTTCTTCTCACGAAGAACCAAATATCCGTCAAAGAATTTGTTTTTGGAAAGAGCCAAATATCAGTTCTACTTTGTTTTTATCGTCACACACTCGGCGACGCACGTAATGAGGGACTGGCACTATAAGCTTTTTATAAAGCACGCACTTCGTCTTAGAATTGAGAAGACTCGAACCTATTTCTTTTACCAATCCTATATCTACAATACAGTAATCCCCGCTTAGTTGCACCTCGCTTAATTGAACATCCCGCTTAATTGACAGAAAAAGTTGCATTGCAAAATTTCCCGTATTAGTAGCATAGCTTTTTAGATGGTTAATTGAACCCCGCTTAATTGAATTACTCGGTTAATTGAACTTTAAAATATGCACCCGAAAAAAAAAATATATGGACATTTTTCGGATAATTGGACGTACAAAAAAAATATAATGAAACAAATATTAGAAATATTTTATTACTTAACCTACGTCTGAAGTGGTTTTTTAAAAGACAGGTATCATTCAAGATGAAGAGAAGCCGGAAAATGATATCGTGGTCATAGACAACATACTTAAGTACAATGCTTAACAAACGCCGAAATTTTAAAAACGGTTTAAGAAAAAGAAGAATTTGAAGCCATATTACCATCGACTTTCGAAATTCTTTAGAACATTGCAATTCTACGTTTATACTTCTTACCACTAAATAAATTTACAGTTGAGCTGAAAAACAAGAAAACATTGTTCAAAACAAAACAATCAATCAAAATCAAATCACAAATTTTTTCAAACCAATGTATGCAGATAACCATTATGAGCCTTTCGAGGTACATACTTACATACTATTGTATTTATTATTTTTTTGTATCCTTTTCGAAGCTAAAAGTGACTTTTTTTTAAGAATAATTTATTTCTGTTTCATAGTTTTAATTATGTATGTATGTTTATTTTTTAAATAAAACGTGTTCAAATATTTTTGTGTGTGTATTCTTTTTCAGTTTTTTCAAGGTTTTCGTAAGTTGACAATGAAATGTTCATAGTAAATTTCTGGGATGAATATTTTAATTTTTAGTTGACCGACTCGTGCAATTATACGGGTTTCGTTTAATTGAACAGGTCGGTCAATTAAGCGGGGTTTCGTTAATTGAACCACCCGGATAATTGACCGAAAAATCTGACAAAATGGTCGGTGCAATTAAGCGGGGAATACTGTATTTTTCTTCTCATCGCGTTTCCAAAGGCTTACAACATGGATAAAGAATTGTAGCTCAGTATCGAGAAAGCTGTATAGAGACAGTATATAATCAAAATACTTAAGTAGGCGTGGCTTTCAGCAGGAGATCTGACACACTTAGACCAAGGTTTGGTGCAGTTTGATACCACATTAAATCTTGGAGACTTTCTCCCAAATCATTAAACTAATTGGAGCTCCTTATGAAGCGAGCGAGGTTGTCTATATCTATATTTGCAAGATCACTAAGATCATTGTAGTAGAAATCTCCAAGATATAGTCTACGTCTTAGGGATAAAACAGGACATGTAAATACATGCAGCTTCTGCAGAAATCGTGAAAATAAATTCCAAGTCTTGTTATAACACCTATTATGGAGCCTATTTGCGATCTTAAAGATATTAAACCTTTGGAGCGCGTCAGATCCAGAGCTTTTGCAGGTTTGTTCTCTGTATTTTATTTCAGAGTCAAAACCAGAACTCCTTCTGGACAACTTTCAAAATCAAATATCTACTATTGGTAGACCAACAATATTTTCCACAATGATTTCCGAATGATATTCGAATATAAATTCATAATGTGAGTATTCGAATCGTGTCTATCATAAGTGTTTTTAAAACAAGAAAATAAAATAAAAAATCACAATTTACAATCTTAACATCTCCTTTTTATAATGAGAATTTACAAAGTTCATCCTGGAAATTTCGTTGGTCACCATTAGCAACAGAAGAACTGTCATTGAATAAATTGCATTATGCTTTTTTTTTTTGCAAAAAAAAAAAATCTTACAATAAATTATTTCCGAGTTAAACTTTTAATTTAAGTATTCTTGATTTAAGTCGAGGTTATTAAATATGTTTTCTCGCTAAAATTAAATTAATCTGAAATTAAACGAAAAGTCCTCACATATTATTTACTCGCAAGATAATGAAATAATCATCAGAGGTGATCAATAATTCAGACTCTAGAAGTGGGTTAAAGGTATAACATCCCAACTTGACATTTGTCTTCTTCAATTAAAATTGCATCCTTTCACTGAGTTTACTTATGCGAGCTTAATTCGACACGAATTTCTAGGGAACAAACTATTTCTCACGGTAGAATCAAGAACTCAAGGAAATCTCAACAAACTGATTTATTGAAAATGACAAGTTTAGCAAAGAAAATAAAATGAAAAGGCAAAAATAGCACACACAGATACGTATAGATAAAAGAGGTTCGAGACTTACGAAAGAATATCATGTTAAAGTGCTGCAAAAGTTGTACTCTTGGTAGAAAGAGACTAACTTACTACGTTTACAAAAACAACAATTTGAAAAATTATTTCAATGGGCTCCACGTACTTAATTAATTAAGTGCTGCAGTCCTCAACCAACAAGCTAATTCTAACCAGATAGATCTGGGTACAACTCGTACAGCTAATGGTTTTTTTCTCTTCTACACCGTGTCTATACACACCGAACCGAAAACCACCCAGAGTACTGGAATCGTTATCAGAGTTTAAGGCGGACCCTAGGCATACAAATTCCTCAACTACTTCAGCCCAACACTTCGTTTGACATTAAAGGTACAGGTGGGATTTATGCCGACCTTATAAGAGCAGCATGCAGGATTCATTTACTAATCAGCTTGTTGGTCAAAACTACGTCCTAGTTAATAGATCTTGTTGAAATTTGTTCTTTGCACTTGATCGAAGAAGAATCTTCTTTTTAAAGTAACCAAGGAAATTCTCGTGACTGTACTGCCATTGCCAAGAGAGTGGCATGAAAACTGCTTCTTATCAAAATTGAAGGTCCCCTCCATTACTTAATCTTACTCAGAAATCGATGAGAGTTATGAGCCGTTAAGCTTAGGTTTTATTTCCATCTAAATCCGAACCGTGTTATTATTTTATATTACTTATATAATTTTTGATTACATTGGTCAAATTGCAATTATACAAACCAAAAACTTTTAAGCCAGTCTGGTTCTCGAATTATTGCTATTCAAAGGCTTGCTACTTGCCAGGTCTGGTTCTAAAAATATGTCCATATAAATTGAATTTAAAACTGCATAGCGAACCAAACGTAATAAAATGCACGACTGGGTCGCACGAACTTGCTCCTACGAGCCCAAACTCAAAATAGTTGGTCTACCGAGGATAGAATGCAAATATGTGTTCATTCTTAACCTATTTCGAAACAAAAACTATTTTTTGATATACATATAAAGTCCTATTCATTTTAAATAGGAAAAGTGGACAAAAAAAGAAAGTGGCTTAATAAAATATTGATATGGAGTCTCTTTACAAAACTAAATAACGATTTATACACATTTCTTAGATGCAAAATAGTTGGTCTATGATTCTTTATGTTGATTTTACCAATTTGTTAAGCGACCTTTGGCCTTAATCACTGCTTCTATAATGCACCTTGGCATAGTGTCCACTAATTGTTGATACTCTTCGGCACCAAAAGATTCCCAATTATTTGTAATTGTGGATCTTAAATCTTGAAGGGTCCGACGCGGTTCCTTTCGCAATTTTTGCTTCATCGTGTGCCAAACAGTTTCGATTGGTGAAAGATTAGGGCTGCTGGAAGTTCATTCCAATAAAGAATTGCTTCAGCAGTTAACCATACCATTGTTGACCTAGCCGTATGACAAGAAGCACCATTCTGTTGGAAAATATACTCCGCATTGCTATATTGAAGACGTAGTATTGACGGAGGCAGCTCCTGTTCCAAAATGTTGCGGTACTTGACAGCATTAGCTATCCCAATTACAAAATGCAAATTACTCATACCACATCCCGACATGCACCTCCATACCATTAGAGATACTGGGAGCTTTACGGTTTGTTTAAGGCAGTCCTTGTGAGTTGTGAAAGGCTTCTTTAGCATTTTTTATCACTGGTCCTCGTTCATCACCAACACAAACTTCCAATCTGTACTGATCACTCCAATTAACGGACCGCCATTGACTAAAAGTCCAAATTTTTAAGTTGTTTGGCCCACTCAATGCGCCTTTTCTTTTGTTTAGGTGTCAGTAGTGATATTTCTTTTGCCTGCGTTTTTAATGATTTAAGTTGTCGTAATTTATGCAAAACTTAAATATTTTAAAATAAACCTTATAAAATTTGTATCCCATTTTTTTCATCATCTGCTTACAACTGTCCACCGAAACACTTTTTTGAATTTGTTCTCTCCACTGTACCGTTATTGAAGCAGATAAATATCGTCGATTTTCTTTAAAAATTTGGCAATCGCGAGGTTTTGCTGTTAGTGGATGTCCCGTTCTGTTGCATATATCCACATTTCCAGAATTTTTAAACTTTGTTATTATGTTCTGCACTGACGAGAGCGGTAAATTAAAATTTTCAGGGATTTCGTAGCTAGACAATCCTGTTTCAAACGCTTTAATCATTGATTCCCTTAGGTCTCCTGATAATGCAACGCCACGCGCCAGGATTGACATGAAACTCTCGCTAGCTTGCATAAAATCATACAATAATCATTAATAAAACCAGTGCTTCTCATTTTTTTAATAACGGTTTACTGAAACTATATTTAAATAGTCTTAGATCAACTATTTTGCACCCAAAAAAGAGTAGACCAACTTTTATGCTCTTATCTTTGTCTGAGATGAAAGGAATATTGTTGCTATTTGCTCTCTCAAATTTTGTTTTGTTAGGTCTAATTTACTCTCAGTGAAACTACTTTATAAAATTGACAACAATTTTTAAATGAACAAAAGCTGACTGCCACTAAATTTAGGATATATGAAGAATTAATGTGTTAATAAATGAATAGACCAACTATTTTGAGTTTGGGTCGTATGTAATCGACTAGGAATTTTAAAAACGAATGTTATTAGAGAAAACTGTTCATAATGACAAAATTAATTTTTAAATTCTTTTAATAGTAACAGAATGCAATGCAAATATAAATTTATGCAAGAACAAAAATTATAAGTCGTTGTAGTGGTTTCCTTAAAAGAAGCTTTTATATACAAACTTTTTAAGAGCTTTTTAAGAAAAAATTTTGGTACGCTTATTTAAAGTTTTTATTATCGTTCGAATAAAAATTAAATTTGCGAAAAGAAATATTGACCCGTTTCGGAGACATCGAATTTTCAAAAAAAAAGAAAAAAAATAGATTTTTTTTTCAAAAATTCAAAAAATATTTATTTTAAAGTTTTGAAATGCAATGTGTTTTAGAATTCTTAGAAGCTTCCCTATAAAAATTTTCATTAAGATCCGTTTTTTTTTTTTAAATTAAAGATCGTAAAAATTAATTGAAAGAAAAAAAATGTTATCAAAATTCTAGGCGCCGCCGTTTTCGAAAAAAATACGATTTTTGAAAACCATTTTTTTTAATTTTTTAGCATTTGTATGGTAGGTACCTTTATTTTTAGGTAAAATAAAATTTTTTTCTCACATTTTGTAGATTATATTGAGAAACTTTTCGTTATCAAGTTTAAAAAAAATCTAGCATGGGGTTTTCGAAATATTGAGTTTTGAAAAAAAATTTTTTTTTTAAAATCCAAAATTTTTTTTTTTTGAAAATTTGAGTACACAATTCTCTTTATGTTTTTGGGGAGCTTTAGCAAAACAAAAAATGATCAAAATCGGTTGAACCGTTTTTTGAGAAAATCAAAAACAAAAAAAATGGTTCCATGGGAGGTACCCTCAATAACCATTTTCCGGAAAATTTTTTTCAACCATTACCTAGATTTAATTAAATGAAATTTTTCTGTATTTTTATTTTTAAAATCTGTCGAACAGTTTTTGAAAAAAAAAAAATGAATATAAAATTTCGAAAAAAAATTTGTATGGCAGGTACCGTTATTTTTGGTCTTAAAAAAAAAGAAAAAAACCTGTTTTAGTCTTCGCTTTCATCGTAATGTCAACTTTGATCGAAATCTCGAGTTTGATTTTTTATACGAATGCATAACTTGCCTTATAGTAGATACCTATAAGTCGCAAGTAAAAAAGTCTTTGAACCGAGATATTTCTGCAAGGCCAGTACGAGATAGCAGATTTCAATGCTGAATAGAAAATTACCAGACCTTTTCAAAATTGTGTAGTTTTGCAGATCTCTAAAAAATAGTTTTTAAAAAAAAAAAAAAAAATCATAGACTATCCCCTTGTCTGAAAAAATAGAGTTTTTTCAAGGTTTCCCAAGTCCATCGAGACTAAAATCAAAAAAGGTCTTTTTAATTCCTATATATGTATAAAGCTTCTGCATGGCCCGGTCTTGGAAATATTTCCCACCCAAAACGATTTTACTGATTTTTGACCCCCAAATACGTCAAAATTCATTTTCGGAGTTGACATTTTAAAAATCCGAAAAATGTTGTTTTTTGTTTTCTTTCGGGGCAATCGGTTGACATTTGCAACGAAATATTTTCGGTACGTCAAAATTTAATTTTTTCCTTATCTGTGAAACAAAATAATGCCAAATTTTGAATTAAATATTTCTATATTCATCAAAATATAGACCGTTTTCCATCTGTCAAGCCATGAACTGGATGATGACTACGGTGCCAATGGAATTAAAATTTTAGTTTTTTCCGCTTAAACTTACTTTGACATTACAAGATGGGAATGTTGTCAATCGGTTTACGAATCTTTGACAAGGAGAGTGAGATAAAATACAGAAACGTCAAAAAAATCGGAGAACCCAGTTAATTGTAGACACATCTTTATCAGAAAAAAGATATCAAGAGGCTGATTACATGATTCTTTTTTTCAGTTGTTTCGTCTTTTTGACATATTTATTGTGAGGTGAAGACACCGTCACCCGAACTGTCAAAAAGACGAAACGAACGAAAAAATAATAGTGTAATCAGACTCAAAAAGTCAAACTGAAGTGTCATATTTTCGTGCACCAATAGGGGCGTTCACATTCTTAAATATTTTTGACCAGCACGGCATGATTTGCATGATTTTGGTAATCTGAACGCTCCATCAGGCAGCTTGTCTAACATGCTGGATGGATTTCAAAATGTTTTTTTATTTTGACGTATGACGAGCATATTTACGCATGTGAATGCATGATTGTCATGTTCGAAGCAATTTTCATTTTCCATAAAGTTCTCAAGCTGTGCACATCATAAGAAAATATATCAAAACGAGTCATAAAAGTAATAGCGGTAATTCAGTTGGATTTTATTAGATTAATATAAGCTTTCATCTTAAATTTCATCTATGCCCAAAGTTGGTCCGCAAAAAAATTCAAAAATCTAATGTGAAGTAATATATAAGAGCATGGTTGAGAAATGTGACATTAGCATTCACATGACATTTTCATCCATCAAATAATCATCATGCATGGTAGAACGTTGGTGTTTACACACCTTCCACCTTACTCTAATCTACACCATCTTTGTTTTTGACGAGTTTGCTTTAAGAATGTTCCATAATGACTCGTCACTTTACTTTAGACCCTTTTCAAAGACTTTGGTTTTGAATGAGTAGCGAGATTTCTCCATAGTCATTCACAGTTGTTTGAATTTGTGATACGACCAACAAGTGACACCAGCTAATATTGGCGCTTTGGAACATTCCATCATCAAAGAAACTGGAATCATGCTTATCGTCTTGGCTTGACATCAAGGTAATCAAATTTGTGAGGCTTGATTGATGCGGAGTGATTGCATCTCAGTATGATGTCTTGTTTGACTGAATTTTCGCGCGACCGGTCAAGAAAGTGTCTACCTATGAAAATTCAATATCCATTTTCAATTATAATTTATACTTGCCATTATTCTCGCAGCAAAATTTTCAATGACACTGCGAGTAGTTTAAAAATTAAAATTTTATCAGGACTTGGAAAATCACGCCTACGAACTACGGTCTTGTTTCCAAATATCCATTAATCCAACTCTAGCATATAGTAGATATATGTTAATACAAGGGCTCTTATTGTTTGGCCTTTAAAAAATTGAATTAGTAAAGTTAACTAACCCATTCCAGGCCATTGGTCAATTGGAAGCACTCGAACCATTTGCAATAAAAAAAATTATATCCCATTATCCTACTCCTTCGCATAATGGTTAGTGTTAGTGTGTTGGATAGGGATGGACGATATATCGATAACTGCTATCAGTAACCGGTTATTCGTTCGTAACTGTTATAACCGGTTACTCAATATCAAAGTTACCAGTTATTGAAATAACTTCTTAGTTCTTTTGTTTGTCGTAAAAATTAAATTTTCCAGTTATTAAAATAACCGGTAGTAACTACTCTTTTAAAGCAAGTAGTTATTAAAATTGTTGATGTTGAATACAACCATAACAGATAAGGGTAACTAGTTCTTAGAAAAACTCATTTTGTTGAAAGAATGAATGAAAAAATCTGAAAATATTTGCTTTTTATTTCTTACTCTGAAAAATATGATTTCTGGCAATATTATCTTCACGTCAAAATATAGTTTGTCTGCTATCTGTCGAGCCATCAACTGCCAAATTCCATCAAAGGATGGCTACGATGACGATGGATTAAAAAACCTCTAAAAAACACGAAAAATTTAGAATTTTGTTTTCTGCTCCCGAAAAATGCTTTTTTTGGGCAATCGGTTGACATTTGTAAGGAAATATTCTCCTCATGTCAAAATATAGTTTGTTCGCTATCTGTCGAGCCATCAACTGTCAAATTCCATCGAAGGATGGCTACGATGACGATGGATTAAAAAACCTCTAAAAAACACGAAAAATTTAGAATTTTGTTTTCTGCTCCGGAAAAATGCTTTTTTTGGCCAATCGGTTGACATTTGTAAAGAAATATTCTCCTCATGTCAAAATATCGTTTGTCCGCTATCTGTCGAGCCATCAACTGTCAAATTCCATCGAAGGATGGCTACGATGACGATGGATTAAAAAACCTCTAAAAACACGAAAAATTTAGAATTTTGTTTTCTGCTCCCGAAAAATGCTTTTTTTGGCCAATCGGTTGACATTTGTAAGGAAATATTCTCCTCATGTCAAAATATAGTTTGTCCGCTATCTGTCGAGCCATCAACTGCCAAATTCCATCAAAGGATGGCTACGATGAGGATGGATTGAAAAACCCTTAGAAAATCGAAAAAAAATGTACTACGGAAGAGATATTGATATCATACAAATTGCAAGCCCTTAAGTTCCATAATAACTGGGAATATAAAATATTTAATAAACCTAAATAACTCTTTCGTTTTGTAACCAGTTCTTATATTACCCAAGAACTCTACTTTAACCAGTTATTATATTAACTGGGAGATATTTTCTTTTACCAACAACTGGAAACAGTAACTGGGAACAGGAACTGGGAACAGGAACTGGGAACAGCAACTGGGAACAGCAACTGGAAACAGGAACTGCGCAACTGCGAAGACAGAACAGTTTCTGTAATACTCATAAGTTATTTTAGTAACTGGGCCTGGGGTATTGGGAGAATTTTTGTTACCAGTTCTTTATGTTTGACTGGTTTGAGAGTATAAGTTATTCTACTTAGTAGGTATTCAAGTATTCTTTCAATTTGTATAGACTGAATTCAGAAGTTAAGAAATATGAAAAGATACAACGGCGACAACTTTTGATATTATTTTCTTCCGTGTTTTGTATGGAAGTTTGTTGTATAAAGTTTCATAGTTCGTTGTCCTTTGTCTTATATGTTGTATATGATAATTAACCTGAAAAATAGAATAGTGCGGTTAACTTTTTATATAAAATTAGGTACTACTCTTATAAAGTAAAGATAGATAGATAGATTTTTATTTCGTTATAATTTTACATTAATGATATTTGATACAATACACATATCTTTCAACTTAAATATTATTTTGTAAGGGTTTCTTAAAATTTCAATTTTAAGTTAAATATGTATTACATTCGGAGGAAACATACGACAAAACCTCTAAAGTAATGTGAGGTGACATTGTATTTTTATTTCGTGTTGTTTCTATATTAGTTTTTTTAGTAAAACAAACTGCACAGTTCACACATTGAAGGTAGGTAATTATTTGTCTATCATCGTCTCGTTTCGTTTTCGTGCAAGTGCAAAAATTGTTTAAAAAAAAGTTCGAAGGACGGGTCGATGGTAGGTTTGTTTTGTTTGTCCGTCTGCGCCTGTAATGTTTTGAGTTCTAGGACGATAGAAATTTTGTACAGAGAATCTTAATTCTTAACGTAATTCGCCCTAGAGGATAAAAGAAAATTTTCAAATTTAGGTATCTAGTCTAGGTTCAATAATTCTTGAAGTTTTTTGAAGAATCGAAGTTATTTTTATTTTTTGGTTTTTCTCATATGCATTACATATGTAGATATCCCCTTTGTGGCTTCACCAACATGTTCGCGTTTTAGACACAAGTGCTTCATATTTTTAAATTTAAATAATAACTATTTCATTAACAAAATCTATCTTTTGAATTTATTCACACTTTTACGTTAACATTACAATTTTTATCATGATAAATAAACTAATGCCATATAATTTAAACACGGACTTTATACTGAAAAAGCAGGTTCGTGTTTTCCAGTCGTGTAATAAATTTAATGTCACAGAATTGATATCACTTATTTACCTAGGCGAAAAAAAAAATTGTCACTGATTTTGGGTGAATTTTCCTGAAAAGAAAAATTACACCTTAAATAGGGTGCGTATTGGTTTCGCGACAATTTTTTTTTTCAACTTTCAATTTTAATGAAAACTTACAATAATATAGCATTTGAAAAATTGGTTTTGTTATATAGTCTGTCCAGATATAAATACATATAGGTAGTAACGGTTGAGCGCATTTACTCAAAATTATATGTATGTACGTATGTAGTTTATTTTTTTGTTGAAAAAGTTGTATTATTTTTGGTTACCAATTTTATGCATTGCCGGCTTTCTCGACCCGAGATTTAAGCTAGTTGGTTTCGTTGATTGGATTGTTATGCGGCAGAAACAACTAGGGAAAGGGTAGTTGACCTTGTTTGCCGCATGATGAATGAAGATAGGCCTAGCACAGTCAGCGAAATGATAAAGCATAGAGAAGACGAATTCGATGTAGAGGATACTGAGACATCGATTTGTGGTGCCTTTTAGGTCTAAAGCCCTAGCTGAGGAGCAAAGATATTTAGACCAGGAACTTTTGAAAAGGAAACATTGGGTTATGTCCGCAGGCATCTTCGGTGCCTTGTGGGAGGCTATTCTCGAAAAAAAGCCTTATTTTATCTGATGTAAGATAAAATTAAGAAAAAATGTTATGAATTTTTTGTTGATTTTAATGTTTTTAAGTTAAGTTCTATTTATAATAATAAGTTTTAAGTTCATAGTTCCTTTATGTAGATATCAATTTTATAAAAATATTTTGTTTGCTTTAACTTTACCTAATATTTTAGAATTAATAATTTTATTTGTGTTTCAAAATTGAAGTACTAACTGATGTTCCTACTTAATATATTGCATTTTTAAATGATTAAATTAATCAATTAAAAAAAATAAATAATTTGTCTTTATTATTCAAAATAACCGATACCCAATAACTGATAAGAATAACTGTTATCACGAAATAACTGGAACTGTTATAACAGTTATTCAAAAATAACTGATAAGGCCATCACTAGTGTTGGACTGTCATGCGGAAGGTTTTGGTTCGATTCGCAGCCGCTGCAGATAAATTTTTCAGATGTGTACTGAAAATTGTAGGTCACCTCTATTTCTGGCACACACGAATAGTTGCGAGTTGTAAGTCACTAGATCCTGGTGCTGTTGCACCACCAAATTTGTTCATTTAATTATCCTATTATCGTTATTTTCTTGAATACAAGTACTCCAACTGACATGTGTTTCTTTTGTTGTTCTTTCTTTATGTCTGTCTCTCTCTGTTGTATTGTCTAAGCCGATGGCCTCAGTTGCCTGCCAGTGCTTTAAGTGTCTCTACTTCGTAGATTTATCTACGGAGTAGTGTAATATGTAATGTACTGTGTATTTAATTATTAACACGAGCGGATTTACTACAAAAAAAAAAAAAAAAAAAAAAACGAGTAAGCGAGCTTAGTAAAATTATGGTTTCAATTTTCAAAATAATCATACGCATACACCGTTACTCTCAAGAGTTCGTAACGTAGGATTTCAGATTTTCGTAATACAGCCTGCAGCATTGTGCACTTAAGCCGTAAGAGCCAAACCTTACATATTGATTGAGCAACATAATAAGAATTATTTCTAAGTACAATCTGATAGCTTGGCAATCAGATAGTCTTGATAGGCGGCAAACGAGGTCATGAATCCGCGAAGGATTTTAGGCCAATAATTCTGACATCTTTTGTACTAAAGACACTAGAGCGCATCCTTGATACTCACATCAGCGTTCTACTAGAGGGTCGTCCTCTTGATGAATCGCAACATGCATACCTAAAAGGCAAGTCTACGGAGACTGCCCTGCATGAAGTAGTGCGTACAATAGAGAAGACGATTCACTACAAAGAATATACCCTAGCAACCTTCCTAGACGTGGAGGGTGAATCCATTCGCGAATCACTTGCTCACTTTGGTGTAGAAAGTTTCATATCTAAATGGATTGTATCTATGCTCAGTGACAGAAGGATCCAAGCAACGTTAGGAAACACAATTTCTACTAAGCATGTTAGTAGGGGAACTCCCCAAGGTGGTGTTCTCTCCCCTCTTCTATGGCTCTTAGTCATGGACAAAATTCTCGTCAAGCTCAGAAGTAGTGGTGTGAAAGCTGTAGCGTATGCTGACGATCTGGTTTTATTGGTATTAATAACATAAGATAAAATGTTTAAAAATGTATCGATGCATTAATTCGGTTCGTCGTTCAAAGGTAGCAAAACTTTCGATGACTTGATTATAAATTTCGTCACTTGCTTTTAATTCTTTTAAAAGAATCTTTTCTTTAGACATAAGAGCCGAATAGCTCAATTTCTTGTGACCATGAGTACTTCGAAAGTACGTTTTTATCCTCTTCAATGCATAAAAGAAGCACTCCTTACACGCCGTTCAAGCTGGAGTTTTATAAGCTTGTACACCTGCTAAAAACTGTCGGCGACGTTTACCTCCACCCAGAGTGAGATATTAAATGGAGTTATCGCTTTTAAAGTCTCAGCTGATGTCGTACCTTTTGGCTATATAGCATCTGCGTTTTCATATAAAAAAAACATTCAATTCATTCTTTAATTGAGTAAATTCAAATATGTTTGGTCAGTTCGTAATTAGATTTTTATTTACTTCTTCAGGAAAATTTGTTTTTTGGCGTTATTAAATAAATTTGTTCCCGTTCAGTTAATCGAAATATTTCAGTTATTCGATTGATGCCAACCTTTTTAATATCTTCATGCTTAATTTGTTTCATTTATATCAAATTGATCATTTTGAAGTTTTCGTTTTTCAGAATGTGTTAAAGCATCACAAAATCACGTTTTAAGTAATATCTCAGCCCGACATAAACAATTTATTGCTTTTATAACAATATTTTCTATCAACTTGCGTAAAATGTAATTTGTTTAAATTGTAGGAAATCACGAGGACTTAAAAAATAAAAAATAAAAAGTGCATCGTTAAATGAGCTTTTTTCTTAATAATCATGAAAAAATTATTTTCAAACAACAACAAATTATTTTAACTTACTATTACTTCTTTTTTATTTGTTTAAACAATTTTTGTGTTCTATATAATATAATAGTTAATGTTATTATGAATAAATATATGTTTTATTTTTTTCTGTAATGGGTATTGGGTACAGAGATATTCGCGAAAGATAAAAAAATTACACAAAACACAGTTTACCAATAAGTTTTGTAAAAAAAGGTTGTCAGGTAGTGCAAATTTGGTTTCAAGCCTTTCTCATAATGTTCCTATCGAACCATTACAAAAAAATAGACCATGAGCCCAATCAATATAAGGACCACCTTAAGATACCTTTATACAAAAAAAAATTAAAAAAAAAAAAAAACAAGATCACACCATCGTCCTTCAGAGTACCAAAAATATCTATATTTATTCATATTAAAAATCCAGTCAAATACAAAATATATGTATTTATATACTTAATTAATTTCACACTGATCTTAGATCTTAGGATTTATGTTTATTTCGTTCTAAACTTTTGAGATTTAGTACCTAACTTAATGTCGCCAGATATTAAAGGCCAATCAAATAACAACACAAATAATCAGACCCTTTCCAAGGGATATATTTTTGCATGAGAGTTTTGTGTTGCGTTTGTGTTAGTAAATATGATTTTAGAATAGGAATGTGGGTAGGTTAAGTAGTTTTGTGTATTTATGTCAATGGTGTTATATAGTAGGAAATTTGATATCGCAAATTTTAACGCTAAGGTATACTTTTAGTATGGTAGTTTTGTGTTGTGTTTAGGAAAATATGATTTGAAAGTTACGTTTTCAAAATAAAATGTACATCATAGTAGTATTTATTTGTTTAAATTCTTGGTTTAGCGGCGATAAACCTGCTAACTGAGAGGAATCGCCACTTATCAGAGTAAGACGGAACTGATGCTCTTTACTACCAGGACTAAAATACCTACATTCACCCTACCTCGACTTAACGGTCAAACTCTTTCCTTATCTTCCAAAGCTAAATACCTTGGAGTTATTCTCGACCCCAAATTGAATTGGAAGATAAATATTGAAGAACGGGTTAAGAAAGCCTGTATAGGTTTCTATGCCTGCAGAAAGACCTTTGGTAAGAAGTGGGGCCTTCATTCGAAGATGATTTTGTGGACGTACACTGCAGTGGTACGGCCAATTTCGTCTTACGGATCGATTGTTTGGTGGCCTGCACTTAGTAAGCAATATAACGTCGGAAAACTTAAAAGGGTTCAAAGAACGGCTAGCGTCGGCACTACAGGGGCTCTCACATCATGCCCAACAGATGCCCTGAGCGTTATCCTGAACCTTTTACCACTCGACCTTCATATAAAATACCTAGCGGCATGCAGTGCTGTAAGACTTAAAGAATCTAACTGTTGGTTCTCCAAACCCTATGGTCATGGAAACATAACAAAATTGATTCCTCCGGATATCTTCTTATCGAACACCGACTACTGCGTACCTCCTCTTGGCCCAAGCGGGGATTTCAAAGCCATTTTTCCCACCAGAGAGGATTGGAAAAATGATGTTGTCACAAAAGATTTCGATTCGATAATCTTCACTGATGGATCTAAGATGGAGTGCGGTGTTGGTTCAGGAATTTTTTCCGAGTCCTTTAGCATCTCTAAGTCCTTCAGAGTGACATAGAGGGTAATGAACAGGCTGACGCTTTAGCTCGGCAAAGCTCGGCCTTATATAGCTCACTAGCGGAAAACGTAAATATTCCTCTTGGTGCTATGAAGAGAAAAATCTTTTCGATTTTTCTCAATGAATCCAACCGTAGGTGGAGCAGTCTCACAAACTGGGTCATATCAAGAAAGATATGGCCTACTTACAAAAACTCACGTTCTAACGATCTAATATGCAGACCCAGGCGCGACATAGCCAGGATCACAGCAATATGCACCGGGCACTGGCCCATAGGTGAACATGCAAGAAAGCTAGGCATCCCCTACAACCCACACTGCCGTAGTTGTGGAGATCCACAAGAAAAAGAAACAGTGGTTCATTTTCTTTGCGATTACCCCGCCTTAGCAAATTACAGGATGACTTCCTTTGGGAAAGCCTTCCTCGATGACCCCAGCGAACTTTCGGAGAAGAAAATCAAAGATCTGATTATTTTTCTGAATGCGAGAAAATGGCTTTAGCAATGCTCCGCTAAAGTACATAAAAAGCCATTCTCTTCCGTACTAAATCCTTATTAGGTTGACACGAGTTAATGGTATCAAAACGGCGCACCCCAGCGCTAATTGAGTCGCGGGCCCAGGGCTGGCGACTACCATCTCTACCTACCTACCTGATAGCTTGGCACTACTAGTAGTTTCCTTTCTTCTTTTATTTTAGTTTATCCTTTCCAGGAGAAGTTTTTCGAAAACTTTTGCCATGATTGAAACTGGTCTGCAAGATGTTATTTCTGGTAGTAGGCTTATACCTTCCTTACTTAACATGATGTAGCACATATCTAAGCTAAAAGCATACATTTCTTATAAGATGAAATGTTTTGAAGATTATTGAAGGTATTTGTTTCAAAAGCTGAGCCATAACTTTACCTTTTTAGAGAATATGGATAGTTTTCTTTCCATTCGAATTTCAACGGGCAGTGTATTAAAAACTATAATTGAGTAGTAAGGCCAGGCGCGCACATTCAATTTTTAGTTTCGCAACTACTGTTTAGTTGCTAAAATGAAACATATGGGCTTATATGGGAAACCGCGCACTTAGAGCAACTCGATTCGAGCAACTAAAAAGTTTGTGTTTTGACACAAACTAAACGATTGCCTAAAATTAATTCGCAACAGTTGAACTGTTTTCTATAAGCGCAAGAGAGAAAAAGAGTGTGGGCGTGAGTAAAGAGTTGCCAGTGCGTGGTACTCTATCAACTGGCGATTAAACTATTTGATTTCGATCACAGTTGTCAGTGTGCGCCTAGCCTAAGCGACTCCAAGGTCATCAGCAAAGGCCCGAATCTTACCCGTGAATGGAAAAAAAAGCGAATTTATACTCGTATACACAAGAAATAAAATGGGACCGAGCACAGATCCTTGAGGGACACCCAAATTGCTGTATTTTATATTACTTAATTTATTTCTAATTTTATCATATTGTGATCGATCTTTAAGATAAGATTCCAACCAGTTGTATATAAAATCTCGAAATCCTATTTCAAAAAACTTTTCTAAAAGTATTTTATGATGGACCAGTCGAAGGCTTTAGTTATATCGACGAAGAGTCCACTGCAAATATTTTTGTCATCTATACCTTCTTGCACGATACAAGAAACTCTAAAAGTGCGTCTTCTGTGGAAAGGCCAAATCTGAATCCAAACTGCAATAAACTGAAGAACTTAATTTTATCTAAATACCCCAGAAATGTAGACTTGACAGCTTTTTCTTATATTTTTGAGATTGAAGATAACAAAGATATAGGGCTATAGTTTGTTTTATCAATCTTAGTGCTCTTTTTAAGCAAAGGAATAACAACGGCACATTTAAGGTTTTTTGGAAAAACGCCAGATGTAAACAAATAAAACAATATTCACTATGTTAGGTCCGATAGCTTTTAAAATAGAGTTGGAAATTGTATCGATACCTTTAGACTTTGAATTATCTAGAAAATTTATAGCTTTCAGTAGCAATTCAAATCCTGTTATTGGAACAGAAAAGAAGCTATTGCTGTTGTTATTTGACCTAAAGAATTTGCTGCACCAATTGCAAGAACTATCTCGAAGTTATAGTTTTAGAGTTGTCTAAAGTACTCGTAACGGAATATCCAAGATGGATGTCCTTTCCTGATGACAGCATATACATGATCTTGCCTTCAGTGACAGCTTTGTTCTTCCGATCATTTCAATATTGTCGGCGTATGGAAGTTATAGTACGGACTTTTGAAAGATAGTATCTTTAGAGACTTTTGCACTTTTCCTTAGAGAAAAATTTAAAGCAAATCAAGGATATCGGTGAGGTCTTTGACGGCTTTGATATAGCAGCTTGGGTTCATACAGCATGAAAACAAGCTCACTACTCTTGTCAGGGATGACAAAAATAGATATTGCTCTTAATACTACCTGTTCTCTATGAGTGCTTTAAGCAGTCTTACTATCGATGAAAAGGTGGTGGGCGTCAGCTCGTCACTGAACTACGAAAGGTATTCACATATTGCCTCTTTAGTTATATAGGATCTCCTTATTTTTAAGGATCGGATTGAGGAACCATATCTATGTTGAAGAAAATCTGGGATATTCTCCTCACAAAGTCATTACCTACTATTTTAAAGAGTTCAATACTAAGCTGTCAGCTGCATCGTTTTATCTGAATAAATTTGTAAACGTCGCTGGGATCAGGTGAACCGAGTAATCTATTATAATTGCTCCATTTTTATTCCTGAAAAGAAAAGGAGGTGATGTTATCTGCTCTTCTGATCGTCGATCAGCTCCCGAGTAGCTCTGGCTTGTATGTTATTTGTTTTTTTTTTTTTTCATGTCGTTGCTGGATTTTATCGTTAAATCAAGGACTTCGTTGTGATGGTTGTGTATGGCCCAGGACAGAATTTCTGATTGCTTCTTGGTAATACTTCTGATGATTCTCAGTGCTTTGTGTTGCCATAAGACTTTTCGATAGATTTGATTGGCAGATGTACACTGATGAGGTATTGTCGTGGAGACGGTACGTTTTGATTATATCCCCAAAGATGTTTTCACTTCCTAGCTGATGGCTTCTTAGTAATGTTTCTACTGTTTATCACTGCTTGGTGGTACTAAAAGGCTTCTTAAAAGACTCGATTTAAAAAGGGACCTTGCGATCTTTTGCTATTGATCGGCATATGTGAAATTTCTGACTGCTTCTTGGTAATACCTTTGCTGATTCCCAGTGCTTTGTGATGCCACAGGACTTCTCAAAACACTCATGTGGAAAAGGGACCTTGCGGTCTTTTGCAATTGGGCAAATATTTGTTACGTTTGAAAAATTCGGGCATTTTTGATGAGGTAGTGTCGTGGAGACTGTACGTTCTGATTGTATCACCTAGATTGTGTTAAAACCGCAGTGACAATATAATTGCAATTGCTAAGAAGCTGAGCATATAAGTATGTCTAGTTCAGGAGCTCGGAGAAAATGTTTTTGTTGTTATCACCTTTCTCTTCTTTAAAATCTTAAGTTATCAAGGCAACCGATTAATTAAAGTCATGCATTTTATTTATAGGTATTTTTGAAAGGAGAATATTCCGGTTTAACAAGTTAATGAATTCACCTTATAACTTTTTAATAAACAAAAATCTTCTTAATACTACTAAGACTTTCTTGTAATTCATTTGACTAACCTCAGTTCAATAAAAGAAATAGGAAAAAATTAAAATATAATAAAATTGGGTGTGGCATTAGATGGGGCTTACTAAAATAAATTTTCATAATTTTCAGTCGCTAGTACGAAACAAAGACTCAATTACAGTGGAATCGGTTCAAATGTTATTAAACGAGCATAGCTCGACTTGACTCGTATGCAAAAATTTGTTAAAATTTGTGACAACTTTTGCTGTATGCATTTTTAGTCTTAAGTTAAAAACGAACGAGTAAAGTAAAAATAAATGTTTTTTAAAATAAAAGATGGTGCCTTGGATAAAATCACGAAAAGTACATTTTCTGTGCCTTTAATTTAACATCATACTCATTTATGAACTACTTCTAATTTGATTTCTTGAAAACTCTTCAAGTTGGACGGCCCCAATCGATTATATCCATCAGTTCACAAATGAAAAGACCATCCATGTATTGTTGCATTGTCTTGATCTATGAATTATTGAATAGCCATTCAATACAGTTGATAAGAAATAATCATCAACTGTATTGAATGCTAAATCGATAGATATTTTGAGGAGGAACTGTGTTGTGGCATTTATATTCTTCCACATTATGTACGAGTATGTCAAGAAGTCTTAACATCATTTACTAAAGTATGCGCGTTTTCGGAATGTCTTCGGTGGGTGGCGAGTTGTAGTACCTCCATTGTTCAAATAGGCATATTTGATGTGACAACAAATTAAAGTACACATGGAACACAGTTATAAATTATTAGCAAACGCACGTTTTGTGTTTTGATGACAAGGGCTTTAGTCTTAGTTGTTTAATTATTAAGGGAAAATAACAAGACACAGAGACTAATAAATTATATACCATGAGCCGGTAATATTACTATCCTGGTGTTCTGAACCTATGGCATGTGAGAGCGGTTAGCGGCCACATGCAGTAATTGATTTACTCGTAGATGATGTTGAATAATTCTAAGCCAATCTGTTCACATGATTAAAAAAATGTTAGTCTTACGTTGTTATTCTTTTCAGTGAGATCATATGACCTTGACATTTATGATGGCTGGTCCTATAATTCAAGGTTTTAAATGGACTTATAGTGAAAAGTATTGGTTAAGTATCACACATGCATGTAAGGTAAGGGGACAATTTGGAAGCATTAAAAGTACTAAATATATATATCTTTTTTTTTTTGAAAATATATGTACGCAATATAATTTAAGTTATCTAGATAAAATACATAACCCCTACATTCAATATATGATCAGTGTTACACTTGTAAGGTTAACTTGTTAACTTGTCACATCGGCATACAGGGTGCCCCTTAATTCGTGCATAATATTTTAGGGCGTGGTTCTTGGGTATATTTTAAGAAAAACGAAAACGAGTTATATTAGCAGAATTCCTTGGACGGAAGAATCTCAATTTACAAGAGATGGGATCACAAATTTTGACACAAGGAGACAGAAATCATTTCAACACAGATTCAGCGTCAAATGTGGGCAGACGTAATTGGAAACAAATTAATCAGCCCCTTCAAACTACCCCACAGGCTAAATTCTATACAAACTATCTGGAGTTGTTGAGCAATGATTTTCTAGAATTACTGCAAGGCATTCCACTTATGCAAGCTGCTTAATATTATTTCCAACAAGTTGGCACTCGAGCACACTATGTTTCGAGAGGTTAAGAATTGGTTAGATGAAGGGTACGGTAATTATTTTAAGTCAGAGTCTGATTTTTCTAACTACACTTTAGCTTATAATAACTTCTCCCTTTTATGTGAATACTTATACACAAGATATCTTTCTCAAATGCAGACTGATCTTATCTCTAACCCAAAGTTGTTTTATCAGTTTATTAATAGTAAAAAAAAATTTGATGGTTACCCCTCTGTATTAAAATTATACGATTCTTCGTCAATGGATCCAAAAACTATATCGAATCTTTTTGCAGAATTTTTCGGGGCAGCGTTTTCGTGTGACAATTCTGAGGCTGACGTTAGCTATTTTAGTTATATGAACGGCTGCACCCAGACTTCCCTAAATCCATTAATATTGACATATCATCGGTGATAAATAAAATGAATCTGCTCAAAGATAATTTCTCTTTTGGTCCTGACGGTCTCCCTTCTGTTTTGTTGAAAAAATGTACTGCCAACTTAGCCCAGCCACTTACTGCACCCTTTCCAAAAGTCCATTTCAACAGGAATTTTTCCCCAGCTTTGGAAAGATGCTTTTATTATACCTACCTGTGCATAAGAAAGGACCTAAAAATGATATAGTTAACTATAGACCAATTGCAAAACTGTCTTTCATACCGAAACTCTTTGAGAGTATTATATATGACAATATGTTCTTTTTTTGTAAACCGATTTTTTCAACTAAACAACATGGTTTCCTAAAGGGCACTAATCTGATAGATTTTGTATCTACTACCCTGTGTGCTTTAGAAGTAGGAAAAGAAGTCGATGCGATAGCTACTGATTTTAGCAAAGCTTTCGACAAAATATCCATTATTTAAGCTAAAACAACTCGATTTCCGGTTTTAATGATTTCATGGATTCAATCATATTTATCGAAGCGACAATACAACGTTATATTCAGGTCGTGTATCTACCTCCATCTGTGCAACGTCTGGAGTTCCGCAATGTAGCCACCTAGGACCACTTATGTTCGTTCTAACCACTAATGACGTTGAAAAAATATTTTCGAACTCTGATCTGTTAATCTACGCAGATGACATGAGAATATGCCGAAAGATTTCTTGTGCCGATGATTCCAAATCTCTGCAAATCGACTTAGACAAATTCTACATTTGGTGCCAAAAAAAAACTCCTGGAACTCAACGTTAATAAATGTCAAGCCATAACATATACCCGCAAGCGTCCTCCATTAGCTCAAAGACAATATTTTATAAATTACGAACCCATTCCCATTGTTACTTCGATCCGTGATTTAGGTTTATTATGCGACTCCCAACTGAACTTTCGCTCTCACATTGATAACATTATAAATAAAGCTAACTCTTCACTTGGATTTATTAAACGCTGGTCCAAAGAATTCTCCGATCCCTATGTTACAAAATCCCTCTACATGACTTTTGTCCGACCACTTTTGGAATATGCATCTCAGGTCTGGTCGCCTTATTATCAAGTTCACATTAATCGCATTGAAGCCGTCCAACGAAGATTTTTACGTTTTGCCTTGCGTGGACTTGGTTGGGACGATCCTTTTAACCTCCCTCCATATGAAGAACGTCTAAAGCTTCTAAGTTTACAATCTTTATATGCGCGCCGTAACACTTCTGATATTATCTTCGTTCATTAGTTATTAACATGTAACAGTAACATTGACTGTCCCTGTTTACTACAACAGATCGGTTTTAATACTAACCAACATCGTTTTCGATCTACGACTCTTTTTCGACTCTAATACCATAGTACCGACTATGGACTAAACGAACCCCTGACAAGAATGTTGAGTAGGGTAAATAATTCTAACATATTCGACTTAAACCTTAGTAAATCCTCACTTAAACATGCCCTATTACGCTACCCCTCCTGATACTTATCCAAATTATCCTATTATTAATCAATTTATTAATTTTTAGACTTAAGTACTTAATGTTAGACTTAAGATATTTTTATTGTGATATAGTATAAGTGGCTTGTATTAAGCTTAAAATTAAAAAAATTAAGAATAATAGAATAGAATAGATAGGAATAAATGGACCGAATTGGATTTATTTCTATAAGGAAGAATGAAAAAGAACTTCTTTATGCAACCAAAAGAGCAAATTTAGGTGAATTGGAAGACCGTATTTTCGAAACGTCATTAAAACAAATGAGGACACTTTCAACAACTGTTTTTACTGTTAAAGTACACACAAAATCATTTTTTATTCAAAGCCTTTGGAGCTTAAAGCAAAAAACCATTTTGTTTTAATTATATAGGTACCTGTTCCAGGTTTTTCCAAGTATTATAAAGTTTATGGGTTTTTCCGCGAACTTGTCGTTGAATTTTATTTTATTCAACACGTTAAATACTAACGCAACAATCTTAAATTATATCATATTTACATAACATAAAAACTATAAATACTTTATATATATCTATAAATCTATACTTTAAATTTAATTGTTAAAGATGAAGAACATATTCTTAAAACTGTGTGATTTTACGTTGTCATTAATTGAATAAATAAGAAAATAGTTTTTATTGAAGACATTTATTAAGAGATTGAGAGGACTATTGGCGCCGTAGTTAGATCTACTGAAAATATTACAAAGAGGCAATTGCCTTCTTAAGCTAGAACGACTAACACTAAAATTCAATCTACAAAGAACCGATGGAGCTATAACTGTTCCATTAACAATCCCCATAATAAAACAGAACTGTAAGTACTCACGATGACTAAGAACGGATGGAAGATTTATTAGTTGAAGTCTATGTGTATAAGGTGGTAAATCAATAGTACTAGACCAAGGAAGAAAACGCAAACAAAATCTCATAAATCTCCTTTGAATACACTCTATTCTGTTGACATGAACCGCGTAATATGGGGCCCATACAATGCAACCATATTCCAGAATAGACCTAACAAATGAAACATACAGAATTTTAAGGACATAAGGATCACGAAAATCACGAGCAAACCTTTTAATGAAACCAAGCATCTTATTAGCTTTTTTTATAATGCAATTATAATGGTCCGTGAATGAAAGTTTTGAGTCCAATACTACACCGAGGTCAGCAAAACTTGACAGACTACACAAATGAGACGTGTTCAACATATAAGTATATGACAGAACCATAGCTGGGCACCGTTAATCAAACAGTTAACTTCGTTAATCCGCTACTAAAAAAGTTAGCTTTGTTAAACGTTAAAGCGTTAAATTTCGGAAGAATTAACGCAAGTTAACGTTAATCGTTAATCCGTTAACATGTGATAAAAATTGCATTTTTTATATTTTTTTACTCTGAGCACCGGCGCTAAGTAATGCCGGTCGTCCACTAGGCAATCAACGCACAAATTTCGAATTCAACGCATTCAACTCTAATGTACGGTGCCTTCAATTCTGTTCAACCAACGGGTTGGATCTAGTTGTTGGCCGTTGCTCAACGAATTGCGCAACAAGTGCACGAGCTCGTGTTGCTCCTTGAAAATGTTCGATCAACACTTTGAGCAACATTTTCAAGATGTGTTGCACATTATTTGTTCAACGCGTTGATCAACTTTTTAATTTTCTTTGGGATTTCTTGACGTAATATTGTGTTGCGTTGCGTTGGCTGCATGTGAAATGTGTCTACGTGGTTGAACTATTGAGTTGCCATGAACTTGCAGTTGTTGCAACTTGCAAACTGTAGTTTATTTTGGTTTTTCGTCATGGAAGGTGATAAAAAATCAGAGTGGACCACGGAATTAATTTTGCAAATGATTTCAGCAACTAAGGAAAAGCCCAAAATATGGGCATTAAGAGCCCCTCTTATAAAAATCGAGATGCCAGGGAATTGGCTTGGTCTCAAATTTCCTCGAAAATGCAATTGCCTAAGCTTTGAAGTCGAATTCACGGGCGCGGTGGGATCAATCGATTTTAATTTCTCATATATTTCATTGAAAAAACAATTTTCTTCGCGACTCAAGAAAAAACCATCTACCCAGAATCGTCTTGGCTGTTTTTTCTTCCTTTGTCTTTCATTTTCTAATATTATTAATGCGGCAGCCACTTTTTTTTTCTTAGAGGAAATCATACTCATACGGAACAAATTTAAGAATATTTAAAAGCGAAGGCGTACGTCGACAATAGTATGTACCGAACTGAAGTCAAAATTATTTCAGGTTTGACGTTTGAGTTTTTTGTTTATCGTGGTGCGTTCAACGCGTTCCCCAACGAGTGATCCCTGGTTAAGTGTACTCGTTCATCAACTGGTTGAGCAACAATATCGAAAACGCAGTTGATCAACTCGAAAAAAAAATTTGTCTGTCAAAATCGAACAAGTTTATCAACCAGTGTACGAGGTTATTCAACATTTGCGTAAGTTGGTCAACTAGGTGTACGGAGCTATTCAACATTGGAATAAGTTTTAAGAGTTGATCAACTAGGTGTGCGGGGTTAATCAACATATGGGAAAGTTGGTCAATTATGTGTACGGGGTTCCAAACGCATTTTGTTCAACTTTAGTTGCTCAACGTGAATTACGTAAGTTGCTGCACTAGTGTAAGAGGTTGTAAATTCGTTTATCCAACGAAAGAGTTGAATAAAAAGTTGAACGAAGTTGGTTGAACTTATCGCGCACATAGTGGACGACCGGCATAATGAAATGATCAAACGAACTTAACGTCGATTAACGGATTTAACGTGTCCGTTCACATTTTTAAAAGTTAACTTAAAAGTTAATCCGTTAATCAAAATTTTAACTTCGTTAATTAACGATTAACGGATTAACGAGTTAATGCCCAGCTATGGACAGAACATTGTGTTTGCGTGTAAAACGCATGATTTTACACTTGTCAATTTTTCGAAATATTTTCACGTCATCGGCATAAATTAAAGACATAGAGTTACTCAAAACAGAAGGAAGATCGTTAATAAATAAGACAAACAATAAAGGACCAAGATGACTACCTTGTGGTACACCCGAATTTACAAGAAACCATTTAGAACGTTCATTTGTAAACAAAAGACACTATAAAATCTATTTTTGAGATACGAAGAAATCCATAAAATAAACCGATTGTTAAGTCCAATGCTGCTTAGTTTTATAAGTAATATTTCATGATTAAGGTTATCGAAAGCTTTACAGTAAAAACACAATCTACTTGCTTATACCTTTCAAAGGCATCTAAGCAGAACGTTGTAAATTATAGTAAATTTGTGACCGTAGATTTCTTTTTTATAAAACCATGCTGGTTTTCACATATAACAGAGATACAGTGAAACCATAGAACATCACAGATAATGGATTCGAACAATTTAGGAATGACAGAAAGCTTAGCAATAGGTCTGTAGTTTGTTACTAATTTTTTTGACCTTTCTTGTGAATGGGAGTAAGAAATGCATTTTTCCAAATAGCGGGAAACGTTGAACTAATAATTGACATGTTGAAAAGCAAAAATAACGGGTATGACATATATATTGCACATTTTTTCAAAATAAAAGATGGCAAGCCATCAGGGCCGGGACTAAAACACTCGTCTAACTTTTCGATATAGTCAAGAATAGTTGCTTCAGAAATTGCAAAATATATGTGAGAACTCATCAATTGGATAAGTTATATTCGAGTCATTTTTAGAAGCATTTTCGAAGGCACCTTGAAAAAAATCGGCAAACATGTTGGCTATAACCTCTCGGGAATGGCTAGTTGAATTATTATAACTCATATGTGCTGGGTAACCGTCAGATTTTCTTTTGGAATTAACATAATTCCAGAAGTTACGTGGATTAGATTTAAGTTCATTTTCTATTTTAGATATAAAGCTTGTATAGAGAAAGTTAGAATAGTTTACAAATTCATCCCTTAAATTAATGTAATTATTAAGGTAAGGGCTTCATCAGTTCTTGATAGATTGAAGTAAATTAAACAACTGAGTAAAATTACATTTTTTAAAATTGAATTCATGCTTATCCTTATATGAATAATAAATACTTAAGTTGAGACAGATAGTTAATGCAGGATGGTGACGATCTTCTTCTACAAGTGTTGTTTCACTCAATAATACTGCAGCATCAGAGTTGGAGACATCAGAGAAATATACAAGGTCCAAGGTTCTGCCAAATTGGTTACTAACTCCGTTTAATTAATCAAGACCAAAAGAAGCCATTCCGTCAATAACAAGAAATTCATTGTTGTTCGATTCGTCAACATGTAGAAAGGCATCGCAGTGAGTAGATTTTGACCATTTCAGGTGAGGTAGATTAAAATCTCCGATTATTAATAATTCATCTGCGTCATCAATTTGTTCATGAATAGTTTCCAAACATTCAAATAGTTTATTATAAACTTCATTGTTCGAAGAGGGTGGGATGTAACAGGCAACCACATATATATGACCAGACAGGATTTTTATTTTCACACACAGAACTTCAAGATCGGTATCCAAAAAATCATCGACAAGACTACAGAGAAAGTGGTTACGAACAGCAATTAACAAACCACCACCAACAGTAGCGATGGGATCATGATGACGATCACGACGGTAAATTTGAAAGCTGGAGTCAAAAATTTCTGTATCCACAAAAGAGGAGTTTAGCCAAGTTTCGGTGAGAACAAGTACATCCTGGGGAATGTTGTTTATATTCTTGAAGACCTTATTGGTCTTTATCCGAAGGCCGTTTACGTTTTGGTAGTAAATTAATACTGGTTGAAGCTGCTCTGTTTCATTACTGTTACGTTCATTCAAATAAAAAATAGTAAAACGGTATGTTTATTACGCATTTTCTAGAGAATATTGAGGCCAAGGCAAAAAATTAGCATGGGCAGGAAAAATGGAACATGCAAGAAACTGGATCTCTCAAGACCGAGATAAGATATCATATTTGTTTACATATATTAAATTACAAAAGCTGGTATTTCTTCTAAAAACAAAAGCCTAAAAATGGGTCAGGGTGCCCCACGATATATCTATATATATAAAAATCAATGCCACTTTTCGTTGTGTTTTTATAACTCAAGAACGGGCTCACCTATCTGAACCAAAAGTTTAGGCTTTCTTCGGACTATGTAGTAGATGGTTTATGTGAAGTTTGCACAAAATCGGTCGAGCGGTTCTTCATTTATCACATTTTTTGTAACAAATGAATTCAATAAATGTCGGATCATTTTGTTAGTGGAGATTTTGCTGTCAAATTGAAACTTTTTTCATGTATGGATTGTGCTGTCAAATTGAATCGTTCAACTGTACTATGTATATGTGTGCGTGTACTTTTCTCAGTTTTTTAGCGATACTGATACACCACTATTAATGTAGCAATTTGTATTTAATTTGATTTATTCTTTTTTATATGAAGGAATAGTGCCACGAGCCGGGCGAGCAAATATAGGTCGGCGAACGCGTAATGCAAACGATGTGGCATTATACTAAGTCGATCACAGACTGCAGATGAAAGCGCACAAGCTAATGCATCGCAGTAAACGTAATGCACGAAATAGATCTGTTGACCCTGTACTGTACCTGTACTGAACCTTGCACGCCGATCACGAATACGTCGTGCTGCTCTTTTGGCTAAAATGATGCGTGCTGCTTTTAATTACAACAGTCAAATTGATTATAGTATGTACGGATATATTGGAATGATGGACGCAATACATACATATGTCCACATTGTCCATAACTTTCCAGGTGAAATGCCCGGCATGTGTTGTGCTAATGACAAAGTGAGATTTCCAGCAATAGAAACTCCACCCGAACTATTGTATGTATTCATTTATTTTTGGGACATCCCAAACGTCAAATCACTTTTTGATCCATATTCAACAACACAATTCGGCATTTCAAATCACTTCTTTTAGTGCTACTAAAATTATTAGAGATAATTATGCCGACGTTTAAGGAAAATACTTCAACATGATTGTCCCATGTTTATATCAATTTGAATCATAAAGTATTCGATAGTTTTAAAAATTCTGATCCAACATCTACCTTAAATTGCATACATGTTACATATTCAGGGCCAGATTTATCATCAAGCTGGTTCGTTATTGCTATACCCCGACGCTGATCATCAATTTTAGCAAATTTATTTTATTGGTGATGAAAATCGTAAATTGGATCAACGTTTTGTAATTGTGTCGAATACAAGACGAGAAATTATTCGTGAGCTACAAAGGTTTTTCCATCAGCATAACGCATTAGTTTAATTGTTCAAAATTGCTTTCTATCGTATGTTATCTGATAAATCACAAAATCGTAATAAGGGCTGATAGAATATCGACAATTGATGAGGTTGCAATTGTAATTCTTGGTGATCAGTTTTAATCCCGTGATATTGTACTTCATCGCAGAAATGAGCAATTGCAATATGTTTCGGAACTTCATCGTATATGACACAATCATGCAAACCATTTCCAATAATGCAGGTGGATTATATTTCTTGGATACGCCTGGTGGTACAGGTAAAATGTTCGTTATGTCATTGATTTTAGCTATTCTAATTATTCGATCGGAACAGAAAATTGTATTGGCACTTGCATCTTCGGAAATTGCTGCCATATTATTAGAAGGTGGTCGGACTGCACACTCTGCACTAAAATTGCCATTGAAAGTACAGGTGATTGAAACTCCACCTTCCAATATTTCGAGAAATTCTGCTATGGCAAAAGTTCTGCGATTAACGTCAATTATTTTATGGGATGAGTGTACAACGGCGAATAAAAAATCACTAGAAGCATTTAATCGAACAATGCAAGATTTACGTGGTAATCAACAGTGTTATGAATCAAGATGAGGCAATGAATTATCCAATTGAATTTTAAAATTCATTGGAACTAGCTGGTATGCCACCGCATTGCTTGAATCTGAAATTTGGTCCTTTGATTATATTATTGTGAAATATTAATCCACCAAAACTGTGTAATGGCACCAGATTGGCAGTGAAAAAGTTATTGCCAAATTTGATTAAAGCTACGATCTTAACTGCTAAATCAAAAGGAGAAGTTTGTTTGATACCACGTATCCCTATGATTCCAACTGATATGCCATTTGAGTTCAAACGATTACAATATCCTGTGCGTTTATCATTTTCGATGTCCATCAACAAGGATCAAGGGCAAACACTTTTGTGGTGTGAATTTGGAGGAATCATGTTTTTCACATGGCCAACTTTATGTTGCCTGTTCCAGAGTCGGTACCCCCAGCCATTTGTTTATTCATGCTCAAAATGGAAAAACAAAAAAATATTGTTTATCCACATGTTTTGGATTAAGTTTTAAAATAGCTAGCAATTAATAAAATATTTTTTTGTTTGAATAAATGAATTTGATGTTGCAATTAATTCTTTCTTTATTATTTTACTTTATACGTAGCGAAGCACGTACCGGGCCGCTAGTGATATATAAATTGGAGATATGCCTTTTGTGTAAAACATTTTTTACTTGCGACTTATAGGTACTATAAGGCAAGTTATGCATTCGTAAAAAAAAATCGAACTCGAGATTTTGATCAAAGTTGAATTTACGATGATAGCGAAGACGAATAAAGTCAACAGGTCTGTATGTCTGTATGTCTGTATCTCGAACTTTTTTTTTAGCTCTAAAACTTACGGTTTATACACCCCTAATGCATAATCTTATTTATTTCGAAAACGACTCTAACGATTTTGATAAACAAAATTGTGATATTATGGACATGGACTATATTTTGGTAAAAAAAAAATTGGGGAGAAATGTTATTATGGGTACCTGTCATAGAACGCTTTTTTTGATTTTCGAATTTCTCATCAACGGCTCTAACGATTTTAACCACAATTTTTATCCAGGAGCTCCTTTGCATTTGACAAAATATAATCTAAAATTTTTTTCGAAAAAATAGTTTTTGAATTTTTAAAAAAATATTACAAAAATGCAATATCCTGAAAACGGATACACGATTAAATTTTTAGATTAGGTTTTAAGATGTATTTTATTGAATACTAAAAATTTGCATATCACTTTTTTTATATAAAAATTTTAGGGAAAATTTAGTACACAAAAAACTTGTTTCAGTGTGTCTGTATGTCTGTACCTCGATCTACAGCCTAACCCACTGGATCTATTTTCTTCAATCTCGATAGTTAAGGATCTTCGTTGATTCCCTAGAGGGGAAATTGAAATTTTTTTCTCATCTCTAAAACTAACGATACCCCCGATACACCAGTATTGCAAAATCTTATTTATCTCGAAAACGGCTTTAACGATTTTAATAAAAAAAAATTGTGTGTGATATTATAGACATGGACTAAATTTGAAAAAAAAAAAAAATTGTGTCAAAATGTTATTAATGTACCGTCATAGAACCGTTTTTTTTTCATTTTCGACTTTCTCATAAACGGCTCTAACGATTTCAACCAAAAATGTTCACCAGGAGCCCTCTTAAGTTTAAAATAATATTATATATAAGACTATTCGAAATATTTATTTTGTTTTTTGAAAAAAAAAATTCCAATTTATTTTCAATATCTTGAAAACGTGTAAACGATTATTTTATTATTATTTCCTAAAATATGTATTACTAAGCACTTAAAATTGGCATCCTAAATTTTGTTCTAAAAAAATTTTAAAGAAATTTGTTATATAAAAAATTACTTTAATAAAACGATTTTTAAATTTTCTTTGTATAAATTCATACTTTTCCGGAAATCAGACGGCTATTCCATGCATTGTATTTATAAAATGTTTCTTCAATCCCAAAGTACTTTTACATAAGAGCAAGTTCGTGCGATCCAGTCGTGCATTTTATTTAATTCCCAAGTACTTTTAGATAAGACCAGGTGCGTGTAATCCAGTCGCATATATTACGAGTATTATATATTTATTTATTTTTTTTACTTTCTCGTTAAGAACAGGACTGATCTCAGGAGCTCTCATTAACTTGAAATAATATTGCCCTTGCAAATTTTCTAAGTAAAATGGTGTTGAAACTTGTAAATTTAACAACGAATGAAACAACATGGCTGCCGTACAACTTCTCATGCAGAACCAGGTGTGCTAATTCTGCCGATTCTAAACGTCTTAGTGGAACAGCATTTTTCATGCAAGAGATATTTTTTTGTCTGAAGTCCTCAATATCCCTGAAAATAAAATGTATTTTTGTTAAAGTGGCAAGGGCTAGGAATCGAATTCAGACTTCAGACGTGATTTTTAACGTCTTCCCATCTGAAACTGCTGCTAGTTGAGAAAAGCGAATGGAAATAAAAATCAATGAGATTTCTCAAAAGCTGATGGTTGGTTTTTAAAAAATCAAACATTCATATAGGGTGACCAGATAAGAATGATAGGAAAAGAAATTTAATTAAAACAAAAACGAAGTGAGAAATGTATTATGGACTTATTTTGAAGCTACATTCATACAAATGGCCGTCTTGGCCTTGCTGAAAATGCTTCAAGCGATCGGTTCCAGTTTAGCTGTCTCACGGCTTTATACTTGCAATAGAAGCTTAAATATTGGTCTAAGGCTGGTCAAAAGTGATCTGCTCAAAATAGACTAAGAACTTGATGTAACTCCAGAGAACAAAATGGAGTCGTGTCAAGTCGCATTATTGGCCTGCCCGTGCTGCTAATTGAAGAACTCTCGTGAGATGACACAGTCAATTTCTCTTTCACAACTTCGAGCGTTGTTTTGTTTGTAGGGCATGTAGCGCCGTCTTGTTGGAACCACAGCTTGGATGTCTCCATATTGTTGAAATCTGGTCATCTGTAAAACTTTGTGGATGCAATAATGCTATTTTTTATATAATTAACATAACACTAGCGATTGGTAAATTAAGGGGGGGGGGGGAAATAGGAGGTGTCGATGACTATTGGTCTTGAATGTTAACAAATTTAAATGGCAACGGAAAACGGTGCAGATTAAACGTACTCTGCCACTAAAAAAATTATGTCTGTATTTGACGGACCTTCCAAAATTAGCCTCGAGGGTGAACAAATGAATATTCCTGCTTGTGAAAAGAGCGATAAAATAACGAAATGAATGAAACATTCCAACGGTTTTGAAAAGATAGGAATGATTCCATGATAGTTTGTTTCCTATAAGTTTTGAAATGTGAAACATTTCTTACATCGATATAAAAATCTTAAGCATTTATCAGCGCTTTTGGCGATCTCAAGAATGTAGTCATTCGAAAGAAGATCATCGTTCACACATAAGCCGAGTCTGCTTCTTTGAAACAAGTGCAATTCAAGGACAGTCTCATAAGTGGTACATTTTGCTTCAATGACAATAGACAGCATTGAGTTTTCGAAGAATTAAGCCCATCACGATTTCTTATATCCTAATTAATAATGCTGTACAGATCGAATTTTAATTAGTTTATCATACGATACCATTCCAATTCCAATTCCGCAGGAGATGGACTTGAATTTGAGAAGGAGCATGAAAAGCTGCGGGTAGAATCGCCAAATCTGATGCCAAAACAATGAAGTGGATTAGTGGTTTCAGACAAGAGATTATTTATAAAAATGAGGAATACTGTCGGAAAAAAACACCAGCATTTACTTTTTGAAGATCACACATGAAACCGTCCAATACAATATGTTATTTCTAAGCTATAGAATAAGGGTTGATACGCAACACAAGCATTTTCGATTATTGAGCCTTGTGTCAAACTCTATCAAATGCCTGAGAAATATCAAGCATTATAATTTTTCACTTTCTCCAAAATAATGTTAATATCTATTCTAATCTTCGGTGAGATTATCATCTGATCACCAGTGGAACGAATGCTGCGAAATCCGTATTGGCAGCCGCTCAGAATCTTTCGATCTTCTAGATACTTCTTGAGCTGATGATTGATCAGCTCATGGAATAACTTGCAAAGAACAGACGTAAGTGCAATTAACCAGTAGGAAGAGAGGAAGGAAGAGTCGGCTTTTTTAGGAACAGGCTGGGCGAATGCTGCTTGCAATCTTCAAGGAGAGATTCCACAACAGCAGGATAGATGAAAAGCTTAGGCAATGGTTTTCCCAGCGATGAAGAATACCGCTTGAGAAGAATTTGGGTATACCATGAAAACATGATTCTTAATGAAACACTTTTGGATTGTGTTCGTTCAAATAACCGCAGTTTAGTTTGCTGACCTCAGCAACCTAGTCCAAGATGATGATTTTTTTTACCAAATTCCTGATTCGCGGGCAACATTTGCAGCATGTAATCAATTAACTAAGGGTTCTATTGTCATCCGAAGGAATTCTCAAACCTTACTGAATATTTTGACAGCTAAATGTCATAGGTAACTTTGACAGTTGCTGAAACAAAACAATTTCAAAAACTATCATTGCTTTCTGGACATCATACACATACATATGTAATTCAGAACGCGAATTATTTTCCTCTGAATATCGAAATTAAATTTTTGTTGAAAAATGTACAATTTCAGCGACTCTTCTTGTTATATCAATTGCCATTAAGAACAGAAGAGATCCTTGTGGATGCCTTCCTGCTCAATCACAGAACCCATAAGTTCTAGAGGCAAGAAATGATTTTAATAATTAATTCCTTATTGTGACAGAGAAGAAGCTACATAAGTATAACAGATGAGCAAATACAAATAAAAATAACATCAAATTACAATGTTTCGAGTAACTAATTAAGAAACAAAAATAAAAGCACCCTTAAATAAATAAATGGTCATTGTTCATTAAATATAGATAATTCTTGTTTTGGGAAATCCAAAAACTCCATTAAAGTTAAGATTTTTATTTGCCACTCAGCATATACTCGCATGTAACATACATATGTACATAAATATTCCAAATATATAAATTTGTCATCTCTAACGACAACAAAGCATTGCCTTAAGTCAAGAGCTTTAACGTGTGTATGAATATTCATAGCCTTTTTGTCCCTGAAACAACAGGAACAACGGTTTCACACAAAGTACAAAACAAAGAGCACCTAACGTATACGGATATATGGATAAGTGGAGAAGCCAGTGTTGCTTTCTTTAACATTTCTTTTTTTCTTGCTTCAGCGTAAAAAATATGTCTAGAAATTGTAACAAAAATCTTTTTTGATAAATGAATCTAACTTCCTCAATTATTATGGGAATAAATGCAGAGCTATTATGCTGATTTTTATGACTTTTTCATTCTCACTGTTCATTTCTCAACAAATAAGAACGAAAAACTCTTTCCTCTTATAGCTTTTATCCTAAATAAATAATTAAATACCTAATTAAGTCATCATTTCTAAATTTTACTTGCGACTTATAGGTACTAGTAAGGCAATATATGCATTCGTAAAAACCATCAAACTAGAGATTTTGATCAAAGCTGACATGATAGCCAAGACGAAAAAAGTGGGTCTCGAAATTCGGTGTGTATTCGAATACAGCCTTAGCGGCTCGGCCGATTTTTATTAAACTAGGTAAATATAGTTTTTAAATTTCCCCCCACAGGTTTTTTCCTAACGGTACCTGTCATACGAATTTTGTTTGAAATCTTATAAATAGATAACAGATTTTCTTAAAAAAATTAATGGTTTAAAAAAAGTTTTCCAAAAAATGGTTATTTATGGTACCCCCCTTGGAGTCATTTTTTTTTTTGGTTTTGATTTTCTCAAAAACGGTACAGCCGATTTTGATCATTTTCTTGTATGCAAAAGTTCCCCAAAAGTTTGAATATTATTGTGTATCCAATTTTCATTTTTTTTTTTGATTTAAAAAAAATTCAAAATTCAGCTCTATTTTTTTTAAACTTGACAAATAAAAGAATTTTGAATTTTTCATTATCAGCCTAACGAATTTTAAAAAAAATTTGTATAGAAAAATGTTTGAAAAACATTGTATTTCAAAACTGTCTGTCTATTTGTCTGTATGTCTGTACCTCGAACTACAGCCCAAACTGCTGGAGGTATTTTCTTCAAACTCGGTAGTTAAGGGTCTTCGGTGATTCCCTAGAGGAGAAATTGAATTTTTTTGCTTAGTTCTAAAACAAACGGTACCCCCCATACACCCACAATGCATAATCTTTTTTATCTCGAAAACGGCTCTAACGATTTTGATAAAAAAAATAAGGTGTGATATTATGGAGATGGCCTACATTTTGGTCAACAAAAATTTTGGGGCAAAATGTTATTAACGGTACCTGTCATAGAACCGTTTTTTCGATTTTCGACTTTCTCATTAACGGCTTTAAGGATTTTAACTAAAAATTTTCAGCAGGAGTCCCCTTAAGTTTAAAATAATATTGTATATAAGAATATTCGAAAAAAATATTTGTTGTGTTTTTTTGAATTTTTTTTTTGAAAAATCAATATCTTCAAAACCTATGAACGATTATTTTTTGAGATTGTATCCTAAAATCAATATTATTAAATACTTTAAAGAAATTTCTTATATAACAAATATATTTAATAGTAAAACGATTTTTTAAAGTTTGTTTGCATTAATTCACACTTTTCTAGAAATTAGACGGAAATTTTATACATTTGAACATTATTATCTCATTAAATCCATGTTATAAAATGTATCTTAAATCCTAAAGTACTTTTACATAAGAGCAAGTTCGTGCGATCCAGTCGAGCATTTTATTTTTTTTGGTTTTGATTTTCTCAAAAACGGTACCACCGATATTGATATTTTTTTTTGCTAAAGCTCCCTAAAAACTTGAATAGAATTGTGTATTCAAATTTTCAAAAAGAATTTCAATTTTTTTTTTTTCAAACTCAATATTTCGAAAACCCCATGCTAGAATTTTTTTAAACTGGATAAATAAAAGTTTCTCAATATAATCTACAAGATGTGAGGAGACAAAATTATTTTACTTAAAAATAAAGGTACGCACCATACAAATGTTAAAAAATGGTTTTGAAAAATCATATTTTTCTCGAAAACGGCGCCCAGAATTTTGATAAAATTTTTTTCTTTCAATTAATTTTTACTGTTTTTAATTTTATGAAAAAAATTGAAATTAAGATGTTACAGAGATGTTTCTAAAAAGTATAAAAAACATTCCATTTCAAAACTTAAAAAAAAAATATTTTTTGAATTAAAAAAAAAACATTTTTTTTTTGGAAAATTCGATATCTCAAAAACCGATCAGTTTTTTTTTCTGGAAATTTAATTTTCATTCGTGCAATAATAATAAAAACTTAAATTTGGCGTACCAAATTTTTTTCTTAAAAATGTCTTAAAAATTGTGAATATAAAAGCTTATTTTTTTAATAAACCACTACAAATTTCATATTTCATTTTTATGGCATATGGCACAAAGGCGAGCTCTTTAGAACCCGTTTCGCATATAACAATTTCGCAGACTTCTGTTGTAATTTCAGCAATTTCGCATCTAATGATATCTTTAAGCATCAAGGTTGTGGTTGGCTTACTGCTTTACATCTTTTCCTTTAAGTAACCCCATAAGATGAAATGGAGACGGGAGGCCTCAAATCAGAGGTCTGTGCGGGGTCAAGTCGATATCACCACTTTTTGACATTATACAGCCGGGAAAAATTGCTCGTAAAATTTCACATCGTAGCATGAACTAGTTTGTGATGTGGCACCATGTTATTGAAACGATATGTTCCGTAGGCTTAATTGATCCACTTCAGGCACAGGAAAGTTTTCCCAATATGTCCAAATAGCGGTTAACGCAGTAACAGCATTGCTTATGGCCTCCGCCCGCCGCACCGGCCCAAATGACGCACCACACAGTTAGGCTACGGGGGTGTATTAATCGGGGGTTCTTAGTGCTCCAATAGCGGCTACTGAGTTTATTATCAAAAATCGAAATGTTTTCCCAAAAATACGGGTAGTCTTTATAATGAGCTTTAAGACTCGAGCATTCCAATCTTTCCGAATGGTCATTAATGGTCATTTCGCTGCAACGGCCAACTGGCGAATTTCATTCTAAATGAAAATGGGAATCAAATAAAATCGACCTGGAACATAAAACACACTCTATATTTTTTGGTTTTCAAATAATCAAATGTGACTAGTTTATCTGGTAAGCGTGATACATACTACATACATATTACATATCCTCAGCGAAAATAATTTAATAGCATCAAATCGGACGAACGAGGAGGCTATTTGATGAAATTAATCGTTCGTAAAATGTTCATTTCAATAAATTAATTGTATCACGCACTCTTGTGGCATTGGGTGCAACACCATGTTTGCAATATTTAATGCTTTCATTTAATGCTGCATGAAAAAGTAAGTTACCGTGTCTCTATACCACTCAACGTTGCCTCTAATATTCTAACCAGTACTACTCGTATGCTTGAAGACCAATGATTCACTTGGCCAATAAAATGCACCAAATGGTGACTCTTTCTGGATGCATTTGTGTGTTGAAAATAGATTGTGGATTCTCATTCCAAAAAACAAGTCATTAAGTCATTTAACCAAAAATGAGCTTCGTCACTGAACAGTAATGTTCCGATGCATTTACCAAATTGAATCGTGTTATTTTTTTGTCATAATTAATTTGGACAATTCGGCGTGACTCTATTTATATAATGAATTCGCAAACCAATTTTCCTCCAAACAATCCAGAACTGTCAAATCGGTTGTCGCAGAAAACAGTGAAGCCAATATTTAAAGTTATCCTTCTTTAGTAACCAACCTTTACCTACATTTATTATTCTGTATCCGTCCTATTTAACTGTACTACCGAACTCTACACATATTAAAAATGTGTGAATAGAATAATTTGTGCCAAATTACAGTTCTTGTCACTTTATTTTCAAAGAACTTTTTTCTTCCTAAGCCATTCGATGCCATAATTTAAAGATAATAACTTGTCAAACAGAGATAAGTAGCAAGGAAGAGTATTATGTACGTGGAAGAGTTCACTAAGAGTGTCTCAACTCTCAAGATAAATGCCTTCAAGTGACACTCTACACTGATGCATCGAGAACATATGAAGACTGGTGCAGTCAGGCGCGGATACAGGGGGAGGGCAATGGGTGCAATTGCCCCCCACCCCCTGGACAATTCCGGCAATTATTCGTTTCACAATTATAAAGTAAATTTTTTTTAATCCTAGCCTTAACCTATAACAACCAACACGCAAACGCTTACGCATCACCTTTCACTTTTCATGTTATTTATGTAGGTACCTTTATTTTCAATGAATTTTCCTAATATCAAAAAGATGATGATTTTGCTTATGATCTAAGGAAAAACGCTTTATTAAATATCTCTTGAGCCGTGCATCGTAGATATTAAAACCAAATGGTATTTATTTTTGAAAGTATTAAATGATATGCATAATAGAAAAATTCTTGTATCTATCGTTCCAATATCTCAAAATTATTGGCTCTGCCATTTTGATACTAGCTCTTTCTCGTCTACCTTTTTATCATTTTTGTTGGTTGGTACACATAATGTATCCTCCACTCATATTAACGCAAGTTAACATTGTTTATAGGGAGATCACCGACCAGGTCCGTCAAAAAAGCGCGATTCAAATAACAGAAGCATTGACTCATTTTTCAACCGATCAATAAGAGACCAGTTTTATCTTTTACTGAAACTTCTGATTATAAAGTGGATAAAAGTAATAATGGTGATCCTGTTGCTCAATCTTCTCACCGTTCTCCTAAATGCACAGAGAGAAGTGAGAGCTCAATTAGTGCGAGAGTTGCACCTGTTTTTCCCTCGGTTTCTGGGTCTACGTCTTGTTATCAGTCCGATACCCCCTATGATATTGGAAATTATTTGAATAAACAAATTGATGACTTCACGAAACATCAGCTTCTATCGAATCCTTGGCATCCAAAAGAGGACTACAAGTTTCCATTTTCTTCGCACTTGCTCAAAGGTAATAGGTAAGGTGGTCAAAATGTATTTTAGCCAGAAATATCTCAGCAAATATTCTTGGCTTGTGTTTTCACCATCAAAACAGGGTTTGATTTTTAAATACCGCCCTTTCTTTGTCACTGGAAGTGTTGGAGGTGGTCAAAAAACCGTGTCTTTACAAAGCCTTGTGAAAAAACCAAACCTGGAAATAGTCAACCGTGTAAACCAACAGCGTCTTAAAAAGGTAGAAGAAAACAGGAAACGCCTTCGTCCCATAGTAGAAACCATCATCTTCCTTGGACGGCAAAATTTAGCATTTCGTGGTCATAGAGATGATGAAGCTATACTTAGAAACACAGTTGATTCAAACCAATCTGACGTGACCGTGACCGAACGAAATTTTAGGGAACTTTTAAGGCTTCGAGTATATGCTGGAGACAAAAAAATTAGAACAACATTTGCAGTCAGCCTCTTCTAATGCTACATACATAAGCAAAACAACACAGAACACAGATGTATTTGAGGAACTGACTTGTTCCAGAACTGACGAAGAATACGAGTCAGATGAGGAAAACTGGAGAGAAAGCGGAAAAATATTATCTGCCGAAGAGAAGTTGGAGGGAAGTTCTACATCAAATGACTTGTCCTTAACTGGCAAAGCTATAGGGCAAATTATCTTGTTCCAGCTAAAAAAGAAGCTCAAACTTCCTCTTGAATCATGTGTGGGAATAGGGACAGATGGGTGTGCTGTTATGCTTTCAGAAGTTCGAGGTGCAGTGACAGTGATTCAAAAGGAAGCGAAAAATGCTGTGAAGACTCCATGCTACAGTCACAAGCTTAACAACTCTATTTCTCGAAGTTCGAAAGTACCTGCCATTCGAGACGCTGTGACAATCATGAAAGAGGTAATAATGTTCTTCAAATCGCACCCAAAGCGAAAAACTGTCCTCATGAGCACCTTGGGGTGTACACTCACATCACTTTGTGAGACTAGGTGGGTAGACCGGCATGAAGGTGTACTCCAGTTTTCCTTAGACCTAGCCAAGATTGTGGAGACATTGGAAACGTTTTCGCAGTGGCGTGACCCAAGTACAGCCAGCAAAGCTTCCTCGTATGTAACAAGCTTATGCAATACCCAGTTTATTCTCTCAGTATTGTGTTTAAGTGATATGTTGTCTTTAACACAGTCTTTGAGCAAATTGCTACAAACGAAATCTCTTGACCATACCAGCAGCGCTATGCTGGTGAAAGACACAATTTCCGTTATTTCAAGTCACCAGTAGAACATAGATACTAATTTCAAAAATATCTGGCAGAAGGCAAAAAATTTAGGTGATCAATTGAATGTTGAGTTGAAGATTCCTCGTATCCCACGTCATGGTGGACGCCAAATCTACCGAGCCAATTTTGACACAAATTCAGCTGAAGAATACTACAGAATATCTTTATATGCACCTGTACTCGACTTTGTCCTAACTGATTTGCGTGAAAGGTTTCAACCTGAAACATTAGATGTGTTTAAGCTCACGATTTTCATCCCGGAAAATATAATCAAATATAAAATATAATACTGATGAGCTTGATACCACCGTTAGGTTGGGTCGCTTTGGAAAACTCCTAAACTTAAATATAGATGTTGCCCTTTTTTTGCTTAAAAATGAGCTGGTGATGTGGCGCGAAAAATGGGTAAGAGAAAATGAGCAGAAGAACAAGCTTCCTGACACTGCCTTCTTATTCTTGCAACGCTTCCAGTTACAAATTCTTCGGCAGAAAGGTCTTTTTCTTCGTTTCGGCGCCTTAAAATATATTTAAGATCAACAATGACTGAAAACCGCCTCCGCGGTGTGGCACTCATGCACATCCATAGGCAAATCCCGATCGATGTTGAGAAAGTTATTACTAGGTTTTCAAAAACCGGCCATACAAAAAGATTAGAATTAAGTATTTAAGAACTATGTATATCATGTACAATACTATCATTCCTTCATTTAAATTAATTAATTTATTTATTTTTTTAATACGTACGAGTTCCTATTTAATACTTTAAGATATGCATACAGAGCATTATTGAAAGAGGCTAGAGTAATGTAAACGAAGATGTTTGATTTACTATTTTATAGTTATTTATACATGAACTTTATTATGTACCTGCACATGCTTTTCTTAATTCAATTAAATAATTTGTTATTTTTATATTCGATTGCGTGTATACCTTTTAAAAAAAGCGTAAGTATTCGATGGACCATTTTTTTTTTAAATTAAACAAAATATCAGGAAAATTGCCCCCCCCCCCCCCTGAACGAAATCCTGGATCCGCGCCTGGGTGCAGTGCCTGGAAGAAAACTTTCTATAACCATGAAGCAGTCATTCACAGTCACAACATTTTCCAAGCGACAGTCCATGCCCTAGGGAAAGCTTGAGAAAGAAATCTTATAAGTGGAAAGAAATTACCGTAACCAAAGCAATGCCATTACTTGATACATGTAGGCCGCACTTAAAGAACTGAGTTCCTAGGCCATCAGCTCGAAAATGATGTGGGAATTTGTAGGCAGGTAAAATGAACTTGATAAGAGTAATAATGTCAAACTTAATTGACTAATTGGGCACGTTAATGTCCACTTATAACGAGGCGGTAGAATTTTTTGTATCAAAAATAGATGCAATGACTAGCTTAAGGAGGCCTTAAGACCGAAGCCACCCAATACGGAATAGAACAAAACGTGAACGCCTCTCATGCTGTAGAGAACTTGGAACTGTGTATATGTATAACTCTTCCGTCGATCAATATTGATTCCTTGCCTAGTAATGCAGATTCATTTATATTCATGATGCACTTATGCACCAAAGAAAAAAGTACCTGGGACCTGAGATGCTATCGTATAGATGAAAGTGATTTATCCTCTCTGAAGATAGTTCTAATACTTGAAGTTTTTCAATCCAAACAAGAGTTGAATGATGAGAAATATAAAAACAACCATTTTACTATTCTAAGCCTCATAACATCAAGTTCGTGCCATCCAGTCGTGTATTTTATTTATTTTATTTTACCTTACAACAAACGTCGTGCGGCACAGTGGTTCCAAGATAAAAAAAAAACCCAAATATTGAAATATTTTTCACACAAAAATAGTGATATTTTTTGAATCTACATATACAGGGTGTCCCTTAATTCGGCCATAATATTTTAGGGGATGAATCTTGGGTAAGAAGCATATCGTCTTACAGTAAGGGCATATCTTCTATTGTTATATCATTTAACGGGGATTTAGACAAGACTTACTTTGGTGCACCCTGACCAGACCCGGATTAAAGAAAATTAGGGCCCGGGGCTATTTTAAATTTGTCACCTGTCGCTCTTTCGAATGCCCTTGAAGTTGGGGGATTGAAAAAAAAGCTGTTACTTTTGGTAACTTTGCAGCAGCTTTATCTCTGTCGTATTTTATTTTCCTTTTTGCGGCTAAACTCAAATATTTTCTTCCAGACATTTTCAAAATCACTAAATACTAATCACTTTGAATAAAGTTCAATTAAAGAAGTCAACTAGCCGTCAGAGGCAGTCGTCAAAAAAGAAAAGCAGCAGAGTACGTCTGCATACTCGCGAGTCGCGACTTTACTTGAATACTTTACCGCTATATTTTCACGGCGTCAATAACATGCTCTGGCATGTATTCGTAAATTTCGTTTGTTTTTTTTCTTCTCGAGTGTCCATGTTTTATCAAAACAAATACACTGCTTTTTAGCACCTTCTTTAAAAACTAGTAGTAAAATAAATTTCAATTCGAACACCTTTAAGTCGAACATTAATTTTTAGATACGCGTAATGTTGAATTTTGCACACGGAAGCGTTTCGGAAAATTCAACTTTACGTACGTTGTGCCAAAAAATACGATTCAATACTTCTGCGGCAAAATTTGTATCGCCATTTTTCGCTTGTTAAACACAAAACGGACTCGTGGAAATTAATAATTCTAAATTTTGCCACACTAGTATCGAAATGTACTCTTACGCTCAATTCGCACATCTCTCTTAATCAATAATAAATAAGGTACTCGAGATAATTAGTCCAGCATATTTCCACACTTCGCAAAAAAAGATACGATGTATATAATTCAATTTGTTTTTCAATCTGGTAACCCTTTGCTGAATTAGGCTGCATGGATTTAATATTTTTTGCGTTTACAGTTTTGGGTTAATAGCGACTTGGACTATGTGGGTTTGACTTTTTGGAGATACTAGCGAGTTGAGCTACATATGTATGTGCGTTTAAAGTTTATGGGATTATTTGCGAGTTAGGCTATATGGGTTTAACGTTTTTGGGGTATATAGTTTTCGACTTTGGATTTTGTGGGGTCAACTAATTTTGGTTTTTATTTTTGGGGTTTATTAGATTGTACAGTTTGAATATCGCGGTTTTACGGTTTAAATTTCTTAATGGAATGGTGCCCTCCGCCCTCGTTTCCGCGGGGCCCGGGACTTCAGTCCCCCCTAGCCCCCTATTAATCCGGGGCTGACCCTGACCCATTTTAACGTTGATTGCGCTGTTAGTACTGATCACAGAAACTTCATTCATGCCTTTATTTTTAGAATACTAGACTTTGCAATTTCGTTTAAATAAACTTGATATTTTATCTCGGTCTTGAGATATCCAGTTTCTAGGATGTTCTATTTTTCCTATTTTCCCATATTTGATATTTGGGTTGAATAAACTAGTTTTTTAATTCTTCTCCATTCAAAGAAATTCACTACTGTAAGACTAGGAGATCTTCCTATCCAACGATCACTGTACTCTTCTAATCTAACCAATTCCTATAATAACTTTCGACCGTAGTTGGCTCGAGCGCCATGCTGTTGGAAATACTCGTACTATGAAGCAACTTGCATAAGTGGAATGTCGTCAAGTAATTCTAGAAAATCATTACGCAAAAACTCCAGATAGTTTGTAGAATTTAGCCTGATTAATTTGTTTCCAATTACGCCTGGCCACATTTGACGATGTCACTTGCATCGTGGAAACCGTAAAGCTTTCCTCTCTCGGTATGTGTATTACTGACCATCTTTTGTGGCATGATCACATATCTGATGTTGCGAAAAATTCGGTGAAATGGTTACTTTATCTCAGAAGATGGAAGCAGTTTTTTTTCGCTTCTGATCTGGCTACAATTTATGAGGCATATATTCGGCCTAAGCTTGAGTATAACTCCCATATCTGGGCAAGTGCTTCTGAAACCCATCTGCACCTCTTAGAAAGAATCAAAAAAAAAAGTACTTAGACTATGGGAGACGGAAACTTTTGTTTCTCTCGAACACCGTCGTAATGTCTCTTATCTTACTTTGTTTTAACGCTTCTTCTATAAACAGTGTTCTAATGATATAGCCAGCTGCATTTTTCCTTGAAACAATTTCACCGTAATACTCGTCTTGCTAAGAATGCTCATCAGTTAACCCTTGATCCTAATTTCGGGAGTACTACTTGAATATGGAATACTATACCCTATTTGATTTTTCCTCCTCATTGTGAATTACAAGCATTTAAAACCAATGTGCAACGGCATCTCCTTTTAAATCCCCTCCTCATTTCCTTACTGCTCGCGTTTTGTTATTTATAACATTATAAGGGTATTTATAACCCCTGAGTGGGCGCTAGCTATAAAAAAAAAACACTTGGAAGTGTTCTCGTTTGGCAACTAATGAGGGTGTTATTCATCTCATGCTCATATTATCGTATCGCAAAATAAGTTTTGTAAGGCCTGAACCAAGAACAAAACATTCCGTTCCACTAAGTCACCGGCCCTTAAATTTTAATAAACTACTCAATTCCTTCAGTCTTTCTTTTGCAAGCTTTAATCTATTGAAACTTTTAGTTAATTTTGTATGAGCTCAAACCCTACTAAGTAGAAACTATAACTATGTATTCCCAGGAATCACATTTCACCTGTCGAATCTATCAATGCGATTGTGTTGCCCTAAATAACAGAACCATATAAATAAATTTAATACAATATAATAAGTGCCACCATTAAACAAAATAGCTGTGTCGATAAATGGAATATTCATTCGCGGTTAATTTTAATGTTGGTGTAAGTGCTTTTGTATACTCGTACCTATCAATTGAACTATAGCTCAATTCTAGGGCAAGTAACATTCTATTAGGTAAGATAGCCATTTGATTGCAATTGATTGGCAATTGTCAACTTATCGATCAATCAATTCCAAATGACATTTGAACTATTGTTTTGTTGTCCTCTCTTGATGTATGCAGTCATATTGATATCACGAATATTATGTATGTATATGGATTTCTTGCATTGTATTAATGAAAATGATGATATTTTAAATGTGAATGAGGAACTTAGAAGATACATCATTTTGACTTGTTAGAGCTGTTTTGAGGAACGTATAATACCTACAAAATGTTTCAAATTTGTAATTTATTAAAAATTAAAGTAAAACTACAGGTATGGGGCGAGATATAACAGCTACAAAACAGACTTCCCTTGATAACTAAAAATCACGTGAAATAAATTAAAATGCACGACTGGATCGCTCCGTACTTGCTCTTATGTAAGAGTACCTTGGAGTTTATAAATAACTTACAAATAAATAAAATAAACATGGATTTAATCAGATAAAAATGTTCAAATGCATAAAATTGGGGCCTGATTTCTAGAAAAGTATGAATTTACGCAAAGTTTAAAAATCGTTTTATTATTAAATGGGTCGTTTTAAAAAAATTACATTTTTAGCGTTATAGCTTCTATTTTTTTTGCATTTCAATTTAAAGACTCGAAATTTGGCATGGAACTGTGTTTATATGTCAGCATTATAAAAAAAAAATTTGCAGATCGATTGATGGTAACGAATAGCCATGGTAATTAATAATGTGTAATCTCCGTGGCCTTTTTGGGATGTGATTTTGATGCTTTACCAGTTTTATCAATATTTTTAATGATGAAAATGATTTTTTTGTTTATTTTGGGCCTTGTCGTTTTAAAGGCCTTCTCTTAAACTTCAATTTATGATATGCAAAAAAAAAATTTTTTTGTTGTCCCAATACTTAGTTGAATGAGTGTGACAAGATTTCGAAAAAAAACATAATTAAACATTTTCGCTTTTTCACACAACTAAACAATTTTTAATAATTTTTTACGATGCATCATCTTATAGTACGTCAAAAAACCTTCAATTTCATGTTTTATTATTATTTAATTATTGCAGTTAATTCCTTTAAAATTTGTTTTTTAGCAAATTTTTTCTAAAAATTGAAAAAATATTTTTTCTAAGTTTTTAAATGCAATGTTTTTTAAACTTTTTTGGACCTTCTTCATAAAAAAATTCGTTAAAATCCGTTACGCCGATAGTGAGACATTCAAAATTCGAAAAAATCGTTCTATGGTAGGTACAGTCAGTAATATATAGATTTCAAATTTTTGTTTATTAAATTATAGGCCGTAAAGATTAATCAAAAGAAAAAAAATTTTAGCAAAATTCTCGGAACCGTTTTCGAGAAAAATACGATTTTTGAAAACCATTTTTTAAAATTTGTATGGAAGGTACCGCTAGTTTTAGATAAAACAAAATTTTTGTTCAAATCTTGTAGATTATGATAAGAAACTTTTATTTGTCAAGTTTAAAAAAAATCGAGCATGGAGTTTTCGAAATATTGAGTTTCCAAAAAAAATTTTGAATTTTTTTTTTAAAATCCAAAAAATAAAAAAATGAAAATTTGAATATGGCATAATATTCAAACTTTGGAGGAGCTTTGGCATAAGAAAAATGATTTAAATCGGCTGTACCGTTTTCGAGAAAATTAAAAACAAAAAAAATGGACCCAGGGGTTCTACCAAAAATAACAATTTTTTGTAAAATTTTTTTCAACCATTAGCTAATTTTAACCAAATGAAATTTTTCAAAATTTTTTTTAAAAAATTCTGTGGGACAGTTTTTGAGAAAAAAAATATTTATAAAATTTCGAAAAAAAATCGTACCGTTATTTCTGGTCTTAAATAAAAAAACAGAAAAAAGCGTCCGGGGGGAAAAATTAAAATCTATATCTACCAAGTTTGAAGAAAATCGGAAGAGCCGTTTAGGCTGTAGTCGAACCGACAGACAGACAGACAGAATTGCGAGACCCACTTTTTTGGTCTTCGCTATCATCGTAATGTCAACTTTGATCAAAATCTCGAGTTAGATTTTTTTTACGAATGCATAACTTTACTTATAGTACCTATAAGTCGCAAGTAAAAATGTCAATTTTAAATAAATGACCCAAATAAATTTTTTATGTAACAAATTTCTTTAAAATTTTTCAAGAAAAAAGTGTGGGGTGTCAATTTTAAGTATTTAGTATTATTGTTTTTAATATTTAAAGAGCTCTGGTTCAAAAAGTTTAGTTAAAATTGTTGGAGCCGTTAATGAGAATGTCGAAAATAAAGAAAAAGGTTCTATGGCAGGTGCGGTTAATACATTTTTTTTTCTAAAATTTTGTTTCACCAAAATGTATTCCATCAAAATACCACATTTAATTTTGTTATCAAAGTCATTTGATTCATTTTCGAGATGAATAAGATTTTGCATAACGGCTTTATGGCAGGTACCGTTAGTTTTGAAGCTAAAAAATTTCAATTTCTCCTCTAGGGAATCACCGAATATCCTTAAGTACCAAGTTTGAAGAAAAAACCTCCAGTAGTTTATTAGGCTGTAGTAGAACAGACAGACAGACGAACTCATTTCTTTCGTCTTCTACATCATCGTATTGTTAAGTCTGATCAAAAACTCGAGTTTAATTTTTTTACGAATGCAAAACTTGTTACATAAAGGGTGGGCCAAATACAATTTTCTTTTTAAAAATGAACTAAATAATATTTTGTCCATGCATTATGGCTTTATTAGTAAGAGCAAACATTTTCATTGATTATGGAACACAATGTCGTGCAAGTGGCGCCACTCCAATTTTACAAGGCCTAGTTAGTTTCAAGCTGTAGCTCCATGGATTGCTTGGATGATATTGGCCTTAAATGCTTGAATCGTTTCCGGATTGTTGGCATAACATCGGTCCTTCACAGTTCCCCACAAACAAAAAAGTACAAAGGGAAAAGGGTCAAATCGCAACTCCGAGGCGGCCAATTGGCATCGCCAAGACGGCTGATAACACGATTTGGAAATTTGTAGGCATGGGCTGTGTTGCATAGCGCGCCATCCTGCATGAACCAGAGGTCGTCCAAATCCATGTTTTAAAGTAAAAAAAATAAAACGCATAACTGGGTCGCACGAACTTGCTCCTATGTAATAGACTAGGAATTTTAAAAACGTATGTTATTAGAGAAAACTATTCATAAGGATAAAATTAATTTTTTACATCCTTTAAGTAGTAAGAGACAAAAACAGAATGCTACGAGTATGCAAATATAAATTTATGCAAGAACAAAAATTATAAGTCGTTGTAGAAGTTTCTTAAAAAAAATTTTAAAAGATTTTTAAGAAAAACATTTGGTACGCGAACTTTAATATTTTATTATTGTACAAATGAGAATTAAATTTCCAAAAAAAATACTAAGCCGTTTTTGAAATATCGAATTTTCCAAAAAAAAAAAATATTTTTTTTTTCTTAAAAATTCAAAAAATATTTTTTTTAACGTTTTGAAATGCAATGTTTTTCAAACTTCTTAGAAGCATCTCTGACCTGTGAACAAATTTCATTAAAATCCCTTAAGTCGATAATGGGTCTTGTGAATAAAAAAAAAGTTAAAGCTTTTTTTGGAGGAAGCTAAAGCCAACTAGTCATAGCTTTTACTAGCAGCTAAAGCTAGACAGTACTAGCTTAAGCTTTGTTTTATGTGAATAAAAAAATGATAACGCTAAATAGCTAATGCTGGAAAATTCTAGCTTAAGCTTCGTAATTTAAGGTGTTCGTTTTTTTATTCACATGTTTCGGCTAGTTAGCTTTAGCTAAAACTGGTACATGTATGACCGAAAGGAAAGTTTTTTTGCCTCAATTTGTTATCTGTTCTACAGGGCAAGTATTGGTTTCGGCTAAAAAATGTTTTTAACATTTCGTATGTCAGTTTCTGGGTCTATGCGTTCACAGTCCTATTTTTGAGATATTCCCTTATGTTTAATTAACAACTCGCACAAGTTAATACTGAAAATAAGAACTAGTCAAAGCTTTCTAGACAGGTCGAAAAAATCTTGAAATTTTTGTAGCTTTAACTATAATATTCTAGCTTAAGCTTATTTTTATTCACTAAAAATCAAGCTTTTACTTAAAAATCCAAGTTTCAGCTTTAGCTTTTTTTTATTCACAAGGCCCAATGAGTAATTAAAAATTTGAAAAAATGGTTGTACCTACCACAAGCTGTAATATCTTAATTTCAATTTTTTTTAATAAATTAAAGATCGTAAAAATTTATTGAAAGAAAAAAAAATTATCAAAATTCTAAGCGCAGTTTTCGAGAAAAATACGATTTTTGAAAACCATTTTTTAACATTTGTATGGTGAGTACCTTTATTTTTAGGTAAAATAATTATTTTTTTCTCAAATCTCGTAAATTATATTGAGAAAGTTTTATTTATCAAGTTTAAAAAAACTAGCAAGTGTTTTCCAAAATATTGAGTTTTGAAAAAAAAATTTGAATTTTTTTTTTTAAATCCAAGAAAATTTTTTTTTTTAATTTGAATACACAATTCTATTTAAATTTTTGGGGACCTCTAGGAAAAAAAATGATCAAAATCGATGATGCCGTTTTCGACTAAATCAAAAACAAAAAAATAGTTCCAAGGGGGTACCCTCAATAGCCGTTTTTGCGGAAAAAAAATTTTGAAAACTAGTCAAAATTAGTCAATTTTATTGATCCTCATCTTCATTAGTCGGAAAGATGAGAATATCAGACCAAGGAAGACTTTCCGAAGGCAAATCGGAGAAATCTGGGTTGCACAACTTCAACAAGAATGAGAGTTCACATATCAGGACAGACCTAAAAATGTTAAGTAAAGGGACTTAGTGACAAGATTTCGAAAATTCCTAAGACCAGTGAAGAATTGGCCTTGTTAATCATATCATAAAAATGGGCAGGAAAGCTTAACTGACTATAGCAAATAAGTCCGAGATTTTGAATAGAACAAAGAGAAGATGCAATAGAAACAGATTCAATAGATATATGTGTAAGTTTGTTTCTACTCGTATCTTTCACCCAAACTTAGCCACCATCATGACTACTTTTGCCTCACCTCGTCTCCTCACTTTGTTATAAATACTTGATATATTTAGATCAAGTATAATTGATCTTACTTTTAAATATTAATATTTTATTATTTTATATTATTTTTCAATTGTTCTTGAATAGTCTGATAAGTTGGATCATAGATCCCAAAGCCGACATAATTGTTGATTTAGGTAAATCTATATTATTATTATTGTTATGTTTTAATTTGTTAATTTGTTTTATTTAATAACGATTAATTATAGTTCTTTACTACATCAACTTGTGTCTCAATCCGTATTATTCGAAGAATTCCTGTCTTGTCTTCAAGGTTTCAAGCTATATACATAGTTGAAATCTACAAATCAACAATTAACATGGAAGACGTAAAAGCCAAGTTCTGTTTATCTTCCGAAGCTTGGGATAACAAAACTACCGTTGTCGTTAAAACCATACAAATTTTGGGCCAAGAAGAAATTTTTTCTTTCCCAACTGAAAATCAACCAATCCAAAAACATACTGAATTGGTGAAGCTGTCCATAATCAAAACTGCAGTGAAGAGTCTTAATACAAGAGGAAAAATTAGAAATATAACTGTTACACTGAAGAAAGAATTGCAGAGTTCATATTTGGATGAGGAAGGTAATGTAGTCTTTGGTGGTTATTATTTAGAGGCAATGTACTTCTCCTCTCAACCCACTACCAATAACCCTTTACTTACTTTTGAAAATCCCATCCAATCTATTTGAAATAATATGGTTTTAGAAAAATTTTCAAGTAAAAATCAAAACGCGAAGTCGTGGTTAAATTTATTTTTGCTCGAATGTGAGAGATTAAATATAAATGAAAAACAGTTTCCGGAAACTTTAAAATTATTCTTGGAAGGACCTGCTTTAGACTGGTTCTCAACTTTATATAAAACGTATTCTATGATCAAACCTTGGGATCATTGGAAAGCATCTTTTCTGAATACATTTGGAGAGAAATCTTGGAATGAAATTGATTACGCTTATTCTTTTCATTGGCTAAATGGTCCATTCCTAGATTTTGCTTTAAAAAAGATAAATCTTCTTATTGATGTCGATCCAGACCTAAGCATAAATTCTCAAGTCAATTTTATTGTATTAGCTTTACCGAAATTCGTTAGATTGCGTTTAAATAAGAAAGAATTAATAACGATTGAAAGTCTTATGTCTAGCTTGCGTCAACTCGATCCGATATCAAACAATAACACAAATGCGAAGAAATCTCAATTAGAAGTAAAACAAAACCGAAGCTTCGCACCATGTCACATCTGTGAGAAATCCGGCTACGCGAATAGATTTCATTCAGAAAATGTATGTAGAAACAAAGTAAAACCAGCTAGTATAAGATTCTCAGAATCAAAAAACTGAATACGATCCCGCTTATAAAACTTAATGTTCTAATCAATAATGAAATTGCCATTGCACTTTATGATTCTGGAGCCAATGTGTCATTAATAAATTACAGGTTTTATAAGAAATTACAATTGATTAACAATATAAGCGGGATCCAAACGATCAAAACGATGGGTGGATTCACAGACACGCATGGTGAAGTAACGGTATCTTTGAAAATATTAAATATACAAAAACGATTTTCTTTTGTAATTTTTAAAAGTGATTTGTTTGAAGAAGATTTGATAATCGGGCTGAATTGTATTAAAGAGTTTCGATTATGCCAAAATGAAAATTTAGAAATCACTCAGAGTTTGATGCATATTCTTGCAAGCGAAGATTTAAAATGTAATCAGAGTTTGATTTCAACGATTGAAAATGATAGTAATGTTTTGGATGATATTCTTAAGAAATATAATCTTGTTTTTGCTAAAGAAAAATTTGATATCGGTACGGTAAAAAATTTCGAAGCAACGATCAGATTAACTGAAAATAGATATGTATCGAGAAAACCATATAAATGTTCCATTCCGGATAAAATAGAAATAGAATCTCAAATAAAAAAATTATTGAAAGCTGGACTTATTGAAGAGTCATATAGTCCATATCAGTGGCGTAGATAGGGGGGGATCAGGGGGATATATCCCTCCCCATTGGGATCGATAATTGTTCAACATAACTAGTCATGATTCAAATATGTTAAAGAAACGCACTCTGAATTTTTTTTTACGCCTCTCACCAATTGATAATAGGTAAACATACAAGAAAAAGCGCTTCCATCCAGCTACATACGAGTATTAATATTTTATTAAAAATATTAGCTACACTGCCGGTTTCAACGTCAACTTCCGAAAGAACTTTCTCCAGTCAGTAAAAAGAATAAAAACAATACAAAGAAGCATGACCAACGAAGTGAGATTATTAAAAATATGTCTATTTTAATAACAGTGTGAAAAGCTCTGGATGTTTACTTATTTGCAGGATCGTTTGAATGGTTTGGCTACTCTAGCTATTCATCGGGAAATACCTATACTAGCAGACGAGGTGTTTTATCTAAAAAGAACAGAAAACTGGATTTTATTTTGTGATTTATTTTTTAAATTAATATTATTTTACTTACTACAGTGCCTTACATAAGTATAACCGCACCTGTAAAAATGCGTTTTGTAGAAAATTAAAATGGGAATGACACCCTACTATTTTCTATTCCAAAAGTATAACCGCTTTTTTATTTTTGTCTGTTTTTTTATTTTAAGTAAATTTTTTCGGCTAAATTAGTAAAGGACATTGCTGCTCCTATTTTCGACCAATCTAAAAATTGTTTTTGACATACAGTTGACAAGGTTATTTAATATAGAATCGTCTATACAGTTCCATTATTCCACAATTGCCTCTCGCAGATTAGCAAGACTGACAAGTTGCTTATTATGGGCATACATTTTGCGGGTGGAAACTTCCCAAAGGTTTTCAATAGGGTTACAATCTGGATAACGTGCGGCCACTCCATCAAATTTATGATATTGGATTCGAAACACTCCAAACTTTGACGACTAACATAATTGGGGCATTATCTTGCTGGAAGACATGGCAAACTCGACGAAATCGTCTTAAGTAGGGTACCAAATTATCCTGAAGCACCTGGGTGCAAGCTGAACTGTTCATCTTTGCAGAGGTGAAGGCAAGTGCAACCTTACCACGGTCGCAGAAGGCCCCCAAACCTTACAACTGCCACCGCCAAAGTTCCTCTTGAAAACAAACTTTTTTCCTTTTTCAGATCGTGACACTATCATTTTTATAGCTCTCTTTTAAATTCTGTCCAAGAGACTCAAGTGGGTTTTTGGAGCACCTGCCCATATATGGGAATTGTACACGAGCTTCGGAAGAATAAAGGCTTTATATATAACAACCAGAACAGAAGGGGTAAAATACTTCTTGCATCGGCGGAGAAAACTTAAACACTTAGCAGCATTTTTGGCAACGTCAAATATGAGATCACTCCACAAAAGATGGTCTGTGATGCACATACCTAGAACTGAAAGCTCATCAGTCTCCTCGATGCAAGTGCCGCTCATAGAAAGTGGCATTAGGGGAGGGTTGCGCTTTAATGACAGTAAACAGCATTGAGTTTTTGAAGCATTAAATTCTACACGGTTTTTGATTCCCCATTGGACAATGCTGTCAAGATCAGAATTTAATGAGCTTATCATACGCTGCCGTACACTTTTTTACCATAAAAAAGTGTTTCTCCTCCATAATTTGATGTTTTTTATCAACAGCACACTTTTTTTTATCGATTCACTAAAAAAAGTGCATTTTGGTGAGGGGGGAATTCCGAATAAGGACCGTTTTTTCTTCTCAATTTACTTGATTAGTGATGTCATTCAATAAAAAAAATAGTAGTGTCATTCCCATTTTAATTTTCTACAAAATGCATTTTTACGTGTGCGGTTATACTTATGCAAGGCACTGTATATCAATATTTATTCTATAGTTCATATTCAAATTAATGCGTATAATATATTATCTTTAAAAAATATAATTTTTTTATGGGCATACATAATGAATTCAATGAAGTCTTGTTATTTGTTAATTATTAAAACTTAAAAAAAAATGAGCGAACTAGATCTATCCCCCCCCATAGCGAAAAGCTATCTACGCCACTGGTCCATATGCCTCCCCTGTTACTTTAGTCGTTAAGAAGGAAGAGGGAAATAAATCACGATTGTGTATTGACTATCGTGAGCTTAATAAAATAGTTGTTCCCGAAGGTCAACCATTCCCTCGAATTGATGATCTTGTTGTTCGTGTAGGAAAGTGTGTTTACTTTTCCAAATTAGATATTAATTCAGCCTTCTGGTCTATTCCGTTGCGAGCTAAAGATAAATACAAAACCGCTTTTGTGACACACCATGGTCACTGGCAATGGGCATGTTTACCTTTTGGTTTAAAATCAGCTCCTGCCATTTTTCAAAGAATTTTGTCAAGCATAATTAGAAATAACGACTTAGATTCTTTTACTATAAATTATATAGATGATATATTAATTTATTCGAATAACTATTCTGATCATATGAAACACATTAAAAGAACATTAAAGGTTTTACAAGAACAAGGTTTAAAGTTAAATACAAATAAATGTAGTTTTGCACAAAAAGAAGTAACTTATTTAGGACACATAATATCAAACAATAGTATTAGACCGATTAATGATAATTTAATAGCTATAAAAAATTTCCCTGAACCAAAAACAAGGAAAAATATAAGACAGTTTCTGGGCAAAGTGAATTTTTATTTGAAATACATTCCCAGGTCTGCAATAACACTAGAACCTTTACATAACCTTTTACGAAAAAATGTTAAATTTTTATGGTCAGATGAATGTAAATACAGCTTTGAAAAAGTAAAAAAATATTTATGTACAGCACCTGTCTTAGCGATATTCGATCCAAATAAACCAATATACATTTATACGGATGCTAGCATAGAAGGAGTTGGTGCAATTTTGAAACAACCTCAAGAAAACCAATCCGTTAAACCGGTATTTTATTTCTCACGAAAACTTAATAAATCTCAGAAAACGAAGAGAGCTATATATATTGAATGTTTGGCAATAAAAGAAGCCATATTATACTGGCAATATTATTTAATAGGCCAAAGATTTAAAATATTCACAGATCATGAACCATTACGAAATTTCAATATAAAGAACTGCAAAGACATAGAATTACTTCACATTTTAAATTTCATCTCACAATTCGAGTTTGAAATTCAATACAATCCAGGTAAAAACAATGCAGAAGCCGATTGTCTTTCACGAAATCCAGTTCTCTCCGAAGAAAATGATAGTTATAATTCACAAATAAAAATAGTAAATCACTTGACAGTACAAAATATATTGGATAATAAAAAGCAATTAACTTGTGATAAATATTGTAAAATAAAAGATAAAATTATGTACAGAACTTTAAATAAAAGAGAGAAAATATGGTTAACAGAGGACTATGGTATCTCATTACTAAAAAAGAGGCTGGGTGCGACCCACACTGATAACTTCCCATTTGTGGTCTTGAAAACTTTATATTTAGTTTTTTTCAAATAACCAAATTTTCAGCGAAACAATCTTTAGCTGTAAAATTCAAACAAACATTATTTTAAGATTGAAAAGCATTTTAATTATTTAAAGAGATTTGAAATTGAGATTGTAAATGTTGATCGTGAGCAACAAAAAAGTTTGTTAGATGTCACTTAGTTTAACTAAAATTGTCTCTTAGCACACTATGATTCAACTAGAACTTTCTTCGTTTTTTTCGTTTCCTGAACAATTTTAGAAATGTCGCTTAGTATACATTCTTAGGGGAAGGTATCGATGTATATAACAACATACTTTAGAAGGCACTATCGGTGTTCATTCCCAAGAAATTCGACTTGAAATACAATTTTAACTAGTTTTCACTAGAATTTTTAATAGTTTTTTTATTTAAAAAAAAAACTATTATCTAATTCAATATTTGTCAACATTTTACCAATTGTACAAAATTATACTATGTATAAAATAAACTAAATTAGAAGTCAATATCGCTACTAGTTCTCGAGAACTTTGAGTCGAAAAACAATTTTTACCAATTTTCAATAGAATTTTATATAGTTTTTTATTTTTTGTAAAAAAACTGTAAACTAGATTTTTTTGAAATTTTCACCAGTTGTCAAACACATTATTTTTCGTAAAATAAAATTATTTTGAGTTTCAAATTCTTTCCGTTCTTAGAATATTTGGGTTATGAAATTTTTTTTTTCAGTTTTTTTTATTTAAAAAAATAACGGTATGTTCATTTTTTTCCAAATTCATACCAAATCTGTATGACCTTATAATGAGTACATTTAATTTTATTTTAAATCAATAGCATTATTTTTTCGTGAGATATTTGAAACTAACCAAAATTTTTACTTTTTTTTTAAACCGTTATAGTGAAAAAACTACTCACTGAATTTTAATAAACGCCCTTTCAGCCTCTTTTGAAGTTATTACCTATTAAACAAAATTTATTTGAAGTCAATATCTTTACGCGTTCTTGAGATATCGACGACGAAAAATGGTACAAGAACGTACGGACGTACGAACGTACGAACGTACGAACGTACGAACGTACGAACGTACGTACACACACACACACAGACATCTCTCTAAAAATGATTGATATAGCCTCTAGGGACCTTGAAACGTCGAGAAATGTCAAAAATTCCAATTTGACAAATCGGACCGATTACAATAACTCCCTATGGGAAGTTAAAAAAACACATGATTCGAAAGGTCATATTGGTGTTAAGCAAATGATATTAACAATCACACCAACATTTTATTTCAAAAATATGCACAAGCACATAAAAATTATTTGTAGAACTTGCGAAACATGTATAAAAAATAAAACAAGATTCGGTAACTTCAAAGCTCCTTTGTCGCAGCTAGGTCCAGCATCGGTACCATTAGAAATAGTATCGTTAGATACAATAGGAGGTTTCACGGGAAATAGATCCCCAAAAAAGTATTTACATTTGATGGTAGATCAATTTACACGATACGCGTTTATTTCTACGTCGAAAACGCAGATAGCGAGAGATTTTATAAATCTTGTAAAATCAATTGAGAATAAAGGCAACATTAAGACGATTTTGACTGATCAATACCCAGGAATTAATTCCTCAGAATTCAAAAATTATTTGAAGAATAAAAATATAAAACTGATTTTCACAGCGACAGATTGTGCATTTTCTAATGGACAGAATGAGCGAACCAACCAAACTTTAGTAAATAGAATTCGTTGCAAAATATATGAGAACAAAAATAAACCCTGGTCAGTGATTGCTGAACAGTGTATTTCCGAATATAATAACACCATACATAGCTCAACGGGTTTCTCTCCCAATTATTTATTAACTGGAGTGGATGACTCAATTATCCCAATTAGACTAAGAGCCCACAGCAATTTTTGGGTGTGATTGATAACAAAAAATAATTAGCATAATTAGATAGGCCTTTTATAGTTATTTACAAATGTGAAAGCCTTGCATACTCTAGTGGGCGCAATAGTGCATTATAGTGCATTAAGTATGCAGTTCTTTCCAAATCCAAATAATTGTGATAACAAATTTGCCAAAATGTAGAGTTAAGCCCCCTGATTGAAAATATCGAGGTCCAAGACGTTCTACAGACAGCCTTCTGTCTGCCAGACGCGATAAGAATAGGCAACTTCTTGCACTAAGAAGGCCACCTTCAAAACGTCATGGACCTCGATATTTGCAATCAGGGCACTTAGCTGTTCATTTTGAAGTTATGCCAAATTTTTTTTCCCAATTTTTTAGACTAAGGAAAGAACTGCATACTTGATGCACTATAATGCACTATTGCGCCCACTAGAGTATGCAAGACGTTCACATTTGTAAATAACTACTAAAGGCCTAACTAATTATGCTAATTATTTTTTGTTATCAATCATACCCAAAAATTGCTGTGGGCTCTCGGTCTAAATGGAATTAAATAAAAATACGCTTGATAATTTAAATTTTAATAGATCTGTAGCAATACAAAATGCAAACAAGTCACATAACGTAAACAAACAATATTACGATAAATATGCTAAAGAAATTGAATATAAAGAAAACGATTTAGTTTTTATTCAAACTGGTAACAAACTGAATAGAAAAAAATTAGATCCGGTTCGAATGGGTCCTTTCAAGATAAAAAAAAAGATCTCTGAATCCATTTACGAGATAAATATTGGCGGAAAAAAGAAAGACTTGAACATTTTTCATAAGAGCAAGATGATTCCTTACTATTCTGATCCTAATGAATCCTCTCAGGGAAGGGGGGATGTAAGTTTGTTGCTATCTTTCACCCAAACTTAGCCACCATCATGACTACTTTTGCCTCACCTCGTCTCCTCACTTTGTTATAAATACTTGATATATTTAGATCAAGTATAATTGATCTTACTTTTAAATATTAATATTTTATTATTTTATATTATTTTTCAATTGTTCTTGAATAGTCTGATAAGTTGGATCATAGATCCCAAAGCCGACATAATTGTTGATTTAGGTAAATCTATATTATTATTATTGTTATGTTTTAATTTGTTAATTTGTTTTATTTAATAACGATTAATTATAGTTCTTTACTACATCAACTTGTGTCTCAATCCGTATTATTCGAAGAATTCCTGTCTTGTCTTCAAGGTTTCAAGCTATATACATAGTTGAAATCTACATATGTATATTCAGTAAAGTAGGGGCAATCGCTTAAGGGAGAAAGTTATGGACTGACATTTAGCAACAATAAGTTCTATAAAATTCTTGCTACACTAGGCTTGAAATTAAATTCAATTTTTTAATAAAACTAAAACTGAAATGTGCTTCCAATAAGTTTCATTATTCGACTCCTCTTATGGTCCTTAGTTCTTATAAGAGTATGTTAGCTTTTGAGCGAAAATCTTCAATCGTCCATCGTTTGGTCTTGAACGCAAGCCGTTAGCTGTGGTTTTGATCGTGACTGTATTCAGAAGCTGGCGAATTTTACACCGCCCTACCGAAGTCACATGATCAGCTCTATTTCAATGCAGATTTTATGTTATATGATTTGTATACGGAGGACTAACATTTTTAGCGGCTCAGTCAAATTTGTTATTTGTTTAGTCGGTTACATTGGGTCTTGTGAATAAAAAAAAGTTAAAGCTTTTTTTGGAGGAAGCTAAAGCCAACTAGTCATAGCTTTTACTAGCAGCTAAAGCTAGACAGTACTAGCTTAAGCTTTGTTTTATGTGAATAAAAAAATGATAACGCTAAATAGCTTATGCTTGAAAATTCTAGCTTAAGCTTCGTAATTTAAGGTGTTCGTTTTTTTATTCACATGTTTCGGCTAGTTAGCTTTAGCTAAAACTGGTACATGTATAACCGAAAGGAAGGTTTTTTTGCCTCAATTTGTAATCTGTTCTACAGGGCAACTATTGGTTTCGGCTAAAAAATGTTTTTAACATTTCGTATGTCAGTTTCTGGGTCTATATGTTCACAGTCCTATTTTTTGAGATATTCCCTTATGTTTAATTAACAACTCGCACAAGTTAATACTGAAAATAGCTTTAACTAATATTCTAGTTTAAGCTACTCGTATTTTTATTCACACAAATTGAAGCTTAAGCTAGGAAAACAAGCTAAAACTAAATGAATTTAGCTTTGGCTATTTTAGAATAGCTATTACTAGAAAACATCTTTAACTAGCTAGCTTAAGCTTATTTTTATTCACTAAAAATCAAGCTTTTACTTAAAAATCCAAGTTTCAGCTTTAGCTTTTTTTTATTCACAAGGCCCATTATTCGCTAAATTCGATTTATATACTAAAAAAATGTTGTTTTTTTAGAAATTTTACATTTTTGGGCATTTTGATAATACTCGCTGGGTTTGACTGGAACTCCCTGTATTAAAAATGATAAAATAATTCTAATGTATTGTAATTAATTCTTTAATTCCGGTTACGTGGCAGGATTTTAAATTTTAAAATCCTTTGAACTAACAACACATTACAACCACGAAACACATCCGCATAATAATTTGTATGTTCAAAAAAATGTAGGTTGCATGCCTGCCTATGGCACAAAGTACAAGTACCATCAGTGTACCATCTTAATGCAAATTCCACATTAGGGTATTACCACAGGAACATGGTCGGTCCCATAAGTGGGTGAAAAAACAACCATGCATGTTTATTTTGAACCAATGATCCAGGGATATGTATATCATGAAGGATACTCGTGCCTCAAAGAACTTTATTATTTTTTTTATTAAAACTTAAAAACAAGTACAAAAGGAGTTGATTTTTAAGCTGGTGGTAATAGGATGTCTGGCCTTCCATTGCAGAGAGTTGGCAAGAAAAAGGTTGAAATTAATTCTTCTAACGATCTAAGGTTGTTTCATTCATAGATATATCTTCTGTGGAAGTGGTTCTTGGTTGTCCGATAGAGGTAATCTATCTACTGGATGTTTCCGGTAAAAGTTTATATGTCATACACATGTATACACATTCTGCTGACAATATTAGTGTTGGGAGAAAGTTCTGCATCAAACGATTGTAATAGGATTGCGTATTGTTTGGTTGAGTTTTGTTTCTAAATTCTAATTGCAAGGGAAGAAGCATGAAATTTTGTGCATTTCAATCTCTCTCTAAAGTCATGTGCACTTTAAGTAAAAACTTGGTTAACTGAAACTTTTTCTGGTGCTTTAAGTTTTAAAAACTAATTTTCTCTTTTGAGATTTGACGCTCACTTATGAAGTTCTTTGATTATGCATGAATTATGATTTGAAGTGCTCGTAATTACCTCTCAAGTAATTTATCGAACACAATTAGAGCAAAAAATAAGACATTCACTTCAAAAACAAATTCAATAAAACTTATTTTTAGCTTAAGTTGTAGGGGGTGTTCTCAAAAAGGACCCTTTATTTGTACCATGATTAATGATCAGAATCAGAAATAATTTAGAAAAAAAGATTAGATACGAGTATATGTAACTTGTTTCTTGTAAGAGCAATAAATTTTGTAAAACGTGCGCTTATTTTAAATAACAGTTATTTGTTGTAATTCAATATTTTTGACCCCACTGTTGCATCGTCCTGGTGTAAATTCTTGGGTGTCTTTGTGCACTTTTTTCTTACTTTTTTTCTACGTAAAAGGACTAAATCTATCATATTTGATATAACGTGTTCTATAAAATTAAGTTAAACCTTTTTTCAATAGGGACTTTAAAACTTTGACAAGTGATTGCGGCAATATTGTTGAAAAGCTTCATCTATCAATTTGGATGTCATTTATTCAGATAGAATACTGGGTCTTCTATTCGACCAATATTTCGCGTGGTTTATCCATTTTACGGTCACCATAATCGTCCTTCCGAGAAGACTATTCGTAACGTGGTGGATAAATTCGAGTCGACCGGTCAACAAAACGAAAGAAAAGAAAACTCGTCCCTAGTTGATCTTCCAAGTTCTTGTCGAGGTGAAGGTTGATGACTATTGAATATTGTAGATGGAACTTGATTCCCTTGCGGTTCATTATCTTGAGGCACGATTTCAGGAAGAATGAGTAAAACTAGAGCAGAATCAGGTGTATTTGGTCTTGGAATATTGAAGCTCTGTGTAGGTTCAAATGACACGGATTTTTTTTATCATTGTAGATTGAAGTTGGTTGATGTGTCGCTTGATAGTGCGACCAGAGTTAAAAGTAAGTAGTTAGGTAGTGACGGTTACCAAGTTTAATCTTAACTTCCCCAAAATTCCACTTGTAATATACGTGGCGGTTTATTCCAATTTAGAAGGTTGTGGATGATTTGGAAAAATAGCATCAATGCGTGTTCTAAGTTTTCTGTGCAAGTAAAGTTCAGAAGGTGAATTTCCACAAGGCAAGTAGTGTAGCACGATAACGCAGAAGTATGTATGTTCTGTATTTTTATTTGAATTGAAGTCCGATCGTCTGAAAGAACTTTTAATCTATGCTTGAGTGTTTGAATATTTCTTTCAGAAAGTCCTTTTGTTGCTGGATGTTCCGAAGCAATATACTTTTAAAATATTCCGTAACTTGAACAAAAAGAATGAAATTCTTCGCTTTGGAAAATTTAAGCATTATTGGAAAGCATAACATGGGGATATCCATGAATTGAAGTGGAGGGTACGAAAATATATTTAAAGAAATGGTTGACAACAAATTTGATTGCAAAGGCTTCACGATCCAATTGACTATAATTTTATTCAGATTTCGTAAGGGGTCGGAAAGCATAGGCTATCGGTTTTTGAATAATACTTAGAACGTGACTCAATAGTCCAAGAAATTGTTTGACCAAATCTGAATTCGAAAGATACGGCACGTATAGCGCGTACCTTTTCTGGAGATATACTATTTAAGTTGAATTCGACTGTATGCCCCTGTATGACGTAATTCGTTGCTTTCTATCTCTAATAAAAATTAACAATTCTTCTTATTGATGTGAAGGTCGTATTAAGTTTTTGCAAACATATAAAATGATTTTGAAGGCAATCGTGGCGTGAAGGACCGTGTACTATAATGTCATCGAAGTAAGCTTCTACTCCTTGAAGACCTTTAAGAATTTGACATACGATTCCGTTGAATCCTAAGGGTCCTGTTAATACCAAAACTAATACGATTCATTTGATAAGTGCCTCGATGTGTTGAGATTGTTTGAATTTTGCTACTTTCGTCATCAACCTTTAAGTGTTGGTAAGCTTTGTGCAGGTACAACTTGCAGAAATATCTAGAGTTCCGGAGGCTGTGTAGAACGTCATCAACTCTTCTGATTGGATGATTAGCTTGCACTAGGCGTCCATTAACCACTGTCATCGAATTTTTGTGTGACCAACAGTCGAAAACCCCAATCACTTGCGGAATCTAAGACTAAGAGGTATTGGTCGCAATTTCTAACTTCGAATAAATCTACTATTTCGTGTTCAATAGATTTTTGTTTTAGATAAAATTGTTGAAAGACATACCTTGAAAACATGACCTTTTCTTTTGCAAGAATTACACCTGAGTTGAGACTTGTCCGGCCAGAGGAAACTTTGGGATTATTTCGTCCACATCAAGTACCTTTATAGTTGATGTATTGAAATATTGAACTAGAATGAAACGTTGAGCTTTGACTACTTATCAGTGGCGTAGCGTACCATCTCGGCGCCCGGGGCGGGAGATCCATTTTGCCGCCCCATTCAATACTAAATTAAAATTAAATTTCGAGACACATTTCACAGGCAATGAAGTATCTCTTATTGAAAGTAAAATAGAATTAGCGGTTTCATAAACGGATTTTACGAGCCTTACGAATGAGGCTCGTGAGACAAAGCTGCATCTGCGAATTCATCTCCATGCATGCGTTTTTTCCTGCGAATTGTACTCGTTTTGAGATCGATTCCGAGTTTTTTCCTAAAAGTCTTAGAAAAGTCGATTGCGGCTTGGACGAAACGGTCTCTGCTCTCCACCAAGAGAGCTTTTAAAACGCAGAGTTTCTGAGCACACTTGTCCACACTCAGTCCACATTGCTGCAGGTAAATATATGCGTCATCTTCTTCAGATAGCTCTGCAGCTCAAAAGCCAAGAAAAGTGAGGAAGTTGAATGACTGCATGACTGTCAGAAGAAGACTGGCTACCAATCCGTCAATTCTTCCAGTACCTCAAGAACTTCCACAAACTTATTTTTAAGCGTCTTTACAGCTTCACGAGGTTCACTTTTTCTGCAGGCTTGTGACTAGATGCTTGAGATACTTCTGGTGAGTCGACTTCGTCTTGACCCTGCTCTGTGGTGGGACCAGAACGACTTCCAACTTCGACGGCAGGCACGTCTTCTTTTTCTGCCCGTAAAATAAGTTATGCATTCCCATGAATATTGGCCGGAGGACAATTCTAGGCCACTCACGATTGTAGATGGAGTAATCTTACTTACATTGGAATCACTTCCACTGCTGCTGGATGCCGCCGAAGACGTTAACGTAGCTTTTGAACCAGAACTAGAACTGAAATATTTCGCGTCTTCGCGTCTGCTTCTTTCTTAGCCTTTTTCTTGCGGTATTCCGCGCCGCTTCCTTTAACTCTTTTCATTTTCAAAAACTAGTTCAAAGGTTGAGTGAAGTACTAAGTGCTTAGTTTTAGAAGATTCAACAGTATTTAAACTATAAACAACACAATCGAAATAACTTTCTGTGATGCGGGAGGGAGCAAAAACATTGAGCTGGTAGAGACTAGAATAACATTTACGTCGAGTCCTAATTAGAATCCCTTTTAGTTTCGCGACAGTTTCGGAACGTTTTGTTTTAGTTTCGCGATCAGCGCGACAATACGGAATGCACTCTTACGGCCCTACTCACTGTCTACATTCACGAAAGCGGTCAACGACGAACCACAGATAGGGTGGCAAATTTCAAATTTACATCATTGTTGTTTGTTGACTTGTCAAACGATCTGTCATGAAACATATGATTTCTACTCTACCCGCATCACCGGCGACATTTTGCCGTCCCCCTAAGCCTGCCGCCCGGGGCGGACCGCCCCCCGCCCCCCCTACGCTACGCCACTGCTACTTATTGAAGGATACCTGAATCTTTAATGACTCCTGTTTCTTGAGCCTGAAACTCTTGAATTTTGACGTTGCTTTCGATTTTTAAAGTTTCGAGAGCTGTTGCTTCAAGTAGAATATCATCGAATGTTGCCTTGTAAGACTGAAAAATTTGTTCGCATAGCCGATCATTTCTTAGGCCACGTATAAACGGACCGCGTAAAAAAATCTCGGAAATAGAAACAGTATGCTTGCATTGGCATGAGAAACTGAATTCACTGAAATCAAAAATGTCTCTTTGTAACGAGGAAACAAAGTCAGCAACGTTCTGATTTTCCTTTTGAAAAACGATTATTAATCTCTCATCTCTTTGAAATAAGCAATTAGGTTCTCTAGTGGAAGGGTTTCTCTTTAGACGGGTTTTTCTGTACCAAGAAATGCAGCTAGGTCACTGTAGTGCAAAGAACCTATCGAAACACATAAAAGTTATGCTTTTTTGGCTATTCACACAATTATCAGAAATATCTGCACAACAAATTGATAAAAATCCATCATATGGTTTTCGAGAGAGTAAACTGTTATATAAAGCGTATTTAAACCAAATGTAATTTGATGTTATTACTGTTCCTTAAAGAACTTGGCAATGTAGCAACTCAAAAAAAAGGTCTGGTGGTTAACTTACTACCCTTAACTATTTAAATAAGTTTTCTTATGATTCTAAAATTATAACAATTTTTTTTTGCAAACTTTTTCAGTGTTTCTTTTTTAGATGATAGTTTCGAAATATATATAAATTACTTTTCGTATCTGAATAGCTCATCTATTAGCATTAATGTCGATGATGTAATTCACAAAATTAACTAAATTAACTAACTTTCAGATGATTTCTCTTCTGCACCACATTGTTTGCCACCAATTGCTTTAAAGACAAAATTCCAAAATCTATTACAATCAATGAGGATTCACAAAAGGCTTGTAAAGCACATATTTCTAAATATAGGCCAATCGCCAAATTACCCCGCGTTTCACGCTTCGTGCGTTATTCGCTTCGGTGAAAGGATATACAGAACAATGGTATTATCCTCAAACAACGATGATTAATATTCCATTTTAACAAAGGTAAGTCAACACAATCACTATCTCCAGTTAATAATTGATGCAGAAAAAGAAGGTCAGCATTATCACGACGCACGTTTGCTGAGGGTTTACAAATTGATCAGTTTTAGACGGTTCTCGTATGGGGGCAGTATGAATGCTTCGTCCATCTAAGGCTCTCCAAATTAAATCAAACAAAATCAGCGTTAAACGGATTCAATTTTCTGAATGTGGACTTAATGATAGGGTGACCAGACCTGAGACACATACTCTAGCAGGGGCCTAACAAAAGTTATATATAGGGATATTGTAACGTAGGGATCTAAAAATTCCTCGGACCAGCGTTTAATGAATCTGAATAATAATGGAATCATAATGAACTTGGAAATTCAGCTGATTATCACAAGGAATACCTAAGTCGCGAACGCAAGTAGCAACGGATTTGGTTCATTATTCATCTAGTAACAACGTTAAGGAAGAGGAGGGTTGTGTTTGCGGGAGTAATTAATGTTTTGACATTTACTAACTAACATTTAGATCAAAGAAATTGTGCCGCCCCAGGTATGGAAGTTGCTTAAGTCTGCTTTTAGTAGCTGAAAATCTTCCAGGCATTATATCAGTTTGGAGATACGTAGTCGTCGGCGAGAATCTTTAGATCCTACTAAAGTAAGCTTGATTCTTAACAAGAAAAGCAGAGGGCCGGGGTGACTCCCTTGCGGGACGCCTGATGTTGAGCACATAGGGTTGGAGGTGTTAGCTCTTAACTAAACTGTGTATATCTGATCACTCAAATAAGACTGTACCCAAAATACAAACTGAGATGGGAATCTCTTTAATTTTAAAATAATTATATTGTGGGAAATTTTATCGAAAGGCTTACTAAAATCAGTTGCCATTGCATCAATTTCATAACCTAAGTCCGTGACTTAAATATTTAATATAAATTCAGTAAGATTAGATATGATTTTATCTTCCTTTAAGAAAGCTGTGTTGTTATTTTGGAATGAAAAAGTAAGTTAACATGGAATATACTTTCAAATAATTTAGGAATGCAAGAAAGCTTGCTTATTGGCCTATAGTTTGAGACTTCAGTTTTAGATCTTTTTTTCTGAATAGGAATAATGAAAGACTCTTGCCACTGTTTGGGGAAAATACCACCGGAAATAGATAATTAAAAAAGAATATCGTGTGGTTGATCGAGCTATGTAATGAACTTCTTAAGAACAATGGGTTGAATCCCGTCAGGACCCGACGAGTAATCATCCTTAAGCAGTTTAATTTTGTAAATCATTGAAGTTTGACATACATAAATGTAAATCGAAGCTTAAGATGTTTGGTTCAAACCATTCATATATCTAGAGAAGTCGAGATTTATTTTGGAGTTGCTTGAAGAGAATGCTGGGCCAAAGAAATCAGCGAAAAAATTGGAAATAGTATGAGGGTCAGCGGATGAGGTGTTGGAGTATTTAAGGGTTAAGCCTAGTACGCAGATCGCACTAAATTTTATCTCCCATACAAAATTTTCTCCAAAATTTAGCCAAGCTAAAATTATGTCAAGCATTTTCGCAGAGAGGTACGCTGCTCCAGCAATTTTCAAAATTTCTGTTCGAACTGTACATAACTTATCTGTCAAAATTTAGCGCACGAAATAATTGTCTAGCACATTTATTCTCGAGCTTAATTTCAATTTCAATTTGAAATTTAATAATATTTAGAAGAATATTTGGTGACGGGAGTCTTACAAGATTTTCGACAACAAAAATCACTCATATGTAATTCATAATTCTCATTCGTTCTCATTCACAAATCTTAAAAAATCATACTTTAAAGCAAACTAGCCGACCCAGCTCTCGAAATTCGAGTGCCAATTTATTTATTATTTATTATTTATATTATTGGCAGTGTTTTCAAGCAAATTTATTAAATTAAATTTTATTTTATGTAATATGCAAAGTGTTCGACAGTGCAAAAACAAAAATGACCCACAGTGTGTAAATGCGTGTCTCAAGTATATTCTGCACATCTCCGTATTAGAGTTGGGTCGTTCCGGACCTATATAGTTCCAGGAACTATGTCCTTACTCGGACACATTTCCTTTCGTTCCACAAACTGAATTCAAACATGTCCATAGTTCCGACAATGTAGACACAAAAGAAGAACGAGAAAGCCAACGAGATCGAATATGGCTCTGTGTCTGTGCCTGTTTAGATACAAATTGAAATACACAAACACACGCATACATACATATGTTGCGAAACTCCCAAGTCCCAACCAAAGCCAACACACAAGTATGAGAACGAGTTGAGTTGAGCGCCACACAAAAATCTAAATCTGCCTACCTAAACGCAGTTCGCACCAATTGGAAAGACAACAGTAGATACATACAGGAACGAACTAGTTCCATATCTTCTTCAAGCACATTGCCTACAACATTTCTTCGTAGTTCCACTCTTATTACTAGGTATGGAGATGGAGTATAGTTCATTTGTCGTATGTAGTTCCTTCATGTCCGGCTAAATATAAATCGGTCCGATGTCTTTATCATACTCATAGTTCCCTTAATAGTTCCATGTCTTTTGTTTTAGGTATGGAGATGGAGTATACATAGTTCATTTATCGTATGTAGTTCCTTCATGTCCGGCAGTTCCCTTAATAGTTCCATGTCTTTTGTTTTAGGTATGGAGATGGAGTATACATAGTTCATTTATCGTATGTAGTTCCTTCATGTCCGGCTGAATATAAATCGGTCCGATCTCTTTATCATACTCATAGTTCCTTTAATAGTTCCATGTCTTTTGTTTTCATTGTATTTCCATTCTTTCTTTTTCTTATTAGGATGGGAAACATAACTTGCTCGTATACATTTATTCTTTTTTTGTTCAGATTCAGATGAGATAGGATACAATTTTGGATTTTGTATCTAATGATAATGAATAGTGTTTTTTCTTGCGACTTATAGGTAATATAAGGCAAGTTATGCATTCGGAAAAAAAAAATTGAACTCGAGATTTTGATCAAAGTTGACATTACGATGATAGCGAAGACTAAAAAAGTGGGTCTCGCAATTCTGTCTGTCAGTTCGACTACAGCCTAAACGGCTCGGCCGATTTTTGTGAAACTTGGTAGATATCATTTGTAATTTTTCCCAACCACACATTTTTTTTCTTTTTTTTTTAAGACCAAAAATAACGGTACCTGCTATATGAATCGACAGATTTAAAAAATAAAAATACAAAAAAAAATTCATTTAGTTAAAGCTAAATAATGGTTGAAAAAAATGTTCCGAAAAATGGTTATTGAGAGATCCTCCCAAGGTACAATTTTTTTTGTTTTTGATTTTCTCGAAAATGGTACCACAGATTGATAATTTTTTTTTGCTAAAGCTCCCCAAAAATTATACATATAGTATTTTGTATTCAAATTTTTAAAAAAGAATTTTTTGGATTTTTAAAAAAAGTTCAAAATTTTTTTTTCAAAACTCAACATTTTGTAAACCCCATACCTACTAGATTTTTTTAAAACTTAATAAATAAAAGTTTCTCAATATAATCTACAAGACGTGAGGAAAAAAAATATTTTACCTAAAAATAAAGGTACAAATGTTAAAAAATGCTTTTCAAAAATCGTATTTTTCTCGAAAATGGCGCTTAGAATTTTGGTAAAAAAATTTTTCTTTCAATAAATTCTTATGATATTTAATTTAATAAAAAAAAATTGAAATTAAGATATTACATAGAACCATTTTGTCTGGTTTTGAATTTCTCACTCACATGGCGGATTTTAATGAAATTTTTTATAGAAATGCTTCTAAAATGTTTAAAAAACATGCATTTAAGAACTTAAAAAAAATATTTTTTGATTTTTTTGAAAAAAAAGTCTTTTTTTTTTTTGAAAATTCGATATCTCAAAAACGGCTCAATATTTTTTTTGGAAATTTAATTTTTATTCGTACGATAATAAAAACTTAAAGTTGGCGTACCAAATGTTTACAAATGTTTTAAAAATTTTGTATATAAAAGCTTATTTTTTCAAAAAAAAAACCAATAGAACGATTCATATTTGCATAACATTCTGTTTTTATCTCTTACTACTAAAAGAATTGAAAAAAAAAACTATTTTATCCATATGAACAGTTTTCTCTTATAACATTCGTTTTTAAAATTCGCACGAACTTGCTCCTATGTAATAGTACATAGGAGAAAGTTCGTGCGACCCAGTCGTGCATTTTATTTTTAGTAGTTTTGCTGTTGTGAATTGATCTGGAATTTTGGAATCGTATGCAGGTGGATAGGGGTAATTTTATTTTTTATATTTTTTTCTTCTGTTCAACTGTTGAATGTTTTTGTTTTGTATTGCTGTTGTGAATGTGAATTATTGTCATTTGATTTGCAATTTCGGCATAGTATTTAGGTGGATTTTGGTATTTGTATAATTTAATTTTTTTTAACTCAGAACGGTTTCTTATGTCATTTTTAATTGTCTTCACTACGAAGAGGAGTGCATTTGGAATCCAAATGAACATGCAAAACATCCATGTTTAGTTGTATGTGGAAAGCGAAACAAAAACATTTAAAAGGGACACAAATAATTTGCCCTTCAACAATTCAATGGTATTTTTTTGAATTTCTTTTAATGCTTCAATAAATTTTTATCAACTAAAAACAAAATACTTTAAAATGTTGACTAAAGACTGATTTTTTTAATGTAATTTTTTTGTTATCAACTGTTAGGTATATTTGTTATTTTTCAGAGCTGATATATTCAAGTTTAGATTTTAAATCTTATAGTAACACTAAAGAAAAAAACCTTAAAATATTTACCTAAGATTGAATTCTTATTTTGTTTTTGTGTCAATATTTGTACCGTTATTTATTTATTATTTTTCTTATATTTATAATGATTTAGTTAAAAATGTCAATTGGAAAGCTGAATTTTTTTTCATATTTCTGTTTTCTGTTCAAAATTTCAATATTTATTTGTTAAATATGAAAATTGAATAAAGTTACTTAAAAGTCTTTAAATTCTGGCTATACTAGTGCTTAATATCAAATCTTAATAGTTCCGCGGACATGGTTCCAGGAACTAGTTCCGACCTGAAAAAGAACCGTTCCATGTTCGTTCCGCCTTTGGAACTGTTTTGCACAACTCTACTCCGTATCGAAATCGGTTAAATACTTTTGGAGAAAAGTGTACCACAAAAAACATGTTTGCCGTTTTATTATATGATTCTTTTAAATCTTTGAAAAAATTCATTTAGAGAACAGCTGTTTTCTGTGACATATTCTCCACAAAGTTCTTATGTCAAAATTTAGCTTGGATCTTAGCTGATGTTTGGAGAAAAATGTGGGAGACAAAATTAAGCGTGATCTGCGTACTAGGCTTTAAGGGAAAACCGTCGGACTTTCTTATAGAATTTATAAATATTGTGTTTCTAGGTTCGAGATATGGTCGTCTTGCGTTAGAATAAGTTGGTTTGAGTAATGAGATTCACGTAAGCATTAAAAACCGTTAAACAGAGAAACAAAGTTTGATAGATCTTGATCTGATCTTGTCCTGCGAAACTTGTTTATTAATTTATTTCTTTTATTACGAACAGTTCGAAGATCTTCGTTGTACCATGAAGTAGAGGTTGTAGATTCTTTTGTGGAATGGATTGTGAAAAGCAGTTTTGTATTTGACCATAAAGAATCGGGATAATAAGATCTATATTTAAGTCGTTTGAGATAAAGTCGAAGTTTATTTTTCCAATAAGTTCGTTCGGTTTGTCAAAATTAGATTTACGATATTTATTTCTGTGATGTGAGAGAGTAAGGAAGTACATACATATATGTATAATTTTACTTGTGACTTATAGGTACTATAAGGCAAGTTATGCATTCGTAAAAAGAATCGAACTCGAGATTTTGATCAAAGTTGACATTACGATGATTGCGAAGACCAAAAAAGTGGATCTCTCAATTCTGTCTGTCTGTCTGTTTGACTACAGCTAAACGGCTAGGTCGATTTTCTTCAAACTTGGTAGATATGGGCTTAAATTTTTTTCCCCCGCATGTTTTTTTTCTTTTTTTTTTAAGACCAAAAATAACGGTACCTGCCATACGAATTTTTTCGAAATCTTATAAATATTTTTTTTTCTCGAAAACTGTCCCACAGATTTAAAAAAAAATCAAAAAATTTCAATTAGTTAAAGCTAGAAAATGGTTGAAAAAAAATTTACAAAAAATGGTTATTTTTGGTACGACCCGTGGAACCATTTTTTTGTTTTTTTGTTTTTATCAAAAACGGTACCACTGATTTTGATCATTTTTGTTTATGTTAAGGCTCCCCAGCAGTTTCAATTCAATTCGTGTATTCAAATTTTCAAACAATTTTGTTTTGGATTTTTAAGAAAATTTTAATTTTTTTTTAAACTCAATATTTCGAAAAACCCATGCTCGATTTTTTTAAGTTCACTCTTGAGCCAAGCTTTGGTCGTATCGTCAAATATAGAAATTCGTTTTTTAGTTGCACAACACGATTATGGAATAACTTACTTGGCACAGTTTTCCCTCGCCATTTCAATAAGCAAACATTCAAAACCAATATTCATCGTCACCTCCTTTCTCTCCCTCCCTAATTTCCCCATCGCCCGTGCTGTGTTTAACATTATAAGGGTCTATAAACATACCCTTGAGCGTGAGTGCATTATAAAAAAAAACAAGACTTGATAAAAAAAGTTTCTTAATACAATATACAATATATGAGAAAAATCGAGAAAAATAACGGCACCCTCCATACATAAGTTAAAAAATGGTTTTCGAAAATCGTATTTTTCTCGAAAACGGTTCGGAGAATTTTGCTAAAATTCTTTCGATTAATTTTACGGTCTATAATTTAGTAAAAAAATGTTTGAAAACAAGTTATTACTGACTGTACCTACCATTAGAACGATTTTTTCGAATTTTGAATTTCTCAATATCGGAATAACGGATTTTATTGAAATTTTTTTAAAGAATCTACTAATAAAATTAAAAACCTTTGCATTTCAAAACTTAAAGAAAAATATTTTTTCAATTTTTGGAAAAAATCAATTTTTTTTTTGGAAAATTCTACTATATCTCAAAAACAGCTGAATATTTTTCTTGGAAATTTAATTCTCATCCGTACAGTACTTAAAACCTAAAGGTTGAGTACCAAAATTTATTCTTAAAAATGTTTTACAAATTTTGTACATAAAATCTTATTTTTTTTTAAAGAATTACTAAAACTTATTATTTGTTCTTGCATAAATTCATATTTGGCTAGCATTTTGATTTTATCTGTTACTACTAAAGAATTTAAAAAAATCATTTTATCCTTATGAACAGTTTTCTCTAATAACATTTGTTTTTAAAATTCCTAGTTATTACATTGAAGCAAGTTCGTGCGACCCAGTCGTGCATTTTATTTTTTCATAAATTTGGTCATAAATGTATGTCGGCATGGGCGGGGGGTTAAGCTTTAACGACAAGGCAACACTACGTTCTTGAAGCATGAAATTCTACGCAGTTTTTAGTTAGCCAATTTTTCTCAATCAAAGGCAAAGATAATTGAAATAGGTGGATGATGATTGTCAAGTTCAGAAGGGATTTGATTATTTTCAGTAACGACAATATTCTGAGCCTCGGTTGAGAAAACCAAATCTAACTGCCTTTCGAAATATACTGGTTAATCTGGTGTTCCGCAAGGTAGCCATATTGGACCGATTATTTTAATTTTGACAATCAATGACGTTTGTTTTGTTATTGAACATTCAAAACTATCTACATTATGCCGATGACATGAAAATTCTACGAATAATTTCTTCACTTAATGATTCCTTAGCTTTGCAGAAAGATTTGAACAATTTTTCTGTTTGGGCCCAAACAAACAATTTAGAACTTAATATTTGCAAATGCAAAGCAATCACATATTCCCGTAAACATCTTAGCACATCACCTCGACACTATTACATTGATAAAATTATTACCTCTAGAGTAACCACCATTCGCGATCTGTTTTATCTGCGATAGTGAGCTCAACTTGAGGACGAATTATTACAAAAAATTCAGCTGTTGGTTTCGTCCAGCGTTGCTCAAAGGAGGTTTCAGATTCTTTAATTAAGAAATATCTCTTTACAACCTTTGTACCTCTGCTTGAATATGCTATAGTATTGTCGCCTTATCGCATCCTTTTTATTAAAAAAAAATTGAAGCAACTCAGCTTCGATTTTCATCGGGACTTCCTTAGTCACAACTTGCCCCATATCAAGATCTGTTGCAGTTTATTAGCTTGAAATCTCTACAAAAACTTCGTATATCTAGTAGTTATTTTTGCACATAAAATATTGGGTGAGTTTTAACAACAACTCACATTCTCATAGATCAGTACCCTTTTCCATCAAGCCTTTCACAGAACCGATTATGATTATGGGAGAAATGAACCCGTAATAAGAATGATAAAGGAAGTAAATTGTTATTGTAATATATTTGATTATATCGACACAGCAAGATCTCACAAAGAAATCTTTTGTATAGTACTACAAGCAACTTAACCCATTAATAACCGCTGTACCCAAGTAGTCCAGTCAAAGCGTCATGAAAAAGGGCCTGACCTTGCGCGCAGAGGCATGGTCAATTTTTTTTTCATGGATCGATAGGTGCTTATGAGAAAAGCTTAAAACCAAATTTGCACCACATGACAACTTTTTTTACCAAAGTTATTGGTAAAAATGTGTTTTGTGTCATTTTTTGATCATTTGCGAATATCTCGGCCCCACTATCTCGCACAAACAAAAATTAAACATGATTTTATTCCTTATAATATTATCTATTATGTTATAAAAAAAAACGTTTGTTTAAACAAATGAAAGAAAAGTTATAGTAAGTTAAACAAATTTTTTGTTGTTTAAAAATCACTTTTTCGTGATTATTAAGAAAAAAGCTCATTTAACGATGAAATTTTTATTTTTTATTATTAAAGTTCTTGTAATTCCCTACAATTTAAAAAAAAAATCAACACACTACGATGAACGAAAGCCGAGTAATAAATTATTGAACATGGGTAAGTCAGCGCACCCACGCATTTTATGATTTTATGTTTTAATTAATATCTCAGTCCCAGTAAGTCGCAAAGTGAAAATAAAAAACTGTATAGCTAATAACAAAATTTTCTATCAACTTGCATTTAATTTAATATGTTTGAGCAAAAACATAAAAAGTTATCTTTGGTTTCAACGTTTTTTTTCTTGTTTTTAATACCTTTTTTTCATAGTTATTGAGAAAAAAACTGTATTTCACGGTAAATATTTTACAGTTTTGGATTTTTATCTTATAGTCCTGCTAATTTTCTTCAAATTAAAAAAAAAAATTAGTCCATTACGACAAACGGGAGCCAAGATATTCGTGATTTAAGAACTTAGGAAAGCTTACAATTTAGTATTTTAACCTTGTAGCTTGTAATTTTGGTGTCGCCAGCATCAAGAAGCAACAAATATGTGTAAGTATGTGTGGGGTGTTTGAAGGATACCAATATATCTTGTTGCTGGCGACACCAAAATTACAAGCTACAAGGTTAAAATACTAAATTGTAAGCTTTCCTAAGTTTTTAAATCACGAATATCTTGGCTCCCGTTTGTCGTAATGGACTAATTTTTTTTTTAATTTGAAGAAAATTAGCAGGACTATAAGACAAAAATCCAAAACTGTAAAATATTTACCGTGAAATACAGTTTTTTTCTCAATAACTATGAAAAAAAGGTATTAAAAACAAGAAAAAAAACGTTGAAACCAACGATAACTTTTTATGTTTTTGCTCAAACATATTAAATTAAATGCAAGTTGATAGAAAATTTTGTTATTAGCAATACAGTTTTTTATTTTCACTTTGCGACATACTGGGGCTGAGATATTAATTAAAACATAAAATCATAAAATGCGTGGGAGCGCTGACTTACCCATGTTCAATAATTTATTACTCGGCTTTCGTTCATCGTAGAGTGTTGATTTTTTTTTTAAATTGTAGGGAATTACAAGAACTTTAATAATAAAAAATAAAAATTTCATCGTTAAATGAGCTTTTTTCTTAATAATCACGAAAAAGTGATTTTTAAACAACAAAAAATTTGTTTAACTTACTATAACTTTTCTTTCATTTGTTTAAACAAACGTTTTTTTTTATAACATAATAGATAATATTATAAGGAATAAAATCATGTTTAATTTTTGTTTGTGCGAGATAGTGGAGCCGAGATATTCGCAAATGACCAAAAAATGACACAAAACACATTTTTACCAATAACTTTGGTAAAAAAAGTTGTCATGTGGTGCAAATTTGGTTTTAAGCTTTTCTCATAAGCACCTATCGATCCATGAAAAAAAAATAGACCATGCCTCTGCGCGCAAGGTCAAATGACGCTTTGACTGGACTGAAGAGGGTACAAAAATATATTCATTTTCAAACAGCCGTTATGCCGAATAGAAAAGAGTTTTTGCACAGATTCGTTTTTGTTTCGCAGTGCCCGCAGCGAAAACCGTTTCGAAATTCGGCTTGTAATTGAAAGCATTATAACTGAATTTGGAACGTAAACGGCCTGTGTTTTCACATTGTAAAGTTTTATAAAAAAAAAAAAATACTTTTGATAGCATTCGGTAAGTAACAAAGGTACTGTACTCGCTTGGGTAAAATGGCTAATAAGGTACACATTTTTTTTAAGATAAATATTCACATTGATATGGCATTTCAAAGCATCAAAAAGTTTTTACGGCAGAAACTTTCAAAACGTAGGGCGTGCCTAAGACTTCGTTGAAATGTCTTCAAGCCATAGCACTTTCCACATTGCGTTGCTTCCACCGGATACAGATTATAATACGGATGTGGAGGAGGGTGATGCTGAATACCTAGTTGCTTGCACCATGTCACAGGATGTTCCAGGGAAAGTAGAGGTGTTTTGCAGCGCAGAATGCACCCTGCTAAACCTTGTGAAAATTTTCCAAACTGGTCCAAAAAACCATGTGCAATTGAAATGCCAATAAGCAGTGTTTTTTTGGGACAAAAGGTAAACATGGTAACTACACTGGATGGGAAGTCGGAACTTAAAATTTTCGAAACTTTATTTGATGAAGGAGTAGTAAATTTGATCGTTGAGCAGTCTCGCGTTTATGCCGCACAGGCTAATGCGCATAATTTTTCATTCACCGAAGATGATTTGAAAGTGTTTTTGGTTATTTTACCTTACAGCGGCTATCACTCTATGCCAAGAGAGAACATGTACTGTCAAACAGATGAAGACACCCGTTTACCAATTGTTGCTAACAATATGTTCCAAACCAGATTCAAGGAAATAAAAAAATATCTCCATCTTGCTGACAACAATAATTTGCTTCTTACCGACAAAATAGCAAAAGTAAGACCTCTAGCAACCCTTCTAAACAAAAAATTCTGTCAGTTTAGATACATAAATGAAAAACTTTCGGTTGATTAGTCGATGGTAAAATACTACGGAGCCACTCTTCGAAGCAATTCATTAGAGACAAGCCTGTAAGATTTGGCTTTGAAAATTGGATGCTGACGAGCAGTTGTGGTTATTTGTACCAATACGAAACACTATTGCAAAACGGCAAATGCCTCTTGGATCCAGAGTTGTTGTTGAATTTTTGGACAAAGTTCCCCATCTTTTAGATCACATTGTATTTTTGATAATTTTTTTACGTCACATGATCTGCTTGTTTTGCTAAAAGAAAACCTATTGGCATTGTACGCGAGTCTAGAACAAAAAAATGTCCGTTGAAAGCGAATGCCGAGTTCAAAAAAGAAAAAAGAGGCTTTTATGATCACAGATACGATATTACCAATAAAATACTTTTCGTGAAATGGAATGACAACAGCGCTGTGAGTGTTTGTTCAAACTTTGAAGGTATGCCGATGTATTCCGTGAATCGATGGTGCTCGAAGGAAAGAGCAAAAATAAGTGTAAAACAGCCGAAAATGATCGCAGAGTACAATTCAGGAATGGGAGGCGTTGATCTTCATGATCAAGCCATTAATAATTACCGAATAAAATTTCGGGGCAAAAAGTGGTGGAGGCCACTTTTTACTGTAATTATAAATTCTGTGAGGGATCGTTACATTTTCCCGCAAAACAGTTGCCCGTGTAACGTTTGCCCGCCGATTTTTTTGATACTTTTTTGACGTCAATCCCGCAGCACGATATCCCGTCGCATGATATCCCGTAGATTTCTTCACGGGATTGGCGATGGGATTGGCAGTACTAAATACTACTTTTAAGATAGTAGTTTTTGGATTTATTTAAGCAATAGTGCTTCCATAAAAATCCTCATTCCTCAGTTCTTGTCAGATCTCCGTTGAGGTAAGCCCTCAAGAAGAGATCTTTGGTTCAGTTGTACTCGTATTATGGGGTGATTGGTGGTTGGACGACTGGCTGGTTGGGTGACTGGTTGGTTGAACGAAGAGCTGGTGGGAGGAAGGAAATGACAAGTGGTGAAATTGAAGTTGCATACGTAGGTGAGTCATCAACATACAGTTCATATTGTTGGATTTTTCGTCTCCTGTTGTGTTGATTATGACGGATAATTGAATAAATAAAAATATATATTAATTTTAATTTAAATTAGTTTTTTATTTTCAGTTTTATTTTGTTTACACAACTATTTTTTAAAAATTATTTAGCAACGCGTTTCGGAATTAAATTCCATCTTCGGGCTACTTAAACTGAATATTGACTTTTGATGTGGTGTGCCTGTCTCTTACTATATTTTAATGTTGTCTTCTTTTAGCAATTTGTTTGTTTCAATAAGGTGTCATATAATGTATTAGTCTTTAGTGTTAATTTGTCGTTAAGAAGATTGTCTTTCTCTGTTTTGTATGATTTGTATATTTCGTATTCTTCGAGAGCGTCAAGTAATTTTCCTTTTCTGCAGTGGTGTAGGGGGACGAGGTTGGAGTCAAAGTCGGTGTAATTGTGGTTCGTTTCCATTAAATGTATTGCGAAATTTGATTTTGTGTTTTGTTTTGGTCTGTGTTCGTTAAATCTGTCCAGGAATGCTCTCCCTGTTTGACCTATGTAATATTTAGTGCAGTCGTTGCATTTTAATTTGTATACACCTGTACTTGTTTTTGTTTCGTTTTTTGTTTTTGGTTGGAATTGTTTATAAAGATGATTGTTAGTTTTAAAAGAAATTATTATTTTTTGTTTTTTGAAAGTATTTCTTATGATTTGTGGTAGTAGATTTGTATATTGTGTGGATATGTATTTAGGTGTTTCAGTTGATGACGTGCTATTATGATATGTGATGCGTTTCTTATTTGTATTCTTCATTTTTGTTTTCTTCTTTTGTATAATTTGGTCTATTATTTTTGGGTTGTATCCATTTGTTGTTGCTATGTGTTTTATTGTGTTTATTTCGTTTTTATAATCTTCTTTGTCCATTGGTATAGTTAGAAGTCTATCAACGAATGCATTATATGCTGCCATTTTTTGTGTCTGTGGGTGATGTGAGTCGTTATGGATGGTAATGTCGGTGGTGGTGGGTTTTCTGAAGACTTTGTATTTTAACTTATTATTGTCCTTTTTGATGTTGAGGTCTAAAAAGTTTATTTCGTTGTTGTGTTCGATTTCCGATGTGAATTTTATTTTATCGTTAATATTGTTTAAGTATTTCTTTAAAATGTCTAATTGTCTTAATGTTCCGTCAAATATGATAAACGTATCGTCAACGTATCTGGAATATGTTATTATTTTTGAATATAGTGTGTTTTGTGTTGATAATATGTGTTTGTTTTCAAAATTATTTAGATAAAAATCTGCAATGAGGCCACTCAGTGGAGAGCCCATAGCTAGTCCTTCATTTTGGGTGTAATGTTTATTATTGAATGTGAAATAATTTTGTTGTAATATGATTTGTAATAATGTTATTACTTCGTCAATTTGTTTTTGGTTAAGTTTAGCTGTGGTTTGTAAGTTTTCTTTAATTATATTGATCGTTTCTGGTATAGGAATATTTGTGTACATATTTGTTATGTCTAGCGATATCATTTTATATCTTGGTAATATGTGTATGTCTTTTATTTTTTCTATGAATTGTTTATAGTTTTTAGTGCTATGGTTATTTTGTATTATGCAGTTGGTTTTGATTATTTTTTGTAGGGTTTTGGCAATTTTATAGCAGGGTGCTGAAGTGTAGTTGATAAGTGGTCTGATAGGTGTTCCTTCTTTGTGTATTTTTGGTAAGCCGGTGAATTGTGGGGCTCTGGCGTTTGGTTGTTTTAATTTTTGTTTAGTTATGTTTGTGAATAAGTTATTACATTTATTTATTGCATTGTTGATATTTTTGATATATGTTTTTGTGGGATCTTTAGTGAGTTCTTTTATATTATTTTCTGTTATAAAGGCGATTGTTTTTTCTATGTGTTCTGTTTTGTCTAATATAACTACAGTGTTTCCTTTGTCGGCTTTTGTTATTAACGCATTATTTTCTTCTAATTTTTGTTTTATGGTTTTGATGTTGTTTATATTCTTTTTGTTTTTGTTTGAAAGGCTATGGTTATTTGTATTTTGTAATAATTTTTTGAGTTTTCTGTTGATTTCTATTCTCGCTTCGTTTTGCATTTCTTGTGTGGGAAGTGATTTAATTGCAGCTTCAGCGTTGGTTATTTCATAGATTAGTGGCTCTTTGTTAATTTTGGGTATATTAAATTTAAGTCCTTTGTTCAATAGGTTAGTTTCGTCGTTTGTAAGTTGAATGTGTGTGTTGTTAATAAGTCTGGGATAAAATTTGTGTTTGATATTTACTGCATGTGTGTGAATTTGTTTTTTAATTAGTTTCTGTAATTTAATAATTTGTTGTTTATTTATTTTGTGTATTATATATTGTATTTGTTCGTTTATTTTGTCCATAATGAGGGTAGCTTCTATGTGATGAACGTTTTTATGTATTTGTAAATGGAGGTTATATAATTCTTGGTTTAATTTTACTTTTTTGATGTAGAGTTGTTTTATTTCTTCTTTTACCCATGATATTTGTGCTGTATGTCGCGTTTTGGTTGCTGCTATAGATGTATTTTTGATATTTATTTGTGCGTATTTTGGGATAATGTTGTTTTTAAGGCATGTTTTATTAAATTTGATGTTCATTGTAGTTTTTGACAGTTTCAGTTTTATGTTTTTATATTTATAGACGATGTTGGCTTGTTCAGCTGTACAGTTCATATTGTTGGATTTTTCGTCTCCTGTTGTGTTGATTATGACGGATAATTGAATAAATAAAAATATATATTAATTTTAATTTAAATTAGTTTTTTATTTTCAGTTTTATTTTGTTATCAACTACACTTCAGCACCCTGCTATAAAATTGCCAAAACCCTACAAAAAATAATCAAAACCAACTGCATAATACAAAATAACCATAGCACTAAAAACTATAAACAATTCATAGAAAAAATAAAAGACATACACATATTACCAAGATATAAAATGATATCGCTAGACATAACAAATATGTACACAAATATTCCTATACCAGAAACGATCAATATAATTAAAGAAAACTTACAAACCACAGCTAAACTTAACCAAAAACAAATTGACGAAGTAATAACATTATTACAAATCATATTACAACAAAATTATTTCACATTCAATAATAAACATTACACCCAAAATGAAGGACTAGCTATGGGCTCTCCACTGAGTGGCCTCATTGCAGATTTTTATCTAAATAATTTTGAAAACAAACACATATTATCAACACAAAACACACTATATTCAAAAATAATAACATATTCCAGATACGTTGACGATACGTTTATCATATTTGACGGAACATTAAGACAATTAGACATTTTAAAGAAATACTTAAACAATATTAACGATAAAATAAAATTCACATCGGAAATCGAACACAACAACGAAATAAACTTTTTAGACCTCAACATCAAAAAGGACAATAATAAGTTAAAATACAAAGTCTTCAGAAAACCCACCACCACCGACATTACCATCCATAACGACTCACATCACCCACAGACACAAAAAATGGCAGCATATAATGCATTCGTTGATAGACTTCTAACTATACCAATGGACAAAGAAGATTATAAAAACGAAATAAACACAATAAAACACATAGCAACAACAAATGGATACAACCCAAAAATAATAGACCAAATTATACAAAAGAAGAAAACAAAAATGAAGAATACAAATAAGAAACGCATCACATATCATAATAGCACGTCATCAACTGAAACACCTAAATACATATCCACACAATATACAAATCTACTACCACAAATCATAAGAAATACTTTCAAAAAACAAAAAATAATAATTTCTTTTAAAACTAACAATCATCTTTATAAACAATTCCAACCAAAAACAAAAAACGAAACAAAAACAAGTACAGGTGTATACAAATTAAAATGCAACGACTGCACTAAATATTACATAGGTCAAACAGGGAGAGCATTCCTGGACAGATTTAACGAACACAGACCAAAACAAAACACAAAATCAAATTTCGCAATACATTTAATGGAAACGAACCACAATTACACCGACTTTGACTCCAACCTCGTCCCCCTACACCACTGCAGAAAAGGAAAATTACTTGACGCTCTCGAAGAATACGAAATATACAAATCATACAAAACAGAGAAAGACAATCTTCTTAACGACAAATTAACACTAAAGACTAATACATTATATGACACCTTATTGAAACAAACAAATTGCTAAAAGAAGACAACATTAAAATATAGTAAGAGACAGGCACACCACATCAAAAGTCAATATTCAGTTTAAGTAGCCCGAAGATGGAATTTAATTCCGAAACGCGTTGCTAAATAATTTTTAAAAAATAGTTGTGTAAACAAAATAAAACTGAAAATAAAAAACTAATTTAAATTAAAATTAATATATATTTTTATTTATTCAATTATCCGTCATCAACATACAGCAGGTTTTCACAGCCGGTTGGAATGGGTTGGTCTTATGTCATCAGACTGTTTTATTAATTATTTGATAGCCGAAAAAAAATATGTATGTAGTAGTTCTTCCATAAAAATTCTCAGTTCTTGTCAGAACTCCGTAGAAGTAGGAACTCAGGAAGAGGTAGGAACTTTTATTCAGTTGTGTTATGGGGTGATTGCTGGTTAGGCTACTTACTGGCTGTTTGGGTGACTGGCTTGTTGAACGAAGAACTGGTGGGTGTTCTTAACGTTAATTGGAAAACAAGTGTTTTTATTTATTTAATGAGAAACAACTTTACCTTTGCTGCCAAACTTCAACTAACTTAAAATAATTTGAATTACATTTTATTGAGATGGAATAACTGATGAGTCGCGAAATGCGACATAGTAAATTGTGTGCAAGTGATGCACACAATTAATCGTAGGTGGAAGGTTTATCTTTTGCAATTATAGTCGCGATCGCGACAAAGGGTGATATTTGATATTGTATATCCCTTTTGCATTGGGAATTGATATCAAAAATGATGAATAATATGAATGATCACATTGGGTGGTCATTATACATATATGTAGGTTATATAGGAATATATACCATATCAAAAATGATGAATAAAAAGTTATATAGGAATATTTATAATTGTTGGAATCCGGCTATGATGCTTTTCATAATTAATGAGCACAAAGAAATTGCTGGAAAAATGAAATGAAAAAATAATTTTTATTAGTGGCGGGGGTGGATGTAGCAGATGAAGTTTGTGTATAAGAGCGTCTAATCAGACGCTGTCGAATGCTTTCTCGACATCTAGAAAGTTTCCGATGGTTACACGATGACTGTTGAGGGCATTGGTGGTGTCATGCCGGAACTTCAGAAGCGGATGTAGTGTTAGGTTCTTCTCTCTAAAGCCAAACTGGATGTCAGGTATTTACATAGTTATTTTCTCTGCAAAACTTCTTAAGTTTCCTTAGTATCAGCTCTTTCAAGAGCTTGGTTAGGTTGCTGAAGAGTGATATTGGCCTGTAGTTAGAGATCATGTTCCTCACACCTTTCTTCTAGATTGCCACAATCTTTGCAGTTTTCCATTTTTAAGGGAAGAAATTGTTATTGAAGCAGTTGTTCAAGATGTTGATTAGAAGCATCAGGACTGTCTCTGGCATCCTCTTTATGATATATGGATATGGATAGTCTATCTGGTTCGTTTGAGTTCTTAGGCCTGAAGCTACTGATTTTTTCAGCTATTTCTTCTAGGCTGCTCAGGTTTGGGCTGTCAACTGGGTCGCTCGCTGGATTGCTGTCCCTGAATATCGTTCTATTCGTGTTTGGTGTGGATGGAATCCTTCACTTCTTTAGGGAATTTATTCCGAAGTCACTCCTGCTTAAATACATTTTATTGTTCGATTTATTTGGTTATTCGTTCTTCGTAATTCCCATAATTGTATAAAATGGACTGACATTTTGAAAACAGAGTAGTTCACGTATAAGTCCCCAAGCTTATTTTTGGTGCCAATGCCAGTAAATATGTCGGTAAATGAATCCACTTAAGGTGCCACCCATGGTACTGATGTTCAAGAAAACTGCTGAGATAGGCGCCTGCCTGGCGACTGAACATACCCTAAGCGGAGCAACGGAGTTGCGTGAGCGGGTGACAGCCCCAAAAAGGGAGTTAAAATAACGAGAACCCGCGAAGCGGGCCACCCAAGGTACTATTGCCCAAGAAAACTGTTGTCAGGGGCGCCTGCCTGGCGACTGACCATACCCTAAGCGGATCAACGGAGTTGCGTGAGCGGGTGAGAGCCACAAAAATAGAGTTAAAGTCCTGAGAACCCGCGAGGCGGGCCACCCAAGGTACTATTGTTCAAGAGAATTGCTGCCAGAGGCACCTGCCACATACATAGTTACGCTGAAAAAACTTCAAAAGCTAAAAAAAATAAAAATTCATAATCTAAAACGTTTCTTAGGCTTAATAAATGAAAACCCAGACCATCTTAGGGATTACCAAAAAGCTTAAAACGCATTTTAAGCTCTGAGTAAATAAAATTCGCTCTAAACATTAACTGAAACTGAAAAAAAAAATACTTAAGCCCTTAAATAAATGTATTTATTTGTGCATTCTTTTGTTCATTATTTATAAATTTAATTGTTATTTATTTATTTTAATCTCTATTTATGTATTTATTTATCTGTTCATGTATTTATTTATTTATTTTTGTTCATTTATTAATTTATTTATTTATTTTCTTTCCTTGTTTTTATTTATTTATTTAACTTTTGTTTTCAATGTTTATTTATTGATTGATTTTTGATTAATTTATTTATATAAACTTATATACTTTAAGTAAAATATTTACAACATATTAAATAATAAACAAATTAATTATCTGTCAAATTACATTAGTTAACAGACTTCTTAAATTAAGTCCATACTATAAATTCAAAAATATCAAATGAAGGTGTTCTATGTAGTTTTCATTCAAAAATAAATTCCCTTTTCTTTTTGTAAACCCTTATCATCATTTTGAATTTATTTTTCAGTTCTAAGATAGGTACAAACTTACTATCCCTGTGCAAGCTGTGTATGCACAAAATCATTGTAAAGCCTTTATTCTACGATATTTTATATATTATATCTATCTATTAAACCCTTAAAATGTATTGCAATCCTTGAAGAAAATATCTCTATAACTATATTGCAAGCGATAACCACAACCACCATCATCATCGCACTTCATCCACCAACCACCCCATCCATCAACCATCCCGTGCACCAATAATTACTATGTCCACCACTTCAGTCAACCCACCAACGTCACCGTCGCGGCCAATAACCATGAAGTCGGTATCCCAATCCCAAACCTCTAGCAAGACATCTCTCATCTCTCGATGTCTTTCTTCTATGCAGGTCTAAGAAGAACTGAAGATTTTTTTCTAAATCTCTCCTGCTCCTGCCTTTTATTGTGCAACTTATTTGGTCATTCTTCCTCCGTGATCTCTCATGTTAGTGTGACCGTGTGAGCATTCTCACTGGTCAGTTCACCAAATAGTGATTAATACAGCGCTGTCGCTTTGTATCAAGAAAAGTAGGAATCGGCGGGCAAACGTTACACGGGAAACTGTGATACGGGATATCGTTTTACGGGAAAACGAGTTACGGGAAAATGATTTGCGGGCAAACGTTACACGGGAAAACGTGACGCGGGAAATCGTTTTGCGGGAAAACGTAGCCAACCCATTCTGTGATGGTCAATGCATGGAAGTTGCATACAATAGTCTACAACTGCAAGATAGACCTAATGCAGATTCATCGTTCTATTGTTCGTCATTACTTGCGGCATTATACGCAGCCTTCAACGTCAACATCCAAGCGATCCTTCTGCAGCAACTACTGCGGGAATCCATTTCCCAAAGCGAATAACTTAATTACTACGCTGTCGAAAATGCCATAGCCGAGTAAGATGGACCTGCGAGAAAAAGAGTGTTTCAAAATTTTTCTTTCATCACAAAAATGACCATGCATTATTGCCATTGTACCCGCTTGGGTACAGGCCTGAAAAACCAACTTTGTAACAGTCATCAGTCATCATAAAATATTTGAATTCAATCACTTATAATTTTTGTTTATATAAAACATTTTCTAAGAAAGCACATTTTTTTATATGAAGTAAATGTCAAAGTGCTAAACGAAATTCTTAACAAACACATATTTTGTAAATTTTCTATTGTAATGTGCTGTCGGCTTGTACAGTATAAAAGGCCGCAGCAAATCACTAAAAGCCGCAGTAGCTTATAGCTAGCACCACCAACCACCCAAACCCGCTGATGAGAAGGATGACCACCCAGGAACGACATCCAGAGCCTAGATACCTCACTGCTCTGGATATGATAGAAAGGATCCCAGCCGACAACGAACCAGCAGGTCGTTTCTACGCTGACGCCGAGTCAGCATATCACCGTGGCTGAAAACATCAAAAAAACAACCCCCAACAACCCACCAACTGGACAACCGGGACTGAACAACCCGAGTCAAAAACCAAGACAATTTATCATAATGCTAATTTTGAACCATGTACATTACAATTATTATAATTTTTAGAGTTTAAGTCATTTTATAAGTTAGGCCCCCTATGTGCCAACAAATTACTACCCTATACATATTATCCTCAAGTTTCACAATTGTATATATTAAGTTCAATAAAAAACCTTGAAACCTTGAAACCTAAAAGCCGCAGTCTGTTCAATAAAGTTGATTAGCAAACAACTCAAAGTTGGAGCAATTATTTTTTTATTGGCTGATTGTATTTTCCACAGTAGACAGGCTGAACGAATTTTTGGTCGCCTGGCTCTGATTTCTTAGGTCATCGTTGGTTGATGTTTATTTTTTGAAGAAGAAGAGAAGGAAGTAGAAGAAGAAGCCCGCACGCTTCAACTTTGCATATTTTTTTTTCCATTTTTGTATATTTTTAGGTACATCTTGTGTTTTTTAATAAAATAAACAAATTAACCTAAATATTTTTGGTTTTAAAGACATTCGGCTCTTAATGGGTCAATAAATTATAAACTAAATTGCTTTCATTTTAGTGCGAAACTGAAACTTTTTCTTAACAACTGCATAGCATACAACTATGCTTTTCTTATGAAATCTTGTTTTTAAAGTAATTTTTCCTTTTGTTTTTACTCTTAAAATTTACGAATATTTACTATTTTTTACTATACAAAATTTTACTTTTAGTTATTAACTTCCCATAGGGAGTTATTGTAATCGGTCCGATTTGTCAAATTGGAATTTTTGACATTTCTTGACGTTTCAAGGTTATATCAAGGCTATATCAATCATTTTTAGAGAGATGTCTGTGTGTGTGTGTGTACGTACGAGAAAGATATCGACTTCAAATAAATTTTGTTTAATAGATAATAACTTCGAAAGAGGCTGAAAGGGCGTTTATTAAAATTCAGTGAGTAGTTTCTTCACTATAACGGTTTAAAAAAAAGTAAAAATTTTGGTTAGTTTCAAATATCTCACGAAAAAATAATGGTATTGATTTCAAATAAAACTTAATATACTCATTATAAGATCATACAGATTTGGTATGAATTTGGAAAAAATGAACATACCGTTATTTTTTTAAATAAAAAAAAAACTAAAAAAAAATTTCATAACCCAGATATTCTAAGAACGGAAAACAATTTGAAACTCAAAATAATTTTATTTTACGAAAAATAATGTGTTTGACAACTGGTGAAAATTTCAAAAAAAATCAGTTTACAGTTTTTTTACAAAAAAATAAAAAACTATATAAAATTCTATTGAAATTTGGTAAAAATTATTTTTCGACTCAAATTTCTCGAGAACTAGTAGTGATATTGACTTTTAATTTAGTTTATTTTATACATAGTATAATTTTGTACAATTGGTAATATGTTAACAAATATTGAATTAATATTTTTTTTTAAACAAAAAATGGCAAGTTATCAGTGTGGGTCGCACCCAGCCTCTTTTTATATTTTTTAACAGCTTGTTTAAGGCAGACCCCTTAAAAAAAACCTCAGCGTAGATAAATCAAAATTACCGACGAACAAATTCCACAATTTTGAACTTCCCTATCATATTAGATTTGATTTAATCCCATACATTTTATTATGAAACTGATACGAAATCAGTACTTGTCTTCTTAAGCCTAGTATTCACCTAGCGTGAAATGAAAAATAAATACGTTCCAAATTGCACGCGGAGAATAAAAATGAAAATAGAATAAACTTTTCCGCCTGAATTTTTGATACTCACCTGAAATACTGAATACTTTCATTAAGTAAACTCTCGAGAGCAGTACCAAAAAATTCGTTATCCATTCTTTATTTCTGTTTATAAATTTTCAATTTCTTATTTTGAAACAAAATATTTAAATTAACTGACAAATGTCACAGTTTTCCACGCTGCCTTAAACTTTTTCCTGATGCTTGTACATTGAGAAATGAAAATTTGGCGTGGAAAAAGTTGTGGAACATAATTGTTTTTTCAATCCACATTTTGGTACTCACCTCTCGTTGGGGATTTCATGCGAGTGAACCAGCCGCCACATTTATATGAAATTTTCATTTTCACTTGAACTGAGTACTAGCATTGAATAATTACAAATAGAAGTGGACACCGAACATTGCTCAAACGACCATGCGACTTATGAGCATCCAGTGAGTACCATTAGTAGCTTGAATATCATTTTCATGATATTAGTTGTTGTATATGCTAATTCATATGCTCAAAAGGGATTAAAAAAGTCCTTTTGGGATCTTTTTTGAAAAGGACAATAATATGTACACGTTGAAAAAAACAGTTTAAGGAATACATAGGTATATTTACATCTTTGGAAGAAAAATGAATTATCAATCCAGACATATTATGTATGTATATGTATTTCATTTGTGTTTATCATATAGATGACTTTTTGTTGTAAGTTTTTGTATTTGAGTGCGGTTTTGTCTACGGGTAGATTGAAATTTGTAGTGAAATTTGTAGTTAAAGTAAAAATGTATTGTGATTATAAGGATTGTTTAAATAAAAAAAGTTCAGGTGTGCCGCGGTTTCGACTGCCACAAAACGAAGGTCTAGCCAAAATTTGGCTAGTAAACTCCGGAAATAGCTATTCCGAAAAGCTAATAAACAATGAGCCAATTTTTATTTGTGCAGACCATTTTAATAAAAGTGAAATATGTTTGAACAGCATAAGATCGCGATTGAATATGGATGCAGTTCCTTATAATTGCAAAACCGCAAATTTGATTCCAATACAACAAAATAAGAAAGTTTATAATAGGAATGTAACGTAAGTTAATTTAAATCACAAAAGAAATATTTTCATGAATATGTAAGGTGTCAGTTATAATTGACAATTTTAACTTTTTATTTGAGTCCAGTGATTACCTTAATGTCAATATATGGGTCATTTTTTAAAAATTGACATTTTTTTTTGATCGTTTGAAAAAAATTTTTTTTCAGTTTTTCTTGGGTTTTAGTTTCTAAATCTATAGTAAACAAGTAGAAAAGGAGTTCTGCGAGTTGCGCAAAAATAATTTCAAATATTTTCCATTTTACTAGTATTTTTTGATAAAAATTTAAATTTTAAATTTCGAATCTACTAAAAATGTTCTTTTCTTGCATAAAATAACAATAATCCACAAAATAAATAGTAACAATAAATAGTTGAAATTTTGTGGAAAGCAACTAAATTTAATAAGATAATTAATAAAAAAGTTGTTTGTTTACGAAATGATTTTGTTTAAAAGCATGAAAGACAAAAAAAAATAATTTTAAATAACGGCACATAACTTTCTTGGAACTTTTACGGTACCAATATTGTAAGGAATGATGAAATTCAGTATATTTATCTAGAATATAAAAAAATTAATAATGATATGAGCCATTATAAACTAAAAAAACATTTATTAAAAAACAAATACGAAAATGGCCACGGAGATTACAGGCCACGGAGATTACAAAATCGACTATTTCTTAATTTTAATATAGTAAATGTAATTCAATGTCATCCAAATTATATTAGGTTCAAGTATGAGTAACTACCTTTCTTTTGGCGGTGGTTAGACTAAAAAATATTTATACCGTACAAAGATAACAAGGCCACGGAGATTACACTGAATTTTTACTCGGATGAAAAAATTATTTTGTATGCAAATTTTAAAGGAATTAACTGCAATAATTAAATTATAATAAAACATGAAATTAAAGGTTTTTTGACGTACTATAAGATAATGCATCGTAAAAAATTATTAAAAATTGTTTAGTTGTGTGAAAAACCGAAAATGTTTAATTAGGTTTTTTTTTTCCAAATCTTGTCACACTCGTTCAACTAAGTATTCGGACAACAAAACAATTTTTTTTTTTTGCCATATCATAAAATTGAAGTTTGAGAGAAGGCCTTTCAAACGACAAGGCCCAAAATTAAATAAAAAATCATTTTCATCATTAAAAATATTAATAAAACTGATTAAGCATGAAAATCACATCCCAAAAAGGCCACGGAGATTACACATTATTAATTACCATGGCTATTCGTTACCATCAATCGATCTGAAAATTTTTTTTTTATAATGCTGACATATAAACACAGTTCCATGCCAAATTTCAAGTCTTTAAATTGAAATGCAAAGAAAATAGAAGCTATAACACTAAAAATGTAATTTTTTTAAAACGACCCGTATAGCTGATCACTTTACTTACTCTTATCAAATAAAATAATTAAATTTTTTTCATTTTTGACCACATAAAAGGCAAGGTTGATGTAGGAACCTTAAATTTGTCACCTAGCTTTATTTAAGTTTGCATTCTATGAATGCTATTATGAAAGGTGACTAATAACTAATAATGTACACCAAATAGAAATAATAAACCAAATAAGTTACGGAACTTACAATGGTATCATACAAAATAAATCAGAAAATGGTTAAAATGATTTAGTATATTATTTGCTTTCAATTAAAAGGGGTGACAAATATACATTATTGGTTGTATACAGCGTGTTTTGCATAAGATGCTATGGTTTGTATAGGTTGGGTTGAGACAAAAAAAAAAGAAATTGCGTGGGAGGGGTGTATAGTATACACTGTATACCTATGTATGCTTATTTAACCTTGAACAATTTAAGTGACTTGAACTACATGAAGCCTTTCTTACATTTAAATAATTTTAGATGTATGTTTTTCTAAAGCCAAAAAGTTCTTCCCACAGAAAAAGAAAAATTACACCGGTTGAAGATAGTGGGGATCACAGTTCGGCAGTAAATAAAGACGACGAATTTCTTCATTTGAATAAAAGACCCCCTCACAAATTTTATTGAAATAATTGCAAGAAATCCGAAAGAGCTGTGAATAACGTATGTCAACCACAATCTTGGTCACCAACGCCGTCGTCACCAACGCCGCCGTCACCAGTTCAAATAGATATTGAAAAACTTCTTAAGTCGCCAAAGTCAAGCAAATTTAAACCAATCGGTGTTTTAAAAAATACGTGTAGTAATATCTTAAATGAGGTTTTAGAATCAAAGTCAAAAAGCGTACAAACTTTTGTAAGAACCCAAATTGTACACAAAGAAAGAACAAAATGGAACGCAGAAGAAAAAGATCTTTTTTTGAAATTCCATTACAAATCACCGTCATTTTATAAATTTTTGAAAAATGAAGGGTTTGTATTGCCATCCCAAAAAACATTAACACGATGGTATGACATGCTCCCATTTGGAACTGGCATTTCAAAAAGCATCCTTTGCATGCTTAAAGAAAAACTTAAGGATCTACCAAAAAGCCATAGAACGTGTGTGTTCGTCTTTGACGAGATGAGCACCAAAGTTGAATTAGAATACAATTCTAAAGAAGACATAATTTACGGATTTGAGGATTTGGGTGAGTTAGGGAGAAACAAGAGAATGGCTAATCACTGTCTTCTACTAATGCTCCGAGGACTTAACCAATCCTGGAAACAGGTACGCAGATAAACAGATATAAACATATTACATATATTAGTTATAAATAATTAAAAACATATACATATTAAGTAATTATAAATACAAAATATTGAGCATTCAATATCATTAACAATAATAAATATTATAATAAATTATAATAAAAAGATAAAGTAGTAGTTGAGGGCTGAGGCTCAATTTTACGAATAATAGATGGTTTATAACTACTTTTTATGTCTATGCTAAAGTAAACAAGTCACGTATGCATTATAAGAAATAAACAATATAAACTGGTATCCAAATATAAACAAAAATAAATTAAAATAACATTTTTGACAATTTTTTAGTTTTTACTTTTCACAGAAAATTGTATTGTAATGGTTGTATGAATTAAATACACCTTAAGTCTAGTTAATAGTTTCCGTGCGAAAATTTTCAAAAAAGATTTGCATAATTATAATGTGTATTATATTGCATAACATTAATTGCCTTTTCATAAGCAACTAATATATAGCCTAATTTACACTAATTAAATAAAAGTAATGCCATGAAGAGGGAGTTATTAAAAAATAATAATTCCCTTTTCATGGCATTCATTTCGTGAAAAAAAATTGCCAGAAAAGAAAAACATTCGCATGCTCAACATATTATATGGGTGGAATTTCGATGAATTAAAAAATTTTCTCACAAGGAAACTGTAAACTATAACCATGAATATGGGCTAAATTGGGTGGACTGTTTGTAATAGTGTTCGAACAAAAAAAAGTACGTAAGATCTTAAGCACGAACCGATGTCATCAATGTTTTCTTATCATTCTGCTTATTTTTTTGATTCAATCATATACAAAATTCTATACCATAAGCATGATAATTCTCTTCCAAAGATAATTGGCTACTACAATGGAAATGTCCTTGGGAACCAACTGGCTGAAATCCTACAATCCACAATCAAATTATTGATATCCGAAGATATAAACATCGTGTGTATTTCGTGTGACCAAGGTGCTCCAAACAGAATGGCTTACAAGAAATTGGGTGTCACAGAGGTTGCCCCTTTTGTCACAATATCAGAACGGAAAATTTTTTGTATCTATGATATTGTTCATCTTTTCAAAAGTGTCCGAAATAATCTTCTCATATCGGATATAATCGTTGATGGAGAAGTTGTGTCCTGGTCTATTTTGAAAAAACTGTTTTTTGCGGAAAATGCATTAATAAGATCGATGCACAAGCTTACAGAAGCTCACATACAACCAGACAGCTTCCAAAAAATGAGCGCTAAGTTAGCAACGCAGGTTTTTAGCCATCACATTTCATCAGCAATCTTCGCAGCTTCTTCAACCGAAATTTTTGATGAAAATGAAAAATCTATTGCTTTAAGTACTGGAAATTTTTTTTTTCGGTTGAACAAATTGTTTGACAATTTGAACAGTAAAAATAAGTTTTCACAAAATCCAGATAAGTGTGCAATATCTGATAGTCACACAGATGTACTGACAAACATAAAAGATGCCATTTACTGGATTGAAAAGTGGAAACGCGAAAAAAGTGGAGCTGTCTTTTGTTTGAAAGGCTTATGCCAAACATTGAATGGGGTGATACAACTTTGGAACCACATTAAAAGCGATGATCAGCTTTATTTATTAACATCACATTTGAACACAGATTGTTTGGAAAATACAATTTCAGTTGTTCGAAATAATAGGGGTTCGTATGAAAAAAACCCATCTTCATTTCGACTGCACAAAAATCTCAAACAAATGAGTTTTTATAACATCATGGCTTCAGATTCAACAAGTTATGACACAAGCGACTCTGCTATAATTTTGAATATGGCGGATGTAGAAAGTATGTCGTAAACTCAAATCTAAATTTTCTTTATTTTATTTTTTATTATCGTTAAACATAAAGGTTTCTTAAACCCAGATGGAGAAAGAAATGAAAGTTTAAATGAAGAAAAAGATGATTGTCTTCCATCTAGTCTAATTCTATTATCTGCAGGTGAGTTAGCATTTTTCGATAGTAAACCAACGAAATTTATTCAGAAAAAAATATTTGTGTAAATTATAAGAATGAAGGTACTTAGCTAATAGATTGCTTGCATACCAAATTAAAAAACCTTATCTTCGGATAGGTAAAGCTATCCTGTTCATTTTTTTAAATGATACTAACCTTTTTTAAAATTATAACAAGAAAAAAGAAAGAAATAACTTAAATCTTAGTTTTTAAAGTAAGCTTTAAAAAATAATTTACCTAGTTTATTTATTAAGATAAGACTTTGCAAAAGATTACAGATGTACGAAAGTAAAAACAATTGGTTTGATAAAGAAATTGATTTCTGGTTTAGATTTTATAACAATTATTTATACAATTATTTATACAATGCCTAACTTAAATCAAATAAATTATTTTGTCTTAATTTTGTTAAGGAGACGTTGAAAATAATAATGAAATAAAAGAAAATGATGAAGAAGAAAACACTTGTGAGCTTGATGACTCTGAAAACGAAGAATTAGATCAAGAAGAGTCAACTCAAAGCAGCATTAATGAAATGTCCTAAACATATTTTGCAGGATATATTGCAAAATGTGTGCTTAAGAAAAATGACTGTGATTTATGTAAATTGTTTATGGTCAAAAGCAAATTTCAACATAACTACGAAACAAGGGAACATTTAATAAAATTTCGTCAATTCGAAAATACAATTAATGGAGGCTTGACCATTCCCACCACAGAATTTGTAACTTATGTTGAATGTATTGTGCAATGTTTTGAGGAAAACTTTGATTCATTGTGTTTCCAAAAAAATCTTTTACAGTCCTTAAGTAATATATTCAAAACCAAAGAAAATTACCTCTGTTCGTCCACTGAACACATAAACATCATATTAAATAAAACTTTTCTCATTTTAATAAGAACAAAAATTAAAATTATAAATGCTAGGGCTAAGTGCTCAAAAAAGAAATTGAAAAAACTCGACATACTAAGGCACATATAAACTTTTTCCTATTCCATTCCCAACTTTTAATTGAAAAACTAACTAAATGTTCGCTTTAAGTACCTACTTTGAAGATTTCAACACACTTTTTCTTCTTCTTTAAAACATTATATCCATTGCTGGTATATAAATATAATCATCATCATTGAATCATTAAAGAATAAAAGTTCCTTTTCCGTTTCCCCTTCCACTTAAACCACAAAGACTAGAACCAAAATCAATTTTAATAAGAAATTATCACCTTTAAACACTACACATTTAAACAGTACTCTCAAACAGTACACTTTTCTCATAATTTAACCTCAAAACCTATGTATATTGTATAAAAATGAAAATAAATGTACCTAATTGTAATTAAATGAAATACCTATGGGCACTTGTCTTTATGTTATTAATAAAACATGCTAATATTTTATTATTGATATAAAAATTAAAAAAAATCGAGTTTGTTTTTGAGCAAATTAAACTACAAGAAAATACTAAAAATTGTTGGAAAACGTTTTTTGGCTCCAATATTTTGAGATCAAACACTGATTTGGAAGGCGGAATGATTTTATTTTATGCACAATGATAAAGTCAATAAGGTTTGTAGAAGAATTATATTGACAGTTTTTTTTTTTTAAATCAACTAAATTGCAAAACAAAACTACTAAAAATTATTCAAAAATGGTTTCGACTAGAATGTCTCGAAAACAAACAATGCTATTGACTCCGGAATAATTTTATTTTAGAGTTTTGACACAATGTTGCAACTTAATTTAATGTGGTTTGTAAAAATATTCAATTTACAATTTTTTTTTTCAAGCAAAACAAAAATTACTTAAAATCTTCAGCTTTACATTCAAAGTATTTAAAGTTGATCAAAACATTGATAAACAACGTAAATCGGAAAAGGTTCAAGAAGATACTTTAGGTAGGTATATGTTAGTACCTTACTGCCTTGAAAATTATAAGTAGGTATGTAGATAAATATTTTACCAAAAGTAGGTTAGCTTTCATAACTTTTATAGATAGGTACCTTTGTAAATTTCATTTAATTAAAACAACTCGTCGATAAATATAATTATGTATGTCTTATTCAAGGTTGGCACAACACATTATTATAAAAATAAAGCGAGGTATAATAAGAAGACAATTTCTTTACCACTGACATGTGACTACAAAAACTGCTTAAAGTCAAATCTACTTCCATGCAACCGTCAACCTAAAGCAAAACAATATCACAAAAAACAATGCAAGAAGAAATTGTATGTTATTTGTGTACGCACAGTGCACTGGTAAATGGTAACATGATCCAAAATGGCTTTAAGAATCCTTTTTTACTCCACTTTGATTATAGTATCTTTTTTTCTTCACTCCACAGTTTTTTGCTTTAAAGCAAAGAAATCTGCCAAAAATACTACTGAAATGGTTGAAAAATCTAATAGGTACGCCCCCAACTTGTGTTATTTATTATATACATATATACATATGTATATATGTACCTCCATACATATGTTCCTACTAACCTCCATTTGTGCATATGAATACCTAGGTACCTACATATATGTAATTACTAATTACCTACCTAACATTAGCCTAAACAATATACCTACCTACCTATGCTTATGTATGTACATTGTAGTAAAGTATGATTCGTCCACTATCCCTATTTTCAGAAAAAAAAAAGAAATTTAAAAATAAACCTATCCCAACCCATATCAAACTAATAACGAAATTGAAGAAAAACTCACAGAAACTCACAAAACATCATCATGTCGAATGCACCGAAAAGCACCAAAATCATTTTCGTTTTATGAATGAGAACGAAATTTAAAAAAGAAAAACAAACCTTCAAAATACATTTTCTGCAGCGAACGTGATTTGGCCTTGAATGCCACACTTTAACAGACATATGTACCTACACAGTTGTTATTGTTGTTTTTTATTCTAAATAACAATATTCCGTTATCTTTCTCGACCATAACAAATTGTGAGTAAATTTCCCATAAGGACCAAATCTGTAAAATTGGGTGTTGTATTTGATAGACTGATACAATAACTCGCCGTGCGATACTAGCGACTTATGAGCATTTGAGAAATAAGTGTCGCCATCTAGAGCAGGATCTGCCCGGTGTCCCTTCTATTTGTAATTATTCAATGGTACTAGGCTTTCAGTTTTATTCTAACCACATATGTACATAATATTGCATAATATACGAATGTAGGTTCTTTAAATCAAAATACTTCAAATCAAATTTTTAGCAAACGAATTCTGTTCTAACTGGAGTCATAGAACTTTAATTAACATAATACTTCGCCCCAAGAGGAAAACTCATAAAGTCATAGGTACCTCTTACCTAAGTATATAATTCCTCTGTATGTAGCGAAATAAGCTTGAAAATTTATTCAAATGTATGTCGAACCTCCTACACACATTGAAGTATTACAAATTCTTCCTATTTCGAATAATCACGTTGAAAAACCATGTATACTTACCAATAAACACGGACTCCAACCACATGTTCCCTTAACCTACCCATATATGTATGTAACTATCAACCGCAGCACTCAATATTCGAAATTAAATCAACAAGAGCTCAAATAATGTTCCCACAGGTCTTTGTAAATAGCATGATTGTATCGAAGAACCAAACGTCAAAGTCTGTGCTGTCCTACTTTCCCTTGCAATCCAATTGTTTCTATGAATTGCATTTCTCGTACATGACAAATCGAAGATACACAAGCGTAAACCGGTTTTGCATAATGTTGACTAACAATTGTTAGACTTTGGCGCCATATACGACAAGTCGTGACAAAATGTGAATGTTAAAATATGTAATCAAATTAAATCGTGGTCACTTCTGTGATCTTTAAATAAAAGAAAAAAGCTCTAAATACAGCGAAACGTAAAATTATGATTGCCCTCAAGCGACGAAACTGCAAGACGTATGTGGTGTTCCATTGGTAAAATAAACCAGATCTGTTAAAACGCCGATTTTTTAAATTTTTGTATTTCATTGGGAAAAAAATTGACTTTCTTAATTTACAATCAATTTTGCAAATCTAAAATTTTTGACAGTTTGCCACTCCGTTTACTGATTCTAAAACAATTTTTAGCTGTCAGTTCGTTGTATTTATCTGACTTGTGAAAATTGCGTCCAAAAGAACATGAAAGAAGTTAGTGCTGCTAAAAAATTCATGCAGTTAAAAATAAATCGGTAAAATCACCAAACTCATGATATTTCTTACTGAAAGAATTTAAAAGATGAAGATTTTTATGAAATATCTACACAGGCGTGCTATCACACGAATTCTTATAATTCTTTTCTTTTTCCAGAAATCTTTTTCTTTTGACGAACAAAATTTTAATTTAGAAATAGAATACCCCATTTATTGACTTCTTTCAATGAATTGTACCGAAGAGAAAGATACAACTTCTGATTGCTGAATCCTATGCAGATATGGAATAGTCTAAACAGGATTTTCAGTACTAAATTTTTAAGTTAATTACACTTTCGGTTGCACGGACTTAGTTGCTATCAGCTTCATGAAGATGGAGTGTTCGAAAAAAAAAATATTAAAATATCTGTATTTTCAATTGCTATATTGTAAGGTTCCCTTCCGATCCATAAAGAATCGCAACCTGGGACACGTAAGCATCTCATTCTTAATGATCCGAAGTGCGCTGCTTCCCGTTATCTAAATTGAGCGATCTGGAACCCGTAATGACCTGGTCTTCCTTTTCACCTCGATTAACAAGATGTGGGATTAAAAGACTCTCATTTCGGGAGCATTGTTGGTATTTTGCTCGATGTGTAGGAGTCAATGTAGTCGTTACTTTCTGAACTAAGAACACATCCTCCTACAGCTTCGAACGATTTTTCTTTCGAAAGATCCCACTTTCCACTTATAGGTTCTCTTTTCCTGCTTATCGTCGAAAATTATTGTCGTCGCATCGTAAGTAGGAATGGCTGTATAAGGGTTTTGTAAAACATACACATCGTATCCTGACTTCGCCCATTGCCAAATAGAACTCATGACGATGAATGCTATCATATCATGAAATGATGGTTAGGACCAGGATTTCTCTCAATGTGAAGATATGGTCCATGGTCGATTAACCGTACCAGAATTCGCACGAGTACTGAATGATTGTAGTGTTGTAGAACATATTGGATGAGATCTTATTTACAAGATATGATGGGATATAGCTCGATAGTTCTTGCAGGACATATGTTCGCTTTTTTGTAGATGAAGCATATGACGGTGTTCACATTGGACTCACTCCGCCAACTTATTTTGATGTCTCTGTGTTTTTTCTCGTTTGCACTTCATGGTAAGAAAGAGACGGCAAAGTGAGGCAGGATTTTTAAAACAAATTGAAAATTAGTGGATTTTTTTTGACATTTGTCTTGGTGACATAATATGACACACGAAGATACAGTGTATCACAAAAGTAAGTAAGCACTCATTAAAAAAAAATATAATCAAACACTATTTGGAAAATAAATCGAAGTGCGAGAATGGTAAAATTAATAACAAAAGCGGCTCTTCTTTGAAAAAACCCATATGAATCTAAACAAGCAGAATTTTAGAACACAGTTGTTTTATTTGAAATGTTCGAAATACATATCAATTATAGACAAAAATATTAAGTTTTTTTTTAACATTACTATCGATTGTTTGAAGGAAATGGTCTTTAAACTAAGAGGTGCTTACTTACTTTTGTAATTCACTGTATATTGGTAGTGGCATAGCAAAAATGGCCAACAATTATGACAATTACAAGACGCCAAAGTGAGTCTGTAGTGTTCACACTACTTTTGTGTCTGAACACGACAGGGTGGCCTGACGTCAAAATGACTTGGTTGAATAAGTCCAATGTGAACAGCGTCTATGGAGCTGATACTCGTAGTCCTGTCAAAAGATAGGCTGTATACCTTAAACATCATCCACGTATTTGAAACCATCAGATCCTACGGTCTTATTATGCTTAAGATTTTTAATTGCTAACTCTTCCTGTTCTGTACTTATATAGTAGTGGAAATATTACTTCATTTGTTGGAAGGGAGTTGGTTGTGTTCTTATTTTCCACACTTTTTCTACATGGTTCCCATGTAGCAGCTGCTGAAAATAATGACTTCGATTACAGAATTTGAAGAATTTTACTTCCATTGAGCATCCGCTGTAAAACTTTATTATGAAATTCAATGGAACAACTAAATTGTCGGTTGTTAAGACTACCTTATCATTTATGAACTTTCCTATCGACACTGCCATTTGACTGACATTTAAACGTCAAATAAGTCAATAAAAAGTGTCAAATGTAAACAAAGTGATAATTTAATTTATTTATTTAATGAATTCAAAAATAAACAAAAGGTTAGATTGCCCTTTTCCTTAATTTTCCTAAAATGTCTAGATTTGAGATGTGTAGTATGGCTCAAAATATCTACGAAATCCCAGATGCGCTGTAAGTCCATTTTTCTGGGTTCTGTTCTTTTCTAGAGGCTTTAACTTTGCCTTTTGTTGGATCATTAAGATACCTTTCAAGGAATCTAAAGTAGATATTCCTAAAAAATGTACGGTCCGAAAGATTTTTTTTAAACAAATTTGTATACTCGTTTTAAAAGCATCGTGAGCAGATTCCAAAAAGGAATCAAAGTTCTCTATACGATAAACCGTTGGCTAGGGACAGTCCAAAACCTTTTTGATTTTTCTTCATGAAGGCAAAACTGATGAAAACTAAGAATGATTTGTAGCTAATATATGTCCGATTGTGTCTTCTTCATTTCCACCATTTCTTTAAATTGGTTGTCTGTTTTCTATAACAATTATTGAATAAAAACTTAACATTCATTATGATAAACTTTTGACTTGCATTTTTGTGCTTTTCATTATTTGTTTTTGTTGTTTTTTTCGTTTATTTAAAAATTCACTTTAGATTTGTCTCGAAATTGGCGCGAATGTAAAATGATAGAAATTGTATAGTGTGCGAACGGGTTGCGATTTTTGTAATACCAGATAAGTTAAACAAAATGTCGGTAGGTCTATTCATGTCGACTAGGCAACGAATGTCGGTTCAACTTTCTTCTGCCGGAATCACTTATAAAAAAAAGTTTGGAAAATAATTGAATTGAAACTTCCACCTTAGCTCATTCGCCGAATTCTGTAATAAGGGTGAATATTGCTTAGAAAAAATACTATTCCCTGAGGATCGGTGAGTAGGTAACCAGCTTGCGTTATGGTCCTAAAACCAGTAGCCAGATGCTATCAAATCTCTCATGACTGAGAATATAATTAGTATTATGCCAAAGGCATCTGATCCGGAGCATGGGTGCAACTTATTTAAAACGAATAGCTTTTGTACAACAACCGTTTTATTTTTCTCGAAAACTGTCCTAACGATTTTGATTTACCTTCATTCCAGTGAGACATCACTTTATTCTTCTTTCTAAAATCTTCTTCCGATTGCGATTATTCTTCTTTTTTTTTTTTAATATTAAATTAAACGGTTATTAACAATATTTCGTATTTTATGTTTCGAATTTTCTCACTATTGGCTAAACGGATTTTAGTTTAACAATTAAATTTTGTATACAGAAACTATATTAGGAAATTTAAACAATATTGCATATCAAAAACGGATATCTTAAAAACAGTTCTGATTTCAATTTTATTTTTAGTATATAAAATCTTTTTACCTGCGATATTGGTACTGTAGAGCAAGTTTTGTATTTGAAAATTTTGATCAAAGTTTATATTACGATTATAGAGAACACGAAAAAGTGGGTCTAGCAATTTCATCTGTCTCTCTGTATGTCTGTATCTCGGCTTAGAGCCTAGACTGCTGAAGCAATTTTCTGCACACTTGGTATTTAAGACTCTTCGGTGATTCCCTAGAGGAGAAATTGAAAATTTATAGACTAAAGGTACCTGTCATATAGCCGTTATGCAAAATCTTATTTATCTCGAAAACGGCTCTATGAATTTTGATAAAAAAAGTTAAGTGTGCTATTATGGGCATGAACTACATATTGATCAAAAAAATTTTAGGCAAAAATGATATTAACGGTACCTCCTCATAGAACGGTTTATTTTGATTTTCGGTTTTCTCATTAATGGCTCTTACGGTTTGGATCAAATTTTCTTGTACAGAAACGCCTTTGTATTTGAAATAATATTGTACATAAATTTTTTTGAAAAATTATGTCTTGGATTTTTGAAAAACAATTAAATTTTCTTTTTATATTAATACCTTGAAAACGAGTTTTATAACTATGTATAAGCGATTAGTTCTTGATTCTACATATTTCCTAAAATGTTTATTATTCAATACTTGAAATTGACATCCCAATTTTGTTTTTAGAAAAATTTTTAGGAAATTTCTTATACAAAAAAAAAATTAAATTAATAATAAAACAATTTTTTTTACATAAGTTGATTTTTTTTTTAAATTAGACCGCAATTTTATGCATTAAAATTTTTTTTTAATTAAATCCATGATTTTATATTTATAAATTTATTATAAATTCCAAAGTACTCTTTATAATAGGAAGTACCGGCCATCCAGTCTTGCATTAATTTTTTTAAATTCGATAGTTTATTTATTTATTTATTTTAACAAATTTTTTTCTTAAAATGTTTAAAAGAATTTTAATCAGTATAAAAATAGATATATTTTTAAAAGCCGCCAAAATCTTATTTATCTTGAAAACGGCTCTAACGATTTTGATAAAAAAAATTAAGTGTGATATTATGGACATGGACTATATTTGGGTGAAAAAAAAAATTTGGGGGGAAATGTTATTAGGGGTACCTGTCATAGAACGGTTTTTTTGATTTTCGAATTTCTCACCAACGGCTCTAACGATTTTAACCAAAATTTGTATGCAGAAGCTGTTTTGCATTTGAAAAAATATAAACTAAAATTTTTTTCGAAAAAATAGTTTTTGGATTTTTAAAAAAATAATACAATTTTTTTTTTGAAAATTCAATATCTTGAAAACCGATACACGATAAAATTTTTAGATTACGTTTAAAAATGTATTTTATTAAATAATAAAAATTTGCATATCATTTTTTTTTATAAAAATTTTAAAGAAAATTTGGTACACAAAAAACATGTTTCAGTGTGTCTGTATGTCTGTACCTCACCTCACTACAGACTAAACCACTGGACCTATTTCTTTCAATCTCGGTAGTTAAGGGTCTTCGGTGATTCCCTAGAGGAGAAATTGAAATTTTTTTTTTAGCTCCAAAACTAAGGGTACCCCCCATACACCCGTAATGCAAAATCTTATTTATCTCGAGAACGGCTCTAACGATTTTGATAAAAAAAATTAAGTGTGATATTATGGACATGGACTACATTTTGGTCCAAAAAAATTTTGGGGCAAAATGTTATTAGGGGTACCTGCCATAAACGCGTTTTTTTGATTTTCGACTTTCTCATTAACGGCTCTGAGGATTTTAACCCAAAATTTTAAGCAGGAGTCCCCTTAAGTTTAAAATAATTTTGTATATAAAAACTAGCCGCCCGTGCTCGCGTTGCTAACTACGAATATTTTTTTTTTAATTGTGAATCTAAACCATTCTCAGATGCCCTTGACACACACAAAAAATTTCATCAAAATCGGTCCAGTCGTTTAAGAGAAGTTCAGTGACATACACACTCACAGAAGAATTATATATATTAAGATATTCGAAAAAATATTTATTGGGTTTAAAAAAAAAAAAAACATTTAAATCAATATCTTCAAAACCTATGAACGATTATTTTTTGAAATTATTTTCTAAAACGAATTTTATTAAATACTTAAAATTCGCATCCCACATTTTTTTCTTGAAAAATTTTAGAGAAATTTCTTATATAAAAATCTTATTTAATAATAAAACGATTTTTTAAAGTTTGTTTGCATAAATTCATACTTTTCTAAAAATCAGACGGCAATTTCATTTTAAATTCATGTTTTATATTTATAAAATGTATCTTAAATTCCAAAATACTTTTACATAAGAGCAAGTTCGTGCGATCCAGTCGTGCATTTTATTTTTTCAAGAAATCAGACTAAATTTATTTTGAAACTGAAACTATATGCGTGAGGTATTTTATCAATTAAAAGATTGAATTGTATGCTTTTGAATATTTTTCTCTAAAACCATCCAAGTTTACTTGAAATTTATTTAAACTCAAACCTTTTATGGTATAAGAACAAGTTTGAGTGACTAATCTATCTAGTTAAGGAAAATATTTTCTTTGACAAAATAAAGAACCAAGAATTATATTTTTTAGCAAAAACTAAACTCATGTGGCACCACAGTGCCATGCCACCGATATGATGACGTGATTACCCTTTGAATAAAGTGCATGGCAAGTTGCATGTCAGAATCATAACATCAATTATTATTTTTAATTCGACGAAATGCAACTCAAAGTTCAACAGGAAATGTACTCGAACGTTGCTTAAACTATGTCTAAGAGATTTGTTCCAGGTTGATGACATCGAACGAAAGGACTGGATATTTCTGTGATCCTTTCTATGGCTATACTTTGTTGGTTCTTTTCTTGGCGCCAGTTAAATTGTATATTCCTTCTCTTAATAGTTTAATGCGTTTTCTAGCTCTTTCAATATAACGATGTGCTAAATATTGTTTATCCTGAAATAAATTATGAAAACAATAATTGCTTTTCTTTCCGTTCTAAAGGAGAATTAAGAACTTTTGAAGCGCGCAACCTTATTTAAGTCTAGAATAGTAATTGCACTACATTTAGGTTGTTTTCCATTTAGTTATACAACATTGGAATGTCTTGAATGCAATTTGTTTTATAAGCAAATAATTGTGTTTATCACGAGATATATGTATGTATAGTAAAGTTCTTCGCTAACATTACACTGAAAGAAAAATGTTTCGAGTTATTATTACTTATTGTGAATTCGAGGAACAAAAGTGAATTTTGATGTCCTGCATTCCTAATAAAATGACTTTTGTGATTTGTTCATATACCGAATGTGAAATTTTGGTATTCTAAATTCCACTTGAAATGATCATTGTGAATTAAGAAGATGGATATTCGTGTACATACCGTTTTACGGTGAATTCAATTAACTTGTTTTGTTTGGTGGAAATTCACAATTATGCGCGACAATTGACAAAAATGTAAATAAAGTTTTGCCTTGATTTTTTTTTGATCGTTTACGGGGGAAATTACAAAAACTCACGAAAAGAAAAAGTTTTGTTGCAATTTATGAAAGAAGTTAAAGTTTATGAAGACGATTTTATTAAGGGATTTATATATTCCTAAATGTAAACATTGCTTATTCGTTTAGTCTGAAGCTTCTTTTGAAGCTACAAGCAATTCCTAATTTCCCCATTTCAACTTACATTGCTTCTTTAATATCTAAAATGTTGGCTTTACCACGTAAAACTGCAACATGCATGAGGAAACATCAGATTACTTACTAGGAAAATGTTGTCCACTCATGCACCAAAGGAAAAACCATCTGGGATAATATCAGTTATAGAACGAAAGCCCATAGCAATTTTTGGGTGCGATTGATAACAAAAAATAATAAGCATAATTAGATAGGCCTTTAGTAGTTATTTACAAATGTGAACGTCTTGCATGCTCTAGTGGGAGCTATATAGTGCATAAAAGTGCATCATATATGCAGTTCCTTCCAAGTCTAAATAATTGTGATAACAACTTTGCCAAAATCTAGAGTTAAGCCCCCTGATTGAAAGTATTGAGGTCTAAGACGTTTTGCATACAGCCTTCTGCCTGCAAGACGCGATAAGAATAGCGTACTTCTTGCACGAAGAAGACCGCCTTCAAAACGTCTTGGACCTCGATATTTGCAATCAGGGCACTTAGCTCTTTATTTTGAAGTTATGGTAAATTTTTATCACAATTTTTTAGACTTTGGAAAGAACTGCATATCTGATGCATTCTTATGCACTATTGCTCCCACTAGAGCATGCAAGACGTTCACATTTGTAAATAACTACTAAGGGCCTATCTAATTATGCTAATTATTTTTGTTATCAATATCAATCACACCCAAAAATTGCTGTGGGCTCTTAGTTTATTAGGACAGTGTGACATATCCTCTCAGAAAATGCCCCAAATACTAAAATTTCTAAGATTAATAGACTTGGAGTAAGAACTGTAAAATGTGCAGGCTTATATAGGTCGCAGTGCAATACCCCTAATACATAATTTATTCACTGCCCTGCTTGCAAATTAATTAAAACTTGATTGCTATCTCACAATGCTGCCAAATAAAGTTAAAAATCAACACATAAATATTGATGCACCGAGTTAACTCAAGATTCAAATTTAACTTCATCTTAACGTAGAAACTAGTATGAACTTGAGTTGTAAATATGAACCTTTATTAGCTAATCATAGCTTAGACAAATTGTTATTAAACCACAAGCCAGATAATTTTCTCGGTAGATATAGGGCAAGTTCTGCATTTGGAAAAAAAAATCGAACTCGAGATTTTGATCAAAGTTGACATTACGATGATAGCGAAGACGAAAAAAGTTGGTCCGACAATTCCGTCTGTCTGTCTGTATGTCTGTATGTCTGTACCTCGTTTTATGAAGGTTCAGTCAACTTAAAAACTTATTTAAACATATTTTAAAATGAAAACTATTTAAGGAAATCCAACAAGCCACAACTCCTGTAACCTCGGTTTGGGCATGAGGAGACAACAAATCGTTTCCGACCTTCACGGTCTGTAATCAGATATTTCAACAGTGACACGTCTTCGTCAGATGATTTCCACATTGTTTTTGGTCGTTTGATGTCATCAGTGTGTGACCAATCCTTCTTCACTTTCGCCTTTTGCTATGGCCGATCTATCTTTCACCTATATGAAAAACAATTCGTGGTAAAACATCTTCTTGCCTTGCACTCTGATCAACTGATCGTAAAAGATTCAGAGCTGACCAATGTGAAAAATGAAACAGCTCGCATTGTATTGTAATAGAACTCCTTTACAAACGCAACTATTTCTGGGGGAATTTCTCTTCCACAGAGGGATCTCCAATTTTCCATATGCACTCAAGACCAACTCCGCCAAAATGCTTTCTCAAAATCTACAGACATAAGCTGGCTTGATGCCTCTTCAGTCTTCAGTGTAGTGTAGACTCGATTTTGACCATCATCTGCTACAGAATGATAGCTGCCATTAATTCTGAAAAAAAAACTAAAATGACGTCAGTTATTGCCTTTCACATTTTAACGGTCGCCTATCGGTGGAAATAAAATATACTCGCAATTGTGGGATCCGCTTTCAGAAACTTAGCTGACTTTGTAGTTTTTGAAGAAGGTTGAGGCTTGGAACTATGTCACTACAGCAGGCTTGGTTTCAATACCACTGAAGACGAATTTATTAAGTATTCATAAAATACCACTGTATGATTTGTTTGTTAACCATTTTAGTTCGGGAGCACTTCAGCATTCTGTTACAGGAAATTATCATTACTCCACATGATATCAGTGCTGACGAGGCACCATCGTCTGTATTGCATTTGGATCTTCTGCTATAACAGTTGCTCAGCTGCCAATCGTACTTTTAGAACTAAGGGAACCAAGTGGATATAATTACCCCTGCCGGTATTTCTTAAACTTCGGACATCGCCCATCGACTTCGTCCCATCGCTGCTTGATTTGATAGATTTGGTATTCGGTTTAATCATGAACATAAATACATATCCACCCAGCACACGACACGGTTAGAAGATGGACACTGGTGTTTTTTTTTTAGAAATCCTTGGACTATCCTAGTCATTTAGACTTCCTTTTATTGCAGGAGTGTCTTCCAGCTGAGATCCTGGCTGTGACGAAAGTTACTAGACAAGTTTCAATGATAGCAATAATTTAAGCTGATACCACCTTTTTCATTAATAGCCCAGCGGCAATAACTGAAATCAAATCCAAGCTTGTTACTTGCTATCGCGAAAAGCTAAGGATTAATAGCACAGCATAAGGCTCGGTTGGGTTCCTGGTCAGATTGGTTTCTTAAGTAATTAATGTTGCTGACAAGCTGGCAAGAATAGGTTCATCACTTGATATCTTAATCAGGCAGATACAACAGTTCAGGTCTCATGCTGTAATCTTGAACAGGTAATCGAAAGCAAAGTTCTAGCTACAACAAACAAGAGATGGAGCTCGCTCAAAACCTGTGTAATAACCCGAAAACTATGGCCTAGGTTTTAACAAACAAAAGAACGAAATTATCATCCAAAGTAAAACGTCTGTAACTCTTCTAATGAGCATAACCACCGGGCACACTAATATAGGTTACCACAAGGAAAATATGAAAGTCTTTATGGACAGCTTATGCAGATGATGCGGTGGCGAGGAGATACACGAGGATACTCCTCTATACCTGTGTCACTACCCTGCGCTATATCATCTGACAAACAGGCTGTTAGGGAGACACATCCTCAACATTCCAAGTAAAAACCTGTTGAAATTTATTATCACTACCAAATTGCTTGAAAATTCCTAAAGTCTTTTAACCAGCAGACCACGAGATGGGAAATCGCCTCCAACATAAAACGGGTTCGGAACGACAATTATAGAACGAACGAAAACGACTGGATGAAGCATTTGTTTCTTGTCTGAGCAGCCACAAACGGAGTAAGGGCACCTAAGCTATAAGCCTGCGAATACCACTTCTACGGCGAACAAGAGCTTCAGTGAATTTATGGGGCCACTTCTCCCTAAGATTGGTTAAAACACCTTGAGGAAAGGGACAGCCCCTTCGACTTATTCAGCAATCCTGACCACTGACCTATTAATCTCATCTACCAGGCATTGCCAGCAAGCACATGCTTTTAGGGGGCTTTCTTAAAAAACCCCTTCGACATTTCACTCTATAGCTCGCTGAAACTCATCAATACCCTTAACGGGGTTGAAAGTCACAGGATTTATTATGACGCATTTATGTGTATGTACATTGATCTAAGTCTGACGTTAACAAGTTCATTGGCGTTGTAAAAGTCCGAAACCATATCCCCATTAAGCCTTTTTTTCACCAAGTTCTAAACAGGAATACAAGTCATCTAGATCTTCTTGCAATTATTTTTATTAAAATATTTTGTTGATAAACTTGATAGTTGTCATTTTGCTGTCAAGTAAATATTTGGTAGATGACATTGTTGGCTTGCTAGCAATAGCATTGAGTTGTAAAAATTTTAAATCTGTCAGTTGAATATGAGAAAACGTCCTTAAAACTTCTAATGAAACAGTTTTTCTTTATATTGACTTTCTTGATAAAAAAAACACACATTCAAAAGTTAGACATAACATAACAGGAACAATTCAAGATAAATAATTTCCTCGTGTTCCAAGAATCCGTTTAACCAGACTCAACACAATGCCATACCAATCCTTTTTCTTCGAAGTATTGTTGTTTATTTTAATATTTTTGTGTCTGTTATATAAAGTCCTTGACATTCCAAGATGAATTGTTATGAAACAAAAGAATGTTAAAATCCATATAATTCCTTTCATAAAGTGTTTTGAAAATAAAATTGTTGATTTTAAATGTGATTTACAAAGTTTTAAGGGATTGAAACTGAATCCTTTCTTCTTTCTGCTATCCAACTACCTAATGTTATAATTATGAAAGTCCGAAAGATTTTATGTGTGTTCATCAATAACTCTCAAATGGCTGAACAGATTTGAATTAAATTAAGTGAAGAGGATGATTATGTATTCAAAATGGTAATTGGATAGGTACTGTTTTTTAACGATTTGATATGAAAAAAGTGCGGTAACTAGAAAACTTGATATTCAAAACTTAACCAATCAATCAAGGTTGAACACAAATCAATCATATTTTAGAATTTTCTTTGAAAAATATACAAAAAAGAGGAATAAGTTACAGGATAGGGGAGAGTGAGTACGAAAGTAACAGTGGGTCGGTTGTAACATTCAATTCTTACGAAAAAATTGAGCTGTATGCATTCATTTTTAAATGCAGATTTCTTCACAATTAAGTCCTGAATGCACCCACAAAAAACCAAATGTCAAAACACTGAGTTGTACCAAATAAAATTTAAAACGTGAAATTCAATGACAAACGATTTTTTTTTCTTTGGTGAGTTTTGTTTCATATTTCTTGAAAGAATAAATTATAAATTAAGTTTTTTTTTTTTTTTTTTATCCGATGGCAATCTTCAAAAGACACTCGGTAAGAATCGGTACCGAGTAGTGTGGGACTCTTACCACACTAAAACCACCGGTGAATCAGGACCAATCTATAAAGATCGACAAATGATTTTTATTTCTTAATTTTTAAATCGCATTGGGGGAAGTTTAAGGTAATAGCACTTTCCCATAGCTTTTAGACCATCAGCTCATGAGGCTTGGTTCTTCTTAATCTGCGAACATTGTCTCGTACATTTAATACGGCCTCCATCTCGGAGTTAGTATGACTTTGCAGTCGCTGATTGTGTGATACAGCGTGTTTCTTAACCACTTCTGTAACCATTTCAATTTGAAGGTCACGATGTAGATCGCTATTTCTTATATACCAAGGGGCATTTATTATTCCACGAAGGACCTTGCTTTGGAATTTTTGGATCTGTTCAGCATTTGTTTTCTTTGTACAGCCCCATAGTTGGATGCCATAATGTTCAAACGGGTTTCAATACTTGCTTATATAACATTAGTTTGTTCTGGATAGATAGATCAGAGTTCTTTCCTAGTAACCAGTACATTTTACTGTTTATAAATATTGGAACATTGTTTATGTTTTTGTTTGTAAAGTTTATATGCGTCGATTTTGTTTCGTTTAATTTGATACGCCATTTCTGCGTCCAATCACTAACTTTATCGACTGCATTTTGCAATTGTGTAGCCTTCGTAACGGATTTATCTGGCACCAATATTGCAGTATTATCAGCAAAGGTCGCCATTATAGCGTTGATGTCCACTGAAATATCCCTTGTATATAACAGATACAGGGTTGGTCCTAGGACACTTCCTTGTGGTACACCGGCTTCAATTTTCTTAAGTTCCGAGTAATTTTGGTCGTACCGTACTCTAAAGAGTCGGTTCGTAATGTAGGATTTCAGTACTTCGTAGTACTGCCTGGGAAGGTCCCTATGTACTCAAGTCCCAAGTGCCAAACCTTGTCAAAAGCTTGAGCAACATCTAAGAACAAAGCAGAGCATACTTGTTTTTCTTCAAGTGCCTTTTCCACAACATCCATAATTATAAATTAAGTGAAAGCACCTTAATCGAAGTTCATTTTGTTCTTAATGCAATAGAGAACATGATTTTCTGATTTGCATTATAGTTTCTTTTTAATTAAATTTTTAATATAAAAATAAGTGGTGGACGGTTGTAACATTTTTTGTGTTAGCGGTTGTAACATGTTACAATCGTTCACATGCAAAATATTAAGGTGTCTGTTCCTGTTTTAACCTTTAATTGATTCACACTCTGTTTTTGATTGCATAAAAACAATAGACAACAGTTTCACTTAAGGCAGCGAAAAATGCCCCGACAAAGAACGAGGAAAACTTCTCGAGGTCTTATCTTAAAATATATCTTCGTAAAGACAGCGGAAGAAGTTCTTAAAAGTGACAAATCAGTTAGAGCTGTTTCAAAAGCTTACAAAATCTGTCACGTCACTCTTAGTCGTTTTGTTCGTAAAACGAAATCTATTCAAGACTCCTCTGGCGATACTGTTTACCCAGATGTTGGTTATAGAGCCCATAATAGGGTTTTAAGAGATGCTTACGAAGTAGGTTTTGAGGCTGATTAAAGTACCATTCTAATGGTATTTACTTTTTTTTAAATAATATATTTGTATATGCAATTGACTTTAAATTAAATATGAAGTTAAACCAATATTTTTTTTTCTTCTTACATTTATAAGGTGTTTAAACCGTCCTTTCATCGTGTTAAAACCGGTACACCCGAAAGAAAGGTTGTAACATTTGACTTTCACTCCTTTGTCACAGCATACACTCGGAGAAAGGAGAAAGTTGGAAACCAAATTAGTATTTTATGGTAGTTAAATATCAACTTATTAATATAGACTTTGTTTCATTTTGTTATGTTTTTTTAGTTTTCAACTTATGGCACAATATGTAAAAAGTGTTACTTTCGTACTCACTCTCCCCTACTTTATATGCAATTAGTTTGCGAGGAACCGGCAGCCAGAGGGTATCAGTTAACTTATAATAAACTAATCAATTACTCGTCTCATAGCTGCTACTGAATTCTAAACTTTGAATTTTTTATTTTAAACAGCTTTATTTTAAACAGCCTTAAATTAAGTACGAAAATAAACTTAAATTGAGATTATGTGATAAAAAAGTATATTAAAAACTATTTCAGGGATATACAAGTGGCAAAAACACATTTCACGTCGAAGGTATTTGTCTTCTTGTTGTTGTTGTTGATTGGCAAACTGGAAGAAAGCCGTGCTCACAGTATTTAACTTCATTGAAAACTTTCATATTAGTCCGGGGTAATGAGAAAAAACCTAATCATTTCTAGAGACTATTGTGGCTTGAGATCTTTTTGAGTTCTGAGGTAAGAAATTATTTGATCCGATGAAGCTGCAAGCATTTTGAGAGGTCTTCATCCTGCCAAATATTACTTAATATCTATGTGTTTTTTGTATTCCTAACCTATTCTAACAATTGGTGGTGGTAGGACATAATTCATGACAACAGGTCGAAATCTAATAAAGATTAGTTGTGAGATGTTTTTCAGTATACCTTTGTATACTCTACTGTTTTCTTCGGATAGGTACTCTCCAAATTGAACAACATTCACCACCATACATACCTACAATTTAAAACTACAAAATATCGTCGCGACCTCGGCGGAACACCACCATCCGATGGTCAAAATTTTCGATGACGCTGAGGCATAATTGAGGTTCTATGCCGTTAATGTGCCGAATTATCTCATCCTTTAGCTCTTGAATCGTTGCTGGCTTGTCGACTTACACCTTTTCTTTCAAATAACTCCAAAGAAAGAAGTTCAACGGTATCAAATCACATGAACTTGGCGGCCAATTGACATCGCCATCACGTGAGATAACACGGCCATTGAATTTGTCGTGCAAAAGAGCCATTGTTTCGTTAGCTCTGTGGCAAGTGGCATCGTCCTGTTGAAACCACATATCGTCCACATCCACATCTTCCAATTCGGGCCATAAAAAGTTCGTTATCATCTCACGATAACGAACACCTGAAAGGCCTCATTTTGGAAAAAAATACGGGCTGATGATGCTGCCAGCCCATAAACCGCACCAAACAGTCACTCTTTGTGGGTGCATTTGTTTTTTGACAATCACTCTTGGATTATAATTCGCTCAAATGCGGCAATTCTGCTTATTGACGAATCCACTGAGGTGAAAATGTGCCTCATCACTGAAGATGTTTTCTTCGAAAATTGATCATCCACTGTTGCCATTTCTTGCCACCATTCTGACCATTGACGACGCTTGAAATGGCCAAGAGGCTTTAGTTCTTGAGTCAACTTATAAGCGTGTAAATGCAAACCTTTATGCATAATGTTCATCAACGACGAGCGTGAGAGGTGCAATTGTTACAAAAAATCACGAAGTGCACGGTATGCATTTTGAAATTAAGAAATGTCAAATGAAATGCAGAAAAACACTTGACGTTTAGGTGTGGTTCACATTCAACATCGGCCCTTAAAATTTAACCACCCTTTGCATATATGAGCCCCTTAATCTTACCAGCAAACTTTTCAACTAAAACGCTTCCTCTTGATTTTAACAAGAATAAATCGGGATTAAAATATTACTTCGAGCCATCAATACTCCACGCTCTCATTTTTTTGTAATAATATACTTTGCGGTAGTAAACTTCAAATATAATAGTTTTATATACAGTGGACGCTCGTTAACTTGAACACGGACGAAACCAGGTGTGTTCAAGCTATAGGATTGTGCAAGTTACTGGATCAAGTTTAAAAATTATTGTTTTTATTTAATAAAGATTCATTTTAATGATTTTAAAACATAAATAATGATATTATTAATAAATAATTTTAATTGAAACGTTTTTCGATTCCTAAATTGAGTCTTAAAAATAGTCCGTTAAAGGTATAGAATGCGTAAAGGGAAAAAATATTTGTTCAAGTTATTGGAATGTTCAAGTTATCGTATGTTCAAGTTAACGAGAGTCTACTGTATGTACATACATAGTTCATTGAAAAAGTACTCTGCCGTAAGTTATTCAATTTTATCACAATTTAATTTTCCTCTCGTTTTGTATTATATTGTCTTGAATATCAAATAAATCCATTAATAAAACTTTAAAACAAATGAGATTAAAATTAAATTTAACCATAATCTACCTTTGGCAATAGAATTATACTCCTATCGCAATCATAACACCCATCGTAGAATTACCAGGAGGCTTTTCAAGATTCACATGTGAGTAGATACATACTCGTAGTATTCGAGTACGATATCAAAATATTGTTTTGCATATTTATTATCTTTTCACAGAGGGACTTTCAATAAGGCTTATGAGACGTTCCTGGGTTGTGATTCTGATTATGGAGGGAAGTTTATATAAAAGCACTTCGATGACATGCAAAATATTTATATCTCCTTTTAAAATAAAATATCTCAAAGGAAAACAAGATAGTAATGAAAGAAGAGAAATGAACAAAGAAAATTTCTCATTAAAAAGGTACGAACTGGGGTTAAATGTGGGGTTGGCCTCCTTGCGGGCATCACGAATTTATTTCTTCATTCTAATATCAAAAGTTTTTTATTGCACTACTTTCGTACATATTTATTCCTCTATCTTTATTTTTTTCCTCATTTGTACAATGAAATTATTTAATATGAAAGACGCGGAGCACATAAGATATTTGTTTTTCTTTTCTGGTGCACGTTCACGTTCACGAAAAGAAGTAGCAATCGGGGTTGTTGTTTTAATAATTCTGTGAAAATTAACCAACTTTAAAGGCCATATCTAAGAGAGGAAACTTGAAAGGCTACGTTTGCTTTCTGATGGCAGCTATGTATATATTTATATTTTCCTGAATATTATATTCGTTAGGTCCCTAAGCAACTAGATTTCCCGATACCCTAAAGAGTAATTAAAATTTGTTTTAACCTGCAAATTTGAGAACATAATGTTTTGACCTTCATTAGAACAGTTCTGATCGGACATATCTTATTCTTTTCTTAAGACATAATTAGTTTTGTGAAAAAAGGATTAAAATTTAAAATGTGGCATAGAAAATACAATTTTAAACTTATTTTAACACGATTTTTGATTTGTTCCAAAGGGGAAGCTTGGTTTTAAATAACAACTGCCCGAAATTTTTGTTGAATTATTACAAAAATAGGTTAACACAAAGATTTTGCAAATTTTATTAAAGTTAAAATTGTCGTAATACATTCGGAAAAAAAAAATAGAAATAGAGAATTGGTTAAACTCAGTAGATGATTTTCAGGTGCTCACAGCTAGTTTTTCAGCGCACTTACCCATTTTAGTAAAAGCTCACTTTGCTGTGGAAGAGCAGCAAAGCAACTCAGAAGCTATCCGTAAATTAAAGTGGTCTGAAAGTAAAATTTGGCAATACAAAACACGGTTAAATCACCATTGTAATCTACTACCGATCCAATCATCATGTAGTGTTGAACAGATTGAAGAAAGTATAACAAGAACTATTTACGCCTCTGGACTGTCCACGAACAACAAAATTTCGTTCTCACCAAAAAACAAATGGTTTGATCTGGATTGTATCAATCTTCGCAAACTTTCCTTTAAGTACCTGAAGCTATTCCGATCGACTAATTCCATGACTTTCAAAAATTTGTATCTCAAGGCAATCAGAAACTTTAAAGAACTATGTGCCATCAAAAAGGTTCTATATCTTAAAAATTCTGCCATTAAGCTACTGGGTTGTAAGAACTCTAAGGAATTTTGGAACAGTCTACGGGAATTGGGTGAACAACACCGTAGTACAAAGATTTCTCTTGATGCCGAGGCTTTAGCGACTCATTTTAAAACGTTACTGTCAGCGGAGGAGAATATTAAAAGCTTTAGTTACGCAATGCAAGACGTTTGTGTACCGGAACTGGACTCCGTTATATCACTGAGTGAACTCTAAGCTACATTATTAAACTTGAAGAATATCAAACCTCCAGGAAATGATGGCATCCCAGTGGAGTTCTATAAAAATGGTACTGTTCAATTCAAAAATTATATCGTAGAGTTCTTTAACCTTATTTATAACACTTACTGCATACCTTCTAGTTTCTCCAAATCTCTAATTTTTGCGATTTTTAAAAAAAGGAGACTCTAGTTGTCCAGATAACTATAGAGGGATTTCTATTCTTACATCCCTAAGAAAAATATTCACTACAATTCTTTACGCAAGAATTACAAAATGGATAGATGTCCATAATCGTCTCAACATATTTCAAGCGGGTTTTCGTTCAGGCTTTTCAATGACAGACCATATCTTTGCACTCACTAGCATCGCCAGAAGATTCATCGATCTTAACAAAAGGTTGTATGTGTGTTATGTGGATTTCAAAGCTGCTTTCGATAAGGTAAATAGACAAGCTCTGATTCATAAATTAGCTTCGATCTGAGTATCTAGAAAATTTCTTCAACTTTATCAAATTTTTCTGGCGTCAACGAGAGCCACGGTTTGGGATGGAATAAAATTGTCCGGTTGGTTTGAAACATCTGCAGGAGTACCACAAGGATGCATTTTAAGTCCGATTCTATTTGCTTTATTCATTGATGATATATGCGAAATTCTACCTGGAGGAGTATCGTTTGCTGGGAAGCTCATCAAGGTCCTTCTCTACGCCGATGATTTAGTTTTGCTTGCGGATAATCCTCTCACACTTCAATTGCAGATCAATAAGTTACAGGCTTATGGTAACTCCTGGGATCTTACTATTAACATAAGCAAAACGAAGATTATGATCTTTGAGAAGCGAAAGAGGAGAAGGCTACCGGAAGAATGCTGGCGTCAGAATAACATGCGGATTGAAGTGGTGCGTGACTTTAAGTATCTGGGTGTATTATTGTCATCTAACTTGAGATTCAATAAGCATGCTAAAGAAAAATGCAGCGAAGCTAAGTTGGCTCTCAACATGATGTGGCCAAAATTCTTCGCCAATCAAAATATTGACCTCAGGTCTAAGTACAAAGTTTTCAATGCTACTGTCAATACATGTCTTTGTTATGGAGTGCAAGCGACTATTTCGATTACCCAAATCAACACCGACACATGCTATTCATGTGGAGTCTGGTCTGCCTCCTATCTACATACAAAACTTGAAATCGCATTCTGATTATTTACTTAGAGTTATGAAAAAAAGTGACAACAGTCTACATAAATCAATTATGGTTCGGTTATTGAATAATAATTCTTATCCCTTCAGAGAGTGGAACCAGTTGGCCTCATCTCACAATATTTCTGAAAGGCTTTTAGAAACAAATGTAAATGATTGGAAGGATATATTTGCAAGAATTATCTCTAAAGTCGATGAAAAAATATACGATCAACATTTAACAAAGGCTTTAACGTCAAGTTCCAGGATATTCTATAAAAACCTAAACCACCAATTGTGTACAGAAGAAAATTATTTCAATACTCAATATTCTGCTGAGGCAATAAGCACTATATTCAGAGCAAGGGTTGAAATTTTGAATCTCAATTCCATACCTCACAGACCAGACTTACAGACAACTTGCCGTCTTTGTAATAGAAGAGAACACGAAGATGTTTATCATTTCATCGCCGTTTGCCCTATTTTACAAGAGTTAAGGAGATTGTACTTCCAAGAAAGTACGTTATCATTAAATAACCTTTATGAAGTACTAAACGGCCAGTGGGGCTGGCTGAATTTATACAAATTTTGCTACCATGCAATGGCATACCGAAATAGCTTCTAATCAGCCATCAGAATTTCTGGAAGTTATTGCGTTAATATCACCTTTTTATGTTATAAATCATCTAAAATTGTTTTTTTTTATGTTTTAAATCATCCAAAATTAATACCTATCATGTCGCAATGAATTATAATTATTCAATCCATCCGCTTAACCATTTTATTTAAAATTATTAGCTTCTTCTTTTTCCTAAACTTTGTTAAAATATTTTTTTTTTCTATACAGTTTTAACTAATTAATTTATAACTATTACATTTCTTTTCTTTTTTTTAATTCTTTTTGCTAACAAAATGTCATATCCGGCAGACGGCAAAATTGCCACGTCCGTATTCTACGAGTATATCATTAAAAAAAGTTTAAAAAACATTGCATTTCAAGACTTAAAAAAATATATATTGAATTTTTGAAAAAAAAGTCATTTTTTTCTTGGAAAATTCGATATCTCAAAATCGGCTCCATAGTTTTTTTGTAAATTTAATTTTCATTCCTACAATAATAAAAACTTAAGTTGGCGTACCAAATTTTTTTCTTGAATTTTTTTTTTAATTTTGTACATATATAAAAGCTTATTAATATTGTAATTTTTGTTTTTGCATAAATTCATATTTGCATAGCATTCTGTTTTTGTCTCTTACTACTAAAAGGATGTAAAAAATTAATTTTATCCTTATGAATAGTTTTCTCTAATAACATTCGTTTTTAAAATTCCTAGTCTATTACATAGAAGCAAGTTCGTGCGACCAAGTCCTGCATTTTATTTAGTATCGTGCTTAGTTCAAATAACTCTTTGACATTTACAAACGTCAAAAAAGGGCTTTATACTTAGTTTCTTTCACGAACTGTCAATGTTGTGTTCAGAAGCAATTTATTAGGAAAACTTCGTTAGTTCGATACTGTTAGAAAATGTTGAAAATTAAGAATTGGTTAGTAAGCTACTTTAAAGCTAGCAAATTGTTGAGTAGAATAATACTAATGCCTTAATAATATGTTAGGTTGCTTAAACTTTTGTCCAAATGTTTTTATCAAATTTAAAATTAAGATTCAAAGAAACGGGTTTTCGCCATGGCATCTGTGTTGGTCTGAATGCCTGTGATAGATAAATGCTCGGATTTGCTTTAATTTTTGTGCCGTCCATTTTTATGAAATTTCGCTGATGAGAAATCTGACAACAAAATATATTTTGTCATCGGTGCACGATTGATTCTTTTTGGAAAAGAACGTTTCAGTTTATCTGATTGGATACCAGAAATAAAATGAATTCCGCAAAATTTTAAACAGCCAAGTTGTAAGGAATTAGTAAGGGTATTCATGCAATGATGTAAGACACTAGATAAGTTTACCATTTGGTTAATAAACTGTCAAAATTTGTATCGGAAATGATCTAAATAAATTGTATAAAATTCCCTAACGAATTTTCTGGGTTAAATGATTTAATAAAATTAACCAATTGTCATTGTGACTTACTAACTTCCTTATAGTGGGCTATAGTCTGGGTAGGACCAGGGCCTCAACTAACAAGCTTCCCCAGCTCACTCGGTCCTTAGCTAGTTTCGCACATCAAGTTAATTGAGGTCCGCTCCCACTTGTGTGCGCCACTTCAGTCGCGGTCTTTCTCTACAGACCCGTCTTTTGGGGTTGGATTTGAAGACTTTCCGAGCGGGTCCATCATGGCCTAGCCATCTCAGTCATTGGACTTTAATTCATTTGACTATGTCGGTTTCGCTGTACAGTTCGTACAGTTCCTGGTTTTATCTTCTCCTCCACTCCCCGTCTATGCAGATGAAACCAAATATTACACGGAGAATTTTCCTCTTGAAACATCCTAAAGCATTCTCATTCACTTTCGACAAAATCCATGTCTCTGCACCATAGACAAAAACCGGGATGATGAGAGTTTTTTAGAGGGACACTTTAGTTGCTCGAAAAAGTTGCTTCTTATTCCAAGAAAGCAGCGATTGAGTTTTGCACTATTCTATCAAGAATTTAGCGTGCGTTCTCCATCGTCAACCTCCACAAGCAGCCAAAACTGGACAGTGCTCTATATAGTTTGTTCCTATAGATGCTACGCGGCATTGAAATCGATGAAAAGTTGGTAGTTGTCGATTTGAAGTTCCTGTGTTTCTTCCATCTCTGATGCCTGCTTTTTCTGAATACTTGATGCATGTGGCATAGTACATACTTCTTAAGAGGTTCTTACAGACGCGATCGAATAAAGACCTGGCGTTCTCATACGATTGTAGCCGTTCAACATAGAACTTCCCCGCAGTACTTCTTTGTTTTGGCTTTGGGTCGGTATATTCGCAGCTGTACCCAAGGCAACAACGAAATTGTGGTCCGAGTCGATGTTAATGCCTCGGAACGTCCGGACATCCTCTATACTGGAAAATTGCCTAGCGTCTATCGCAATGTGATCAATCCGGCTCACGGTTGATTGATTAACAGATCTTCATATCCTTTCATGAATATTGAGATGGGTGAACTGCGTTCTAGCTACCAGAACGTCTCGCCCCACAGAAAAATTGATCAATTTTAATCCGTCATCAAAGGTGGTGTTGTCCAGACTGTATCATCCAACCGTGTCACCAAAAATGTCTTCCCTTCCTATCTTGGCGTTAAAATCTCCTAGGAAAATTTTAATGTCCAAACTAGAGCACTCACTGGTCGTATGTTTCATCCAGGAGCTCGTAGAAAATTTCTTTGGTCTTCATCTTTCTCCTCTGTAGGTGCATGAGTGCATATGAGGCGAATTTAGCCTTGATGCGGATGTTCGTGAGGCGCTTGTTCACATAGTTGCAACTCAAGACTTTGCCTGAGCCAAGTTTTAACGACAAATCCGCATCCAAATGAATGCTGCTTTTGTTCTCGATAGCAGGGGCCGTAGTGGATATCGCAGTCTATGAATTTTCGTCTCCCCGGTCCGTCCCATCTTATTTCTTGGATGGCGGTAATATCTGCTTTGTAGCAGCTTAGAGCTTCGGCCAATTGTTTGGCTGCACGTGATCCATTAAGGGACCTAACATTCCACCCAGAGATCTGATGCTGTTTGTTCTGATCTCTTTCTGATCTCTCTCCGCCCGAATCCGAGGCTTGTTTTTGCTTCGCAACTCGAAATAAAATAATAAAATATAAAATAAAAATATTGAGCCGTTTCTGAGATATATTTTTTTTTTTCAAAAACTCAAAAATTAAGTTTTGAAATGCAATGTTTTTTTAAACTTTTTAGGATTGAAATCCGTTGTCGATAATGAGAAATTCTAAATTTGAAAAAAAGGTTCAAAGGTAGGTACAGTCAGAAATATCTTTTTCAATTTTTTTTTATTTGATTATAGATCGTAAGAATTAATCAAAAACAAAATTTTAGCAAAATTCTGGTAACCGTTTTCGAGAAAAATACGATTTTCGAAAACCATTTTTTAACATTTGTATGAAGGTTACTGTTATTTTTAGGTAAAATAAATTTTTTTTCTTACATCTTATAATTTGTATTAAAAAAGTTTTATTTATTAAGTTTTAAAAAAAAATCGTGGATAGGATTTTTGAAATATTGAGTTTTCAAAAAAGAAAATTGAAAATTTTTTTAAGAATCCAAAAAATTTTTTTTTGAAAATTTGAATACACAATAATATTGAAACTGCTGGGGAGCCTTAACACAAAAAATAAAATACACGACTGGGTCGCACGAACTTGCTCCTATGTAATAGACTAGGAATTTTAAAAACGAATGTTATTAGAGAAAACTGTTCATAAGGATAAAATTAATTTTTTAAATTCTTTTAAAGTAAGAGACGAAAACAGAATGCTATGCAAATATGAATTTATGCAAGAACAAAAATTATAAGTCGTTTTAGTGGTTTCTTAAAAAATTAAATTTAAAAAAAAAAATATTGAGCCGTTACTGAGATATCGAATTTTCAAAAAAAGAAAAAAATAGATTTTTTTTTTTAAAATTCAAAAAATATTTATTTTAAAGTTTTGAAATGCAATGTGTTTTAGACTTTTTAGAAGCTTCTCTATAAAAAATTTCACTAAGAACCGTTGGATAATGAGAAATTCAAAATTTGAAAAAATGGTTCTATGGTAGATACAAGCTGTAATATCTAAATTTCAAAATTTTTTTAATAAATTAAAGATCATAAGAATTAATTGAAAGAAAAAAAGTTTTATCAAAATTCTAGGTGCCGTTTTCAAGAAAAATACGATTTTTGAAAACCATTTTTTTAAATTTTTTAACATTTGTATGGTGGGTACCTTTATTTTATCTTGTAGATTATATTAAGAAACTTTTATTTATAAAGTTTAAAAAAAATATAGCATGGTGTTTTCGAAATATTGAGTTTCGAAAAAAAAATTTGAAGTTTTTTCCAAACAAAATTTTTTTCAAAATTTAAATACACAATTCTATTTAAATTTTGAAAGAGCTCTCGCGAAAAAAAAATGATCAAAATCGGTGGTACCGTTTTTGAGAAAATCAAAAACAAAAAAAATGGTTCATGGGGGGTACACTCAATAACCATTTTTCGGAAATTTTTTCAACCATTACCTAGCTTTAACTAAATGAAATTTTTTTGCGTTTTTATTTTTTAAATCTGTGCTGCAGTTTTTGAGAAAAAAAAATATTTATAAAATTTTGAAAAAAATTCGTATGGCAGGTACCGTTATTTTTGGTCTTAAAAAAAAAGAAAAAAACGTGTGGGGGAAAAAATCAAAACCCATATCTACCAAGTTTAAAGAAAATCGGCCGAGCCGTTTAGGCTGTAGTCGAACCGACAGACAGACAGAGAGACAGACAGAATTGCCAGAAACATTTTTTAGTCTTCGCTATCATCGTAATGTCAACTTTGATCAAAATCTCGAGTTCGATTTTTTTTTACGAATGCATAACTTGCCTTATAGTACCTATAAGTCGCAAGTAAAAAGATTTGGAAGAATTGTGTAAGTATTTCCGTATTTGTTATTAATATTTAGGTAAAGATTTGAAAAGGAAACCTATCACATAAAAGAGGAAACGAGTACCCTCCCATATGATATTTTTCTTGGAACATGCTTAGGAATCATTGGCCAAAGTATTTGATAATGTCTTGGAAATACCCCGTATATTTCTAATATGGGAAAAGTCACGACTTAGATACAAAATTGTATAAAATGTTTGGTTATTTCTATTCATTTGATATGAATCAATAAAGAAAATATACATACTATGTATCATCAGATACAATTATATGACCCTATTGTGTTTGCGTCCAGACCAGATCACACAATAAAGCTGAAATTATTCATTATTCTTGTTATGTGCCCTTGATAAATCATTCGAAAGAGGAAAGACCATGAAAGAGTACAAAATGCGGGACTTTTTCAAAAGGATAATGTGAGAGACGATGCATATACCTATATGGAATTTAAGAGTCAAATGTTGTATGTATGTAGCCAACTATAAATGTCAGTGGTGATGGATAGCCCTGGTATAATTCAAGTTCAGTGCTTGACTAATGTTATCACTCTGTCTGGTAGTTGGACCCTTTATCATTTTTGTGTCTCCAATTTGGTTCGCATTCATGGTCAATGAAATCATCGCTTTGCTATATTGACAAAGGGTTTATATTTTCCGAATAATTTCTATTAAACTCAAGATGCAGTGGAGAATTTGAAAATTGTGTAAAACATTTTACATATTATATTCACCACTGGATCGCACATACATACTTATACCACTTGCTTTTATAGTTTAGAGCCACTATAGAAGTTTAGTATTGAAGATGTGAATATGGGCTTATTAATATTATGACACCCCAACGGGATCATGACGTTATCTCGAATGACAAAAATCTTGAATGGAAAAAATCTCGAAAAAACAAATTTTTAATCTAGAATGCAAAAATCTCGAATGCACAAAAATCTCGAATGAACAAAAATCTCGAAAGACAATATCTCGAAAAAAATTTCGAAAAAAATATAAATTCGAAATTTTTTTTTCACACTTTAATTAAACGCATAACATATTTAGTTTATTCAACAATTTATTTCTTGTTTGAGAAAATAAACAATAAAAAATATTTAAAATATTTAACAAAAAAAATCATTAGGTATCATAATAAAATTATAAAAAATATCAAAAACAAAGAAAAAGTTATAAATTCATAAACATACCTATAAAGGCATATGTAGGTATAACAAAAAAGTATGAATTATTTTGAGTTGTACGCAAGACTCCTAAGGTACACCACATAACTTCTCTCTTCTTTTTCCTCGAGTACTTTTAAAATTTGTTTTTTTTTTAAATACTCCCGTCTTACCTTAGTTTCCTGGTCCATCTGAATTTTTCAACCAGACAACTAATTTGAACTGACTCATTAGCCAAAATTTCAAATAATTCGTAAGGACCAATGTGCGGCCTTCCAACTAAAACCTTAAGCCTCCTATGCCAGGACTCTACTCCGTTTTGAGTTCTGGGTAACTCTGTCATGGGTAGTTTACTAGTCAGTCTCAGTCGTGGTTTTGTTAAACAGTTATTAATAATATAGAATTAATATTAATATATTAATTTTTGAGACAATGGTTACAATTCGCGCGAATTGTAACCATTGTCTCAAAAATTAATATATTAATTCTAGATTTTTGCATTCTAGATTTTTGTTTTCGAGATTTTTACTTTCGAGATTTTTGTTTTCTGGATTATTGTTTTCGAGATATCGTGGTAGACCCCACCCCAACGATGAATAGGAATAAAAATTCAGACACAATGGAATTATTTTAAAAGAGGTTCTTGAAAATTTTCGTGGAATAGTAGTAGTGACCTTTACCAAAAATTCTTAAGAAAATCTACTACAATAAGTGGTAATATGTATGTTGGGTTGATTTTTGTTTTGAGTTTTGACAGCAAACTGTGATAATTTGTAAACAAAAAAAAAATATAAAGCTCACTTTAACAAACACACCTAAGAATTCTCTTGTAAATAGTAAATATCATAACTGTCAAAATTGTTATCATTTTCTTATTATGTATTTGTGTTCTGTCTGTTGCTGTTTTTTTTCTTTCATAAAATGCACGACTGGGTCGCACGAACTTGCTCCTATGTTATAGTCTAAGAATTTAAAAAATGAATGTTATTAGAGAAAAACTGTTCATAAGCATAAAATTAATTTTTTAAATGACTAAAACAACTTCTTTAGTATAGTTGGAGGTAAAAATAGGATGTCATGTGATTCAAGCAAATGTAGGTTTCTGCAAGAACAAAAATTATATGTCTTTGTAGTTTTTTTCTTAAAAAAATAAGCTTTTATTTAAAAAAATTTTAAAACATTTTTAAGAAAAAATTTTGGTAAGCCAATTTAAAGGTTTTATTATTGTTCGAATAAAAATTAAATTTACAAAACAGAATATTGAGTTGTTTTCGAGATATTAAATTTTCCAAAAAAAAAATTGATTTTTTTTTTCAAAATGCAAAAAAAAATGTTTTTCTTAAAGTTTTGCAATGAAATGTTTTTTAAACTTTTTAGAAGCTTCTCTCTAAAAAATTTCATTAAAATCCGTTATGCTCATAATGAGAAATTCAAAATTTAAAAAAATCGTTCTATGGTAGGTACAGTCAGTAATATCTTGTTTTCAAATTTTTTGTTATTAAATTATAGATCTTAAAAATTAATCGAAAAAAAATATTAGCAAAATTCTCGGAACCGTTTTCGAGAAAAATACGATTTTCAAAAACCATTTTTTAACATTTGTATGGAGGGTACCGTTATTTTTGGGTAAAATAAATAAATTATTCCTATATCTTGTATATTATATTAAAAAACTTTTATTTATCCGGTTTTAAAAAAATCGAGCATGGTGTTTTCGATATATATTGAGTTTTGAAAAAAAAATTAAAATTTTTTTTTAAAAATCTAAAAAAATATTTTTGGAAAATTTTAATTCAAAATAATATTCAAACTATTGGGGACCTTTAGCAGAAAAAAAAATGATCAAAATCCGTCGTACTGTTTTTGAGAAAATTAAAAACCAAAAAAATGGTTCCAAGAAGGGTAGCAAAAATAACCATTTTTCGTAAATTTAACTAGCTTTAACTCAATGAAATTTTTTGAATTTTTTTTTAAGAAAATCTGTGGGACAGTTTTTGAGAAAAAAAATATATAAAAAATTTCGAAAAAAAATCGTAAAGCAGGTACCGTTATTTTTGGTCATAAAAAAAAAAGAAAAAAACATCCGGGGGAAAAATTAAAACACATTTTGAAGAAAATCGGCCGAGCCGTTTAGCTGTAGTCGAACAGACAGACAGAATTGCGAGACCCACGTTTTTGGTCTTCGCTATCATCGTAATGTCAACTTTGATCAAAATCTCGATTTTTCGATTTTTTTTACAAATGCATAACTTGCCTTGTAGTACCTATAAGTGGCAAGTAAAAAATTGTATTTATCTGATGGAAGCCATAACTTTCAAATCCACAGGAATATATCCACCTCATGTATGCGCTTTTAGGACATCTTCAACAATTGCGGTGAGTTTCACATATATTCTTTGGAAAAGCTATATTTCTTCCTGAAATCCTCCTTGGATAGTATCTGGTTTTGAAAATGTGTCGTTTTGTCGTTGATGATTGATTGTCCAATAATTGCAAATGGTTTAAGATTTTAATAGGTATTATTAGTTTTATTCAAAAGTTGGGTTTGTTCGAACACTTATAACTCGAGAACGGCTGGACCAATTTTCATGGTTATTGATTTGTTGTATTTGTCTCCGTCTCGAATTTCTAATAGCAGAATAACTATTAAAAACATTGGAAAATTGCCGAAAAAAATATAATAAAAAAAAAATTTACCATACCAAATGTTCATGGGTTTCGTAACGGTCTCAAATTAAAGAACGTATTTAAATAAAGGTTTCGAATCGACAAGATATATCCACAATATTCGAATAATGGCGTATTTTATATTTTAAATAATATGTAGAATAATGTCAGTAATGAAAAAAGGATTGACATATTTATTAGTTGTCAAATATTTATGCGTAGATTCAGAAATTTATTTTGTGTAAACTAGGGAAAATATATCAAGCTACTTAAATATACAACAAATGACAAATAAACAAATGACTTAATTAAAAGAAACATCCTTCAAATCGGTTGGTCTCACTGAATCATTCTAGATTATTCTGTTAATCCAGTCAGAGTCAGTATATTATTTAAATATTTAGACCCCGAAAACTTAATTAAATAAATTAATTAAAGTTGTCTGTGATTTGTTTTGATGTATGAGTATTATTATCAATAATGCCGCTACAAGAAGATCTAATTTTTCCCAACGGAGCCGTAATGCAATATTTTATTAACATAATTATAAAAATTTTAAACTGGCATTCCAATTTTTTTCTTATGACTGTTTCAAAAAGTTTATATACACCATTTGCAAATATATTTAACAAGATTTAAATACATTTAACCCAAAAGCAAATTGATTTAACCTATGTATGTATTAGTTTATGAATTTAAATTGATTTTCTTATAGTTTTAATAAGCTTGAGGTTGGGTTTTATCTATTATAATTTAGGTTAAATTGATTTTAAATTTTGATAAATAAATTTGCGAATGGTGCACACTTATTTTTTTCTAAATTACTCTAGCGATTTAAAATGTTTGTGCTTGCATAAGTTCATAATTGTATACAAAATAAGATGTCATTCCTAAGCTCTAACTACTAAAGATGAAATTAACTTAAAATTTATAATTTATTTTTATAAGATTAATTCTTATAGAACACTTTTTTTAATTTTAAGTCTCTAAAACATAAGAGCAGGTTCGTTGACTCAGTTGTGCAATTCATTTCGTATCACAGTCAGCATTCAACTGCTTGCTCTTAGGCTCAGATAAATTGAGGAACCTTTACAAAAAAAAAAGAATTTTTCCTAAGTCCTTACAGTTTTCTTCCTACAAAAAATAAATATTTGTATATGAAAATCGATGTGTGTATGTGTGTTTGCTATGAACTCCAAAACATCGTGACCGATTTTGATGAAATTGTCAGGAAATCTTAAAATTAGCCCAGCCATCGGATCAACTGAATTTTTGTTTACTTTTTTGCACAAAAGAAACATAATTTCGCATTTGGCTTGAAAAAATGTGTTTTTTTTTAGCTGGCTGGGGCGTAGCAAGACACCATTTCTATTGATATCAGCTAAGACTTAGCCACCGATCATTCCGCCAGAAGTTTTATCTGGTTATAGATAATAAGTGCAAAGCCGGGCGCATCTCTAGTTTATTATAATTCCGAGTTAAATAATTAAAAATCGTTCATGAAACGGGCAAATTGCGAATTATTTCACCAAAGGACCACCCTGGGCGTATATGGAGTCCCTTGTAGCTGTGGGTCTTCTTATGTTGGACAAACGCAAAGAAGTATTGCTACTCGTCTAAAAGAGCACATTAGTGCAGTAAGTAAAAAACAGCGGGAAAAGTCTGCCATTTGTGAGCATATCTTGGACAATCCAGACGAACCTCATTGGATTCATTTTGACCAAGCAAAGGTTTTAGCTGAGGAAAAGCATTACATCCCACGTTTGGTACGTGAGGCGATTGAAATCAAGCGCCATGAAAATTTCAATCGTGACGACAGTTTTAAACTCTCTCGCTAGTGGGATCCTATTATCGATACCACACTGGCATCCCAAATTAAGATTATAACACCTTGCGATGTAGGGAGCGTCGTTTGCTCCCAACAACCTGCACCTCAACAACAACAACATCAAGAGAAAGAACCGTCTACGCACCGCTACAACCTGCGGAGCCAAGCTAATAAATAACATTTCAACAGCAGTTTCCCGTTGACCACGCTCAATGCAATTTGATTCGAAACGTTCGGGGTGAGTCCTAAATTGCACTCATATTAAATTTCAAATAACGCGGATAATCCGAAAAATACTTATTTATTATGTCCAACAACCGCGAAAACCTTAAAAGTTATATAAACCAGCATTGTCATATGCGAAGATTTTTAAGATCGTTGACACCGATTTTAATTAGCATTGCCATACCATTAGAAAAATCCCTTGTCTCGAACGCAATAAATGCGATAAGAAAAACTAGATGTGAGCGTGATGAAACCTCACATCATTGTTGTAAAATCAGTTTCAAACTATGAAAGTAGACGAGGATATACACAAAAAGGCATTTCTCGTCGTCACTTTAAGTAAAATCAATAAATAAAATTAGGACAGTCGCGCATGTTCAATTTTAAGTTTCACATCTGTTTGGTTGCTAAAATGAAATGTTTGGGCTTATTTGAGTATCCGCGAACGTACGGCAACTCAATTCGAGCAACTAAAAAATGTCTATTGATACAAAGGTATGCTATTTTGTATTACACATTATAATATTCACCTGTGCGCACATTCAACTTAATTGTTGAGTTGTTTTGTTTGGCTGGGCCAAATACAAGTTTCTTTTTAAAAATGCAATAAAATGTACAAAATTAAATTTTGTCCATGTATTATGGCATTTTTAGTAATAGCAATTAATCCACTTAATTATGAAACACAACATTGTTCAAGCGGATGGTCCTGCGCCTTCAATTGCTGAGTCAATTGGATCTTGTAAGCGAATAATACGAGATCTTTGTACTGAATTCTCCTCAGGCTAGTGCGTGAAATGTTGAACTGTTGAGATCGATGGCGTGTTGATGCTCGTGATTTGAGACTCACACTCTCGGTCTCGGCTACAGCAACCCTATTCTCATCTGTGCGCACTGTAAGACAACGGTGACCATGAGTGTTGTCCACTGTCATACCAGTCTCACGAAATGTTTGCACAAACTTGCAAAACTTTCCAAAGTTATCGATGTTATAATAACACCGCGAGCATCCTAAAAACTGTCGCCATCACTTTGTTTGCTGACAAGCCCACCTTTGCCTTCTTCGATATAGATTCACCAGGAGAAGTCCATTGTTTCGACGGTTTCTTAGTCTCTGGTGAGTTATGATGAATCCATGTTTTACACATATTTACGAAACAGCGTAAAAACTTGATCAAATTCTTCTTGAACATCCCAAACACTCATTTGAAGCTGTCAAATCATTGCGTTTCGTGTCGATTGATTGTGAGTAAATGCGGCACCAATCTTGCAGAATTCTTTTTCATGTACAAATATTTGTGAAATATCGAAATCACTCATCCTTGTGATAAGCCTGTAGCCTCTTCAAGCTCGTCCAGTATTCACTAACCTTTCATCCATTGTCAAATCGTGGATTTTATCAACCATTTCTGGTGTAGTGACCTCAATTAGGCGACCAGAAAGTAATACATTATTGAGCTAGTGATGGCTGAGTGGGGAATCTGTACCAAGTAGCATTTTTTGATGTTGCCAGATGTTGTCAGATGTTCACTCCAAGACATATTAAAAGTAAAAATTTTTCCAAGATACTTGTATTGATTCGATATTTTAGTTTCTGTTTTATTGAAATACCAATTTTCACTGGCGGCTCTTCTTCTTCCGTTTCTTAAAATAACAATTACAAACGTATCCAGGTTCCAATTCTCACAGTAGATGCTAAAGTTGATGATGATAGTTTTGAGTATGACAGGACTATCAGAAAACCACTATGTCATTAGCATACAGGAGGAAATTAATTCCAAATCCTGTCAAAAAAAGCCCTGTGGGAAGTTCCGAGTGAATATCGTTTAAAAACAGAACAAATAGCAACGCCCGGAAACTTGTTTAACTCTTTTCTTTCGTTTGGAAGATGGATGCACTGTTTCAGTGCCAGAGGGCTCCAATAATTCAGGCAGGATTCGTTATTGAATGCTGTTCTAATCTACTGGTCTTTTTCCGAGTGAATGGACAATAGCATTTGTCCAGGCTGTCTCAAAAAGAGTCTTTTTCCCTCTCTAGTTATATTCCCATTTCTAACATCATGGAAATGCTGATCAATTATCGGCACATGAAATATCTCAAAGAACGAAAAGTTTTCGGCAGTATGGCTTTTGTTGCAATAGGCCCACTGGTGATCTGGTATATCTCAGCAATGTCCCAATCGTACATCGTTTTGGAGAAAGTAAGATTATTGCATTTGATATTTCAAAAGCATTTGATAGAGTTTGGCATCAATTGAAAATGTGTGCATTTGGTATTTATGAATCTCTTCTTCATTTGATTAGAAAGTACCTTTTAAGCCGCTCAATACAAGTTGTGGAGGGCGGTATTAAGTCTGAAGTTAATAAAATAAATGCTATTGTGCTCCAGGTATCCATTTTGTCTTCGACTCTCTTTCTTATATTCATCAATGATCTTTTGTCTGAAACTTCTTATCCATTAAATTTTATTGCAGACGATAGTACTCTCAGCTTCTCATATTCGTTTCTATATTCACGTCCTCGTTCTTTGCATGTAGATTTAGCACGGCAGCTTATGATAAGCTCTTTAAATTCTGATCTCGATAGCATTGTCAAATGGGGAACGAAAAACTGCCTAGAATTTAATGCTTCAAACTCTCAATGCTCTTTCCTGTATTTAAACCGGACCTCACCCCCCCATGTCGCTATCTAAGAGTGGCACAGAAAACAGAAACAGAACAGCTTTCAATTCTAGGTATGTGCATCACATACCACCTTGTGTGAAATGACCACATATTCGACGTCGCCAAAAAAGTGCTTCGGCGTTTTCTCGACTAGGCAAGACATTTTTCACCCCTACTGATCTTGCTGTAATTTATAGAGCCTATATTTGTTCAAAGCTTAGGTATAATTCTTATATTTGGGAAGAAACTCCATAACCCACTTAAGTCTCTCGGATAGAATCCAAAACAAAGCTTTAAAAATGAGGTGATAGAAGATTGATTGAGCACCGTTGCAATGTTTCTTGTCTTTCACTATTTTAACGTTATTTTTATAAACAGTGTTCTAGGGAAATAGCCAGTTGCATTTCTTCTTTTAAATAATTCAACCGTATTACTCGCGCTTCAAGGAATGCCCATCAGTTTACTCTTGAGCCCAACTTCGGACGTACTGTTAATTTTAGAAATAGCTTCTTTATTCGCACTACACGAATGTGCAATGCTTTATCCGGCCCAATATTTCCTTCGCATTGCGTTTCTTTTTTTAAATCCTCTTCAACTTTCTTAAACTATTGCACTGTGCACAAACATATTAAGGGTAGACAAAATCCAAAGTGCGTGCGAAATACATAGAAAAAAATATCTGTTCTTAAAATCGCTTTTGCAAATTCAGTAAAATATTCAAATTTCAAAAAAGATTTCCACAAAAAGTTTTCGATTGAATTTGAATAACTTTTCCTATAATTCATCCGTTAACACCTGAACGCACATATCTAGCTAAGCGATTTATTTTTTTCTTTGTCGAAATGAGCTTAACAATTCTCAGATGGAACGAATTTTTATGCCAAAAAAAAAAAGGGCAAAAGGCTAAGAGAATGTAAAACGGTTTAAGTTCAGTGTTTTTAGCAGCCTGAGAAAAATCAGGAAATACAATTCGCCTTCCTCTTCCGGTTCCAACTTATCTCAACGCTGAACTTAAGAGTTTTTTAAGGAAACAAAGAAGAATGCTAAAGAGGAAAAAGTATTAAGCACTTCCTTTTCTTATACAAATACACATAACCAAAGCGGTCAGTGCAGTGTAGCAAATAAAATTTGATTTTAAGCCATAGTAAAATATAAAACGATTCATATCCGGGGTGATTGCTGCTTTTGGTGTAAGGGCATATTATTCGTTGTGGCTTGGTTACGTATAGGAATTCATGTTACTGTAGATAAGTATATGCCAAAGGACGTTCACACATTTTATTAGACTCTATAGATACAGTATACACAAAATGTATACTATAGAATGTTGGGATTATGCTGATTTTCTCATTCTATCCTTAACATGTGTCGAATGGTAAATCACCAGAACTTACCTGTCTGTAGGCATATAATCGAAATATCAAACCGAAATACATACGCATCAGCGTAAGTACTCCAATTACGAAACCCTTTTAGATTTCTATAGATACGTGTTTAGGTAAAACATGTATATTGAGTTAAGGTAATGACATTGAGGCGCTTTTCGTGTCTCTTTCATAGCCGGTAGATTTGATGTGGTAGGGAAGTTAACCCGACGACACAATCTCCACACCCTAAGAGAAAGTCCTTTGTTTTACCTTGGATAATAGAAAACCCTTACTGACCTCATCTCTAAATATATGCCAGAGTAGCTCACGAAAGGTAGACACCAAGAATGTAGTTCGGCCTTACTGAACTGGAGCCACCAACGTTGGTTCTATCTAGGAAATTCTTTCACTACCGTCTTTTCGAGAGCAGACTTTCGTTACAGGATATTAAGTAGTGTATGATGTCACTATGAGATATGAGATATTGAGACAAATCCTGTAAAATACCATCACCATTCATTTCCTCGTCAAGTATTCAATTACAGGATTTTTTTAGATGCACACTGCAAAAGTCAAATGTCCCAAATCTCAAAGCGAAACTTTTATGCAAAATCATTATTTTCGATAACGCAGTTTGCTGAAGTCATATGTTCGATAACATAATATGCGGTGCAACTCTGCAGGAAAAAAAGTTGGCAAGCCAGAGGGCATGTTCGTAAACGTCAAATGTGTTTTCAAGAAAATAGAATTGGATGTTGATCAAACAGATTTTATGCAAGCAGGGCGATTGTAAATATATTTAATGACAGCAATATCAGAAAATGACGTTCCTTTGAATATCAAGTGGACGTTAAATTGACTTGTTCGAAAACGAGAAACCTGATCCAACTAAGTCGCTTGACTTTGAAAAATACGACGTGCATTGCGCAGCTAGTGAACAGTTCTTGTGATCTTGTGAAATATTCCAAACATGCGCTAGGATTCTAGAGCACATGGTGTGTAGAGCAGGCGTTAACACGGAGGCATTATATTCAACAAATCTGTCTAAATATTAAAAAATGTGGAAGGTATCGGAATTATTTGCCGTTCTTAAAATCCTGTAAAACAGTTTTTCATGGCTATTAAAGATCAGACAAGACTTGTTGGTCTCGAAGTAAGTGAGGACAACACCACGCATATGCTTTCAACAAACAAGCAAACATTTGCCCACCTATTAGGACATGTCACTTTTAATAGCAAAAATTTCGACACCTTAGTGGAGATATAACGAAGAAGAATCAGCCTAGGAGACCGCTGCTACTTCGGTTTTGCGAAAAAATATGCGTTCAAAAACTCCTCATTCGTAAGACGAAGTGCATGCTCTACAAATAGCTAAAACACATCGACAACATTGATTCAGCCAAGGGAGTATTCCAATCACAGCCCCCAGGTTTTAGACAAAAACTGTTTCTAGTATTGAAGTTAGCAATATGAACAATGCCCAAACTCAAAAAAAAAATAGATTTAGCTAAAATTTGATCGAAAGTTTGTTTTAAGTGTTTTAAGCGTTTTATAAAAATGCACCCTAAATTTGGGCTAAGACAATAGATGGAGAGTGTAAAAAAGTCGTTAAATTTAATATTTTTTTTTTTTTTAACTTCATGAAAACCCTGCTTGTTTCGAAAAATTCAAAAAATATATAATGAATCAGCAACAACTTCATAATTTTTATTTTTTATTTATTTAACTTAAACTTTTTCATGCAATTATGTATTTTAAGAATAAAGTTTTGGGCAGCAAATTTTGAAATTGCTATTATAATGAGAAGACATTTTCTTCCAGCGTTGCCACTTCGAAAAAAAACTGCGTAATAAAGGTACCCAAGTAACATTTTTCATCTCATAAGATGCTCCAAGAGTTCAACTAGATTAGTTAAGAGGAGCTAAAAGTAATCTTAAAGAATACTACGAGATTCTTTTAAAACTGTTAAAAGCCTTAAATGGCCTAGTTATGAGAGGCTCTTCCTACTCATAGTAGCAACAGAAGTTTCTTTATGGGATGACAGATGCACGTTTATATTAAAATGGCACTTCTAAGGCTCTAATAGAGATCGGCAAAATAATATTATGAGAAAGCGTCTCTTCCAATAAGAGGTGATAAAAAGAGAACAGAATATTTGTTAACTTATTAAAGAATGAAACAAAATACTTTTTAAGTTTGTGTGTATACCTGATTTGCTATGCCAACAAACTGTTAGGCTTGATATAGTATTTATTTTGTAAGTCTATCAACTATTATATTATAATGGCGATGCATGATATTTATTATTTTGCAGATATAAGAATCGAAATGTTAATGCGGTTGAAATTGTTTCTACTAATTCTAACATTTTACGTCGAAAAAACACAAAGCCCCTTCAAAATAATGCATATTTAAATTATTTTGTTTATAACTTTTATCGGAAATAGGGTTACCATATATTTCTTTTGTAAGCAAATAAAATCAAAATTAACTTTGAAATTTGTTTTTATTTAGGTCGTGGGTCATTTGCTTGTGAGAGTAAATAGGAACCAGGAAAGGTCAAATTTAATATAAAATATTCCAAATTACACACTGAGAGTCTTACAAGAGTAACAAAATCTCATATTCTCTGTAATTTTCTACTATTACTCTTGTCACAAAAAATTACTACTCGTGTAATGCAACATAAAGAATACATTTTTTTGTTAATTTTGAATGAAAAGATAGTAGTAGCAATAAAATCCCAAGATGTTAATGTATTTAGTTTAAATTGAAAAATAGGGTACAGAATATATTTTATACTTTCTATGTAATCACAACAATGCTAAATGTAAACTTGAAAATGCCACGTAATAAATTTTAAGCCAGTGCTACAGCCAAGTTAGTTTATCGAGATCATAATTTTTTAAGTTATGGTAACCCTCAAATGTACAGGCAACTACTTTGCTTGTGTATAGGAATATGGCTGCTGCTGACGCGAAACTAACTCTTCTAGTAACATCTTTATTCTTTCTATAGGATCTTAGACGCTTCTTTATGATTTATGTGTACTTACGAGCGAGTGAGAGGAGAATGTTTACATCAGAAAACTGAAGTTTGTGAATAGTTGTGCTTGTTGCATTAAGGATCTTATTAGGATCTTACGGCAAAGCTTATATACTTTGAACTCCAAATTGTTTCTTGATATGGGAGGATTTAAACTCAAATTTTTTTACAATTTTCTAAGTGGTATACAAATAACTTTACTCTTAAATATGACTTGTTATGGGATTATTTGGAGATATTTAGAGCTCAGTTTTCAGAAAGGGATTCTTATAAGACTATAAGTTTTTATAATCTAACTACAAGAAGAGAAAATAGTTTTGCTATAAGATTTAAGTTCTTTTAAGCTGGAAAAGTGTTTAACTCTTAAAATAAAAGTGTTATGACATCCAGTTGAGTTTCATAACAAGATATTAATACTTTAGTATAGCAATGGGATATAAAAGAGTTGTATGAGAGTTTTTTTCAGATTTCAAGAGCTAAGCTCTGGAGAGTATGCTAGTTGGGTAGGTTAAATTTTAAGGGCCGATGTTGATTTTGAATAAAGCACAAATTATTTAGGAAATTATTGTCATTTCTTTTTATTATGATAATATGGTATGGTTCAATTAAGTATGGAACAAAATAAAGGCCAAATGGCCGCCGCGACCTCGGCGGCACTTCTTCATCCGATGGTCCGAATTTTCGATGACGCTGAGGCATAATCGAGGTTCTATGCCGTTAATTATATGCCGAATTATCTCATCCTTTAGCTCTTGAATTGTTGCTGGCTTATCGACGTACACCTTTTCTTTCAAATAACCCCAAAGAAAGAAGTCCAACTGTGTCAAATCACATTATCTTGGCGGCCAATTGACATCGCCACCACGTGAGATAACACGGCCATTCAGTTTATCCTTCTTTCTCTTCATTAACTTCACGCCCGCGCTGTGTTGAAACATTTAAAGGGTAATCATAATCCCTTGAGCGCGGGTAGATTATCAAAAAAAATCGCGCAAAAGAGCCATTGTTTCGTTAGCTGTGTGGCAAGTGGCACCGTCCTGTTGAAACCACATATCGTCCACATCCATATCTTCCAATTCGGCCCATAAAAAGTTCGTTATCATCTAACGATAGCGAACACCATTCACAGTAACTGCCTGACCGGCCTCATTTTGGAAAAAATAGAGCCCAATGATGCCGCCAGCCCATAAACCGCACCAAACATTCACTTTTTGTGGGTGCATTTGTTTTTCGACAATCACTCTTGGATTATCATTCGCCCAAATGCGGCAATTCTGCTTATTGACGAATCTACTGAGGTGAAAATGTGCCTCATCACTGAAGATGATTTTCTTCGAAAATTGATCATCCACTGTCGCCATTTCTTGCCACCATTCTGACCATTGACGACACTTGAAATGGTCAAGAGGCTTTAGTTCATGAGTCAAGTGCACCTTTTAAGCGTGAAAATGCAAGTCTTTATGCATAATGTTCATCAACGACGAGCGTGAGAGGTGTAATTCTTGGGCACGACGACGAGTTGAGGTGGACGACTCTTCAGCCACACTATCGCGAACAGCAGCAATATTTTCTGCAGTACGAGCTGTACGAGCATGCACTGGTGTTTTTACATCTCCTACAGACCCGGTTGCGTATTGCCAAACTGTATATCAGCACAGATCTCCTTAGTCTGTGCTCAGTCATTTTCTGCTCACCGAATTGGAAAGTATTGTAGAGCAAACTGTATGCTACCACAGAGCGCTCTGTGGTCACATGCAGTTTGCTTGTAAAATATTAAAAAAGCTGAAGCAAACTATATACTATTTCAGATCGAGCAAAGTACCTGTGATTACAGAGCCATCGTTCACGTTGGTGTGGTTATTGTGTGTGGTGTGTGGTGCCGTGACATAAGGCCAAGTGACAAAAGGCCAAATTTGTTTGTGACTTAAGGCCAAACATAAAATGTTTTGTCTTGAGCAACAGTACCTTGTGTGGCCCGCTTCGCGAGTTTTCAGGATTTTAACTCCCTTTTCGGGGCTCACACCCGCTCACGCAACTCCGTTGCTCCGCTTAGGGTATGTTCAGTCGCCAGGCAGGCGCCTGTAGCAACAGTTTTCCTGAACAGCAGTACATAACTGTTAGTTGCTTACTCCAATTAATGTAAAATACAAAACTGTTGCTACAGGCGCCTGCCTGGCGACTGAACATACCCTAAACGGAGCAACGGAGTTGCGTGAGCGGGTGTGAGCCCCAAAAAGGGAGTTAAAATCCTGAAAACCCGCGAAGCGGGCCACACAAGGTACTGTTGCTCAAGACAAAACATTTTATGTTTGGCCTTAAGTCACAAACAAATTTGGCCTTTTGTCACTTGTCCTTATGTCACGGCACCACACACCACACACAATAACCATACCAACGTGAACGATGGCTCTGTAATCACAGGTACTTTGCTCTTAGTATCCTGAGCAAAATGTATATACCAACACAGAAAAATCTGCTTTTGATCTGACACAGTATATAGTATGCTCTTAATTTGAATGAGCATTCTGTAGTCTATTATAGAGCTTCGGAGCTCTGTACTGATATACAGTTTGGCAATACGCGACCCGGTTTGCTCAAATTTTTGCAGGATTTTTTCGATTATACGCACATTTGGACGATTAAATAGACCGAAAAAATCAGGAAGTGCACGATTTTGATTTGAACGCCCATTTTAATAATAAGCCTGAATAACTTTAACGCGTTGCTCGATTGTGTAGGTATTTTTCCATGATTCAAATTGACTTAGTCTGAAATTGAGAAATGTCAAATGAAATCCAGAAAAAAACTTGACGTTTAGGTGTGGTTCACATTCAACATCGGCCCTTAAAATTTAACCACCCTTTAGATCCTTAAATTAACATGCAGTAGATTGGACCTTTCCGCTGTAGATTTTTCATTTAAAATTACAAAGTTAATCGATTGAACAATACTAAGAATATTTTTGGAAAACAGGTAAACAGAATTAAAATATTGAATTAATCATTTAAATTTGCCTTATATTTAAAGTTGTTAAATTAAATTAACCGTTGCTGTTATTATTAGTTGTCTTACAAATTTCATTAAATCGCTGCATTAAAGAAAATGTATGGATTAATTTGTGAATGACTGTATTACACGAGTTTAACAGTGGTCATTTTGACAAAATGTACATTAAATTTGTTTTATGCAATTGCAGCACCGCTGTTGAAGACACACTAATAACTGGTATTGAGAAATACCGAGAAACTGGGATGTGTTCAAGCGCGGAGGAATAAATAAAAATAAGGTTAGAAGCGTCTATTCACACGGTGATTGTCGGCCCTGAGCATTTCGGCCAAGTGCGGATTACACATTTCGGATAGCTAACACGCAGTTTTTTTTTAAATTTACCAAAAAAAAAACGAGTGTTTAGTGCAAGCGGGACATCCAAAAAATGTGAGTCAGCACAGCAACTTCTACCGAGAACAAAGGCGGTGTCTTTTTAATAGTTGATAAATTTAGATTCGGGTGAAATATAGTGGTGGTCACATCTCAATATAAAGAATTGTGATTTGCCGTTAGCCAGATTGATTTGAGATATTACTTCAGTATCCGGAATGTCCGAATGTTTCGAGGGTTCTTTACTGACTCCGACCACTACCTGGTTGAAATCAAGGTAATGTTCCGAATATCCGGAGCAAAGCCAAACAAAATCAACATCGGACAATTACAATAGGTTGTCAAAACCTGGAGAAATTTTACCATGATGATATACAAGATGTTGCCTCTGACGTGCTGGACTTCTAGCCATTCAATAAAGGCCCTGGTTTGGCCATGAGTGTCGGCAAACAGAGTCAGCTTAAAAAGAGAAAATCAGAAATGTATTTTCCTACCACTACTGTCTGTCTTCTTCCAGAAAGTTAAGACAGCCTTAAATTGGACGCTGAGTGCGCGAAACTAAGTTGCCTTTTTGTTTTAGAAATAAAAATGCAGTGATAAGCCGTAAGAAAAATCGAGCAATCCTGAAAAACGATACTAGATCATGATCCAAAACACATGACGCAGCAACTTTGAAAAAAGCTGATGCACCCGAATGGTTTACACATAAAGGCTTGTTATTTTTAATAAAGCTTGTTTTTAAAATATTTTTGAAATAAAAGGATTGAAATAGATCTACAATCGGGGGTATTAAACAAATTGCAGAATTCTTAATCACGCAGGTGTAAACTTTTGCAATTTTCAAGGTATGAGGGAAAGTGATGATTCTGATAAGAATATAAATGAGAGTGCGGTAGGATTATTTTAATAAACAAAGGTTAAACTTCATCCAATTCTATGTTTTTAAATATAAAAATTGAAAACGAATTAAACTTGGGATGTCTCAAACTTCAATTTCAATTCAAAATCAATTTTGTCATTATATTTTTCCTACAATCGTTCAATGCGAACAATTCGAATATTTTTCCAAAGAGTTTAAGAAAGGAAGATGTTTTTGTTAAGATTATTTGAAAACACTTGTAGTTAAGCTTCCCTAAATGATATCCGTACTTTGGTAGTACATAACTTTTATAGCATTTTGTAGTTTGTAAACTCTCTTTGCTTAAATAATTCCTGAATTTCTTCTGAAAACTAGAAATTATGCTTGTTTTGGACCATCTCCTTAACGTGCTTATATTGAAAAGACTTAATTAGTCTATTTGACTTTCAGAAGAAGAGAAACAAAAAATATAAAAACAACAAAAATTGTGTTTATAGTTTTTGTTTTTGTTTTTGTGGACTCTATTGATTAAAAATCAAATTTGGACTAAAGGTCGCAAGAACTTTCAATTTGATTTTCTATTTGACTTTCGATCAGGAAAGACTTCGGTAAGGCAAGTGACTTTTAAAAGTGTGCAAAATAATAAGTTAGTAGTGAAGTAGTTAAGTGTTCGATAGAAGTGGTAGTGGCGTCGGCTAGTGGATCTGAGGGTCGTGGGTTCAAATCCCAGACGGAGCAAAACAAATTTGTTGAAGCTTTTTTTCACAAAAACGAAGTTAGTGGAATTATTTATTGAAAAAATAAGCAGATGGAGAAGAAGAGAAGGGCGGGGGGATCGAAAGATGCCTCCGCAAAGTCGGATGATATTGCTGTTGTGTCGTCAGCAGCGGTACATCCAAACACCGTCGACAAGCCTTCGATAAAGCGAAGGAGGACTTTGAGACCGAAACCAAATCTGGATGCACCGAGAGCCACCCCAGGTAAGCTGCGAGCTGGGGTGGGACACAAGGAGAGGGCAGCAAAAACGTCGGCAGCTGCCTAGGTACGGCAGCAAATAGGTGACACAGACGAATACAGTGACTCGGCTGGCACCGAATACATGTCTGAGGAAGGAGAGGGGCTCTACAGTTCTCCGGGTAGCAATAAATTTGCTTTACTTTCGGAGCCGGAGCCGTATACCGATAGGGAGCTGGAAGTGGAACAAAGCGCCCAGGAAGACACGCTTGTAAGCGAGCTGGAGCAGGCCCTCCAGGCAAAGAAAGCTGATGTCGACAAGTACCAGCAACATTTAGACAAGCTGAAGGAGCCAGATAAGATGTAAAATCGAAGCGCTCCGTCAAAAAGAGGCAGAGGAGAAGCAGGCCCAAAAGCAGCTGCAAGCTAAAAAAGCAGCAGAACGGCAGCAGCAAAAACAACAACAACAGCAGCAACAAGTCCAACAAGCAACGGGCAATCAGGTGGTTAAGGTTGCAAAAAAACCACCGCAACAACCACAGCAGCAACAAGCGCAAAAGCAACAGCAGCCAAAGCCCGCAAGAAAAACTGCAGGAATGAAGCAGCAAGACAACAGAAGCAGCAACAGGAGAAGCAGCAACAGGAGAAGCAGCAACAGCAACAGCAGCAGCAGCCAGAACAACAACAGATGCAGCAGCAACAGATACACCAGAAGCAGCCACAGCCGAAAAGCGCAAAGGTACCACCAATTAGGACATTCAAGCTCGACCTAAAGGACATAAAACAGGTATGTAAGCGGGCCACAAACGGCCACTTTCTTATTAAAATAATAAATGAAAAAGAAAAGCGGTACTCGGTTCAGTGCTTCTCACTGGCCGAATATAAAACAACTAAAGAGCTATTGAGGGAAGTCACAACTGAATTCTTCAGCTTCACGCCTAAATGCGAAAAAATGAAAACGGTCCACCTGAAGGGCATAAGTTCCTGCACGGCACCAGAGGCGCTCTTAGATGAGCTCCGTCAGAAAGCCAGCGAGGATCTCGAGTTTATCGGGGTCAAGCCATTCACCACGGTGAAGTCAAGCCGGGGGGGTTACGGGTTGCCAATGTTCCCCGTACCATTATTGCCCCACAGTAAGGTTGAAAGTCTGAGGAATATTTCCCGCCTCGATTTCCAGGCTGTACGTTGGGAAACATTAAAGAGACACAACGACATGCTTCAGTGCATGCGGTGCCGTGCCAGAGGTTCGGCCATGTCGCAGTGAACTGCGATATGCGGATGCGCTGTGTCAAGTGCGCAGAAACCCACATAAGGGGAGAATGTCAGTTGGGGATTAAGCGGGTTGAAGATTTAACCCAGCTCAAGTGTGTCATCTGTTGAAACGAGGGGCACCCCGCTAACTATAGGGGCTGTCCTAAGGTTCAACAAATTAAACAACAACAGGCCGGTCAAAAAGCCGAAGTTCGACAGGCTCCAACAACAAGATTCGTGGACCCTAACTTTTCTTACGCCCAAATGGCGTCAAGAAATAGGAATACGAGACAGGCCCCACCAACGGTTGCCCCACAAGCCCTCGTACCTAAGGCGCCAGAGGTGCAGGCCGACATTGTAGCCTTGTTACTGAGCATTCAAGGCCAGCTAGCAGGACTGCAAAGTCAGTAAAAGGAGCAAGGCAAAAGGGTAGACCATCTCTACTCTTTGTTGCATGGCCTAGCGCAACTTAGACCATAATGGGCGCGCTGCCGGAGACGCGCTTAAAAATCCTGGCTGTGAATGTAAATTTACTGATTAGGATTGAACGTAGAGCTAATTTGTTCCAATTGTTGAAAGATCTCAGTCCAAATTTGTTTTTGGCTAGCGAAACCAAGTATGTTTTTTGGTGTAAGAATAGGTCAATAGTTTTGTACTTATCTTTTATTTTTCGGTCACACGAAACTAAAGAATTAAATCGAAATAGAAAAAGGAACACCTGCCAGTGCAAATCAAAAAGCGCACACCAATGAATTTCTTTTAATGAAAATGATTCTATATTTTCAAATTAGGGGTAATCTATCAACAAAAAATTTAGGAAGGATTTTTTTAATTAAATTTCCATTCAACTCTTTCTATGTCATGTCTAAATTTAAATTCTGTAATTAAGTTTATAATAATTGAATTAAGTATTAATTATCCATCCTCCTTGGATGAATCGTAGTCTACGTGACTAGGATTTAATACTATGTATAATATATAACTTTGGAGTAGTTTTTCAAACTGCAGTCAAGACCAACCCTTTTGGGTTAGCAAATTCTTCTTTTCGTAAGAAAGAATTGTTTTTGTTGAAATTCTGCAGGTTTCCAATTACTAAAATAGAATTATGTAAATATCAACGGATTGCAAACAAGAATGTTTCCACATCATAATATTTTCGTTGGCCGGATAGTTGCATTGTTTGTGTGTAAGTTTTTTTTTTTTTTTGTGTATGAATGAAGCAAAACAGAACTGAAAGTCTGAAATATATTACTTTGGGGGTTGAAAAATTCAATATTATATTCTCAGCTTGTCTTCACATAAACAACATGGGGGTGGAATGAAAAAGAATGCCAATGATTAGTCCTTGTCATGGAGAGATTTGAAAAATATTCACTTGACGTAGGGATTTTTTAAAGCCTATTGTTTGCCTTTTTCAAATCAAGTTCATTGAGGACGATTTTATAATGTTAATACTTTATTCGTACGTCAATTTAGCGTAGCATTTTGAATCAGACGATTAACTTAAGAAATATTATGTTTACCGACACCTCTTCCATTTTGAATTTTGTTTTTTTTTTTTTTTTTTTTTTGGAAAACCACCGAAATGAGATGATGATTTGGAAATTCAACATAATCTTAATTGTTTTTATAATTGAAATGGTAAGGGAAACCGAGCCAGTTAAGTTATTGCATATTCGTGTTGTGCGACTAAAAAACGAATCTCTATATTTGACGGTACGACCAAAGTTAGGCTCGGGGTGAACTGATGAGCATTCATAGCGCAGCGGGTATCGCGGGTGTACTGAGTGATCATTGCTTGTGATAGAAGCTATAAAACAAGTAAATATATGAAACATTCCGACGATATTCAAGAAATGAGAATGAATCCATGATAGCTCTGTTTCGTATCAGATTTAACGCTCTGTTCTCAATTCTATATTTAATAAGTAGAGAGAAGTTTGTGCTACACCTGTCCAAAGATTTGAGTTATACTAGAGTTTTGGACGAATAAAAGCCTTAAATGGTAGCCAGATCAGGAGTGAAAAATTTCTTACATCGATATAAAAATCGTTTTAGCAGCATTTTTGGCGGTCTCGAGAATGTGGTCATTCCAACGAAGAATAAAATTGCCATTTAACGACATAAGGGGTACATTTTGCTTTAACGACAATAGACAGCATTGAGTTTTCGAAGCATTAAACTCCACACGATTTCTTATATCCCAGTCAACAATGCTCTAAAGGTCGGAAATTAATGAACTAATCATACGATACCGTATGAATTCCACTTCGAAAGGAGATGGACTTGAATTTGAGAGCAAATATATCAAACTATATCGTTTATTTTTGTCGACATCGTATAAATAAAAGGTTTTCAAAAACGGACACTTTGAAAGATGACAGCCGTGATATTTTTGGGGCTACATTTGTAAATTCAACATGGAGAGTTAACGTATTCAATAACATGTGCAAACGATTAAATTATTTTATTAAAGTGGGTCTTTCGTTCGAAAAACATTTCCCGCTCCTTTCCGTACCATCACCCGTACGTTGACTGACGAAACGCAAGTTTTTCGGCTGTCTGTGAGAGTGTGAAAAAGAACAAGAACTCGGGCTTTCGAAGACCACAACTTGGGGAATTTTGAGAGTTGAATTGGGCCTACACACGTACACACTTGAACTGACTCAGGAGCTCGGAGTTAAAGACCATAGACAAATTCTTCTGTTCATTAACAGGAAGTTAAACCCACTTTCGGTTGGTAAATCATAATAAACAAGCAAAATTGTCGCATTTTGATCGATCACAATTTCACAATCTACACGTGATCCACCAAAGTGCTATGATCGTCAAGGGTGAAAGCTATTAGTAATCAATACTAATGTGATGTGGTTACAACAGGACAGGTGCGGCGGCGGCGTTTCGTGCCACATAGCCCATGCAGTGATTTTCGAACATGGTTTTGTCAGGTGGAGGGAATGCGAATTAATCACAGAGATCCTCATTTGAATTCTCCTTGTGTGTTTTTCTTACCACAAACCACCACTGTTCTGAAAGCCAACAAATATATGCCATTCTCGTCAAACTCAGCCCAATTTATGAGCCAGAGTTATGGAAAATCTAACGTTCCCGGTGGTTAATGCCGGTCGTCCACTATGTGCGCGATAAGTTCTACCAACTTCGTTCAACTTTTTATTCAACTCTTTCGTTGGATAAACGAATTTACAACCTCTTACACTAGTGCAGCAACTTACGTAATTCACGTTGAGCAACTAAGGTTGAACAAAATGCGTTTGGAGCCCCATACACATAATTGACCAACTTTCCCATATGTTGATGATCCTCGCACACCTAATTGATCAACTCTTAAAACTTATTCCAGTGTTGAATAGCTCCGTACACCTAGTTTACCAACTTACTGCGTTTTCGATATGGTTGCTCAACCAGTTGATGAACGAGTTGATACCTTTGTACACTTCACCAAGGATCACTCGTTGGGGAACGCGTTGAACGCACCACGATAAACAAACAACTCAAACGTCAAACCAGAAATAATTTTGACTTCAGTTCGGTACGTTAGGCAATTGCATTTTCGAGGAAATTTGAGACCAAGCCAATGCCCTGGCATCTCGATTTTTATAAGAGGGGCTCTTAATGTCTCATATATTGGGCTTTTCCTCAATTGCTGAAATCAATTGCAAAAATAATTCCGTGGTCGACTTGGTTTTTTATCACCTTCCATGACGAAAAACCAAAATAAACTACAGTTTGCCAGTTACAACAACTGCAAGTTCATAGCAACGCAATAGTTCAACCAAGTAGACACATTTCACTGCAACCAACGCAACGCAACACAATATTACGTCAAGAAATCCCAAAGAAAATCAAAAAGTTGATCAACGCGTTGAACAAATAATGTGCAACACATTATCTTGAAAATGTTGCTCAACGTGTTGATCGAACATTTCCAAGGAGCAACACGAGCTCGTACACTAGCCGTAGACTTATTACGCAATTCGTTGAGCAACGGCCAACAACTCCATCCAACCCGTTGGTTGAACAGAATTGAAGGCACCGTACATTAGAGTTGTGGAAAATCTTTTCATCCAGTTTGTGTAGGCTTGAGCAGAAATGCAAGAACTTATCTCAATGAATATTTAAAAACATTCTGGTATCTTTGTGAAGAATGCAAAACCATATCTTTAGCTCATATTCTACTGGCCATCGGCTGTAACAACGATAAATTATCATCACTAATTGAAACAGTCTCAGCCTTAGAAGCTAAATTTGATCAAGAACACCGACAAGCAAGCATGCTCATTTCCGACCACTGCGACTACATAAGAAACGCAATGTCAAGTTGCACGAATGACCTAAATTCAACAATAAGACAAACCATTGTCTCAATACCTCATCAATCCTCCTCATCGGTTTGCGATTCATTTTCGACCATCCAAGCACTCATCTCCTCATCAAATGAAACCTCTTCGAATGTTTACTCACTTCTTCAGAAAATTGACACAAGCATTACGGATTTTTCAGAGTCTTCACAAAGTATTCATCACACTATTAATTATCTCTTGGATGATTCTACAACTATGAAAAAAGTAATGAATGATATCCTGGAAGAACTTAAAATGATATCTAGTAGACCCGCTCCATCTTTTGCACCATCTAACTTACCAATAAGCAACACTCTATTGGATGAATTGCAAGTTGCCGTTCACCCAATTCAAACAACCACCGCTACTTCCCCTAAAATTAATGCTAATACGGATTTAATGCCTAAATTCCCAAGCGAAGAAAAATCTAATTCATCTAATACTGCCAACTCCAGCAATATAAACAACACTGTTGAAGATACTAATTCAATAATATCCAAATCCAACAACTCAACTTTAGTCAACTCTTCCATTATCAATAAGTTTGGAACAACCTGGACGCAACTTGAATGGGAAAACCGTCTCAAACGACTGAACACAACTAATCGGATATCTTCATCCTCTTTTTACTTGAAAGGCGCTCCAAATAAAACAGATATTTCTTCGATACAGAACTTTTTCAGTAACAAATATGGTATATCTGACATACAAGTTCAGCTCATTCTGAAAAGACCTCGATCATTCAAAATAGAAATTCCAATCAAATATGAATGCCTTTTTCTCAATGACGCTAAGATTCTTAAAATCGATGGTATGACTATAACGCCCTGGATCAATCGAGCATCAAAAAATCTTAAAATTATGTCTAGACCTAAGTTTTTCAAACAATATGATTATAATTCTTTTTCAACTAATCATAACCAAACTCCAACTCCAATGCCTAAACATCTTAAAACTTCACTCATTCCCAGACTCTTAGCCCACCACAACCTTCTTCTAGCAATAATACTTCCCAACAACACACAAATCACCCAAAAACAAAAAATCCTTATCGCTTTGCTCATTCCCAGACTTTCCACCCTCCACACCCTTCATATGGTAATAATAATAATTAACAACTACATAGAAATCGCCCAAGAAATCCGTTTCGTTCCTGATAGTCATTTTTTAAAACCTCCTAAGCCTAAGTTCCTAACTGTCTACTATCAAAATGTAAGGGGTCTGCGCACGAAAACTTCTGACATCTACCTAAATTGTCAAAAACTCCCTGTTGACATATTTGCCCTTACTGAAACAAATCTGACACCGGATTTTAATAGCAGTGAACTTTTTACCTCTGATTTTAGCGTCTATCGTAAGGATATCCCTATCTCAGATGGAAACTCTTCATCAGGCCGTGGTGTTCTCCTGGCAATAAATTCTAATTGGGACTCATCGTTGTTTATCATACCTAATATCCTAAACCTTGAAATAATTTGTGTAAAAGTCCGTGTATCCAAATATTTCCTTTATTTATTGTGCTGCTATATACCTCCCTCCCAGCCTACTACTGCATATGAAATCTTAGTAGATGCAATTGATTATGTGGTTGATCATATTGACTCCGAAGATGATATAATTTTAGTAGGTGACCTTAACCTTCCCCGTCTAGTATGGAAAATTTCTGAAGATGAGACCTGTTATGTTTCTACCAATGCAATATCTGAAAAAGAAATTTTATTTGTTGATAGACTCCTGTCTTCTAATCTTGCCCAGACAAGTGGAGTAAAAAATTATTTGGAAAGACAATTAGACTTGGTTTTTTCAACAAATGCTCTTAATACTGAAGTAATTGTAAATAAACACATCCTATCAAAACTGGACAACCACCACCCACCCATTTCAGTTACTTTTGCCTTTGAGTGCGAAAACATTCGTTCTTACTCTCTCACATCGCAAAAATACAATTTCCGTAAAACTAACTTTGATAAACTTAACGAGCTGATTGGTAAACTTAACTTCGACTTTATCACTATGGACTCGAATATTGAAATTATTATAACCACCTTTTACGCTCTTATACAAACCTGCTTTGCACAATCCACACCACTTATGCCTCAGAAGAATTTTACAGCTTCTCCTTGTTGGTACACCAAAGAACTTCGCCTTCTTCGTAACAGAAGGAATATCCTATGGAAAAAATTTCTCAGGTCAAAATCAGACAATGATCTTTCCAATTACATGGTAGCCTTCTACAACTTTTCGGGCTTGTTTGAGTCACTCTACTCAAATCATCTCATCCAAACTCAATCTGATCTTATCTCGAACCCAAAACAATTTTTTCAATTTATTAATTCTAAAAGAAAGTCAGATGGTTATCCCTCCACCTTGAACTACTGCAATGCTTCATCTGCTGATCCTAAAACTATTTCTAACTATTTCGCCGATTTTTTTGGCCAAGCATTTTCTTCTAATATCTCTGAAGTAGACTTGGGTTTTTTTAGTTACATGAATGGTTGTGCCAAGACCTCTTTGACATCGATTAATATTTATGTCAATTATCAGTGATTAACAAGGTTCGCCAGCTTAAGGACGATTTTTCATCGGGTCCTGACGGTATTCCTCCTATTGTTCTTAAAAAATGCATCTCTAAACTTGCTCAACCACTCACTGCTCTATTTCAACTATCTATTTCTTGCTGTGTGTTTCCCAATCGATGGAAAGATTGTTTCATTATCCCTATACATAAAAAAGGATCTAAGAGTGATGTCTCAAATTATAGGCCGATAGCAAAGCTCTCATGTATTCCTAAATTATTCGAGAGTTTAGTTCACTATTATTTACTTCTTCATTGTGAATCACTCTTTTCTGATAAGCAACATGGCTTTCTTAAAGGTAGATCAACTACATCTAATCTTACTCAATTTGTATCTAATACTATTTGTGCCATGGAATTAGGTTACGAAATTGATGCAGTTGCAACTGATTTCAGCAAGGCATTTGATAGGATCGATCACAATATAATTATTTTCAAATTGAAATCATATGGATTCCCATCTCCGTTTTTATCTGGGGTCCAGTCCTATTTAAGTGATCGCATAGGCACTGTTTTGTTCAGAGGAAGTACTTCCAACCCTGTCCGCTCAACATCAGGCGTTCCCCAAGGTAGTCACCTTGGCCCCCTCCTCTTCTTGTTAAGTATAAACGACGTTGAGCTTACTTTAGTAGGATCTGACCTGGAGATTTACGCTGATGACATGCGTATTTCTAAACATATTACATGCTCAGCAGATACCCAGCAACTACAAACCGACCTAAATAATTTCCTTACCTGGTGCCGTCATAATTTTCTCGAACTTAACGTCAGTAAGTGTCAAGTCATTACTTATTCTCGAAAACGCCCCCCTCTCACCCAGCGTTATTATTTCTTGAATAATGAACAAGTCTCGGTTGTCACATCTATTCGTGACTTAGGAGTTATTTGTGACAATCAGCTAAATTTTCGAGCTCATTATGATTCTATTATTAACAGGGCTAATTCAACTCTAGGATTCGTAAAGCGTTGGTCCAAGGAATTTTCAAATCCCTATGTCACAAAATCCTTATACATTTCTTTTGTACGTCCTCTTCTTGAATATGCCTCTCCCGCCTGGTCACCTTATTATCATGTCCACATTCAGCGCATTGAAGCCGTTCAGCGCAGATTTTTAAGATTTTGTTTGCGCGGCCTCGGATGGGACGACCCATTCAGACTCCCACCCTACGAAAACCGTCTTAAACTTATAAATTTACAGACCTTAAGAGTACGTCGAGATAATGCTGACCTCATATTTTTACACCAGTTATTATCTGGAGGTATCGACTGCGTAGGCTTGCTACGCAAAATAAAGCAAAACACTAATCAATCTCGCCTCAGATCGATACCACTGTTCTGGATACCCCTTCACCGAACCGAGTACGGCCTAAATGAACCACTTACAAGAATGCTTAGAAGTGCTAACAACTCAACTATTTTTGATTTAAGTAGTTCAAAAACTGCCCTTAAAAATGCTCTCCAATAATTATACCTTCATTTCCCGACCCAACTTTCCACCCAAACCTATTATTACTATTATTATTAATCTAATTTTAAGAATTTTTTTGTTTAGTTTTTAAGTAACAGGCTTGAATTTAGCTTAAATAAATAAATAAATAAATACTGAATGCGTTGAATTCGAAATTTATGCGTTGATCGGCTAGTGGACGACCAGCATAAGGCTAGTCGCGCACTGGCAACTGTGATCGAAATCAAATAGTTTAATCACCAGTTGAAAGAGAACCGCGCACTGGCAACTCTTTACTCACGCTCACACTCTTTTTTCTCTTGCGCTTATAGAAAACAGCTCAACTGTTGCGAATTAATTTTAGGCAATCGTTTAGTTTGTGTCAAAACACAAACTTTTTAGTTGCTCGAATCGAGCTGCTCTAAGTGCGCGGTGTCCCATATAATCCCATATGTTTCATTTTAGCAACTAAACAGTTGCAAAACTAAACTCTGAATGTGCGCGCCTGGCCTAAGGGTCTTCGGTGATTCCCTAGAGGGGAAATTGAAATTTTTTTTTAGCTCTAAAACTAACCGTACCCCCGATACACCCGGGCTTTTAGTAGTTATTTACAAATGTGAACGTCTTGCATGCTCTAGTGGGTTTGCATCCCAAATTTTGTTCTCGAAAAATTTTAAAGAAATTTCTTATATAAAAAAAGTGTGAGTGCCAGGACTCACGGTTAAGATGTGTAAACATCAACGTTCGTCCGAGTGCCGAATTTTTGTTATCGAACGCACCTAATAAACATACAATGCAATCGTACTAGTTTGTGACTAGATATATTCAAATGAAAGCCACTACTTTTCCCACAATTTATTCCTTCCACTTATAACGGGTGATTTTTTTGAGGTTAGGATTTTCATGCATTAGTATTTGACAGATCACGCGGGATTTCAGACATGGTGTCAAAGAGAAAGATGCTCAGTATGCTTTGACATTTCATCATGAATAGACTTACTAACGAGCAACGCTTGCAAATCATTGAATTTTATTACCAAAATCAGTGTTCGGTTCGAAATGTGTTTCGCGCTTTACGTCCGATTTATGGTCTACATAATCGACCAAGTGAGCAAACAATTAATGCGATTGTGACCAAGTTTCGCACTCAGTTTACTTTATTGGACATTAAACCAACCACACAAATGCGTACAGTGCGTACAGAAGAGAATATTGCGTCTGTTTCTGAGAGTGTTGCTGAAGACCGTGAAATGTCGATTCGTCGCCGTTCGCAGCAATTGGGTTTGTGTTATTCGACCACATGGAAGATTTTACGCAAAGATCTTGGTGTAAAACCGTATAAAATACAGCTCGTGCAAGAACTGAAGCCGAACGATCTGCCACAACGTCGAATTTTCAGTGAATGGGCCCTAGAAAAGTTGGCAGAAAATCCGCTTTTTTATCGACAAATTTTGTTCAGCGATGAGGCTCATTTCTGGTTGAATGGCTACGTAAATAAGCAAAATTGCCGCATTTGGAGTGAAGAGCAACCAGAAGCCGTTCAAGAACTGCCCATGCATCCCGAAAAATGCACTGTTTGGTGTGGTTTGTACGCTGGTGGAATCATTGGACCGTATTTTTTCAAAGATGCTGTTGGACGCAACGTTACGGTGAATGGCGATCGCTATCGTTCAATGCTAACAAACTTTTTGTTGCCAAAAATGGAAGAACTGAACTTGGTTGACATGTGGTTTCAACAAGATGGCGCTACATGCCACACAGCTCGCGATTCTATGGCCATTTTGAGGGAAAACTTCGGAGAACAATTCATCTCAAGGAATGGACCGGTAAGTTGGCCACCAAGATCATGCGATTTGACGCCTTTAGACTATTTTTTGTGGGGCTACGTCAAGTCTAAAGTCTACACAAATAAGCCAGCAACTATTCCAGCTTTGGAAGACAACATTTCCGAAGAAATTCGGGCTATTCCGGCCGAAATGCTCGAAAAAGTTACCCAAAATTGGACTTTCCGAATGGACCACCTAAGACGCAGCCGCGGTCAACATTTAAATGAAATTATCTTCAAAAAGTAAATGTCATGGACCAATCTAACGTTTCAAATAAAGAATCGATGAGATTTTGCAAATTTTATGCGTTTTTTTTTTTTAAAAAAGTTCTCAAGCTCTTAAAAAATCACCCGTTACTTAAATCCAAAAATATGTCTGCATAGCTGAACATAACGCTTTCAACCTAAACACATGTACTCGTATTTTTGCATCATGTCCTGTAAGAACGATTTGAAATAATCAACTATTTTGTTGTTTTTACCTATTTATAGTAAAATAATTATTTCGGAAGGAGTCCAAACACATTTTTCTTATTCATTTTGATTATTACTTGTGTTTAGGATACTTTTAATGTAATAATCAAAAAATTATAAAGTTAATTTAAGATAAATGGGATCAAAAACACTAGTTAACAACTAAAACCGAATAACAACATAAAAAATTGTGTCGACGAACTATTTCGGTCCTTTTTAGGTCAGGCGCGCACATTCAATTTTTGGTTGCACAACTGTTTGCTTGCTTTTAGAAAACAGATGAACTATTTAGTTGAATGTCCGCGCAGGTGTATATAATTATATATGTTACACAAAATAGCGAACTCATTTTAGGCAATCGTTTAGTTTGTGTCAAAACACAAACTTTTTAGTTGCTCGAACCAAGCAGTTGCGAAACTAAAAATTGAATGTGCGCGCCTAGCCTTATACGCCATGTCGGCATACTACTTCGATTCCCAGAGTTCGTACTGCCCTGTCGACACTTATTCATTTCACACGACCCAAAAACCTTATCGACAATATGCTTCGATCAAGTAGTTCGTGGCATGTGTTAGGAGTAAGTGGACTCCGCTACGTAACGCAAAGTTTGTTTGACTTATGTTTAAACAGGGATTTTGCTTGAGACAGCATTATATTTTTACACTCATATTCATACAGAGATGTTATCTGATAGAAAATAGATTGTTTTTACACGAATCCGATTTTAATATCTGTTTCTCTTTTGGTTTCCTTTCGAGTGCTTCTGTGCTTTTAAACACAGCGATTTTTAATAAAAGTAATTTGTTCATCTAAAAGGAGTCATCTCTTCGCAATCCTTACTCAACTCAGTTAAGCGAATTTCACTGATGAGCGAACGCCAAATATAAAAAAGAAAACCATAAAGAATAATGAATGATAACTGCGCATTTTTCTCAACCTTAGCAATTGCGTTCAAAGTTAGATATACATTGTTCGAATGCATGGCAAGCACGTGTAAGTGTATTAGTGAAAAAGTCACACGTATAGATTGGATGTAGGCTTGAAGAAAAATCAAAATCTTTTCAATCTAGCGTACTGCATAGAAATATTGTAAGTATATGCAAGATTGATTAATGATCATGTATTTATTGGTTCATTTGCGTATAGTACATTGAAGAGATGTGAACACAACACAGCATAAGCACTGATTAAAATATTTAAACAGCAAACGAAAATTGTATGATGAAATGGGCAGACAAAATAAAACAAATTACTCGAATAAAATTACAAAAATATCAAAGGAATTCGAAAAAAACACAATTTTGCAGAAAAAAACACAAATGGCAACAAATAGACTTGCACGTGCTTGTCATGCATTTGAACAATGTATTTATCTGGCTTAACGCCGCCAACAAATATACTTATCATGCAGTGAAAATGTCAAAACTTTTTTTTTGACAAGCCACTAGATGGAGCGGTCACCTTATCAAAATCAAACCAATCCTTTAACTCTTTTTTTAGGTTTCTGTACTTTATCTTACTCCCTCTGTCAGAGATTTATAAACCAATTGAAATCATTCCCACCTTGTAATGGAATTATAACATAAGTGGCAAAAACTAATTTTTTTAATCCATTGAAGTCGTAGTCATTATCCAGTTCATAGCTTGACAGATGGAGACCGATCTATATTTTGATATAGTGAATGCTAAAAGTATATTTTGATATAATAAAGAATATTTAATTCGATAATTAAAATAATTATATGGTATTACAGATAAGGGAAAAATTAATAAAATGTTATCGTCCATGACTAATGTGAAGCGGATTTTTTTAAGACATTGAATGAAATGAGTTGATTTGTCTTCCGTCTTTTTGACATATTGGTCGAGAGGTGAAGAAATTTTGAGAGATTGAATTAAGTTCTAGCCAGCAATGGAAAGTAATAAAATCTAGATTTCAGTACTCAAAGTTTCCAATGTAAACACGATGTCGTAAGTACGCAATATTTCCAATGTAAACATGGTGTTAAATGCAATCGTCGGTAAGGTAGGTTGCTACACGGAACGTGTAACCGTAACGTGTAACCGTAACGGGTTACATGGAACGTATAAGTTTTACACACGTTTTCGATTCACTCTACCGCCGGCAAAGATGTTTACACATCAAAAATTCATATTTTTCCGGAAATCAGACATGCATCCATGCATTTGAACATTTTTATCTCATTAAATCCATGTTTTGTATTTATACAATGTATTTTAAATTCCAAAGTATGTACTTTTACATAAGAGCAAGTTCGTGCGATCCAGTCATGCATTTTATTTTCTCAAAGGTTATCAAAAAAATATAATTAATAAGAAAATAATATACATACTCGTAAATCTACAACAGGAAGTCTTTTATCGCTGTAAAATTTGGTAATTAAAATCAGAAACTTTCATGGCCACGGTGTTCTCATATGACATCGAATTAGGTTAGGTTAAACTGGGACAGAGTATATTATATTATATATATAGTATATAGTATATTTTTTTTAATATCTAGACACAGACTTTCTTTTCTTCTTTTTCATATTATTAAGTTTAGTAAGACTTGTGGCCAAAGCTCAGGTATATCTTCAGCACTTGGTGATCCCGGTTTCTGTTTAACGGTATTAAGTAGAAACGAATTTTTAGAAAACTCTATTAAACTTTGAGGGACGCGATAAACGTATTTAAGAGTTCAAATAGCTATAAGTCATTTGCCAATTAAAATGATTCATTAAACTTGAGACCAGCAATAACCTATCCAATTTATGTCCCATTTTGGGAGAAAACAAAAAAGGCCTTTTCCACAGAAAAGGATCTTATTCTCTGTCGTTAAAAATTCCTTTGCTTTTTATAATCAAGGATTCTAGGGCCCTTTCCTCATAATACTGTAATTTGTTTTAAAATTTTTTTCTCAGAGCTTAAACGCAATTATGTGATGTTTCTTTAATATCTACCTATTTCCTTATACCTATTTCAGTTGAGTAGGTAGAAAAAATTAGGTATGTTAATGTTCTTACAAATTTTAATATTAACCCCATGCCTAAAGAAGGCATGTGGCATACAAGCCTTCTTTCCCCTTCCCTCTGTATGTGTGTTGTCGGATGGTATGGAAGATACCAACAATTTTATGCCGATTCGCAACGGCTAAACGAAAAGCGCTTTTTCTCTTGGGTTCTTTGTGTCTATCTTCGAAGAGTTGAAGTATTTTATTTTAAATTCATGAAAAATAATGTGTGGTTCACACAAAACAAAAATTTATATCCAACACAAGAAAATCAAATAAATAATTGTCCTTCCTGAGGATTCAAGTCAACAAATAGGTCACATACGATCTGGACAGGCGTATGGGCAGTGTCAAACTCTTAACGGCTTTAAGGCTTTTTACTTTAAATTTTGAAAAGTTTCAATGTTCAATCATAAAAATGACAGCATATTTATTACCACTTTATATTTTGATGGATTTTCCAGCCGATTTTAAATCGACTCTCCGTTTTTAGAAAGAAGCATGTGGTTAATTTATTGTATTTAACCAAGAAGCTTCCCGCTTGATTGCAATATGACAAATGACAGATTATGCTTTATGGGTCTAATATCCTTAAGTAAAAAGTCGCACGTGCCTTAATGATAAATTACACATATTTTGCATTTTATAATATTGAAAGAGAAGGAATAAAATCTTCAAGAATTTAATATACATGAATACCACGAGAATATTTCGGTGCACACAAGTCGATATTCAATGGTAGGCATGGCTACACTGGTTCCGAATTAAAGGCAAATTTATTTTTTGTGGAATTCCGATAAATAAAATAAGGTTAACATATTTCCCAAAGGATAAGAATAGTAATTTTATTTGGTTTAATGAGATTATTCAATCTGAATTGATAAATCGACAAACAGCTGATGTTTTTATAATACCAAGAAAATCCATTAAAAATTTAAATTAATTTTATGCTCTTAGAAAAAATTCCATACGCAACTAATTTCAGAATCTATCAAGTTGTTACAATTCAATAAAGTTGATAGTTATGAAAAAATAACATGATATCAATGTTGAGTTGTGGGTGGGATGAGAAGACATACTGTCAAATCAACACTCTCCTTAGGTTGAATACAAATTTATTTCATACACTAACATTCAATTTAAGAACATTATGTTAGGTTAATGGGCTGACAATTATAATCTTGTGAACGTCACACTTAGATCAATGTAGATCAATGTTGTGATACCCTAGGGGTTGTTACTCCCTTGTATTGAAACCCATGATAATCATATGTCATTCAAGCCCGTTAAAGGTGTTGACGGGTTACAGGAAGCTATAGACTGAAATGTTGGAGGGTACTTCTAAGTCATTGAAGAAATGTCTGTCGTCACATGATCACCTGGTTGAGGAGAGGTCGACGCCGTCTAAAGGCGTGGTCATTTCCTTAACCCCCACTTGAGAAATTATCCCTCCACCAGGTCAGTAAGAGCATGTGGATCCTTGTAACGTCTGGTAGATGAGTTTAATAGGTCAGTGTCAGGTGTATATGTCCGTTTGCTTGGTCAGTATTGCTGATTAGATCGAAGAGGCTCTCTTTATCAAAGAGAAATTTACCAATCTTAGGGAGAGGTGACCCCATCAACTCACTGACGGACGCTCTTATTCACCGGAGGAGCAGCAATCTCCGAGAGTCCATTCTCCGTTTCTTGCCACTCCTGCAGGAAACACGTGCATCGTTAAATCGTACTATCGTCTGTGACCATTTTAATGTTTTGTTGACTGTGGTTTGAAGGCGATTTTAAGAGCTCCTCCAAGTTGTTGAAGAAGTGTCTCCCTAGGTACCTGTTTCTTAGATAATATAGCGTAGGGCAGTGACACAGGTAGTGAAGAATATCCCCATGTATCTCCTCGGCAACGCATCCTTTACATAAGTCGTTCATACTGAATTTCATCTTTTTTGTTGTGACCGTTGATGATGCTCACGACAAGAGAAAGGGATTTTTTACCCAGTTGAATGATTACGTCGGTCTTTTGTTTGCTGAAACTATGCCATAGTTTTCTGGTATTAACACAGGAATCTGGCGAGTTCCATCTCTTGTTTTTTATAGCTAGAACTTTGCTCTCGATCTCGATTACCTGTTTAAGATTACAGAGTGGGTCTTGAACTGTTGTTACAGCCTGATTAAGATCAAGTGTTGATAGAAAGTTAATACATTAACAATGTGGTCTTGTCAAAATTTTGGTATATTTTTTTATAGGAATCTTAAACCAATTAACATTTTTAGAAATAATATCAAAATAAATATTTTTGATGATAGAGAAAAATCAAAGATGACAACATATACAGCACAGCTTCCATGTTTTTACGGTTTGCCAAAAATTCATAAAGCAAACGTGCAAACGTAAATCATCAAAGAAATTGCCATATTACAAGCTTTCTAAAAATATTACAGTGCGCGACAGCAAAATCAAACTACTCCATAAAAAATTCATTTGAATTTTTCGAAAAGGCTAAAAAGATTAAATTAATAGGGAATGATGTTTTAGTTTGAAACTGTGTCTCTTTTTACCATACAACTAGCTATCAATTTAGTTAAAAATAAATGGAAATTTATAAATAAAAACACTTTAATTAACCAAACTAAATTTCTGGATATTCTCGTCTTTTGTCTAAAAGACAATAATTATTTACAATTAAAAGATGATATCCTCAAAAAAATTTTGGAATGCCTATGGAAAAACCTCTGTCACCCACCATTGCCAATTTAGTGCTAGATCATTTATACTAGATGAATGTTTCAAGGAAGAAAAACCTACGTTTGTTGCATGGTATGTCAAACGAAACATAAATAAAGTACTACTGATACTAAGCGAATTGTATTTGAAAATCCAGTTTTCTGTTGAAATGGAATAAAATAATGCAATAGCGTTTCTTGACGTCAAAGCCATAGCGATAATGACCACTTTTTATTCGACTGGTATCAACAAAATACAGCATCAGGAAGAATATACAACTTCCGTTCCAACAAAGTAAGACACATTATTATTAATACTGCCTCGAACTTTGTAAGTAAGGTTTTTTCGTTAAGTGACGAACAATTCCACTCGCTCAACGAGAAGAAAGTAATCAAAATCCTCAAAGACAATAACTATCCTCCAGCTATTATTCGTATAGTCTGCTTTTAAAGCACAAAGATAAAACTCCACGTGAAGACAATATGCATCCAAAACATAACTACTTCCAAAGTATTGTTTTTGTTCCAAGTTGGACTAAAAACTTTAAAGAAGTCATCAACAAAAATCTAAAGGACGTTCGCTTGGCCTTCAAATCAAATAAAACCTCTTTACAAGACTTAAAACAAACTGGACAAGGACAAAAGAACAGAACGTAGATAAATCTACGAAGTAGAGACACTTGGCGTGTTCTCTTGACAAGTAAGTACAGCAAAGTAAAAATTTAACAAAGAAAACAACAACAATAACTTACTGGCTATTACTTTAGCTTTTCATCCGAAGTAAAATCGAGTTCCGGTGATTAGTTAAATTTTTCAAACTAAGAGGGCGCTGAAGTGATTTTTTGTTGACAAAGCTGATTTGCTTTTGTTATATTTGTCAAGTGTCAAAATTTTTAAGTTGAATTTGTTAAAAAATTAAAAAAAAAAAGATGGAAGCCAAGCAAAATAAGCAATGAAACTCAGTTAATGATACATAAGTTCCAATCCCTAAATATTAAAATAAAGTTGCGATGTGGATCGTTTTCGTGATTTTTTTAATTTGCTTTACTTACTAGTCACGAGAACACGCTTACTGAAAGCACTGAAAGAACAACAGAAGAAACACATCCAATTACTAACCACGCACAATGATGCTTGATTTCGCTGATCGATGAGAAGCGATCCCTTCATTAAAGCCTAGGCTGTTGACTTATTACTTTAATTAATTCCAAATTGGATGGAAACGATAGTGAGATATTTTGCATTCAATGAAATGCTTCTTCTTCCTTTGTTTCGGCGCTGTTATGATCTCGATGTCGAGGGGATCATAACTCTCCCACGTATCTGCTTCACACTAGTGATCCGCCTGTGGGGTTCGCCGGGTTGACCTCAGAAATCGGCGGCAAGCCTCCCGGTTTTGTATTGTTCCATTTCTGAGGCCAACTGAATGCTGGTGTTTTTGCATTTGTTTGTACCAGGAGTGTTTAGGCCTACCTTTCTTTTTATTCCGAATTGGAACGTTGTATGATATTGCCTTTTTGACGGGGTTCTCAGGATCTCTCCTTTGAACATGGCAATACCAACTGAGTCGGTCGTGTTCAATTTTTTGGGAAATGGTATTCTTAACATGAAGGCTTCCTCGGATCTTCGTACTTCTAATTCGATCAAGCTTTGTAACTCCTGCTGTCATACGAAGCATCTTCATCTCAGCTGCCGTTAGCTTACTCTCATACTTTTTGTACATTGTCCAACATTGTGAACCGTATGTGAGTGCTGGACGCACAACTGAAGTGTAGAGCTTTCCTTTCAGCTTAGGGGGCATTTTTCGGTCACAGAAGATAGCAGAATTTTCCCGCCACTTCATCCACCCTACGCTTACGCGATGATTGATATCGTCATCACAAGTAGCTTCGTTATTTATCATAGACCCCAGATATTTAAACTTTTCACACTTGGGAAGCACTACTCCATTCAAATAAATGTCTGGAATAGGCCTGTGTGGATCAGAAAATGGGCAGCATAGGTATTCTGTCTTTTTCGCGCTTATGCGGTACCCACTTCCTTCTAGAACATCCACCCATACGTCAAGTGCTCGTTGTAGGGATATCGGGTCTTCACTTATGATGGCTCCATCGTCAGCAAAGAATAACTGATGCACTTTTGGATCCGTCACTTTGCCTTCAAGCAGGTAATCAAGAACTGTAATAAAGAGCAGGGGACTCAAGACACTTCCCTGGTGTACACCTACTGTGATTTCGAATTCTTCGGTGACTCCAGCTGCGCATCTTACTTTAGTAACTGCTCCATCATACATGTCCATAATTATCCGCACATAGGTTTCTGGAACTCCTCGTTGCCTGAGGGCCACCCATATTAGATCTCGTGGTTGCCGATCGAATGCTTTTTCAAAATCAACCAATACGACATGCAAATCCTCCAAAGAATCCCGATGTTTTTCCATAATTATTCATATACTCTGGATTGCATCCGTGGTTGACTTACCCCCGACAAACCCGCACTGGTCATCAGATAGCCTAATTATTTTTCGCATTCGGCTACCCAAGACTCTCTCAACGATCTTCATGGTGTGTGACATCAGCTTAATCGAACGGTAATTATCACAGCTTCGAGTATCACCCTTTCCTTTATAAATTGGAAGAAGGTAACTTTCCCTCCATTGATTAGGCATGCGATCACCTCGTATAATTTTGGAGACAAGAATCATGAGCCATCTAAACCCGATGTCTCCCATCTTTTTCCAAAACTCTGAGAGTATTTCGTCTGGGCCAACAGCTTTTCCCTTTTTGGAGTATTTTACCGCCTTACTAACTTCTTCGACTGTGACGTCGGATACTTCGCTTAAGTTAGGTGAAGCTATTGGAAAGTACAGCCTTGGAAATTGTTCGTTTAGAAGTCCGTCACAATACTGTCGCCACCTGTGAAGAATTTCGTTGTCTTCCACAAGAAGTTGGCCTTGAGCATTGTTAATGAACTTTGGCGAACAAATCTCCTGGGCATTTCTTCTTCTTTGAGCGGCTATTTTGAAGATAGTTGCGCCCTTATTCGTGTTTTGCCGTAGCTCTTGAATAGCACCAGCTGTCGGGGTAGAAATTTCATCCAGCTCCCGATACAGGTTTTCTGTATTCTTTGCTTGAATTTGGGCGCACTTCTTCTTCGCTTCTTTCTTGCAGTTTCTATATTCCACTTCGAGGCGTGACTTTTGCTCTGTATCATTAGAGGTGCACTTCGACCAAGCCTTGAAAGCCATTTTCTTTTTACTTATAACTGATTTAGCTTCATCATTCCACCACCATGTTTCTTTGCCTTGTTGGTTGTGTCCTTTTGAAACCCCTAACAGTGTTTTGGATTTTTCTTTGCAAGTTCTCTGTAGGAGATCCCACATACTTTGTGCTGTACTCTCTTCATTTCGAACTATATCGGTGTTGTTATACAGAAAGTTTTGCATATTCGAAATGAAAGCTTCGCCTTTTTCCTTATCCAGATTATACCATTTGATCTTCTCAAAAGTTTTTGTATGTTTGTTGTCGTTCACTGTCTCCATAAAAAATTCTGTCAGTAGGAGACGGTGTTGGTGGGCGATCGCTTCTCCTAGTATCACTTTGCAATCTTTTACCCGGGGTTTCATGAAACTAGATACCAAATGGTAATCAATCTGGGTTTCATTTCCATTGATTTCGAAATTGTAAATTTCCAGTAGTTGTAAATTGGATATCAAGCTATTATCAACTTTACTGTCCATCAATCAATCATATTTGATTTAAATCTGTTTTTTCCAAATCAAAAATAGTCAAGAAACATCTTTTGATTTTTCAAAAAAAAAAACATTTATTATCTTTTTAAAAATCCAAAAACTATTTTTTCGAAAACTTGTATAAGCAATATTTTTCCAAATTGAAAGGAGCTCCTGCATATTTTTTTTTAATACTTATGGCTGTAACTGCGAAAGTCGGAAATCAAAAAAATTGTTCTATGACAGCTACCGTTATTAACATTAGACTCTGCATTATTTTTAGTAGATCTAATTACAACACTAGCAGTCTTCTTGATCAAGTTATCAGTATTTTTAGAAATTCTTTTATCTCATTGCTTCTACAACTGACAATCTCAAAACTGAAATCTTTAAGTATAATTTCATTGCTCTAAATCTAAGTGGCCAGTTATAGCTCATCAGAAAAGTCCATCAGAAAAAAATTTGTCTTCCAAATTTGACCATATTACAACTCGATTTTGAGTAAAATTTGAATGCAATTAGACAATTACATACTTGCTTGGACTAATTTTTACAAAAAGTATTACAACATTTTGTTGCTAAATTTACTAAGAAAATGGATTTAAATATTTTTTCTGATGGAATTTAATTTTTCTGAACAGCTAATTGCCAAAACTCAAAATATATTCCATTTTCTGAGTAAATTTAGCAACAAAATGTTGTAATACTTTTTGTAAAAATTAGTCCAAGCAAGTATGTAATTGTCTAATTGCATTCAAATTTTACTCAAAATCGAGTTGTAATATGGTCAAATTTGGAAGACAAAATTTTTTCTGATGGACTTTTCTGATGAGCTATAACTGGCCCCTAAGGAAAGCTGCATACATTCATAACTATGCACATAATAATAAAGTGATTTGTACATAAGTCAATATTGTAATGTTTAATAAATTTAAGGTATTGAAATAAAAGAAAAAATAATGAAAAGTTTTGAACCCATTTCATTCTCCAAATCGAAGTAGAAGTGATTTCTTAGGGTATTTAAATAGATCAGCACTATTTTGTTGTTGTTCATTGACATGTTTGTTTGTTTGACAACGTGTGCTTGGTATTGTCCGGGTTCTCTTCAACAACAACAAGTTGCGTCTGATTTTCAATCGTCTATAAGGACACTTTTACGAAACATTAAGATGATGCCTATTTCGGACACCAACAGTTCGACATATTATTTGTTGATCGTAATGCCTGCCGAGATTTATTTTTTTTATAATCTACCCGCGCTCAAGGGATTATGATTACCCTTTCAATGTTTCAACACAGCGCGGGCGTGAAGTTAATGAAGAGAAAGAAGGATAGGAAAGATGTGTGGCACGATGTTCTGAGACTGTTGGTTGTTGTCTCAGATATTTTTATCTCCAGGGATGGCGGCTGAGCTAAAGCGGAGAAATGCCGTGTCTTATTTCTATGTCGCTTATAATTCACATTATTTTATTCGTGTTCATCCTTGTTGGGCATACTAGTTTAACTCAATTACATGGTGTTAGTGTTATGCCTGAACAGCCACGGGGTGGCCGTGGCGCGATGGATGTGCGCTAGCCTGCCGAGATGACCATTAAATTCAGAACATGGTTGAAATAGTTCGGAGCAGCTATTCCCTAATTCCACATTCCACATACGTGACACAGTTACATCAATTTTCCTGGGATACTGAGTTCATCCATTGCGGTGGTGGACCTAGAGATTCGTTAGTCTTTTCAAGAGTTGCATTTTGTAATTTTGTTTCGTTTAAAAATGATTCAAATATTTTTTCTTATTGGTCTTCAAATAATAATCCTTTTTTGTGTCAAAATTACAATCGAGGTTAACATCCGAAATTCTGTTATTCAGCATTAAACTCCTCACAAGTCTCGACTTCACAGTACACATTGAGAAAATTGTTAATATGACCAGCAAAATGCTAGATTTCATTAAGAATTCAAGTAAGGAATGTCCGTGCGGTTTTGAAATATCTTTAACAGGGCGTAGCAGAAAATGATTGATGAAAAAGCCAGCAGATCCAAGAACTGAAAAAAACTCCCAAAGCTGGGGCAGGCGAAACTTCTACTGGGCAACGTTTCGAAAACTGCATAAACTGAAGTAAACTGAAAATAAATTCCTAGGTAATATTGATAAAAACGTTTTTGCTGACCTTCAGCAAAAAAAAATGTATCGCTTTGATTAAATTTTATCAATATGAAAAAAGCATTTTGTTGATTTCACAAAATTGTAATAATCCCACATGATTTTTTGTCCGTTTTACAAATCATGCACTACAAATAATTTTGTCAGTTTAACAAACCAAGTATTGTCAATAAAACAAAATAAAACAGATTTTAGTCAAATCTAAAATTTTGTTTGATGTAAACAAAATGTTTGTAGTATCTACAAGAAATCTATTTTGTTAATGTTTGTCAATGTCAAAAAGTTTTTGTTAATTTTTTTTGTTAATTTAACAGAAAATGAAAACATTTTTGTTATAATGACATATATTTTTTTAGGTTCAGTTATTTTGTAATATTGATAAAATAAAATTATCAGATAGATAAAACTATTTTCTAAGGAATTTATTTTCAAACAAAAAATTCTACAAATATTTTTGGATCATGACAAAACTTTTCTTTTTTTTTAATAAGACCAGGTACATCGAACGAAAGGTATATTCAATTCATATATAAACATTCAAACGAGAAGCTTCTGAGTGGTCTGGTTATCGAAATATGCCGGTCTAAAGTGATTTAATGGATTTTCGAGCCCCAATCACCTAATAATGTCTTTGGTTGGCGCTATTTTTGAAGCCAAGCCTCCGTTTTTCAAAACGAGCCCCAACTATATAATAATGTCTATTGACAAAAATAAGATAAATTATCAGCATGTTTTGTTATATGGACAGTTAAGTGTCGCGGGAAAAGAACAAAAAACATTGTCAAATTGAAAGGAACCATTTTTATTAAGCTGACAAATTTTAATTTTGTGGATACAACAAAATATTGTTTGTTACCTCAATAAATGTCTATAATTTTTATCAATTTGATAAAACGTTTTGTTGGACGTATAGTGACAGAAGTTTTATCAGCTCAACCTACATTTTTATCATATCGCACCTCCGGCGCAATTTCAGAAAAAGTTGCACTTGCATACGTCGATATTGCACCGGAGGAGGTGCGATATGTACATAGATTTTATTTTCAGTGCATGAATAGGCTACGTTTTATAACAGGTATCCTAACTGTACACTTCAAACTTACAAGAAAACTAGGTATATTTGGTATGGTAAGCAGTGCCACATGTAGATTCATCAACATGCATGAGAAAACACCAGGCCACGTACTAGGAAGATGTTTTCCACTCATGCACCAAAGGAAAAACCATCTGAGACAATATCAGGTGAAAGATAGCGACCAATCCTCTCTGAAAGCGCTTCAAATACTAAGATTTCTAAGTGCACTAAATTTCTAGGAAGAACTATAAGATGAGCAAGCTCATCCATATTCAAGTGGGAGCACAATAGATCTCCAGGTCGGAGTGCAATACCCCCAATACATAATTCAATCATTCATTCAACATCTTCTTCATACCGCTTTTTTGTTTGTCCCGACTTTGGGTACGCAAGTACTGCATTGTCGAAACATTACTTTATAAATATAAAGCGTGTGTACGTTTAACAGTAATTCACTTTAACTGGAATGATAAAAATCCATATAACATTGACCTTTTTCTTTTGAACATGACTTCTCTGGAAAACTATCAAAATGTTACCAATGTTATGTTTCCAAACCAACTTCTGCTTGATTCCATTGAATAATCGGTTGTCAGGCGAAATTCTTTTGTAATATTCGATCATATGAATTAAGTTAAGAATATGTTCATTTTTCTGTAATAGAAAATATATTTAACATTTAACTATAGTTCACTCTGCAAGGGATTGTAAATACAAAAGGCTAATTCAAGTTAAATCGAAAGATAATAAATCTGTCTGCACCTGAATCCTAACTTATGTTGAAGGTAATTTCCTTAATAAAAAATTGAAAAAAAACATTGACCAGGCGAATACTATCCCCCTCTAACTATAGTCCAATTGCACTAACGTCCTTTTTTCCAAGGTCATGGAAATGCTGATAAGTTATTAGCTCAAGAAATATCTTAAAGAACGAAAGCTTTTCAATGACCGGTAGTATGGCTTTTGTAGAAATAGGTCCACTGGTATTCGGAGTTATGTATCTACGAGTATGTATCACCAAACAATGGCATAAATTTTTACACAGTTTTGGAGAAAGTAAAATTATTACACTTGATATATCAAAAGCATTTGATAGAGTTGGGCATAAAGCTCTCTTATCGAATATGCATTTACATTTGGTATTCACTAATCTTTTCCTCTTTTTTCTTTGTTGTTTTACAAATCACCTCTTGAAACGCGCAATACAACTTGTATTGGACGGTTTTAAGTCTGTTATTCATAATATAAATGCTGGTGTGCCACAGGGCTCCGTTTTGTCGCCGACTCTCTTTCTTATATTCATCAATGATCTTCTGTCTGAAAGTTCTAATCCATTAAACTGTTTTGCTGAGGACAGTACTCTTAGCTTCTCATATTCGTTTCCAGATATAGGCTGAGTTCGTAATTGCAAAACTGCCGCAGTTCTGCAAAAATTGCGTTCATTATTGTAAACAAACAGCATCATCTCTGCATGAGCATGTCAACATTTGTGTTCATAAAAGTAAACTTACAGTCAACATGCGGTCACTTTGGCATGTGTTTTTTTTATGTTGCTGAATTTGCAGGAAAATAGCAGAGGATCAAATGTGAGTAATTTTTTTTTTGAAATTAATTTATAATCGTACAAATATTGATTTTTACATCTTTGATAAGAAATTAATAACTATCCATCCACAGGATTGAATATGAGGCCAAAATCTGGTCCGATGCTGATATCGAACTATTTTGGCAATTATGAACTCATTTTTAACAAAGTATGATGACTGCACACATGCTGTTGTAATTGTGTTCATAAATGTATTCGAAGCATGTTTTAGGCAGGGCAGGGGCAACAAACATTGCAATTACGAACTCAGCCATACGTACGTCCTTGTTCTTCAGATGTGAATTTAGAACGGCAACGTAAGATAAGCTCATTAAATTCTGAGCGCGATAGCATTGTCAAATGGGAAATGACACCACGTAGAATTTAAAGGTCAGTGTTTAGTGTATCCTCATGTAAGTATATCCATAGTTTTCTGGTTATAAGACAGGAATCGAGCGATTTTCATTTGTTGTTTGTTATGTTTGTGGGGAGATGTAAAGAGAGCTTTACATAAGACAAAATCCAAAAATGCATCTGTGCTCTTGCTCTTCAAAACCATTGACCAAGCATGGAAAAAAATTAACGTGAAAAGATTTCAAGATCTGGTAACCAGCCTTCCAAAGCGTTACCCGACCAAGCACTAACGTTTCAAGTTGGAAAATCTGGTAAATTTGCTTTGGATTAAATCATAACGCTATATACACATCGCCGCTTTTCCGGCAGAGTGGCATAAGTCAAATTTGCAAATTTTCAGGAGAGCCTTTTAAGTTTTTTTCATACTGAAAAAAAAATTTCGTTGTTCATGAAAAACAAAACTCGAATGTTGAATACGTGAAAAAATTGCATTTTTTATTTGTTAAGTTTTATAAAAAACGAAATGTTAAAAAAAAAAAAAAATTGATTTATGCCGTATTTATACGTAGAAAATGATAGGGGTATTTTTGAAAGTTGAGAGCGCCGCTTTGTCATAACTCGGACACTATAGAAGAAGTAGGTTGGCGCCGATTACACAGAAAAATTGAAAAGAAAAGAAAAAAGTCATTTAAATTATTGAAAGCCTTTCGTTTAACGAACAATCCGCAAATACGTATTTGGTGCAATTCAGCTAATGCTAGTTATAAAAAATTATGCTTACAAAAGAAACAAGTTTATGAAAATGAACAAGCACTTAAATTAGCCCAAACTAAAAACACGAAGGATTTCTGGAAAATTGCTAAGGAGATTAATGGTATTACCTTCAAAATAGGCATTGGAATACCTGCAGATAACTTAGCATCACATTTCAAACGTTTGCTGTCAATCGACACTAATCTTTCCTTCGCCAACGCAGAAATGTTAACATCCGATGAAATTATGGATGCTGAAATAACAGTTGAAGAAATAAAAACGGTTCTTGAAAAATCAAAAATTAAAAAAGCACCTGGTGATGATGGGATTCCATATGAATTTTATAAAAACGTAACACCAACATTCTTAAACCGTATGTGTATACTTTTTAACAATATCTTCTCAAGTGCCGATGTCCCTTCCTCTTTTAAGAAGTCTGTTATCTTTCCCATTCATAAAAAAGGATCACTAGATGTACCAGAAAATTACAGAGGTATCTCATTTATGAATACAATAGCAAAAATATTCTGTGGTATCCTTGTGGAACGTCTTGAAAAATGGGTTGATAGATACAACATACTATCTGATCTACAAGCTGGATTTAGAAAAAACTACTCAACAATAGATCAAATTTTTACACTTTCATCGATCATTAGAGCGTTTCAAGCCAGAAACAAAAAAGTATACGCATTTTTCGTCGATTTTAAAGCGGCCTTCGATCTTGTCAATAGAAATGCGCTGCTGTACAAGCTCTCATCTATTGGTTTATCGACAAAGTTCCTGAAAGTGGTGAACGAAATGTACACCAACACAAATGCAGCTGTTTGGGATGGCGAGAAACTTTCAGAATGGTTTGTAACTACTTCTGGTGTAAAACAGGGTTGTTTGCTTAGTGCGATGCTTTTTTCGTTGTTCATAAATGACGTTGCCGAGGATCTCCCCGGTAATATAAGAATTGCGAATACAGCAGTTAACGTCCTTTTGTATGCCGATGACCTTGTGCTCTTGTCCGAATCTCCAGAGAACCTGCAACTTATGATAAACCGACTCGCAACTTATTGCAAAAAATGGGGATTAACCATAAACACCGAGAAATCGAAAATTATGATTTTTACACGATCTTCAAATTCGCTGAATAGGAAAAATTGGTTTTATGAAGGGAATCTGATAGAAACATCAAAAGAAATAAAATACCTTGGAATGAAGCTGAATCCAACTTTAGATTTTAGCAAGCATTTGATTGAAAAAGCGAATAGTTGTCAAAGCTTGCTAAATGTAACGTGGAAAAATATTTTTTCAAACAAAAACATTGTCTTATCGACAAAATACAACATTTTTGATACCGTTGTAAAATCTACACTTTGTTATATGGATCGCAGGTATGGGGAGCTGATGAATACGAGGGCATTGAAAGATTCTACAGAAACTGTTCAACATTCCGCAAAATGCACCAGACTACGCCATATATTTAGAAACTGGGTTGCCAAAAATTTTAACATCGACACTGAAGTTACAAGCTGACTATATAATAAAACTCTGTAATACTTACGAAGACAGTCGGCTTGCAAAAAAAAATGCTACTATATGAGGTACGAAACAAGGACTGGTGGCTTGCAAAATGGCAGTGTATCAACAATGTAAGTTTATTAAAAGAAAAGTTGTACTACATTATACAAAAGAATGAAGACTTTATGAGGAATGAACTAATAACAAAAGCACGTGAATTAAGCAGCAGATTGTTATACAGTTAACTTAACTTTAATCACGGTAATAGTAACTATTTCAAGGATTCTCTGAGTTACACGGATATATCTATTATCTTCAAAACGCGATGTGAGGTGCTTGCCTTAAATGGCAATCCATACAACGGGAGCTTCAATCAATTCTGTTCGCTATGTAACTTGAAATCAAAAGAGGACTGTTTCCATTTGATAAGCGTCTGTCCAATCTTTAGTGCTCAAAGACGTTCTTTTTTTCAAAAAAACTACACTTTCTATGAAAGAAACCGTTGAAATGCTGAATGGAAATGATTGGAAAAAACTAATTAATTTTCTTAAAACAATCTATAAATACAGAACGTTACTTATAACAGAATTTTCTTGAACAATAAAATCAAATTTAAAATTGTAATATGTACTATTATTGAACAAAAAAAAAAAAATCAATACTAAAATTGTAATACTTAAAGGAAAAACATTCAAACTATTGTCAACCTGGCTGACGGCATAGCCATAGCTAATAAATTCAAAACTTTATACAAAATTGTTAAAATATGAATGTAAATAAAATGAATGAATTACTTACTTACTAGTATTAGTGAAGTGTCTTATCATTTAGCAATCTAAAAATCGAATTTAGTATTTGTTTTAGATTTTTTCTAATTACATTCATAAATAATTAAAGAAACTTTAACTATAAGAGTAATCCATTTTGAAGAAGCTATCAATTTGCAGATAAAAATTCAAAATTAAAATTATATCAAAAACCTCTCTTACTCCTTTCTCTCCTACAAGTATGAACATAATTTGCAGAATCATATTTATTATGATTAAATATACTCACGGCAGCACATCTGCTACCATTTTTTAAAGATTTTTCATGAACAGGTGCTACTAATTTTGTATGCCTTTGCCAAATAAAATCTACCCAGAGGTAACAAATTACGTGCAATATAAACTTTGGAACAGACCCAGAATAAGAAAATAAAAAAAATACCGATTCGATAAGATACAGATCGGAGATTCAAACAGTTATTAAAACATATTTCCTATGGTTAAACTGAAAATAAATATTTTTTTTCAAGTTCGCTTTTGTACAAATATTATTTCTTTTATCGCACCAAGGCAAACTTGACGATGTGTACATTCAGGCCTGGGTGTAGATACATAAATGTGTTTAGAGATATGATGGTCGTCGTGGAGGTGTGAACAGACTAATTTTGTGTTTATTACAAATTAGCACAAAACAAAGCCAGGTGGCATCTTAATCAGCATAAATAAGGTAACCGAGGTATAGATACGAACTAGGGTGAGAATGAGAAGCTGCGAAATAATTTGTAAATTAAGAGTCACCCTTAGGTGCAGATATTTGAGGTAAATTTAAAATGTGGGTGTGATTTCAGAAGCAAACTAAGCCGAATGACACACTCGATTAGGGTGTTTTGGCCATAACTTGCCATACAGTACACTTAAGTGAGAAAATAGGTGGCACGTTTACGAACTGTACGGACGCCTGGAAACAATTTATTTATTGATTAACTAAGAATATGTTCCTATTATTGGCTATATTAATAAACAGAACTTAAGATACTGCTGCCATAATTTAGCACTTTGAGAAAAGTTATTTCACTAGGTATCCCAGTTTACACTGCAATAAGTGGCAAAGCGATTTCGAGATGCTGTATGATGTTGATGTTTTGCGTGAAGAAAAAACTCAAGATGTGATGGTTATTGGTGATCTGAATGTTAAAACAGAACAGCATCATGCATGAACATTGAAGGTAAAAAAGTAATAGATTCTTGCAACGATTTTGGGTTAAGCATTTTAAACGGAAGCGTTGACGGTGATATAAATGGAGAATTTACTTTTATCGGTAAACAGGGATGCTCGCTGAACGATTGATCCTTGGCTCATCAGTGGAGACTAGCTTTCCACTGTAAGAGACTTTAAGGTGGTACACATATTGCCTACTCGGATCATCTTCCAATTTGTGTATAAGTTGGAATTGTAAGCATCCATGATGGCAATTCCGAACTACGAATGTCGTCTAATATACCCAAGTTAAAATGGAGGGTTCACTGCGAAAGCAGTTATAAAACAAGACTAAAAATGACCTAATGGAAAGGAAAATACTCGTACTCAAATGTAAAATTGCCTTTTTACCATTGATCGAATTGGAATCAATTATCAAGGATACAGCAGCTGCTATGCAGAAAACAAAAAAATGTATTTTAAAAACTAAGAAAAAATCACAAGATTTGCTTAACTCACTAAGAAGGTTCAACTTAAACTCAACTCGCATAGAATACGCGGAAATAACCAAGCAGTATAAGCGACTATGCTAAGAAAATAAAATGCACGAAAAATGAATGTTAGTAGAGAAAAACTGTTCATTTAAATTCATTGACTAACAACTCCTAAATTAACTAAACGAACTAAGCAGAGGATATTATGTGATTGAAGCAAATACAAGTTTATGCAAGAATAAAAATTTTAAGTCGTTCTAAGCTTTTATATACAAAATTTTTAAAAGATTTAAAAAAAAATTGGTACGTCAACTTGAAGTTTTTATAACTGTACGAGCAAAAATTAAATTTCCAAGAAAATATTGAGCGCTTTTTGAGATAATTTGAGAAAATAATTTGTTGAAATAACAAAAATATTTTGTCATTATGACAAAATTTCGTAGAATTTACAAAATTAATTTGTCATATTAACAATTCTTTTGTTGTATTAACAAATTTTTTTGTTAATGTTAAAAATTTGTTTTTTTTTTATTATTATCGGATTAACAAAATTTGTTTGTTAAATTAACAAAATTGTTTTGTTAAATTAACAAAACTTTTTAAACAAAATATTTTGTCAATTTTACAAATTTCTTTTGTTGAATCCAAAAAATTAATTTTGTGAAAATAGTTTTTTTTTGGAATTTAACCACAAAAATTGGCGTTTCGTCCCTACGATCTCACATGCAACCATCTGTGAGGGCGTTCGGACATAAGACAATTTATGTTAAGTTCAGTTAATCTAACATCGATTTTTTGACAAAAACCAAATGTGAACTATATCATATAGAAAAGAAAAGTCATGATCACAAAAATATACGCGGAGAATTTGTTTTGTTTCCTTATAAAATAGTTTTATCTATCTGATAATATTATTTTATCAATATTACAAAATAACGCAACCCCTAAACAAAATATTTGTCATTTTAACAAAAACGTTTCCATTTTTTGTTAAATTGACAAAAAAAAATTAACAAAAACTTTGTGATATTGACAAACATTTAAAAAACAGATTTTTTGTAGATACTCGTACATTAAACATTTTGTTAACATCAGAAAAAAGTTTGTCGATGTGACAAAAATCTCTGTTTTATTTTGTTATATTAACAAAAATTGGTATGTTAAACTGACAATATTATCTGTAGTGCATATTTTGTTAAACTGACAAAAAATCATGCTGAATCATAAATTTTGTGAAATCAACAAAATCATTCTTTCGTATTGACAAAAATTTAATCAAAACGATAAAATTGTTAGTTTTTGTTAGTTTCCAAAAATTTGCCAAGTCCTTAGCTTTTTTCCAGCTAAATCCTCGAACTCGAGATTTTGATCATATGTAGTTGGCATTACGATGATAGCGAAGACGAAAAAAGTGGGTCTCGCAATCTGTCTGTCTGTTCGACTACAGCCTAAAAGGCTCGTCCGATTTTGATTAAACTTGGTAGATATATTTTTTAATTTTTTCCCCTCACAGTTTTTTTTTTTTTAAGACCAAAAATAACGGTACTTGCCATACGAAAATTCAAAAAAATTTATTTAGGTTTAGCTAGAAAGTGGTTGCAAAAAAATTTCCAAGAAATGGTTATTTTTGGTTCCCCTTCATGGAACCATTTTTGGTTTTTGATTTTCTCAAAAACGGTACAACCGATTTTGATCATTTTTTTATGCTAAAGCTCCTCACCAGTTTAAATATTATTGTATATTCAAATTTTCAAAAAAAAAATTTTTTGGATCTTCAAACAAAAACTTCAAAATTTTTCTTTCAAAACTCAATATTTCAAAAACCCCGTGCTTGATTTTATTAAAACTTGATAAATTAAAGTTTATTAATATAAGTTACAAGATGTGAGGAAAAAAAAATATATTTAAACCACAAAAACGGTACCCTTCATCAAATCTTAAAAAATGGTTTTCGAAAATCGTATTTTTCTCGAAAACGGTTCCGAGAATTTTGTTTTTCAATTAATTTTTACGATCTATAATTTAATAAAAAATAAAATGCACGACTGGATCGCACGAACTTGCTCTTATGTAAAAGTACTCTGGAATTTAAGATACATTTTATAAATATAAAACATGAATTTAAAATGAAATTGCCGTCTGATTTCTAGAAAAGTATGAATTTATGCAAACAAACTTTAAAAAATCGTTTTATTATTAAATAAATAAATTTTTTATATAAGAATTTTTTTTTAAATTTTTCAAGAAAAAAATGTGGGATGCGAATATTAAGTATTAAATAATATTGATTTTAGGAAATAATTTCAAAAAATAATCGTTCATAGGTTTTGAAGATATTAATTTTTCAAAAAAAATTTTTTTTCAAAAAAAACCCAATAAATAATTTTTCGAATATTTTTATATACAATATTATTTTAAACTTAGGGGGACTCCTGCTGAAAAGTTTTGGTTAAAATCGTTAGAGCCGTTAAAGAGAAAGTCGAAAATCAAAAAAACGGTTCTATGACAGGACAGGTACCGTTAATAACATTTTGCCCCAATTTTTTTTTTTACCAAAACGTAGTCCATGTCCATAATATCACCCCTAATTTTTTTTATCTCTAACGACCGTTTTCGAAATAAATAAGATTTTGCATTACGGGTGTAGGGGGGGTACCGTTAGTTTCAGAGCTAAAAAAAAAATTTCAATTTCTCCTCTAGGGAATCACCGAAGACCCTTAAGTACCGAGTTTGAAGAAAATAGGTCCAGTGGTTTAGGCTCTAGATCGAGGTACAGACATACAGACAGACAGACAGACAGACAGACAGACGGAATTGCCGGACCCACTTTATTCGTCTTCGCTATCATCGTAATGTCAACTTTGATCAAAATCTCGAGTTCGATTTTTTTCCAAATGCAGAACTTGCCCTATAGTACCTATATCACAAGTAAAAATTATACATATCAAGATATTACTGACTGTACCTACCATAGAACAATTTTTTCGAATTTTGAATTTCTCATTATTTTTTTTTTGGAAATTTAAGTTTTACTCGTATGATAATAAAAACTTCAAGTTGGCGTAGCGAAATTTTTTCTTAAAAATGTTTTAAAAATTTTGTTCATAAAAGCTTATTTTTTTAAGAAACCACTAGAACGACTTAAAATGTTTGTGCTTGCATGAACTAATATTTGCTTGGATCACATGGCATTCCGTGCTTAGCTCCAACTACTAAAAAAGTTGTTTTATTTATTTAAAAAATGAATTTTATGCTTATGAACAGTTTTTCTCTAATAACATTAATTTTTGAAATTCTTAGTCTTTTTCTTAGTTCGTGCGATCCAGTCGGGCATTTTATTAAAATCGTTAGAGCCCTTTTCGAGACAAATAAGATGTGGCATTACAAGTGTATGGGGGTACCGTTAGTTTTGGAGCTAAACAAAAATTTCAATTTTTACCTCTAGGGAATCACCAAAGACTCTAGAGTACCGAGTTTGGAGAGAATAGCTCCAGTGGTTTAGGTTGTAGGGAGAGGTACAGATATACTGAAACATATTTTTTGTGTACTAAATTTTCCTTAAATTTTTATAAAAAAAATTTGATATGATAATTATTAGTATTTAATGATATATATTTTTAGAAGTACATAATTTCAAAATATAGTACCTATGTAGGTATATCGCACGTAAAAATGTACACTTTTTTCGTTGACTTTGAAGCTGCTTTTGATGAAGTGAACAGAATAGCTTTATTATATAGAGTATAACGGCCTCATGTTTCGCCGAAAGTCCCGAAAGATTGTACATACTCGGATATAATTAGGGTTATCAAGTAGAATGGAGAGGCATAAATTCTTATCGAGACAATTGGAAGGTGAAGAATTTCTTTCTGATTTCATCATCAAAATAGCTGAAAGCTGTGAGTATGTTATACGAGATGATAGAATAAACCTTTTAGAAAAGCCATAAGGCTGGAAAAAGTACTTTCATCGATGTATGGAACTGTCAGTAGATGGAGGTTGCGTTCTACTTAGGGATAGGTTAGTTATTCCAGTCACATTAAGAGAACACCAGCTAAATCTTTTTTATAGAAACTTGTGAAGTAAATAAGCCAATTTCAATTGGTCTGAGTTCATGGCCAAAAACAACATATCCTTTCGAACGTCGCATCGTCACATAGGTTCTTTTCAATTTGCAGGATTAACATTTTAAGTTGTCGTCGTCACCTACTTAAAATTGTAAGAAGTTGTCAAAATGTCGAAAACTACAGATGATAAACTTAAGCTAATGTTTGGATGAATATTTCCAATTTTTGGCCTTCAAATGGAAATAGTTTCTCATAACGAAACGTTCTCAGCAACTTAACGATTTTTGTATTTTAAGGATATTCACATTTTAAAACGACTAAAAATCACGTAATATTCCAATTTTTTATTTAAATATCTAAATACTAACATTTGCCCATTCTGGTCCAATGCGTTGATCGTAGGTAGATAAATGTAGTTGACAAATAACCTTGAATTATTAAACATTAATTAATTACATTATAATATAATTAAAATGCATGTGAGTTTATCTTATTAAATAAAATTGATTAAATTACATTATTGAATTAGTTTATATTAAATATTCTTAAACTTTGACTAAACAATATGTAAGTTTAATCTTAAAATTTAATATTTAAAGATTATTTAATGCAAATGTTGGCCGCGGCTGCGCATCAAATAGTCCATCCGCTTTGTCCAATTTTGACATATATTCTTTCTAACATTTCCGCCGGTATCTCACGAATAAATGCTTCAGTGTTGGCTTCCAGTGCGTCAATCGAAGCCAGCTTATCGCTATACACATGAACCTTAACATAGTTCCACAAAAAATAATCTAGAGGCGTTAAAACGCACGAACTAGGCGGCCAATTCAATACGCCTCTCAATTGGTTCATTGTTACGCGTAGCTACTGTGTGGCATGTGGCACCGTCTTGTGGAAACCACATGTCATGCAAGTCAAGATCTTCCATTTTGGGCAAAAAAAAAGTTTTTTCTCATCGTACGGTAGCGCTCACCATTCACAGTAACGTTGCGATTCGCATCATCTTTGACGAAATACGACCCAATGATTCCGCCAGCCCATAATCCGCACCAAACAGTGACTTTTTCTGGATGCAATGGTAGCTCTTGCAATGCTTCTAGCTGCTCTTCACTCCAAATACGGCAGTTTTGCTTGTTCTCGTATCCATTCAACCAGAAATGAGCATCGTCGCTGAACACAATTTTTCGATAAAAAAGTGGATCTTCGGCCAACTTTTCAAGAACCCATTCACCAAAAATTCGGAGTCGTGGTAGGTCGTTCGGCTTCAATTCTTGCAGCAGCTGTATTTTGAAAGGCTTCACACCTAAATCCTTTCGCAAAATTTTCCACGTAGTGGTGTAACAGAGGCCCAATTGAGGCGAACGACGCCGAATCGATAATTCACGGTCATCACTAACACTGACCGATACAGCTCAGTTCGCACTCTATGTAAGCGTGTTGGTGTAAATTTGGTGCGAAATTTATTCACAATAGCCCGAATTGCTGCCTCGGCAGGTCGACTAAGAACCATTTTCTTCACTACAAGTTGAACTCAACTTGAGGATTTTTATTCTCAACCTGTGATTTTGTTTTTCTTCACTCAAAGTTGACAGTTTCAACTTTCGATTCTCATGTGGGAAACATATGAGGAAAAGCTTGAAGCAGCACCAGACTCTTTCGCTAAAGGAAAGTTTCCTAGGACAATTGGTGCAATTCCGTATCAATCACCATGGGGAAGTGATGCAGAAACCCTTAGAAATAACAATTGATGCAAAAGTGTCAGAACCTGCTTCAGAAATACGCGGATTTGCTGAATTAGCTGAAACGAATGTTCTATCAACAATGTCTTTGGGGAAACGACAACATCCATGACAAACATTCGTTCCCGATTGGTAACAACTTATTTTTTATCTCTGTAGGTAGATCGGAGAGAAAATCATTCATCACAAATATTACGCAAAAACTCAATTTTATTGACCGAATAAATTCAAATTTAATTTTGAAAGTTACAGTTTGTATATTATTTAAACAAATATCCCAGGGATATTTTTCAAATCAGAAGTTGATCAACTTTAGATTTTCTACTCGGGAGTTGAGAAAAAAATTTGTGAATAAAAATAAATTTCAACTTGCCTTTCAATTTCAACTCTCGAGTTGAAGCCAACTCTATAACTTATTAAGGAGATAGGTCGAATGAAATATGGAAGTTATTTCCGCACCAAAAGGCCTTTTAGACTTGTAGACTTACTGTGGACATAATGATCGAATTACGATTTGACAAGATGTTTTAATCGCCTCAGTAACATATAGCTGTTGGTTGAGGGCAGAATGCATAACGAGCGGCACTAAACCCATATTTATATCGCTTTTTAATTTTCAATGGTCAAGCTCTTAAAGTTGATTTAAGTTTAATTTTTAGACTATACTCCCCCACTGTCTAATATGGACATTATTCAAAACATGGTGATTTCTATTTTTAGAACAATTATTTTGGCAAGAGAACCTGTTATTAACAAAAAGCAGATATCATCCGGATTTAAGGGGGTCAGTGGAATGTTGATTGTTAGAACAAGCGGGGACGATGAGTAATGGAAAAGCTATATAATTTAATTTACTCGTAACTCAAGTAGATGATTTTGAATTGCAATATTGATGTGCGTATTTTTTGAGTTAAAAATATTCTCTACAATGTTTTGATAGCTTTCATTTTCATGGTTAAATTTGATGTCCCTTGAGAGCTCTTGATAAAACCTATGAACATACCCACATTCAATGAAAGGATATCACGCTGCTGGCTTTTGATTGTGTTCATTGTTCGCGTTAAATTAAAAACTATGTACATTTTTCAAACTTTGTTCTCCGACGACGAAGGAAAAAAAGGTAACTTGAGTATAAATGGAATTTTTGAGGTACAAAACGAAAAGAAATGTAAAGCTGGGGATTTTTGCTGTGACAGTTTTTTTTATAATTTTGTCTGTGTTATTTGAAACGAAACAAAAGCTAAGCCTTGGTAAAAAGAATTGGATTTAAAGCAATATTGTTAGTGTGTTAATCCGTATAACCTTATTTATCGTGTAGATTGAACTAAGCCATGGGGTCGTTAGTGAGACTTCAACGGGTTTTTAACAGTCCAGTCTCAATCGGTATTTTGTGTGTTTAAATATACTAAAACTCTTACCAACACATTTAAATGTATATCAATGAAATGTAAAAGTTTTCAGCTTGTAGCTTTGAATCCCCGCCCCCCCCTCACTCTCTGTGTTCTGATGAATACATTAAGAGTTATGTGTCAACGTCAGCTCTGAAATCCCATAAGTGAGTTATTAGTTATCCGCAGATACGAAAAATACGAGATAGAATTGTACAATTGCCAATTAAACACTCAATTCCAAATTTGTGCAAGAATGTGTATGCATATTCTTTTACTTCTCTTTAATTAATTAAAAAAAAACTTAATCTTATTTTGTGGGAGTAAAGTCTCTACAAGTCTTACTGCAGGTCCAGAAGCTGTTTAACGAAAAGAAAATGCATTCAACACATAAGAAGAAATTTGGCTTAGGCCCCCTTAGCACTTCTGTGGTTTCCAGGGTTTACGAAGAGCACCGGAGATGAACGATTCCAGATGTGCATTCACCATAGATGGAAACATGTACTGTACATATGTATATCATTAAAAACTTAGCCGATACCTCTGTAGTCTTTCCAGCCCACCCAGAAAGAGAACTTATGGTAATGGTTATGAGAAGATGAATGGTATGAAGATGAAGATGCAACTGCGATGAAATGTTTCTTTTGTTTTGGTTTTGTTTGCGAAAGAAAATTTGTCCCGTAAAATCATCTAAGCTCTCAATTACAATAGAACTATAGGAGTCATGACACTTTCTGGGAGTGTCGAATTAACGGCAAACTGTGTGCTACAAGCAAATTGGCTTTTTCTTGTGTGCTAACACAAGATGAGCGGAGGAACCGAAGACGAAGTAGTATTTCGTATTTTTTTACAAATGACAAAAATGTTTACTACCTTTGGGATAGTGTTGTATTGATTCTCCGAAATATGATCATTACAGGTCTTTCTAACATGTCTACATTTTTTTCGGATTTCTTCAGTAGGGTTGGCCTTTTATCGTTTCTACCTTTGGTACAAAACTTCAAATTAGATACACCACCATTGTTATGTTATCCCCTAGAGAGGGGAAATTTGTATTTTTGCTTAGCCACCTATCTGAAAAGGGTCATACAACAATTCTGTGTTTTACAAATTTTCTCCGAAAAGGGCGAACAATTTTGATTAAATTTCATACTCGTGCATATGATGTCATAGTTTATTCTAAAATATGTACGTCTTTGGCGAAAAGTGCACATAACAAAAGTAGGATTTAAAAATTTATGAGTAACGTGCAGGGTTCGGACTTAGGTTTTAAATTTTTGAAGTAAATAGGAAAAAAAAAAACTGAAGTAGATCCAAAATTTTCGAAGTAGCTATAGAATTTTAAAAAATAAAATTTTTCCAAACAACATTCTTAACAAAAATTTATTCAGTATCATTTGATTATTCTTGATTAATAAATTAATAATTAATTGCGTACAAGTAACTATAAGTTATAAGAAATTGAGATTTCAAATAAAATAAATATAACACAAACTTCAGATTTTAATACAAACAAATTAAATATACATATAAAAGTAAATTCAGACTTTAGACTTGTAAATAAAAAGTAATTAAATATAATAACTATATTAACGTAAATTTTCCATCAACGAACTTGTATTTTTTCATGAATTTTATCAATTCAAAATGTGGCTCATAAATATCTTTACGCTTTTCTCTAAGTGATCTCGAAAACATTAAGTTTACCACGGTGCTTAGGCTTAAACGATTCCTTAACTTGTTTCTTGTGTAATTAGCGCTGTCTTTAAATAATGTTGGTTGAGAATTTTTTCAAAGAGAAGAAGATCTTAAAGAAGAGAAGTAGAGAAGAAGATTAATTTTCTCAAAATCAAAGTAGATCTACATCGATCGAAGTAAAGTCCGAACCCTGGTAATGTGTCTTATTTTTGGTTTATTCCAGTATACATACCTATTTTATTAATGGCTGAAGAATTTTTTTTTATTTTGTACATTATTCTAAATGAAATAAATAATATTGCATTCCGAAAATTTTAAAACAAAACATTTTTTATAAACCGAAAATCAATAAAGAAATATAATATTTAGTACTTTTGACTTTTCCACACTTTGGCATAAAAAATTTAATACTTCTAATAACCTAATGTTTTCTTTTCCTTTTATTCTTGGCCACAGAAGCTTTAAAAACTTCTTGTTTATGTTTACGTTCCATTTTACAGAATAAATCAAACCAGTTACTTGTAAAAAATTCAATACCATTTAATATGTTTATAAATGTTTTCAAATATATTGTTGAGCGACAAGTAAAAGAGAAAACGATATTTATCAAGCAGTAGTTTATTAGAGAATAACTTGCTAATTTGTATAAATAATGTGGTATGTATGTAATATATTATCATAAGGATGAGCGTTGATAAGAGAATAAAGAATAAGAAAAAGTATTTCATTTGTTAGGCTCTTAAAACACCAAATTTATTGTAAACATGGATCAGTCGTCAGAAAAACTCAAAATAATAACATGGAACGCGAACGGACTTACTCCAAAAATTGAAGAACTAGAAACAGTTCTTCTTAATGAAAAAATAGATATTTGTTTGATCTCTGAAACTCATTTGAAAAAAGACTCGAATTTAAGTATCAAAGGTTATTCGGCTTACCACGCATGTCATCCATCCGAAAGAGCAAGAGGTGGTTCTTCCGTATTTATCAGAGAAAATATCAATCATTCGTTTGAGATGAATATCGAGCTCGATGCAATGCAAGTAACTTCTATTATTTTAAAAGTTAGACACGTTCTTTTTAACATTGCGTCTATTTACTGTCCTCCTCGGTCCAAGATAGACAAACAGGAGTTTAAAGAACTCTTCAATGCATTAGGTCCAACATTTATTATTGGCGGCGACTTCAATTCAAAACATACATTTTGGGGATCACGATGCATCTCGACGAAGGGTAGACAACTCTACAAAGCGGGTACTGAATGTAACGTCGATTTTTTCTCTTCAGGAAAACCAACGTATTGGCCAACCGATTCAGCAAAAACTCCCGACCTTGTCGACTTTTTCATTGCAAGAGGAATTAACAGAAAATATGTGAAAGTAGATGATAACGTCGATTTTTCTACGGATCACTCGGCCGTAATCCTAACAATAAGCAGTAACGTAATCGAAAAAGAAAAGCCCCTGTCTTTAACAAATAATAACACAAATTGGGACAAATTCAAAGAAGATTGCGAAGACAGTATTATACTGAACGTCTCCCTGCAAACTCCGTTTGAGTTAGAAGATGAAACCGACAAATTTATAAATATTATCCAAAAAGCAGCTTGGGATAATACACCGGTCTGTAGTAAAAAGTCAAGGCAATACGAAGAAAAAATTCCAGCAGATATAAAAGAATTGATTCGCGAAAAACGAAGGGCTCGAAAAACATGGCAGCACTCACGTGCTCCTCAGCATAAATGTGTAGTCAACTTTTTAACAAACAAAATCAAAAACTTGTTACGAGATTTTAAAAACAGAAAGAATTCTTCCTATCTTGAAAGCCTCACAGCAGACAAAAAAACGAATTATTCTCTTTGGAAGACGTTAAAAGGTATTAAAAAGCCTCAAAAAATGTCGGCACCGATTCGAAAAAATAATTCTGAATGGGCAAAAACTGATCAGGAAAAGGCGGATTTATTTGCTGAGTACCTCGAGGAAACGTTCAAACCATTCGATGGTCAAGAGTTTCCGACAAATGAAGGAGAGTTTCAACCAAGGCCGGACTGTTTATCTATAAGAAACATCACTTTGACTGAACTTGTCCAGGAAATAAAACGGCAGAAAAATAACAAAGCTCCTGGTTACGACCTTATTAACAGTCGTGTCCTCAAAGAGTTGCCTAAAAAAGCAATGGTTAAGCTTTTACAGCTCATTAACGCTGCTTTAAGACTTGCGTACGTACCTTCGCAGTGGAAAGTCGCCGAAGTTATAATGATCCCCAAACCGGGTAAGCCACCGAATGAGAAAAAATCGTACAGACCAATTTCTCTCTTGCCTACAACATCTAAAATATTTGAAAAATTGCTTCTTAAACGACTGTTACCATTCATTGCAGATAAACGTTTAATTCCCGAACACCAATTCGGTTTCAGGAAAAAACACTCGACAATCGATCAGGTTTTTCGGATAACTTGTGAAATTGAAAAAGCATTTGAAGAAAAGAAGATTTGCTCAACTGCATTTCTTGATGCTTCCCAAGCTTTCGACAAAGTCTGGCATGACGGGCTTACATATAAATTAAAAGTCTTTCCAGAGCAAATATATAACCTTCTTGAATCGTACCTAGAAAATAGAATCTTTCGAGTTAAGCAAGGAACGGAGTATTCTGAGTTTAAGGAAATTAACGCTGGCGTGCCCCAGGGTAGCGTCCTTGGACCGATTCTATTTGTTCTCTATACTCGCGATATACCCCAAACAGAAGGTACAACTTTAGCCACTTTTGCAGATGATACAGCCGTACTCGCAATATCAGATTCAATAGAAACGGCGACCTCTAAGCTTCAAATGGCATTAAATAGCATTTCAGATTGGACAAGGAAATGGCGAATTGAACTTAACGAAGCGAAATCCACGCACATAAATTTTACGTATAAAAACGTAAACACCTTACCCATCTATATTAATTCCATGCAAATTACATATACAAATGAAGCAAAGTATCTAGGTATGACTCTAGACGCGAAACTTAAATGGAAGGCTCATGTTAAAAAGAAACGCGATGAACTCGAAAATAAACTCCGCGAATTGACATGTCTTATTGGAAGATATTCCAATCTAAGCGTGTATAACAAGCTGCTTATTTATAAGCAAGTACTGAAACCAGTTTGGACGTACGGTATACAACTTTGGGGTTGTACCAACGAAAGAAATATACAAATTTTACAAACATACCAAAACAAAGTACTTAAGACAATAGTTAATGCTCCATGGTATGTAAGAAATAGCAACTTACATAGAGACTTAAATATAGAAAGTGTAGAAAACGAAATTAAAAAATTTGCCACAGAACTAAGATCACGACTTAGAGATCATAGAAACAATGAAATCCGACAATCGCTTAGCGAGACGAACGTTTTTCGGCGATTGCACCGAACAAGACCTCTTGATCTAGCGCAACAAAATTAATTTCTCCACTCGAATCTTGTGGAACTTTCAGGTCCTCCCGTTGGGGAGCTTCCTGACAAAATGCGAACGAAACTGCTGCCAAAACTACTTGTTAAGCTCGACTTAGTTGTAGTATCTCTATAGAAGATAAGGGAGGTGTTTTTTTAGTCAGTAAAAAAAATTTGTTAGGCTAATTCACAATAAGTATTTAACAAATATACATTGTGCGGCAATATAATTTTCTTTACTTTAACGTAGGCCGTTTTCAAATCAAGCATCAACGGTAAACTCAGGTTCTTCACTGTTGCAACGAATAATGCCGAAGGACCTAGAAGGAAAATTTTAAAAACACGTCTATTGGAACGCGACTAAGATCCCTAAATCCTCAATGAGTTTCTTCCAAAAAATGAAGTTATGTTGTCGCACCGTGCAATATCCAGTTGATTGAATCCTTAAATTTTAAGATTTTTGTCCATTTCGACTTAAGTGACACTTAGAAATGTGATCAGTGTAGCAATTTCATCAAATTCGCAAGGGTAAATTTACTAGGGTCTTATGGTTTAATCACACTTATATTAAATGATATTTTATTTATGTTCAAGAGACTTAGAATCTTAAAAACATTGTATATAAAAACAAGGTTTGCCTAAAACAACTACTTTAGTATATGATGGAGCTAAGAAATAATACCTTAAAACTTTTTTAAGTACAGTATGAATCTATACAATAACTGAAAAATGTACTTATTGTTCCCTGTAGTGTGTTTTATTTTAAACAAGTTCTTATTTATTCATTCTTTTAAAACATTTTAAGAAATAATTTTGGAACGCCAATTTTAATTTCCTAATATTGTGCAAATGAAATATTTGTTTTAAGTTTCGATACGCAATGCCTTTTAAATTTATTCGAAATCCGTTAAGCTGATAATGAAAAAATCAAAAATCAAAGAGAAGTACCCATTTGATTCTCGAATAATAGAGTTTTTAAAATTTATTTTTAATTTTGTTTTTTAATTCTAATTTTTGTTTTTTTTTTTTCAATTTAAAGACACATTACAAATATAAAAGAAAACCTTCGGAATACAACAAACGACAGTATATTTTTGCTCGCAATCAAGTAACTGCCCTCATATACGGTCTTTTAAAAAGTAAGATACTTTATTCAAAAACTCTTCATTTCTTTAGGTTCCAAAGTGCTATGGAAAAATTTGAAAGAAATTATTGTGACCGGAAATCAAAGGGCACGGTAGTGGCCAGCCAAGTTCTTGCAATACACCCTTTTTACAGGAACAAACTCAGGCGATTTTTGACCCCTCGCTATCTTTAGTACCAATGAAATCAGAAACTTAAAATTCCGAATATTTGCTAAGCTAGTCAGACATAGGCGCTTCACCAAATTTCAATTTTCTAGCATAAGCGGTTCCTGGGATTTAAGGCTTCAAACATCAAAATTATGGAGCACTTCCCGACATCTTAGAATCTTGTTATTTTGCAGAACGGTAGGTCTTGTCATGCAAGCAAATGAAAAAATCGAAAATTTGAAGTTTTCCATTCAGGGGCGTGATATCCACCCACTTTCTCCAAATCGGTGTTGGTTGAATGGAGCACTTCTGACTGTTGTAAAACGATGACATTTAGTAAAGTGGCAGGGCTTAAACTGCATACAAAGAAAACAATATAAAATTTGAGGTTTTCTATTCAGGGGCGTGGTATCCGCCCTCTTACTTAAAACTGATGTAAATTATATGGCACACTTCCGATTGCAGTAGAACAATGAAATTTGGTAGAACGGTAGGGCTCAAATTGCATATAAAGGACCAAAAATAAAAATGTAGGTTTTCCATTCAGGGGGCGTGGTATCCACCCACTTTCTGAGAAAATGTTTAATTTATATGGAGCACTTCCGAATGCCGTAGAATGATGAAATTGGGTAGATGGGGTAAAGCTTAATGTTCCCTATCTGTCACGTGAGAGTATGAAATTCATCGAAGGATGGCTGCGATGCCAAACGATTGAAAAGGACATGAAAATGATTTTTTTCTGACACCGTGCCTTTATTTGACTTTGTGTACATATGTACATGCCATTGAGATTTTATTTTATTAATAATTTTGCCACTTGTTTGACAACAAATTTGTCAGTGATGTTAATTCAGCACAAAACACATCAAAACGTATACTTTTCCAACGCATCCCTAAGCTTATTCAAAAGTGGATTGTTTATTCGTATGTATATATTTCATTTTTAGGTTTCGTTTCCTTTTACTTTGTTCACTTAATGAGTCTGAAATATCTACTAAATTAAGATGATTTGTTAAAAGAAACTCAGACGCCGACGCTATCCAGTTGCGCACCCCAAGGCTTCGGGCGTCCTGGTCTACGCCATCTCTCCAGCGCAAGCAAGGTCTACCACGCTGTCGTCTGCCATAGAATGTACCACAAAGAACTTTCCGAGCAGGTTCCTCTTCGCTCATGCGAGCTAGGTGCCCTGCCCACCGGAGTCTACCGAGCTTAATTTTTGTCACGATATCTGCTTCTAGGTAGATTGCGTACAATTCATGATTGTACCGTCTCCGGAATCGTCCTTTCTCACATATGGGGCCAACAATTCTCCTTAAGACTTTTCTCTCGAACGCAGCTAAGAGGTCGGAGTGCCTTTTGCTAAGCACCCAGGTCTCGGATCCATATGTGAGTACTGGCAGGACCATGGTCCTGTACAGCAGCAGTTTTGAAGTTATGGTGAGATTTCTGGATTTGAAGAGCTTTGACAGACTATAGTAGGCTCTGTTGGATTTGAGAAGCCGCCCGCGTATTTCTTCTTCTATATTGTTATCGGCTGCTACTATTGACCCAAGGTATTTAAAGGATTGCACCACTTCAAATTCGTGCTCCGCTACCTTGATTATTTGACCAACTGTTCCTCTCGCATTCGACGCCACCATGTACTTTGTTTTACCTTCACTAATGTGCAGCCCCAGATTTTGTGCCGCCTGCTCGATCTGGATGAAGGAATCGTGTACAGCTTGTTCGGTTCTTCCGATGATGTCAATGTCGTCTGCGTAAGCCAGTAACTGGCTGGACCTGTTGACGATGGTCCCTCTTGTTACCGTGCCAGAGTCACGGATTGCTTTCTCCAACGCCAGGTTGAAGAGGAGGCAGGCCAAACCGTCCCCTTACAGGAGTCCATTAAAGATGTTGATTGGTCTGGATAGCAATCCGGCTATTTTTACTTGGCTTGTTACGTTGGTCATGGTCAACCTACATAGTCGTATGAATTTATTTGGCGGTGGCGGCAACATAGGGTATTTTTCTTGAAGTAGTGTAGCCTCCACTTCAGCAGTGAGCTGACCATTTAGCAGTTCATTAAAGTACACTTCCCATCGCTCCAGTATGCTTTCAGGAACGGTGATCAGATTTCCCTCTCCGTCCTTGCAGTATGTGCAGCGTGGTGTGTACTGCGTCATGTGTTGGACGGATTGGTAGAACTTCCGCGCCTGGTGCGGACCTCGCTCTCGGCTGTTTTCTATTTCACAGATTAGGTTCTTCTCCCAGGTTGATTTTTTTTGTCTGTGAAGCCGTTTTTCTGTTCTTCTAAACTCTTTATATTCCTCTTCGCGTGCCCGCGTTCTATGAGATTGTTGCATTGCTCAGTACACAACATTCTTACGTTCAGTCGCTAGCTTGCATTCATCATCAAACCAGTCGTTCCGATTTTTACGACTGCTGCCTAAGATGGAGTTGGCAGTACTAATGACAGTATTTTTAAGACGTGTGCACTTCTCATTTACGCCCAGCATACTGGCTCTAGGACTTACTCTCCCTAAATCAGGTGTTTCTAGGGCGAGTCCTAACGCATTACCAAAGGTGTTACTGGTGTTTTCATTGCGCAGGGCAGCCGTGTTGATTCGAACCTGATCGGCGGATGCAATACGTCTTCGCAAGGCAATCCGCCCTCGGAAAACCATACCAACTAGATAGTGATCCGAGTCGATATTGGCACCTCGGTACGTTCGTACCGTCATCAAGTTCGAGTAGTGGCGACGGTCTATCAACACGTGGTCTATTTGGTTACGAGTGACTCCATCAGGTGATACCCAGGTGGCTTTGTAGATATCTTTACGCGGGAACCTGGTACTCGCAACGACCATGTTTTTCGATGCTGCCAATTCTAAGACTCGAAGTCCATTGTCATTAGTGTTCTCATGCAAACTATGGGTGCCTGCGTAATGCCTGAATACCGGCTCCCGACCTCTTTTTGCGTTCAAATCCCCAAGGATGATTTTAACATCATACCTTGGACAGGCATTGAAGGCCCTCTCGACTTGTTCGTAGTAAGTCTCTTTTTCTTCGTCTGAGGACTCCTCCGTAGGTCCGTGAACGTTAATGAGGCTGATGTTCGTAAATTTGCCTCGCACGCGAAGGGTGCATAGCCTTTCTCTTATAGCGTTAAAGCCGATGATAGTAGACTTCATTTTTTCGCTGACTAGGAAGCCTACCCCGAGCACATGATGTTTTGTATGACAGCTGTAGTATATGTCATATTCTTTCTTCTGTAAAACACCATTCCCTGTCCATCTGATTTCTTGAAGAGCTGTTCCATAAGAAAATTCGTAAATCGTTTTTCCGTTTTCTTTGCGTGGGTTGTCGTCGTGTGATCAGTCCGTTTTCGAGGCTTGTTGTCGTTCTGGAAAGTAAAAGTATATATGCAGTCAAAAAAGCATTTTATTCAGACCAACTTTAAAATTTAAAGTAAAAGTGTATATGCAGTCAAAAAAGAATTTTATTCGGACTTCTATTGCTGCACTATGTATATACATTACCAATAAAATACGCCTACTATTAAAAGATAAATCTTGTTGCATCACGTGAAAATCTTTCAAATACAAATACGCTCTCCACTGTAATATCGTGTCCATACACACAAGCTTACACTAATCTTCCTAATGTAAACACAATCTATTCCTTTAACTTTGAGACTTTTTGTATAAACGTCCAATAAATTGCCACCATATAATTCATTAATAATTTCGCCTCTCTCATGTATACCAAAACTCATTTCGCCAAGCTAAATGAACAAAGATTCTATTAAATTTATTTGTCTTATTAAAAAGGTGATTTAGAACTTAAGCAGTTCCACATGATAGACGCGCGTAATGATTCAATGTGTCATCTGCAATCTTTCGTAGCGTTTCCTACTTTATTTCAATATACGAGTAGACAATCTGAATTGTGAACCTAAGAGATTTGGCAATAGGCGTGTCTTTTGGCTTTTGGCACATAAATTTATAATTCAATAAAAGGATAAAGATACTGCTCTTCATGGCAAACATCATAGAAATACCGAACAAACACAATTTATGGGACATTTTCTTGAATAGGCTCTTGTGGACCGTCAATCTTAAACTCAAGTATTAAAGAATAACGACTAAGAGGCGTTGTATAATAGTGTGATCACCAGGATGCTTAACAATATACATACGAGTACGTAGAGAATTTTAACGACTTCTCACAACCATTGTGTTGGTTAGTGAAAATAAGTTTGGTTTGTACGAGTATTTGCTTCTGTTTGAGGAGGTTTAATATTTTCTTCTGTTGGTTATGCCTACCGTCAATTGCTTTTCCAAGGAAGAAAAAGGTTTTCATTAATTACGAAGACCAAATATTAATTTATAGGATTAAATAACTACCATTTAGGAAAATAATTCGGTATCTAATTGAATTTCTGTTTGTCAAATAACATTGAAAAGAATAGATTAATGTTCCTGGGCAGGGCACTTATTCTCAAAGGAATTAAATAGGCAAACTTTAATTTAATGAATGCTAATTTATAATTAATTGAATCTGATCAAACAAAAGATGAATGATATTCCTTTTTTGCTTGGGTAGAAAATAATAATGGACTTCATTTAGAAATGAATAATCGACAAAAAATTAACTCCTATCAGGTTCTTGAGTGCGCTTTAAATAAAATAAACAGTTCAACGTTTGATACTTTAATTAAGGACGGAGACTATGTACATATATATGAAATAAGAAAATTATTTCAATTTTAAGCGGAGTTCAATTGAAAGTCTTATGTGACCTCAACTCCATAGTGCGTTTATAAGCGTCACTAAACATCGACAAATAATAATTGCGTCTTAGAAGGGTACGACAGCATCTAACTGATGAGCCCATTGTCGTAGCTGGGCGAAACCCACTATGGAGTTGAGGTCACATAAAACTTTCAATTGACTTTGATTAAGTATATTTCTCTTTAAATTTTCAATTTAAAAGACGTTTCTGCTTTGAATTGGTATAGTTCCCGAACAAATTCTATTAAACCTGTCCCACTTAACACAGCTTTAGTTTTTATTTGCGATATATATAGGCAAGTTCTGCATTTGCAAAAAAATCGAACACGAGATTTTGATCAAATTTGACATTACGATGATAGCGAAGACGAATAAAGTCGGTCCGATAATTCCATCTGTCTGTCTGTACCTCGATCTAGAGCCTAGGCCACTGGACCTATTTTCTTCAAACTCCGTACTTAAGGGTCTTCGGTGATTCCCTAGAGGGGAAATTGAAATTTTTTTATTTAGCTCGAAAACTAACGGTACCACCCCCATACACCCGTAATGCATAATCTCATTTATCTCGAAAACGGCTCTTACGATTTTGATAAACAAAAATTAGGTGTAATATTGAAATAGACATAGACTACATTTTAGTATAAAAAAATTGGGGGGAAATGTTATTAACGGTACCTGTCATAGAACGTTTTTTTTTATTTTCGAATTTCTCATCAACGGCACTAACGATTTTAATCAAAATTTTTATGCAGAAGCTCTTTTGCATTTTAAAAAAGATAATCTGAAAATTTTTTCAAACAAATATTTTTCGGATTTTTTAAAAAATAATACAAATTTTTTTTTGAAAATTCAATACCTTTAAAACGGAAACACGAATAAATTTTTAAATTAAGTAATAAAATGTATTTTATTGTATACTAAGAATTTGCATATCAATTTTTCTAATAAAAAATTTAAACAAAATTTAGTACACAAAAAACATGTTTCAGTGTGTCTGTATGTCTGTACCTCTCACTACAGCCTTAACCACTGGACTTATTTTCTTCAATCTTCGGTGATTCCCTAGAAGGGAAATTGAAATTTTTTTTCTTTTAGCTCTAAAACTAACGGTACCCCCCATACACCCGTATTGCAAAATCTTACTTATCTCAAAAACGGCTCTAACGATTTTGATAAAAAAAAATTTGTGTGATATTATAGACATGGACTACATTTTTATAAAAAAAAAATTGGGGCAAAATTTTATTAATGGTACCTGTCATATTCGAATTTCTCATTAACGGCTCTAACAATCTTAACCAAAAATTTTCACCAGAAGCTCCTATAAGTTTAAAATAATATTGTATATAAAAATATTCGAAAAAATAGTTTTTTTTTGTTTTTTGAAAAAAAAAATCCAATTTATATTTTGAAAAATCAATATCTTAAAAATCTGTATTGCTAAGCACTTAAAATTGACATCCCAAATTTTGTTCTAGAAAAATTTTAAAGAAATTTGATATATAAAAAATCACTTAAATAAAAAGATTTTTAAACTTTATTTGCGCAAATTCATACTTTTCCGGAAATCAGACGGCAATTCCATGCATTTGAACATTTTTATCTTATTAAATCCATGTTTTATATCTATAAAATTAATTAAGAGAAGGAATGCACCTGGCTACTTCAAGTGAACATTGCTTGTGAAAGAAGTGAAAATACAAGGATAGAGACGGGAATCATTCCATCATGATTAAGAATTTTATTTTTCAATTTGTTTTATATACAATTTGACTTAAAACTGACTTATTACTAAATTAAATCATGTTGGCTGAACAATAGGAACCCAACGTTCTTCATTTCGCTTAACATAATGCTATTTGCTTACAATATCATATTAATGTTTTCTTAATCTAATTCATGATTTTTTTAATATTAACTAAATAATAATTTTTGATGAGTGGACTTTGCTTCTTTATACAGATTCTTTGTTGGTATATATTTTTTCGTCAGTGGGTTACGGTACAGTCTAGTGCAAATTCGGAGTATCTTTCTTTCAAAAAGCTTCATCTTTTTCATTATTGTAGGTGAAATAGTAAACCAGGTGGGAAAGGCTTATGCCAGAACGGGTCGGATAAATTATTTGTACACAAGCAGCTTGGTCTTCTTACTTAGTCCATTTCGCCTCCTGAGAAGCTCTCTTCAACATCAAGTCTGCATGCCTTTTGAATTTGAATTTGTTGAAAAAGTTGATTCCCAAGTACTTCGTTGAAGATTTGACTGTCACTTCAGTGTTGTCTGGAAACTTCATTTTGATTGCATCACAGCGTGTTGCAAACGCTCGTCTTCGAATGACAGTCACTGGTGTTCGGAAGCAGATGAGTTCAGTCTTTTCGCTGTTTATCCTCAGTCCCCAGTTGACATAGTATTCCCATAGGCTTTTAATGTGCTCTTGCACTCTCCTGGCAGCAATTTCTGGTGAAAAAGCGGTGGCGTATGTGTCTTTGTACCTGGTATGTTGGCTGGTTGATCAGCAGTGTAAATGTTGAAGAGCAGCGGTCTAAGATTTGATCCTTGAGAAATTCCATGACACATGTTTTCTACCTGTACATAAAAATGTCTATGGGTTGGGAAATTTTTGATTATTCTTACCAAGTAATTAGGAAGTCCAAGTTCCGAGAGTTTAAGTTTATCCAAACGCTGTCGAAAGCCTTTTCGATATCCAGAAAACATGCTACAGTGGTTTCCTTTTTGTTGAGTCCAATTGTAACATCAGTATGGAGTCCCAGTAATGTATGTCGGGTAGAGTGTTTATTTCGAAAGCCATACTGAAACTCCGGTATGACATCTCTTTCTCTGCAGAAAACGTTGAGTTTCTTCAATATCAACGCCTCCAGTATCTTACTCATGCAGCTGAGCAAAGAAATTGGCCGATATCCTTCCACATTTTCGCGGTTGTTCTTCTTCGGGACAGGGACCACTTTTGCGGTTTTCCAGGCTTCAGGGAAATAGCTGTTGTCCAGGCAGTTATTGAAGATTATAGTCAACAGGAGAACAGCAAGATTTGGTAACTTTTTAAGTACGTAATTAGAAATCTTGTCGCTTCATGCTAATTTCTTGGAGTTTCCAGTGAAGATAATGTCAGCTACTTCTTCAGGAGAAGTAAAAACATCTGTCAGCGTCGGCTCCGATGATGGGTTTTCCTCGTTGAACAGGGTCACGGTTTCCGTGGTTGCTCATATCTCTTGAAAACGAGTTTCTACATCTTCGATAAAGTCAGGAAGGTGTACGGGAGGGCGGTCTTTGAAACTATCATGAAAGTGATTTGCAAATGCTTCAGCTTTCTCAGCAGAAGTTGTTGAAACTTCTTGTCCGTGAGGAATGATTCCATGATAGTTCTGTTTACTTTCAGCTTTAACTCTTTGTTCAGGTTCCTACCCAATAAATGAATTGAACTTTGGGCTGCATCTGCCCTTTGATGTGAGTTACTCCCGAGTTTTTGATGTACAATTATGTACGCCTTTTAAATTATAGCCAGATTAGAAGGGATCAAAATTTATTACATCGATATAGAAATCCTAAGTATTTAGGAGTGTTTTTGGCGGTCTCGAGAATATGGTCATTTAAGAGCTTTTTGGATTCAAGTACAATTGCATGAGGGGTACATTTTGCTTTAACGACAATAGACAGCATTGAGTTTTTGAAGCACACGATTTTGTAACTCATTTAACAATGCTGTAAAGATCATAGTTTAATGTGCTTATCATACGATACCATTGGAATTCCACTTCCTAAGTAGGTAGACGTGAATTTAAGAACAAATATGAAAAGCTGAGGGAAAATCGTCGGCAAAATAATGTAGTGGATTAGAAGTTTCAGACAATAGATAAATTTATGAAAAATTTTAAATTAGGAAGAGATTTGGAGACAAAATGGAGCCTTGAGGAACACCATCATTTATTTTGTGAAGATCATACTTAAAACCAATCAATACAACATATATTCAACGATTAAGAAGGTAATTTATAATCCAAGGAATAAAGGTTTCATTGATTCCAAACTATCAAATGGCTTAGAAATATCAAGCGTAATAATTATTCTTTCTCCAAGTAATGCACAATATTGACTATGCATAAAGCAAAAAAAAATTAATCAAAAGCGCAAATAGTTTTTTCTTGTCTCCTTGTTTTCGCCGTTCTGTCTGTTTCACTTTAACCTGCACTATTTTTCGTTATTTACAATTCGTGTTCAATTCTCAGCCGCTGCAAAAGGGATGTACTACCTGTTTTAAGGAATTTAAAAATCCTCCAAAAGATTTTCTTGTATTGAAAAGTGCTGTTCATTAGCCGTTTGGAATCCGCCGAAAAATGTAGGTCTCCTCCATTTTTCCGTTTTCTCTAAGCACACAGAAATGGTTGAGAGTTGTCTTGTAAGTCACTAGGCTTAGGCTCTCTATGAGCCGTCATGTGCTTTAATTTATGAATTATTTTTTTTAATTTTATTTCCAATCTCTCAACTCTCCACGAAGTAGTGTGAAAACGGCTCAGCAAGGTTCTTGTTTATAGTAGTACTATACAGTCAATATACAACGTCCTTTCCGTAAGCCTAGTACGCAGATCACCCTAAATTTTATCTCCAACATTTTTCTCCAAACATTAGCTAAAATCTAACTTAAATTTTGACATAAGAAACTTGTGGAGAATATGTCACAGAAAACAGATGTTCTCTAAATGAAATTTTTTTCAAAGATTTAAAAGAATTTGTTCTAAAGTGTTATTTTTTTAAGAATTATGAATGAGTGATTTTTGCTGTGGAATATCTTGTAATACTTCTGTTGTATCGTTGAAAGTGGAGTTAAAAAGAAGTGATGCGTACAAAGATCGATTACAAACTGATTTATTAACTTATTAAATAATGTAATACAAGTAGGTTATTTAGTGATAGGCAATTAGGGTTACCAAAGTGGTAATATAACACGTATCAAAATCATATGGCAAAATACAGAGTTGTTAACTTAGAGAAATTGAACATAAAACATTAAAACATTAAAATACATTTAATACATAATGTAATGGCAATGTATAACATTTCCCCAGGCTTAATTGAAGACGTCATCCTTAATAGTAAACTGGTGGAATTACGTGTTTTAAACGCTCGGAACGTCTCACTTCTTTCGGTGACTCAGTTGGTTCTTCTCTTGTTTCAATCTCCACTGAATTGGGTTCGGAAAGACTTGTTGCAGATGAACATGACGCTGATAGAAAATCTTCGGGTGGAATTTCAGAAGAATCATCCAGATTAACTGCAACTAAGTCATTTTGTGCATCTGAGTTCAATAAGATTGACTGATCATCTCGATCTTCTCCTTTTTCTATTTCACTATTAAAAGTGGAGTCGTATCTAGGAGAGTAAACAAAAGAGTTAGGGACATTTAAAGCAGTGTTACCTTCAGGATTGACTTTTTCAGAGTTTGAGTTTTCTCTGAGTAAACGCATTTGGTTTTGATGTCTGCGACATACACCTGCCTCGGTTTGGATTTCATACGTGTTCCTTCCAAGCACGCGCAAGATGATTCCACTAATCCATTTTTGTTTTTTGAGGTATTGTCGTATGAGGACATGTTGTCCTACGTTAAATTTGCTGCATTTTGAAGAACGTCTGGGTTTCTCTTCTGGAATGAGTGCAGCTAGAACGCAGCGTTGCTGCCGACCATGAAGCAATTCTGATGGGGACTTCTGTGTTACAGGATTGGGTGTTGTCCGAAATGTGCTCAGCAGAATCTGAACTGCTCGCTCTAAAGTTGACCCATCAGCCAAGAGTTTCTTTAGTGCAACCTTGAAGGTCCGAACGAATCGCTCTGCTTCTCCGTTGGATGCTGGGTGGAAAGGTACAGTCCGTACATGTTGAATAGCATTTGATCTGCAAAAATCGGCAAATTGTTGCGACGTGAACTGAGTTCCATTGTCGCTCACTATAGTCTTGGGTAAACCTTCAATTGAAAAAATACTTTGTAGAGCATTAATTGTATTTTCTGATGTAGCGGAAGGCAAAGAAATAACATAAGGAAATTTCGAGTGTGAATCTACACAAACCAACCACATACGACCGTGAAGAGGTCCGGCAAAATCAATATGAAGTCGACTCCATGGCTCGTTCTCTTGAGGCCAGCTACTAAATTCTTTGGGAGGTTGAGCTGCTTCCAATTGGCAAACCTTGCACTTTGCAGTCAGTGCCTCTATTTGTTGATCTATTTTTGGAAACCAAACGTAGCGTCGTGCAAGCTGCTTTGCACGAGTAGATCCCCAATGACCTTCGTGTAAAATTTTTAAAGTTTTTTCTTGTAGAGATTTCGGAATTACAACACGTGGATAATTTGTATGGAGCAAAATAATTCCCTGGTGGATGTTAAGGCTTTGTCTCCTATTAAAGAATGCTTGTAGGAAACGTTCGTCTGTTCGCAAGTGTTTCGGCCACCCATCTCTGATATATTTTGCTACAGCTGATAGTGTAGAATCTTTCAAAGAATGTTGTTTTAGAATTTTAACGTCTAGAGGATGTGTTTCTAAAATTTCATCGTAGATTTCTTGTACCTCGCCGCATGACTCTTCTTGCTTATCGAAATCTTCGTCAGGTCCGATTGGAAGACGAGAAAGTGAGTCTGCATTGGCATGCTTTGCTGTTGGGCGATATTTGATCGTATAGTTATATCCCATAAGCGAAATTGCCCATCTTTGAAGTCGCTGCAGAGTCATCTCCGGAAGCTTTTTACTCGGATTGAAAAGCGTAGTTAACGGCTTATGATCCGTAAGAAGCTCAAATGACCTGCCATACAAATATTGGTGGAATTTATTTATGCCATAGATAATGGATAAGGCTTCCTTTTCTACTCGGCTGTACGATTTTTGGTGCACGTTAAGCGTTTTTGATGCGAACGCTATGGGCTTTTCCAAGCCATCAGGAAATCGATGCGAGATTACAGCGCCTATGCCGTAACTGGAAGCGTCAGTTGCTAAAATTAGAGGTAAATCCTCATCGAAATGTACTAACCTTGTGGCATTTATTATGCTAAGCTTAAGGCTGTCAAAAGCTTGTTGTTCTTTTGTTGACCAACGAAAAATAACTCCTTTACGCCTTAATAAATTTAAAGGCCCTGCGACCTGAGCGAAATTGGGTATAAACTGGTTATAATAATTAAATTTTCCCATCACGGCCTCTAGTTCTTTTATGTTACCTGGAGCAGGTAGTTTTTTAATTGCTAACAGACGATCCTCTAGCGGGCGGATGCCCGATGCCGAAATAGAATGACCTAGATACTCGATTTCACTCCGGGCAAAATCGCATTTCCCTATGTTGCAACGGAAACCATTAGCCTCTAGTCTACTAAAAACTGCGTTGAGGTTTGCTAGGTGCTCTTCGTCGTTTTCACCTGTGATAAGAAGATCGTCTAAATATACCCCTACGGGTAATCCAGCTAAAATTTGTTCCATTACGTGTTGGAATTCACCTGGAGCGCTGCTTACACCAAACGGCATTCGTTGGTATTGAAATAATCCGAAAGGAGTATTTATGACAACCAATTTCTTGGATTCAGAATCTAATTCGATTTGCAAGTACGCGTCGGATAGGTCGATTTTAGAAAAAAACTTTCCATTGCGTAGTTTATGAAAAAGTTCTCTAGTGCGAGGAATAGGATGTCGATTGACAACGATTTGTGGATTTATGGTGATTTTGAAATCACCGCATATCCTTACGGTTCCTTTTTTCTTTGGAACTACAACGATAGGTGTAGCCCATTGAGTTCGTTGGATTGGTTTTAAAATTCCAGTTAGAACCAGTCGATCAATTTCTTGTTTTGTAGCTTTCTGGAGTGCGAAAGGAATTGCACGAGGTGGAATGAATTTTGGCTTCGCATCTGGAAGCAATTCTAAGTGCGCTTGGTAATTAACGCAACAACCCAATGAAGGTTTAAAAAGTTCAGAAAATTTAGCACATAATTCATTGATACGAGTAGATAAATCTGAAGAAATTTCAACGGCTTTGACAGATATCTCGAGACCCATTTTGTCCAGCCAGTCTACGCCTACCAAATTACTACCGCAATGGCTATCTACTACCAAAATTTTCTCATTAATTACCTTACCAGACCACGTGAGCTCAACTTCACATTCTCCAAGAAGTTTGAGAGGTTTTCCTCCGTACGATGATATCTGCACATCAGCAACTGGACTGCAATGAGGAGATCCCAGCTCACGATACCCCGATCGACCGATTATAGTACGAGTAGTACCTGTGTCAATTTGGAATTTAATTAATTGATTATTAATTAACAAATTTACCATCATTTTGTTTTCTTCGCGAATTACATTCGACACGTTTTTAATGTTCTTAAAATTTAATTTATTAACCGAGATTGAGTTCACATTTTGTTTTTTAAATTTTGAGTTTTGATAATTTTTATTTTTTTGTTTAGGATTTGTACCTTTATTTGATTTGGAAAGACAAACACTTCCAATGTGACCTTTTTTGCCACAGAAATTACACGTCGATTTTAGAAAACGGCATTTATCGCGTGTATGTGAAATACTGCAACTTGGACATGATTTAGCGGAACCATGATAAGAACTGTTTGTACCGTTTGACACGTTATGTGAGTTTGTACCGTTGAACATATTATGATGACCGCTCGATAACGGCTTTGAGTTTCCCGCACGAGTTTGATTTATATCAACCGTAATATCTCCTTTGATAACAGAGCATGTTTTTTTTGTCGTTTCGCATGCCATCGCAATCTCTAAGACTTCTTCTAGAGACGGATTAGATCTTTGAAGAGCCTTCTCGCGCACAGAATCATGACGCGTGTTGATAACGATTACGTCGCGAATGATGTTATCTAAGAAAGGTTGATGACAAGAAGCGCAAGAAAAAGAACAATTTCGTGCGATGCCTCGTAAGTCAGCAACCCATTCTCTATACGACTGCCCCTCTTTCATCGCTGTTTTATGAAATTCGTAACGCGCCGCAAGTATATGAGTCTTTGAGGTAAAATATTCGCTTAACTTTTCTGAGAGTTCTTTAAACGATTTTGTTGAAAAATCACCGTAGTCGTAAAGTTTTTGCAAAATTTCATAGTTTTCCGCGCCTATCCACGATAAAAAACAAGCTCGTTTTTGCTTATTATCAACGATCTGATGAGCTTCGAAGTGTTGATCGAGTTGAGACAAGTAAATTTTCCAATTGTCTTTATCTTTGTGGAATGCACGAAACGTAGCAATTGTTGGTGATTGCGGATTATTACCTTCAGATGACAGCTTTTGTATAAGCTCCTGCTGTCCTTTCAGCATCTCTTCCATCCATGATTTTTGGTTTTGTAACAAAACCTCTATGGTATCGGTAGCCATCGAGTGCTGTTACTTAAGTTCGACTTTAAAAAAAAAATGAAATGACCTCGTCGCCAAATGTTGTATCGTTGAAAGTGGAGTTAAAAAGAAGTGATGCGTACAAAGATCGATTACAAACTGATTTATTAACTTATTAAATAATGTAATACAAGTAGGTTATTTAGTGATAGGCAATTAGGGTTACCAAAGTGGTAATATAACACGTATCAAAATCATATGGCAAAATACAGAGTTGTTAACTTAGAGAAATTGAACATAAAACATTAAAACATTAAAATACATTTAATACATAATGTAATGGCAATGTATAACAACTTCCGTCACCAAATATTCTTCCATTTCAAATTGAAATTTAGCTCGAGAAGAAATGTGGCCAGACGATTATTTTGTGCGCTAAGAACTATTAGAAGTTTAACAGAGTCCTATTCGAAATTGAACTGAAGTTCAAGTTTTGACAGATGGCTTCAATAAAGCTTCGCAAAATTACAAACGCACGGATTTTTATGTCTATTACAAGCTTGCACTAGAACTTTTAACGAGCCTGAAAAATACGAAAATAAAAGTAAATTTATATTTCTTTGAAGACGTTTTTCCGACATTTAATCAATTTTAAACCTGAATCTATGTGTCACATTGGAATTGTTATTAATTATTTTATTTGGAATAATTGTAAAACATGAATGACATTATACCTTATTTAGGGATCGAACTCGGTATGTAATATTCCATCTCTCTACGCACTGGGACATATTGAATATTATTTGGAAGATGCAAAAACTTAATCAGCCTATTTCTTTCTCAAACTTCAAAATTAACACAAGACTGCGATATACAATTTTGCCAAGGCCACATTCACACAAGAAAAACAAAACCTAAGCAAATGTCTTAAGTTTTCTTTGTTGGGTTTACCTACAAAATGTTTATTTAATTTTCAGTATTGAGCCCTAATCTTCATACCTAATGGGAGCGCACAAAATATCTTTAAATTGCTGACCGTAGTGATTTTTTTTATGTTTTACTTAACTCTTTCTTTGTTTTGATTTGTGTCCTTAAAAACGATTCATTCATTCATTCATTGTATTATGTAAAATGTTTGTATTCCGTTTAGTTTGACATTTGTTATGTTATGTGAATTATTTTCATGTAATATTTATTTTTATTATTTGCAATAAAACCATCAAACATTTTGGTCAATTTACCCATCTATAGTTGTATGCATTTTCACTTTGAGGGATATATAGAGATAACATGCTGGATTTACATACAGTCTTGTGCAAATTTATTGGGACAAACGAATTTTCAAATGAACTTGGTAGTAGGCTGTAGGCTTTGATTTTTGCGTTAACTTTTTGATTATTTTGGTAAGTGCTCCCTGAATTAGTTTTATCTAAATATTTCTGTTGACTTTTTGAAGGTAGGTCGCATTTTGTCTAAGGGTTTTGGAAAGGTTGGCATTATTTTTGAAATCATGTTACTAAATAGAGTATTATCAATATTTCGGCTTCAAGAAAAATATAGATATCTCGGTGGAAAACAGAGCAAAAGTCATCGCTTTACATGAACATACAGGAAAACCCATTAGAGAGATATCGATTGCTGTAGCAAAATCAAGCGGCGGTAGGATAATTGCATTGCACAAGGCAACGGGATCAGTTGAAACATGGAGAAAGGGCAAATGTGTTCGAAAACGGAAAAAACGGCCAATGACGACAAAATGTTGGTCCGAAACGGCGTCATAAGTCCTGGAAAGACAAGTGGTGAGCTTCAAAGGGACTTAGAGACAGCTGGAATACCTACATGTGGATGAATCAACAGCTCGAAGGCGTCTTCTTGAAGTGGACCGAAAGGCTCGAAGTCCATTAAAGAAACAGCTTTTGACTGACGCTATGCCCCAAAAAAGATTCTTATGGGCCAAAATGCATAAGGATTGGACTCCAGAGGACTGGAAAAAAGTAATTTTCTCGGGCGAGAGCCATTTCGAGGTCCAAGAATACAGGGTAAGTGCCGTGAGGAAAAGTGACAAAGAAAAACTCCGAACTGGACATATCGTTCAAGCCCCTAAACACCCGCCAAAGGTTATGTTTTGGGGTTGTTTCAGTCTGAGGGTTCTGGAAGCTTAAAGCCCATCGAAGGCATGATGAACAGCGCCAAGTACGCGGATGTCCTAACGCATATGCTCCTTCCTACTATCCAAAGAAGAACTTCGATGCAGGAAACCATTTTTCAGCTAGATCTTGCTCCGCGTCACACGTCCAAAAAAATGAAGCAATTCTACGCGGAGAAAAATATTAAGATGATAAAGTGGCCTGGCAACTCACCTGATCTCAAACCGATTGAGAATCTATGGGCTATTGTTAAAGCGAGGCTCAGGAAAAAAGATTGTATGACTAAAAACAAACTAATTTCAGCAATTATTGAGGTATGGTTCTACGAACAACAATTGAAAAATATATGCGAGAAGTTAATTTCTTCAATGTCGAAGAGAGTTAAAGAACTCATAGATGCTAAAGGGGGGCATTTAAAGTACTAATTTCATATTTATATACTTATTTATAAACATTATTCAAAATAAATGAAAAAAATGCTCAAAAATCTGCTTGTCCCAATTAATTTGCACAAGACTGTATGCCTCTTCCAAAGAAATTCACATTTATATCTAATATATGGGCACAGAAGATCAAAATGAAGATAATCATATAACTGCAGCTACATTAAACAAAAAAGTTCTCGGATATTCGGGTTATAACTTCGCACCTGTTTCGAAACGCTCGTTTATATTTGCAATTCAACTTTTAAGAGCCGAATGGTTGATCTGAAACTCAGCTGCCTGCTTTCGAAGGTATTTTTTCTTAAATTTTTGGTTATTCGTCACTTCAACTTCATCTTCGTTAGATTCTTAGGCTAGGCGCGCACATTCAATTTTTAGTTTCGCAACTGCTTGGTTCGAGCAACTAAAAAGTTTGTGTTTTGACATAAACTAAACGATTGCCTAAAATGAGTTCGCTATTTTGTGTCCTATGCACCTGCGCGGACATTCAACCAAATAATTCATCTGTTTTCTATAAGCAACCAAACAGTTGTGCAACTAAAAATTGAATGTGCGCGCCTAGCCTTAAGGTTCACAAAGCAAACAATCAAACTAATTGTGTATGCAATATATCATAGAGATCTCAATTTATACTCTTATACTTGCATGAGTAATATCTAAAAAGTACATAAATGGATTACAATAAATGTGTAAAAATAATTAGTTAACATACATCAATTTAATATTCCTAACTTTAATTAAGATTAAATGTATCAGTTTCTGTTAAAGTTTCATGTGCAGAGTTCTTAGATGTTTGAACATTGACATTTTCTTTAAAGACTTTTTGTTAAAGTCTGCTAGGCTTAAGAGACGTATTCTATATAGCTCTTAGGAAATTGTTATAGAAACCTTTTGAAAACTTACTCATGCAAACTTCTTTATCATATCACATTGCAATCTTTATACAAGTTCCAGCTTCTCTATTTTCATTTATAAAACCATATCCGAAAAATTGGTTCTAGTCTCTGAAAAACTTCTGTGTCTTACTTGCAAAAGGTTTAAGAGAAGATGATATTGAAACCGTGACTTCTAAAAGAAAATTATTTTTCAAGAAGGCTCTTTAGAAGCATTATATAAATTTAAACTTCCAGCATGTCCATATTTCTAAGCTAATAGAAACTGAAATGTTAGTTGGGATATACACCAAACACTGACATATCAAACTCATCTACCAGACGTTGCAAGGAGCCACATGCTCCTACGGGTCTGGTGGAGGGACGATTTCTCAAGAGGGGGTAAAGGAAAGGACCACGCTTTTAGAAGGCGTCTACCTCTCCTTAGCCAGGTGATTATGTGACGGCAGACATTTTTTCAATGACTCAGAAGTACCCTCCGACATTTCAGGTAATAACTTGCTGTAACCCATCAACGCCCTTAACGGGCTTGATCGACATAGGATTATCATAGGTTTCAACACAAGGGATCGCAACTCCTAGGGTATCACAACGGATCTACATTGATCTATGTGTGATGATAACAAGATCAAATATCAGCCCACTAACCTAACCTAACCTAAGCTTATGTATTGAGAATTTAAGTTTCAAACACAACAGCGTCCCCAATGACTATTGCATGTTTACGATTACTCCGTTCTTCTATTCTCTTTCTCCGTTTATTATTTGTTTGCCTTTTAAAAACGACGCGCTTAAAAACAACTCCTTACTCTTTTATTTTGTTTGAAGGACCTATCAAAGAAGTTAACCAAACATTTCTTGAAAATCTATTTCTTGTCGCTTATTTATTTCTTGGGCCGACACGCCATCCAGTTGCGCACCCCAAGGCTTCGGGCGTCCTGGTTTACGCCATCTCTTCAGCGCAAGCATGGTCTACCACGCTGTCGTCTACCATAGAATGTACCACAAAGAACTTTCCGAGCAGGTTCCTCTTCGCTCATGCGAGCTAGATGCCCTGCCCACCGGAGTCTACCGAGCTTAATTTTTGTCACGATATCTGCTTCTAGGTAGATTGCGTACAGTTCATGATTGTACCGTCTCCGGAATCGTCCTTCCTCACATACGGGGCCAACAATTCTCCTTAAGACTTTTCTCTCGAACGCAGCTAAGAGGTCGGAGTGCCTTTTGCTAAGCACCCAAGTCTCGGATCCATATGTGAGTACTGGCAGGACCATGGTCCTGTACAGCAGCAGTTTTGAAGTTATGGTGAGATTTCTGGATTTGAAAAGCTTTGACAGACTATAGTAGGCTCTGTTGGATTTGAAAAGCCGCCCGCGTATTTCTTCTTCTATATTGTTATCGGCTGCTACTATTGACCCAAGGTATTTAAAGGATTGCACCACTTCAAATTCGTGCTACGCAACCTTGATTGTTTGACCAACTGTTCCTCTCGCATTCGACGCCACCATGTACTTTGTTTTACCTTCACTAATGTGCAGCTCCAGATTTTGTGTCGTCTGCTCGATCTGGATGAAGGAATCGTGTACAGCTTGTTCGGTTCTTCCGATGATGTCGATGTCGTCTGCGTAAGCCAGTAACTGGCTGGACCTGTTGACGATGGTCCCTCTTGTTGCCGTTCCAGAGTCACGGATTGCTTTCTCCAACGCCAGGTTGAAGAGGAGGCAGGCCAAACCGTCCGGTCCCCTTGTCGGAGTCCATTAAAGATGTTGATTGGTCTGGATAACAATCCGGCTATTTTTACTTGGCTTGTTACGTTGGTCATGGTCAACCTACATAGTCGTGTCAATTTATTTGGGATGCCGAATTCTCTCATGGCTTTGTAAAGTTCTACCCTGGCTACGCTATCATAGGCGGCCTTAAAGTCTATAAACAGATGGTATGTTGGGATGTTAAATTCTAGACATTTTTCCATCGCCTGCCTAAGGGTAAATATCTGATCAGTTGTTGATTTGCCTGGAATGAAACCACACTGATATTGTCCGATGACGGTTTTAGCGTATGGCGTTATCCGGTCTTGTATGATAGAGGAGAGTATCTTATAGGCGGTACTCAACAACGTGATACCTCTATAATTGCTGCACGTTGTGACATCTCCCTTCTTATGTATGGGGCATATTAAACCTTTTCGCCAGTCTTCTGGCATTTCTTCCTGCTCCCATGTACTATAATATCATGAATTGCTTGACGTAAGGCTGGCCCGCCGTGATGGAATAATTCGGCTGGTATGCCATCGGCTCCCGGGGCTTTGTTCTGTTTAAGCCGGCCTATAGCCTTCTCAACCTCTTCTGTGCTTGGTGGCGGCAACATAGGGTATTCTTCTTGAAGTAGTGTAGCCTCCACTTCTGCAGTTCATTAAAGTACACTTCCCATCGCGCCAGTATGCTTTCAGGAACGGTGATCAGATTTCCCTCTCCGTCCTTGCAGTATGTGAAGCGTGGTGTGTACTGCGTCATGTTTCGGACGGATTGGTAAAACTTCCGCGCCTGGTGCGGAGCTCGCTCTCGGCTGTTTTCTATTTCACAGATTAGGTTCTTCTCCCAGGCTGATTTTTTTTGTCTGTGAAGCCGTTTTTCTGTTCTTCTGAGCTCTTTATATTCCTCTTCGCCAGTGGCGTAGATAGGGGGGGATCAGGGGGATATATCCCCCCCCATTGGGATCGATAATTTTTCAACATAACTAGTCATGAACCAAATAAGTTAAAGAAACGCACTCTGAAATTTTTTTTTACGTCTCTCACCAATTGATAATAGGTAAACGTGCAAGAAAAAGCGTTTCCATCCAGCTATATACAGTGATGGAAAAAACAATAGAAACAAAGCTTTACATAATGATCAATCATTTATAACTACATACAATTACGTCTTCCTCGGTTGTAATTTTTATATATTAATTGCACGTAGCATGACTTTGAAATGGTGCAGCCGTTTGTTGTCATTAGCTCTATCTTTGGACTTAACGGTAAAAAAAATGAGCTAAGTGACAATTTCGCCTGGAAAAAATAATAGAAACAAGGTACTTTCAATTCGACTTAAATTTCGTTTTTTATTTTTATTGAAATAGACGTTTTATTGTTGTTTATTAGTTTTGCACGTGTTTCATGCGTTTTAATAAAAAAAATATTTAACAGTTATTTTAAAATTTTATAAAAATGGGTCGTGGAGTGCATTGTACTATTACTGAGCGCAATTTAATAAAAAACTTCAGAAAAAATGGGAAAACTATGGAAGAAATAGCACAAGCAATAAATTGTTCAAAAAAGAGAATATTTACAGTTCTCCATTCAAGTCCAAAGCCAGAAACAAGAGGCAGAAAACGAAAGACCTCAACGCGGTTTGATAAGATATTGGTACGACTTTGTAAAAAAAAGCCTTTTTCTTCTTCAAACGACTTGAAAATTGAACTAAATGCGCCTGTTTCAAGTCGTACAATAAGAAACCGACTAATAGAAGCAAGGCTTCCTGGAAGGAGTCCCAGAAAAGTACCATTCTTGAGCAAGAAAAATATTCTGCAGAGAATGACTTTTGTAAATAAACACGCCCAACGAGAAAATTTGAACAACGTTTAATGGTTGGATGAAACAAAGATAAATTTATCTGGTTCCGATGGCAAAATGTATGTCAGACGACCTAAGAACGCAGAATTCGATCCAAGGTATACAAAAAAGTCTGTTAAACATGGTGGAGGAAATATCATGATTTGGGGGTGCTTCTCAACATCTGGGGTTGGTCCAATTTGTTGGATAAAAGACAGAATGTGTGCTATTGACTACGTCCGAATCATAAATGAAGTTATGCTGCCATTTGCCGAAGAGAACATGCCAATTAAATGGGAATTCATGCAGGATAACGACTCTAAGCACTCCTCAAAATTGGCTAAGGAATACTTTAACAAAAATAAAATAAATGTTATGGAGTGGCCATCGCAGTCCCCGGATCTTAGTTCCATAGAACACCTGTGGGGCATACTTAAGAGGAAAATTGGAGACTTCAGAGCCAAGAATAAGGAAGAACTGTGGTCTGTAATACAAAATGAATGGTATTCCATACCTTCCGAGACATGCGCCAAGTTGGTTCATTCCATGGGGCGGAGATGTGAAGCCGTCATTAAAAATAAAAGTGCAACGACCAAGTACTAAACGAATATGAACCAATTTAACTGTTAAGTTTCTCTTTACCAAAAAGAAAAACACAATTATACTCGTAATATTGTTTCTATTATTTTTTCCAGGGTAAAATGGCTGTTAATATTAATTTTAATTTTTCTCATTACTAATTTTTCTTTTTATTAATAAATTTAATATTGTGTATATGTTAAACTTTATAGAGACTTATTGTATGTATTTTTAATTTCCTTCCAATAAACTTTTTGTTTTTACAAAAAAGGCACAGAAGAAGCTTGTTTCTATTAGTTTTTCCATGACTGTATATTTTATTGAAGATATTAGCTACACTGCCGGCTTCAACGTCAACTCCCGAAAGAACTTTCTCCATTCAGTAAAGAGAATAAAAACAATACGAAGAAGCATGACCAACGAAGTGAGATTATTAAAAATATGTCTATTTTAATAACAGTGTGATAAGCTTTGGATGTTTACTTATTTGCAGGATCGTTTGAATGGTTTGGCTGCTCTAGCTATTCATCGCGAAATACCTATAATAGCAGACGAGGTTATAAGTGTTTTATCTAAAAAGAACAGAAAACTGGATTTTATTTTGTGATTTATTTTTTAAATTAATATTATTTTACTTACTACAGTGCCTTGCATAAGTATAACCGCACCTGTAAAAATGCGTTTTGTAGAAAATTAAAATGTGAATGACACCCTACTATTTTTTATTGAATGGCATCACTAATCAAGTAAATTGAGAAGAAAAAAAGTTCCGTTAGTTTCTCTTCTGGTGGTTAAAAATTAAAACAGATTTTTCTTGTATTGCAAAAGTATAACCGCTTTTTTATTTTTATCTGCTTTTTGTTTTAAGTAAATTTTTTCGGCTAAATTAGTAAAGGACATTGCTGATGCCCCTATTTTCGACCAATCTAAAAATTGTTTTTCACATACTGTTGACAAGGTGATTTAATATGGTATCGTCTATATCTACAGTTCCATTCTTCCACAATCGCCTCTCGCAGCTCAGCAACACTGTATAATTCCCTATTATGGGCATACATTTTGCGGGTCAAAATTCCCCAAAGATTTTCAATAGCGTTACAATCTGGAGAACGTGAATTGGGGCATTATCATGCTGGAAGACATGCCGACGAAATCGTCTTAAGTAGGGTACCAAATTATCCTGAAGCACCTGGGTGCAAGCTGAACTGTTCATCTTTGCAGAGGTGAAGGTAAGTGCAACCTTACCACGGTCGCAGAAGGCCCCCCAAACCATACAACTGCCACCGCCAAAGTTCCTCTTGAAAACAAACTTTTTTTCTTTCTCAGATCGTGCCAATATCCGTTAAAACCACCTGACCCATCAAGATTAAACTTTTTTTTCGCCACTGAAAATAATCTAAAATAATCTAAAAAAAACATTCATTGAATTATGCCATTTGGAATAACAAGAGTTAAGTGTAAATTAATGGAATGTTACTTATGGTTTTCCAATTCCGTTTCATGTTTTGCTGGGCAAATTCTTACTTTTTTTTTTAGACTGTTGTCAAATTTGGAGCTGGAATCATTTTGCACCGAACAATCACTTTACTGCTTTTTAAGGCACGAAAAACCGTTGAAACCGAAATTCCTAAGCCCAATTCGTCACGAACGTCTGGCAAAGAATGCGCCGAATTGGATGCAGCATTTATTAAACGCCTCTTATCTCGACGTGTCAGCTTCTGCAGATGCCCGGGTCTTATTTTCGTCTCATAAGATTCTGGATCTTGTAAGAAATTTCGGACGACACGATCGGATCTTTAACTTTTCCTACCAATAGCCCTTAAACTTAGGCCAGTTAACCGAAAAGCTTGAATTTTGACTTTTTCCGTATCGCTTAAATGTTTACCACGCGGCATTGTTTCTTGTCATTTCGAAGCACATAACTGAATGAAGCTTCAGAGAGGTTTGCATTGTGCGGTTATACTTTTGCAATATATAAAAATCTGTTTTTAATTTTTAAACACCAGAAGAGAAAATAACGGAACTTTTTTTCTTCTCAATTTACTTGATTAGTCATTCCCATTTTAATTTTCTTCAAAACGCATTTTTACAGGTGCGGTTATACTTATGCAAGGCACTGTATATCAATATTTATTCTAGTTCATATTCAAATTAATGCGTATAATATATTATCTTTAAGAAATATAATTTATTTATGGCATACATAATGAATTCAATGAAGTCTTGTTATTTGTTTTTTTTTTTTAATTATTAAAACTTTAAAAAAAATGAGCGAACTAGATCTATCCCCCCCCATAGCGAAAAGCTATCTACGCCACTGCTCTTCGCGTGCCCGCGTTCTATGAGATTGTTGCATTGCTCGATACGCAACATTCTTACGTTCAGTCGCTAGCTTGCATTCATCATCAAACCAGTCGTTGCGATTTTTACGACTGCTGCCTAAGATGGATTTGGCAATACTAATGACATCTTTTACTGATTTGAAAAAAATGTGTTTCAACAAAGTAAGCAATTCCATAGCATGTACATAATGTACTCGTATGTAGTTACTATTGTATTTTTTCACAATTTCTCCAGATTAATGTACATAAGTAATTAGCCAATTTAATTTATCCTACATTATAAGATCATAAATCATAAGATCGAAACGACCACGAACTGCGTATTGTATTTAATTTATTGCTACTCCATCGAAGACTTCTTTTTGTTACTTTGACTTGTTTGCATTTCGTGGTCAATTACGTAAAAGCTTCCAAATCTCCGCATAAAACATTTAGTAATTTAATGTAATTCATTTATACCAGTGCAACCTACCTACTCTATTCACTTATTTAACATTTACGATTTTCTATAGCTAAATGAACATTATACAAACATCTTCAAGTTTGCACGAATATGAAATGAAACACATATGGTTCTTTTCTTCTTTCTTCCGTTTACACTCTTTTTATGGACCTCAACTAAAAAAACACATAAATCCTCCATTCGTTCAAGCCGACTTTGAGTGTTTAACAACTCAAAGGATATTTTTTGGAAACGACAGCCCGGAACATAAATCTTTTTATCTAAAACAACATCAATTTTCGTTTTTGTTCAGAGAACATTTTATGCCTTTTTGATCATTAAAGAGAATTTTAGTATGGATTCCAACCTGTTGTTTGACAGCTTCACGTAATAAAATGAAAAGAACAACATCGTCATCATCTTAATCATTGTAAGTTGTAAGTCGGTGGAGTATTTTTATATCACGTTTTCGCTCTCCACCATCAGCTTACCATGTCCGTAACCATAATCGAACAGAACTATTTTACGATATAGGATTGAGGCACTTCCATGGCAGGGGCTTGTTTTATGAAGAAAATAATGAAACCAAATTCCAGTCATCCTGTGAGGGGAAATCACCTAAATCCACAAAGTTAATGCGAATAGATAAATGGATATTAATGTATACACATCAAATGAAATTGGAGTAGGTATTTGTTTTGTTTTTATTTAAAAAAAACTGCAAGTTACTATACATAGATGATAAGTATAATATTGGACCTAAGCTTGAATCATTTCCGGATCAGTCCTCACAAAAATAGTCCAAGGGGGACAAATCGCAGCTCCGAGGCGGCCAATTGAAATCGCCAAGACGGCTGATAACACGATTTGGGAATTTGACGCGCAAATGTTCGATTCTAGCATGGGATGTGTTGCATGGCGATGGCGTACCATCCTGCAGGAACCATAGGTCGTCCAAATCCATGTCTTCAATTTCAGTTAAAAAAAAGAGGCCGTTAACATAGCTTTGTAACGCCCACTGTTGACTGAAACGTTGTTCTCAGCCTCATTTTCGGAGAAAAATGGTTCAATGATGCCACCACTCCATAATCCACACCATATTGTCACTCTCTGTGGATGCATTAAATTTGTTAACGTACCTCGCCGCCAAAATGAAAACGCGCTTCGTCAGAAAAGATGATTTTTCGCCCAAAATAGTTTCCCAATTCAAGCTGCTCTAAGGAACAAACTGCCTTCAATTCCTGAGTCAATTGAACCTTGTAAGCGAAAATCCGAGATCTTTGTGCAGACTTCTCCTCAGGCTAGTGCGTTAAATGTTAAGAGGTTGAAATCGATGGCGAGTTGACGTTCGTGAATTGAGTCTCACACTCTCTCTCTCGGCTATAGCAGCATGAGTGTTGTCCACTAGTATACCAGTCTCACAACTTTTTGTACAAACTTATGTACAATAGGCGCGGTGGGTGCTTCATTTCGGCCAAGACTTCCTTAAAAAAAACGCACTATTTGGGCTATACAGCGCTCTCTTTGTAAGCAAGTATTCAATATTTCCCAACGTTGTTTAAGCATAAACTGACACATTTCGTTTCGCAGAGGTATGACACAGACTTCCTATCAAAATTTCGAATGGGAAACAGCTGTCAGTGTCAAAATAACCACTATATGGCACACCCTGTATACTCATGACCCAGGGTGTGCATTTAATTTAATATTTCGTGGAATACATAAAATAAGACAAAATATTACCAGACATTTATTTGTATTCTGTTTTGATTAACCACCGCGACGTACATTTTTCAGTAATATCTGTAGATACGATAGATAAGATATGCATCAACATTTGAATAAGAAAATAGAAGCAATTCAATAATAAAAACGGTGTATTTCAAAGGAATAACAATAATTTTGCAGATATGAAATTATGAATGAATGATAATTTTTCTATAAATATTTATAACATTGATAAACCATTTGCAGGTGTTGTTGCCTTAAATAAAAAAAAATCTCCACTTAAATTAGTTGGAAATATTTGACGTTCACCATTTTGTAGCCGTGTAGTTGAAATAAAATAAGTTTAGTATAGGGAAATAAAATAGGGAAGGTTGTACAAAATTTGCATTCCCAACCACAACAAAAAAAAAGTGTACCTAACTTACTGGGTTTTACATTTTATTGTTCTTTAAAGTCTAGAGCATATAAAAAATATTGGCGTATTACAGTGCTTACCCTTATTCACCACACCCTTATTTCTAAACATTTTTTATTTGCGTTTTATGTAGGTACTATAGGGCAAGTTCTGCATTTGGAAAAAAAACGAACTCAAGATTTTCATCAAAGTTAAGATTACAATGGTAGCGAAGACGAATAAAGTGGGTCCGAAAAAAGTAGGGTTAGCTCCATTAACGATACCCCCCATACACCCTTAATGCAAATTCTCATTTATCTCAAAAACGACTCGAGCGATTTTGATAAAAAATTAGATGTTCTGTCATAGAAATGTTGTTTTGATTTTTGAATTTCTCCACGATTCTAACCAAAATTTTTAAACAGGAGCTCCCTTAAATTTAGAATAATATTGATAAGGACGGGAGGTTTTGACACGTTAACGTATACATGAAAATATCTTTAAATCCAAATACAATTTAAAATTTTCAAAATAAACATAAGATACTATGTCATTTTATCAATATAAAAGTAATAATAGTTAATTGATATGAATATTTTTAACAGAGTTATAAAGTTTTTTCCAAAACCTTACAAAGTTTCAATTCCTCCTACCATGGAGGAGGATTTGACACCTGCCTAAGGATGTTTTGACAGAGGAAGAACGATCTGACACATGATTATTTAAAACCATTTTTAAAATAATAAAACAACTTATAATGCTTTTTTTATTAAACAAATAATTATTTTTTTAATTTCAACGCATATCAATTTATGTTTATTAGTCCAGTCTACTTTTATTTAAGTTTTGATTTTAAATAACGAAATAAATTAATAAACAAAAAAACACTACATAAAAACTTAATTTAAAACAAAAAAAAATCGCATTATGCAACGAAACAAAAAAGATACTTCTTAAATATTTATAAAGTAACAAAAAATAATACGTAATAATAATAAATAATACTAACAAGCATCAAATTCTTCAAAATTCACATTAATATAAATGTTTGGCCTTGATTTGAAGCTATCAGAGAGATCAAAACGCAACGGTAGTTTTACCGCGATGTCAGCCCCTAAAGCTATAATCAAAGGGCACGGTAGTGCCCAGCCAAGTTTTGGCACTACACCCTATTTACAGGAACAAACTCAGGCGATTTTTGACCCCTTCCTATCTTCAGTACCAATCAAGTCAGAAACTTAAAACGAAATAATGCTAAGCTAGTCAGGCACGGGCGCCTCACCAAATTTCAATTTTCTAGCATAAGCGGTTCCTGAGATATAAGGTCTCAAAAATCACAAAAACCGTAACTGACTGACTGACTAACTGACTGACAGATCATCAAAATTATGGAGCACTTCCCGACATCGTAGAATCTTGTAATTTTGCACAACGGTAGGTCTTGTCATGCAAGCAAATGAAAAAATCGAAAATTTGAAGTTTTCCATTCAGGGGGCGCGATATCCGCCCACTTTCTCCGAGTTGGTGTTGGTTGAATGGAGCACTTCCGACTGCTGTAAAACGATGAAATTTGGTAAAGTGGTAGGGCTTACTTGGCAAGTTTTTTTTGTATGCCCAAATTCAAAAGGTTTTGAAAACTTGACCAGTAAGCCCATCAAATTTTAGTCAGTAATCATTAAATAATAAAATTTCTCTATTACATTGTAGCTGTTTCAATATTATTCTACTTTAAATATTCGGTATTAAACCTTCATGAAGTAAGAACTTGGCGTACTTTTAGATCTCAGTACTTTTCACGGCTGACTTGTTACACAAAGGTTTTTGTATAGAAGAACTTGGCTCTTTTTTTAACATTTATGTTTTTTGGTCTGATCCTTTTTTCGGGTACAAACTGATATTTCTCATACAGCTTAATATGTTGCAAACAAAGTTCTACCGGACCTTTTTTAAACCCATTAAACCAGCCATACTCGTATTTTCTGGTTTTCGTAAGCTACGGAAACTGTTTCGTCGTTCCACTTCATATGTTAATATGTTAAACCAAAAATGCAATTTTGAAAAAATTTTGAAATATTCAACAAGTTTCCTTTTGCTCTGAATTGAGTGTTAATTTGTTGACCTGCCTCTTTTTTTTTAGTCTGATTTTATTAAAGTGGTACGATAGGTAAGTACAAAATTTTCGGACAGCACTGCTTATCGACTCTTTTTTGTTTTCAATGTCTTTAATGGAATTCTCAACACTTGTTTCATCGATGTTGCCGTGGAGATTTTTTCTCTTGTATCTTAATACTTGGCATTTTCAAATCTTAAAAAAGAGTACGAAGTTGTTTTACGACACAATTTTTATTTTGACTCATAAAGGAGGATGATACTTTGTCAATTCCTCCTTTAGCAAAAATGTCAAATCCCCCTTTTTGATTACTTTTGGGAGAAATACAAAAAAAAAGTTTTATAATGGTAATGAGGATAAACTATATAATTCAAACATTAAAGTTGGATTGTTTACCATTAAAATTAGATGAAATAGGCACAAAAATAAAAAAGACATCCACATCACTTATCTCTTATATCACAATGATTTTTTATTTATCACTCAAACCAATCGTTACTAACTTCGTTTTTTCATCATTCAAAGTGATTCAGAGGTCTTAGTTTTTCAGAAAAGTGCTGATGTCAATTCCTCCTGCTTGTGAAATCCTCCCGACCTTACCGTACAAAAATATTCGAAACAAATATTTTTTGGATTTTTTGAAACAAACATTTTTTTTGGAAAATCAATATCTTCAAAACGTGTGAACGATTATTTTTTGAAATTATTTCCTAAAATCTGTTTCTTATATATATATGTATTTAAAAAATTAATTTAATAATAAAACGATTTTTAAACTTTTTTTGCATAAATTCATACTTTTCTAAAAATCAGATGGCAATACATAAGAGCAAGTACGCGCAATCCAGTCATGCATTTTATATAAATATAAATAAATATAAATATTTTTTTCTCAAAAACTGTCCCACAAAATTTTAAAAAAAAAAATTGAAAAATTTCATTTGGTTAAAGCTAGCTAATGGTTGAAAAAAATTTTGCAAAACATTGTTATTTTTGGTAGCCTCCCTGGGTCCATTTTTTTGTTTTTGATTTTCTCGAAAACGGTGCAGCCGATTTAAATAATTTTTTTTATGCCAAAGCTCCTCCAAAGTTTGAATATTATTACATATTCAAATTTTCAATTTTTTATTTTTTGGATTTTTAAAAAAAAAATCAAAATTTTTTTTTGGAAACTCAATATTTCGAAAACCCCATGCTCGATTTTTTTCAAACTTGACAAATAAAAGTTTCTTAACATAGTCTACAAGATTTGAGAAAAAAATTTTCTTTTATCTAAAACTAACGGTACCTTTCATACAAATTTTAAAAAATGGTTTTCGAAAATCGTATTTTTCTCGAAAACGGTTCCGAGAATTTTGTTAAAATTTTTTTTCTTTTGATTAATCTTTATGATCTATAATTTTAAAAAACAAAATTTTAAATGTAGATATTACTGACTGTACCTACCATAGAACGATTTTTTCGAATTTTGAATTTCTCATTACACAGGTACACACACATTTTGGTGCCGATACATTTTGAACTGTTCTTTAGTAAATTCGACCTCCTGAATACGAATCTGCAATCGGTTTTTACCTAGCAGCTCCCGTTTTCATGTTATGGGGTAGGGTATTGCAAACCTGACACCACTTAGAAATACCCAACATAATTGTGAAAAGAAGAAAGTAAAACATTTTTCTTTGAAGATTCAAGCTCATTTAGTGACATTTACATATAAATATAAAAAAATAATAATTCTATTAACTAGCCCTACTAACTAACGAGTACATTTCATATACAATATATTTTTCACTGCTGATTTGATGTAGGTACTGGAACCCAAGAAGCTTCGTTTTTTGCTTGATCTGCATTGTGAATTTTTCGGACAATCTCTCAGCAGATTCCAGCAGTAATCTGCCATCATATGCGTATCCCACTTGCCCTGGTATCGTTCTTCCATTGTCCTTATATCCTGGTGAAATCGTTCACCTTGCTCTTCACTCAAGTCTCCCAAGTTTTCAAAAAACCGGTCCAAATGGTTTTGCAAGTAATGCATCTTGATGCTCATGTTGCATCCAAGCTCACGAAAAGCAGTCAGCATATGTTCTAAACTAAATCCTTATAATTTGAAGTCTTCTTATTGCCTAGAAAGTTTTCGACAACTGACACAAATGATGTCCACGCTTTTCGCTCTTTTTCATTCATAGATTCAACAAAATTGGTGTCCTTTATTAACCGTCTGATTTGAGGTCCATCGAATATGCCAGCTTTAATTTTTTCAATGCTTAATCCTTGCATCTTTGTAGATATGAATTTAAAACATAATGAATAATTATCTAGAGCCTTAACAAATTGCTTCATTAAGCCAAGTTTTATATGAAGTGGAGGCAGGATTATTTTATTCCGATCAACCAAAGGCTCATTAATAACATTTTTTCCTCCAAAAACCCTGTTCTCTCTTTCAGGCCAGTCTTTTTTACCCAGTGATCTTGTTTAGCTCTGTTATCCCAAAGGCACAAGAAGCAGGGATATTTTGTGTGTCCACCTTGCTGTCCAAGGAGAAAGTTTACCATTTTCAAGTCAACACAAATGACCCACCCATGTTCATGATACTTAATCTTTTCCAAGACTATAGCTATATTCTTGTACTCTTCTCTTATTTGGGTTGAGTGAACAATAGGTATTGATCTCAATTCGTTACCATTATGTAAAAGCACACACTTCAAACTTCGCTTGGAACTGTCAAAAAACAGACGCCAACGATCTGGATCATACTCGGGAAGGCCCATTTTTGTTAAGAGACCTTTAACATCCGTACAGAAAACGAGATCTTCCTCCTGAGAGTAGAACGTAAGCAACTCTGCTGCCCTTTTACGATAGAACGTTATTGTTGTTCTTTCATCAATTCGATTTTTTTCTTTTAGTCGGGATGCCAGTAACTCAGAAGATTGTTTTGAGAGGTTAAGATCCCTGATGAGATTACTTAACTCACTTTGGTTAAATCGTTGGGGACTTAATGCATTTTCATCATATTCACTGTCTTCATCCTCCGAAAGATCTGCTAGCTGATGAAATGTTGGTATGGGAACTTCATCGGAATGAGGGATGGGCCGTCGAGCATAATCCAAATCAGAATACGTCCACTTGCTTCGGTTTTTACTATTGATGCCTCTGATATTCACTAGACAGAAATAACAGTCGTCATAGTGATTTTTTGGTTCTCTCCAAGCCATAGGCACACCAAATTTCAGACTCCTTCTTTTCCCATTAGTCCACTGACGTAGATGTTCAGTAAATGTTTCGCAAACTACATGTGGTGCCCAAGATTTATCTTGATCATTCTTTCATATGAATTTCTTGCATATGAATTTTTTAAATTAGGGTAAATTGAATATTTCTGTAACTCAAAAACTAGAGCTGCTAGGGAAAAATGGTTTTCAGTTTTGAAATCAGCGTTAGAAGTACAAAGAAAATCAGCTGCAAAACTCAAGGCACCAAAAAAAGTGTTATCGACGTAACAGATTTTAATGAATTTTTTTATAAAGAAGCTCCTAAAAAGTTTAAAAAAACATTGCATTTAAAAACTTAAGAAAAAATATTTTTTCAATTTTTAGAAAAAAAAAAGTCATTTTTTTTTTGAAAAATTCGATATCTCAATAACGGCTTAGTATTTTTTTTTTGAAATTAGACTTTTATTCGTACAATAATAATAACTTAAGGTTGGCGTACCAAAATTTTTTTTTTTAAATTTTGTACATAAAAGCTTATTTTTTTAACGAACCACTACAACGACTTATAATTTTTGTTCCTGCATAAATTCATATTTGCATAGCATTCTGTTTTTATCTCTTACTACTAAAAGAATTTAAAAAATTAATTTTATCCTTATGAACAGTTTTCTCTAATAACATTCGTTTTTAAAATTCCTAGTCTATTACATAGGAGCAAGTTCGTGTGACCCAGTCGTGCATTTTATTTTAATCTGTGGAGCATTTTTTGAGAAAACAATATTTTATATTATTTCGATTTTTTTTATATATCTTAAAAGGAACACAAAACAGTTTCGTCGGAAGAATTTAAAAATCCTAATTTCTAACGGGTGTAAAGAAAATTAGTCGAGCAATGTAGACAATACATATGTAGTCGAACAGGCAGACAGATAGACATGTCTGTTCTAAGGAAAAAACCAAGGCCTGATGACTGGATGGCCTCGTTGGATATAGCGTGAATAAACAGTCATAATATTTATTTAATTCGACTTCTTATCATCTTCGTGATGTGTTTGATTAAAATGTCCTTTTAAATTTATTTATTTATATATTTTTATCCTTTGTTTAAAACTAAAAGAATTAAAAAAAACCTATGTATTCATTTTCAAAACATCGAATTCAAAAATTAAAATGCTTTAATGTTCAAATTATACTTAGTACATCAAAATTAAACCTTTGTTATCATTGTTACTTGTAACTGTTATTTTGAAGAGAAAATTAATTCAAAGAAACATTGAAAATATGAAAATATTTACATATATGAATATATTATTATTTGAAAATCATGGAACTTTTAGTCCTCTGGAAGATTGTGGACTTTGTTTGATTCATTAAGGACTTAGTATTTCCATTTTGTGCAGACTGAGAGCTTTATAAAGCAGAAAAGGTTCAAAGTTCATTCCTATTTTAAATGCCATAAATTCAAGTTCATTAATCTGGTGAACATTTATTATTAAAAATATAGTTAAGAGACACTTAACTATGTTTATTTAAAAGGTGAAGAGAAGAATTAAACATATCTTTGACACATAACATTTTTTTTTTTTTAATTAATTCCTTCGAGTATGTATAAGTTTCAAGTCTGTATGAGGTCCAGCAATCAATTTTGTTTTCAAATTTAAAATTCAAGATGCTTAACCTTTGTTTTTTGAACACACACACACAATTTCTATACAGTAATAAGTACCTTGCTAAAAATAGAATAGCATGACATCATTTCTTATTTGATTTCTTATGGTGATTATTTTTTACATCCCAAATAAAATCTGGTTTGTGATGCATTAGGAAGTTCCTAAACCGGGCATAAATTGTAGGTATACCTGAAACCTGATGCATATTGTTGGATGAGCTGATGTGAACTCCTCGAACAAGTTAATCCACTTGGACTGTATTTAATTTGAGTGGGTTTTGTTTCGAAATCGAATGCAATGAGTAAATACATACATTAAGTTCGTTACACCCGCTTATGTAATGTGAATTAATCTTTAACTGCACAGGACTGATTGTACTTAAAACAATGAGCTGACTCAAATGTTGAGAGGAAGGTTCAGTCAATTTTATATATTTTTAAAATTTGCTTCATTGAAAATTGTTAACTGCTGCGACACAAAGATCAATTATAAGAGGAAAGATAGACATTTTTGTTGGACGAAATACTGCACGGCTGATTTGTCATATTTGAACCCAAAGAACCAAAAATCATAATGGATAGTGCAATGGACTGCCATGCAGTGTTGGTTAGAGATTCGGGAAGTCCTTGGTTATCGCTTTCCAAGTAAATTAATAAAAATCTTAACTTAAACTACAGGATTTTGTATAAGCTTTTTCATATTTTCATTAATTAAATCTTCATTTTACTTCCTTGTCACCATCTTGACTATAAGTAGAGCTGAGTATATTTTTATAACAGTAGATTTATTAAAGTTACTGCCGGGATATAGCGGAGATAAAAGTATCACACGCTAATGGCAACATCGGAAGGCAAGGAAAAATTGTATAAACTGAAGAGACGGATATATATAATCAAGGTCGTATTAAAGACCAGATGACAATCGAGGTGCTGGTATTGTACTGTAATTAGGATAAGGTTGAACTGTTCCTTAAAGTCAACTCGAAATGTAAGGCAGTTTTGTGGCCTCATATATACAAATATGTCAACCCAAAAACCAGCCGCATTTGTACCTAGAACGTTCGACAGTATATTGGCGTAGAAAAAATATTCCCGGCAGGATGCACTCATAAGACGCATATGTAAATGAAACGGATCCAACAAACACTATTAATTATCTAGAAAATCAACCCAGACTTATAAAAAAAAAATATTTTGCCGAAGGACAAAAACCCGTCGTCACCGATATTTTTCATCGAAAATATTGTCTCAAAACAGAATATAAAAATGGCTTGGGTTCGTAAATAATGGAATTTTTTATTGATATGAAAAAAGTCTATGCATGCATTGTCAATGAAGTCGAATGTGAGGGAATACAATTAAAAAATTCTGATCATTCCTCCATTTAAAGCGAGAGTCTAGATGATGTTATTCTAACGAAATAACCTATAGACACCTCACAATCATTGACGAACTCAACGAACTTGACGGTAAAGACTTCATTGACGAAACTAACATACATTTTTTAATGTACTAACTAACTACCAGACTTACTCATAGACTGACTGACTAGGACTGTCTGTACTTTACGTATAAGAAAAATTTTATTTTTCATTAACCCCGAAGAAAAAAAAAACGAATTTTTCCGAAATTTAATAAATAATTTTTTGTCTCAAAAACTGTTCCACGGATTAAAAAAAAAAATTAAAAATTTCATTTAGTTAAACCTAGGTAACAGTTGAAAAAAAAAATACAAAAAATTATTATTTTTCGTACCCCTCTTGGAACCATTTTTTTGTTTGTTTTTGATTTTCTTTTGATCATTTTTTTATGTTAAGGCTCCCCAGCAGTTTCAATATTATTGTGTATTCAAATTTTCAAAAAATTTTTTTTGGATTTTTGAAGAAAATTTAAAATTTTTTTTTGAAAACTCAATATTTCGAAAACTTTGAGTTTTACGATTTTTTTAAGACTTAATAAATAAAAGTTTCTTAATACAATCTACAAGACATCAGAAAAAAAGAAATTATTTTACCTAAGAATTACGTTACCATACATAAAAAAATTTTTTCGAAAATCGTATTTTTCTCGAAAACGGTTCCGAGAATTTTGGTACATTTGTTTTTCTTTCGATTAATTCTTACGATCAATAATTTAATAAAAAAAATTGAAAACAAGATATAATACAACGTTTTAATGATTAAAAAAAGGCTGGATTCCAGTGTCAGCTACTTGCATGACACCATTTGTTGTCTTCAAAAATGAATGTTCGTGCAGTTATGCGCCCGGCACATCCTACATTATTGGTAATTATATTATAAGGTGCAAAAGTTGTTATCTATCTTAGAACGATTTTTTCGAATTTTGAATTTCTCATTATCGGCATAACATATTTTAATGAATTTTTTAATAAAGAGGCTCCTAAAAGATTTAAAAAACATTGCATTTCAAAACTTAAAGAAAAATATTTTTTTTTTTTTTCAATTTTTGGGAAAAAGTCAAAATTCGATATCTCAAAAACAGCTTAATAATTTAATTCTCATTCGTACAATTATAAAAACTTAAAGTTGGCGTACCAAAATTTTTTTAAAAATTTTTTACATAAAAGCTTATTTTTTAACTACTACAACGACTTATTATTTTTTTCTTGCATAAATTCATATTTGCATAGCATTCTGTCTTTATCTTTTACTACTAAAAGAATTTAAGAAATTCATTTTATCCTTATGAACAGTTTTCTTTAATAACATTCTTTTTTTAAATTCCTAATATAATACAGCAAGCTCGTGCGACCCAGTCGTGCATTTTATTTTTCTCAAAAACTGTTCCACATATTTTTTTTAAATTTAAAATTTTTTTATTTAATTAGAGCTAGGTGATGGATGAACAAAAATTCCGGAAAATGGTTATTATTGGTATCCCCCTTAGAAACCTTATTGTTGTTTTTGATTTTTTCAAAAACTGTACTGTTTTTTCTCAAGTTAGAAAATTATTGAAAGTTAGTGAGTGGCAAGTATCTTTTATTAGAGTTTCTTTTGCATACTTTGATGTGAAAGTCGAAGACTAGATTTTTTTAATAAGAATTGAGAAAAGCTAATTATGAAATCTTTATTCAATTTGGGCGTATTTGGAAAGATTGTTGATCACACGCGGTAAGGGTACAGTTTCGGTATACGGTTGTTTGATTTCCTGATTCTGCAGTACCAAATATCAAGAATAAAACCGGTAGTATTTTTACCCTTTTCTTTATTTTTTTTAGATCCGTTCTTTTTAAATAGTATTCGTAAACTTAGTTATAAACTTTAATCTTTAAACAATAATCAATTACAACGGCCGACTAGCTCGGTGGTGAAAGCTCAACTTAAAAATACACTTAAATTGAGTTACTCAATGATTGAGTAGCTTACATTAATATCTTCTTAATATATATAATTCTTCTGTGAGTGTGTATGTCACTGAACTTCTCTTAAACGACTGGACCGATTTTGATGAAATTTTTTGTGTGTGTTCAAGGGGATCTGAGTATGGTTTAGATTCACAATTAAAAAAAAAAATTCGTAGTTAGCAACGCGAGCACGGGCGGCTAGTTATATATAAATAACTCAGTTATTTACTAAATCATTTCAAAATCTACGAAGTGCCTAAAGGTAGGCATTTTATTTGTGGGTTTTATACTCTCGATGATCCGAAGTTTCTATTTCAGCGCCAACATACCTACTTTTTTTAAGCTAGAGCTCACTAAAAGTTTTAATAGTATTGTGTATTTAAATTTTCAAAATTTTTTTTTTTTTGGATTTAAAAAAAAACTCAACACATATTTCTAAAACCTTATGCTCGATTTTTTTTAAAAACTTGACAATTAAAAGTTTTTAATACATACAAAATGTTAAGAAAAATATTTATTTCATCTCAATCGAATATAGCATAATACTTTCTCAAACCTTTTATTAAAGTTAAAATCATCGAATAGGTAACTATTTAATTATTTTAGTATCAAAGGGCACGGTAGTGCCCAGCCAAGTTCTGGAAATACACCCTTTTTACAGAAACAAACTCATGCGATTTTTAACTCCCCCCTATCTTCAGTACCAAAGCTAAGCTACTCAGGCACAAGCGCCTCACCAAATTTCAATTTTCTAGCATAAGCGGTTCCTGAGATATAAGGCCTCAAGTGTCACAAAAACCGTAACTGACTGACTGACAGATCATCAAAATTATGGAGCAACTCCCGACATCGTAGAATCTTGTTATTTTGCATAACGATAAGTCCCGTCATGCAAGCAGAGGAAAAAATCGAAAATTTAAGGTTTTCCAATCAGGGGCGTGGTATCCACCCACTTCCTCAGAACTGATGTAAATTATATGGCACAATGAAATTTGGTAGAACGGTAGGCCTCAAATTGCATATAAAGGACCAACAATAAAAATTGATGTTTTCCACTCAGGGAGCGTGGTATCCGCCCACTTTCTGAGAAAATGTTTAATTTTTATGGAGCACTTCCGATTGAAATCAGACCAAAAACATAAATGTTAAAAAAAGAACCAAGTTCTTCTGTACAAAAACCTTTTTTTGGCAAGTTTTTTGTATGCCCAATACGAAAGGTTTTAAAAACTTGACCAGTGAACCCATCAAATTTTAGTCAGTAATCATTAAATAATAAAATTTCTCTATTAGATACATTGTAGCTGTTCCAATATTCTACTTTAAATATTCTGTATTAAACCTTCATGAAGTACTTTTCTCGGCTGACTTGTTACACAAAGGTTTTTGTATAGAAGAACTTGGCTCTTTTTTTAACATTTATGTTTTTGGTCTGATCTCAATCGGAAGTGCTCCATATAAATTAAACATTTTCTCTGATCGTTCTAACTTCATATGACTCTTTGACATTTACAAACATCAAATCTGGTCTGGTTGCTTAGTTTTTTGGTTTTTGATGAACCGTCTTCACTTTAGGTGTGTTCGGAAGCAATTAATTAAAAAAAGTAGCCTTAGCACGATAGTGGTTAAAAAATGTATTAAGTTAAGAAACTTAACTTAAAAGTTAGCAAATTGTTAAGTAGTATTTTTGTATATAAAACTTATAGTACTATCAAGAAGACAAAAGATTGTGGCGACATCTTAAGGCTAGGGACTGTAATTGCTAGATTTTTCTTTGCTAAATTTAATAATAAAATATTCTCTTTTTACTTGCGACTTATTGGTACTATAAGGCAAGTTATGCATTCGGCAAAAAAATCGAAATCGAAACTTTGATTAAAGTTGACATTACGATAATAGCGAAGACCAAAAAAGTGGGTCTCGCAATTCTGTCTGTCTGTCTGTCTGTTCGACTACAGCTAAACGGCTCGGCCGATTTTCTTTAAACTTGGCAGATATGGGTTTTATTTTTTCCCCCCGGATGTTTTTTGATTTTATTTCTTAAGACCAAAATTAACGGTGCCTGCCATACGATTTTTTTCGAAATTTTATAAATATTTTTTTTTCTCAAAAACTGTCCCACAGATTTTCTTAAAAAAAATTCATACAATTTCATTTAGTTAAGCCTAGGTAATGAATGAAAAAAAATTTCATAAAAATTATCATTTTTGGTACCACCCTTGGAACCATTTTTTTGTTTTTGATTTTCTTAAAAACGGTACAACCGATTTTGATCATTTTTTTATGTTTAAGCTCCCCAGCAGTTTCAATATTATTGTCTATTCAAATTTTCAAAAAAAAAAAATTTTTTGGATTTAAAAAAAAAAATTCAAATTTTTTTTTTGAAAACTCAATATTTCGAAAACTCCATGCTAGATTTTTTTAATACTTGATAAGTAAAAGTTTCTTAAAATAATTTACCTAACGATATAATGGATTTTAATAAAATTTTTTATAGAGATGCTTCTAAAAAGTTAAAGAAACATTGCATTTCAAAACTTAAAAAAAAATATTTTTTTAATTTTTGAAAAAAAAAATCATTTTTTTTGGAAAATTCGATATCTCAAAAATGGGCCAATATTTTTTTTGGAAATTTAATTTTTATTCGTACAATAATAAAAACCTAAAGTTGACGTACCAAGTTTTTTTTTTAAATATTTTAAAAATTTTATATATAAGACCTTATTTTATTAAGAAACCAGTACAACGAATTATAATTTTTGTTCTTGCATAAATTCATATTTGCATAGCATTCTGTTTTTGTCTCTTGCTACTAAAAGAATTTAAAAAATTATGAAAATTTAATCCTTATGAGCAGTTTTTTTTTAATAACATTCGTTTTTAAAATTCCTAGTCTATTACATAGGAGCAAGTTCGTGCGACCTAGTCGTGCATTTTATTTACTACTTGTTTTGTATGTTATCCTACTCTCCACTGTAAAAGCGTGCGCTAGCGTCACCAATACAAAATCACGCTCCATGATAATACTATAGGTTATATATACAAAGGTTATACATACAAAGGTAGTATCAAACTAATACCTTAACACTAGGCTTCAAAGTTTCTTAAACATCGTGCATTTTATTTTCTTAACGCATATCCAGCAATCATTTCATTAAATAAAAAACACCCTGTATAATGTTTACAAGCTTCATACTGTAGAGTAAAAACCAACAACGCAACCCTCTATAGCTAGCTATATCTACCTATCCCCCTTATGTTAGCAATACTCTCAAGGTCTCAAGGCCAGTTTCCTAACAATCGAAACCATTCATCAAAAATCTTAAGAATCCACTCTAAGTTTAAGAATGAGTAACATTCATTTTCGTTCACATTTCACCACGGGCACTAGTCCAAGCAAGGAGTTGCCAATTTGTCTGATCTGCTTGTTGACAGTCACTGAAGAAAGAAGACACCAAATGAATTCTCGTTTTTACCCCACATGGGTTCCCCAGACAGATAGACCATAGACATCATACGAATAGAACCACTTTTTGGATGTGTTTTTTTTTGTTTTGCTCTCTATACCGCTAAGATTCTTGTTTCATTGGTTTTTATAATTCAGAGATTGAGAGTAAAAAGCGATAAAAATATTCACCTCACTCGATAGAAGTTCTGAATGGAAACTCGACTCAGTTCTCCTCAGTTCTGTTTGAGTTGTTTTAACGATTGATCGTGAGCGGACGTATGTTCTGTGCGAGAATTCGCTGCCGTGAATAAATATTTCTGTCGGTTTTTTTAGAAATTCGTTTATATTTTTTGCTAAGAAATACATACATATAGGTATATCAATGAAAATAATATTTTATGAAAATAATATTTTATGAAAATAATATTTTTGCTGAGAAAAGTGTTTTTGTATTTGATTTGAATTTAATTGTGCGAATAAAGATTGTGCGATCTTGGTCGTTCTTTAAGATTCAAAAATAGTTCCAAGAGCACGCAGGAGATACAAATTCCTTATTTTTGATGCAATTTTATGCGAACACAATAATTCATTTTCGCTCAAATGCAACCGTGTATACCGTCGTGGGGCGCTGGTGGCCGGCATGACAGTGATAAATTGTGTCAAGTGTCTTAGTTTTGTTGTTTTCGTTTTTTTTATAAAATGCAATAAATCGCGCGTCAATAGGTATCAATGTCAGTGTCAACAAGACACTAAAAAAATTTTTATATACATATATTTCTTTTATTAAAAAAAAAGTGCATTCGCCAAAATGTCGTGATATGTAAACTAGAAAACATGGTGCGCGAAATATTGTTTTCAAAAATGTATTCACGTCGTCTCTGTCGCATTGCGGATGTGATTATTGTGAATAATGGGCGCACAATAAGGAAATGAACTTTCGGCTATTCGAAAGAAGATCAATAGATTTATGAGTGGTCCAGAAGAAAATAAAAACACAACGTGGACTTTTTTTGTGATAAAAAAATTAAATAAAAAAAAAAAACAAATAAACCATTAAAGGTTGATGTCCCTATTACATTTGGATTAGAGTATCAACAAACCTTTGACATTTTGTGTATTTTAAAATGGTTAATAATATTTATAAAAATAATTAATTGTCCATAATGAAATATCTTTTGTGTATTCTCTCTTGAACTCAATTTTATATACCTACTTGAAACCTAATTTATAAAAGATTCAATTCATCGTCTTTAATTAATTAACACAGAATGAAATTCAAATTGCGAAAATCTCTACGAGTATATGAAATATTAAGTTTTTATATTCTGAGAAGGCCGTTAAATGATTGAGTATGTGTGTGTTTTGGGAGTTGGAAATACCTGAAAATTGAGTGAAAATCAATTTATATTGTTGAATAAACTGCACATAAAATAAATTTGGCAATTTTGAAGATTTCATGGGCTTCAATGTAAACATAACCTAAGTTTTTGGTGAATATGTTGGATTAGTATGCTGCATATGTTAAAATATCCATGTAGTTATATGTGTTAATATGGTATAGACTCGGGATCCTCTAAGCCAGAGTTTTTCAAATTGTGGGTCACGACCCCTTGGGGGGTCGCGAAGAGATCCTTGGGGGTTTGCGGTCGCAATCCGGTAAGATTAATAAACAAAAGTCCTGTGCTAAAAAAAATTAAATAAGACAAAAATTTTTTTAGTGCGACATATGTGCCTGTTTATTTTTTAATAAACGTTGAAACCTGGATAAGTTTTTGACACTTTTAAGATTAAATCAATTTCCAAATTTAGTCTGTTTATTTTTTAGTTTTAATGCCAAACATTGAAAAAACTGTGACTTCACACAGGTATGAAGTGACGAGTAACAACTTCAAAGCCTCGTTGGCCAGCTCAGGATACTCTTCTCTTTATCCAGAAACTGCCATCTGCAGCTAAATCTATAAGATTTTCTTCCATCTTTACCAATGGTAGATTAGCGATTTTGACTGACATATGTATTCCAAAAAGGATTTAATACACATCTTTGTTCATCTCCACTTTCAGAATCCAGTTCCGCAAAGTAACTTAATAGTTTCTTCTCTAAATTATGCAAACTCTGTACTATGAGATGAATATGAGAGCTTAATGATATCGATTCATCTGATGAAATTTCTTCGAGGATCTTTTGAAAGCAGGGAAAATAATCAAAACTGTTTGTTTGTAAAGAATCTGACCACAAACGAAGTTTTGCGAGCAGTTCTCTGATTTTATCTTTTGCAGTTATAATGCTTTCTTCTCTCCCTTGGAGGCTCTTATTCAATATCTTTAAGTGGTTGAAAAGACCAGCAAGAAATGATAATTTTAAGAGCCATCAGGTGGGATCAGAAAAATGATCCGAATTTCCAGATTTTGAATCTTGTAAGAACGTCAATAATTTAGCTTTCAATTACAGAACTTGTGTTGATTCCTTTCCTTTTGACAGCCATTTGACCTCTGTGTGAAAAAGGAGATTTTGATGGAGTGAACCCATTTTATCACATATGATCCTAAACAACCGACTTTGCAAGGCCTTGCCTTTAATAGAGTTCACAACTCTAATCATATCTTTAAGCACATCATTTAATTCAGAAGGTAACACCTTGGATGCCAGAACTTGTCGATGAAGAAAGCAGTGTGTCCATGAAATGGTTGGCAGTATTGATTTTAATTTTGCAGTGATCCCACTTTTGTTGACCGGCAAAGCTTTAGCACCATCACTACAAATAGCAAAACATTTTGTCCAATCAATCTCGAAGTCGCGAGAGCTTTCTAACAACATATCGTACAAACACTGGTCTGGCTAGTAGTATTAGCAGGAAGAGCTTTTCAAAATAAAATCTCTTCTTCAATGTTTTCCTCTGCTTCAAAATGAACAAATACCACAAACTGTGCACAGTCTGAAACATCAGTAGATTCATCCAGTTGCAAGGCAAAATGCGGACTCGTCTTTAATTTTTCAATTAATTGTTCTTGAATGTCAACGGTCATGTCACTTATTCTCCGATCAATTGTTTTGTCAGAAAGTGGTATATTCTTAAGTTTATCTGCCTCCTGTTTGCCCAAAATAATTTCAACCATATCAAAGGCCGCAGGCAAAATAAATTTTCGTTCGAAAAATTCTAACGGCTTATCTGCTTCTTTGGAATGTTTAGTTGAGAGATGTCGCATAAACTTTGATGGTTTCATACGAGTACTTTCGGCAGATAAGACTTCACACCAAAGAACACATTGAGGCTTATTATTGAAAGCTGTGAAACCATATTTAAGATATTTTACGTTATAAAGTCTATTTTTTTTTTGTTGCTTCCTCCGCTTCCAATTGCACCGGATGTGCAAAGCTGCAACGGTCTTTTGAAACTTGTTCATAATTACTCGTAAACAATACAACACAACACTTAATTTTTATATAAGTACTTACTCTCAGTTGAAAAAATTTATATGACAATTCTGATGAGCACTTAAGAATTCAAAAAAAATGAAAGTTACTGCAAGGGTTGCTAAAATTTTTTTTTGGCAATGCGGGAGAAAATTTCATCGCGAATAAATAAAATCTTGTGTAATTAGACCGGGCTTGGAAGGGATTCAGTGTATGTAGCTTTTTAAATAACTGACACATTATAATGGGGGGGTCGCCAAAATTTTGTTACAAGCAAAGGGGTCGCGTACTCAAAAAGTTTGAAAAACACTGCTCTATTGAACTCTATTGAACTCAAATTTTGTATATTTGTCTGAAAATGGTCAAAATTGTTCCAGCTGTTTACTAACGAGGCTCTGCAACGCACCCATGTTTCCAGGAAAGTTCTTTTGTTTGATTGTTTGCATGTTCTGCATAATCTCAGATAACATTGGTCGGATTTAAAAAATTACTTTTCTTTTTGACAGCTAAAAGAGCTTAAAAATTAATTAATTTTTTAATATTTATAGAGCGAGATTGGGTTTAAAAAAATCTTGAAGTTTAAAAGTTGGAATTGGGTAAAACTGAAAGAATTCAAGAAAGACAATGGTGCAAAATTTTAGTAGAATTACTACGAAGTTAAAACTGTTTTGGTATGATACTTAATTGAGTTTAGCATCATACTTTTTCTAGCATTTTATTGAATTTGAAATAATAAACAGCTATTTTATTTTTTTAGTATCATGCTAACTTCACATGGCTCTTTGACATTTACAAACGTCAAAAAAGTTCTGTTTACTTAACCTTTTGCAACAATTGTCATTGTTTTAGGTGTGTTCAGAAGCAATTTATTAAGAAAATTGCTTTAGTACGATACGAGTTAGAAAATGTTTTAAATTAAGAATGAGTTAGTAAAAGTTAATAGTTTAAGTAGTATCATTCTAATACCTTAACAATAGGCTGTTTAAAATGTTGTGCCAATAGTTTTAGATTCGACCTACTTTTTAAGGAATAAATGAATAAATATAGAAGAATCATCAGCTACCTAGTTTATCCTGTCTTAACTATCCAATTTTCGATTGGTGTTGGCACAGAAAAAAAATAGAATAATGAAATAAAATAACAATAACGATTTAGCAAACAAAAGTTGTACCTACTGACGGAATGTATGGAAATACATACATATATGGATATGGTCCTGTCATGACTATGACAGAGCAATAAATATGATGAGTCACTTAAGGGGTTGAGTGCAAAAAGCTGTGCAAACAATAGATATATCCGCTTTTTAAGTCATCGTGTAAACTAGTCTCTATTTTATACCATGTTAACTCCTTCAATTCGCAATAGCCTTGGTGTAAATAGTAAATGCGAGCGTTTATTTCGTCTAAGGGGTAAAAAGTTTAGAATCTCTTTGCTTAGCCAAACCGAAATAACAGTAGTCTTATGGAATAATTTATCATTGAGCTAATGTTTACTCCAAAACTCGAAAAGTTGGGATGGGTTGATGTTTCGAAATGGTGGCTGGTAGTTGAATATGGTACCCAAGATACTAACAAGCACATACCATTTGAAAACCCTATACATGTTTCCAATAGTTCGGTGGAGCTATTTCCTATATTTGCAAATTGCACCGTGTATTTTTCAATGTCACGTGACACAGCTGGATCAGTCTTTCCGAAGTTTCGAGTTTGATCACATTGGCTCCTGATGATAAAAAGATGGTAAGTCTTCGAATGAATGAATGAATTATGTATTGGGAGTATTGTATTGCGCACTGGAGACCTGCCCCCAGTTAAGAATGGATGAGCTTGCTCATCTTATAATTCTTCCTCCCAATCTATTGTTCTTAGGAATCTTAGTATTTGGGGCACTTTTAGACAGAATAGGTCGCTCTCTTCCACCTGGTATTATCCGATGGTTTTTCTTTTGGTGAATGAGTCGACAACATCTTCCTGTGATGTGTGTTCTCAGGTTAAGTCTTCACTTAATGTGTTGTCCGTTTCCCAGATTTGCGTCACTGTGAAGATTTCGTATATCGTCATAATTCCGAGCCGGAAACCACTCTAGGACTCTTTAATTACAATGCTATAAAACGGTTTAAGATGCTCATTTTATGTAATTTTTAATAGAGATATGCCTTGGTAGTACTTGCAAGGCTTAAGATCGCTTTTATTGCGGATGTCGTAAATAAAACTGGCATCCTATCATCGGGCGTTCATCCCGATATTTGATTATATTGATTTGATTCTTATACCCTATCAAAATATCCCCTAAGTATTTGAAGACCTCTGCTAGTAATAATTTAGAACCAGGTTTGAATTGCTTAACCTTTCTTTTAAAGTTTAGGTTCTTAATTGATAGGAAATGGGTCTTCATCTTGCCCTATAACTCACTCTACATGAATCCCATTTAGAATCTGCTGGAATACATTTTTTATTTTTTGTGTATTCGTACACACTTTGCCTTCGCTGTTTCGATCTCCAACGACGAATATGTATTCTTACATGCACAATTACTAACAGCATTTACAATAAATATTGCCAGCCAGTTTTTTCATTTCATCCTATCATCGCATCTCCTTTATTCCGGTTATTCATATTTGCTTTTTGTTATCAAAACTCGTGATTTTAATTTTCCATCGTTAAGATGGACGAAAGCAGTACCCAATGGTTACCACTTAGGAGGTAAAATTATAACAATTAGTGTGAAGTGTAGACGTTGCGATACAGAACATCACCATGTCGACGCCAATTAGTGCTTTTCGGCTTCCTAAGCTTACACTACAACCAACCACCTCAAAGTTTTAGTTTCATTAAATTTATAGCAGGAAGATAGTTGCAGTTCCAGGTCTCTTCAAATGTGAAAATTTAATATTTTCAAGTATTGAAATTTAAATGTAATTAATTTCTTGTTTCAAACAATATTTAGTTGAAGAGATGTCGCATAAGAAATGTATTCCCCTCCTTCTCAATAAAAGTTCGGCACTTGTTCCTCTATAGTACGAGTACTATAGTTTCACTTTGATAAACCTTCCGGAATCTATACATTGATAATTATAATTGATTTAACTTTGAATAAAGGTTCGATGACGTAAGCGAGCTTCGGGTCAAATTTATGTAAAAGTTTTGGATAACTACCAATACTGTTATGCTTTATAATTTAATAGTTTCGATATAAAGGATTTTCCAATCAGAGATTTCTCTGCCGCTATTTCGGTAGTTGTGTTTTTGAAGCTGTCATCTTTTGACATTTGACAAGCAAAAGTTACGCCACTACTAAAAATGGAATGATACACACTTCAACAATGCATTGAAAGTGATAAAACTCACTACAAAAAAGGTGAACATTTTGCAGTCACAGTTCGCAAAACTAGAGAACTTTTGGGTCATCGTGAGTGAGTGAGAAGGTGAAACACCTTCGTGGCCAGCAATAGTAAAACTCGTGGACAAATTTGAGCTGTTGGCGTTGGGACAAGTTAGTGATGTGAAGAATTGAAACGGTGTGGATCGCTCAAGAACAACGGAGAATATTGTACATAGTGTTGACGAAAACCCAGGTTTGTTGATTCCTGGTCGATCTTAGAATAAGGCATTCGACAAACGACGTTACACCGTATTTTGCATGATCTGTTAAGTCGTAAGGGTTTTAACGTTTAGTTAACACTAGAATTCAAGCTGGTCGATCACCAGCAATGTCGTATCTTCGCTGATTTGGTCCTTGAAATGATCCGGATTTTCTTAGAAAAATCATCTTGAGTGTTGAGACCCATTTTCACCATTTTCCATCCACAACGTGTCACTGTTTGGTGCGGTTTTAAAGCTGGAAGCGTGATTGAACCTTACTTGTTTTAAAATGAGGCTTGTGCAACTGTTACGGTGAATGGATTGCGCTACCGAATGCATACATCTAGTCATCTGGGAAAAAAATTTGATTTTGCATTTTGTTCGTTAGGTATTCTACCAAAAAGGCAGGACAACAAATTGGTAACATCGGATATGTAACGGGATTTTTTCTATTTGTTTTGTTTTGCGCTTGCTTTCTCGCAAGGTTTGTTGCAAGTAGTCCATCCGGAAACAAGTTATCGCCTGTTTTTTCAGTGTGAGTATTTTGTGTGGTTAATAACTGTTACAAGAATACGTTTGTGTAATTTTTTTATTTCCTTTTTTTATCGCTTCCCATCGATCAGCGAAATGAAGCATCATTATGCGTGGTTGGTACTTTTGGATGGGGGACCGTTCAAATACCAACCATGTGCTGTTGACATGTGTTTCTTTTGTTGCTCTTTCTTTCCTTGTGTCTCTTTCTGTTGTATTGTCTAAGCCGATGGCCACAGTTGCCAGTGCTTTCAGTATCTCTACTTCGTAGATTTATCTACGGAGTCTTGTTATATGTAATGTAATGTAATGTTTCGTTTTTTTAAGTTTTGAAATGTGGTGGAGCATCTTTCCCTCGTTTCAAAGAGAAATGCCCCAGTTTTTGTTTTTTTTTTACCTAGTTTAAAAAAAAAAAAGAATACTAAGCTTTGTTATGCCCCGTAAAAATATTTATAAGACGAAGGAGGCGATGTCTCTCCGAATGGCGGAACTATCGTACTAGCTAGAACACATTTGAGACGATTAAAAGATGAAAATTTTCCACCTCTTCAATCTTAAAACTACTTCAGACCACTTTTTTCACTATGTCAGACCCATCTGGAATTGAAGTAACAATCAACTGCTCTTCTTTCAGAAACTACCGTTTGATGTCCTGAAACCATCATGGAACGCGTAATTTCAAACGCCAGCAATACATTGCATACCTGCAATCTCAAGAACTTTATTTATTACTTACCCAGACAAATGAAAAAAAAAATTGCATCAAAATAATTGTGTATTCAAAATTTCAAAATTTTAAAACGATATTTTTACCATTTTCGTATTAAATTTTCGATATTTCAACTCGTTATGAAAGTGTAAATCGACCCAAAACTAATAAAAAAGGCATCGCAATGGCAGTTTTTTTTGACAGTTAAAAAATGCCGCGCGAAATTTTAAAATGAAAATACTTATTGAAGTAGTAGTAGTGAGTAAGTACGTAGAATTGAATTTGTCTAATCGCTTGTTTAGTTTTTTATTATTAAATTCTTAAATCTAAACTTTTTGCAGCAGAATTTGTTTCTTTTTCTTTTGTATCTTTGCTACCCTTTTCGTTATTGAAATATTAGCCGCGTTTTATTAGGTGCGTTTTATTATTCACAAATCTATCTGGATCCGGATCTGGATTAAGTTTTAACATGTATTACAAAAACAATTTGGGATCCTGTTTTCTATCGGGATCTATTTCAAAGATCCAAAAATTAGTTATTATACTGGCGAGCAGATGGCTTTTATGATAAGGTAGTGTGAGCTATTGTGTAAAGAAAAAAGACAAGAAATAATTGAAAATTTGCAACCCCAAGGATAAAAAGAGACGGACTTATTTATAACACTGCTGTCACTAATATCCGTATCGTTTTATTTTCAAGGGAAGATCCAGATCCGGATCCAGATAGATTTGTGAATAATAAAACGCACCTATTATCGCCAGAGATCCATATAGATTAACCCTCGAAAACAAAATGATACGGATCATAGTGACAGTTGTGTTGTATGCTCATCTCCCTCTTGCTTATGATTGTTGATTTTCAAATGTGTCTTGTCTTTTTTCTTTACACTGTAGTTTACACTACCTTACCATAAAAAGCCATCTACTCGCCAGAAAAAGAACTGATTTCTGGATCCTTAAAATAGATCAAGATAGAGAACGGGATCCCAAATTATTTTTGTAATACATGACTGCTTTTAAACGAAGCAATTTTACCTTGCGATTTTTAAGCCCGTTGGAGAGAGACGTGTGTGGTGGCGGGGGTACACAAAATTGCTAGGGTTGGAAAAATTGCAGAGTTATCGTTCTTTCTTCTTTGTGGTTTTCTTTACTTGTCAGGTATGTTTCATTTCTATTTGGCGTTCGCTCAGTGAACTTCGATCTACTCACTAGAGTAAAGAGTGCAGAGAGATGACTCCTTTTCAATAGAAGAAAAGTTAACTCTTATTAAAAATCGCTGTGTTTAAAAGCATTCATGCAATCGAAAGGAAGTCAAAAGAGAATCAAAGATTAAAAAACGCTTTCGTGTAAAAGCAGTCCATGTTAAAAATTAATCCAGATCCGGATCCACATAGATCCGTAGATAATAAAACGTACCTATTCTTACAAATATATACGAGTATATATACTGCTAGTACCTAACTTCACTCGTGGTCTAGATAAAAGATAATCCTCAAATCTCGAAGATTTACCATACAAATTTATTTTGTAAATCTAGTAGATTTGAAATTAATCTTGCTGAATCTTCAATGGATCAATCGTTCTATAATTCGAATATTTATTTATTTATCAAGTGCATTAACTTTCTTAGATTAAATATAGTGGTAAAATGCATTAAAAAGTATTATACAGATATGATATTTACGAATTTAAGGTACTAAAAATAAGTTAAACAAAATACAAAGAAATAAATAATAATAATTTACAATTTTTAAGAATATCCATATCATGCTAAATTATGTCGATGATTTTTCATCCTTTGGCACATATAAAACTTCCTTTGTCTTGCTTCCACTTTTTAAGAAAAATTAAAACACCATTAGCATTTTGATAGATGCTGTCAAAGTTAATCTCCTTTTTAATTTTATTGTGCGGTGGAAACACCACATAAATCTCTTGCTTTAAATCTCGGATTTTCAACCGTTTGACATCTATTACGTAACAGATTTGGCCGCTCAATCCATTTCTCCTCTTTCTCTGTGGAGACTTCATTTTTAAATGTCAATATGAAAAGATAAGTGTGAAAGCTTGGGTTTTCTATTAAATGGCTTTGTCGCATATATTATACATCTGGCTGAATTTGCACAATAGTGTTTCTTACATTTACTCAGGGTATCTATATTTGTGGTTTGTTGGCATTTAACTTGCGCCTCATGCCATGCGATATAACTCTGCTCTCAAATGTTGGAACCACATGTCGTCGGTATCCAAACCAATTAGTTGCGGCGTTTGCTGTTGACGGTTATGATAGGGACAGTTTTGGGGTTGTTAAAGCAGATAATAGATTGAATTAACAATTTTTTTTTACAAAATTTGTTTTGCATGGGGACCTATGATTCAGTAAGACCTAAATTCTCACCAAACAGTGACTTTCTGAGGATGCATTAATATACGATTTCCTATGGAATGGTATCCGTCCCACAATGTTGCTTGTTCCCACATTCAATCATCCAAAAATGGATCTTGTCGCTGAATATTATTTTGCGTAGGACGCGAACACTGATTTCGAAATTAAATTTTATTTCTATTTGTTTGTTCCACACTATTACTTCAAAAATTTAACTAACCGTATGCATACGAATGTGGAATGTGGGCAAAGGACAAAATTTGTATTATTCAAAAATAAGTATTTAGCTACAAATTCTACTTGAAATGAACGAATAAATGAATGAATGAATTCGTTCGATAAAATCAATTAGTTACTAAACTACTATCGATACTCGTAGTTCAAATCATTCGATAGTGCCCATAACTAACACTTACAGTTGCGGTCAAAATAATAGTAGTGTAAATAAAATCATTCTTAAGTCCCTGAATTTTAATGTTTTTGTGGAGGAAAATTCTTAGGTCAGACGAGTCCAAGATTGTGTTATATATGGTGGAAAGGGATCTTGTCAATATGTAAGAAGGCCTCCAAACGCAGAATATAATCCACGCTTCACAGACAACACTATAAAATATGGATGATCCAGTTTGGGCATGTTTTTCCTTCTATATGGTGTTGGCCCCATATACTGGATTGAAGGCATTATGGATCAGCATCTTTATGTGAAGATCATTGAGGAAGCTATATTCCCATAAGCTGAAGATGAAATGCCACTGAAATTGGTCTTTCAACAAGAACAACGACCCAAAGCATACAAGTAAGCTTGCGAAGCAGTGACTCCAAGAAAAGATGGTTAATGTCATGGAGTGGCCCTATATAGTTAATCTTAGGTGTGATGTCAACAAGTATGATGCTAGTTGTAAGCCAACTACTAACACATTCCTTTGGGAAGCCCTACAGCAGTCTTGGAGGTACATTACCTATAGATAGATGTGAAAATCTTGTTAATTCGATGCAACCGGCGGCGTTGTGCTGCTGTTATTTCTAACAAGGGACATGCAACTAAATATTAATTTAAGGTTCAAACACTCGACTATCGCTTATGGTAGATATTGTCTATTACATTTCCCTTTTGTAATATTTAAAGTTGAATTTTGAATGTGCTACTATTTTTTTGACCGCTGTTCTTCTATATGACTTGGATAGATATGACATTACCATCTAATTTATTGAATTTGAAAATGATATTTTCTGAAACTAAAAGCCTAAAAACATTAATTTGAAAATCAGATGACTATTTATTTCTTTAAAATTGTAGATTAATTTATTTTAGTTTTTGTTGTGTCATAAGGTTCACTACTATTATTTTGACCGCAGCTATATAAATTTTATTGGTGATAATATATTATCATTAATTTATCTCATAATCAAATGACTTTTATCAACCAACTTTCACATTCTATCGTAGCCAATAATCAAAGAAAGATAAAACCTTCATTGGCATTGGTATTCGATTTCGATTTTGTTATTTAAATAGGTTATGACGCACTGGGTTTTAATTTTTTTTTTTAAATATCAGCGTGATTATTTTTATTAATATATTTCGCCTAATCTTATTATAGGTTGAACCATCTTGGTATAAGATTTAAACAATTCGCGCGCAAGACTTGTGTTTAACCTGCTGTTGCTTTCTCTAAAAATATTAGATTTTGAAAAAAAATCAAATAGGTTGGATAAAACCCTTTTGCAACTATTCAACACTTCAGTTATACATACATAAATAAATTATCTGTAGGTAAGGGAAGTTGGGGAGAAACTCCATGAAACTATTGAAAAATTTTTGTTTAAAAAAAAAAGTTTCACTTGAATGTTTTGAGTATACAATTATTATGTATTATAATAAGTAAAAATAGATTATTTTTTTTGCCCCAAACAAGAATTTCATCAAACGGCTCCTAACAGAATTTTATATTTTATTTACTTAAAAGTTTTTCTTACAGATTTTTTGGTTGCTTAAATTTCTTTTCAATTCGCCCAGAAATAAAAATGAAAAACCTTAACTTAATATTATCACGAACGATTATAACGTCGTAACAAAATATAAAACCAAGAACTTCATTATGTTGACAGTCTTGATATGTCATTCCGTAATACAAGATTTGCATAACGATTTTCATATACAACTAGGTAAATAATAACTGTTTTATCTCCATGTGCAATTTTACCCAAACTTTCCCTACACAATTCGTTCAATAAGTTAATTGTGCCCAATAAAACAAAATAAGCAAAATATTTGATTATGTGCATTTATTGTTATTATCTTAAAATTTTATTGGGATCATTAGGCTTATCATCTTTTTCAAATTTCGATATAAATTCTATTTTTACTTTCACTGATACAGAAATATTTGTTATTAAACCAATTTATTGAAATGTCAAAATTTTTATGGAAAAACTGTTCATTGCTTACGGTACATATATTATGTAAATAGAAAATCGAGAAACATCTTCTTTTGAGAAGTTTTTGTCCCTTTTTTCCTGCTACTTGTGTTTTTTTTTTGTTCTGCCTTTATTTACCAGTCATGGTTACCTAAAACAGTTAATAAAAAATCTGTTTCTTAGGAGTGTTTTTCCTGGCGAGGAAGTGACAAATCCTCTAACAGTATCCTCTTGTCGTGAAAAAAGTTCTTCATCTTTCGGAATTGGCAGAAAACTGCAGGTCTCCTTTATTCCTACCGACAACAAGCACTCAAGAGTGGTTAAGAGTCACTAGGTTAAAGTCCTCTACGAGCTGTTTTACCTCTGATTTATTTATTTTATTAAAAATAAAACTAAAATCCCGCTTTATATCCAAGTTTCCAGGACAATTGAAAAAAAAAATGAACAAAATTTGTTCTTACCGATATACATATTTATAAAAAATGCCTGGAGGGGTTTATTGAAATATCTTGAAAAAATACAACTTTTTTTATAATGTCAAATACAGTGCGAGCAATTAGGAACGTGGGATAGGATTTGAAAGGAGATACCGATGCACATTGGTTTTGTATGTCTGCGCATTGCAATGAGTGGGAAATATTGAGCGGGGTAAAGCAATGCACATTCGGGTATTACGGTTTAATTGTTTGAGGGAAGGAATGCAACTGGCTATTTCACTAAAGCAACTGCTTATGCAAATAGCGGTAACATAATTATAGACATGAAACATTGCGGCGTTGCTCGAGAGATTCAAATGCTTCCGTTATATTTTGATCACCCATTATTTTTAAAGCAATCTTTTGAATTCTGTCCAAGAGACTCAAGTAGGTTTTTGGAGCCCTTGCCCAGATATGGGAATTGTATTCGAGTTTCGGAAGTATAAAGGCTTTATATCAGATCAGGATGGGTTAAAAACTTCTTGCATCGGCGGAGGGGAAAACCGTTACACTAAGCAGCGTTTTTGGCGACGTCAATTCATATTTTGGTTTGTTTACTTTGTTTTTTTTTTTTCTCAAACTATCATTGTTTTGACTTGTTCAGATGTATTGTGCGTAATAAAAGGGAATCACTATTTTTGAAGAGCTAGTAAATTACTTAATGTTTAGCAAATTGCTAACTAGTAACATACTAAGCCCTATACAATAAGTTGCTTATGATTTTGCCCCTCTATCGAAATTCTGTTACAAAAACAAGTATCCGTTTGGGTTTTCGAATGCATAACAGAGCTTAGCTTAGCTTAGCTTCAGCTAGGATTAAGATTTTTCAATATAACATGTCCTCACCAATGTCTTTAATAAATAATAACGGTCCAATATGACTTCCTTAAGGTACTCCAGATAACAAGTTATTCATTAAAGATGTACAAATTTTATAGCTTACATACATATGATTGGATCAAAGCAAGTATCCAGCCCCGAAATCCATATAAATAGTGGTTAACCCTTTCAAATGCCTAACTAAGATCTGCGCAAAACACAGCAGTCCATTAATCATATACTAGCCGACCCAGCTCTCGAAATTCGAGTGCCAATTTATTTATTTAATTCATTATCATTCAATAAAAGACAGAGAATTCATGATTTTTTTAAATTGTTGAATGCAATGAGAAGTACGTAACTCGAGATTTTGATCAAAGTTGACATTACGATGATAGCGAAGACCAAAAAGTGGGTCTCGCAATTCTGTCTGTCTGTCTGTCTGTCTGTCGGTTCGACTACAGCCTAAACGGTTCGGCCGATTTTCTTCAAACTTGGTAGATATGAGTTCTAATTTTTTCCCCTCGGACGTTTTTTTCTCTTTTTTTTTTAAGACCAAAAATAACGGTACCTGCCATATGATTTTTTTTCGAAATTTTATAAATATTTTTTTTTCTCAAAAACTGTCCCACAGAATTTTTTAAAAAAAATTTGAAAAATTTCATTTGGTTAAAACTAGCTAATGGTTAAAAAAAATTTTACAAAAAATTGTTATTTTTGGTAGCCCCCCTGGGTTTATTTTTTTTTGTTTTTGATTTTCTCGAAAACAGTACAGCCGATTTAAATAATTTTTTTTATGCCAAAGCTCCTCAAAAGTTTGAATATTATTACATATTCAAATTTTCATTTTTTTACTGGATTTAAAAAAAAAAACTCAAAATTTTTGTTTGGAAACTCAATATTTCGAAAACCCCATGCTCGATTTTCTTCAAACTTGACAAATAAAAGTTTCTTAACATAATCTACAAGATTTGAGAAAAAAAATTTTGTTTTATCTAAAACTAACGGTACCTTCCATACAAATTTTAAAAAATGGTTTTCGAAAATCGTATTTTTCTCGAAAACGGTTCCGAGAATTTTGCTAAAATTTTGTTTCTCTTGATCAATCTTAACGATCTATAATTTAATAAAAAAAAGTTTGAAATCTAGATATTAATGACTGTACCTACCATAGAACGATTTTTTCGAATTTTGAATTACTCATTATCGGCATAACGGATTTTAACGAAATTTTTTATAAAGAAACTCCTAAAAAGTTTAAAAAACATTGCATTTAAAAACTTAAGAAAAAATATTTTTTTCAATTTTTAGAAAGAAAAGTATTTTTTTTTTTTTGAAAAATTCGATATCTCAAGAACGGCTTTGTATTTTTTTTTTTTTTGGAAATTAGACTTTTATTCGTACAATAATAAAAACTTAAGGTTGGCGTACCAAAATTTTTTCTTAAAAATGTTTTAAAAATTTTGTACATAAAAGCTTATTTTTTTAAGGAACTACTACAACGACTTATAATTTTTTTCCTGCATAAATTCATATTTGCATAGCATTCTGTTCTTATCTCTTACTACTAAAAGAATTTAAAAAATTCATTTTATCCTTATGAACAGTTTTCTTTAATAACATCCGTTTTTAAAATTCCTTGTCTATTACATAGGAGCAAGTTCGTGCGACCCAGTCGTGTATTTTATTCATATCGCAGCAATAAAAAATATATATATCATTTTATTGGGACTCGAACCCAAGTCGTTGCAATGACGTTCTTCCATCTTGAAAAAAACACAAAAAGTAAAAGTTGAAATGGTTCTAAATTTCACTTTTTGAAAACACTAACACAGAAATTGCCCGATAGATGGTGTAAATGTATGCTCTATTCTGTAACAGATGTCGCTAGTCGATTTGACATTTCTAATTGTTTTTGTTTTTGTTTTCCGGGCATTTTTTTGCAATTTTTATTTATTGTTTTAAACAATTTCTGTGTAGTATATTTAAATAATTTTGGCATTCTGCACAGCTATGCAAAAAATTCTTTCGTTTAATATGTAATTTATGCCGCTTCAGTTTTTGTAGGCCGCGAAAAGTGTACCACAAAAAACATGTTCAACGTTTTATTATATGTTTAGTTGATCTGTCAGTTCAAGAAGATTCATTGTCGTAGGCAAGACCCATGTTGCTCAGGTAAAATCAATGATTGGAAATAGTTTCAAACTATATTTTCAAACTGCTTTGGTATGCATAAAAATTTTGCAATTCCTCGATAATTCTCAGCTTAAGTTTAACTTCCACATTTTTGAAGAGGAATTATAAACGAAGATTTTCACAAATCACAAAAACCACCTGATGTCAACGAGTAGAATAATAAATAGGTGATTGCAGGAAAAATGTAAGAATTAATTGCAGACAGGACCGGACGAACAAGTACTCAATATATTGCAAAACTTCAGCTTTAGTGAGTCCTATCAAAAGAATATCACAATTCAATCGATTTTTAATACCATAGAAGTTTGAATAGCACGAGTTATAGGTTTGTTGAAAAAAAAATCAGTGAATAAGTTACTTATTTCTATATCGCAGGATAAGGATGTTTCATTTTATTGCACGGTTCATGGCAAAGTAAAAGTAAAAGAACTTATGAATTTCCAAAATAGATAACGATTTTTCAACCTTTATTGAACTTTATTTCAGTAATGTACTTTTTTGTAAGTAATCCTTAATGAAGTATTGAAAAGTTTTTGATGATAAGAAAGCTGGTTATAAAAAGTTATTACGTGAGTTCTCTTTCATTTTTTAAAATAAAAATTTTAAGGTTTCGCAAACGTCTTAAGGCTTTATTGATCAATCAGACAAATGGCAAGACAGGAACACAATAACAATAACTAAGAAATCAAGACTTTATAATAACTTCATTAGAATTAAAAACACTTGTTCAAAGCCAAACAAAAATTTATCAAGTTTTGCCATGTTGTTTTTTTTTTTAATTAAGTACCAGAAAGAGGCACATCAGATTTTTCATCCATACATAAAGGAACGCAGCATTGAATTTGCTTTATGGTGTGGAATTACTCGCAAAAGCCAATCATCAACATCTAAGACTTCACAGAGCTCAGAACTGTCAGTAAAAATAGGATCAAGGTAATGTTCAAACTTGGTTAAGTCTAGCCAAAAGCATAATCTCTACAAAATACCTTCCATGTTTAGGTCCTTGCACAATACTCGTAGCATTAAAAGTGCAATTAGTATTCTCTTCTTATTGCCAGCTAAAATTTGTAATATTTGATTCGCCAAAGAAAATTCAGTAATGTCAATTATAGCTGAGAAATTTTGACTTATAACCAGAAGACGATGAATCAGACGGAATATACAGGGTGGGCCATCTAGTGGTTTCTTTTCAAATCATAGGTTATTTTGACACTGACAGCTGTTCCCCGCTCAAAATCTTAACAGAAAGTCAATATCATACCTCCGCGGAACGAAATGAGTCGCTTTACTCTTAAACAATATTGGGAAATATTAAAAACTTATTTCCAAAGTGAGTGCTGTGTAGTCCAAACAGTGGGTTTTTTTGAAAAGAAGTTTTGGCTGAAATGAAGTGCCTACCGGGCCTGCTGTACGCAATTTTGTGCAAAAATTTGTGAGACTGGTATCGCAGTAGACAACACTCATGGTCCCCGTCGTCGTACGGTGCGGACAGATGAGAATGTGGTTGCTGTAGCCGAGAGAGTATTCAATTCACGAACATCAACTCGCACTATCAACTCAACATTTCAGGCATTAGCCTGAGGATAATTCTGAGCGAAGATCTGGGATTATTTGCTTACAATTTCCAATTGACTCAGCACTTGAACGCCCTTGAACGACGTCCAAAACTCGAGTATAACTCACACCTTTGGGCAGGCGCTGCTCAATCTTTCTCCATTTATTGGAAAGAATTCAAAACAGAGCGTTAAAACTGATTAGAAACAGAGCTATAATTCATTCATTCCCATCTCTACAACACCGTCGGAATGTTTCATGTATTTCCCTGTTTTATCGCTTCTTTCACAAGCAATGCTCACTCGAAGTAGCCAGTTGCATTCCTCCCCTTTATCAATTCACCCGTGATACCCGCTTGGTTAGGAATGCTCATCAGTTCACCCTTGAGCCTAACTTTGGTCGTACCGTCAAATATAGAGATTCGTTTTTTAGCCGCACAACACGATTATGGAATAACTTACCTGGCACAGTTTTCTCTTGCCATTTCAATTTGCAAACATTCAAAACCAATGTTCATCGACACCTCCTTTCTCTCCCCTCTTAATTTCCCCCTCACCCGTGCTGTGTTTAAAACATTATAAGGGTCTCGTAACATACCCTTGAGCGCGAGTGTATTATAAAAAAAAAATAGAAATAAAAAAAAAACACATGCCAAATCGACCGCATGTTGACTGTAAGTTTACTTTTATGAACACAAATGTTGCCATGCTCTTGCAGAGATGTTGCTGTTTGTTTACAATTATGAACGCAATTTTTGCAGGACTGCAGCAGTTTTGCAATTACGAACTCAGCCTATGTTAGATATGATCTTGCTTACCAGAGCCTTCCTAAATAGGGAAACCGGTCTAATACGAACTTCAGCTTCATGTGGCTCAAATTTACTGTCCGCAAGCACATCATCCATTATTATTCCATTTATAGGATTCCAAATCTTGACTGCAATTTAACTCTTAATAAGTTTGATGCGCTGTCAGATTGCATTTTCCAAATCGTTTCCTTGTACCCTCACACTGAAGTCGTTACTACGGGTGACTTCAATGTAATCGATTCGAGTTGGCTCCGCTATTCAGGACAGACAACACCTCAGATGCAAAACCTTAGCCCACTCCAATACCAGATGTTGCTAGGCCGAATGGGAACCCTTTCGATTTGTTTCTTACTTCTAACCCTGATAAGTACATATATCATAAAGGTAAATTCTACATTTGGCACATCGGACTATTGTGTAATATTAGCCAATTTCTCGTGTTCCATTCATCCAGTTAAGAAGAAGCATCTCACTAAAACCGTTTGTCAATAAAAGAAAGCCAATTGGGACGGTGTATATACCTTTTTCGAATCTTCAACTGGTCCTATGTTTTCTCGATAGTGACGTTGATGCCAGTGCTAATATGATCACAGAAGTAATTTTTCTTGGTATGCATACTTTTATTCTTTACAGAATTGGGAGTATAAGGCCTAGTGCGGTACAAGCTGTAAAGAAGCTAATTTTCCGCAAAGCCAAGCCAAACGAGTAAAATCGGAAAAAGTATAAACCAGTCAGAAACCAACGCAACGCTGCTATAAAAAGAACCAAATTCTTAAATGACCAGAAATTAAGGCAAACAATCGTGCAATGTCCCATAGGCAATAGAAATTTCTGATCATTCCTCAAGAACGTAAAAAAATTTCAACTTCATCTTCGGTTCTCACGCTCATATACATTGACAGTCCGATAACTATGTCTTTAGATAGGCGAATGTACTCGCAGCTGATTTTGCTGCTAGTTTTTCGTTGCCTGATAGCAATATTGCCTCTCCTGTACTTGAGAACGTAGATCATGCAATGGTACAGGTATATTTCCAAGAGCTCTTCGAGATCTTGATATGAAAGAAATCCACTGATCCTGATAGTATACCCCCCATTCCTCTGAAGAGGTTTTCTTCATCGCTGGCAGAAGCATTTCGTAAGCTTTTTCATCCCTGATGCTGTTCTGAAATCTTCTCTAGAAGAGTGAAAACAGCATTTGTCCAGCCTGTTCCTAAAAATGCTGACCCTTCCTGCCCCACCTCTTATCGACTAATTGCACTTACGTCCCTTCTCTCCAAGGTCATAGAATCGCTGATAAAATATACGCTCAAGAAATATCTCCAACATCGAAAGCTTCTTAATGGCCGACAATTCAATACGCCTTTCGCAGCCATCGTTCCACTGGTGATCTGTTGTCATATCTCACCGAAGAGTGAAACAGATCTTTACATTGGTTTGGAAAAAGTAAGATTCTTGCGTTTGATATTTCAAGGGCATTTTATAGAGCGTGGATCTTTTATCGAAAATGCGTGCGTTTAGTATCAATGAAACTACTCTTTTTCCTTGTATTAGAAATGCCTTTCTGGATTGTTCAATTATATTGGATGGCTTTAAGTCTGATCTTTAAAAACTGAATGCTGATGTTCCCTAGAGCTTCGCTTTGTGTCTCACTCTCTCCCTCATATTTATAAATTATCTGTTGTCGGAAACTTCTAATCCATCCATTAGAAATCGTGTGGAGCTTAATGCTTCACGAGACCGCCGAAAATGCTGCTTAATGCTTATGATTTCTAAATCGATGCAAGAATTTTGTCTACCCAACACTCCAAAACTTGAGTAAAACTAACATGTTTGCACAAACTTCTCTCCACTTATTCGATAGAATTCAGATCAGAGCGTTGAAACTGATAGGAAACAGATCTATCATGGATTCATTTCCGTTCCTTGTTTTATCGCTTCTTTCATAGGCAATGCTCACTCGAAGTAGCCAGATGTATTCCTCTACTCAACCAAACCAGTTCACCCATGATACTCGTTTCGCTAAGAATGCTCATCAGTTCACCCTCGATCCTAATTTTGGTTGTACCGTCAAATAAAGTGATTCATTTATTAATCGCACAACACGATTATGGAATAATTTACCGCCACATTTCTCTGGTCGCCCAGCAACTAACTCGGCCGAAACAGCCTCATCCATGAAACTATTGGGCCGACGACTGTTTGAGAATCAGAAACTGAAAAACTAGAAGAAGTATTTTTTGGAATTGAGTATAATAATTAAGGAGAATTTCGAATTTCTTCAATGATGGATGTAGTACTACTAGTGGAGTTCCACAAGGGTCCATTCTTGGGCCATTACTTTATTCACTCTACGTCAATGATATTTCATCCATTATTGATAACTGCTCGTTACATATGTATGCCGACGATGTACAAATGTACCTCGGCTGCGGTCTTGGTCTTATTGAAGATGGTGTTTGCCGTGAGAATGAGGACCTCGAAAAACTAGTACTTTGGGCTAAGACTAATGGACTGGCTTTAAACCCGTCAAAATCTAAGTGCTTGGTTATATCTTAAAAAAAATTTAGATTTAACCTAAGTAACTTTAAATAAAATAAAACAGTTGAATATGTGAAATCTAACTTGGGATAAGCACATTAACGGTGTAGTCGGTAAGGCACACGGAACGTTACGCGTGCTCTGGGTCTCCCAGTCATACACATCGATCAAGACGCGTGCAATGCTTGCGAAAAGTTTAATTCTTCCCATTTTAGTCTATGGTTGCGAAGTTTTCTCCAGTTATAATTATGCCTGCAAAAGAAAGCTCAATGTCGTCTTCAATAACATCATTAGATACATCTTTGGACTACGTAGGTACGACAGGGTATAAAATCTTTCGAATATTGTTTAATTAGCATGTCACTCGAGAAATACTTTCAGTTTCGCACATTATCCTTGCTTTCCGATATCCTGTTCACAATCCAAGAACCATATCTTTTTGAGAGAATTACGAGGACCTCTTCTGACCAATTGATTCAACCCCGCTACGCCTCCCTAACATCTGAGCCCCAATTTTTCATTAACGCTTCACGTCTGTGGAATTCTTTGCCTCGCCATACCAAGAGAACCGGCAACAATACACATTTTAAGACCCAATTAAGACAATTTTTGTCAGTATCTTAAATTTTTTGTTTATCATTTCACCTTTCTCGGTTTATCCTTTTCCTATCCGCCTTTATTATTATCTCTTCTTTTTTTATTTTTCTCTTTTTCTTCGATCGAAGTACTGCGATTTAATTTTATTGTATAATTTTTTCCAACAAATGTTATTTATTTTTTGCTTTTAAAATGCTCTCATTGTTTAATTTTATAGGTTAATACTAGTTTAAAAGATATACATTATACACTGCCGGTCATAAGGTTAGAAGCAGGCATTTTTGAGAAGTAAAATCGACATTTCTCCCGTTACATGATGGATTAGAAAAAAACAACTATGGTAAACGAAAGACTATTTTGTTAAGAACAAAATATAAAATTTGGGTATAGGAAAGATTAAGCTAACGGAGCTTTTATGACAAATTGTAAAGTGAGTCAAGAATATGCGAAAATAAATCGGGTCATTAGATTAGAAGCACATCAAATAAATGAAAATAAAATGCAGTTATTTATATTTTGTTATTTATTTTAGCTTTTATTAGATTTTTAATAATGTGTGCTGCCACCAGCCTTCAAAATAACTTCAAAAATTCTATCTTTTAAGGATTTATAAAGAGATTCCAAGTAGTCCAGTGAAATCTCACTCCAGGCCAATTTGATACCATGAATTAGCGCTTCCTTGTCATCGTATTGCTTCCCTCCCTCATATACCTTACGTGTAAGCCAGCCCCACACATTTTCAATTATGTTTAGGTCCGGGGAATATGGTGGCCAAGGCAGCAAGTGGACGTTTTGGTTCGCAATGAAGGATTTTACCTCTCGGGCTGTGTGTATGGGAGCGTTGTCCTGCTGAAAAATCCATGGAATTGGTCCAAACACCTCGCTAATTTTGGGGAATACTGATTCAAGCAAGGCTTTGTAGGTTTTCCCAGTCATTTTGGTATCTTGAACTACCAATTCTATAGCGCCATAAAATGAAATTGAGCCCCAGACCATAACGCCTCCTTCTCTGCTATGGTGACGGTTTAAAAACCGCTCCTCTTTCCTCAGGTCATGGAAATAATAATTATAACCATCTGGCCCATCTAGGTTAAATTTTTTTTCGTCGGAAAAAATAACCTTCCGCCAATCATTTGTGGTCATTCCATTTTGCACATCCCAGCTCATGTGTTCTTTCGCGAAACACAAGCGTTGCTTCTTCCTTGCGTCATTAAGTGGTGGTTTTTTTTTAAGCTTCAGGCGCTTTAAGTGCTTAGAATGGCGAATCGTGCGTTTAACAGTGGACAAGCTGGCCTTAACATTAGCTTTCTCCCTTATTTTAGCTGCCGATAAAGCTGAATTTGACGCTATTCTAAGGATACTTCGCGTTTCGCGAAGTGTTAAGGCAGAGGAAGTGTTTCCTTTATAATTTTTTGAGTAAGACGATGGATTTTTTAAATAATTACTGACACAATGATCACTTCGATTTATTTTTCGGGCTATAGCACGGCATGAAAGACCTTCAGAGCAATAAACATCTATTCTTGCCCTTTCCTCCACTGTCAAACATTTTTTCTTGCCCATTTTTATTAAATCTCAATCAAGAACAATTAATTTATAAAATGTACCGTTTAAACCGAACAAAAATTTATTCACTTCACAAAACAACGTTGATTTGTTCAATGCTTCTAATCTAATGACCCGATTAATTTTCGCATATTCTTGACTCACTTTACAATTTGTCATAAAAGTTCCGTTAGCTAAATCTCTCTTATACCCAAATTTTATATTTTGTTGTTAACAAAATAGTCTCTCATTTACCATAGTTGTTTTTTTCTAATCCATCATGTAACGGGAGAAATGTCGATTTTACTTCTCAAAAATGCCTGCTTCTAACCTTATGACCGGCAGTGTATCTTAATGTGTATAGCCTTTCGAAATAAATAAATAAAAAAGAAAGATGGTTTTATGTGCGATGAACTATTTATTACGATACACCATCTGATAAATAAAATTCACGCAAGGAAACTACTTTTACTCCACATTCGAAAACTTCTAATAAAACTTTTCTTTAGTTTCAAAATTGTACACTTTTTTGGTTGAGATAATCACAAAAATGACTCTGAAGATGGCACTTCACATGCTAGAAGAATGGAGTTGATATTTGTCTTAATTTGTTCAAGATAACAAAACTAACCTCCTTCTACTCGTACGGCCTTTATCGCTATGGCGGGGATATTCAATCATTTTTAGCGGTCTTATAAGTAATTTAAAAGTTTTTAAGGCGTCAAGTTGTCAATATCCACCACTGTAATTTTATTACATTTCTACAAAAACAAAGAGATACGAATTATCTTAAGTTCTTAACCACAGTGCGCACAGTAACCTTATCTGTGATATTCGACTGGAAATTCAAACTGTATTACGTACTGTGTTGAATTCATTCATTCATTTATTAAGTGTATAGGTTTTATTTAATAAAAATTACTCACTTGTTTTTGCTAATCAAATACATGTATGAAATCTATTTTAAGATTATTTTCAAGTTTTTATTTTGAAATAGCCACCTATTACAATTTATTATTCTGCCTGGAAAAAATATTGATTCCAACTTCAAGTGTCAATAGTTTTGCATTCCGATTAAGTTGATGTTCCGTTCGGAGCTATATCTTTTCTATTTCAAAAAAAAACAAATAATGCCTCTCCTACCTAGCAAAAACTATTTCTACTTTGTTTACACACTGAAATGCAGAAATCGCATTAAACAATATTATTCTTTGTTTGAGCTAAAATGAAATGCAAAACGATTTGTGAATGTTTAATTTATTTAGAGTGTCAGCAATGAAATATATGGCACATTATTTTGCGTATAAAGGATTTAAACAGAAAATATATTGCTTTGTTTAGAAATGATACTGCAATTGTGAGGTGTGGAAGAGTGCATATATTTTTGTCTGTAAACAAAAAATAGGGAAGTTTTCTGAAATGAGCAAGATGATTGTGTATCTCTAGCTAGAAACAACTTATTTAGGATGAGGTAACTGTGGGGAAGTGTGTTAGCTTTTGCCCAACTCAATGATCAAATAAAACAATACTTAGACTACGTTTTCGGAACTTTTTATAAGCTTCAAGCTAAAGTTGACAGATTAATTAAGCTTGTTCGAGGCACGGAAGGTAATAACACCCTTAACCTTCCTAGAGATATGTGATGCTCATTTGTCAAAATACACAATTAGAAATATATTGTTCGCGATAAGAGCAGCTGCTGAGTAGGCGTGTTTCTGATTCTGGCAACTTTTTATTTTTTATTTCTTTTCGAAAACGCATTCAAACTAATATTTATATTGTTTTAAGATCAACAACATACCTGTAAACATTTTAATTGTCATGGAAAATAGAACAACTTCCAAATTCAATATCACAAACACTAATTTACGACCAGTTAATACTAGCACTCTAACCCACTTTTTTGGCGGTGGTGCAACACTTTTAGACTTGTTCTTCGTTTTCGAAGCACGAACTTTAAGGTACTAGTACGGTCTAGAACGCCAAAAACCGCACGATTTTTGGGAATTTTTTTCGCAGAAACCTTATTAGGTAATAACATAATTTTTTTTTTAAATAATGAATACATGCGTCAAGAGTACAAAAAAATTATAGAATTCCCAACGTCGACTCATCAAAAAATACATCGTCCCATGGCGGACAGTTAATCTCAGGATTGGCTGGACTGAAACAAAAAAACCAAAGTGGGTTATTTAAAGGAAGGTTTCTTACGAAACAATTTATCACAATTTGTTTAAAAAGTCAAAACAAAAAAAAAATCTCGAGCTTTGAAAAAAAAAAATTTTTTTTGACAATTTTTTTGGCGATTTTTGGGTCGCTATTTTTTTTATTCATAACTTTTTGGTCAAATTGTGGTAAATTGTCTTAGAAAACATAAAAACAATCTAGTTACAACAAGTTTTTTGAAAATCGGTTCAGTAGATCCGGAGATTAACTGTCCGCCATGGGAAAATGTGTTTTTTGATGAGTCGACGTTGACGCCCTCTATAATTCGGCCAAAATTCGACAAACCAATTTTTTTTGTACTCTTGACACATGTATTCATTATTTAAAAAAAAAATGATGTTATTATCTTATAAAGTTTCCGAGAAAAAAATTCCCAAAAATCATGCGTTTTTTGCGATTTCTACACCGTACCTTAATGTTGATCATTTCATCAAAACGCTTACATTTCATGATTTTCATCGTATTGATCTTGAGATTTTAGAAGACCACACAAGAGGTACAAATTAGGATAATATTTTTTTATTTATCGTCATCTAACGAAAAATTTCAGTTCTTAACTGAAATTTTTAAAATCCTGTTTAACATGCATGTGCCATTGAAAATAAAGCTCACAAAAACGAGCGATAAGCCACAACGCCACACGTGATATACGGTCCTTAATGCATCAACTTGATGAAGCCTATAATTTTTGGAAACACTTCTTTTTTGTATATACCTATATAATTCACACGTACTCCAGGGTATGTTAATAGACCCTTATAATGTTAAACACAGCACCGGTGATGGGGAAATTAGGGGGGAGAGAAAGGAGGTGTCGACGAATATTGGTTTTGAATATTTGCAAATTGAAATGACAAGGGAAAACCGTGCCGGATAAATTATTTTATAATCATGTTGTGCGAGTAAGAAGCGAATCTATATACGAGGGCGGGTCAATAAGTCCGTGACTTTTGGAATAAAACACAGATTTTTTGATAAAAAAATAATTTTATTTTTCAACGAGCTCTATACACTTTGTCCAACGCTTCTCCAATTTTGTATCCCTTCCAAAAAAATGATTTGTCGAGGTCCTCAAAATAGGCCTTCGTTTGCGAGATGACTTCATCATTGGAGTCAAATCTTTTTCCACCAAGCCATTTCTTCAGGTTTGGGAACAAGAAATAGTCGCTCGGAGCCAAATCTGGAGAATAGGGTGGATGAGAGAGATATTCATAGCCCAATTCATGGATTTTTGCCATGGCAACTGCACATGTGTGCACCCTTGCATTGTCTTGGTGGAAAAGAACTTTTTTCTTGGCCAAATGAGGTCGGTTTTTTTTCAAATCGTCATTGAATCGGTCCAATAAGTTGGCATAATATTCCCCATTGATTGTTCTTCCCTTTTGAAGGTAGTCAATGTGGATTATCCCGCGTGCATCCCAAAAAACAGTCGCCATAACTTTATTGGCTGACAAACCCACCTTGGCCTTCTTTGGCGCCGATTCACCCTTAGAAACCCACTGTTTTGATTGTTGTTTGGTCTCTGGTGTGTTGTGATGGATCCATGTTTCGTCCACGGTTACAAAACGGCGCAAAAACTCCTCCATATTGCGATTAAACAACGCCAAACCTTCCTGTGAAGTTGTTACACGATTGCGTTTGTGGTCGACTGTGAGCAAACGCGGCACATATCTTGCGGTAAGCTTTCTCATGCCCAAGTGATCATTCAAAATTGAAACCACTGAGCCATGCGAGATCCCTAAGGCTTCCACAATCTCTCGCACTTTCAATCTTCGGTCGGCCTACACCATATCGTGAATTTTTTCGATTGTTTCGGGTGTAGAGACCTCAACTGGGCGTCCAGGACGTTCGGCATCTTCAGTGCTTGTACGGCCACAACGAAATTCAGTATACCACTTTTTTACCATTGAAATCGATGGTGCAGAGTCCCCATAGTATTTATCAAGCTTAGCCTTGGTCTCGGTAATGGTTTTTTTTCGCAAGAAATAATGCTTAATAAGCACACGAAATTCACTTTTTTCCATTTTCTCCTCAAATTAGTCAGTAGCCTGATAAAAATAGCTGTCAAACACAAACTAACTGACGCAGCAAGTTTAAATTTTGACAGGAGTCAACTGACAGATGCCTGTTGACAGGAGCAGTGTTGCTTGTGTGTTGTTGTTTCAGTTAAGAGGTCAGAAATTCAAAAAGTCACGGACTTATTGACCCGCCCTCGTATTTGACAGTACGACCAGAGTAAGGCCCGATGGGGAACTGATGAGCATTTCTAGCGAAACAGGTATCATGGGTGAGCTGGTTTGGTTGAGTAAAAGAATGCAACTGGCTACTTCGAGTAAGCATTGCTTATGAAAGAAGCGATAAAACAAGGAATTGAAATGAATCCATGATAGATCTGTTTCCTATCAGTTTCAACGTTCTGATCTGAATTCTATCGAATAAGCGCAGAGAAGTTTGTGCTGCGCCTGTCCAAAGGTGTGGCGTTTTAATTGAGTTTTGGACGTATAAACGCCTTTTAGATGTTAGCCATATCAGAAGGAGTAACAAATATCTTACATCGATATAGAAATCCTAAGCATTTAGCAGCATTTTTGGCGGTCTCGAGAACATGATTATTCCAACGAAGATCGTCGTTGACACACATACCGATTACTGAGAGTTTTTCGGTTTCTTCGATGCCATTCAAAGATATTTTGCTTTAACGACAATAGACAGCATTGGGTTTTCGAAGCATTAAACTCCACACGATTTTGTATACCCAATTGACCAATGCTGTAAAGATTGGAGTTTAATAAGCTGAATTATATGTATGTGGTTTTGTCTCCATGTTGTATAGTTATAAATTTAATTTTAAATAAAAGAAATAAATTTTATTTTTATATAAACAATTTTAAATATTTTTATTTTTACAATTTTTAACAACATTTATGATAATTTTAAACGTAGAAAGCGACGCGTTTCGGAATTTTATTCCATCATCGGGCTAATCAATTTTGATAAGCCCGATGATGGAATAAAATTCCGAAACGCGTCGCTTTCTACGTTTAAAATTATCATAAATGTTGTTAAAAATTGTAAAAATAAAAATATTTAAAATTGTTTATATAAAAATAAAATTTATTTCTTTTATTTAAAATTAAATTTAATAAGCTAATCATACGATACCGTTGAAATTCCACTTCCGAAGGAGATGGACTTGAATTTGAGAAAGAGTATGAGAAGCTGACAGTAGATTTGTCAGCAAAACAATGAAGCGGATTAGAACTTTCAGACAAGAGATCATTTATAAAAATGAGGAAAAGAGTCCAAGAAGAAACAGAAGATGAAATTTAAAATCGTCCATAACAACATGTATTAGATGATCTTGAAGGTAATTTCTAATCCAAAGAAAAAGGGTTTCGTTGATACCAAACGCATTTTCCATAAGAGAGCCTTTCAAATAATTTAGAAATATCAAGAGTAATATTCTTACCTTCTCCAAAACAATGTTAAGATCGGTTCCACTCTTCGGTGAGATATGCCATCAGACCACCAGTGGAACGATCTTCGAGATATTTCTTGCGCTGATGATTTATCAGCGATAACTTATGTTGACACATGCTTCTTTCTTCCTTAAGCGTGACAATGGGAATTTCAAATTCTTCACTTCTATCAACAAGCTGTAAGTCATCTGTAGCTGTTTTTGCTGGGAATGCCTTAAAGACATTCGCAAGATGTTCAGCGAAGATGTCAGCCTTCTGTTTCGGGTTTAATTTCTATCTTCATATTTTATTGACGGGTTTTGTGTGTGCGGTCTTTTTCGGTGCTTGGCTGCTTTCCATAAGTATTATTCGGTGGCATTCGTCGTCAATTTTTTCGAGAATATATTAATTGAATCATTGAAATCTTGTTGTTTGCCATTTTCTTCGAGCTCTACTTTTTCCCAATATCAGCTCTTTTATTCGACAGAATATTTTATTTTTATTTCTCTGCATATTGAAATAGTTGGAGTACTTTCTTTCCTGTTGCACATCAGTAATATATTACTTTTCTGCATGGTCAAGTTATTCAACTGTTTCCATAGGAGATCTGAGGTTTATAAAATGTTCAAGCTTATCTCTGAATTCGTTCCAGTTTTCTCTCTTGTTCACGAGTTTAAGATTACTTTTTTCCGTCATTTCTAACTCACTCAGTGCCAAAATTACTGTAATATGATCTGACGATAAATCGAAATTACCTCCCACACTTATATGATTTCGTTTTAATCCTTTCGCTACGAAAAAGTCTATAAAGTCTGGTATTTTTTAGGATCAGATAGCCAGTATGTTGGCAAACCAGCTGAATAGAATTCGCAGTCGACCTGCTTGGAACAGTCGTTTCCCTTTTTGAGTTATTGGCCTAGATCCCCAGAAAATGTAGGAGTTCTGCATAGTGTTCTTCAATTGGAAAGCTTCTTTTGGTGGGCAATATTTATCTGCTTTCTTAAAGTCTTTCCTTTTTATACCAATACTAATTGTTGCTATACTTGCATTTTTTCAGAAAACTCACGAATTTTTCCAAGAAGGAATATTATCAAAATCAAAGTAGTGGACACCTCGACTCTTAATTCTGCTTTGATTTAAATAGTTTTTGAAATGCGTCTTTCAGAAATATTTTAGTTTTGTGAAACTAAATAAATCCTAAACGTTCACAACAATTAGCTTTCGAGAAATGTTTTTTATTATTGTCAAAGTATAAGCAAATAGTTGATTCATCAAATTTCTTGAGTAAATTTGGAATGTTTCTCAAGAGTCAACTCGAGTGTAACGCCGAAATTAGGATGATTTAGTACTTAAAATCTAGACATAAAGAGGTAATGCCCGAAACTAATTATTATCATTGAATCCGAAACTGTACTATGGTCTTTAAGTGCCATTTCGATTGCGTTCAACCTTGGAGTGTAAACAAAATGCCTTTGCTATTTGCTTTGAAAGGTTTTTCTCTGATAAGATTGCCATAACTATTATCAGCGGTTTTGTTTTTGTTTTTTTTTTTTACAAACTCAGTGATATTTTTTGCAATACAGAGTTTCTGATAGAGTGGGTCGTATTTTTACTGATTAATTATAATTGTTTTGTTTTAATTTTTCAAATATATTCAACACTTTGTGACATTAAAATAAAACTGACATTTTTTAATATTTACAAAATAAACTCAGTGTGTATATTCGTAAATATATGAACATAGTTGGTTATTGTATGACTTGTTGTTTGTATTTAATTTACGAAACGTACACTATGTAACTATGTAGTAATGAATTTGTCTTCGGCTATGGCAATTCAAGGTGTGTGACATTGTGAGTTCCTAAAAAAATATTCCGAGCTATGAAGCATATATTTGTTATGGTTGCAAATAAGTACAATTATCATATCACTAACGTGATATCCTGACGGGTTTCGACCCATCAAGTGTAACCTACTGTTTCACGATAGTAAAAACAACAAATCAAAATAAATAAATAAAAAGTGACTACCCCCGTATATTCACTCCTCTTTTGTACCCTTCCACGTAAAATAAATAAACAGTGACTACAATATCAACGTAACAATAAATTTTACCTTAATTTTTTTTTTATTTGTATGTGTAATGTTAGGACATATAATTAACCTATTTATTGTTTGCTTAAAAATGCTAGTAAAGTGTGGCAACCCTAGTTGCATTATTTTGTCTGTTGCTACAGATTTATTTCGAATATACAACATGCAATTTCACCCACACTGCTTCGGTTTAAGTAGGAATATACTAAACCATTTCTCCCTGAGTTCCTGAAATTGTGATTAGTGCAAATCAATTTCATTTGCTCATATATGCAAAATGCATGTGAAGGAATTTCAAAGCTGTCAAAAGTCCGCCATAACCATGACGATAAATCATATTATGTTGCTTGCCATCCCATCTCTGCAAAGAATTGTCTCTTCGTAGACAACCCTTGCAGACTCAAGCCTCTATCAAGTTAGTGGCATTCTAAATTTTATGAATAGGCAACTAGACTTAATTTTCACAATAGATCTTATCAACTCTTCTGTCTCACTGAGTCTCCTTTTCCTATCTTCTATGGACAACTATCAATCCCTCCCAATCTTCTTTCTCACCTTCGTATAATTACAGGCTACGATCGATGCGTAGTAAGAGGAATAAGTTTTGGTCAATTTTCCTTCATTCCCGATCTCCAACTGGCTACTCCAATTATCTTGGTACTTTTCTACACTTTACTGAACTTTACAAGTCCCTCTTTATCAATTTTATTTAATTCAAACCCGAAGCAATCTTATTAAGGGCCCTAAATCCTTGATCCAATTTGTGAACTTTAAACGAAAGTCCGATGGTTATATTCCCTCTCTCTCTCTTACAATAACGAAATTTTAAACGAACAACAAACTATCGCCAAATTGGGGGGTGGCCGTGGCGCGATGGATGTATGCTTGCCTGTTAACCTCATGATCACAGGTTCGATCGCTGCTTTCGTTTATGTCGCCTTAATTCCATTAAAACCTTATAAAGTTGTCATCAATGGGTTGCTGTATTGCTCATTGCATGTTGTTCAGGCATAACACTAACAACATGTGATTTAGTAATACTAGTATGCCCATCAAATATGAAAAACGAATAAAATAATGTGAATTATAAGGGACATAAAAATAAGACACAGCATTCTCCGCTTTAGCAAAGCCGCCATCCCTGGAGATAAAAATATCTGAGACAACCACCAACAGTCTCAGAACATCGTGCCACACATCTTTCCTATCCTTCTTTCTCTTCCTTAACTTCACGCCCGCGCTGTGTTGAAACATTTAAAGGGTAGTTATAATCCCTTGAGCGCGTGTAGATTATAAAAAAAAAAAAAAAACTATCGCCAAATTGTGTGCTATTTTGTATTTTAAACAATCGTTTACCGGCGATTCCTTAATACCTGATTGTAATTATTTCAATTATTCACCGAATTTATACCTCAGCCTATTTCTACGTTATGAGAAATTGAAATTATGCTCAATCAACTCAATGATGAATATAATCTCCACGCAGGTGGTACCCCCGCTATATTTGTTTCCCTAGACAAGATGGCTTCGTCAAAAGTAGGTCCACAATGACTAACCTCGTTGAATTTTTATCAGGAAAGGAAGTCGACGTTGTCTCAACCGATTTCAGTAAGGCCTCTCACAAAATCTGACATAAGCTTATTCTATTCAAGCTGTCCACCCTTGGGATTGAACCTATGTTCTTAAGATGGATTTCTTCTTACCTGAAAACCCGATACTACAAAGTTCGATTCAGATCTATATTCTCTGATCATTTTTAAGCTACCTCTGGGGTCCTACAAAGCAGCCACTTAGGGCCTATCCTTTTAATTCTTACAATAAGAGAAATTAAATTGGTCATCCAGTATTCCCATATCTCACTGCGACAAAGTTTTTCAAGACCATTTCTTCCTCACATGATTCCACTCTTATACAACTTGATCTCGACAGCTTCTTTGTCTGAAAAATTGCTTAGCGCTAAATATTTCCAAATCAAATTCAATCGCTTTTTCTCAAAAATGCATACAATCTCCTTCCCATCTGTAATTTCTTCATTATCAACACATATCCACCGCTCGCTCAGTCAATTGGCGACGTTGGTGTTTTATGTGATAGAGAGCTCAAATTTCTCACACATATTGACGATATTATTCTTAAAGCAAACTCTACACTAGACTTTGTGAAACGATGGTCCAAGGAATTCTCGGACTCCTGTGTGAACCGATTTTTATACATAACCTTTGCTCGCTTCCTTCTTGAATACACCTGTCAAGTATGGTCCCCTTATCAAAAAATGCATGTATTTAGAATCGAGAGCATTCAACATTGTTTCCTATGTTTCGCACTTCGTGGTCTGTCTTTGAATAAGCCTTTTATTTTACCTCCGTATTGAGACCGACATCTTTTAATTAACTTGAATATGCTGGAAGAAAAAAAGCATTTATCGACTACTTTCAGAGTCTGCTGACTGCACAACTGTCTACAATTCCTCTTTTAACACTAGTTCCCGTAATAGAAAAAATCCTCGTCTTTTTTTACTACCTTCCCACCGTACCTCTTATGGCTCCAACGAACCTATTTCTTGCATGCTTCCGACTTCAACCTCAGTTCATCCTGCCAGAAACTCCGTCTTCCCTCCAATTCACTCCAATCCTAGATTTAAGAGCTAAAATTAAAAATAAAAATTAGCTTGTCTAATAAATGGGGATATTGCCCCACCAAAATTAAATTAAATTTATTTTCTGGATAAACTGAAAGAATTAGACTTTGATTTGTGGTTATAGGATGACAGTCATTGCAACATTTTAAACAGCTTCCCAAACAATAAAATTATTGAAATTAAAGTTCTGTCAACGCATCGTTTACAGAAATAGAGTAGACAACAGGCGTTCTCATTCAGCCAATTAAAACAGCTTTATGCTTGTTTATTAGTGCACTTGCCCTATATCGGTTAATATTGTCTGCGTGGGAGGAAAATTTAATTAAATCTCACACTATTATGCCCGATAAGTCCAAAAAAGTAGTCTTTTTGGATAAAACTTTCTTTATAACAGCAGTGCTGTTTTGACGAAGTTTTAATAAAAAATATTGAATGAATTTATTCTCACTGAAATGAATTCCTTTCCTTGATATAACAGTGCACAAGCAATACTGAAGGAAGAGGTTTGAAAATTCAATATGCTAAGAAAAATTGTTGCGCATACGCCCAGGTGCACCTGTTTTTCACAAAGGCATATCTTCTTGGTAAACAAACTTATGGTTAATTATTTTATCAGAGATATTTTGTAGAATTATATTTCAATATTTAAGCTGGACATTTCGTTTTTCCGTTATCCTGCCACTGATAACTCAACTGTAGATTGAGCTTAAACCTTTAGGATAAATAATTACTTTGAATTTGATTTACCTACACAGTTCCCAATTACGAACTAACCATTTTGATAAATGTTCTTACCTTTACGTTTTGGCTTGAAATTTTTTACTTTTCATATACAGACATATATGTACGAATGTACGTTCTATGAAAAAAGTTTTTAATTTGTAAGAATTTTCAAAATTATAAAAAAAAGAAAGTTTTAGATATTTCAATACATATTACTATTCAAATTTTGAAGGAACTTCACATGAAAAATTGTTTAAAGTCAGTTGTACTGATTTTGACCAAATCTAAAATCAAAATAAAATACACTTATAGACACATTTAACCAACCACTTCGTATTTCTGTAAATTTAAAAACACTGGCAAGTTTAGTCCACATTGGGTGTAAGTAATGTTGAAAGCACTTTGAGAAAACAAAAAAAAAAATCTGAGAAAAAAACCAAGTTTATTAAATACTGAAAAATGCTAAAAATGTCGTAAAATTATTGAAAAACTCAACTTTTAATAATGGGTGTTTGTGCCGCGAGCTCTAATTATTTCGTCGAATGAAGCCCTGAATATCCGACTGAGGGATATTTTTCCACTCATCTACTGCAGCTGTCTTAAGCTCTTCTAAGTGGTGGGGGCATATGTTCTCGCTCGCCCACGTCTTTTGATGTTGTCCCAAACATGCTCGATTAGGTTGAAATCTGGACTGCATGATGGCCATGACAAAACTGGAATTCCGACCTCATTTAGGTAGTTAGGTACAGAATTTAGCGGTATGGCAGCATGCGTTGTCATGCATTAGCTGAAATTTGTTACCAATAAATGGTGCGAAAGGCATCACATTGTCTTGCACAACGTTTTCCACGTATATCTGAGCGTTCACACTGTCTCTATCGAATAAACCTATAATTATTCGATATAACAAGGCCTGTGCGAGCTTCATAACTGATGTCTCCCCAAACCATTATATAGCCTCCTTAGTAACCCACTGTTTCGGTTATCGTGCATGGAGCAAACCTTTCGTTTTTTCGCCTGTAGACACGCTGACGTCCATCTGAACCTCGTAGACCTATTCTGATTGCGTCTGAGAAAAGGACGTCCCACCATTCCTACCATTCCTCTGCAATCCAGTTAACATATTCTCGCGCAAAACGAAGTCTTGCTGTACGGTGCTGCAATTCGGGAGCGCGCGCCTTTCTGAAAGCTCTGATATTCAATTCTGCAACCTTCTTCTGATGTGCGTTCACTCAAACTACTCAAAAAGACGTGTGCGAGTTTCAGTAGAGGTTTAAAACCGATTTCTCGGTATGTTTCTGACGACAAAGCGATCATCCCGAGCAAAAGAAGTACAAGAGAACAATATAGTCAAGCTTAAGTAACTGAAACAGTATTAAAAAACGCTTGAACTGCAAAGAATGCTTCGATAACACAATTTTATGGGGCCTAATAAGGGTTTTTGTGTTTGGTTTTTTTTTTTGCGAAAATATCCGTTAAACAAAAAACAAATCGCATGGCATCCTGTTTTTAGCTCCAACTACTTAAGGAGTTGTTTTAGGTATTTAAAAATTAATTTTATGGTTTTGAACAATTTTGTCTAGTATCTAACTTTAATTTTTTTAATTTTTAGTCTCAAAAACAGGCTAAGAATTGTTTTTTTAATTTGTTTTTCGACTGCACATTATTCAATTTTTAAAACTGGGGTATTAAAAAGATTTTAAAAGTTTTTCTACAGAAAAAAAAATTTTTTTTTTTGAAAAAACCGCCGATTTTTACATAGTGTGTAAGAGATGAGATATCATTCTTCAGTTTATTACAAACTATTAAAAGAGTCGTTAAAGAATTAAAAAAAAAAGTGTGAGTGCAGGGCCTCGCGGTTAACATGTGTAAGCATCTACTTTCGTTTGAGTTTCGAGTTTTTGTTATCAAACGCACCCAATAGACATACATAATAATGCAATCGTACATACATATTGAAACGTTTTTTGTGAATTTTAGTAGAATTGTTTTTCATATAAACTTTGAAAGAACATTAGACTGAAATTCACAGAAATGCACAAAGTTTTAAAGTAAAGGAACAACCCTAGTTATTTCAAGAGTTAAATATTGTTGGAAAAAGAACGCACCACTGATTTTCGCTACGTAACGTAAAGTTTGTAATACTTCTGTTTTAACAAGCATGTTACATATTTGATACAATATTAAATTTTTCTACATATTTAAACAATGATTTTATCTGATAAGAAATACGAGGGCGGGTCAATAAGTCCGTGACTTTTGGAATAAAACACAGATTTTTTGATAAAAAAATAATTTTATTTTTCAACGTAGTCTCCCTTGAGCTCTATACACTTTGTCCAACGCCTCTCCAATTTTTTATCTCTTCCAAAAAAAAATGATTTGTCGAGGTCCTCAAAATAGGCCTTTGTTTGCGAGATGACTTCATCATTGGAGTCAAATCTTTTTCCACCAAGCCATTTCTTCAGGTTTGGGAACAAGAAGTAGTCGCTCGGAGCCAAATCTGGAGAATAGGGTGGATGAGGGAGCAATTCATAGCCCAATTCATGGATTTTTGCCATGGCAACTGCACATGTGTGCACCCTTGCATTGTCTTGGTGGAAAAGAACTTTTTTCTTGGCCAAATGAGGTCGGTTTTTTTTCAAATCGTCATTGAATCGGTCCAATAAGTTGGCATAATATTCCCCACGCCATAACTTTATTGGCTGACAAACCCACCTTGGCCTTCTTTGGCGCCGATTCACCCTTAGAAACCCACTGTTTTGACTGTTGTTTGGTCTCTGGTGTGTTGTGATGGATCCATGTTTCGTCCACGGTTTCAAAACGGTGCAAAAACTCCTCCATATTACGATTAAACAACGCCAAACCTTCCTGTGAAGTTGTTACACGATTGCGTTTGTGGTCGACTGTGAGCAAACGCGGCACCCATCTTGCGGAAATCTTTCTCATGCCCAAGTGATCATTCAAAATTGAAACCACTGAGCCATGCGAGATCCCTACGGCTTCCACAATCTCTCGCACTTTCAATCTTCGGTCGGCCAACACCATATCGTGAATTTTTTCGATGGTTTCGGGTGTAGAGACCTCAACTGGGCGTCCAGGACGTTCGGCATCTTCAGTGCTTGTACGGCCACAACGAAATTCAGTAAACCACTTTTTTACCATTGAAATCGATGGTGCAGAGTCCATATAGTATTTATCAAGCTTAGCCTTGGTCTCGGTAATGGTTTTTTTTCGCAAGAAATAATGCTTAATAAGCACACGAAATTCACTTTTTTCCATTTTCTCCTCAAATTAGTGAGTAGTCTGATAAAAATAGCTGTCAAACACAAACTAACTGACGCAGCAAGTTTAAATTTTGACAGGAGTCAACTGACAGATGCCTGTTGACAGGAGCAGTGTTGCTACAACTACTACAACTATTTGATCGTAGCATTAATTGGGGCGTTCACATTGTCAAATTTGTTTGCCAAGCACAGCATGATGAATATTTGATGGATGAAAAATATAACCGTTCACATTCGTCAAACATGCTGTAAAAAATCACTTCTCATTAGAATTCTGACCATGGCGGACTAACTCAGAGCATAGATGAAATTTTATATAAATAGATTTACTTGCTTTTTATATTCCAAGTGTAGAGAAAACTATATTAACCTAATAAAATGCATCTTATAAAACTTATTTTGATTTTTGATGTATTTTCTTACAATGTGAACAGCCCGAGAAATTCGTGGAAATTGAAATTTGCTTCAGGCATTACAAAAGCATGCGTTCACATTCTCAAATATGCTTCTCATGCAGCCAAAATATCGAAACATTCTCCAATCCATCCATCGTGCTTGACAAGCCGCTGATTGAAGCGTTCACATTATCAAAATCAAGCCAATCATGTCGTGCTTGTCAAATATATTTGAGAATATGAACACCCCTAATGGTGCACGAAAATATGATACTTAGGCTCGTATTCACCGAGCGCTCCTAAACGGCTCTTAACTTTACGAGGCTCTTAACTTGAAATTTCTGTGGGGTTATTCACCAACCACTCGCAAGTGTTTTTCGAAGTTCGAAAATGAGAGCCACTCTCTCTTGTTCATGCATACCCAAACTGTGAAATGTTGTGGAATGTTGGTCTTGACAGCAAATGGATACTCTCCTACTTGGCATTGCTCAATGCTCACATGGATTCGAGTCAAATGCGTGCGTGGCACACGCACAAGCGAACAAACTTTCGAAGAGAGCGCTCATAGATCTTCACTAATATTGCTTGGTGAATAGGTTTATGAGCTTCTTAAGTTATGAGCGCTCGGTGAATACCGGCCTTAGTTTTACACTATTTTGGAGACTACTTATACGATTCTTTTTTTCGTTCGTTTCTTTGTAAGTTTTTGTAAGTTTGTGAAAGAGCTCCATTCCGATACACTTCTTCACCTCACACCAAAAACATTTATGTCAAAAAAACGAAAGACGAAACAACTGAAAAAAGAACATGTAATCCGACTCTTGATGTCCTTTTTTTATGCTAAAGACAGAGGATTTAGTTCAGTGTGAATGAACTAAATCGTCCAACTTTTTTTTGACGCTCCTTTATCTTACTCTCACTTTCAGATATTTATAAACCGAGTGTCATCATTCCCATCTTGTTAAGGAAATTTTCAAAATAAATTGTATGTAATCGGAAAAAACTAAAATATTTCATCCATTTACATTGTTGTTTGACATTATACTCGTATGACAGAAAAGGGAAAAACTAAATTTTATCGCATCGAGAATATTTCGTTACAAATGTCAACCGATTGCCTGAAAATGCATTTTGCGTAGTATTAAATGAAATGCAATCGTCTATCACTAACGTGAGGCGGATTGGTTTAAAACATTGAATGAACTTGTAATGAAATTTGACACCAGTGGTTTAATCTGCCGTTTTTTTTTTTGACATATTGGATGATAGGTGAAAAAAAGTTAAGGGAATGAAGATATTTAGTTTTAACTATGAATGAAAAGTATTAAAATTTGAGACTTCAATCCATTGACAATGTAAACACGCTGTAGAAAGAATACATTCCCAATGTAAACAGGGTCTTTAATATTCTAAGTGACTTGAATAAATGAGTAAGTATAAAACGTACCAAGTCTCTTATTTTATTTTTAAAATATTAGTAGTTCTTACATTGATGTAACAGATATATGTAATTCAATCATTTGAACCATACTCTTTTTTTTATATTAAAATTAGAATCGTTTTCTACTTAGATCATGTATTTAAATATAACTTAATCTACGCAGAACTAATTTGACACATTGACATTTGACATTGAATTTGGCTAAGAGTTCACAAACTAGTTTTCGTCTTTATAAACAAGATTATCGGTAAACCACCGAAAAATAAATTGACAGATGTTTATTCTCTATTTTTGTTTTTTTTTTTTTCAATGATTAATCGAAATGTGGACACAAAAAATTCAATACTTTGTATGTATTGTAATTGTTCATGCTGAAAGGCTGGCTACTGGAAATCTCTTGAATATCTCAACAACTTTTCTATGTGCCTTTGTAAACATATAAATCCAATCCTATAGCAATGAAGAAAATCGAAATTAATTCCATTTAAAGACCTTGTTGATAGTTTATTGAGTTGATCTTATCTTGAAAGAAGAGATTCTTTTAATTGGATTTTTTTTTTACTGTGATATTTTTGTACTTTATACTTTTACCGTTAGCATGATGAAATATTTCTAAAAATGATGTAAGACAATGCAAAAATACACATTATAATTATGTTAGTTTCTACATTTATTTTAACTTGGGTACGATCTGTCAAGCTCTTGATGCAATTTTATTCAATTATTTGAATCAAATTAGCTTTTAGCAGTCATTTCCAAATTTAAACTCTAACATAATTCTGTCGTTACACTTCAATTTTTTTATCAATAATAAAATTTTTGGAATTTCATATTTTGAGGAATTATTTTTAAATTTAAACATTTTCAATTTGAACATTTGTTAAAATCCATGGCACCCGGTTTGTGCAATACGAATAATTTATCTGCAAGATTCAAATGAAAAAAATGTATAAGGTATTTTTTGCGAAATTTTCAAATTTGATTAAAAATTATTGTAATTAATAATTTTTTTTTTTTTTTTATCCGATGGAAATCTTCAAAAGACACTCGGTAAGAATCGGTACCGAGTAGTGTGGGACTCTTACCGCACTAAAACCACCGGTGAATCAGGAGGACCAATCTATGAAAGATCGACAAATGATTTTTATTTCTTAATTTTTAAATCGCATTGGGGGAAGTTTAAGGTAATAACACTTTCCCATAGCTTTTAGACCATCAGCTCATGAGGCTTGGTTCTTTTTAATTTCCGAACATTGTCTCGTACATTTAATACGGTCTCCATTTCGGAGTTAGTATGACTTTGCAGTCGCTGATTGTGTGATACAGCGTGTTTCTTAACCACTTCTGTAACCATTTCAATTTGAAGGTCACGATGTAGATTGCTATTTCTTATCAAGGGGCATTTATTATTCCACGAAGGACCTTGCTTTGGAATTTTTGGATGGGTTCAGCATTTGTTTTCTTTGTACAGCCCCATAGTTGGATGCCATATGTCCAAACGGGTTTCAATACTTGCTTATATAAGATTAGTTTGTTCTGGATAGATAGGTCAGAGTTCTTTCCTAGTAACCAGTACATTTTTCTGTACTTCAAGTTTAGTTCTTCTCTTTTCTTTTTGATGTGCTCTTACCATTTAAGCTTTGCATCTAAATTCATTCCAAGGTATTTGACGGTATTGGAGTAAGGTACTTCTGTACTGTTTATAAATATTGGAACATTTTTTATGTTTTTGTTTGTAAAGTTTATATGCGTCGATTTTGTTTCATTTAATTTGATACGCCATTTCTGCGTCCAATCACTAACTTAATCGACTGGCACCAATATTGCAGTATCATCAGCAAAGGTCGCCATGATAGCGTTGATGTCCACTGGAATATCCCTTGTATATAACAGATACAGGGTTGGTCCTAGGATACTTCCTTGTGGTACACCGGCTTCAATTTTCTTAAGTTCCGAGTAATTTTGGTCGTACCGTACTCTAAAGAGTCGGTTCGTAAAGTAGGATTTCAGTATTTCGTAGTACTGCCTGCGAAAGTCCCTATGCAGTTTGTACTCAAGTCCCAAGTGCCAAACCTTGCCAAAAGCTTGAGCAACATCTAAGAATAAAGCAGAGCATACTTGTTTTTCTTCAAGTGCCTTTTCCACAACATCCGTAATTCGATGCATTTGGTCTATCGTGGAATGTTTATTTCTAAATCCAAATTGATGGCTTGGAATTAGTCTTCTTTCTTCAATTATTTTGCTACGCCTTTTCAGTAGCAGTTTTTCAAAAACTTTTGCCATGATTGGTACTCGTATAAGCGATATTGGTCTGTAAAATGTTACTTCTGTTGGTGGCTTACCTTGTTTAGGTATAACAATGACTTCTGCAATTTTCCAATGATGTGGCACATATCTTAGTTTAAGGCATGCGTTTATTATAAATTGGAGTTTCTTGAAGGCTATTAGAGGCATTTCTTTCAAAACCTGAGCAGTTATAAGATCGTACCCTGGTGATTTTTTGTTAGACAACTTATGTTGACACATGCTTCTTACTTCTTTGAGCGTGACAAAAGGTATTTCACACTCGTCGTTTCTGTCAACAAACTGTAAGGGATCTGTAGCTGTGTTTGCTGGGAATGGCTTGAAAACATTCGCGAGATGTTCAGCGAAGAGATCAGCCTTTTGTTTCGGGTTTCCGATCCATTCACCATCTTTAGATTTTATTGACGGGTTTTGTGTCTGAGGTCTTTTTAGGCGCTTAGCTGCTTTCCATAAGTAGTATTCGGTAGAAGCATCCGTCGGTAATTAATAATGCACATAAAATCGATAACAAATTTAATATACAGTAAACTCTTAATATAAGCACAGAAAAATTAGCGTAACCGGTTTTTTGTCTAAATATCACAGATATATTAAATTTTTCTAAAAAAAGGGCTTAGATTTGTTAAGTCATTCACAACAACGTATATTTATGACGTAGTTAAACTTTCAAAAGTCTAATAAAAATAAACCAATTTGCATTATTTCCATGCCTCAATACAATAAACTATCACGAATGCTTATGTTTTTTTATAAATTAGAATATATTATCGCTTTTTGTTTAAACACGATATAGTCTTGCTCCCAGTAAGAAGAAAGTTCCTATGCGCTTTTTCGCCGCCACCTTGGGATGGACGGTTGCAAAACTGAGTTTATATTTCAGCACGATCGGATATTGCGATTTTTTAACATTAAACGAAAACTAAACAAAGTATTGATTTTATGAATTTTATAAATTTCAATTTTAATGCATTTATTAATTAATAAATAAATAAATCGATAAATACATTTTTTGCTTAGACTATCGCTTAACTTACTCTATCAAAGAGTTAACCTCATTGAAAATTAAGCTGATAAATACTTCGTTAACATTAAGATTATATTTGGAAGTTGGCATTAAGTTTTTAAGTTTAAGTGATTTTATTTAACAGTTTTTTTAAATTTTTTAAAAATAACAAAAGCGTATATAAGATGGCGATGCCGTCTGCCAGCTGTACAAATTGAAAAACAATGGCTTATCTACATTTGAAATTTGCCACTCTGCCTGTGATTCGTCGTTGACGCTCTGGGCTGATTTCCGTGAATTCGTAAACGGTGAGTAAGGCCATAAAAGTGCATTCCGTTATTTTCGCGTGATTTACGAAACTAAAACGGAACGTTCCAAAACTCTCGCGAAACTGAAAGGGAGCGTTCCGTAGTTTCTGTTGCAAGCTGTTTGGCAATGGCAATTTCGGCTCGAACTTCGCATCTGAAGAAAGATTCAACAAATAGTGGAAGCTAAATCCAAGAATCGGAGACCATGAGAACAGTGTGGACCGTGAGCATAGCTTCTTGAAATGGAAGGAGTTGGAAGTTCGCCTGAATCGTAAAGCAACCATCGATCAGAAACAACAAGAAGTTTTCGAAAGTGAGGAGAAGAAGTGGAGGGATGTATTGTACTGGTTGTTGAATATTATTCAGTTCTTAGCCAAACAGAATCTGGTCTTCAGAGGACATCGAGAAGATGATAGTTGCAACCGCGGGAATTATCTGGAGTTAGTGCACCTCCTAGCTAAATATGACTCTCTTCTAATGGAACATCTGACAAAGATAAAGCTGACAGCAAGAGTCCCAGTTTCGTTTCTATCTCCAGAAACCCAGAATGAATTGATAAACTTGCTTAGACAGCAAGTTCGATCCACCATCATACGTCGCATTCAAGAAGCTAAATATTATTGTATAATCTTTGACAATACACCAGACATCTCCCACAAAGACCAAATGAGCCAGGTTCTGCGATACGTACATATCGAAGGAGAAAAGGTCACCGTGCTAGAATCTTTCATCGACTTCTTCGAACCAGGAGATCTCAACAACGATAAAATAGCGAAGATAACATCAGACGGACTGGACATACAGAACTTCTTGAGAGGACAGGCTTATGACAATGCGGCCACAATGTCAGGGATCCACAATGGAGTTCAAGCCCGGATTAAAGTACTGAATCCAAAAGCTACATTCGTTGCATGCACAAACCACTCACTCAACTTGGCTGGGGTACACGCTGCTTCTGAATCAGTGAACTCTGTGACGTGTGACGTTTTTTGGAACTCTGAAGAAGCTATTTGCTTTCTTTTCTGCATCAACTGCTCCGTGGAACGCTTTGGTTGCCGTCACAGGTCAAGCAGTGAAACGAGTCACTGAAACGTGCTGGAGCGCTAAAAACGAAACTGTCAAGACACTTAAAAATGAGTTTGAGGAAGTTCTAGAGGTACTGGAAGAATTGATGGAATCATCTCAAACCTCCGACACAAAATCGGGAGCCAGTCTTTTTCTGACAGCTGCAGTAGATGACGCACAGATTTACTTGCAGCAACGGGGACTGAGTGTGGATAAGTGTGTTCAAAAACTCTGCGCTTTAAAAGCTCTACTAGTGGAGAGCAGAGACCGTTTCGTCCAAGCCGCAATCGACTTTGCTAAGACTCTCTGCGAAAAACTCGGAATCGAACTCAAAACGAGAAGAATGGATGCATGGCGAAGAATTCGCAGATGCAGCTTTGTCTTACGAACATGAACTCCGTCGAGAGGTGTTCGCATCATTTGACAAGATCATTCAAGAAATGACGACTCGATTCCAGCAAGTTCAAGAAATAGAGAACAAGTTCGGATTTTTTAAGCCAGCGAAACTTTTCGACAGCAAGTACGAGTGTGATCTTTCCCATGTATTAGAAGACATCGACAAGGACGAGTTTCAGATGGAGCGGAAGCGTCTCCAGCAGTTTGTCGAAAGTTCTAAATCAGAGGAAGATGTAAGGGGCAAAGGACCATTGGAGCTCCTCCAGTTCATTCAAAAACTGAATCTGGGGATTTTGGTTCCAAATATAGTCATCTTGATTCGTATACATTTGACTTTGGCAATTAGTGTCACTAGTTGTGAGATAAGTTTTTCGAAGTTGAAGCTAATCAAAAATTATCTCAGATCCACTATGAGCTCCACTAGATTATTAAACTTGGCTATATTGTCGATTGAACAAGTATTGGCTGCAAATATTGATTTTGACAAAGTTATATCTGACTTCGCTGCTCGTAAGGCTCGTAGAATCCGTTTGTGAAACCGCTGATCCTATTTCACCTTCAATAAAAGATACCTCATTGCTTGTGAAATGATGTCTCGAAATTTAATTTTAGTTAAGTATTGAATGGGGCGGCAAAATGGGTCTCCCGCACCGGACGCCGAGATGGCACGCTACGCCACTGGGTAGAAGTTCACCACGCATTCTACCGATCATACCAACTTGTCCTTCCACTTTTCTTCGTAGCCTCTCATGGTACATGTCCAAAACTTTAATTATTTAATCAATGCCTAGCTTTAGCGTGCGAATGAAGGGCGGGGGCAGTCTTGTTTCCAACAACGATCTAATTAGGGATTTTCGAAAATATTTATTTATTTATTTATTTCATCAATATGAGATTTAAAATCTACAATTAGATTACTAGATAAATATAAATATATGTGTAAATTTTATTAAATAATTCTTAACTTAAATATAAATACTTAAAATACCTATAATAATTATTAAAAGTATGAAAAACAAAAACTGTTTTAAAATCATAATCTAAATTTAATAATCAATTAAAATGAATTTTTTTTTTTTTTTTCGTGGGTAGGTGAAGAATCTTCATTGACACTATGAGCCCGGTACTCATAGTAGTGTGAGATTTTTACTCACTAAAAAACACCTCCCTTTTGTTCTTGCGACTACAACTAAGTTACCTTATCAACTAGTTTTAATTTCATTATTTTATAATCACGTTTAGCAGGAAGCTCCCCACTGAGAGGACCTGCGGATACCACATTTGAAAGCGGATACTCCTTATGGCGCTAGGTCGAACGGTCTCGTTCTTTGAAGTTGGCGCACAAGGTTTGTCTCATTAATTTTTTGTCGAATAATTCCATTGCTATGGTTATTTAAGTGAGTTCGTAGCTTCCCAGCGAAAACTGCTATTTCATCTTCAACAGTTGGCAATCGTAAGTCTCTGTGTAAATCACTATTCCTAATGTACCACGGAGCATTAACGATTTCTCTGAGAACTTTGCTCTGAAAAGATTGTAGTATTTGTCTATTGCTTGGCTTAGTACAACCCGAAAGTTGTATACCGTATGTCCATACTGGTTTTATCACTTGCTTATAGATAAGCAGTTTATTGTAGATGCTGAGCTTGGAATATCTTCCAATAAGCCAATTCATTTCACGTAATTTATTTTCAAGTTGATCTCGTTTCTTTTTAACGTGAGTTTTCCATTTAAGCTTAGCGTCTAGTGTCATTCCTAGGTACTTTGCTTCATTAGCATATGGTATTTGCACCGAATTAATGTAGGTGGGCAGATTGGTAATTTTTTTGTAAGTAAAATTAACATGTGTTGATTTGGACTCATTAAGAACAATTCGCCATTTCTTAGTCCATACCGAAATTTTATCTAGAGCCCGTTGGAACTTCTCGGTTGCAGATTCAACTGAATCGGATGTTGCAAGTATAGCCGTATCGTCTGCAAACGTAAATATTATGGTATCTTCTTCTTGAGGAATATCGCTAGTGTATAGTACGAATAGAATGGGATCGAGAACACTTCCCTGGGGAACACCAGCATTGATTTCCTTAAAATCCGAATATTCCCTCCCTTGCTTAACTCGAAATAGCCTATCTTCGAGGTACGACTCAAGAATGTAATATATTTGATCCGGAAAGACCTGTCTTAGTTTAAACTTAAGGCCAACGTGCCAGACCTTGTCGAAGGCTTGAGAGACGTCTAGAAATGCGCTTGAACATACATTTTTTCTCTCTAGTGATTTCTCAATTTCATTGGTTATCCTGTACACCTGATCAATTGTTGAGTGGCTTTTTCGGAAACCAAATTGATGGTCAGGAATAAGCCGCTTTTCTTCGATAATAGGAAGCAGTCGCTTTAATAAGATTTTCTCAAATACCTTCGAGATCAGTGGCAAGAAGGAAATCGGTCTATAAGATTTCTTTTCGTTCGGAGACTTTCCCGGTTTTGGAATCATTAAAACTTCTGCGACTTTCCATTGGCGTGGAACGTATGAAAGCCTTAATGCCGCATTCATAAGGTGCTGAAGTTTAATTGCTGCTTTTCTGGGTAGCTCTTTAAGCACGCGAGCATTTATTAGGTCGTACCGAGGAGCTTTATTATTTTTAAGATTTTTAATAGCTTGATAAAGTTCTGATAACGTGATATTCCGAATAAGAAAGTTTTCAGATGGCCATTGGATATCACCATGTTCATTAATTTATCAACGCCTGACCACCAAAAGGTTTAAATGTTTCCTCTAGATGTTCAGCAAATAAATCGGCTTTTTCTCTATCGGACTTAGCCCATTCACCATTATTTTGTCTGATTGGTGCTGAATGTATTTGCGGCTTTTTAACATCTTCTATAGCTTTCCACAATGAATAATTCGTATTTTTATCTGCGGTCAGACCTTCAAGATAGGTAGAAATCTTCCGATTTTTTGATTCGCGGATAGCATACTTGAGCTCATTCGAGAAGCGGTTTAAGATGGTTTTGTCCTGAGGTGCTCGTGATTGATGCCATCTTCTCCGAACAGTTCTTTTTTCGCGAAGCAGATCTTTTATTTCCGGTGAAATTGTATCTGGGCTTCTAATTGGATCTCTAAAGTTGTGTGGAGTGTTTTTCCATGCAGCGTCTTGTATGACTTTAATAAATATATCGACTTCATCTTCTAGCTCTAAAGGCGTTTTCAAAGATATATTAAGCGCAATATTGTTTTCGCAATGTTCTCTGAATTTATCCCAGTTAGTTTTGTTGTTACATAAAAATGGAGCTCTTTCCTTTTTGACTAGCTTTCCACTTACTGTCAATATGACTGGTGAATGATCGGTGGAAAGGTCAAAGTTTTCCTCGATTTTCGTGTAATTTGTATCAGTTGGCCAGTATGTTGGTTTACCTGTCAAGAAAAAATCAACACAAGATGCCATACAAGCTTTGAAAAGCTGCCTACCTTTAGTTGAGATCAGGGTTGCGAATTTTTGAATTAAAAAATCCTTAAGTCATAAGTCTATAGATGACTTGTGAATTAAAAAAATTTAATTCATAAGATATTTGGTGACTTATGAATTAAAAAAAAAATAATTCACAACCCCCAAAGTGACTTATGAATAAAAAAAAATTGAAATCCTAAGCTACTAACTGAGTTATGAATTAAAAAAAATTGTATTCACCACCTACCAAGTGACTTATGAATTAAAAAAAATTAAGTCATCAAGGAGTAAGTGACTTATGAATTAAAAAAAATTTAAGTCATGAGCAACAAAGTGACTTATGAATTAAAAAAAATTTAATTCACCACCTACTAAGTGACTTGTGAACTAAAAAAAATCAAGTCATCAGGGAGTAAGTGACATATGAATTAAAAAAAATTTAATTCACAAGTCAGTTGGTAACTTGTGAATTAAAAAAAATTTAATTCATAAGTTAGTTGGTAGATTGAAAATTTTTAAGTTTGTTTTGACTACATAATTATTTAATTATTAACGAAAGCTTTCAAATCTAGTTTTTAAATCATAAGATTATCACGCTAGCTTATAAATTATCCATTTCATAATTTTTCTAATCAGCATTTATCCATTAACTTATGAATTAATTTTTTTTTAATTCATAAGTCACTAAGTTGGTTTTGAATTAAATTTTTTTAATTCATAAGTCACTTACTTGCTGATGATTTGAATTTTTTTAATTCATAAGTCACTTACTTGCCCATGACTTAAATTTTTTTAATTCATATGTCACTTAGTAGGTTCTGAATTAATTTTTTTTAATTCATAAGTCACTAAGAAGCTTATAATTTAATTTTTTTTAATTCACAAGTCACCAACTGACTTGTGAATTAAATTTATTTTAATTCATAAGTCAGTTCGTAGCTGCTGAATTATATTTTTTTTAATTCATAAGTCACTCACTAGCTTGTGAATTAAAGCCAAGCTTAAGCTAACAAGTGACTTAAGCTTTTTCAACCCTGGTTGAGATGCACCTCGATCCCCAGAAAGTGTGTTTCGAATTGAAGCCGCCACCAATTATAAATTTCGGCCCAAGAACTTCAAAGAGATCTACAAAGTCGTTTTTCACAATTTTACTTCTAGGAGGACAGTAGATTGACGCAACATTATAGTATGAACTTCTAAATTTAACAGTTACTGAACTTATTTGCATTATATCGATCTCAATTATAGTTCTAGTTGAATGTTCGATAGTATCCTTAATAAATAGAGAGGATCCGCCTCTTGCTCTGTCAGATGGATGAAATGCATGATAAGCACAGAATCCTTTAATTTTTACATCGCAGTCTTTTTTTAAATGAGTTTCGGTAATCAAGCATATGCCAATTTTTCAATTTTGTAGAATTATTTCTAATTCATCTATTTTTGATGATAATCCATTCGCATTCCATGTAAAAATTTTAAACATGTGACAACAGATGTGAGGTTTTGAACATCATGTTCTCTTCACGCAGAAGATCAACTTCTTTTTTCAACTCTTGGTAGAGTTTCTCCATTACTTCAAGCTTTGTTCGAAGTTCATTATTGTCCTCCGTAAGGCTTTTTGATTTCGCTGATTCGATTTTTACACTCGCTGGCGTTACCGGGGGACTCTTTTTCCCGGAGACATTCGATCTAGTTGGTGGTGATCGATTAACCCTTGGTTTTCTTAAAAAAGGGTTTATCAAATGCAATAATTGGTTCTCCCCAGAATCCGTAGAGCCGACTTCCGAAGAGGGTGGATTTACCAGTGTATCTGGACTGCCACCTGGGGTACTATATCTTTCCGTTTTGTTCATTGCATATTTTGTATACTTTACACTCTGTATACGGAGGTTGGATTTTAGTCGCCTCTTACGACAGGCATGCCTACCTCGGGTATTTTCTTTGAACCCCTACCCGAAGGGGTAGTATGAAAATGCATTAATAATAATTTATTTCTCAAAAAAGATCTACTTAATTGAAAATCAAAATCAACAATATTTAAAATGAGATTTGTTTCCTTGACACAGCGAGTTATTGGTTATTTTTTCGCATAATTAACTCTGTGTTCATCTTCTCGAAACAAACAACGTACTCGAAGCTGACGTGATGGAGCATATAAGTTGATTAAATACAACAGATAAGGGCATTTGATATGATAAGATAAAATATCACTTATAAACATCACAGAACGAATTTTGCGTCTGTTTTCAAGTGATTGAATTCCTAAAAGTTGACATGTAGTATTATGTATATATACGATGGAGTATCGATATTTCAGCCAAATTTCTGAATAGCAAACGGTGTAATCTTTTTTTCGACAATTTCAATTCTCTTAGAATGGTTGTTATAAAAAGGGTTCCAAATTACACAGCGGTATTTCAAGATTGGTCTTACATAAGACGTATAAAGCGATTTGAGAGCAAAAGGGTCTTTGAATTCCTTACTATTACGTTTAATAAAACCTTTCATGGAATTTGCCTTGGATATACGAAATTCAATGTGTTTCACAAAGTTTAGCTTAGGGTCAAAAATTACACCAAGATCTTTCTTCTCCCTAATATAAAACTTCAAAAGTTTTTCCTTTATTTCATACAGCTTGCAGCCCCTTACTTGCGATCTATAGAGCATGATTGATTCCGATACTGATTCAAAAACACGAAATTTGCTACTATGAGCATTGTATTTGTTGGCGAAACATTTTTTCCATGTAAAACCAATGGCCTTGACAAACTTCTCCTTAAGGTTCTCCATGTTAAGGTTCTTTGTAAAGCAAACTCCAAGATATTTATATTCCTTAACAACTTCTATACCTTCCTCGTTGTATGACCATCTCTCTCTAGAAAAATTTTTTCCACAACCATTTTTTAAATTTATAACATTGGATTTATTCTAAGATGAAAACTCCAAGCATTATAGTACTTATGTAGTTTATTTATCCATGTTTCCCGTGAATATGAATACAAAACTATGTCATCCGCAAAGAAAAGAGCCTTGATTAAAGTTCCTGCATACTAGACACCCCCAGATTAACAGTCGGAAAGATCCTCAATGTAAAGTGCAAGCAAACGAAGGCTGAACGCACGTTTCTCACGTTCTCCTGATTTGGTTTGGAACCAATCAGACAATTCCTCTCCATTCCATAGCGCTGCCAAAGAGCTTTTTAATTAATGCATTTCTGTCCACCGCATCAAAAGCTGACTTAAAATCAACAAAAAAAAACTACAGTTTTTTTTTTCATCTTCTTAAAATTTAATCCTTCTGCGAACGTTCTTAGAACAAAAATGTGATGTTACCAATGGAACTAGGAATTAATTTTTGAAAAAAAATCAGTACTTGACATTTGTATAGGGTTAAGGTTCAGACCATTTTTATAAACCCAAGGTAAGGTTAGGTTAGGTTAAAGTGGCTGCTGACCAGAAAAAGGTCAACACACTTAGACCAATATTTGGTCCGTTGTGATACCACAAGGATTTCAAAAATCACCCTTACTCGCTAAACCATTTTGAGCTAATAATGAAGCGTTTGAGACAGTGAATGTCGGAATTATTTAGATCACTAGGATCGTTATAGTAGTAGTCTCCCAAGTGGAGTCTACGTCGACAAGAACATAGAAGGTGAGGAACTGACTCCTCTTCTTCTTCATCCATGCAGCTTCTGCAAAAATCATTTGCAGGAACTCCAAGACGAGAAGCATGTCTTCCTATTAGGCAGTGCCCAGTAAGGACACCTATAATGGAGCTAATATGCAATCTACCAATAGAAATTAGTTGTTTTGAGCGTTTAGCATCAAACAATGGCCAAATCAGTTTAGTAGACCGGCAAGTTGGGGTGCTGGTCCATCTGAGGTTAGCTTTCTTCATGGTATCATGCTTTAACATAAGTTTACAAGTAGCTAGGGGTATACCGATGTTAGATTTGCTATCCAACAAAGGTAATATTGTTCCGTTTTTTGCAAGTTCGTCAGCTTTACAATTTCCTGGAATGTCTCTATGCCCCGGCACCCATGTAAGGTGAATGTTAAACTGTTTTGACGTCTCCACCAGAGATGATCGACAGTTTTGGGCTGTTTGTGAGTTAGTGGAGACAGAGTCCAGTGACTTTAAGGCAGCTTGACTGTCTGAGAAGATACGTATATAAGTAGTCGATATAACGTTTTCTTTTAGCCAAGAGAGGACTTCTTTTATTGCTAAAAGCTCTGCCTGGAACACGCTACATTGATTGGGAAGACGAAAAGATAGACAAAGATTTAATTTTTCGGAGTATACGCCTCCACCGACCCCGTCATCGGTTTTAGATCCATCTGTATAGAAATGAATTGCTTCGTCTATCAACAACGACTCATTTTCCCAAGAAGACCTGGAAGGGATGGATACTTGAAAATTTTTATCAAATTTTGGATGAGGGGTGGTGTAATCGACGTTACTAGGTAGACTACTGAACGAGTTCAGTATAGTAGAGTGACCAATATCATTATTGATCCACTGCGAGGAGGCTTTAAGTCGAATGGCTGTGTTAGCGGCCGATTGTTTGCTAAAAATATCTAGCGGTATGAGATGAAAAAGAACATCAAGTGCAGCAGAAGGAGTTGAGCGGAGAGCTCCACCCATGATTAAACAGGCTGTTCGTTGGATTTTGCTAAGCTTATCACGGTTTGTTGCTGTTTCCAGTGTAGTCCACCATACTGTCACTCCATATGTAAGTATCGGTCTAATGACTGAGATGTATAGCCAGTGTGTTATATGAGTTTGTAGACCCCATTTGTTACCTACGGCTTTTTTGCAAGAGAAAAGAGCTATGTTGGCTTTGTTGACTCTCTCTTGGATATTGGGCTTCCAGCTTAATTTCTTGTCCAAAATAAGACCCAGATATTTTGCTTTGTCTGAGAATTTAAGCGGTATACCTTTGATGAGGGGAGGGTCTATGTGTGGGATTTTATATTTCCTGGTAAATAGGACAAGTTCAGTTTTGTGGGGGTTGACACCGAGTCCACATTGATCTGCCCAGTTAGTAAGCTTGTTTAGAGCATTTTGTAGGAGTTCCTTCAGAGTGTTAGGATGCTTACCAGATATCGCTATCGCAACATCGTCCGCATAGGCAATCACCCTGTGCCCCTCCCCTTCAAGAATCACTAGTAGTTTATTTACGACTAGGTTCCAAAGGAGAGGAGAGAGGACGCCGCCTTGCGGCGTACCCCTACTGACAGTCCTTCGAGTAGTAAAATCGATCAGTTTTGAATTTATAATCCTGCTTATCAGCATATGATTTATCAAATTACTGATTGACTTATCCACCTTCAGAGATGACAGCGCAGATGTGATTGCGGATGCATCGACATTGTTAAAAGCTCCTTCTATATCCAGGAAAGCAACTAAGGTGAACTCCTTATGATGAAGGGAGTGTTCTATAGTACGAACCAGCGTATGTAGAGCGGTTTCTACAGATTTCCCTTTGTTATAAGCATGTTGAGCATTGGATAGTAAGGACTTATCAATGTTTGCCCTCAAATGGATTTCAATCAGACGTTCAAATGTTCTAAGAAGGAATGATGAAAGGCTAATAGGTCTTAGATCTTTAGGATTAACATGGCTAGGTTTGCCAGCTTTGGGGATGAAAATAACATTTACTTCTCTCCATGACAAAGGAATGTGAGCCAGAGCGATACAACCATTTAAGATGTTTACCAGAATGGGTATTAGAATATCGGAATTTTCCTGTAATTCCGCTGGAATTATTCCATCTAGCCCAGGAGATTTCTATGGATTGAAGCTGTTTATTGCCCATTTTAATTTTTCCTCCGTAATCAGACCTTGTGGAGGAGTTATAAACCCAAACACAAACACAAACAAAAAAAAACTGTTTATATCATCTACCAAAAATAAATGATATACAAGAATAAGAATTTCAAGAATATGAATCATTATAGAATAAGATAAACAGCAGTGGCCCTAAGTGACTACTCTGAAGAACACCAGAACACACCAAATCAAAGGATTTGAGAATAATGTCTGGATATCTGGTAACATTGATAAAGTTAATGTATAGCTTGTTGGCAGTTACGATAAAATTTTAATGTTTGTTCCACGAAACAGTGCTACTTTCACGAGTTTTTAGAGCGCCTTACTCACAAGGTGGAGGATTTATTTATGATGATCGGACAATAAGATCAATAACAGTAAGGTGTTTCCGTTAAACGACTGTGTTTTTTTATCTCTTGTTACTGGAAAATTTTCTATTCTCTGTTCAAAAAATACAGTGAGATTACTGATTTCCCTTTGTGAACAAGAGTCTCCTATGTGGTCTATGGATTTGTTTCACTTGGTATACAAAATTTGAACTTATATATTTAACAACTTATTTGCATAAAAAGTTTTCCTCTTTTGATATTTTTAATGAAAATATGAATAAAGGTCACAAATCTAAAAAAGATGGTAGATAGTGTAAAAGGATGAGCGCTTCTAACTTCATATCAATTTTCATGCAATTTGACAGATTTTTAGACGTATCTACATATATGACATTACAGTGCTCAAGCTTAGGAATTAAATTGAGCAGTTCTTTTTATACTTCTATAGTTTAGAAATTACTTAATTTATTTATACTTTTCTCAAAGATTGGTTCTATTGGTTTTTTTATATCACTTAAACGCGCTCAGGGGTTTATTGAGAGACTCTTATGTTAAACACAGCACGAGCGATGTAGAAATAAGAAGGTGTCGATGAACATTGGTCTGCTTGCAAATTGAAATGGCAAGGGTTAACCGTGTCAGGTGAATTATTCCATCTCTTAGGCTCAAGGGTGAATTGATGAGCCCCCCTAGCGAAACGGGTGAAATGATTAAGGGGATGAATGCAACTGGCTACTTCCAGTGAGTATTACATGACCATTCCGACTGACTATGTTCAAGAGCTTGGAATGAATCCATGATAGCTCTGCTTCCTATCAGTTTTGACGCTCTGTTCTGGATTCTATCCAATAAATGGAGAGAAGATTGTGCTGCACCTGCCCAAATATGTGAGTAATTCTTGAGTCCTGGACGTATAACCGTCTTATAAACTGTAGCCAGATAAGAAGGGGTAAACCATTTCTTATATCAATATAGAAATCCTAAGCATATTGCAGCATTTTTGGTGGTTTCGAATATGGTCATTGACACACACACACCGAGTACTGAGAGCTTTTTGGTTTCTTCGATGCAAGTGCCATTCAAAGACAATGGCATATGGGATACATTTTGCTCATGTGATCATCATCTGTCAAAGCCCTAAGTCTGCTAGCACGGGATCTAATGAATCAAACGGATGGCAAGTTCATCAATGTGGTCAAAAAATTCCCTTCCTAATTATCGTTCTTTAAATTTGGCCAGGGCAGGGAATTTGCAGAGGAAATGGAGGACTATTTGCTTTTCCCGTTGGCCCCAATATCAATGAGTATGACAGTGAGTGTTTTGAGGACTGCCTATATCTGCTTCATGCATTTTAATAGGATTTAAAAAGAGACAGCGTTACTAAATACAGGCAAATGTTACCGTTTCAATTTTAATTTAAAACAAACTATCAAAGTCTGTTTGTTCATAGTACCTACCTGCCACTTTAGCACCACTCACATTACATTCCCTTAATAGATTGACATTCAAAGCAAGTTCAGAGATTAATACGCACATCAATAATGTAATATAAAGCTGTAGTCACTTCAAACTTCAATCAATGGATGCAAAGACTTCAAGGAACAAAATTTCCTTGATTCATTGTTGAAGCATCGTCTATGTTGTGCATCGTCACATCAAAAGTGATGTTCAAATATTTGACATAAATGAATGTAAATCTAGACGTAAGTGTGAAATACGAGTATATAGATAGACTGACAAGTGCCAAAAAGTAATTTCGAGTAAGGATTTGAAATGCTGAACATATGTGCATATGTAGGTAGTGGATTGAAACGTATTAGTTGAAAAAGATAAATCTATGTATGAGACAAATCGTCGGTTCAGAGGTTAGACTGAAAAACTTTATCATTACATTAAAATTAAAAATTAAATATTAGCTTACTGTGGATTATATATTTATAGTGTATTATCAAGGTCAGAGGTAAGAAACAAATCTAGAGTGTTGGCGGACTGACCTGCAACTTCAGGAGTAGGCTAGTTAACAAGCTGAGTTAGGTTGTTTAACTCAGAAAAAATCTCAACATATCTTCCTTCGGATGTTGTGTACATTGAAATCGCCCGTAACAATGATTTCGCCGCGCCGTGCGGAAAATGACAAACAATTCTCTGGATAGAGTTGGAGAGCGCATCGAATTCGTTAGAAGTCAAGTTACTATCCAAACTTGGGCTGCGCATGTATGAACGACGCTCTTATGGACTGTGAATTTGAATCAGATGAAATTAAAATTTGTATTCAACAAGTGCCATATTGTGGTTGAAGATGATAAGCAACATCAATACGTACATATATGGCGAGGCCACGGTGAGGAAAGAATAGAGGCACTATTATTTGTTCTAAATAAAAAAGTCAAATATAAGAGTAATCCTGGACTCTTGGAACTGATATTTCATTCTAAGTTTCTTGATTGGTTGAAATATTATTTAACATCGAGACTTCAAGTTGTTAAGACTGACGATCATCATTCAAATCAAATATTAGTTCCATTTGGTCCCTCAGGGTAGTCATTTAGGCCCATTAATATTCCTGATTTTATTAACGATATTCTTAAAATCGTTAAAAATTCTCTATTTTTTCTTTTCGCGGACGACCTTAAACTATATCGAAGTATAAAATGCTCTGATGATTGTGTTTTATTGAATGATGACTTAAATAAACTGGAAGAATAGTGCAACATAAACTCCCTACATCTAAATATATCTTCGGATAGAGGAGCAGAAAAGAAAGATCTAGATCCTTGATTCATCAAAAGAAATAGTAAGGAATTTACAGATCCGTTACAAAAACTCCTTTTATATCTCTCGTTTGATCTTTGCTTGAGTACTGCAACACTGTTTGGAAACTTTTCTACAATAACTCGTGTGTAAGAATCGAAAAAGGTTTGTGTATTATAAACATCATTATGGGGCACTGTTATTCCATCTTATGAAACTATATGTCTCTTATTTGGTATGTATAGCTTGGCAAATCATACTTTGCGATAATGTTTATTAAGATATATGTACTTACTTATCATATTAAATGTGCACAACTTCTTGCACTAATACCTATTCGTGTTCCTAGTTATAATACCAAAAATTATGTTTTTTTTCCACGAGCAATTTCATAGATCTAACTACATTATGGTCTTAATGAACCGGTTTCTCGTTGCATCAAAAAAAAAGAATCCAACATTTTTAGTGAGCTTCTTTCATAGAAGTAACCGTTTGTTTATTGTAAGTTGTTACCAATGTAGTTGCAATGAGTAGGTCGTTTTGCTCTTATCCTAAAATAGTTCACCGAATTCTTACTAAAGGCCTATCCGACGCAGGCGAGGCTTACAAGCACCAATTATAACGGAGTTAACTGTAGGGTTGCTGGATCGTGTTTTTTTTTTAAATAGTTCACTGATCGCTCCAAATTCGATGAAAATCTCGAGGGAGGAATATGATTCCTTTCTTAGAACGCTTTATTATGACACTGTTTGGGTACTTTGAAATATAATGCACTCGCATGTCCTCCAAGTACTCGCCAGATTGCTTTCCTATATTATCTTAGGAAGTCCGTTTGCAGCTCTTTTTTTTTTCTTTTCTGTTGGCGCTTGAGTGACAGGTCTACGGAGAGCTTGTAAGTGTGAACTGTTCTAGAGGTCGATGATATATATTACTATCTATAAGTCATACCGTAACCAAAAATATAAAAACACACCATTAATGAATGAATGTATCCCTTCTTCAATTACCATCCAAGGGGATAAAAGTAAAAAAAAACGCTCCTTTTAAGCAAGAGATCTTTTGTGGGTTAGTTAAGTATACGCCCCGCTGCACCAAAGTTAAAATAAACTTTTAATTCATAAATTGAAAAAGTAAACGAAAGTACTTCTTCATTCATGGTTCGAACGTGGTAAGTTAAGCAAATTTTATAAAACGACTATACCAAGTGACGCGTAAGGCAAGAAAAAAAAAGTCTAACCTTATCCATGGAATCAGGACACCAAAAATGCACATTTGAATGTATAAGAAGAAATACATGGACTATTTGGATTAAAGAACAGATTTAGCTGAATTAGGCTTTAATCACGTTTTGTTCCGACAAAATGAAAAAAAAGAACAGCTCAAACGAATTAAGCCTTTAAAGGCTGTAAAGGTGTCAGGCTATCTTAAAGTCTTAATAATTTGTCTCGATATCTGATTTTTTTACTTTATTTTCAACCCAGTCCTAACTAGTGTTTCATATACATATGTATCAAAGTTAAGGTTTCCGTCAGCACATATCTTAAAGAAAAAGGAACAGTTGAGAATTGATACCTCTTCTGTTGATTGGTGGCTAAAGGTGGTGAGGAAACAATTCCTCACCTTCTATATCCATAATATCCTGCCCTATCTCAAAGACATAGATTCCACTTGGGAAACTTCTATTACTACGATCCGAGTGATCTGGCAAATACTGAAATGTTTTTCAATTTATTTAATTTAATGCAATGGGCTCTTAACTTTCGTTCAAACCTTTAATGATTCTTTTTTTAACTTGAAATTGGTTTTGACTGTGGTCTCACTGACAACTGAATTAAAAAAAAAAATATAGTTGCTTTTGACAAAACTATTTTCAAATTCGTATGATAGTCAATTTCGTAAATAAATTCAATTCGAAGTAAAAATCAAAATTGAGCTGATGGAACACCTATGACCTCGAAATAAAAATTGACTATAAACTACATTTTTTACTTGCGACTTATAGGTACTATAAGGCAAGTTATGCATTCGTAAAAAAAATCGAACTCGAGATTTTGATCAAAGTTGACATTACGATGATAGCGAAGACCAAAAAAGTGGGTCTCGCAATTCTGTCTGTCGGTTCGACTACAGCCTAGACGGCTCGGCCGATTTTCTTCAAACTTGGTAGATATGAGTTTTAATTTTTTCCCCCCGGACGTTTTTTTTAAGACCAAAAATAACGGTACCTGCCATACGATTTTTTTTCGAAATTTTATAAATATTTTTTTTTCTCAAAAACTGTCCCACAGAATTTTAAAAAAAAATTTGAAAAATTTCATTTGGTTAAAGCTAATGGTTGAAAAAAATTTTACAAAAAATTGTTATTTTTAGTAGCCCCCTGGGTCCATTTTTTTGTTTTTGATTTTCTCGAAAACGCTACAGCCGATTTAAGTAATTTTTTTTATGCCAAAGCTCCTCCAAAGTTTGAATATTATTGCATATTCAAATTTTCAATTTTTAATTTTTTGGATTTAAAAAAAAAAATCAAAATTTTTTTTTGGAAACTCAATATTTCGAAAACCCCATGCTCGATTTTTTTCAAACTTGGCAAATAAAAGTTTTTTAACATAATCTACAAGATTTGAGAAAAAAAATTTTGTTTTATCTAAAACTAACGGTACCTTCCATACAAATTTTAAAAAATGGTTTTCGAAAATCGCATTTATCTCGAAAACGGTTCCGAGAATTTTGCTCAAATTTTTTTTCTTTTGATTAATCTTTACGATTTATAATTTATTAAAAAAAAATTTAAATCTAGATATTACTGACTGTACCTACCATAGAACGATTTTTTTCGAATTTTGAATTTCTCATTATCGACATAACGGAAAAAAAAGCTCCTAAAAAGTTTAAAAAAAATTGCATTTAAAAACTTAAGAAAAAATATTTTTTCAATTTTTAGAAAAAAAAGTCATTTTTTTTTGAAAAATTCGATATCTCAAGAACGGCTTAGTATTTTTTTTTGGAAATTAGACTTTTATTTTCGTACAATAATAAAAAATTAAGGTTGGCGTCCCAAAATTTTTTCTTAAAAATGTTTTAAAAATTTTGTACATAAAAGCTTATTTTTTTCAGGAACCACTACAACGACTTATAATTTTTGTTCCTGCATAAATTCATATTTGCATAGCATTCTGGTTTTATCTCTAACTACTAAAAGAATTTAAGAAATTCATTTTATCCTTATGGACAGTTTTCTCTAATAACATTCGTTTTTAAAATTCCTAGTCTATTACATAGGAGCAAGTTCGTGCGACCCAGTCGTGCATTTTATTTTTTAATATTTATAGGATATGAATTTTTTCTATATAAGTAAATGAAAATTCCTAGCATTTCTATCCCGCTGCTTAGATTTACTCTATACAATAAGCTTTTCAATTTTTTGATCCCAATGTACAATAACATAAACATTGCGCACGCATTTTAGCTGGCGGCGATCGTGATCTGGAAAATAAAGAGTGTCTGTCATTTTTAAAACCTGAGATTAATTGTTATATATGAACATTTGAATATTATGAACATTTCCTTCATTTAATGACTCAATAAATGCCATTTGAATAGATAATGATCAACAAAAACAATGGAAATTCAAAATCACAGTAAAATTGAATGTCTAATAAGACTGACTCACAATCTAACTACATACTCTTATAAAATTACTACTGAAACATAAAAACAAAAATACCTAACTTCAATTTGCATAGTGTCTTCTTTTTGTATAATTTTATTGTTTTAGTCTAGGCCCCATTATCTCAAATATCAAAAACCTTTGGGTTGAAATTATTCATAAGAGCAACGCAAAAAAAAAATAAAAATGAACTTTTTTCAACTACAAGAATATAAACAATCAATTTTCCTTCTGCCATGTTAAGTTGATATGAATGTACTACAAATATAAATTGGTACAGTATTTATTTATTTGTTTACATTTTTTTCTAATCATAGCACGTTTCTAGACTACTTATTGTAGCGGGCGGGCGTCTCAGAAATACTTAAACTATATGCAAATATATTTCATTTAATTAGCATAGTTTATGGAAGTTAGTTAAGTGTTTCTTAAGTGTTAAATGTTAATACTTTATCTAATAAAGTTAAAACCTGAAACGCAAACACAAAAAAAAATGAGTCTTAAGTAGACCTGTTTGTGGTCAAAATGAATATTATAAAATTATTATCAATGATACGGTGACCATACATTTGACAACAACACAAAAAATAAAACAAGAATAGCAAATATTTTAGTTAACAGTTCTCGGAACTCATAGCGTCAACATTTCAGAAACTTCTCAAAATGGTGTGGGGAACTTTAACCTATGCGGTTAAAGTAAATAATAATAATTTGTTTGGAAAGAATAGGATTTTGAGAATTTTCCCAAAAGTTGCTTAATATTCAGCAAGACATATTAGCGGCGATTGCTTTAAGTTATTAAGGCAAATTTTACCAAATAAATATGACACACATCTGTGAAAGATGTATTTATATGGCATATGGCCACATTTATATCTACATAATATGTGCCCATGTTTTGGGGTTATATATAAATGGCAAAGTGTAATTTCAAATAAAAGTTTAAAGCCATCTTGTTAATTAAAAACCTGTTGTTTGTCTTTTTATAAAACCCCTACACACGATCAATATTAAATGTCGATACACAGTGAAAAAATTTATTTTTCGCTGAGTATTGATCGTTGTATGTTCTTCAATGTCATTGTCATTGAACATTGATGAGAACCAAAATCCATATCAATGTCATGTTGACGTTTGCGCCGCGTAGTCGGAGACGAAATAAAAGAAGTTATGTTCGATTTACGGTTTAATCCTCGCGAATTCCAATGTGAATTTATTTGTGTCTTGTTTTTTAATTACACTAGAAGCAATTGAACTAAACTGACTAAAGATTACTGTCAATATTCATTGATACGGTTGCAATTTTTGAGCAAAGTTCATTGACAACCAATTTTTTTTTTCAAAAATGTATGGTCAATGAATATTGATCATGTTAAGGGCCCAATAGAATCTAACCGACTAAAATATGTAAATCATCATTTATATTGTTTTAATTTGTTTTAAATGAAATAAATCAAATGTAAATATTTAGTCACTGATCTAGTCATTTTAGATGTATACTTAATAGTACTACAACCATAAAGTATTACGGATTCTACGTCTGACAGCTCATTGAAGCAGCTTTTGCTTTGGCAATTTCACAAATAATAACTGCATAATTACCAACACCCCTAGGTATAGAGAGTTTTTCACTGTTTACATGTTCAGTCCTGCAAACGTTTTAATGAACGAAGCTTCAAGAAACGATGAAAACCTTTGTTTTCTCATATAGCTGATCCCCAGTTTGGATCTGCTGTCTTCCATTGCCAAGAGCTGTTGCAGAAAAGAGAAAAAGTGAACATAATCTACATAATCAATCACCACTAGAAACGAAAGAGGTTAAAGCAAAACCAAGTTACAATTTGAATTTAAAAGTTCTCCGACTTTCCTCTTGCGCAGAACTTGGCAAAGTTCCAAGTAGCATTAATAATACGAGTAAGAAACTGGCTTCTCGTTTATACCAGATTAACTTCAGATTCGATGAGATTTCGTAATCTTGTTGCTGAAATCCGAGATTTTAGTTCGGTGTGAAAAGCCTATTATAGGCTTTTCACACCGAATTAAAATCTCGGGTCTTAGCAACAAGATTACGAAATCTCATTGAAGCGTTCGCACTGAACAGAACCAGGATTTCATTTGACGTTTCTGTCCATTTATCCTGCTTTCTCGGATATAATTTATCTTCTCTCCTTCTCTCCCCACAATTCAAATTTCAAATAGTCACTCGAGACTCGACTCCATTATCTGCTTTTTATCTAACTCTTCTCTTGCTGACAATTTGCTGACAAAGCAGAACATTTCTAAAGGTTTGTTTGTTTTGACAATCTTGTGTTTGAAAGTAGATTTTGAGGGGATTTTGTCGTAATCTAGTAGATTTGGAAATCTGAAAATGTATGGGAAATCTAGTAGATTTGGATGAGATTTTGAGAATTTTGCTTGAAATCTAGATTTTGATTTGGTGTGAATAGCGTATAATACGCTATTCACACCAAATCAAAATCTAGATTTCGAGCAAAATTCTCAAAATCTCATCCAAATCTACTAGATTTCCCATACATTTTCAGATTTCCAAATCTACTAGATTACGACAAAATCTCCTCAAAATCTACTTTCAAACACAAGATTGTCAAAACAAACAAACCTTTAAAATGTTTTGCTTTGTCAGCAAATTGTCAGCAAGAGAAGAGGTAGATAAAAAGCAGATAATGGAGTCGAGTCTCGAGTGACTATTTGAAATTTGAATTGTGGGGAGAGAAGGAGAGAAGATAAATTATATCCGAGAAAGCAGGATAAAAGGACAAAAACGTCAAATAAAATCCTGGTTCTGTTCAGTGTGAACGCTTCGATGAGATTTCGTAATCTTGTTGCTGAAATCCGAGATTTTAGTTCGGTGTGAAAAGCCTATTAGTGTATATTCACTCTAAAAGATGCAACTACCAATCGTTGGATTTCTACTTTTTTTTTCTAGATCCATTTAGCTGTACAGCCCCAACAGTTCGTTGTTGTATCTTCTCCTCCCTTCCCCGTCTATTTAGATGAACCAAAAATCGCCTGTGTATTTTTTCTATCAAAACAGTCTTAAGCGTTCTCACCTCCTTTCGACAGAAACCATTCCTCAGCATCATATAAAAAAAAATCGGATAGATAATAGTGTCTTATAAACGAACACTTTAGTTACTCGAAAGAGGGCTTCTCAAGACAAACAAGCAGAGGTTAGCAAAAGTTATGTTTTATTTGATCTAATGATCTAAGCACTGTTTACGTTGTATGAATTTAAAGAGGAGAGGAGCCTAGGCAAACAAAATCTCCTATTACCACGAAGTTCTAGTTGTCCTTTTAAGTTTTCAGTGTCGTTTCGTTTCGTTTCGTTTTTTTGAAGTGTACTTGCTCTTTTCCCCTTTGACCTTTAAACTAAGATTTTGTACTGTACTGTCAAAATAATGAGCAACATTCAGTAAAGAAAAATGGCTTCGTATAATAAAATGCATGCATCACGGATTAACAGTTCAATAACCAAGAAATGCGCATTAAATTTCTGCGCCACAGCCGTGTAACACCAGTCTTGCACTATTATTTCAAGAACAATGTTAAAAAACTCAAATAACTATGCATCACCATGTCTCAGATCAGTTTTCACATAAAATGTACCAGTCAGGTGATTGCCGACCATGATGAAGCAAATTGCCCAATATAGTTCGTCTCTATAGATGCGGCCTTAAAATGAATTAAAATGAAGGAAATTTGAAGTCTGAATGTGAAAGGTCGGTGATGGAATTTTCAGATTCCATTCATCGGACTTGCTGGTTTGCATTTCTAAATTACTTATATATACATTACATATTAACTTCATCATACTCACAGGCTTCAGTTTGGGTGTACCTCTATTTCCTCTATAATGTTCATTTACTTCTCACGCTCTCCTCTTCTGCTTGTATAGTTTATGAATATTTCCGGTTTTTCTATACCTACATCGCGTTTTGCTCCATGTATCTCCTGTTTAACAGTTCGGATGGTCACCTTAATAAATAATATCGACTATTTTAAGAAGTCTTATCAAAGAACAAACACTTTACAGAGATATTCGTATTTATATAAAATAGCTATTAAGTTAGATTTGCTGATGTCACTTCAAACTAAGAGTGTAGATTTTTCAATGCACTATGAGGCAGCAAAATGCAACTCAGTCTTATTTAAATAAGAAAAATGGGTACTTTCTCGATAAATTGATCTTAGCAATTTTATAACAGAAAATCTAGGTAAATATGTAAAACTTTTAGCAATGCTTAGAGATTTTCAGAAAAAACTCTTACCAAATGAAAGTTTTGGGTTTCTTTTAATTTTAAACAACTTTTTATTAAGATTTCACAGCAAGAATTTAAAAGCACATACATTATCTTTTCTATAAATTTGATTTCCCATCCCCTCAAATGAGCAAATGAATCCAACAAAATATGATAGATGAAAAAAAAATGAAACACAGAAATTCAATGTTACGAACACAATGTAGCTGAAGACGGAGTTTCCCCCAGAATTCCGAGAGTTGGCCAATCATTAACTTTTACCTGCCGATTTTTTGAAGCTTCAAAATCGCAGGAATTGAACCAACAGGCTTACATAAGTTCAAGCGGAGCTTAAAGCTCTCTTCAATTTCTTATACCTTAGCTGTCAATGCTTGTCTTTGATTTTTTGAGTTTGTATTCTTACGCCATCTTTTCTGTTTTATTTTCAAAGGATGTGTCATACAAGTAAGGCATTTGTATAACACAAGTAAGGCATTTGTTTAACACAAAAGTAGTGTGAACACTCCAGAGTCCAGACTTACTTTGACGTCTTGTAATTGTCATAATTGACAATATTTACAAAATTTAATAATATTTAAAATGAATTTCAATTTAAAACACAAACCAATTATAAATAAATAAATAACTGTGTTGGCTACCGTGTCATTATGTCACCAAAACGAATGTTAAAAAAATCCATTAATTTTCAATTTGTTTTAAAAATCCTGCCTCACTTTCTCGTCTGTTTCTTAAAATGAAGTGCGAATGAGAAAAAATACAGAGACGTCAAAATAAGTCGGCGGAGTGAGTCCAATGTGAACACCGTCTATGATATAAGTTGAAGGTGTTGATCTGTCAAAATGAATATATGAATGAGAAGTTTTTTTTTTTTTCTAAAAAATATAATCATTTTGTTAGCTTTCTGTGAGGCATACATATAATACATAACTACAAAGTTAAATTAAAATTTTCGCCAAATTGCTACATAATAATAAGGAAGAATGTGCTGTACATTGCATAAAATTACGATTTTCTGCAGAAATAATGCTAAGAGCAGCAAATACAATTTTGTCTTCGTATTTCATTTTAATAGAAAAAAAGAAAATTCGTTTAATAGATTAACAATAACTATCATTCCTTAATGAAATGTAAAAATCCCAACGAAACTTCAACAAATTTTTTTGACATAAAAAAAATAGCACACGTTGTTTAAAAAACGAACAGACCACAGGTCTGTTAGGTATAGACTGCCAGGGGCCAACTTCACGCTGGTTCTATTTAGAACTATACGGCAACTAGCGCTATTGGTGCCAAGGCGGAAAACATAGTGTAACTTTTGGTTTTGTTACTTGATTTGTCAATTTTATTGACATTATTGAGTTTGTAAAGGGTGTTGAGCAGGAATTTTTTATGTTTATCATTAAATAAAAAACTAGAGGGCTATTTTCATACTTTATTAATACAAAATAAAGTTTGAGCGGATTTTGTGTCCAGAGGGAATTTTTCCATTTTAAGTGGTAAATTCTTTGCTTGTAAGCCAACGTTAACAAGTTAAGCAGATTCAGATTATTTGTGAATTTACCAGTCATTATAAGCATTTATCAGGTACAGCATTAGAAAAAAAGTGCTGTGATTCGTTAGAGTGGTAAAGCACAAGGCCCTAGTTCTACATAGATATATGTATAATGTGATGCGCCCTGAATCATTATGTTTTTCAAAGTTTTGAATATTTCATTGGCAGAAAAAATGGATTTATTTTTTGATTTAAAACGTTCTGTTCAAAAGAAGAAGAAAACAATATCTAGTAAAAAATGGTAGCGGTTGAAAATGAATAGGTAGATTGTAAAGGTCATATTGCTCTACTCAAAAGAAATAAATAGATCACTTTGCACCAATAGCGCTAATGTCGGTAGTGAGAAGGCGAACCATATTCATTGGAGTGTTTGTATAGAAATTTCATACCTAGTGGCATTTGTAATCTATCATGCTCTACATTTGTTGCCCCACAATACGTGCCATCCAGATCTTGAAGCCAAATCGAACAGGTTTTTCTCTTATGAACTGTTTTGAGGAATACTGAAGAAAATATTTGATCATTTTTCCTATATAAAACCACACTGCTGATATTTTTGGCATAAAAGTTTCATAAGAGGCCTTAGCTTAGCCATTTTATCTCGATGGTCTATATGACTATTATCGGCCAAGTCAACTTCTTAATTTCAAAAATTTTCTTTCTTGACATGTTGTTCGTAACAATTGGGGCTCTAGTATCCTAGATCATTTGCCATTACATTGAATGATAACCAATGTAAAAGAGTAAAGCTTGTTTAGGATTGAGATTGTCCGAGGATTGAGGCTCTGGATAGAGGAACTTCGACCCTAATAAAGAGTTCAGAGAGTTACCTGGGACGTCAATGAGAAATTGATCGTTGTCTAAGTTTCTACAACTATCTCAGCTTGATCTGTGCTATAATCTACATCTGGTGGTATCACTGCAATATCAAAAACCGTAATTTTGGTCATTTTCTTCGATTACATATACTACATTATTTTAGAGATCATTAAATATCATTGAACATCCTTCCATAAAACGAGGCGAATAACTTGGAATCCGTTGTAAAAAATGTATTGAGATATTCCCATTGTACCCAAGCGGGTACACCTTACTTCGAAGTTACTAACCTTAGGTAATAACAAAAAATGGTAACTTTAAATTTCAGTTCTGTCTGTTTATACCAAATATTATTGAACTTTTTTTGCAAAAAATAAAAATAAAATATATAAAAAAAAATATTTGATTTGCTGCCAAATGTAGACCAACCTCCAACCAAAATCAAAATCGTACCTCACGTATTGTAATGTACTGAACTAAAACCTGTCAAGATACAAAAAAAATCTCATTAAAACAAATGACAAATGGATCAACTGTAAAACGATAAATTCTATAATTTTCTTGTACCCAGAGATAATGTTTTAAGTGTACTTTCTGAAATCAAACATTTTAAACTTATACTTTCCTACATATCGATCTCTCTTAATTTCATATATTGGATTTATAAATAAGTTTTAGCTCTTGACTCCAAAGCAAAACAAACTCATTTAACCTTTAAATAATTCATTGGAAAATAAATTATTTAGTTGCTTTAAATTTATAATTGTATACAAATTTCAAGTCTTAAAGCAGGTTTATCCAAAAATATCCCCAAAAACCAGTCTCAAAACAGGAATAAATGCGAAAAAAACATTTGTTAGTATTAATCACTTAAAATTAAAAAAAAACAATAAATCTGCCCAAAACTTTATTTGTTTTTATAATTAGAATAAATAATAAATACAGGGTGCTTCTTATAAAATTAAAAAAAAAGGGCTTAGACCTGTAGATTAATTTTTGTTTCCGTGAGTAAACCTATGAAATGCTCTATGAACAACGAAAAACGAATTTTTATAGGAGTGTGAAATTCTTAGCGAACGATCGAATATAAAATTGAGGCGTACTAAACCGAGTAAAAGCCTAGTGTTGTAAATCTAGACAGGATTAATAAGTACCTCCCTATATAGAACCAGCTTCTTTTCGATACTGAGCTTAGAGTTTTTCCCGAAAAAAATAGAACATTTTCTTGAGTATATTATTCAACTCTTCCCATTTATTTAAATCATGGGGTTTCCATCTTAATTTCGCCCCCATAGTTATTCCAAGATACTAAGCCTCATTTGCAAAAGGAACTTCAGTTGTATTTTTTTTTTTTTTTTTTAATCTAAACGCGCTCAAGGGATTATGATTACCCTTTAAATGTTTGAACACAGCGCGGGCGTGAAGTTAAGGAAGAGAAAGAAGGATAGGAAAGATGTGTGGCACGATGTTCTGAGACAAATACCTACTGATAATGTATTAATTTACTTATACGTGGAATGGTTATAGTTCGTTGAAGTTTTATGCGCCTTGTTTTTGTTCATTTTTCCATTTTGTAACTTAATTCCAGCTTTGCCGAGAGCAGGGGCGTATTTACCCTAGGGCTAAAAGGGCTACAGCCCGGGGTGGCAAGGCTGCTAGGGGCGGCTTGTGCTTGGCCAATTTATAATATTTTTTTTTGAAGCGATTGAACTTTCAAAACATACAAGCAAAAGGGCGCAAGCCGCCCCTAGCAATTGACCAATTTATAATATTTCTTGAAGCGATTAAACTTTCAAAACATACGAGCAAAAGGGCGCATGGCGCCCATAAAAATTATCTAATTTACAATATTTTTGAAGGATAAACAAAAAATAAAAAGATTTAAAAAAACGCGATTTTTTGAGTTTTTCAAGCATGACAATTTTTTCAGTGCCGTGAGTGTCCGGCTGTGAGAGAGTTCACTGTAATATGTCACTCACTTTTTTCACCATTGACTATTCTAATTCTTATTCTTATTCTTTATAAGCGATTTTTTATAATGAAAATTCATAAAAAAAATATTTACAGACATGTACTTATTCTTTGGAACAAATTCCAATGAAACGAAAACATTATCTAAAAAAAAACACTTGTTGCTATGTATGTAGCTCTACAAAAATGGGCTAGAACGGACCTTAATTTTTTTTTTCCAAGCCATCTACAAAAAGTCACTTTTTATTAAAAAAATGTATAAAAATCCATCAAGCCGGATTCTAACGGGTGATTTTTTAAGAGCTTGAGAACTTTTTAAAAAAAAAAACGCATAAAATTTGCAAAATCTCATCGATTCTTTATTTGAAACGTTAGATTGGTCCATGACATTTACTTTTTGAAGATAATTTCATTTAAATGTTGACCGCGGCTGCGTCTTAGGTGGTCCATTCGGAAAGTCCAATTTTGGGTAACTTTTTCGAGCATTTCGGCCGGAATAGCCCGAATTTCTTCGGAAATGTTGTCTTCCAAAGCTGGAATAGTTGCTGGCTTATTTGTGTAGACTTTAGACTTGACGTAGCCCCACAAAAAATAGTCTAAAGGCGTCAAATCGCATGATCTTGGTGGCCAACTTACCGGTCCATTCCTTGAGATGAATTGTTCTCCGAAGTTTTCCCTCAAAATGGCCATAGAATCGCGAGCTGTGTGGCATGTAGCGCCATCTTGTTGAAACCACATGTCAACCAAGTTCAGTTCTTTCATTTTTGGCAACAAAAAGTTTGTTAGCATTGAACGATAGCGATCGCCATTCACCGTAACGTTGCGTCCAACAGCATCTTTGAAAAAATACGGTCCAATGATTCCACCAGCGTACAAACCACACCAAACAGTGCATTTTTCGGGATGCATGGGCAGTTCTTGAACGGCTTCTGGTTGCTCTTCACTCCAAATGCGGCAATTTTGCTTATTTACGTAGCCATTCAACCAGAAATGAGCCTCATCGCTGAACAAAATTTGTCGATAAAAAAGCGGATTTTCTGCCAACATTTCTAGGGCCCATTCACTGAAAATTCGACGTTGTGGCAGATCGTTCGGCTTCAGTTCTTGCACGAGCTGTATTTTATACGGTTTTACACCAAGATCTTTGCGTAAAATCTTCCATGTGGTCGAATAACACAAACCCAATCGCTGCGAACGGCGACGAATCGACATTTCACGGTCTTCAGCAACACTCTCAGAAACAGACGCAATATTCTCTTCTGTACGCACTGTACGCATTCGTGTGGTTGGTTTAATGTCCAATAAAGTAAACTGAGTGCGAAACTTGGTCACAATCGCATTAATTGTTTGCTCACTTGGTCGATTATGTAGACCATAAATCGGACGTAAAGCGCGAAACACATTTCGAACCGAACACTGATTTTGGTAATAAAATTCAATGATTTGCAAGCGTTGCTCGTTAGTAAGTCTATTCATGATGAAATGTCAAAGCATACTGAGCATCTTTCTCTTTGACACCATGTCTGAAATCCCGCGTGATCTGTCAAATACTAATGCATGAAAATCCTAACCTCAAAAAAATCACCCGTTAGATATAAAGTCACACACAAATTTTTAATCTTTATATACCTAGCAAATCATGCCTCAATTTTTTTTAGTTTTGGCTGACTCGTGTCCCCCCTATATACAAATATCCTTCCCTTCGTCAATAGTTTCGAACGACTTAAGAAACAATATAATGATTGTTTTATGTACAATAGTTTATAATTATGGATAAATAAAAGGATAGGTATTATTTTAAAACTATTGGCCCAAATTTTAATCAAATTTAGCATCATGCTATATCTAACATTTTACTAATGTTAAAATCGTCGAATACCTATTTTATCTTTTTAGTATCGTGCTCACTTGTCCCAATTGAAGTCCCTTGAGACAGAAATATTATCTTAATTTTGGGGTTCTATACTCAAGCAATTCAATATTGTATCAAAAAAAATTCAAGGTGTTGATACAGACGTTGAAACTGTGTCCAGGCTCTACGAGGCACTCATATCGTTTTTGAGAGAAAAACGAGAATGCTTTGATGTTTTTGAAGATATGGGAAAAAGCAAAAAATCTGAAAATAACAAAATGGATCAAAAAAGAATCGTCAAAAAGAAAAAACGAGATGATGAGTGTCGCGAAGGGGAGGTTCTTTTTGGTGGTCGTGAAAATTTCAAAATAAATATATTCCTCCATATTTGCGACCAATTATTGAGTGCGCTGAAGAGAAGAAATTCCTCGTATGAAGCAATAACAAATGGTTTTATTTTTTATCTAACCTTGATCACATGAGTGAAGAAGCAATTCGAAAAAACGCAAGCACTCTTCAGAAATTATACCCGGTTGATCTTGGTGAAGATTTTCAAGAAGAGTGTATCTTACTTAAACATTTTCTGGAGCAAAACAACTCTGAAAATATGAGTTTAAGGCATCAGCTTAACCTTCATATAAGAGAAAAAAATTGAAGGAAGCATTTTTATATGCTGAGGTTGCTTTAAGAATATACTTGTGCACTGCAGTGTAGAGCTGTGTAAATCGTTCATTTCAAATGATCGAATCGTTCAACAATCGATAACGAAAATGATTCCATCATTTGATCATTTTCATTTCACTCAAATGGTTCAATACTGTTCCGATTCGATTTGCATTTCGTTTTCGTTGTAAGATCGAGTTGAGGCTTTCACAAATTACTCTATATTGTAAGCCATAAATTGCCAAATGACATCGAATGATGGTCACTATGTCCATTGATTAAAAAGATTTCATTTGTTGCTCCTTAAAAGATCAATTTTAGGACTAATAGTTACTGAATGACTTGGTACTTCGATTAAATTAACTTTTGGATACTATCGCATATGTAAGTCGAAAGTTGTTACATATTCGATAAGTCTCATTACTAGTTCAATTCCCACAGTAAACATACCAGATCCTGGGCCCGTATCGCGTAAGAGTAAAGTGATTAATTGAATGTCGTTTTTACAATCGCTCTCTCTATATTTCTTTATTGATATGAAAGAGACAGCTAAATTTAAAATGACAATCAAAAAATTGACAATCAACTATCACCTTACGCGATTCCACCCCTGATACCTCAAATAACACCAAATCGAATCGAGTAAATCATGGTTAATCGAGTTAACTGATACTAAAGATCGAGACTCATTGAAATGATTGAGATTGAAATAGAAAATCGAGAAACGAGAATCATCTAAATGATTGAGATTGGGATCGATTAAAATGAAAATTTGTGATTTCGATCATCAATACTTTTCGATGATCGAATCGATCCTGATTGACACAGCTCTACTGCAGTGACGAATTGTAGTGCAGAAAGATCGTTTTCCGTATTGAAACGAGTAAAAACCTATTTAAGGTCTCGCATTAGCGCCTTAATAGTTTAGCTTTATTAAATATAGAAGCTGAACTGACACAAAATTTAGATAACGAATCTATTAATGAATTTTGGAATGAATATGCAAAAAAAAACGAAAACATCAAATATTACGCATTTTGTGTTTTTTTATTATTATTTTCATTGTTCTAAAGGGCGGCAAAATTTATCAGCCCGGGGCGCCAAATCCTTAAATACGCCTCTGGCCGAGTGGTTACAACATTTTCTTTAGTTTGAGATAAATCACAAGTAAATAAAATGTACAAAATTAGACCTAACACACTTCCTTGTGGTACCCCTGCATTCCAGGTATTCTTTTAGAATTGCTTAAAGTCCTTCAGACAGAAGTTGTCTTTATTTAAAATGTAGGTCTTCGTACCACACCTTATCAAAAGCTTGAAGCACATCTAAAAACACCACTGGATACACTTTCTTTTCCTCAAGTGATTTCTCAATGATCTCAATGATCCTATGCACTTATGTTCAGGTATAGGTGCAGAAGTAATTTTCTCTAATGGGTCTATAGAGTTATTATTTTTTTTTTTTTTTTGGAGCCAGAGCGAGCAAATCCCCACCCGATACGATAGTTTTCTTGTCTTAGCTCAACCTGTTATTCGTTGGCTTGTAGCATCTTACGTGGCCAACAAAGTCTCATTCTTTGTTTGTTGACGGAATAAATATAAGCAAATTGTATCGTAGCTCAGGCAAATAATTAAAAGGAAATAGAAATATTAATACGGGGTAAAATTATGACCATGAAAACAAAATGAAACACAACAATTATAGTGGAAAAATATTAAAAAACCACTTTTTATTAATTACTTATACGCTGCTCTTAACCTGCTAACGCTGCTCGGTAGCCTGCTGTAAGACGACTGACTCTCGTTTTATAAAATACTCAGAACCTTCTCGTTCCTTTCGTTAAGTTTTACATAGGTGTTTATATAAGTTTATAAATTTCCTAAAATACATCGAATGCAGAGTTACCATCCTCATGCAGTTCGATACAGTCCCGGCGAAAACCTATGGTTTTCTAACCCTTTCGCTTTTTATTTTAGACATACTTCTACTATAGATCAAATATATTATAATAACAATAAATTATTCCAGTTCTTCGATTGGCAGGATACAAATCTTCTGTACCGGCCTGGTAAGTTGATTGGTTGCTGTTTGTAGAACCACGCTTCTCACTAGTCCATCTCTGCTCGGTATTAATTTCAATATACGCCCCATAGCCCATGCTGATGGTGGGGAATTCTCGCTTTTTATTATGCACAATTGTCCTTCTCTCAAGCCATATTTCTCCTTTCGCCATTTCTTTCTCTCGTATAGAGTAGATAGGTACTCTTCCTTCCACCTGCCCCAGAAATGCGCAAGCATAGTCTTACGCTCCTTCCATAATTTTATACCCTTTAGATTCGGCATTTCATTGGTTACGAATGGTAACGGTAACACAAGTGGCTCACCAACCAAAAAATGTCCCGGCGTTAACGCCTGCAGATCATTCGGATCATCGCTCAATGGATGTAGCGGTCTTGAATTCAAGATGGCCTCTATCCCAGTAAGTAGTGTCAAAAACTGCTCATATGCTAAAACCTTCACCCCAACAATTCTTGTCAAGTGATATTTCATCGACTTGACCGCTGCTTCGTAAATGCCACCTTGGTGGGGTGCTGCAGGAGCCATAAACTTCCATTCCGTCCCTTTCAAACTTAAGTGTTCGAAAGTATCCTTCACTAGCCAACGCTCTTTTGCCTTCTCTAATTCTTTCGCTGCACCGACAAATGCTGTACCATTGTCGCTATATAACCTTTCACACCTGCCCCTTCTCGCTATGAATCTTTCGAAACAAGCAATAAACGCTGCTGATGTTAGATTTGATACCAAATCGATATGCACTGCTCTTGTTTTAAGACAAACAAATATGGAAACCCAACATTTCTGCCTTATTATTTGCTCACCTGCTCTGTCGATCATTTTGATCTCAAACGGCCCTGCATAATCTACGCCTGTGTGTAGAAAAGCTTTACCTGCTGTTACTCTCTCTGAAGGCAAATCAGCCATCAATTGCATCTCAAAACGATGATTATATCGCACACAAACCAAGCACTTATGAAGATAACTTCTCAGTTCGCTTCGAAGCTTTGGTATCCAAAACCTCTCACGAATATGTTGCATCATGACCTGCACCGCTCCATGTTTAGTTGCCGTATGAGCACTATCCATGATTAACCAAGCTAATCGAGAACCATTTGCCACGATTGCTGGATGCCTTCTCTCGTATTCCATCTCTGCTCTCTTTAACCTGCCTCCAACTCTCAAAATCTTTTCACCATCTAAAAATGGTTTCAAAGATTCTATCCTGCTCTTATCAGGTAAACACCTGTCCTTCTCAATACAAGTAATTTCCTTTGGAAAAAACTTTTCCTGCTCTTTTCTTAGTAAGTGACCAATTGCTTTCATCTTCTCTTCAGAAGATGGTTGATCAAATACTCCTGCTATATTACCTGCACCTTCTCTTCTACTCACCTGACGTATAGAACGTCTCCGTCTCTTTCTATATCGCTTCTCATCATCTTCCCGTTGCCTTATCTTCGCCCTAGTTAAATTGATAAAGCGAAGTACATAGCTCAGTATATTTATAGCCTTCTTTAATGTAGATGTATATTCCATCAATGGAATAATCCTTCTCCAGCACTTCACATAAATAGATAAAGGTTCTGTGAATTTCGTGATCACAAAAACTTTCATCTCATCCCTCCCCCCATCTGAAACATTTGGCACAAACTTTTCAGATGACCAGCTCGTTCGAGGTTTTATCAACCATTCCGGCCCATACAACCACAACCTGTTATTTACCAATGCTGATGGCTTTACTCCCCTGCTAAGCAAATCAGCCGGGTTATCCTTTGTTCCAACATGTCTCCACCTTTTAACTTCAGTGTTTGTCTGTATAGACGAGACTCTATTCGCTACAAATGTTTTCAAATCGCATGGTAGTTTGTTTATCCAATGCAACGCTACGAGTGAGTCTGTCCAGAGCTTATACTCGACACCTTCCCATTCCATTGTTTTGATGACGCTAACAATAAGTCGTCCCAATAGCTCTGCTGCGGCAAGCTCCAAGCGTGGTATTGTCACTGTTCTAAGTGGCGCAACCCGTGTTTTTGCTGTGAGGAGGTTTGCTGAAATCCTGCCATTTGCACATATCGTTCTCACATAAATCGCTGCTCCATATGCTCTTTCGGAAGCATCCGAAAAACCATGTATTTCCAGCTGTACCCCTTTTGAAGTACCTATCCATCTCTGAATTCTTACATTCTCTAAGAATGTTATTTCCTTCCAAAAATCTCTCCATCTCTCATCTATCTCTTTTGGTAGTCTCTCATCCCAGTCGATATTTAAACGCCATATGTCCTGAATAAGAATTTTTCCTACGATCGTAACAGGAGCTATGAACCCATTAGGATCGTAAAGTTGCGCAACACAGCTCACTACGCTTCTCTTGGTCATTACCTGCTTGTTCACTGGTGTTTTCACCTCAAATGTGAATCGGTCCTGCTCAACCAGCCACTTTAGTCCCAAAATCGATGCTTTTTCCTCATCTTGAAACAAAATTGACTCCTGCTCTTCATAATTCATGTCCTTCACCAGAGCTTTGGAATTAGATTTCCATTTTCTAAGCTCAAAGCCTGCGCCTTTTAAAACATGATCGATATCTTTCGATAATTCGATTGCCTTCTCTTCAGAATCAGCACCTGTGGTACAATCATCCATATAAAAATCTTCCATAATTGCCTTAGCAGCTCTTGGAAACTCCTGCTCCGCTTCCCTTGCACATTGTATTAAAGCACGTACCGCATTATAAGCTGATGAGGTCATACCATAGGTGACTACCGTCAACCAATATTCTCTCAAATTATCCTGCTGGTTTTCTCTCCAGAATATACGTTGCAAATCCCACTGCTCCTTCACAATCTTTACCATTCTGAACATCATTTTAATGTCCGCACTAATGGCAACTCGATGCCTGCGAAAGCGCATTAAAATTTCGTGCAGATCCTTCTGTAGCTTTTCACCCAACATTTGCACTTCATTTAACGAAATGCCTTTATTGGTCCTGCAGCTCGCATCAAATACAACCCTAAACTTTTTAGTGACGCAATGATGTGGTATGTGGTAAATAGTTTTGCCATGCACTGTACCAGTTACTGGTGTCATGTGCCCTGCTCGCTCATACTCTCTCATAAATTCTACATATTTCTGTTTCAACACAGAATCTCCTGCTAACCTTCTCTCTAAAGCAAAGAACCTACGTCTCGCTATAATCTCTGAACTTCCAAGCTCCTTCTCTGATTCTCTCAATGGAATCGTCACAACAAACCTGCCAAAATCATCACGTGAAAACGTTTTGATGAAATTTTGTTCCACCTGCTCTTGCTCTTTTGACCTCTTTGATGAAATATCAAAGTCATCCAACTGCCATAAACGCTTAAGCGATTCATGAAGTTGATTATTGTCCATGTACACGACATGTGACATCTGCTCATTGCCCATGCTCTTTTTCTTGCTTTCATACTCTCCAAGTATGATCCTGCCAAGAGTAGTTTCCATCTCTAGTACTCCTCCTGACTGATGCCCTAAAACAGAAATAAATGTTTCTGCTATGAACTTGCACCCTAGCAATAAATCTACAGGACCTGCTTTCCAATAATCTGGATCCGCAAGTGGCAACTCTGTAGAAATGTCCATCCGTGGAGATCCCAAATTGTGTGCAGGCACAATTGGCTGCCATTTACCTTCCTCGGGCATTACCCAGAAGTCCTGCTCTACTGAAACCTGCGAATTAAACCATGGACTTACTATAAGTGTGGTTTTGTATTTGATTTTGAAAGGCTCGCCCTGCACGCCAATCATTCTCTTCGCTATTTGCATCTTTGGCAAATCTAATCTCTGAGCAAGCTCATAACTAACCAAATTAGGTTGTGCCCCTGTATCTAAAAGTGCTCTTATCGGCCCATACTTCTTGCTATCCATCTCGATTCTTACCTGTGCCGTAGGCATCAAAGTAAATTTTTCTAGCCCTTTATCATTATAATTAAAAGATGTTAAATACATTTTATTTATATTTTTATTTGATTGCTTAGTAGACATCTTTACCCTCTTAAAATCCCCCCAGGATATTCTGCTCTCGGAGTCGCTTCCTGCTCCCTTCACCTCTGCTGTTGTCCTGCTTTTGTCTAACCGAGGGCGTTTCTCAGGATGGACAAATAGTCAATCTGATTTCTGTTTGTTTCCGCCTTCCTGCTTGCTCCTTCGCTTCCTTTCATTTTCCTGCACGTGCAAAATTGTTGCTTCTGCCTTCCTAAGCTCTCTCATAGGACAGAGTACACTGTTGTGCATTATTCTCCCTGGGCACCGTATACACGGTCCCTGAAAACAATCCTTAGGAGTATGCCCCGTCTTGAGACAATTCGGACAAAGTGCCTTCTCCTTCACGATATCCTGCTTGGCTTTCAAGCTCAATGCCGCAAACTCTGGACAACGCCACATCGGATGGCTTGAGGATTTGCATGAATGGCAAGGTGATGGTCTTTTCCCGCCTGCTGCTTGTTCTCTCTGCGCATTGCTGCGAGCTGCCCGAACGTTTTCATATTTGCTTTGAGTCGATCGTGTCTGTTGCAGAGACGACGTCTGTTCAACTCTCCTGCTCAGTGCTCCACCCAATGCCTCAGCACGCTTATCTAGGAAGACACAAAATTCCTTTGCAGTGGGCTCTTCGGAAGTGCGCACTTCCTCCCACTTGCATGCCGTCTCGGGATCCAGCTTTTCGTGTAGGACATGAATTATGATCATATCCCACTTTTCGGTGGGGATCCCTTGGGCTGCTAATTGCCGAAGGGTTTCATAAGTCGTATTGGCCATTTTTTCTAGCTCCCCTGCTTTCGGCGCACCCTGCAATGATGGCAGCTTAAAGAAGTTTCTAAGCAACTCCCTGCACGTAGCGTATTTCTTAGTAAAAATCTCATTTATCCGTTTCCATGCTTCACAGTAATTTTTCTCAGTGAGCTGCCACTCACCGAGAGTTCTCGCTGCTTTCCCAGATAGGGATGCCTTCAGATAAGAAAACTTATAAGCTGGCGCAATTTTGTCGTTGTCGTGGACCGCTGCAACGAAGCGATCCCGAAAACCCTGCCATTTCGTGATGTCGCCGTCAAACGAGCCCCAGGTATTCTTCACATCATGTTGGGCAAATGGAAGATTGACTTGTACTTCGATTTGCTGTCCTGCTCTGCCTGCTTCACCTGCTATTGGAGTTGTCTCCGATATTTTCTCCTGCAATGCTGCATGGGCGGAAAAATAATTCGCCTCCGCACCAGCGATCCTGCGCTGCATCTCCACGTTAACTAATAGATCGTTAGCCAACGCGATCCTGCCCTCGCTCACCTTCACTTGTGCCCAAGCATCTTGCAATGCTTCGAACCTGACCTGCGCCGCTGCCCTTGTACAGGTCTCAAAGAGTGGAGATTCCACGAAGACCAGCATCCTGCTCACCGAAAGTATTCCGGCATCCAACATATATACGTCGTTGCGTTCCTGCTCTTTTTCCATTTTAACCTGCTTCCTTCTGTTTTTTTTTTAAAAAGTGCCTGCTATATACCTCTTCTCTGAAAAGATTTTAATTATATCGTATTGCATTAGAAATCGTATTTCAAAACACTTTAACCTGTAAAAAATAAATAAATAATGATTCGCAGTAGGTACTTTAATGTGAAATTTCCCAGTATGCGAAGGTAAAGTGTATGATAAAATAGTAAAACCAATGAACAAATAAAAATATGATAATAATTCGCAGTAGGTACTTCAATGTGAAAATTCCCAGTATGCGATAGTAAAATGTATGTTAAAAAATATTTTAAGAAATCATTTGCAGTAGGTACTTTTATTTCCCAGTATGCATTAATATAATAATAAAAGGGTTATTTGCAGTAGGTACTTTTGTTTCCCAATATGCATTAATATAATAAATATAAATAGGTTACCAAATTGTTGCTGCTTTTGTTGCTGTTGTTATTTACGCTATTATCATTATAATTTAAATCCCTCAATCGGCAAAAAAAATATTTTTCTTTCAAAAATATTATAATTCGATTTGTTTTGTTGTTGTTTGAATCTCACAACAATGTATTATACCCTGCTTTTCAGAACTCAGTTAATTTGAGTGTATTCTGAAATATTTATTCCTGCTGCTTGCAAGCATTCCTTCTCTTAAAAACTAGCACCGTCGTGCTTTGAGTTTTTTCCTGCCGCTGCTCTGTGTCTCCTTTTTTTTTTTAAAACGAAAACAAAAATCAAAAAATCTCATAACATATGAAAACTGGTGCGTTTGCGCTCAAGTTTTCTCTTTCACACCTTCTCTTGTCTTGGCAACTCGCACATATGTGCTTTGAGTTCCTCCAGCTCTCCTGCCCATTCACATTTTTTGTCTCGACATATTTTCTCGCTCTATTGGTATATTTATGGCGACTGGCATATTTGTGCTCAAGTCTCTCCTTCACCCCTTCTCTTGTTTGGCAACTCGCACACATGTGCTTTGAGTTCCTCCTGCTCTCCTGCCCATTCACATTCTGTCTCGACAAAATAAATAACTTGGCAAGAAAAAAAAGGTGACACACAAAAAAACTTAACACAAGTAACCTGAAAAAATACCATTTTCAACCCCTATTTCACAACACAGCAGCAACAACAATCTTCGAAAATTTATTAGTGATATTTAATATAAGAATATATTTTCCGTAAATATTATTTAAAGAGTTATACTTTTCAATGCAAATCTACAATTTTCATCACAACAATACCCATGCACAAACAAAACTGGAATTATCATCATTCCCCGTCACACCGGCACACACAAAAAAAAAGAATACACACACTCGCTGCGCTTATCCGTTCAAGTCAATGCTAAGACACCCTGCTCCTGCACGTTGTCGCTGCTCATCAACATTTGTCTGGAAAAAGGGAAAATAGAAAACAAATATCCAGCACGCCTGCTCTTGGAAATGATCACTCTCACATTTCGTATTTAAATCATGCACACTGAAAAGATTTCGACGCACATTAAAAAAAAATAAAAAACACAAACGAAAAATAAATCACAAAAATATTTTCTGCTTGTCCTGCTTTAAATGTGGACTGTATATTAATTAGGCTCACCTGAAAAGATTTTATTTAATGTTTCTAATCCTTCTGGATTAAAATTGTTTATTTAATTTGTTATTGTTGTTTTTTTTTAATTTTCGAAATAAAGCTAACCGAACCGAAACCGAACCGTTCAACTCTGTTTCACTTTAAGAATGACGAAACTTCCTCGTTTTCGTAGCTGCTGCAAATGCGCAGCTGGCTATTTTGTGTGTATGTATATGTGTGTTTCGATTCTCGCTGCCCATGATTGTGTATTTTGCCATGGGACGAAAATACAACTCTTGCTCTTACCTGCTCTTGCTCATAATTCTTGATGAAGAATTTGTTCGGTTGTCCTGCTTTTCAAAGGGGAAAAAGAAAAATAGTATGTATTCGCTTACTTACATATTGTTAGGTACATAATGACTGTGTATGGAATTTAGTGCCGTTTTGTAATTGCCTGCTGGTGATATGAAATTTTGCACCCTGCGCATATCATGTCGAGACATGATTCTTGCTCACATTTGCTTTATTATGCGACTACGTGATTTTCATCGTAGCACATTTCAAGATCACAATTTGCGTTCGTAATAAAACGAACTCCTGCTTAACACAACGCACTTGTTAAAAAATATATTTTAAACAAAACTTGCACAATCCGATCACTGGCACAATATCCGGCTCGACACGGACCAAATGTATCGTAGCTCAGGCAAATAATTAAAAGGAAATAGAAATATTAATACGGGGTAAAATTATGACCATGAAAACAAAATGAAACACAACAATTATAGTGGAAAAATATTAAAAAACCACTTTTTATTAATTACTTATACGCTGCTCTTAACCTGCTAACGCTGCTCGGTAGCCTGCTGTAAGACGACTGACTCTCGTTTTATAAAATACTCAGAACCTTCTCGTTCCTTTCGTTAAGTTTTACATAGGTGTTTATATAAGTTTATAAATTTCCTAAAATACATCGAATGCAGAGTTACCATCCTCATGCAGTTCGATACACAAATCATACACATTTTCATAATAAACATTTTAGTTTTGATCTTTTTTTTTTTAAATTATTCCTCTGCACAATAATACCGCTTTGTTTAAAGTCCACAAAATCTTTCTATTTATTTTCAATGTATAATAATAAACATTATTTTTAAAATCTATTTTTATATGTGTGAGATGCAACGAGGCGATTTAATTGGGAGGCACCGTCATACTGCCACTGAAACTGTTCGATTCGCTCAGTTTAATTTGATTTTACACTTTAAACAATGTTGCGCATCTAATTTGAAATGAATTTTTGTGTACCAAATCATCAAAAGAACACGCAAAACAAATTACGAATTGTTATTATAACAAGATACCATACGAGTATTATTATGAAATTCTCAGTCTTGAACACATTTTCCTTTTGGGCTTAGTCACGTTTATGGGCGGGCTGTCTGTTCTGGAGGAGTCTAAAAAATAAAAAAAAAATTAATAATAATGTGTTTGCCTTGAAGGGTTTCTTTATAATTGTCAATGTCTTTGAATTTTGATTTATGTTTTCTCGAATGGAACTAAAAGCACCCACAAAATATATAATAACACATGTATTTGAAGGTTGCGGCCCAACGCTACTTAAAGAGTTTCAGTTTAAATAATATTGCTCGTAACTTTGTTGAATTGCTTTCAATTCCGGAAACTAAAATATCCAAATTGATATTATTACTCGTACTGAGTAATGGGACAAGGGCCGTATTTCATTTTAAAAGGTTTTCATGCGAGAGAGATCCGGTTTCGATTATTTATACATTACCTTAAAGGGGGGATGAGAGCGAATATAGCTCAACAAATTGTCAATAAATAACAATTCTCTCAAAATTCACTTGTGGATGATACTCATGCGAACTATATGTTGCACAATGATGATGCTCTATACAGAGGAGGCAAGTAGATCCAGAACTGTAAGGAACTCCCAAAGCCAACGTATAGGCGAAACTACTACTGGACAATAATTAGAACCAGGAATGTTTCACAAATTACGTAAGCTTAAGTAATATCGACCTTAGAATAATAACAGGTATTCAAACTGACACTTGTAGATCATTCAAAAAAATGGAGCAGATTGGAACTTTGGAACTTTCCGTAGTAGATTTTTTATTTAGAAATAAAAATACAAAGTTTATCGATTTAAACACTATTGACAATTTTTTAAGAACGAAAACATCCAGTTAATTTTAATTTCACAACTCATGTTTCTAGCTCAAATTGAAAATTTGGGGGTGGCCGTGGCACGATGGTTGTGTGTTCGCCTGTCAACCTCATGATCACAGGTTCGATCGCTGCCGTCGTCTATGTCTTCTTTAATTCCATTAAAACTTTCTAAAATTGTCATCAATGGGTTGCTAGTTTACTCATTACATGTTGTTTAGGCATAACACTAACAACATGTGATTGAGTTAAACTAGTATGCCCAACAAGGATGAATACGAATAAAAAATAATGCGAATTATAAGGGACATAGAAATAAGACACGGCAGTTCTCCGCTTTAGTTCAGCCGCCATCCCTGGAGATAAAAAATCTGAGACAACAACCTTCAGTCTCAACATCGTGTCACACATCTTTCCTATCCTTCTTTCTCTTCCGTAGCTTCACGCCCGCGCTGTGTTGAAACATTTAAAGGGTAATCATAATCCCTTGAGCGCAAGTAAATTATAAAAAAAAAAAAAAAAAATTTTAATTTAATTTACCTCATTTAAGCTCCACAATAAATTGCCTGAAAATGTATATGATTTAGCAGTTTCAGAAAAGGTGTTTTAAAAAAAATTGCAGTAGATTTATTTTTTGCGGAAAATGTAGTAGATCTACTGTAATTGCAGCAAAGTGACACCGCTAACTGGAAATGAGTTTTTTTTTTCAAGTGTTGTTAGAGGGAGTGACATGCCATGGTGATTTATCTTTAGTGTAAAAAAAGTAAAAAACAAAAACATTTAGGCTTATTCTGCCATAATAACGGATGTATTTTGCTATAGATTTTCTGTTATGAATCATAAAATATTTCCACATTACAAGAACTTTTATGATTGGTATTCAGAGGTTCGAGGTTTCATAAAAATCTGTTATGTAACTTCGAAAACGAAATCTGTAATGAAACTAAACTAAATCTGCTAACATAATCAGCTGTGATTAATAGGCTTTTCACACCGAACTAAAATCTCGGATTTCAGCAACAAGATTACGAAATCTCATCGAAGCGTTCACACTGAACAGAAACCAGGATTTCATTTGACGTTTCTGTCCATTTATCCTGCTTTCTCGGATATAATTTATTTTCTCTCCTTCTCTCCCCACAATTCAAATTTCAAATAGTCATTCGAGACTCGACTCCATTATCTGCTTTTTATCTGTCTCTTCTCTTGCTGACAATTTGCTGACAAAGCAGAACATTTCTAAAGGTTTGTTTGTTTTGACAATCTTGTGTTTGAAAGTAGATTTTGAGGAGATTTTGTCGTAATCTAGAAGATTTGGAAATCTGAAAATATATGGGAAATCTAGTAGATTTGGATGAGATTTTGAGAATTTTGCTCGAAATCTAGATTTTGATTTGGTGTGAATAGCGTATAAGTAAAATATTTCATCAGACATAATTAAAATGGATGACGAACAAACTTACACACACTATTGGTATCCATACCATGGAACACAATTTTATCTCATATATGTTTCAGGGAATACCATGGCAATAGTCTACTTATTTGTTTATATGATATATCTTCTTAATATATATAAATCTCGTGTCACGATGTTTGTCCTCAATGGACTCCTAAACCACTTAACCGATTATAATAAAATTCGCACACCATGTGCAGTTCGATCCAACTTGAGAGATAGGATAGTTTAAATCTCAAATTATTGTCGCAATTTTAATTTATTGCTAATTATTTGTCTGTTATTATTTTACAGTCACAATTATCTGTTAACTCCAAATGATTCTAACAGATGTCGATACCTTTCGACTTGGTTGAGTAAGTAATCAATAGATGGCGCTGCTATGGTAAATCTACGAACGTGTCATATAAGCTACATTTTACCACGTGTTGTTGACGCTATAAAATTAATTAAATTTATTTTGTAGTGAACGAAATACCGTATAATTCAATTATTTCCACTTTTTAAATTTTTGGTGTTAGCATAGCTGGCCACGTGTTACTTAGACTGAAGTGTAAATTGCATTCATATTATAATGAAGACTAGCTGACCCGGCCACGCGTTGCTGTGGCTAAAGTTTTTGTTATATTACATTATAGTAAACAATCTAAGAGGAACAATAAGAGAACATCAGTCACGGAGTCCATTATACTTTTTCACACAGATGGTATTTGTAAAAAAATATGGTGATCTCCTTATTTGACTTTCTACTACTATATAACCCTTTAGTACAATGAAATTATTTACGAACAAAGACGAAAATGTTGATGTTGGTATACAAATTCACTGCATTGAGATTTGAAGGGGAAGTACGTTGAACACAATTAATTAAAATGTTCTTACACTTGATATTAAGCATAAATCAGTAGGTACAAAATAAAAATTTATCAGATTTATTATTTCCATTTAATTTTATAACAAATATAAGTATATTACAGTATAATACAGTAAATAACATGTGACGCTTAAACACAGCAACGCGTGGCCGGGTCAGCTAGTGTTTTAATATATTTTCTTACATCTGTCTCCTTTTAAGAACATTTCGTTGACCAAATAAAAAATAAATATCCATTTTTACTTGATATACCTGTGTACTTATTAAAATATATATGATAAATGTCACAGAAGTTTGTCTTTTGTTCTTTTAGGATTTTTAACAGATTTCATAACAGATTTTGGCATGCTGAATACCAAAAATGCGATTCGTAAAAGATTTTTTCTGGGTTCGAACGTTTGACAGTTCATAAAAGTTTTCTTAGTAGATTTTATAAAAGATTTTAGCATGCCGAATACCAAAATTATAATTCATGAAAAATTTGCTGACAGCTCAAACATTTGTATGGAAATTCATAGCAGAATAACAGAATAGAAGAATAAAAGTTCTCGCCGAATAGGCCTAATTGTCAACAGATAAAGCAATATGGCTGCCACGAACTGTCAAAATCTACCCGTTCTTATTGCAAAATCTTTTATGGGTCGTAGATTTAATGGTTCAAAATATAAATTTAAATAAAAAAATGTATGATCTAGATTCGGACCAAATTTTAATTATAATGAATTGTTTGAATCCGTCCATCATGAATAGAATATAAGATGATGCAAACATGAATTTTTACGGAACACGATTTTGGAAAAGTAATCTTCAATGGGTTTTCAACAACACAAGTTTGTTTGTTTGTTTTTAAAGCAACACAAGTTTGTTCACACCTTATTTAAAAGAATTAACCAATCAGTACTAATTGCACCCCATCATGGATTAAACGGTTTCTCGATACTTAAATGTGAATTTTCACTTCCATATCTGCGACAATTTTGTATGCTAACAAATGTACTGATCGAAAAATCGTCCTCATCGTTCAAAAAGTTGTGAGCATGTTCGAAACGCATGTAACTACAAAAGCATCACTATTTTTGTAATAATTTTTCATACTAAAAAGACTTAAATGACACTTCGGTGCAATCCACGTGATTAAAACAGGGATGTCAAATTCAAGCTTCTATAGGTTGGTTCTAAGGAAACGAAGTATAAATAAAATGCATGACTGGGTTGCACGAACTTGCTCTTGTGTAAAAGACCAAGAATTTCAAAAACGAATGTTATTAGAGAAAGCTGTTCATAAACATAAAATAAATTGTTTAGACTCTTTAAGTGGTGAGAGATAAATACAGAATGTCATGTGATTTCTTAAGCAAATATGAATCTATGAAGGAACGAAAATTATAAGTCGTTATAGTGGTTTCTTAAAAAAAAAAACCTTTTATATACAAAATTTTTGAAAATTTTTTAGTAAAATCCGAATAAAATTTAAATTTCTAAAAAAAATATTGAGTCGTTTTTTAGATATAAAATTTTTCAAACAAAAAAAATAGATTTTTCTTTTCAAAAATTCAAAAAGGTTTCTTTTTAAGTCTTGAAATTCAATGTTTTACAAAATTCTTAGAAGCTTCTCTATAAAAAATTTCATTAAAATCCGTTTTGTCGATAATGAGAAATTCGAAAAATGGTTCCATTTCTATGGTAGGTACAGTCAGTAATATCTTAATTTCAAAATTTTTCTATTAAATTATAGATCGTAAAAATTAATCGAAAGAAAAAATATGTTATTAAAATTTTCGGAGCCGTTTTCGAGAATACCCCTTGGCTTAATGGTTAGTGCGTTGGACTGTCATGCGGAAGGTCTCGAGTTCGATTCTCAACCGCTGCAAGAAAGTTTTTTTTTTCAAGGGTGTACTGCCTCTTGCAAGGAATTGACAAATTCTCCAAGAATATCTCTTGTCGTTCGGAATTGGGAGAAAATTGTAGGTCCTCTCCGTTCCTGGTAACATGCACACAGGAATGATTGAGAGTTGTAAATCACTAGGTCCTGGTTCACTTGGAGCTTGGAGCTTGGAGCTGTTGCACCACCAAATTTATTTATTTTTTAAAGTTTTTTGTAAATTATATTAAAAAACTTTTAGTTTTCAAGTTTAAAAAAATCGAGCAAGGTGTTTTCGAAATATTGAATTAAAAAAAAAAATGTTGAAATTTGAATACACAATAATATTCAAACTGTAGGGGAGCTTTAACATTAAAAAAATGATCAAAATCGGTTGTACCATTTTTGAGAAAATCAAAAACAAAAAAAATTTTCCAAGGGGGTACCAAGAGTAACCATTTTTTGGAATTTTTTTTTCAACCATTACCTAGCTTTAACTAAATGAAATTTTTTGGTCTTAAAAAAAAACGTGTGGGGGGGGGGATTTAAAAACGATATCTACCAAGTTTCTCGAAAAACGGCCGAGCCGTTTAGGCTGTAGTCGAACAGACCAGACAGAATTGCGAGACCGACTATTTTAGTGTTCGCTATCATATTAATGTCAACTTTGATCAAAATTTCGAGTGCGATTTTTCTTACGAATGCATTACTTGCCTGTTAAGTTATTGAGAAAAAAACGTTAACTGAATTTAATTTGATCTGATATTCATTGCCTGACAGAAAAAATACTATTTTGGCGAAGTTGCCTATGTTCGAAAACTAGTGTTCGAATAGACAATTCGAAAAAAAAAAATTAGTTTCCTACTTCATTTATCGACAAAAAACACAGTTTCTCACAACACCCGCCACAGTTTTTATTTCTAGCAAAACCGTAAATAACCAAACTATCTGAAGCTTCATTACAAACTGTCATTTTTTCACTCTTGACATTAAGTTAAGCAGTTGGTAGTTCCTTATAGCTTAGGAGAATAGCACATGCTGAATTTCCTATTTGTTGAAGTTGAAAATTTCAGAAATAACACAGCTTAGACGGTATTTCTCGAAAAGTGTTCGACTAATGGGAGTGTTCGGAATTAGGCTACTCTACCCTACTAGTCTCACAAACTTTTTGTACAAACTTGCGTACAGCAGGTGTGGTGGGTGCTTCATTTTGGCCAAAACTTCTTTATAAAAAACGCACTGTTTGGGCTACACACCCCTCACTTCGGAAATAAGTTTTCAATATTTCCCAACGTTATTCAAGCGCAAAGCGACTTATCTCGTTCTGCGGAAGGATAATACTGACATTCTGTCAAGATTTCGAGCAGGAAACCGCTTTCAGTGTCAAAATAAACCTATCATTTAAAAAGAAACCACTACATGGCCCACCCTTTACTTCTTATCTTAGCACTAGATCCTGATTATCTATAAGCTGTAGCACCACCAAATTTATTTTACTTATTTATGGTACGTGTGAATATTTTCGTAATTGTAAGCAAATCATTTATAAGCGTCTAAACAACGATTGGAATTTTGTATTAATAAATAATTATAAAATCAATAAAATCTAACATACCTAACCAACTTTCAATCGATAGAAAACCAAAAGACGTGCCAAACCCACAAAACAATTTACAAAGATTTAATTAATAAAACAAAACAAATGTACTCAAAGTTCTATTTTTGTTTTCAAGACGACCTTTAATTCCCTTCTTATGCATGATGTTTATTTTTGCTTTGTCTATCGTTTGTTTTGCTACATTTTTTTAAAAACGAAATCCAATTCAACAACGCAGCATACAAAATGAAAACCAAACCAAAACAAACAAAAAAACTCGTTTTAATTAATTATAATTTTCACGATTAGTATTTCCACCGAGTGCTTATCCAAAATCATATGAAATTACCTACACACACACTCGCTCAATATTAACGGCAAACTCAATCAATCATTTCGTTGTGTTTATTTATAACAAACAAAAAACAATTTTTCTTAACCCAATGTTTAGGTAGGAGCTCGGAGTACTTTTTAGCTGTCAGAAGCCAAAAAAGTCTAAAATAAAGCAACATACATACATATGTATGTACATAAATAAACAAATTGAATGTTGAAAATGTAAGCAGTGACATCATACTAATGAATTCTGTCAAAATAACGACCTACAAGACAGAAGCTACAATCAACACATCAGTGCTTACGAATTAGCCGCAAGAAACTAGTGATGCCAGCAAATAATAGTGTAATTAAGTGAATCCAATGTTTTATAAAAACCAACATTACTAAAATGTTCCCTCAAAATGCCATCAATCCGACATGAGTTGAGTTAAAAAAAAGTTGAAGTGAAATTGAATAGTGAAATTTTGAGCGCAAACATAATAAATCATAAGTTTGTTTTTGGTTAAAGTTAGTAGTGTTCTGTCAAGCGATGGGCTTGAATCAAATGCTAGGAATATTAGTACTCATAATTGCCGCTCTTCATGAATCAGTGACTGTCCCTGTTAGTGTTTTTGAAGAACGCACAAAAAGCTCAAACACCGAAGTCATACAGATTTTCAACGCTAGCGATTTCAATACTGACCCGGCAGTTCTTCGTAAAAATCTAACATTTACCGTTCTTTTGACAGCCAAAGAGGCGGAAAATCAAAATGACTGTGTTATGCCAAAAGTTATGCCCGCTCTGGAATTGGCCATTCGTGATGTGCAACGTCTTGGATTTCCGGGAGTGAACTTCGATGTGACACTTATTTCGCGGGACACGTTTTGTTCGTCAACATACGGTGCCATAGGCTTCTTTGAAATTTATTCCCGCTGGCATGACATCAATGCTGTGTTCGGACTGTCATGTGATTATGTTTTGGCGCCAATTTCACGATATTCAGGTGTTTGGGAGATTCCAGTGTTATCAACTGCAGGACGATCAAGATCATTCGACTTGAAAGAGGGTCAATATCCTACGTTGACACGATTAATGGGTGGCTTGACAGCGGCAGTGGGTAATGATACAAAGGGCATGTTAGAAGTATTCAATTGGACCCGTGCAGCTTTAATGTATCAAAATACGGATACCATAACGTCAGGCAATTCGATATGTTTCTTTTGCATGTCGACATTACACAGTAAACTGGGAAAAAGCTCTGTATACCAAGTTGGATTCGATGAACGGGCATTCCATAAGGCTAATATAACTATGCAGCTGCAGATTATAGCACGGCATTCAAGAAGTAAGTAATAAATATTTGACCTCTTTTTATATTATTTATAGCTATATTTGAATTTTTAAATTATTTTTGTTTATATTTCCAATTAATTCAAGAAAGGTCAAGAGGCTTCCCTGGTTTGGAATACTTCCTCACATTTATGAGAATAGTGTTCTGTTATGCTCTCATGCTCTCACATAAATCATCTTCATTTTCCATGCAATTAATTAAGAATATTTTGGTCCCATGCTAGAATCCAGCTCGTTGAATACGCACTCCTTTTTTGGACTTCTCCATATTCGTTGTATTTGTTTTTTTCTTACTCCCTTTATAGAGCATTAAATTCAAAAATAAATCAATAGGTGCGTTTTATTATCTACGGATCTATGTGGATCCGAATCTGGATTAATTTTTAACATGTATTACAAAAACAATTTGGGATCCTGTTCTCTATTTGCATCTATTTTAAACATCCAGAAATTAGTTCTTTTTCTGGCGAGTAGATGGCTTTTTATGGTAAGGTAGTGTAAACTACGGTGTAAAGAAAAAAAAGACACATTTGAAAATCAACAATCATAAGCAAGAGAAAGATGAGCATACAACACAACTGTCACTATCATCCGTATCGTTTTATTTTCGAGGGTTAAGCCTAGTACGCAGATCGCGCTAAATTTTATCTCCTACATTTTTCTCCAAACATCAGCTTAAATCCAAGCTAAACTTTGACATAAGAACTTTGTGGACAATATGTCACAGAAAACAGCTGTTCTCTAAATGAATTTTTAAAAAAAAATTTTTTTAAAGTATGATTTTTTAAGAATTATGAATGAGAACGAATGAGAATTATGAATTATGAGTGATTTTTGTTGTCGAAAATCTTTTAAGACTCCCGTCACCAAATATTCCTCTAAATATCATTCAAATATTATTCCATTTCAAATTGAAATTGAAATTTAGCTCGAGAATAAATGTGCCAAACAATTATTTCGTGCGCTAAATTTTGACAGATAAGTTTTGTACAGTTCGAAGAGAAATTTTGATTTTTTAGCTGGAGCAGCGTACCTCTCGGCTAAAATGCTTGACATAATTTTAGCTTGGCCAAATTTTGGAGAGAATTTTGTATGGGAGATAAAATCTAGAGCGATCTGCGTACTAGGCTTTAACATATGTATATGGATCATTGGCGATAATAAAACGCTGCTAATATTGTTTAATACTTACTTAGGTACCGCATATATCCCGAGTACGCTACTTTCATTCATCCATATCAAGGCATATCGTATTCACGACAGCTTGTTTTTTTTTTTAATCCGAAAGGTTTGGTTTTTCTTGTCACCTTGAATCTGAATGACGATGCACTCGTTTCCTCACCACCTTCGAGGTAGAATGCAAGGCGCGTTTCTTTTACATAGTTTCCCCCGTAGGCATAATCCATGATATGTAATCAGAGGTTTTTTTTATTTACGAGTGAATAATTTTTTATTTGAATAGAGAAAAATTAACTTTAGTATATAATTTTTTTTTATCATTCATTGTCGATATCTTCAGTTTCTGTGCCATTAACAATTGCATACCGCAATCTTCGATATTAAAAATGGTCTTCAGCTGTGAGCGGCTAACTCGCTGATTCTATTCAGCATTTACATCAGCGATCTAATAGGTAGTCTAACTTGGGCAATTGTGTATGCCGTCCACCTAATAGTGTACAGAACAGCTCCCAAAGTCGAGGTCATCAGAATTCTTTTGCACTGTGACTTCAACAAGATTCAGTGATATTGCGATCATATGGAAGTCAGTTTCAGAAATCTGAAACTATTCTGCTTAGGACTCGATCCATCAGTGTGCCACTTGATGATATTTGTTTCGAGGATCTCAAGATAACTCCCATTGCCGCACTTCTGATGGCCTCGTGTAGAGGGGATATATAGAGGAGAACCACTATAGCTGCGGTAGGGCAGGTTCTCATTGCTCCTGTAATACAGATACACGCGAGCCCTTAGACTTTTTCTAGAGCTTTCCTTGTTCTTGATAATTCGGTTCTCTTGTGCCATGCAACCGCCCCATATGTAATGATTGGTCTTACCATCATAGTGTATATCCAGCTAAGGATGTTCGGTTTGCATCTGCATGACTTACCTGCAAGTCTCTTGCAAATCATTAGGGCTTTTGTGGCTTTCCCGACTATAGCTTTTAAGTGTTTGTTCAAAAGGAGTCTACTATATGGTAGAATTGAAATCAGCAAATCCAATGGAGAATATACCTTGGGAGGTAAGATTTTCTAAAAATTCATCCACTACAAGACTCTTCAACAAGGGTGATAATACACCACCCTGAGGACAGCCTCTTGTTGTGATTACTTTTTTTTACATTTTGTCCTTTTTGTGACAGTATTTTTAGTGCCTAACATTTCCATCTAGTTATGGTGATGGGTACACATTTCCTAACAAAAGCTGTGCCTACAGCCTCGTGGGATGTGTTGTCGAAGGCTCCCTCTATGTCTAAGAACGCATCTAATATTGTATCTTTTTTCTATATTTTGGGAATAAATATTAGCTTTCCTGTTCTCCATATACTTGGTATATACCCAAACGCAATGCTACTACGAAGAATATTAGTCAGATAGGGCATAAGGTTTTCTTTTCCCTTCTACAAGAAAGCTGGGAAGATACCATCTACATCTGGTGACTTTTAGAGTTGAAAAGTATTATCCTTTTACTTGAACACATGTTCCTACCTATTTACCTGTCCTCTATTTTTGGTATGAAAGGTATTCTATTTACCAAGTTAGCATTTTAGGTTTTATGATAAAATGCTATTCTTAGGACTTTTGCCATATTTAAGTCATTTTTTAAGGCATTCACGGGCACGAAATGTCCTGTCTATACTAGTATTACTAGTGCTATATGTCTGTGTACGTAGTAGATTTTACTAAAAACACACAAACATGAGTAAAAAGCAATAGAGTTTACGCCTTGACAGCCAAGCCGCCCTCAAATCTCTCGCGTCTGTCTCCACAAACTCTCAATTGGTCCACGATTGTCGATCATCTCTGAATGAGATGACAGAACAGTTTAATATTCACCTTATTTGGGTGCCGGGCCACAGAGACATTCCGGGAAATTGCAAGGCCGATGAGCTCGCCAAAAACGGAACACTTCTGCCTACTGTTAGACAAAAACATAACATAGGAACACCACTTGCTACATGCAAACATCTTCTCAACAAATGCTAGATGGTCACAGGGTACCACCTGCCTGGTAACTAAACAAATATGGCCAAGCATAGACCTAAAACGGTCAAAAGGTTTGATCTCCCTGAGCAGACAAAATATAAGCTCTACAATAGGAGTTATAACAGGACACTGCCTCATAGGTAGACATGCTTTGAGGCTAGGAGTCTACACAAATGACTTCTGTAGAAGCTGCATGGACGAGGAGGAAGAGGAGACAGTCCAACACCTTCTATGTACATGTCCAGCACTCTCCAATAGAAGGAATAATTATCTCGGTAACCCCTTCTTCGATAATATCAGTGAACTGGCAACAATCGACACAAAATGTCTTTCTAACTTTATTAAAAGCACGAAATGGTTTGTTTAAATTCATTACTCTCCCATGAGTAACTTCTTTAGTGGTATCACAACGGACCCTTGAGGTCTAAGTGAGTCAACAACAACTAGACAGCCACTCCAACCTAACCTAACCTAACTTTACGCCTTGATATACGCCGTACGGTATACAATACCGTATGTGAGTGCATTCTTGTCGTTTTCTCTACTTCAAAAACGGTTAATTTTACAGAAAAATGCAAGAGACATTTTTTGTAGACAATTTCACGACCTTAAATTTTTTAGCCGGCACGATATCAATGTCAATTTTTCACATCTTCATTACAATGCCGTAATAAAGGTGTATACAAAAATTCAGCTCACTAGGAATTTTTCCGCAGATTGGGGTTTAAAATGACTGGACTAAAAGTGTCATTCCTGCTCAAATAAATCTGCTATTCGCTATACTTCGGTGATTGTGCAACCTTCGTTTTTGCGAACATCCTGCGTTCCGATATTAAGACGTGGAGTCACTTCATTCGTTAATAAATCTTCCTGAAGTTATTTCGATCGCGTGATTCTTCCATCTCCAGCTAGGACTCTATTATTCTAATTTTTTCTAAGTAAGGTTTTCTCTTGACTTCATACTCTTACTTTTTGTTTGTATGTGCATCTTCTGTTACCTTTTTCGGTAAACGCATCCATTATCATACAACTGTATCTCTCCCTTGTTTTGGTAGTAGCCTACGACAGTTTAGCTGCCTCTTTGATAATGACAAGTTGATACCAAAATATTAAACACTAGATCAGACTGGGTAAAAAAACTTCTGACTAATCCTCTATTTAGCCATTTCTGCCAGAACATTATAGTGTCGCTATTACATATTTTCCTCTATTAAAAACTCGTTTTTTAGCTGGTGGATGAGACCATTACCCATTGTCTACCGCTTACATGTAAAAGCACAATTGGTGTGTAGTTAAAGTGGTGGCAATAGACATCGACATGGTAGTGGACGCCAATCAACCTACCTAACCAGCACGACTAATGTCATGTTTATCATCATATTTTGCCTTGAACCCATAAGTAATTTAAATTGAAGTAATTTTTGTAATGTCAACACTTGGCACCTTAACTACTTAAAACTAATATTCTCCTAGAGTTAAATATTCATAAGAATTTTCCGTAGAAATTGTTTTCTGATAATTATATTCTGTCAATTCTCTTAAAAATAAACTTTTTCCAATTTTTAGTCCTGAATTTCATTAAACTTATTTGTTGTTCTAAGGGCCATATGTCAAAAAATAATCACTTCATTATTTTCAAACTTTCCTTAGCTTAATAATTCTGTCATGTATGAACTTAATTCAGATGACAGTTGACAGATGACTTTTTGTGGCTAGACAGCCTATTGATTGTTGTGCTTTGTTGATCAATTGAATGCAAGGCACAATAATTATCTGAGCTTTAATTTTCTTTGAAATTTGTGTCATATTAAATAAAATTAAAAGGTATATGGTTTGGTACCTATTTAAGTCCCTATGGAAATATATACATAATATATGTACATATGTATGTATGTATGTATATATTCTGCTACAAACATGCTTTGTTATTTCTTTTTTCGCATCAAACACCATTATAAATAGGTTAGGTACACCCTCTAGCAATTATTTTATTTAAGTGTGGGATATCTGCTTAATGAACCATTCAGCTGTCACTTTAGACGTTATTAGCTGACAACATTAATAGATTTCATGATTTGAGTACTTTATAGATATACCTACATATTGCTATTTTATAGGAATTAAATTGTCTTAGTTGTGTCGTTGAAATGTGGTATGTGATCTTTAACCTATTAAAACAGACGACTGCATAAGATTACATTAATTCCATTTCGATTGATTAACTTAACTGCAGATTCTCCAGATTGTCGCTCTTATATTGATAGTCGTTTTAAATTTATTTATTTTTTCTATTTGATTGCAATAACAATTAAACTAAGCCTACCTTATATACTAGTAAAATATGAATGTACATCAATGCCCTGATTGAAAAAATGAAGTAGATATTATGAGAATTGTGAATTTATTCTGAATTTATGTGATATGTTACGGAATGACATCCGTAGCTAATGATTTAATTTTATAGATATTATAAGTGTTTTATTAACGCTTTTAAAATAAAACGATACAGATCATAATGATAGAAGTATTGTGTGCTCATCTCACTTTTCCTTATATTTGTTGATTTTCAAATGTTTCTTGCCTTTTTTCTTTACACTGTAGTTTACACAACCCTACCATAAAAAGGCATCTACCCGCCAGAGCAAGAACTAATTTTTGGATCTTTAATCTAAAATAGATCCAGATAGAGAGCGGATCCCAACTTGTTTTTGTAATACGTGTTCAAAATAAATGAAGATCCGTAGATAATAAAACGCACCTATTATTTCATATAAACTGGAACAGAGTCTGCAGGCTAAAGAGAAGCTTATACAAGTAGAGTCTCTATTTCAAGACAAAACTAGGCTACAAATAGTTGTAAAATATTTCTCTCTTCTGGTCGGAACAAAGATACAAATATGGTTGAGACATAGTCCCTAGCCCTGGTCGAAACCAAGGCGCCAAAATCCTTCATAATAGAGTCCCCGGTTCTATTTGAAATGAAAGCTTAAATTTATACTGTAAAATTAAATTCGAACATTCTTAAATTTTGTTAAGCCTTAACTTTTAAATAAATAAATAAAGACTGTTATATTCTTGTGAAATTTATATCAATAAATAAATACAAAATATGAAATACTGTTGCTATAGAGTTCGAGACCCTGGTCGAAACAAAAGCACAAATACGGCTGTGATAGAGTCGCCGGCCCTGATAAAAACGAAGGTAAAGGGTGGTTAAATTTAAGGGCCGATGTTGAATGTGAACCACACCTAAACGTCAAGTTTTTTTCTGCATTTTATTTGACATTTCAGACTGACTCAATTTGAACCATGGAAAGATACACAATCGAAAATGGGCGTTCAAATCAAAATGTATATCGTGCACTTCGTGATTTTTTCGGTCAATTTAATCGTCCAAATATGCGTACAATTGGAAAAGTCGTGCACAAATTTGAGCAAACCGGGTCTGTATAAGATGTAAAAACACCAGTGCATGCTCGTACAGCTCGTTACTGCAGAAAATATTGCTGCTGTATCGTGTTCGCGATAGTGTGGCTGAAGAGCCGTCCACCTCAACTCGTCTTCGTGTCCAACAATCGAACCTCTCACGCTCGTCGTTGATGAACATTATGCATAAAGACTTGCATTTACACGCTTACAAGGTGCAATTGACTCAAGAATGATGGAAAGAAATGGCAACAGTGGATGATCAATTTTCGAAGAAAATCAACTTCAGTGATGAGGCACATTTTCACCTCAGTGGATTCGTCAATAAACAGAAATTTCGCATTTGGGCGAATGTTAATAATCCAAGAGTGATTGTCGAAAAACAAATGCACCCACAAATAGTGGCTTTTTGGTGCGGTTTATGGGCTGGCGGCATCATTGGGCCGTTTTTTTTTTTTTAAATGAGGCCGGTCAGGCAGTTACTGTGAATGGTGTTCGCTATCGTGAGATGATAACGAACTTTTTATGGCCCGAATTGGAAGATATGGATGTGGACGATATGTGGTTTCAACAGGACGGTGCCACTTGCCACACAGCTAACGAAGCAATGGCTCTTTTTCGCGACAAATTCAATGGCCGTGTTATCTCACGTGGTGGCGATGTCAATTGGCCGCCAAGATCATGTGATTTAACACCGTTGGACTTCTTTCTTTGGGGTTATTTGGAAGATAAGGTGTACGTCGATAAGCCAGCAATAATTCAAGAGCTATAGGATGAGATAATTCGGCACATTAACGCCATAGAACCTCAATTATGCCTCAGCGTCATCGACCATCGGATGGTGGTGTGCCGCCGAGGTCGCGGCGGCCATTGGGTCAATATTTTGTTCTATACATAATTGAACCATACCATATTATCATAACAATAATTTCCTAAATAATTTGTGTTGTATTCAAAATCAACATCGGCCCTTGAAATCTAACCACCCTTTACAAATACGGTTGAGAAAAAACCCCGACGAGACTGAGGTGCAAATATTATTGGGATAAAGTCATCTGCACTAGCCTGGACAAAGGCACCAATAAGATTGTGGCAAATTCCCATGGTTTGGTCGAGACTAAGGCATAAACAAGGTTAGGATAGACTTGCCGGCCCTAATCAAAACCAAGGCACAAATACGGTTTGGATAAAGTCCTCGACTCTGGTGTGAGTCATACATTGCACATAGAACAAGTGATTGCTGATGGTGCAGTGTTGAAGATTTGATGATGAGCGAAATGTGTCAATTCGTCATCGCGCTCAACAATTTAAAATTTTGCGTGAAAATAAATTGAACCTCCACATTACTCAATGTACGTGCCAGTCGCGGCGGTCATAGGCCCGAAATTATATTCAAAACATTAATGACAAAAAAAATGTTTGAACTAAGTAAATCAATTTTCATGGAAATTAAAAGCATTTTTTGTGCTTTATTTAAAAATTAAGTTCTCCGCCACAAGGTGGTCTGTGATGCATATAACCAGCATTGAGTCTTAATTGGTTTTATCAATGCAAGTGCTGCTCATGGATAGCGGCATGAGGGGTGGGTTACACTTTAACAACAGAAGACAGCATTGAGTTTTTGAATCATTAAATTCTAGGCAGTTTATTATTCCCCATTTGACAATCCTATCGAGATCAGAATTTAATAGGCTTTTCATACGGTGCTGTACCAAATCCACATCCCAAGGACAAGGACGTGAATCTGCAAGCAAATATGAGAAGCTGAAAGTAGATGTATGTCGTAAGCAAAACAATCTTGTGGACTCTAAGTTTTAGACAAAAGATCATTGACGAATATAAAAAAGAGAGTCGGAGACAAAACGGAGCCCTGTGGCATACCATCATTTATTTTATAAGCTTCCGAGTTAAAACCGTGCAACGCAGCTTATACTGAGTGCTTTGAAAGTTAGGTTCTTATCCAATGAAGAAAAGATTCATTACTACCAAATGCATTTATTTTCGATAAAAGGACTTGATGCCCAACTCTATCAAATGCTTCCGAAATATCAAGTGCAATAATCTTATTTTCTCCAAAACCATGTAAAGATCTATGCCAATGTGCCATCAGATCACCAGTGGACCTCTTGACACGAAAGCCATTATGCCGCTTATTGAAAAGCGTTATTTGTTCTTCAAGATATTTCTTGAGCCTATAATTTATCAGCATTTCCATGACCTTGGAAAGAAGGGATGTTAGGTTAGGTTAATATGCTCACAGTTCATCTCGTTACCGTCAAAATTAGATCAATTCAGCTCCGTTGAGGTACCCTAGGGATTGTGACTCCCATGTATTGAAACCTATAATAACCCTATATCAATCAAGCCCGTTAAGGGTTATTGATGAGTTTCAGCAAGCTACATATAGCCTGAAATTTCGGAGGGTACTTCTCAGTCATTGAAGAAATGTCTGTCGTCAAATAATCACCTAGTTGAGGAGCGTCGGAGGCCTATTAAGGGCGTGATCCTCCCCCCCCCCCCCCACTTTAGAAATCATCCCTTCACCAGGCCCGTAGGAGCATGGGGCGCCTTGCGAGGTCTGGTAGATGAGTTTGATGGGATGTGTTTGGTGTATATGTCGGTTTGTTTAGTAGAGGTGGTCCCATCAACTTACTGACACTCGTGTTCACCGAAGGAGAGGAAATCGATGGTGTATAGGTGAAGTGTCTATTCTCTGTTTCTTGCCACTCCTGCAATAACATGTGCATCGTTAAGTCATTTTAGTTCGTACTATCACTATCGTCTGTGACCATTTTTATATTTTTTGACTTTGGTTGGAGGCGGTTTCCAGCCTCGGGGTCGGCTGGTTAATAGAGCTTAGAAATTTTCAAGCCATTTGGCATAGTTAATAAATTTCAATATTATTTTGTTTGGAATATCAAAGAGTTCTCCAAGTCGTTGAAGAAGTGTCTCCCTAGGTGCCTGTTTTTCAGATGATATAGCGCAGGCCAGTGACAAAGGTAGTGAGGAGTATCCTCATGTATCTCCCCGTCGCCGCAAAAAAAGCCGATGCTATATCTAAAATTCGCGAAAATATAAATTGTGATAAAGATTAAGTAGAAAAAAAAATTCATGCGCCTAAAGTGCAACACATGCGAGAAAAAAATTACAGTTTGCTCAATCTGGAAACAATGGGAACAAAGAAACATTTCAGAAATATTTCTCAAAGCGTCCACACCGAAAAAACAAATCAGAAACGTTTCTGAAATGTGTCTGCAATGTTTCTGAAATGTTTTTTAAACAAATGGAAAACATTTCAGAAACGTTTTTTAAACAATGTTTCCTGAAATGTTTGTGTGGACACACATTAACAGATCTTTCAAGCTTGTTTTGAACTTATTCCAGTTTTGTTCAGTAGGGTTGCCTTTATAACATCGGAAACTTACTTCTCTGACCCTAAAAACCTCCTTACAGCCAAATCAAACCATGAATTCTCTTTCGGTTTGATAGATTTTTCCTTATTAAGGTTCAAACTAAAAGCAGGATTTTATGGAATATTCTCTTTAACGGCCATTTTTAAGAACTTCAATAATAATCTTTTTTGCATTTATACACTTGAAAAAATTTGTCTACATCGAATCCATGATCCATGTGAAATTTTTACCAAACACACAACGCTATACCCGCCTGCCTCTTTGACTTCTATTCGTATATACTTATATCCAGTAATTAAAAAATGTAAATGAAACACCCAACTCGATTAAATTACACCCTGTAATGATGTAATCCATTTCATTGGAATTCCTAGAAATAAATTAGAGAGTCGAACAACCATATAACTTACATAGTTCAGTTCTTCAATTTATGAACTAGTATTCTAATAACCCAAAGTAATATCTCATAAGCGAATTTAATTGCGGAAATAAAGATACTCGTACATCATCTCTAGGTACTTATTTAAGTTTGAAAAAGATAATTTTGATACAAAAAAAAAACGAAAAACAAAACATTTGTTCACGTTCATGAGAACGCACGAGGCACGACCAACTTGGTGGGTGTTGGAGGTGTGCCTTTCAGAATAAATCAAGCGATTTGTCGAGCTATTAGCACAATGTGAATCTGACAGAAGGTAGTATAGGCACCTTATTTAGAAAAGGTGTCTATTACATTGATTCAATATTCAATTAGCATGTAGATAGAGATCGAGTGATGAGTAAATTTGTTGATAAATTGTGTAACGTGCGGGTTTCGTTTGAAAATTTTAAAACACAATAAATTCATTGATAAACTAATAAAACATTAACACTCACTACACGTCAAGAATGTGAGGTAAATGGTTTTAGTTTTAATAAGACATTAGCGATAAATTGATGAATTCTTAAGTCATTAGATATTAATCCTGAAATGGGAAGTTCAACTTCGCCGTGACTATATTAAGGTAATTTAAGCATTTAATCTCTCTTTATGAAGAACACAAAAGTGATTGAGAATTTACACTTGATTTTGACTGTTAATTGCGCAGTGCAGTATTTATATTGTCATATTTATAACATATTAATCATAGAATAACTAGACGGCAGACATCCCTGATACCTTAATATCGTTCAATTGAATACTCTGAAACAATATTTTTGTTTGACAAATTGCACTATATCGCTGCTGTAATAAATAGTGTTTTAGTGAAATAGACAGTTTTACTCCTGCCATTAAGCCATTACACTATACAATATTGCCAGGTGGCATATGTCCAAATTTGTGGGGTTGGCCTAATGACACTCTAAAAAAGCGACATAAGACCAACTCTTACAATTTGACCATATGTCACTTTCCGTTCACACGGACGTAAAATATGGTTTTGGTGTAATGCTGGCGTGGTACGTGCATATATGCCACGTTGTGGCGCTAGGATGTTCTCTTTATTTGACAATACAAACATAGGTGACGTGTTGAGCGCATGATGTTACTTGCTATCACCACAATATTTCGATGTCACGAGTGGCATACGTAACACTTTGATATCTTCTTATTGAAGCTGCGTTTAAAACGCCAAATACTTGCCGATTTTGAATTTTTTCTACGAAAAAGTGTTACTTCGTACAAATTTACATTTTATGCAATCAAATTATTGCAAGATGTCAATTCGTCGTCACTTATGTGTGAATTCCTCCCCATCCGTAGTTAACACCACATCAGTGAAATATGTCATAACATTAAAAAGACCTTTTCTTTCAACGATTTCTTTGTTAGAATCCTAGAGTTCTTATAGACTAGTACACTTCTTGAATGCATTATCACATTCTACCAGGGTTGCTAGATTAGGGGTGTTCCCTCCTAGATAAATGTTTATTTATCGTTAGGGGCAATCTGGGAGGAAAAAATGTTTAGTGGGAATTCTAGGGGATTATTTCAAAAGCTTACAAAACTTTCCTTTTCAATTAACAATTCATTAATGTTGTTCTTAACATAATGCGTCAGAGGTCACAAAAATTCCATTTCGTACTCTTAATAAAGCCATATACCTACCTAAAATATTCCTAAAGAGATGTAAACTGTAAGAAAAATTCCTAAAAATAATCGCAACAAGCTCTGTGTCCGTATATGTTGGTGCATTGTTTATTAATTTCGACGTGTTGCAACGGTTGCTGTGCTTGTGTATGGATTCCTAAACTCTTTCATTGCCATTCTCTCAGAGGCACAACACACTACCTAACAAATCAATAACAAAGCCATTGTCAAAGTTTTTTTGGAACCTTTTACGTTAAATATTAGCTTTATCAAATTGTCAAAAGAAAAGTTAGAAAAAAAAACTAAAGGGAATTTTGTTAAAAGTGAAAATCTTAGACGGTCTCAAAATTTGTTCTTGATGGAAGGTTTTTTTTTCGTCTAGCAACACTATATATGAATATGACCATATGAATTTTTTATTATAAAGCTCAGGATAATTCAACAGGCTTGTACCCGTAGTTTGAAAGAAATTGGTGGGCGTGGTCACAGACAGCAGTTTTCCGGTGACCACGCTGAATGAAAATTGATACGAAACGTTCGGAGTGTTTTACATTGCACTCTTAAAATTCAAATAACGCGGCTAATCCGAAAATATTTATTAATTATATTCTTTTTGTATGTTTACCAAAAGATTTCTTAGCAATTGTATTCGCTCTCCTCTCTGATTGTCGCAACATATTAGATTAGTCTGCTCGTAGCCTAAATGTATTAAAGCTCGTCTCAGACATACGGTTGCCTTCGTTGCTAAACATAGCGCCACAAATTCTGCCTCCATTAACGATGTTGCTTTGACACTTTGTTTTCTGGAACTCCACCATTGAGAAAACAGACCTAGCAGTAGTACGGCATCTTGTGTCAACATCAGCTGCCCAATCCTCATCAGAATTTACAGTCAGTGTTGTTTCTTTCGTGCCTAAGCTATACGTTATCCCATTACACAATGTTCCCTTTAGATATTTGGGATCTCGTTTTATTCCCTGCCAATGCATTCGTTTTAAGTCTTGCATATAACGGCTTAGAACTCAGATGATAAAAGATAAATCTGGTCGGTTAGAAATCATTAAATACATCAAAGAACCAATGGCTTCCCGATAAGGAAATAACTTCATTTCTTTAACATCCATATCGTTACCACTATTAGACAATTTGATAGCAGCATCTGCAGGAATTGAGACAGGTGTGCATTCACTGTGATAAAAAACGCTAAAGTACCCTTTTCGCGTAAGCACCTTGCTTTATTTTAATTTTACCCTTCTCTCTATCCATCTCGATCTGCATTCCAACCAAAAATTTCCGCTTCATTGTACGATATCTTGAACTCATTATTTAACTGTTTCAAAAACTCTTGAATAACAACCGTATCTTCGCCGGCGCGGCGCAGACGAGCCCGTCGTCAACATACAACGCCATGTAAAAACGACTTGACCCTTTGCAGAAACTATATGAATCCATATTTGATTTCTTCAACCCAAAATTCAATAGAAATTCAACTACCTTCTTGGTTCACTGGCGTGATGATTGTTTAAGTCCGTATAGACTTCTTTTTATTAAACATACACGATCGTCCTTCGCAAAACCATATGGTTGTTCCATAAGAATTTCGTTTTCGATGTCACCATGTATGAAGGCCGTCCTAACGTCTATCTGACAAATGTTGAGGTCATAAGCAGCTGCAACTGCAAAAAGCATTCTTGCTGAATCATACCTTACAATAGGCGCAATAGTTTCCTCATAATCCACTCCACGTTTTTTTTCCATTAGACCTATATTTCCTCTTAAGAATCTAACGATTCGTAATGTCATTTTTTGCAGTTAGCCTTAGAACCAAAATCCAAGTATTATTCTCATTCAGAGCCTACAGCTCATTGCGCATAGCCATTTAGCTGAATCTTCAGCCTCCATTGCTTCCTTAAGATCAATAGGATCTAATTACGCCACACACAACTCAGCCATGCATCACAACTCTTAATGGTATCTCTCCTTATGAGAAATCGTATGGAATAAAACCTTCGGTGGGACATCTCAGAGAATGCTGGTTCATTATATTTTTATCTCCAATATATTGGTAAACAGTATGAGAAGCATCCCCATACCATGATACTAGATCCTCCATGAATCTTAGCGTTTTTTTTTTTGTTTTTTGTGGGGTATCTATATAGTATCATATTCGGTATTTTGTGGTCGTCTTACTTGCTGCTGAGATCCTATACCACCATAAAGAACAATTTTACTTTCGTCAGTCTAAAGAATATACCTTAATTTTTCAGGAACCCATTCAAAATGATCTCGCGCAAACCCTTGGTTATGTTAATTTTTTTTAGAATTGGGATTTTCCGTGGACTGCGAGCATTTAAATTGTGTTTCAGTAGGAAGTGTTCTTGAAAACCGAATGACACGTTTAATGTATAAAGGCGCTGAATAGCTGACAAGATCTTGAACTTTATAATAAACTTTTGGAAGATTTTGCGTCCTTCTGGTGGGCAATGTTTAGTACGACCCACTTCAAAGAAACAACGGTTTTAAAAATATTTCGTTGGAAATATAAAATAGAAGACTTTGGGTCACTTAAAATACTGAAAGGCGCCAGATAAAGTGACATTTAACAAGAGAAGAGATAATGAACCGTTAAATTATCATTTCAAACGGTTAACCTACTTGCTATGAGTACCACTCTACTCTAGATGTTAGAAAAAGTGGCAGTATTTTAAAGATATGAAAAATTATAATTTTCAACAGTTTATACTGCTGTTATTTTTCTCGGCACTGTATATTACCCTCGTTATATCAAAGCCCTATAAATGATAAAAAGAACGTCTTATTTATTTATTAAAAAAAATTTTTTCATGTATTGGGATACATTTTTTATATGGTAGTTTATGCAAGATCTCATTTTTCCAGCTTATTAGTACTGATGATTGAGCTCATAAACTTAATTAAAGAACATTTATTACTCATACATAAATTGGTGGAATATGGCTATTTGCTAACTGAAGCGCATCAGAGCGGTCTAATATTTAACCGACCTTTTAACTGATTTCGATTACTTAAATTAATTTTCTTCGCGCAGTCTATTTCTTCCTTTTACCATTGTTCCATATCCGATACGGGATTGTTTCCCAGTCATATTTAAAAAAATGCTCTTCTTCTTTTCCACTCTAAAAAATATCTCCTGTTTATCCCTATCTCAAAAGGAATTCCCTCAGATAACGCTTAGCTCTTTCATAACCACAAAAAGACCAAAAAATGTGATGTTAAAAATCATAATTTAAAGTCAAACTTTCACAAATTCCTAAAACCTTAAGTTTTCGCTGAAAATCTCTCAGTTCTTCTAGACAAAACTGCTTTTTTAAATGCAGATCCACAAACTCTAAGCATGTCATTTGCCCTGTCAGCTCTAGATAATTGAAAGGAGTTCAATGTTGTCTTAAATAAATTTAGTAATCTCCTTCACAAAAATTTTCATGCGAACAGACTAATACTTTTAAAACTGTAGACTTTTTAAAATGGGTTTCATCTTATTTGGTAGGCCTTTATTAAAATTTTCGTTCAAATTCAATTTTTGCAATTTTTTTGTTCATTTACTTTCGAGGTACTTCAAGGTAGTTACCTAGGTCCTCTTCTTTTCATTTTCAGTCTGGATCCTCAAATACTGTTTTGAATTAAATATTACCAAATTCCAATCATTTTGTCACGTATGCACATCAGATGCCTTCTCTGGTTCTATAGGCTCTTATTAATCCATTTTCACTGTGGAATAGATTGGCAACCTTGTCATATTATATAACCGAAAGCTCAATTTCCTGACACATATTGAAGATATAATTATTCTTTAATCAACTCAGAACTTGACTTTGTGAAACGTTGCAGGATTATGTAGTGAGTACAGTGTATATGCACTTTTCTTTGTACTGACATGAAATTGCTGTGGAACTGTACTCATTACAATATGTTGTACAACTTCTTGTGCTCAGTTCAGTACACTTTTATCGCTCTATCTCTATTATTTGATGCTTATCACACCGCTTGTTTTCCCTTAACACATTTATTATTTTCCTAATTTTGAAATACGAGTACTATTCAATTTTTCCTAACTTTGTGATACTACTATTGGTACAAAAAATTAATGATTTGAAACTTAAGGTTTTTACACTCAAACTGTCTACTCAAGCACGAAGTGTACTCAATACATATTTGACTAACTTAAAACACGTTGCTTGTCATCATTACATTGATGTGATCATTATAACTATTAGAGTTTTATATATTTATGTATTCAGAAAAAATATCACTTGTATTAATACACGTGAAAAATTTACAGTATACCGACTACATTAATATTGACTCAGTTGTTGGTACTCGTTGAAGATCGGTTGCATTTTGTAAATAAATGGAAATGTAACCACTACGCTTTGACTGTATTCATGCCAAACTGAATCTGGATAATCTGAAAAATACTTACATGCAGTTTTAATAACACAGAAGTTAGAAATTTTAATACAAATTGTTAAAATCGTTTTTGAGAACATTCGAAAAAGAGTGTTTCTTTGATTTTTTTGTTCGTTAAAAAACCGCCTAGCACTTTAGATACTATGCCCTATGTGTATTGCTGCCTATTCTTAGCATCTTGTCAAAAATTAGTAATTTAATTGATCTAAATCATTCGTGTCATCTGTGGTGTTTCTTTTAAAACTCAGACAAGTTTTTTTTTTGTCTCAATTATTTATGACAAAAGATTTAGTATAGTCTAAGTAGAATATCTAGATTTAATAGAAAAGCAAACCCACGCAAAAGTGCACGTAAATAAACATCATTACAATTTCATGAGTATAATTACTTAAGTTCTGTGGATTGTGGAATGTCCATATTTTATTACGTAATTGCAACCACAATGTAGTTGACAAGCAGTCTTCATTCATGAAAGTGAATTTTTATTGAAAATAATAAATAGGACGTCAAAATCAAATTTTTTGGAGTCCATTCGACACAAGATAGAAACAATATTGTAAGAAGAAAACTAATGACTTATTCTTCTTGTATAAAAATAAGTTTGTGATAGATAAACTGTCACCTGTCAAACTTATCAATTTTCATGATTCTGAGCCAGTTTATGATACTAATTTCAGCTCTCTTAAAAATTTTAACCAAAATTTACAGCGAAATTCCAGTTTTGGTGTCAAAAACTTGTGTATAAAAAAGATTTAATACCAGGTCGTTATTCGAACTTGACGAATTTGAAGAAAACGCATACTGGATGCAAGTATCAGCAAATCATAAAAAATTGGCTTGGATTACTATAACTGGTTGGTGTCAAGCTGAGAGTTCGAATAACCAATGACCGTGAATTGTGGTGGGGGAAAGTTCAACGTTAAAAGACTGCATTTGAAAGAGAATACGCAGGCCTATAACCACTAATTATACCTAGAATAACCAGTAACATACTCTGTTCAACAAAAATTGTCAGTACAGGCTTTATGGGAGAGCTTTTTCCAAAGCAGTGGTGCCTGATGCACCCTCACTACATTGCGTTGGAAAAATGCCACTTAAAAAAAAGCAAGCCACTGACTTTCCTCAAATAATTGTTGTTGTAATTCTTCGCAAAAAGTTGTACACCCAAATGCGACTATTGTCTCCCACTGCTGAAGGGATACGGATACTGTCAAGTCAATACGATAGTGCGCTTGTTATCTACATCAAAACAGAGTTACCATTATCATTCTCAATTACAAGCAAGGAGCTTATTCAGTTGATTTTATTAAGGAGTTTTTTGGATTTGAAGCTTTTGAGAACAAATTTTATGAAGTTGAGTATGTTGAGTGTTGGCGATTTATAATGTAAACTAGGGAAACCCTGTAAGAGCTTTAAAAGGCGACACACTTTTGCAAGCCAATGAAACCAGAGTGAGAGGCAAACGTCCTATCTTCCCGGTACTGACAATTTTTGTTAAACAGAGTATAGTTATTTGAATAAAGTACATGTCTTATTAATTACGATTTCTTGCGTCTGCTACATACGTAGAATAAGGAAAACAATCTTGTACTTTTATGATCTTATAGAGGTTTGTTAAAAAAAAGTGAAAACGTTTCATTTGATATAAGGATGAAGAATTATAGGAATTCAGCATGATAGATAAGAAGTTTTTTTTTTGAGACAAACAATTCACTTTGGCATTATATAAAAGCATATGAATTATGAACACATAATTTAGAGATATTTTTAATTCTGAATTTACTGTACTGCCTGAAGACTTTGGAAAACCAAGAACTGGTGCAGTTATATTGAAACTCAGAGCTCTAATACCCTCATTTTCCATTTTAATTTGAATAAATCCACCTTCAGCCCAATAATTATGTAGCCATTCGAACAGCCATTTTCGCTTCGCTTATTAAAAAAGTATATCTGAACATTTGATTTCAAAATTCAAACTTCAAATGCACATCATCTGACAGTGAAATGACAGCTGACAACCTGACTGACAGATCATTTAACATTTGAAACTAAGTCTGCTTTGTTTGACTACATTTAACCACATAAACTACGTAGCAGACTAAACAAATGGTAAACAAAAGGCTTGAAGCGGCTAAAAAACGCATTACTTAAAGCTCATAAAATAAAATGCACGACTGGGTCGCACGAACTTGCTCCTATGTAATAGACTAGGAATTTTAAAAACGAATGTTATTACAGAAAACTTTTCATATGGATAAAATTAACTTTTTAAATTCTTTTAGTAGTAAGAGATGAGAACAGAATGCTATGCAAATTATGCAACAACAAAAATTATAAGTCATTGTAATGGTTCTTCAAAAAAAAATAAACTTTTATATACAAAAATTTTAAAACATTTTTAAGAAAAAAATTTGGTACACCAACTTTAAGTTTTTATCACTGTACGAATGAAAATTAAACTTCCAAGAAAATACTAAGCCGTTTTTGAGATATCGAACTTTAAAAAAAAAATATTTTTTTTAAGCTTTGAAATGCAATGTTTTTTAAGACTTTTGAAAGCACTTCTATAAAAAATTTCATTAAAATCCGTTGTGTCGATATTGAAAAATTCATAATTAGACAAAATGGTTCTGTGCTAGGTACAAGCTGTAATATCTTAATTTCAAAATTTTTCTTATTAAATTAAAGATCATAAAAATCAATTGAGAGAAAAAACTTTTTATCAAAATTCTAGGCGCCCGTTCTCGAAAAAAATACGATTTTTGAAAACCATTTTTTGACATTTGTTTGGTGGGTACCTTTATTTTTAGGCAAAATATTTTTTCAGATTATATTGAGAAACTTTTATTTATCAAGATTAAGAAATTTTTCAAAAATTCAAAATTTTTTTTGAAAATTTGAATAAACAATTCTATTTATGTTCTTGGGGATCTTTAGCAAACAAAAAATGATCAAAATCCGTGTTACTGTTTTTGAGAAAATCAAAAACAAAAAAATGGGTCCATGGAGGGTACCCTTCAAAACCATTTTTTCGAAAAAAATTTTCAACTATTACCTAGCTTTAACTATATGAAATTTGTTTGTATCTTTATTTTTTTTTAAATCTGTCAAACAGTTTTTGAGAAAAAAAATATTTATAAAATTTCTAAAAAAATTCGTATGGCAGGTACCGTTATTTTTTGTCTTAAAAAAAAGAAAAAAACGTGTGTGGGGAAAAAATTAATAGTGATATCCACTAAGTTTAAAGAAAATCAGCCGAGCCGCTTAGGCTGTAGTTGAACAGACAGACAGAGAGAATTGCGAGACCCACTTTTTTAGTCTTCGCTATATCGTAATGTCAACTTTGATCAAAATCTCGAGTTCGATTTTTTTCCGAATGCATAACTTGGTACTATAGTATTTATAAGTCGCAAGTAAAAAGTAAGATTAATTATATTGTTGTATACGCTAAGATTATGATTTTTTGAAAAGATTTTTACATAATCAGTACGTATATATATATGGTAGACTGAATCAAAAATCAAGATTGACCCTAAGGCTTTTTGCAAGTTTAATGAAAACACGAGTAGAAATCTTAGAGGATTATGTAATATGTTTAATGTTTTTAAAAAAATGTGCTTGTAATTTATCGAAACCTTTGATTATTATATTAAAAGTGGAAATTTTCTTGACCTTTTGAAATATTCTAGCTATAAATCGGGTTCGAAAAAAGATGTGGAAAACTGTAGAACCATTGCTAAATTACAATTGATTCCAAAAATACTTGAATCTATTATAAAGAAGAAAATCTATCAGACCGTAAAGAATCATTTATCGGATTATAAGCATGTTTTGTCCACGGGCGTTCTACTATTTTCTAACTTCTGCTTAAAAAACATAGAAAACAAAAATCAAACTGATGTGCTTTTCACAGATTTTTCTTAAGCATTTGAAAGAGCTAACCATCGGATTTTAATAAAAACAACTTTGCCAACAGAGATTCCATTCTAACCTGCTCAAGTGGATTAGGAATTATTTGTTGGATCGTTCACAATTCGTAAAAATTGGCTCGGGAAAATCTTTTAAAATAGTAAATTACTCAGATGTACTACAGGGAAGTCTCCCTGGACCTATCCTGTCTTTGTTTTTTATCAATGATCTCCCAAATGTTTTAAATTTGTCAATTTTTTTAATTTTTACGGATGACGTAGTTGAGGATTGTTTAGGTTTACAGACAGATGTAGACAAATTAAATGAGTGGTGTTCATTAAATGCATTAAGCATAAATATAGGAAAATGTTCCATCCTGTCGATTTCAAGGTTATTAATGACTATCGTTTTTGATTATAATCTGCAAAGCTGTGTACTTCAAAGAGTTATGACCCAAAAGGATTTAGGAGTTATTTTTAATTCCAATTTTGCTTTTAACGTGCACTTTGACTTTACTATATCGAAAGCTAACGCTGTGTTTGTTTGGATTTTTATGCAGGAACTCATCTGAATTTAGAGATCCATATACATTCTGGTCCTTATTCATAACGTTACTTCGTCCCATTCTTGAATATTGTTGCGTTGTATGGTCTCTACTGTTTAATAAGGATATGCAGCGTGTTGAAATCCAAAAAAGAATAACGAAATATGCGCTTCGAAAACTGAATTGGTCTGATTTATTACCATCTTATAATACTCGATGTGCATTAATAGGTTTAAGGGCACTAGTGTGTATAGGAACATATTGAATGTGCGGCTCTATTAGCCTTGTTTTTATGCTGCATCTAAAATACGAGTAGTAAGACCTAGAATTGAAAATGTTTTCTATATTCCTCGGGACACAACAAACTGTGGTCGTTATGAACCAATCACTAATGCTTGCGTTAATTTTAATAGATATGCTAATGTAATGGATATTTGCTTAAGTAGATATAGTTTTAAATGCATTATTTTTGAATCCATTGTTTGGTATTTAAAAATATTATATGGTGTACAAATGTGTGTTAAAAATTTATTTAAGTAATTTTAAGTATGTATATTTTTTAGTCTAAGAAAGTTTTGTAGCTTATAGACGTCGATAAACTAAACTAAACTAAATGTAGTTTTTTCTAAAAAGTGGCAATTCGGCCAATCCTGAATTTGTCAACCCCATAATTAAAAAAAAAACAAACTCGTACATGCAATCGAATTTTAATTTTAAAGAAAGACAAAGTTGAGTTAGCCTTGGTACAATTAAAGAAATAATAACCTTCTCACTCATTAAATCTCTTGCTCACCATTTTTGTTCTCTTGAATTCTGTCTCTGCGCTGGCCAAGTGATTTGTCTCAAGCTATATTTACTTTTTCCCAGAGGACACAACATTCCAAATAAATGCGAATATTTGTGACCAGGGCCCTATTCCACAAAACAACTTATCAACTTTTCACTTTGCACTTATCAAATTTGTCGACAGTTTGCAAAACTTTATGTTCCTCAGAACTATAAAATTTGATAAGTGATAAGTTGAAATTGAAAAGTGTAATTTGCAAAGTGTTTGCAATTTTTATATTCTCTTTGTAATTTCCGTTCCACGTACGTTCTCATGTGCAAAGTGAAAACTTAATATTGAAAAGTGTAATTTGCAAAGACTTTGCAAATAATTGTGCTGTTTCGTTCCACAAAACACTGACAACCGGGAATGAACATGAACACCCTGAGGACAATACAGTCAATCGACCTTTTAAATTAAATTTTTCTCGTCATGTAAATTTTATTTAAAAATAATTAAACTTAAGTCATTGTATATATAGTTAGGCCCCATACGAGCCAACAAATGTAAATTTTCATACATACGTAGTATCTTACTAGTTGTAAGCCTAATTGTAAATAGTATGTTCAATAAAACAAAATTGATTGATTCGTTCCACAAAAACTGTACATTCTATTTTTGCAAAGCAAATTTTGGTAAGTTTATCAAAAGTTTGCAAAGTAAACGATCGCTTTGCAAATTGATATTGTTATAACTATTGAAGCTTTTAAAATGTTAAGACGTGAGTTTTTGTTCGACGGTAGTGAAGACGCGGTTATAATAAGAAATTATAGAGACCGAATTAATTTTTCGGGACTACAGAACTTTAATTTTAAAGAGTGCTTTCGTTTAAATCAAATTTAAGTTTATTTTCTTTTAAGGCTAGTACTCACCTAGCGTGAAATGAAAAATAAATACGTTCCAAATTAGGTACACGCGAAGAATAAAAATGAAAATAGAATAAACTTTTCCACGTGAATTTTTGATACTCACTTTGAATGAAAAAAAAATGACAATTATTTTTAAACTGATTCGTTCTTTCTGTTTATAAATTTTCAATTTTTTGTTTTGAAACAAAATATTCAAATCAACTGACAAATGTCACAGTTTTCCACGTTGCCTTAAACTTTTTCCTGATGGTTGTACATTGAGAAATGAAAATCATAGCGTGGAAAAGGTTGTGGAACATATTTGTTTTTCCAATTCACATTTTAGTACTCACCTCTCGTTGCGGATTTCATGCCAGTGAACCAGCAGTCACTTTTACATACATATATGAAATTTTCATTTTCACTTGAACTGAGTACTAGGCTTATAGCACATTAGGGATGCAAACATCGTAAAAAAAACATCGATGGCTCGATGTATCGATGTTTCCAAAAAAACATCGATGTATCGTTTGCATCCCTAAGCACAATACACGGCGCAGTCATGCTTTGTCGGCTGTAAATCAACTGCTACTGTGCTTGCATTGTCTCGGAAATGGTTTCCAGTACCATGGAGTTGCAGCTATGCAATGAGTATTGTGTTGCAAAATCAACAGTTTGCGGAACCATCTATAGAGTTGTCGACGTTATAATAGACGTTTTGTTTTAAAACACAGTGCAGTGACTCGGTGTGGTCAAAGGTATTGCGACTCGTAGCTACAGACCTTAACTTTAGACAATCAATTTTTTTACCAATTATTAAAATCTATTTTGGACTTTGGAAGAAAAACAATAATTTATGATGACATGACGATGGTCGATTTTTATTAAAATCGTAAAAAACAATAAAAAAAAAATTTTAGGGCCTCTACTGTTGAATTGAGCCTAAAGCATTGTTTGGTATTATTTAAGAGGGAAAGTCAAGGAATAGCTGGGTTGTAATTTTTTTTTAAATTATGAATTTTTTTATCAAATTTTCAATTTAAAATGTAAAGAATAAAATTGATTTTACAATAAACTTGATATTTAGTATGGTTATTTTTGTAATTTTGTAATTTTTTTCACACAAAAAATGTAGAATAATATTTCCCCTTTAATTGTTTACCTCAACGCTGAAGATCCGTTACATATTATTGAAGAGTTACGTCCGAGACACCACCTGAACCCATAATCCCGTTTCGCCGAAAACTCGCCTTTGCCTAAGGGCACATTAATAAATTCCTTACGGATTCCTACGAAATTTTTGCATACATTGAAAAACTAATCTACAATGGTTACACACCTTTTTCCTCTACACCCAACAGACGCGCATCCCGTTAAAATTAAAATATGAAATAGTGGTAAAGTTCAGTTTACACATTTTGCAAGATCAGCAATAATATTGTATTAACATGGCTTTGATGGAAATGAAATAATTATTTTTAAGTCAGTCCTAATTTTCCTCTTGACCTTAGAAGTGCAGCTTCGCTTTGGACAGCGGCTTCTTTTGTTCAAATAATAATATAAAAAAAATGTAAAATAAAATTTAAATAAATAAATAAATAAATAATTAAAAAAAAAGAAAACGATATATCAAACGCTCGGTCACAATCTTAAATTAAGTTATAACCTTTCTTAGATAGCCAAATCGACGATTTTCCAAGATTTATTTGGTGATTTCTTAAAGATCTCAACCTTGAAGATCGGACAATCAGAAGAGAAGTTATAATTATTTTATGCAATCAACATCAGTCAAATTTTGCGATTTTCTGAATTTTATTCAAATTACGGTTAATCTCCCACTGGTGTACGATGATTGGCAATGAACAAAACAAACTCGAAACGCAAAGTGAAAAGTGATGAGACAGAAATACAAAGATGATTAAATTCTCTGTGGAACACTTTGCACACTCACTTTGCAGGAGAGAGCAAAGACTTTGCATATAGAGTGCAAAGTCTTCGCAAAAATTTGCTTAGTGCAAAGTGAAATTTGCAAAGAATATTGTGGAACAGAAACACTTATCACTTTGCCAAAAAATGTAATTTGATAAGTGCAAAGTGAAAAGTTGATAAGTTTTTTGTGGAATAGGGCCCAGCAATGGAATTACATTTGACTAATTGGGCCAAATTTAACTCATTGGAAAGTTTTTGGCACGAAGTAATATATACTGCAGCTGGAAAAACGGAATTCCCGAATAAGAGGTTAACCCTTCTCCATTGAATTGTCATCTTGCAATTTCCTTTCGTTCAGGTGGGTATTTAACCTACTTTTTTTTCGTTTTGTTTTTAACAGCCCATACATGTATTATCTGCAAAAATAGGTGATTTGCAATTTCCCAATCTCGGGAAATCATATGTGTATATTACATATATACAAAAAAGGACAAAGAATTGATCCTTGTGGATTTGAGAAGCAATTATTGACTGAAACTTTAAAAAACCTTTCAGGCAAAAAGGAATAAATGGTTTTTAGAATAAAAACCTGAAAATTAAGAACTAAAAGTTAAGTATCAGGGCGTTATACCGCATTGTGTCAAATATTTTTCCCTAATGCAAGATCAATTTTAATATTACTTGTTATCCGATGTACTCGATGCACTGTACTATGACAACTTTTGAACCCAAATTGTTCAGCTGGAAAAAATCAGTTGAGTTTTATAAGTTTCTGAAGACATTTAACATTTAACATTTACCTATAATTGAAAGTTATGGAAGGATTTTTCTCAAGTTTTTGAATAGGGATTATTTTTGCGGTTTTCTATTGCTTTAAGGAAATAGGCAGCCTTAAAACAAGCAGTAAAGCAGGACCTGGTTTTGTGGTTGTAAAACTATAATATCTTCATTATAATCTATTAATAAAGTTCAATTTGTATACCTTCATCTATAATTTGGAAAATTGTATCGGAAATAGGCCTGTATCCTGTCAACCATTATTAAGCACCACATTAAATAAAACATTACAAACAGATTGACGTTTAATTAAATAATATATATTAAATTAAATTTGTACATGCCAAAAAGTAGACTATTTAAAATTTAAACAAAATCGAATTCGCAAGCCATTTATAATTATTTTTGATACATTATTTTTAATATTCTTAGTAAAACACCAAGTATTTCACATTTAAAAATAATGATCAATGTAGACTGTACGTATACATTAACCAATTTAAATGATTTACTTTAAATTAAAAGAATTTCAATTCTAGAAATTTCGTTAAGTTGAAATAGTAACCTCAATTTTTATAGATAATTTGCCAATAGTGTATTTTTATATTTCTTATACATAGAACAATAATCTAAAATAAATAAAAAAAAAACGTCTTGGCAAACAGACTGTATGCAATGCATCTACATACGAGCTAGGGTAATTGCAACTCTTCAGACACACTCAAGTAAAAATGTTTTATTTATAATGCACTTTTAAATCAATAAATATTATGAATAAACAAAATAAAAATAAATGACAGAGCCATTTTTTTTAATTGATATGAAAAGGTACTCGTTTGTTTACCTAATACGTTAACCAATAAATATATTTAACATAACTTATCATTCTGGGATGTGAAGATTTTTTTTCATATTATGATACTCGTATATCTAGTTCATGCTAGTAGATACATTTATTTGATTCTTAATTTAATTATTTTGCTTTCGCTATATTGTTTGTATAGATACTTCTGGGAAATGTTCTGAATTCGTTAATTTAAGTTGAAAATGGGAGCGGTAACAAAAGTTGACCAAGCAATTCTTACTGTACGTATTCACATTTGTCTGTAAAAACATTGTTCAATTGTTCTTTTAATTCTAAGTATTAATCTATAATCGAGTATCTTCTTTGACATTGAATCATTTCTCAGATAATTTTTGCTGAGCTCTTTTTTCAAACTACCAATTTAAGAGGTCGAAACCTTTGAATTTAGGTATTTACGTAAATGAATTCTAAGATGTTATCTTTCGATAGAAATTTATAAAATTGCGGTTTTCTTGTCCAATAATGATTGAATTTGTATCTGTTTAATTTAATTTTGTATCAACTGATTGAGTATGTAATAACTCAACACCTAAATTTAAATAGGACCCTAAAAACTATTTTAACACTTCCGGAAAGCGAAATAATTTTTCTGTAAATAATTTCATAATAGAATCTAGGAAATCGATACAAATTTTTAAATATTTCTATTCCTCGCGAAAAAATGAATTTAACATTACCGAAACATAGCAGTACTCGACAGTATCGTTTCATTTTAAGAATCGACACATTATAGAATATTTGAGATAGAAAACTATTTAATAGAACGAATAAAAATATTTTTTCATCCATTGATATCGTAGCTTTCTTTCAATGGAATTTATTTATATAAAGTATTTAGTTCCAAATTTTATCGGATATTTTTTAATTTACTATAAAGTAATCAAAACGCTCAACAGTTTTCGAAAATATTTGAAAGTTTGTGGCTTGACACCTAGACATTGAACGTATTTTAACTGTTACCGGAAAGTTCTTAATAAAATGGAGATATTTATGGAAATTGATTCAAACATGTCGACAGAATAATGCGAACTAAATACGAAAAACCGCATCAGTTCCAAATAAAAAAACAGCAACTCTCCCACCTCACTGTTTCACCTTAAGGCTCCACTTATGGATTTCCCCAGGTTGATTATAGAAATCTTCGGTAAGCCTCCCGGTTTTGAATTGTTTCAATTCTTAGACCAACTAAATGCAGGTGTCAGTATATTTGTTTGACAAAGGACTTTTTACGTCTGCTTTATTTCCCTTTGTGAGAGTTTTAGAACGTCATATGATATTGACTTTTGAATTGGATTCTTAGGGCATCTGCTTTATAAATGGCAGTATCAGCCAGATTGGTCATGCTGTATTTGGTTCAAGATTTTAATGCGGAGGCTACCTCAGATTTTTGTTCCTACTAATTCGATGAAGCTTTGTTCATTCTACTATCATGCGAGGAATCTTCATTTCAGCTGCCTCCTATACGTCCAACATTCTTAACTGCATGCAAATGCTGTCTTTTTACGCTAATGCGGTACCCATTTCCCTTCAGAATATTCACCCCTACATCAAGTGCTCTAAGTGCTCAAAGATGTTGTTAGAAAAGAATAAGTGATGTATTTTTGGGGCCATCAGGCAGAGTGTCAAGTAATCTAAAACAGAGTGAAGAAATCAATGACGCTTCACTAGTGCACACCAGCTTTGATTTAAAACTCTTCGGTGACTCCTGCGGGGCATCTAACCATTGTTTTAAAATGACCATCCGCACGAAGACTTCCGAAACTCGTTTTTGCCTAAAGGCAATCCATATCTATTGGTTGTCTATCTAATGCTTTTCAAAATCAACCCACACTTTATGCAAATCTCATAAGATTTAAGCTCGTTCAGGCTTTAACAACGAAGACACTTTTTTCAAGAAATCTGTTCAACTATTGTAATATGCGGATGATACTGAAATCATCGGTCATCCCTTCACGGGGATTTAAGATCAGTCGAAACTTGTTGATCTTGAAATAAAACGTCTGCAACTAGACTTAATTTTTTCACAACAGATCTCATTAACTCTTCAGTCTCAGTTTCCTTTATTTTTGACAACCTAACTGTAAATAATGCAATAGACATATTTTATAGACAAATATTTCATTATATTTCTCTTCGTGTACCCTTTTCACTACGTAAAACTTCATCTTACGATCCTTGCGTAGCAAGAGGAATAAGTTTTGGTCAATATTCCTCCATTCTCGTTTTGACTGACTACTCTAATTATCTATCTTCACTTTTCCCCACTTTAGAACGTCCAATTGCTAAACTTTCACATATTCCCAAAATCTTTGAAAGCATTTTCTATTATATTTTAAATTTTCGTTGTAAGTCTCTCATTTCCCCAAGACAACACGGCTTGTAGGTCCACAACGACTGATCTTGTTGAATTCGTAATCTTTTAGCCTCTCAGCCTTAGAAAACGGAAAGGAAGTCGAAGTTGTCTCAACCGATCTTAGTAATGCCTTTGACAAAATCGCACATAAGCTTATTCTATTCAAACTGTCCACCCTTAGGCTTGAATCTTTCTTCTTAAGATGGATTTCTTCCAACCTGAAAAACCTGTTACTACAAAGTTCGATTCAGATCTACCTTCTCTAATTATTTTTTAGCTACCTTCGGGGTCCCACAAAACAGCCACTTAGGACCTATCCTTTTAATTCTTATACAATTAACGATATTGAAATGGTCATTCCCATATCTCACTATAGGCCGACTACGACAAAGTTTTTCAATACCATTTCTTCCTCACATGATTCCACTCTTATACAACTTGGTCTCCACAGTTTCTTTGTCTGAAAAAGTGCTTAGCGCTAAATATTTCCAAATCTCATTCAATCATTATCAACCCATATCCACCGCTCGCTGAGTCAATTGGCGACCTTGGTGTTTTATATGATAGAGAGCTCAACTTTCTCACACATATTGACGAGATTATACTCAAAGCAAATTCTACACTAGGCTTTGTGGAACGATGGTCCCGATAATGACCCGATGTTTATACATAACTTTTGTTCGTTCGCTTCTTGAATACGCCTGTCAAGTATGGTCCCCTCATCATCAAATTCATGTATCCACAATCGAGAGCATTCAACGTCGTTTCCTACGTTTCGTGGTCTGTCTTGGAATATCTCTTTTATTTCACCTCCGTATCAAGACCGACTTCTATTAATTAAGCTGAATACGCTAGAAGAACGAAGAGCAATAGGCGACAGTCTCTGCATTTATCGACTACTTTCAGGGTCTGTTGACTGCATAATTCCATCTCTTTCAACTCTAACTCTAATGCCCGCAATCTAAGAAATCCTCGTCTCCTCTTATGGCTCTACTCCAATGAACCTACTACTCGCATGCTTTGGAGGATTAATTGTCACATTAACTGTTTCGACTTCAACCCTCAGTTCACCCTGCCTAAAACTCCATCTTAATCATCCTTTCAATTCACTCGAATCCTAGATTTATATAATAAGAACTATATTTTAGTTAGATTAAGAAAATGAAATGAAAATTAAAATTCCACAAGGACGTTGATACGTACAACACAGCTGAGCCCACAATTTGCTATTTGAGGGCATAATTATCTGACGCAGAGGCGAGGTGATCTAGCCACCGAGATCGTGAGATTTGACCCCCTTACACTTTTTCTTGTGGGGTTTCCTTAATTCGAAGAATGTGGGGCACATTTCAAAATATTTTAATATTATTTTTGTTAAGTAAGCTTGGCAATAGTATCTAAACATTTTTTAATATAAATCTCGTTATGTTTTTTTATTGGGTAATCAAATTATAAAAAAATTATAAAATATCATTCCTAATTTGTTTACTTTCGCTAATATATTTTTTTCGAAATACCTTAAGTATGTTTATAATATTTTGGTAATTTGTTTTCTTTGTTTACAGTTGTGATAATGTGTGCTGATCCAAAGTCTATCCGCCAGATATTATTGACGGCAGATGAGCTGAACATGATCGACAGTGGAGAATATGTTTTCATTAATATTGAGCTATTTTCTAGGTGAGTTTTGAGATGAGTTAAGTTAAAAGAAATATTATTTTTAATGGAGCAGTGCTTATGTTTATCATGGAATGTGTTTGAGTGATAGTTTATTGAGAGAATTTTGCTTCTAAAATAAATTTATAAGTTTGTGCGTAGGTATGTAGGTCCAGTGTTCTTCTATATGAATTGCAAACATTTATACATTCTGAAGCACGTTCTTTGTGTTTTAAGAAATTTGTTTTAATAATGTAGAATTCTCATAATAAACTTACGGAAGGTATGTAGATATATCGAAAAGGAACGTATAGTAAAATAGTTTTAAATATACGATTTATTATTAAAATTATTACTATATATGTAATTTATTTATCAATTCATCACAAAAGATAATCACCCATATTCTGAAACTCGTATGTATGACTCGTATTCGACTACAGTCGTAGGAACAGTCGTATGCGATGTTTTTCGTTTCCGAATACATATTATTACAAGTGAAGTCGGATGTTTGACTCCTGGAATAACAACATACGACTGTAGTCGAATACGAGTCATAAATACGAGTTTCAGAATATGGGTGAATAACCTAACTATAGCTAAAGATATAACCTACTATAGCCGTATCGTTGGAACTCAGAACTTACTTTTAACATATTGAAAATTCCAGTTTCAAAGAATGCACCACAAATATTTTATTTTCATATTCTCGCCAAAGTCTGTATTTAGGTAAAGTTAAGTGTTTTTCGTCTTGTACACATTTTATTTCGAAAGTCTTTTAAGCCCTCATAAATATAAAATTGTAGAGCTTGGAACAACAAGGTTCATGGGTCTCTATTAGCCTTTATTAGCAATCGATATTTACAGATATTAATCTCATTAAAAATATCTCACTTTGATATTTCGACACAGTATTATTTATATATATGCTTTAAGTTTTAAAAATGAACTTGAATTGAGGAAATTAAAAAGCATTAGAGCTTTCTGAACCAATGAATGTCAATATTGAAGATATAATCAAAGACTTTGTGAATCTTAAAATGTTCTGTTAAAAAAAAGAACATATTAGCTAAACTAAAAAAGAAAACTCTGTCGAAATTTGAAATTAAAAAAGCAATAATTTCTATGTCAGCTTTATCGGCTGAAATGTTAATTAAACGAAATTATAGTCCCCTCAGCTATCGAATACGAAGCTCACGGGAGTCAAACTCACTTGTGACATATTTATCGATAGAGAGAAATATATAATGCCCGAAATATATTTACTGTGTGAGAAAACTGTCATGCGAGAAAACTGTAATGCGAGAAAACTGCCACTCGAGAAAAATATCATGAGAAATAATATCGTGCAAGAAAACTATAATACGGGAACATTATCATACGAGAAAACTGTCATGCTATAATACTATAATGAGATAAAACTATCATTATAGAAAACTAATATACGAGAAATATGTCATACAAGCAAACTATCATACAGTCTAAATCGCTGAAACTGTATCCTACAAGTTCGGTACTTAAAAGTCTTCGGTGATTCTCTACCTTAATAAACCACGTGCAGCCAAACAATTAGCGGAAGCTCTAAACTGCTATAAAGCAGATATTACTGCCATTCCAGAAATGCGAAAATTAAAAGACTGCGATATCCACTACGGCATTCTATCGATAACAAAAGCAGCGTTCATTTGGATACGGATTTGTCGTTGGAACATGGCTTAGGCAAAATGTCTTGAGTTACAAGAGTTACAACTGTGTGACCGATCCGCATAAAGGCCAAACTCGCCAACACAAGATTCATTTGCAGGCATGCCCCAACAGAGGAAAAAAACGAAAACACCAAAGACATACTATTCTACGAGCTCCTGTATAGGGCATCTTTGGTGACACGATGGAAAGATAGACAACACCTCCGATAACGGATTCAGGACTTCACTGTAGGCAATTAAAATATCTTGATATCCACAAAGGGACATGGAGATCTCCTGATCAATCAACCTTGAACCAGTATTGAGGATGTCCGTACGTTCCGGGGAATTAACATTGACTCTGACCACTAGCTCTTTGTAGCCAAGGTTCGGTTCGGCTTTAGACCATGAAAGTCTACCATCGATGAAATATTCTCATTACGACAGATCTTGGAAAAAACTCAGGAGATTCAAATCGACATCTACCTACCACCTTTCCATCGATTTCAAAGCCATGTATGATAGTATCTATATGATCGAACTGTATAGTTTTGGCATCCCTGACAAACTTGTCCGTTTGTGGAGGATGATGATGGAGAACGCACGCTGCTCCATCAAGGTCAGAAAAGGTCTCACCGATGCATTTGATGTTGTACAACTTCTTCAACATCGTTCAAGAGACTCAATCTTTCAAAAGTCCGTCCAAATACTCGGATACCCTCACGACATCAACATAGTTGGAAGAACAAATCTTGATATCAGTGCAACACTTGTGAGCATTAAGACGAAAGCGGAGAAGATGGGTTTAATTAACGATCAATAAGGGAAAAACCAAGTATATGCTGTCATCAAGAAAGGACACACAACACCGACAAACGTCTCGGTCAGAACGTCACCATAATTTTAAGGTAGTTAAGGACTTTGGATAACTAGGCATCTCTATTAATTCAGACAATAACACCAGCCCTGAAATCAAATGGAGATTAACTTCCGCCAAACGCTGGTTCTTTGGACTAAGAAGGCGTTTTTTAAAACTCTCATGATCTCGGTCCTTGGCTATAATGCAGAGACATGGACATGGTCGGAAGTGAATGAGAACACTTTAGGATGTTTTGTTAGGAAAATTTTCCATGTTATCTTCGATTCCGTCTGAATAAGTACGGGCTGTACAGCGAAAAAGACCTAGTCAAATGAGTAAAAGTCCAACAATTGAGATGGCTAGGTCATGTAGAGCAAATGGACCCAAATGCTCTGGCCCGGAAAGCCTTCGAATCAAACCTTGAGGACGGCGCAGTAGAGAAAGACTACGACTAAGGTGGCGCAGACAAATGGGAAATGTGCTCAATCAACTGGATGTGCTAAGCAGACAGCTTGCTAGGTACCGAGCTAGCTGCAGAAGCTTCTTGGTTAAGGCCATGGTCCACCCTGGACTGTAGCGCTACGTATGACGTAATGTAGATTTAATGAAGCTTCTACGCTTTTGAAGTTAAATAACTCTAGAGTAAGTTCGGTTAATGCGGAGTAGGCGGGTAATATGGTAAAAAAAATGGGATTCCGTTAGGATGAAAAGAGCTCTACTTGCCAAACAGAAAGGAGAAATGGGTGTTAAGCTAGAAGAAAAATCATATAACTTGCCCAAGACAGCGCGGAAACCTAAAGAACGCAGTGCTAAGAGCGTAAATGATCATTGATCTACCCCCTTTGTTCGAAAACCGACTTTAAGTAAACTTTTGAAAAAGGAACTCGTGGAATATTTACATGAGATGGAAAAGTGCTTTTGGGGATTAACCAGAAGTACTATCTGAAGTCTGGCTTTCCAATTGGCCAAAAAAATAATTTTCCGATTAAGTTTTCATTACGGCATAAGACAGCTGGTAAAGTTTGGTTGTATGGTTTCTTGAAAAGGTATAAAAACGAATCGATCTTTCTACCTCCAACGGGAAGTTCTATCGACTGCCCTTTAATCTTCAATCAGCTAAATGTTAACAATTTTTTTTGACATTTTGGAAAAATTATACCAAAAATATAATTTCCCGGTATACAGAATTTGGAATGTAGATAAAACTGGCTGAATCATTGTGAACACCAGTCAGCCAACGGTCTAAGCCCAAAAAGGAAATCGTCAAACTGGAGCTTTGACCTCGTCGGAACGTAGTTCATAAGTAATAGCTGTGCACTGCATGAGCGCTGGCGGGAGTTTTATACCAACTTTTTTTATATATTTACGTAAAAGAAACAACCCGCATTTATGAACATGAACTTTTCATATTTCGTGGTGAATTCAATTGCCCATTTTTACAGAGTGGTTCCACCATATTTTTGAGTTTTCCAAACCTTCTGAACTAGGAACTTATAAATTATTGACTTAGCTAGAAATGATTTTGTGATAATTGTTTCCCTACCACAACAACACACCCATAAGATCCAACCATTGAATAGAACATTTATAAGTTTTATTTATTACCATGATGAAATAAGACGTTTTATGGGAGAAGCTGGATGAAAAGTTATCTTGGGTAATATAGCATAGTTATTTAAAAATGCATATCTTAAGGTACAAACAGGGCAGTTAGTGGATTCAATTTTTCCTTTCAATATGAATATTTTTTAGAGGCTGATTTTCTATCATGTAAAGCTGAGCCTGGGCCGGAGCTATTTCCCGAAGTCAAAACCACGCACTTTAGCAAATCAAGCTTTGCTTATTGAAGCTAATGAAATGCAAAATATTGTTGCAGAATTACATTTTACTCCGTGGGATATTTTTCTCCCCTGTTGGATCCAGAAACGGGAAAAGATCAAAAAGTCAAGACCAAACCAAAAACTCAGAAAAAACAGGAACGGAGTCAATGTCATCCTTTACTAAAAGATGCCTAAGCAAGCCATCTACTTCGAGACGTGGGCAATCTTCATCATCAGATCATAGCCTTGCCCCGTACAAGATCTTATATTTTTTGTTTTTTAGTTTTTTTTTTTAATTTTCTTTTTTTTACTAATTTTAAGAAAACTTGAATTTTAAAGAAACTTGAAAAATTAAGCAAAAAGATTATTGAACTTTGTTGCTAAATATCCAAAAAACAGTTTGACAGTTTTACCATTTCAATAAAGGCTTTATTTTAAAAGATATTGGGAAAACAATAAGGGGGGTCTACATTACCCGAACTTCCTGCATTATAATAAGAACAAAAACACTGCCTTTTGCCTTTTTATTAAATGAACGCATTCACTCTACCCTCAATAAGATTAATTCAGTGCGAGCAAGGAAATAGAGAAGGATTTAATTAGGTTGCACATTACTTTCCTTAGTAAGAAACCATTGTTAGTTTCTTTCCGGAAGGCATGATAAATTAATTGACATACTGCTGCATGTCTACCCATCCCATGTAATATCCATCACGACTTTAATTACAAAAACTTAAACTTACAAGATATCATTTCCTTTATAGTGATTAAGCGCAGTTTATACTGAAGTAATAATTAACTCTGATTTTCTCTGTAAAGCTCATTAACTCACTCCATCATACCTCCTTAGTAAACTCAAAGTCGATTAACTTATCATCACGATCTCATAATAAATTTACGTTCTCTATGTCCCAACCCAAGCATGCACCTGCAATGCACAGTAATTGTTGTTTGATTGAAATTCCATCCACCACCTACTGGCATGGCATCAGCTCAGGAATTTATTGCATTATACAAATGATTTAATCGCCAAAAAGAAGACATATCGCTCACATTTCCAAGAGATACTTTGCTTATAAATCAAAACCAAATCTCCACGCAGAACTCAATGAACTGCCGGTAGTCAGTTCAGAGTCGAATTAGTAATGCTAGATACATTTGTTTTTATTTTGACATTCTTCGTATTTTTAGATTGACAATTTAAATTGTTTGTTTTGTTTTGCATACGTTTCCATTATTTTGATTTATTTTTCAATTATTGCTTGTCTTTTTTCAGAGTTCCACATGTTCTGTCACAGCCATGGTATGATGAAAATGACACCGACGAAAATAACGCAAGGGCACGAAATGCTTATACGGCTCTGCTGACTGTTACACCGAAACAGCCCGACAATGAGGACTATATTAGGGTATCGAATGAGGTAAGCTTTATTTCGAATGCCTGTATATTTTATTTATGCTAAATTTTGGAAAGCACTGGGGTGTGTTAATCTTGAATGATGGTTTGAAGAACAGAGGCAATGTGAAACAAGACTTCTTTTCTTCGCGAATATAAGGGGTGGTTTTTGAAAAGATTAGACTAGATTTAAGGCCGACATGTTGAGAAAAGTTGTTTAAAAACATATCTTAACAGTTTCTGCGGTTTTTTCTCAAAAATAATTTTTCAATGTGGACATTATTTGGTAGCAACCCTCGGCATATCATAACTTTCTACGCCTGTAGATAAGAAGTGGGTCTTCAATCTAAGATGGTTTAGTGGACATACACAGCCATGGTGCGACCGATCCTCAAGTATGGTTCGATTGTATGGTGGCCCGCGCATACCAAAGCATATAACATCGATAAACTGAAGAAGGTACAAGGAACTGCTAGCGTTGGTACCACCGGGGCTCTAAGATCTTGCCCAACTGATGCCTTAAGCGTTTTCTGTACCTTTTACCATTTAATTTACACATTTACTATCTAGTATCTTGCAGTGCATCAAGACTAAAGGAATTGAACTCTTAGATTCCGAAGCCTTATGGCCACAAAAATACTACGGAGTTGATTCCAACAGAGATTTTTTGGACTCCCACTGACTACTGCACCCCTTAAATGGGCATCAGTAAGGATTTTAATGTTATGACCCCATCAAGAAAAAACCGGGATTAAGACGTCGTGACTCGTGACGAAATATTCCGACACAACTATCTTAACTGATGGCTCAAAGATGGAGTTAGGTCTTGGTTCAGAAATCTTTTCTGTGACTGTGGATATATCTAGGTCGTTTTAGCTAGTGTTTTTCAAGTTGAATTACTTGCTATCAAGGAAGCATGCAAGATACTAAAACAGTATCCAAACCAGAACTGGAATACGGCTATTGTCACAGACAGTTAAGTGGCTGTTAAATCCATTAGTTCCTGTACATCATCTTCCAAACTGGTCGAGCAATGCCGGGATGAACTTCCTAGCCTCAATATTAACCACAATGTCACACTTATCTGGGTTCCGGGTGGATTCATAGTGGCATTGATGGGAATGAATGGGACGATGAGCTTGCCTTATTGGGTCCCTGGTTAGAGCTAAATGAGAGCATTTAACACCTCTTCCTCCAGACCATTTCCTTTGAGAAACTTAAGTATATATTGAGTGGTTTCAAAGATTATAGTTTGTTCTCTTTTATCTGGTGAAGTTAAAACTATCTTTATCCTTGATGGATGAGTGCATCACATCAACCTCCCTGAATTTCCTAATGCGTATTGCAGAATCTGCATGTAACACTGCTCACCAGGCCAAGAATATTGAGGAGTCTTCTCAGTTTACTGTAGTCAATTGGAAAACGGGTATTTATTCGGAGGTTGTTCCTGCTTGAACCGATGCAGGATATAAAGCGTTCTTTGCTGTAGCCTGCAAACATACCAGCTTTAAAGTAATAACATAATGGCATTGTTTTGGTTACGATAGTTTCTTTCGTGATTACCTTTGGCACGTTTTTATATGGCATTTAATTCTGCTCGGAAAATGCTTGTAGACTGCTCTACCGACAGGGAAAGTTTGGTTCTGGGCCTACAAATGTATGAACCTGTACTTTAACACGTTTTCGATACATCAGTATTCCATTTGATGGCATTTGCATTGAAAAAGTAGTTCAATATTTTTCCTACTCACTTTTTCTTGCTACTTACCCCCTTATTACGGCTGACGATTCGAACAAATAAACATGGGAGTTTGAGAAATTAGTATTACGGTTGGCGAATCGAGAACTTTTGATATTTTTAATAAACAATCAAATTTCGAACTCGAATTGTAAAGTTCGCCAACCGTAGTATGTCGAATGTGTAGTTCGCTAATGAAAAAATCTCACCTCGAACGTTCGATTCGCAAACCGTAATAGGGGGGTTAACTCCTTTAAGTTCTGAAGTTTTTCTCGAAGTTATATTTTTTAATCATACAATCCCTTGGGATGTTAAGTAAACTTGATACTGAAGACATGGAAAATAATACTCTTTCTTTAAGTCCTTATGCATTTATCCCCCCCCCCCCCGCCTTCCTGACGATTTTTAGAATGGCTCCTTTTGCTGCACTTCCTACTACCACATATAGTGGATTTGGCGAAGTATAACTTCCATTGCTCCAGTTGCATGTGAGCCTTGGACATATATCACAAAGAGTTCATTACCTAAGACAGTTATGACATCTCATTGGTGATGGTTAAGAAGCATTTTTATTAATACTTCCGATCTCATGAAGTTATCTTCACTTTATGGATTAGGCAAGATGTTTCGCAGTTCTTTCTGACGGTCTTAAGACATTCAACGCAACGCTTAGTGTGGATAATGATTCCAAAACGAATATCATTATATTCATCGTGCGTCAATACATTTTTTTGGCGGTAGCTGAACCCAGGATTCTGAGAATCTCAATCCAATTGCATCACGTTAAGTTAAAAAATAAGATATAAAATCCACAAATAGGGAAAAGCTTTTCCGAACTCTTTCAACCATGGAAGAGATACTTTTTTGGATTTTTGGAGCACCTGTTTAAATATGGAATTTGTACTCTAGCTGTGGATGAATAAAGGCTTTAAAGATTACAGCCAGATCAGAAGACGTGAAAAATTCTTTGCTTCAAAGAAGGAAACCCAAACACTTCGCAGCATTTTTGGCGACGCCACCGTGTATGTGACCATTCCAACTATGATCATTCAAATATGTCAAACTACTAAGGTATGCAGACTATATCGATATTATGAACTGATCCCAACGTGCCTCCCCGACGGGTTTCACCTTGTCGTGGTGGGGAGGCTTATGTCTATTCTCCGGCTGCTCGACCAGCTGGAGATTTAGACAACTAAGAAAACCCAAGCTAGAAGAAGGTTTCTTTAGAACAAAGACTAGGAGTGTCTTTCCTAGTTTGCCGTAAGGTGAGCAAAAGACTAGGAGCGTCTTTCCTATAGTTCGTCGCATGGCGAATGAAGACCAAAAGGAAGCATACTAAGTTGTTGGTTACTACCCCGGCCGACTTCTTGGTGTTTGTTTCCTAAGGGTTGAAAGGCCCAGAGTTTTGCAGGAACTCATCTGGAAGTGACCTCGGTTGCGAAGCTCCACCGGAAGCTATATTCCCATTTGAGTTGAGGGTTGAGTTTTACCCTCTATGAGGTAGGCCCCCTAGTGGGAGCATCATGGTGGCTTGGTTTATTCCGAATGCGGAGACACACGGTTTTTAAGATTCTTTTCTTGAATTCAAGACGTGTTAGATAGACCTCGCCTCCAAAGCAAGAGGTGTGCATATGCTGCAACATATCACAACTTTGCGACCGAGATAGCTTGCTATGTCGGGGTTAATGGTCAGGACCCAATTTGACTCCAATGGAGGTAGGCCTCCCATGGGATTGATTCATAATAGGCAGGTGCTTACGTTAAACCAAAAGACGATCTTGATCCTAACGTGCAGCAAAAGATTTCTCCATTAATGAATAGTTATCTTATGAAACTGCTTTAACTTCGGTTCAAAATTCTAAGACAAAGAGCACGATGGTCAAACTAACAAAAAAGCAAAAAAGCACTTTTTAAGATGACTGGGTCATTTAGGCCAATGCGTTGGGCCCGAAAATCTTTGAACCTTACAATCAATAATAGGGCAATAATTGGAAAATATCGCACACAAGTGGAATAGGACGAACTTGTCTGGATTGAATTCAAAATAGGGTAAAAGACCATCCAAAACCATCCGTTTCCAAAACAATCTATACTGTGCCAAACGAGCCAGTCTGTTCACTGGTGCTCAGGCCATAATTCATTTTGAAACCAAGTCAAATCACCCAGTCTGCTAGCTTGCGATGTAAGAAATTCGACTTAGGGTATGGTTCAGAATAACCAAAGTTCGCTCCAGAGCGATTTCGTCGCGTTGAGAAAAGAGACAAAATTTTAATCTTCATTTCCGAAAAATCATCAATATTTTCAAAAAATACCCTTCCGATTGATTCTTCTCTAATTTAGGCCAGAGCAGGACATTTGCAGGAAATGTGGATGATTTGTTTCTTTATTCTGTTAGTACCCACAGTGAGTATTGTCTGACATGGGTTATCGTATCAGAGCATGAGGGTTCATTATAGGCAGGCCCATTCTTTATAAATACGGTCTTCTTCCCCACCTTGCTATAATCACAGGCTACGATCGTTGCTTAACAAGAGGAATAAATTTTGATCAATTTTCCTTAATTTTCGATCTCCAAATGACTACTCCAATTATCTTAATACTAATCTTTACTTTACCCAACTTGATAGCTCCCTCGATTAACGCTATTTAATGCAAACCCAAAGCAATCTTATTAAAGGCCCTAAATCATTCTTCTAATTTGTGAACTGTAATCTTCCTCTCTCTCTTTCAATAACGAAATTTTTAACGAATCACAAACAATCGCCAACTTTTTGCAACTTTTTTTTTAAACATTGGTTTACCGACGACTTCTTTATACCTGATTGTAATTATTTCAATTATTTACCGAAATTCCTCCTGGGTTCATTTCTACCTCATACCATTGATCCATTTCTCATCAAAAATAAGCTCAATGGACTCAATGATATCTATATTCCCGGCACAGGTGGTATCCCCGTCATATTTCCCCTCTGAAAAATCTTCTGTTTATCCCTTATCTTAATCAGAATTCCCTCAGTTATAGGAGACCTCTTGCATAACCCCAATACATTAAAAAATTTGAAGTTACAAACTATCGTGCAATTGCTAAACTTTCACATCTTCCACAAATCTTTCAAAACATTTTGTACGAAATTTCATGCTTTCGGTGTAAGTCTCTCATTTCCCCTTGACAACACGGCTTTGTCAAGGGTAGTCCACATTGACTAACATCGTTGAATTCGTATCGTGTAGCCTCTAAGCATTATAGAATGGAAAGGAAGTCGACGTTGTCTCAACCGTTTTCAGTAAGACAATTGACAAAATCTCACATTATTCTATATTCAAACTGTCCACCTTTCTTCTTAAGATGGATTTCTTCTAACCCGAAAACCCCTTACTTTAAGGTTCGATTCAGATCTACCTTCTCTGATGATTTCTTAGCTACCTCCGAAGTCCAACAAGGGAGCCACTTAGGACCTATGCTTTCAATTCTTACAATTAACGATATTGAAATGGTCATCAAATATTCCCATATTTCACTATAAACCGATGACGACAAAGTTTTTCAAGACCATTTCTTCCTCACATGATTCCACTCTTTCACAACTTGATCTTGAATAAAGTATATTTTAACAGAAGATATAATATTGCAGTAAAAATATTACATATCATTAGCTACTAGTCTCTCTAGTTTTTGGTTTTTGTTTAATAAATTGAACACAAACAATTCAAAACTTTACCACACTCTTTGAAAGTTTGTTCTTCCACAAAGTTATTAGCTAGACACTTGTTTTATGCCTTCTCTCATATTCACAAACTTATGATATACTCTCATAAAATGTTATACTGACTTCTTCAGAAGAAATATAGTATTTTTCTCAATATTAAAACATTACAGACGAAAACTTTTATTCATTTAATCGGCTTAATTTTAAGCACCAAAAGTTTTTGCTTCACAGCTATTTTTTGTCGGCAACCAAGACTACTATAAATAATGCATGAGAGTATGGAACATACTATCTCCTCGAATAGGTATAAAGATAGTTATATCTATCGTTTCAGTTCAATTTTACTTATCATGAAGTATTATGCTGAAAACTTTTAGTCACGTTTTGAAAAAAATTAATTAGGTTAAATTTAAAAGTTTATACTTTGGGGCTTCAAGACGGATGACATTACACTGCGTCGGCTTCAAACTTTTGGAATATATTTTTGAAATCCGATATTAAAGTACGTTATATTTAAAGCAATATAATAATTTAAATAGCCGTAATAAGGTTCATCAATCCTACTGCTTATTTATAAAGGATGCCCAGCGGGAAATTTTCAAGTTTTAATTGCTTGTTAATTAACGGGATAAGGTAAGAAAGGTATCGTTCGATAAGAGTGATTTACTGATTTGTCAGTCTCGACGAGTTATTAGTCGGAACCTCACCATGCATTCGCGGTTGAAAAATTGATGAGTTAGTGATGGGCCGGATACGCAGCTTATCAAGAGCAGTACGGCTATGCTAAAAGAGCGAACATAGAGCTACTTTTCTAAACAGAAGCAGAAGTATTGGTGAGGCGAAGTTTATAGAGTCTCAGAAATTTCGTCGATAAGCCTATGGTTGAGAGTTTGTATAGTAAAGAGTTCCTGTTGATAGTGTTAAAAGCCGCCTTTAAATCTATGAAAACGGAATAGTGATTTTGTTTGTTGTTGATGAACCTTATTGTTCACAGTCGGAAGGCCAGCGCAAAAACCAACTTCAAAAACGCTTATAGACCAAGAGCCAGTAGTAAATTTTGGGAGTGGAGGTATAACCAAAATGCATATGGTTATGTTTGTAGATTTTTATATATAAATCAGACGATTCAGTTTCAGCCTTTGCCCCGCCAAACGAGTGCTAAGTTTGCAAGAAAATCAACTTTTTTAGCTCAAGGTATAACCAATTCTCCTGATTATCAAAATTCCGGTCTCAGACGTTTTTTTTCAGCCTTGGGCCTCTCAAACGCATTTTCAAATGCGTTTTACAACTAAAAGCCTTAAAACTTTTTTTCTTTTCCAATATAACCATAAATGGTCAGATGGTCACATTAAAATATAAAATTATAATTTTCAGTGCTCAAATTCAATTTTTATCTAATATTAAATAATAACAATGTAAAAATAAATAAATATTTTATAACAAACGTTACATTTTGTTCATAAAAAAGTTATTCTTCTTCAGACTTGACTGTTGAATAATAATGTTTCTTCTTCGCTTTTCTAATTTTTCGGGGTTGCAACCCCGTTGAACCATTTGTTTGAAGATTATTTCATGCAAATGAATGGTCCATCAGCTTAATCCAATTTTGGCATACTCTTTCTAACATTTCGGCCCGTATCTCAAGAATAAATTCTTCAATGTTGGCTTCCAGTGCGTCAATCGAAGCGGGCTTGTCGCTATAGACATAAACATTAACATAGCCCCACAAAAAATTCTCTAGAGGCGTTAAATCGCACGTCCTAGGCGGCCAATTGACCGGCCGCAAACGTGAAATAAACCGTTCACTGAACTCGCCTCTCAATTGGTATGTAGCACCGTCTTGTTGAAACCACAAGCTCTTCCATTTTGCGCTAAAAAAGTTTGTTATCATCGCACGGTAGCGCTAACCATTCACAGTAACGTTGCGATTCGCATCATCTTTGAAGAAATACGGCCCAATGATTCCGCCAGCTTATAATCCGCACCAAACAGTGACTTTTTCTAGATGCATTGGTAGCTCTTGCAATTCTTCTGGCTGCTCTTCACTCCAAATACGGCAGTTTTGCTTGTTCACGTATCCATTAGACCAGAAATGAGCTTCGTCACTGAACACAATTTTTCGATAAAAAAGTGGATCTTCAGCCAACTTTTCAAGAGCCCGTTCAGCAAAAATTCGGCGCTGTGGTAGGTCATTCAGCTTCAATTCTTGCACCAGCTGTATTTTGAAAGACTTCACACCTAAGTCCTTCCGGTGGTTTAATGTCCAACAATGTAAATTTGGTGCGAAATTTAGTCACAATATCCCGAATAGCCGCCTCAGTAGGACGATTAAACTGACCATAAAATGGAAGAAGCGCGCTATGAACTTTCTTAACAGAGCACGCATTTTGATAATAAAATTCAATAATTTGCAAGCGTTGTTCGTTTGTAAGACGATTTATGGTTAAATTATGGACCAAACTGAAGATTTTTGACAGTGACACAAAACACGAAACGTGCGTGAGCTGTCAAAACCAGTGTTGTCAAAAAGAAAATACCAAAAAAATCACCCATTATTTACAGCGATTTATTTGCTGTTATATAACGCTTTTGTTTGGAGGCAATAGACTTCTTTCAAAACCTTCAGATAAAATGTTAAAGCATAACTTAGGATTCTTTATTTTTAACTTACTTTTAATATTTTTAAAATTTTTTTTCAGATGTAGGCTTACAAATTTTGTAAAACATCTCGTAACGGGCCTCATTCATATTAAGGGCAAATGTTTAATACAATTTACAAACGAATTCTTCTATTTTCATTATATCCCCGTTTTATGACCACCGACAAGTCGCGTGAAACAAAGCCAAAATAAGGATCATTCAAGTATCGGCCTCTTCCTACAAACTCTCCAGCTGTTTGACCTCTTCTCGAAGAATTGTTTCGTTTTCAGCTTTAAAGGCAAAGCATATTGTTTCAAATGAAACAAGTACTCATCTTCACTCTCGAACTAGCCATTCCTTTAATCTTTTCTTGAAAGGAACTATTTCTCAGACTTTTTATAAAATTAGCTGGGCGCCTACCATTTTTATTAAACGCCGAATGGATTACTCGGTCATCTAAACTATTTCGTCTATCTCGTTCAATATCTTTCATGGAAGAAGAAATAATTCTACCGAAGAAAACATGAATTTCTTTTGCATTCATCCGACAAATCTTTTTTAACACTTGAAATGCAATTCTAACATAAGAAGCAGATACTTCCCCTAGAGTATGCAGTAAAAAGAATCCATCCACAATAATGACATCAACATGGGCTGGAAAGATTTATCAATTTTAATCATCGATCCATCTAAATGACCAAAGGATTGAGGAACAGAAGTTAACGGGTACTTAAAAAATTCCTTCATATCTATTTGGATTGAATTTTGTGATGTTATGAAAAGAAGCCTTCCAATCGAATTCCTTTCCATTTTCATTTCACGAACTTTTCCCCATGCAACTGTGTTTGTGACCTTATATTTTGAAGCAAAATTTAAAATTTTCGTTTTTTGAATTGTGTTTTCAAATCTCTTGGGATTGATTTGGCAGTCATTTGAGAATGTGTCTCTTTTTTGTTCTTCCACTTGCTTCAAATTAAGCAAAATCTACTTGGTGGGCCTTGATGCACATTGTTCGACAAGAAATTATGCCTAATCGTTAAAAAATTGCGGTTTGTACTGGCAGTTTCGCAACTAAAACCTCTATTTTTTTATGAGAAGCCTAAGCTGGAAGGATTTCGAACAACACAAACGCTTTAAAACATATGGCTTCCTGATACTATAATAAGGTGCTGGTGTCACAACAATACTAAAAGACACCCTCAAACCATTTATTCTATCAAAGAACGTCGTAGTGTTGTATAATTTTCAGCTCTGATTTGGCCAAACCAGGAATAGGCAATTACTTCTGACCAGAAGCCAAATTACCGCATCAGTTTTTGAGTAATACGTGACTGAATTATGTGAGTTTGGCATTACCGCTTACCTCATCGAGCAATCATTTACACTAATTTGACATTTTCATTCGATCACTGATGAGACTCACTCAGTCGGTCACTGAAGCGGTAATTTGGCCCAAGTATGGCGGTCAGCCATCAGACGAATAGGGGGAATAACATGTAGCATACGAAAACATGCACGTGCCGTAACTAATCGGGACTGGTGGAAGTCTGATCATAGCCTCTCCGTGGCGGCCGCTAGAAACAAGCCTTTAAAAGGGTTTGGCTAATATGATCAGGCTGGTTCCTCAGGTTGGCGACAGGTTAATTCCCTGTCCCGTGAAACTTATGAATTACGAGACCGACAACAAGCCTCGGAAACGGACTGATCACACGACGACAACCAACGTAACGAAAACTGAAAAACGATTTACGAATTTTCTTATGGAACGTACGATCGCTCTATAGAGCTCGAGCTGCTCAGCAGCTAGCCGATGCCCTGTCAAAATATAAAGCTGACATAACAGCTCTTCAAGAAATCAGATGGACAGGGAATGGTGTCCTACAGAAGAAAGAATATGACATATACTATAGCTGTCATACAAAACACCATGTGCTCGGGGTAGGCTTCCTAGTCAGCGAAAAAATGAAGTCTACCATCATCGGCTTTAACGCTATAAGCGAAAGGCTATGCACCCTTCGCGTGCGAGGCAAATTTACGAACATCAGCCTCATTAACGTTCACGGACCTACGGAGGAGTCCTCAGACGAAGAAAAAGAGACTTACTACGAACAAGTCGAGAGGGCCCTCAATGCCTGTCTAAGGTATGATGTTAAAATCATCCTTGGGGATTTGAACGCAAAAATAGGTCGGGAGCCGGTATTCAGGCATTACGCAAGCACCCATAGTTTGCATGAGAACACTAATGACAATGGACTTCGAGTCTTAGAATTGGCAGCATCGAAAAACATGGTCGTTGCGAGTACCAGGTTCCCGCGTAAAGATATCTACAAAGCCACCTGGGTATCACCTGATGGAGTCACTCGTAACCAAATAGACCACGTGTTGATAGACCGTCGCCACTACTCGAACTTGATGACGGTACGAACGTACCGAGGTGCCAATATCGACTCGGATCACTATCTTGTTGGTATGGTTTTCCGAGGGCGGATTGCCTTGCGAAGACGCATTGCATCCGCCGATCAGGTTCGAATCAACACGGCTGCCCTGCGCAATGAAAACACCAGTAACACCTTTGGTAATGCGTTAGGACTCGCCCTAGAAACACCTGACTTAGGGAGAGTAAGTCCTGGAGCCAGTATGCTGGGCGTAAATGAAAAGTGGACACGTCTTAAAAATACTGTCATTAGTACTGCCAACTCCATCTTAGGCAGCAGTCGTAAAAATCGGAACGACTGGTTTGATGATGAATGCAAGCTAGCGACTGAACGTAAGAATGTTGCGTACCGAGCAATGCAACAATCTCATAGAACGCGGGCACGCGAAGAGGAATATAAAGAGCTCAGAAGAACAGAAAAACGGCTTCACAGACAAAAGAAATCAGCCTGGGAGAAGAACCTAATCTGTGAAATAGAAAACAGCCGAGAGCGAGGTCCGCACCAGGCGCGGAAGTTCTACCAATCCGTCCGAAACATGACGCAGTACACACCACGCTGCACATACTGCAAGGACGGAGAGGGAAATCTGATCACCGATCCTGAAAGCATACTGGAGCGATGGGAAGTGTACTTCAATGAATTGCTAAATGGTCAGCTCACTGCAGAAGTGGAGGCTCCACTACTTCAAGAAGAATACCCTATGTTGCCGCCACCAAGCATAGAAGAGGTTGAGAAGGCTATAGGCCGGCTTAATCAGAACAAATCCCCGGGAGCCGATGGCATACCAGCCGAATTATTTCATTACGGCGGGCCAGCCTTACGTCAAGCAATTCATGACATTATAGTGCACGTATGGGAGCAGGAAGACATGCCAGAAGACTGGCGAAAAGGCATAATATGCTCCATACATAAGAAGGGAGATGTCACAACGTGCAGCAATTATAGAGGTATCACGTTGTTGAGTACCGCTTATAAGATATTCTCCTCTATCCTACAAGACCGGATAACCCCATACGCTAAAACCGTCATCGGACAATATCAGTGTGGTTTCATTCCAGGCAAATCAACAACTGATCAGATCTTTACCCTTAGACAGGCGATGGAAAAATGTCTAGAATTTAACATCCCAACATACCATCTGTTTATAGACTTTAAGGCCGCCTATGATAGCATAGCCAATGTAGAACTTTACAAAGCCATGAGAGAATTCGGCATCCCAAATAAATTGATACGACTATGTAGGTTGACCATGACCAACGTAACAAGCCAAGTAAAAATAGCCGGATTGCTATCCAGACCAATCAACATCTTTAATGGACTCCGACAAGGGGACGGTTTGGCCTGCCTCCTCTTCAACCTGACGTTGGAGAAAGCAATCCGTGACTCTGGCACGGCAACAAGAGGGACCATCGTCAACAGGTCCAGCCAGTTACTAGCTTACGCAGACGACATTGACATCATCGGAAGAACCGAACAAGCTGTACACGATTCCTTCATCCAGATTGAGCAGGCGGCACTAAATCTGGGGCTGCACATTAGTGAAGGTAAAACAAAGTACATGGTGGCGTCGAATGCCAGAGGAACAGTTGGTCAAACAATCAAGGTTGCGGAGCACGAATTTGAAGTGTTGCAATCCTTTAAATACCTTGGGTCAATAGTAGCAGCCGATAACAATATAGAAGAAGAAATACGCGGGCGGCTTCTCAAATCCAACAGAGCCTACTATAGTCTGTCAAAGCTCTTCAAATCCAGAAATCTCACCATAACTTCAAAACTGCTGCTGTATAGGACCATGGTCATGCCAGTACTCACATATGGATCCGAGACTTGGGTGCTTAGCAAAAGGCACTCCGACCTCTTAGCTGCGTTCGAGAGAAAAGTCTTAAGGAGAATTGTTGGCCCCGTATGTGAGGAAGGACGATTCCGGAGACGGTACAATCATGAACTGTACGCAATCTACCTTGAAGCAGATATCGTGACAAAAATTAAGCTCGGTAGACTTCGGTGGGCAGGGCACCTAGCTCGCATGAGCGAAGAGGAACCTGCTCGGAAAGTTCTTTGTGGTACATTCTATGGTAGACGACAGCGTGGTAGACCATGCTTGCGCTGGAGAGATGGCGTAGACCAGGACGCCCGAAGCCTTGGGGTGCGCAACTGGATGGCGTCGGCTAGAGACCGGGATAGGTGGAGAGACTTGTTGAAAGAGGCCAGGACCGGAACCCGGTTGTCGAGCCGATGATGATGATTGCGGAATTAGAGAAAAGTTTTTGGAATCGCAGCTTCAGCCTATCAATGACATTAAATGTATGCGAATTTAAAGTGAAAACCGTGTCGGGTAAATTATTCCAGGTACGTCAAAAATTAGGCTCGACGCACGGTGAACTGATGAGTTTTCCTAGTGAAGTGGGTTGATCTGATTGAGAGAAGGAATATAACTGGCTACTTCAAGGGAGTATTGCTTGTAAAAGAAGCGATAAAACAAGGAATGGCATGGAACATTTCCACGGTGTTCAAGAGATGGGAATGATTCCATGATAGTTCTGTTTCTGGTTTTATCCAATAAAAGAAAAAAAGTTTTGGCTGCACCTGCCCAAAGATACTCGAATTTTGGACATATTAAAGCCTTATAAGTTGTAGGCATATAAGAGGGGTTGAAAATCTGTTTACATCGGTATAGAAATCGGTTTAAATCCTAAGCATTTATACTCTGTTCAACAAAAATTGTCAGTACGGAGAAGATAGGACGTTTGCCTCTCACTCTGTTTTCATTGGATTGCATAAGTGTGTCGCCTTTTGAAGCTCTCACAGAGTTTCCCTAGTTTACATTATAGATCGCCTACACTCAACACACTCAACTTCATAAAACTTGTTCTCAAAAGCTTCAAATCCCAAAAGCTCCTTAAAAAAATCCACTGAATAAGCTCCTTGCTTATAATTTATAATGATAATGGTAACTCTGTTTTGATGTATATACTCGTAACAAGCGCACGGTCGTATTGAATTTATAGTATCCCTTCAGCAGTGGGATTCAACGGTCCCTTTGGGGTGTACAACTTTTTGCGAAGAATAACAACAACATTCCTTTGAGGAAAGTCAGTGGCTTGCTCTTTTTTAAGTGGCATTTTTCCCAACGTAATGTAGTGAGGGTACATCAGGCGCCACTGCTTTGGAAAAAGCTCTCCCATAAGGCCTGTACTGACAATTTTTGTTGAAAAGAGTATAGCAACGTTTTTGGTGATCTCGAGAATGTGGTCATTTGTTGACACACATACCGAGTACTGAGAGCTTTTCGACTTCTTCGGTGCAAGTGCCAGCAGAACTTGAGCATTGCATTAAGTTTTCGAAGCATTCAATTCTATTCTGTTTCTTATTCCTAATTGGACAATGCTTTCAAGATCTGAATTTAATTAGCTTATCATTAAGAAGCTTTCGTTCTTGGATATTTCTTGAGGTAAAAATTGATCAGCATATCCATGACCTTGGAAAGAAGTGTCAGAAAAGTTGGTTGAAGAATTCAGAAATTTTCTATTAAGCTTTTAAATTCTTCAAACTTTTGTCTTTTCCATGTTTGTGCAAGTTACAAGACCAAATAATGCTCAGTAAACGATAGTGCCAAGTTCAAAATAAATGCAAAAGTCTTGCACTTGAAAATAAAATGTTAAGAAGTTTCATAGAAAGTGAAGGGATCTAAGTTTCGGAAACACGAAAGTTTATGAACGCCAACGTTTGAAAACTCAAATTCTTGAAATGTATTCCTTCAGTTTTAATAAATCGATTAATTCAAATAAATATATGACTTTTTAAAGTCTTTTAAATGCAACCTTATCTTCTTTTTCAGTTCGGAGCTATTGATAGCATATTTTAAACCAAATGCACGCACTTTTGAAATTGAGTTAATTTTAACTTTTACACTTAAACAGAAGTAAATTTCCTTTTACGTCTTCGTTATTTAAAGTACACTTAACATAAAGAAGACCTTAGTGTCAGCTATTTAGAAACTTTTTAACATTTTAATAATTTGCCGAAGAAATATTTGTTTTACATTTTGTTTGTCATTTTTCCTTTTTCCCATTGAAATGAAAAACGTCCTTTAAATGGAAATAATTTAAAAACATTTAAAGGACATCCAATTGTATTCAGGAAATATTTAATAAAATATTCAAGAATTTCCTTTGACGCTTGAAAACACCCCACAAAAATGGTCATCTTAAAAGGTTGATACTTAAGTTTTGCAACAAATTAAGGACATCTCTTCTTATTTCATTCTGTTGCCAAGAAATCAATTTAATGCTATTTTAAACCTTTCACGACAGAAAGTTGAGATTAAATTACAAATTCTTCTTATTGTTCTAGATCAAAAGCATTGCTGCATCCAAATATAATTACACATTCCGCGACAACGAACCACTTTCTACGTTTGTGACATCATTTTACGATGGAGTTTTGCTCTATGCACACGCCCTAAACGAAAGCATTCGAGAGGATCCGAGTGTGCTGATGCGTCCCATTAACGGTACGGATATGGTTCGTCGCATGTGGAATCGAAGTTTCCCGGGTATAACGGGCAACGTGACAATTGATTCGAATGGTGACCGCATTTCAGGATATTCTCTGCTCGATATGAATCCGGAGACAGGACGATTTGAAATAGTTGCTCATTTCATGTACAATCGATTGGAATTTGTAGAGGGAAAAGTTATTCATTGGGCAGCCGACCGACTGGAACCACCGCCAGATAAGCCTGAGTGTGGCTATGATGGTTCATTGTGTCCTGATAACTGTAAGTGGTGTTGAAACTTATCTTTTAGAACTGCTAATGGATTATTCTTATAGCTCTTCCAGGATATGCTATTCTTTCAACAGTACTTGGCTTTCTGGTTCTTATTATGATTGTTTTCTTTGTTCTGGGCTATCGACATTACAAATCTGAGGCTGAGATTAACTCCATGACATGGAAAGTGTCCATTGATGATGTTATGTGGCACGATGCGGGTGGTCGTTGTTTCCGTGGGTCATTTCATTCGCTGGTCAAGCAGAACAGTCAAATGACGCTTATGTCCGAAGATATGGGATCCCTATGTGGTGATCGCCAGATATTTATTCCAGTCGGAACTTACAAGGGCTGTCGAGTGGCCATTAAGAGAATTGATGGAATTAGTGAAAATCTTAGTCGTTCTCTGATGTTGGAATTAAAAAGAATGAAAGATATACAGCATGACCACTTGGTTAAGTTCTTTGGCGCTTGTTTGGACCCGAAAAGAAGTTTCATCTTGACCGAATACGCCCCGAAGGGTTCATTGCGAGATATTCTTGAAGACGACCAGCAATACCAACTAGATTTGATGTTTAAAATGTCTCTGATGCATGACATCATAAGAGGAATGCATTTTCTGCATAGTTCCGATATAAAATCTCATGGAAATCTCAAGTCATCCAATTGCGTTGTAGATTCGCGATTTGTGCTTAAAATCACAGATTTTGGGTTGCATTCGTTGATGAGAAAACCAATCGATAACGATGAGGAGAACTGTAATCACTACGCTTATTGGAGCAGTAAGTTGAGCCTGCCTGCGGAACTACTTTTCCAGTTTGTTTTTGTTTTAATTTCTTTTTGTACGTTTTTCAAAGATTTATTATGGACTGCTCCAGAACTATTGAGATTAGAAAATAGACCACCTGAAGGCACTCAAAAAGGAGACGTTTACTCATTTGGGATAATAGTGCACGAAATCACCACCAGACAAGGCCCTTTCTATCTTGGAGAGATGGCAGATAAATCCCCTCAAGGTAAGTTTGACACATGATATTTCTTTTTCGAGAAACATATTTATCCATCATCCGTATTTGATTATTTATGCCTGGAGGAAAAAGTTTCTCGGAATCGACACTGCTTGTGACGAATCAGTAAGTTTAAGTGCGACATGTTAAAAGGGTTGAATGTAGGGTTGGGCTTTATTCGATGGTGAAGATGAATGTAATGTTTTTTTTTTTTGAATATGGTGTGGATGTTTAAAACTTTCGAGTTAAAATGTCATGAAAAAGATGTAAGGTAAATCTTGACTGTGACTTTGAGGTGGGATTATAGTTCATGAAAAAATTCGATAAAGTAAAAGTACAGCACAAACAATTTATGTACTTAAGGATTACATAGAAAAACTTGAAGAATAATTTTGAAATTTGTAATTTAAGATTTCTATTAAGAAGAAAAACATCATCATCATCAGCTCAACAACCGGGTTCCGGTCATGGCCTCTTTCAACAAGTCTCTACACCTATCTCGGTCTCGATCCGACGCCATCCAGTTGCGCACCCCAAGGCTTCGGGCGTCCTGGTCTACGCCATCTCTCCAGCGCAAGCATGGTCTACCACGCTGTCGTCTACCATAGAATGTACCACAAAGAACTTTCCGAGCAGGTTCCTCTTCGCTCATGCGAGCTAGGTGCCCTGCCCACCGGAGTCTACCGAGCTTAATTTTTGTCACGATATCTGCTTCAAAGTAGATTGCGTACAATTCATGATTGTACCGTCTCCGGAATCGTCCTTCCTCACATATGGGGCCAACAATTCTCCTTAAGACTTTTCTCTCGAACGCAGCTAAGAAGTCGGAGTGCCTTTTGCTAAGCACCCAGGCCTCGGATCCATATGTGAGTACTGGCAGGACCATTGTCCTGTACAGCAGCAGTTTTGAAGTTATGGTGAGATTTCTGGATTTTAAGAGCTTTGACAGACTATAGTAGGCTCTGTTGGATTTGTGAAGCCGCCCACGTATTTCTTCTTCTATATTGTTATCGACTGCTACTATTGACCCAAGTTATTTAAAGGATGTGCTTCGCTACCTTGATTGTTTGACCAACTGTTCCTCTCACATTCGACGCCACCATGTATTTTGTTTTACCTTCACTAATGTGCAGCCCCAGATTTTGTGCCGCCTGTTCGATCTGGATGAAGGAATCGTGTACAGCTTGTTCGGTTCTTCCGATGCTGTCGACAGACGACAGCGTAAGCCAGTAACTGGCTGGACCTGTTGACGATGCATGGTCCCTCTTGTTGTCGTGCCAGAGTCACGGATTGCTTTCTCCAACGCCAGGTTGAAGAGGAGGCAGGCCAAACCGCCCCATTGTCGGAGTCCATTAAAGATGTTGATTGGTCTGGGTAGCAATCCGGCTATTTTTACTTGGCTTGTTACGTTGGTCATGGTCAACCTACATAGTCGTGTCAATTTATTTGGGATGCCGAATTCTCTCATGGCTTTGTAAAGTTCTACCCTGGCTATGCTATCATAGGCGGCCTTAAAGTCTATAAACAGATGGTATGTTGGGATGTTAAATTCTAGACATTTTTCCATCGCCTGCCTAAGGGTAAAGATCTGATCAGTTGTTGATTTGCCTGGAATGAAACCACACTGATATTGTCCGATAACGGTTTAAGCGTATGGGGTTATCCGGTCTTGTAGGATAGAGGAGAGTATCTTATAGGCGGTACTCAACAACGTGATACCTCTATAATTGCTGCACGTTGTGACATCTCCCTTCTTATGTATGGGGCATATTATGCCTTTTCGCCAGTCTTCTGGCATTTCTTCCTGCTCCCATACGTGCACTATAATATCATGAATTGCTTGACGTAAGGCTGGCCCGCCGTGATAGAATAATTCGGCTGGTATGCCATCGGCTACCGGGGCTTTGTTCTGTTTAAGCCGGCCTATAGCCTTCTCAACCTCTTCTATGCTTGGTAGCGGCAACATAGGGTATTCTTCTTGAAGTAGTGGAGCCTCCACTTCTGCAGTGAACTGACCATTTAGCAATTCATTAAAGTACACTTACCATCGCTCCAGTATACTTTCAGGATCGGTGATCAGATTTCCCTCTCCGTCCTTGCAGTATGTGCAGCGTGGTGCGTACTGCGTCATGTTTCGGACGGATTGGTAGAACTTCCGCGCCTGGTGCGGACCTCGCTCTCGGCTGTTTTCTATTTCACAGATTAGGTTCTCCTCCCAGGCTGATTTCTTTTGTCTGTGAAGCCGTTTTTCTATTCTTCTGAGCTCTTTATATTCCTCTTCGCGTGCCCGCGTTCTATGAGGTTGTTGCATTGCTCGGTACGCAACATTCTTACGTTCAGTCGCTAGCTTGCATTCATCATCAAACCAGTCGTTCCGATTTTTACGACTGCTGCCTAAGATGGAGTTCGCAGTACTAATGACAATATTCTTAAGGCGTGTCCACTTCTCATTTACGCCCACCATACTGGCTCCAGGACTTACTCTCTCTAAATCAAGTAATTCTAGGACGAGTCTTAATGCATTACCAAAGGTGTTACTGGTGTTTTCATTGCGCAGGGCAGCCGTGTTGATTCGAACCTAATCGGCGGATGCAATACGTCTTCGCAAGGCAATCCGCCCTCGGAAAACCATACCAACAAGATAGTGATCCGAGTCGATATTGGCACCTCGGTACGTTCGTACCGTCATCAAGTTCGAGTAGTGGCGACGGTCTATCAACACGTGGTCTATTTGGTTACGAGTGACTCCGTCAGGTGATCGTGATACCCAGGTGGCTTTGTAGATATCTTTACTCGGGAACCTGGTACTCGCAACGACTATGTTTTTCGATGCTGCCAATTCTAAGACTCGAAGTCCATTGTCATTAGTGTTCTCATGCAAACTATGGGTGCCTGCGTAATGCCTGAATACCGGCTCCCGACCTATTTTTGCGTTCAAATCCCCAAGGATGATTTTAACATCATACCTTGGACAGGCATTGAGGACTCTCTCGACTTGTTCGTAGTAAGTCTCTTTTTCTTCGTCTGAGGACTCCTCCGTAGGTCCGTGAACGTTAATGAGGCTGATGTTCGTAAATTTGCCTCGCACGCGAAGGGTGCATAGCCTTTCGCTTATAGCGTTAAAGCGGATGATGGTAGACTTCATTTTTTCGCTGACTAGGAAGCCTACCCCGAGCACATGGTGTTTTGTATGACAGCTGTAGTATACGTCATATTCTTTCTTCTGTAAAACACCATTCCCTGTCCATCTGATTTCTTGAAGAGCTGTTATGTCAGCTCTATATTTTAACAGGGAATCGGCTAGCTGCTGAGCTCTATAGAGCGATCGTACGTTCCATAAGAAAATTCGTAAATCATTTTTCCGTTTTCGTTGCGTGGGTTGTCGTCGTGAGATCAGTCCGTTTCCGAGGCTTGTTGTCGGTCTCATAATTCTTTTAGTTTTACGGGACAGGGAATTAACCTGTCGCCAACCTGAGGAACCAGCCTGATCATATTAGCCAAACCTTTTTAAAAGGCTTGTTTCTAGCGGCCGCCCACGGAGAGGCTATGATCAGTGATCACACTTCCACCAGTCCCGAATAGTTACGGCACGTGCATGTTTTCGTATGCTACATGTTATTCCCCCTATTTGTCTGATGGCTGACCGCCAGAAGAAAAACACTCGTTTATTTATGAAATCGTGAACGAAGGTTGTACAGGACCAAGCTTTTAAAAAATTCTAAAATAAAATCAGATTGTGCATTTGAAATATCAAAATTAAAAAGAGTATTTGTATTATCATTAGAGGAAGGTCTTAAAAAGTATTAACTCTACTTTTCAGGATTCTAAGACCATCTGTATTTGTCACCACCTAAATTCTACCCAAATTTTAATAACCCATTCTCAGACCATAGAATGGTAACATTTCAAATAGAGCACAAAATAGACAATCCAAAGCCGTACAGAAACTCCAGAAAAACGAATTGGGAAGCCTTCAACAAAAGATGGGCCTCATCCTGCTATGTTAGACTTTTCGGACATTGAAAAAACATATCAGTGAACTAACGTCACAGTGCTTACGAAAGTTCTTCAGTTCATCACCGAAAGAAAAGGCAAACTCAACCCCGTATGGTGGTCTAAAGACCAGAGGTCTCTACAACAGAGCTAAACATAGTAATGAGCTTGATGGTTGGGATTCAGTAAAAACGAATATAAAAACTGATTTACGTATGCAAAACGAGCCTGGCGGATATTGTGTACAGAGATAGAGTCTACTAATAACGCTGCAAGGCTAAGGAGAGTCATATCAAAGGTCCGCACTTATTCTGGTTTTCTTAAAAGACCGGATGGAACCTGGACTGCCTCTTGCCCTGAAACCTTAGAGTCAATCATTTCCCAGGATGTACTTTTGATGCATCTCTTATGGATAGGGGCGCCAACATAAGTTACACTTCAAGTAATGACAGTCAAATAGTAAATAGCCGAAAAGTGCCTTGGGTCTTAGACTTTTCAGCGTACAAGTCTGCAGGGCCTTATGGAATAATTCCAAATATTCTCTAAAGCTTTAAAGATGTTATTATTTCGCTTCTGGTGGAGATGTTTAAACAGTGTTTAAATATCACTTATATTACATCTAGTTGGAGAGAAGAAAATATAATTTTAATTCCGAAAGTTGGCAAGCTCATTCATTCGCCTTAAGCTAAATGATAGTGTTCTCTCGCAGGCCCTTCATGAAGTGGTCGGCACGATTGGTATATCAATCCACTTTAAAGAATCTACCCTGCGAGCATTCCTTGATATAGAAGGGGCCTTCAACAAAGTTGAAAATTGCGCAATACGATAAGCCCTAGACTCTGTCAGCATCCACCCAATGCAGTCAAACTGGATTGACTCCATACTTCAAACTAGAATTTTGAATGCAGAAATGGGTGACAGTAAGCTTAAAGTTAGGACGTGTAGGGCTACGCCATAGGGAGGCGTCTTGTCTTCCCTCTTTTGGCTTCTTATCGTAACTCAGATCTAAGTTTAATTAGGGCAAGACGGTATTAAAGCCTTTGTGTACGCTGATTATATAGTGATAATGGAATCAGGAAAATTTGTCCCCACCCTGTGTGAGCTCTTACAAACAACCCTTGGAAAGCTAAGTAATTTGGCCAGAAACTATGGACTTAATGTCAACCCTATTAAGACAGAACTGGTTCTGTTTACGAGAAAACGAAACATTCCAAACTTAAATTCCCTTACCATAAAAGGGACACCGCTCTATATAACTGGAACGGCTAATTGTCATCGATCATACTCTCAACTAGAAAGAGAACATGACAGTAAGGGAAAAACTCTGCAATAGCCTTCTACGCCTGCAGTAGAATTTATGGCAAGAGATGAGCACACAGCCCCAAAACCATTCACTGCATGTACACAGCCATTATAACGCCTATTCTGACGTTTGTCTGTTTAGTTTGGTGGCCAGCCTTGGATAATGGAACCACTCTTAAGGCAATGGCGAAAATTCAGAGACTGGCATGTACGCCACAACATGTGCCATGAGAACCACGCCAACTGTAGCCCTAGAAACTTTCCTCTCACTTGCCCCGCAAAATATCTTTCCACATGTGAACAGACGGACAAGCAAATTGATATCTTCATAGTAAGCCAGGTGGCAATCAAAGTCATTTCGTCAATTGTCACGAAGTCAAAACTGGTTGCTCGTTGCCTTGGTGATTTAAGATTGCTATTGAAATGAAATGGCTGATGAACTGGCCAAAAACGGTTCAACACTTGAACCGAGCCAAATTGTACCTTGGATAGTTCTACTTATGCCACTGGAGCAGGAAAAAAAATGGAATTCACCAAAGTTTTCTTAAGACCGCAAATGACAGATGGTTAACGATTGACACATGTCGGGTTTCAAGGAACAGAGTATCTACTAAAACTTAGCAGACTTCAACTGTCCCTCTTGGTTGGAATCCTTACGGATCACAACTCAGTGGGAACCCACATGAGATGAATGGGTACCACATGAGATGAATGGGTGTCAGGACGAAGAAGTGGCAGGAGGCTCATCTCACTTCCTTTGCGAATGTCCCAGCTCACCCAGAAGTAGAAAAGATGCCCTCGGAGAACTTTTTTTCGACGAACTTTGCGACGTCTGATTTTTTCCACTAAAAAGCATCCTTAGCCACAATATTTCACAAATGTTTCCAATTAGTCGGATATGGCAAGGGAAGATGTGGGCAATAGTAAAAACAGAGCGTTATGTCTTAGCTACGTACTTACATTTTCGGCTCTCCATTCATGTAGTATCGTTGCCTCAGACTGTGTGGCTCTCCATCCTCAACGTTCCCGGGGCACTCTAGTTTCAGTCATTCAGACCTATGGCTTGGTTTTCATACCAAAGTTTCACTCTTCCTTATCGACTCGAACCTGAGGGATTCGATTCAAAGGCTCTTTTGCTTGTAGCATTGTTGTTTGTTCCATGTGCACGAGTCACAGCCAACATATTCAAAATGTTTTGACTTTTTGACCTACATCCACATCTTAGTACATACAAGTTCTGTTAATTTAAGTTCAAAAAGAAAGGATCTAGTAGTAGGTGTCACAATCATTTTGCGCACATCATTTGGATCACTCACTCAGCCGAACCACCACACTTATCCGATACCATCTACACTGTGCCCAGATAGGCAGCTTGTTGACTGGTGCTGAAATAGTAGCCAAACCGATTAAGTGATCATCCGGCACCTCGCACCGTAAACTTTTGTCAAAGTCCTAAAGATTTTCCTTTAGTCCTAATGCGCTGCAAGATACTAGATACTTAATGTAGAAATCAAATGGTTAAAGGTACAGAAAAACGATGGATGGTTATCCTAGGCGAGCCATACGTGAAGATCGGTGGCACCACCGATGTGTTTATCTATAAGATCGTCTTAGATTGAAAACCCCTCTTATTACCAAAATGTTTACTATAGGTGTAGAGAGTTATACAGGCTTTCTTAACCCTTTCTTCAATATTCAGTTTCCAGTTAAACTTAGGATCTAGAATAACACCTACATATCTTGCACTGGAAGAGAGCAAGAGAGTTTGTCGGGTAGAGCGAAGGGGTGTATCCTAGTTTTGGTAGTAAATAGCATCAGTTCACAGTTCTGTGCGGGCAAACGCCGTGATAACACGTATTGCTTAAGGAATTTTGTTCGGTTGAAGAGTAGTATAAAGCTTAAAGCTTTGCGCCTTAATATTTTTTCTTTTTTCTCTTACTCTACGGGGTAAGTGTACATTTATATTTAAATCTACGAAAAGAAAAAACACACAAAAACAGCTGCGCTAGTAAACTATGGACGGGGGTACAGACCCCCCTAGAAAAAACTGGTTTAAAGGTCTACCCCCAGAGGTAAGCCTTAACCAGAACCAAACTAAAAAAACAAAACGCAAGCATTCAAGTGAAGAGTTTCCAGAACTACCAGTCATAAGCAATGACAATAATATCCCAAGATACATAGTTGTGACAGGTTTGGAAAAAACAGGTGAAAGTATTCGCCCGCTCTCCTCATATAACCCAATCCAAATAAACCGCGGTCTTGAATTCATTTCCAAGGACATCTTGGAAGTAAAAGCCATGAGGTCAGGAGATCTACTGCTCAAAGTGCTAAACGTGGAAATAGCTAACAAATTCTTAAAACCCAAGCTCGTCGATTCAATCCCTGTCAAGGTTTCAAATCATTTAAGCCTAAACTCAATTCAAGGAAGAATTTTCTGTAAGCATATTACTGATATCTCTGAAGAAGAGCTTTTATCGGAACTTAAAAAATTCAAAGTAATTGAGGTTAAGAAAATGATGAAAAAACAAGATGATTCTTTGGTACCAACAGGTGCGGCTATATTAACCTTTGACTTGATTCGGCGACCAAATGAAGTTAAAATTGGATGGGTTAATTGCAAAGTGGACGAGTATATACCTAACCCGATGCGTTGCGTATCTTGCCAGAAGCTGGGACACACCAAAAATCGGTGCACTGGCACTCCTTTGTGCAAAAACTGCTGTCTACCTCCTCCACACGATGAGTGCACACGTGTTTACTGCATAAACTGTAATACCGAAAGCCACACTTCAAACGACCCTGCTTGCCCTTCCTTCCTTCGATACAAATCTGTAAACAAAATTAAAATTGATCGCCGATGTACCGTTCGGGATGCTTGGCAAATCTTCAACGACAACCCCGCGCTTCACCAGCTCTCTGCTCCCAAGAAACGTAATGTTGGAAGTCCAACAATTGCAGAAATGATTAAAGCGCGCATTGAAAAAACAAAACAACAAGCTCATCAAAATGAATCTAAAAAGACCACTGAAACCGCACAAACCAATGAAAATTTGAGAATACAAGCAACTCTTCCAATTACTGCAGAACCCCAAGAAACACTTTTAAACCATACAAAACAATATACCAAAATTGACATCAATCCATCCACAACACAAAATCAAAATACCAAACAACTTCCTAAACATAACTTGACACAAAATCTAAAAACAACAACATACTCCACCCAAACCTCATCAGACAATGAAAACAGATTAATAAAAGACAAGTCACATCAGTCCACTGCTGCGGACCCAGAATATGATGTGGATATGGAATCTGGCTCTGAGAACTCATCTCAGTCATCTCTTTCTTCTCTTAAAACTAATTCAACTCACTTAAATACTAATTATAATAATTTTAACTCACCTCTCTTAAATGAACTAAATAAAAACACTCAAAATACAATACTAACATCGCCTAACGAAAAACAAACACAATGACACAGTTAACTTTAGACTTACTCATCCTCCAGTGGAACATACAAGGCTACTGCAACAACAAACACGCTCTTGAGCGACTTATCGCTAAATATAAACCAGACTTAATTGCACTTCAAGAAACTCACATAATTTCAAAAAATCAAAACTTATTTAAAATGAAAAATTACAAAGCATTACATTTCAATAAGAACTATGACCGTTGTAAAGCAGGTATAGGGTTCCTAGTAAGGGAAAACATTCCAATAAAGTCGCATGCTACGTCATCCTCCAATTTACTTTATCAAACCATCGAAATACCATTTAGAACACCTATTAAAATAACTAACATCTATAAAGAGCATGATGTCCAAATTAACTCGGACATTTTAGATAGAATTCCTAAAAATAATAATAGTTGTCACCATTTTATACTGGGTGATCTGAACGCACATAATACTTTATGGGGATCTGACACGACAAACAACGTAGGTACATTATTTGAAAACTTTTCTAATGACCGTAATCTCATAATCATGAACGATGGATCTCCAACATTCTTCAGTACGAGGAATACTTTCTCGGCAATTGATGTTACCTTTGCAACTCAGGACTTAGCACCTTATTTCAGTTGGGAGGTTCTTCCTCACGGTGAAAGCAGAGACCATATTCCCATTATAATTCGTACCCCAGAGCGGAGATTGGCATCCAAATTCACACCACGTTTCAAAGAACAATTAGCAGACTGGACTTTATTTGAAGAGGCTACAAAAACCTTATCACTGACTACACCTATAACTAACAATATAAACCAGGAAGCATCAAAGATTAAAAAGATAATTAGAACTGCGGCAGCTAAATCGATTCCAGTTACAAAACAAAATGCCTCAAGGTCCAACCCAGTATGGTTTACACCAGCAATTGCGAAATTAGTAAAAGAAAAAAATATTGCCTGGAGAAAAGCTAGCAGATTCCCAACAACTCCAAACTGTGTTGACTATAGAAGGACTTGCGCTAAACTAAAGAGGGAATCAATTCAGTCAAAAAGAACTTCGTGGGAAAATTTTGTCAACACAATGAACCCATCATTGGATATGAGATCTCTATGGAATAGAATACGGTCACTTCACGGCTCCAGAACACAACAAGAGTTTCCGTACATGCTCTTAAATAATAGAATACAGAATGATCCCGAAGTAATAGCTAATTCATTTGCTCGCAAATGGAAAACATATAGCGATGACATGGCTTTCCCTGCATCTGTGATCGAGCACAAAATGAATTTCAATCTTAGTGAACTTCCAGCACGTGTAAATCAGTGTCAACTTCTCACGGAACAAATTTCGCTTGTTGAATTTGACATGACTCTAAAAATGGCTACAGGCACATCTCCAGGTGAAGATAAGATTACTTATAATATGGTTGAACAATGTTCGAAAAACCTGAAGGAAAGAATCTGTTCTTTATATAATACCATCTTATCGACTGGTATCTTTCCACACGATTGGAAAAGGGCACTGCTGAAACCGATTCCTAAGAGCTCCCAAAATCGTCACAATTTCGATGAGTATCGCCCAATCTCTCTGCTTCCCATTCTCTCCAAAATTTTTGAAAAAATTATCGCGAGACGAATAAGTTGGTTGACAGAAAAAGAAGCAAATTCCGGACAACATGCTTTTAGACAGAGCAGAGGAGTTCACACACTCATACACCTCCTAGAATACAGACTTCAAGAAAATTTATCAAAAACTAGGCATAGTGTAGTCATGTCATCTGATTTAGAAAAAGCATTTGATCGAGTAACGATGGTTCCAGTCCTAAAACAAATGTCTGAGTGGGGAGTTCCCCATCAAATCCTTAAATTAATAAGGTCTTTTATGACTGGGCGGACCTTTCGAGTCAACATTGATGGGTATAGCTCATCATTATTCAAAGTAGAAAATGGAATTCCGCAAGGGTCACCTCTCTCAGTGGTGATCTACAACTCATACATAGATTCACTTATAGTCAAAATTTCGCAGCCACAATTTTATCTTGATTTCGTTGGAGTCTCATCATCATCATCGGCTCGACAACCGGGTTCCGGTCCTGGCCTCCTTCAACAAGTCTCTCCACCCATCCCGGTCTCTAGCCGACGCCATCCAGTTGCGCACCCCAAGGCTTCGGGCGTCCTGGTCTACGCCATCTCTCCAGCGCAAGCATGGTCTACCACGCTGTCGTCTACCATAGAATGTACCACAAAGAACTTTCCGAGCAGGTTCCTCTTCGCTCATGCGAGCTAGGTGCCCTGCCCACCGGAGTCTACCGAGCTTAATTTTTGTCACGATATCTGCTTCTAGGTAGATTGCGTACAATTCATGATTGTACCGTCTCCGGAATCGTCCTTCCTCACATACGGGGCCAACAATTCTCCTTAAGACTTTTCTCTCGAACGCAGCTAAGAGGTCGGAGTGCCTTTTGCTAAGCACCCAAGTCTCGGATCCATATGTGAGTACTGGCAGGACCATGGTCCTGTACAGCAGCAGTTTTGAAGTTATGGTGAGATTTCTGGATTTGAAGAGCTTTGACAGACTATAGTCGTTGGAGTCTACGCCGACAATATTTATATGGTAGCCTCTGGGGACCCGGCAAGGGTGAAATCTGTTTTAGAAACGGCAGACACAGCAATTTATATATGGTCCCAGGACACAGGTGCAGTAATTCCTCCCGCGAAAGTAGATTTGCTTCATCTCTGCAGAAAAAGAAACTGCCATCCACTTCCTTTGAATATCCGAGGTTCAACAATCACACCTTTGAAAGAACTAAAAATACTGGGTGTTACATTCAGTGGAAATTTGAAATGGAATATCCAGGTAAAAAATGTGGTTAATCAACTAAAACGACGGAACAACGTTCTTAAAATAATTTGCTCCAAGAAAAAGGGACCTCATTTAGAAACGGCATTGAAAATAACAAAAACTCTTGTAGAAGGCACCTTGCAACATGGAGTAACCACATATATGTGGACTACAGTTAAAAATGTCTATGATATTGATGCGTGCATAAATAATTGTTTCCGTACAGCTTCAGGTGCATTGAAAGCAACAAGAATCGAAGCTTTACGACTAGAAACTGGATATCAATCTTTTCTGAATTTTGGTAAAGGGAGAGCCGCGAACTTGGCAAGCAAGGCTTTAGCCGATCCAAAGCATCCCCTCCACAACGCAGCCAGAGATGTTATTTCCTCACAAAAAAAGACACGTAAAAACTCAATACCTGGATTAACCAAAATACTAAATCTAGTATCCACACAAATTTATTTTTATACGAATCCAACTTCAATAGCAGAGAGTCCACCCCCCTGGAAAAGAGGTTTATTGCATATTCATAGAGAAATGGCTGAATACAAAAAGGAAAATACTCCGGACGAAGTATTCCAAATGCTTCACAATGAAATGATCGGCAATATCCACGCCAATAACATATTTTACACAGATGGATCTTATAAGGATAACAACTCGTCATATGCAGTGGTCAAGTTGGACCAAAACTCACAAATATCCACAGTTTGGCAAGGGCTGCTCCCGAAAGAAGCAGGGAGCTACATCGCTGAATTGGCAGCAATCAGTAAAGCTATATCCTTTGCAAAAATTCACAAAGGGCGGAGTATAATTCTAACAGACAACTTGGGAATCCTAAAAGGCCTAAAAAATGAAATGAATAGATGTCCAACATTGGAATTACTGAGAAGCAATTTAACGGAGCAAATTGTATTAGCATGGATACCAGGGCACTCCGGAATCAGAGGCAACGAAGCTGCAGACCTTGCAGCTAAGGATGCTATTAAATATCCACTTATTTTTGAGACGCCAAACTTTTACCAATTGACCCGAAAATTATTCCTACACCAGCAGAGGAAAGAGATTGCAGATACTTGGAAAAGTTGTCAAACATTCCTTCGCACTCATAACCCTCATTACTACCGAATCCCGTACAACAGTCTATTTACAAGAGAAGATTGTATCAGATTACTACGAATCAGAGTTGGAAAAACAATCTTTACTACTAGGCATTATTATAACAACGAAACTCCGGAAGCGTGTGAACATTGTCAAACAGTTCTCTCTATATGGCATATCTTTGTTGAATGCCCCTTGTCTCGTCAAATCGATGTATCATCAGTACCTAAGCACATCTAACCAATTATCGAGAATACTTAACCCAGCTGATTATAAGTCTATACAACGATTAAGAAATGCAACAGAAGCACATGATAAATATAATGAAATATAGTTTTTACTATTCACTTTTTTTATTTTCAATATAAATTAACTAAAGTTTTGATAAAAATACTATGTTAAAATTAAAACAGTAATTTCAAAATTTTCTCTTAAGCCTTTGTTCTAAAAGACGGTGTCATTTATGGCCTTGCTGCCCAGACGCCTTTAATAAAATAATTTGTAAATTAATTTGTAAATTATTTGATTAAATAAATAAATAAATAAATAGCATCAGTTCAGTTTTGCTTAGGTTAACAATTAGTCCAAACCTCGTAACCCAGTTACTAACTTTTCTTAAAGCCATATCTGTGATTTTACTTAACATGGGGATGAACTTTCCTGACACTATTTGTACCAAATCATCTGCATTCGCAACCACCTTTATGCCACATCTTTTCAACTTAACGAGAATTTCATTCATGACTAAAAGCCATAGAAGAGGGGACAGAAATCCGCCCTGGGGTTTTCCTTTACTAACGTGCTTGGTCAAGTTTATACGAGTATTACCTAACGTAACCAGATTCCTTCCATCGCTGAACTGAGGATATAATTCACTCCCTCATGTAGTCTTCTACACCAAACTACATGATTGATTCCAATATGGATTTCGTAAGGACGCTGTTGAAAGTTCCTTCTATATCTAAGAATATAGCGAGAGAATATTCTTTAAATTTAATTGATAAAAATAAATTGTACGCCCTACCTCATGAAGGACCGTATCTGTGGACTTACCCTTAAAGTATGAGAATTTTCAAGGGGACATCCGTTAAGAATGTCTCTAATATGGATGTTAAGAATGCGCTCTAAAGTTTTAAGCACAAAAGAAGTCAGACTAATTGGCCCACCTACCGATCTACTTTCGAGACAAAAACAACTCTTACTTGTATCCAAGAATCGGGTACATACGTAGTTAAAAGAAAGGCATCCTTTGAAAATTATTTCCAGCCATGGACCTGCCACATCTTGCAGTTTTTGTAGCATAATTGGTAATACACCATCCAGACGTGGAGACTTATATGGAAAGAAAGTATTAATTGTCAAGCCAATGTTCTCATTTGTTATAACGGTGTTGATTCACCCTGCACAAACCATTGACGTATTAGGGGCTCTAAGCGCTTCAAGACTGTTGTTCTCACAGCCTCAAAAGTTTGTCACCATATTAGTAGTTCAAAGGACTCTGCCGGAGAAATTTTTCAGAGTCCATCAGGCTTTTTCAAAAAAATAACGGATTGCATTGTTCTCTCGATAGCACTTTGCCAAGCCTTGAAGTAATTTGTAAGTTTTTAATTGATTGACAGAATTCTCTATAAGCCTTTTTGCTATAGAGCTTCATATGTATAAGCTCTTCTTTTCTGCCTATTTTCTATCAACCGGTGGCGAATATATTTGTTCCGACAAACCAAATTTGCAGTATTTTTCGATGATAATTCTAAATCAAATCACCACTAAAGTGTCCTTTGTGTAGTTATTGCTTACACCATGGTAGATTAACTCCTTAAATTCATTAAAATTGCTGCTATTAAGAGTGACGTTTTGTCCTAGTAAGCGGGCAGATGTTTGTTTGGTTATTAAAAGGATGCACTTAGTTTGGTCTTGCCCTCGCTTACCATATTTCAAGTTGGATTAATATGTACCTATTTTGCAAAGACTCTTTTAAGATGTTCCAACAGTCTAGCATGTTCATTTTAAAAGAAACGTCAGTGAAGCTAGTTGCAAACATATAGGAAACCCAAATACGCATATAAGAAATTTACTCTATAAAACTACTTGTCATTACTCCGCTAGCTTAGATCGCTTAAATATTTTTAGAAGTTGATAGATTTTTTATTTTTCGTAAATAAATCTCAATCAAAATTGTTTGTCTATTAAAAACGTACCGCTTGAGTAAATCCATGTTTCATTTGTGGAATATCGGTGATCAGAGATCAAAGTTCAACTTCTCATTGAGATCAATTTATTTTGAAAAACTTATTATGCATTTATTGAAAAGAAACTAACGATTCGCAACGAAATAAAGACTCAAATAATTTCAAAGAAAACCAAAACATCGCAATGGAAAATCGTAGAAGACAATTGAAAACTCATCGTCGAAATGTAGCTCGCAGAAATACCAGCAGTCATGGAAGATCTCTTAAGCTACAAAACCTGGAATTATCAACTTTTTCTTCTGCATTAAACAAAAACCCACATAATCGGTGCCCTTTTGCCAGCAGTTCTTCTTCGAATTCATCATCAATGAAGGCATTTATTTTTAATACAGATTCGTTAGGACGCAATCAGTACTTCGGTTCATTTCCCAAAGAATCAACTGATCGAATAATTATGAAATACCAGAACACTCCCAAGACTTTGCTCATGAAGAGCCCTTCCTTCAACATGATTATGCAAAGCGCTATTATTTTAGGAGGAGTGAACTCTAACTTAAACTTTGATAAATTTCATATTTGCGACAGGACAACGTCGGGATGTCTTCAATTTTTGAAAAAATGTAAGGAAATTACTTAATTTTGTCCTTTTAATTAGTACATTCTGTTTTGTTTTTCTAAGCTTCGGGTAAAAGTTCTCCATCTGATCGTGATGTAATCTTTGGAAATGCAAGAAAACTTCTTAAAGAATCTTGTGGCTGGGAGAGTTCACGAATTCAGTGGTTGTTGGATTTGGAAAGACGACAGGAAGTTAATCGAATTAGAGAGCAATGTTACGAAGAAGACATTGTCGAAATGATGTGTTGCTTTCCTTTCAACTTGAATATGCTTACATTAAAGAATGATTGAAGAAAGTTTCTACATTTTGTTTAGGATTAATTGATTGTCAATTAAATATTCGTTGATAATAAACATAGAAAGTTATACAGAATTTAGCTTAATGTTTAAAAAAATGTGTGTATTTTTAATTGCTATAGGTACTTTTGTCTAAGAGCCAACAGCAAAATTTTGGTTTGAGGTATAACCGAAATTCACGAAAACATATGTTGAGGTATTAGGGCTCAGATTTGGAATTCAATCGTCTGGCAGGATTATTTAGTCGCCGGGCTAGAGAAGGAGGATTGAAAACGGGATTTTCCAAATTTTAGTTTCCGAGGTATAACCAATTTTATTTATACATTATCACCGGTGCCGTGAAATAAGGCCAAGTGAAATAAGGCCAACTTTCAAAAACTGGCCTTATTGCACTTTGATAAAGTGAAATAAGGCCAATTTTCAGTAGTTGGTCTTATTTCACTTTCACAAAGTGAAATAAGGCCAAATGATTTTCAGAAATAAGACCAAATTGGTCTTAATTCACTTTTTGAAAGCGTAATAAGAGCAACTGAATGTATTTAACGGTGCCGTGACATAAGGCCAAGTGCAAAAGGCCAAATTTGTTTGTGACTTAAGGCCAAACATAAAATGTTTTGTCTTGAGCAACAGTAACTTGGGTGGCCCGCTTCGCGGGTTTTCAGGATTTTATCTCCCTTTTCGGGGCTCACACCCGCTCACGCAACTCCGTTGCTCCGCTTAGGGTATGTTCAGTCGCCAGGCAGGCGCCTGTAGCAACAGTTTTGTATTTTACATTAATTGGAGTAAACAACTAACAGTTATGTACTGCTGCTCAGGGTTGCTACAGGCGCCTGCCTGGCGACTGAACATGCCCTAAGCGGAGCAACGGAGTTGCGTGAGCGGGTGTGAGCCCCGAAAAGGGAGTTAAAATCCTGAAAACCCGCGAAGCGGGCCACACAAGGTACTGTTACTCAAGAAAACCCAGAACATCGGCCCCCAATAAAAAATAAATTATGTATTAAACGAATAAATATAATACTTATAAATGAAATGAAATAAATATAAAAATGCAGTTCGGCCTTATTTCGCTTAGGCAAAGTGCAATAAAACCAACTGTTGAAAGTGAAATAAGACCAATTTGGCCTTACTTCGCTTTGTAAAAGTGCAATAAGACCAACTGCTGAAAATTGGCCTAATTTCACTTTGTACAAGTGCAATAAGGCCAATTTTTGAAATTTGGCCTTATTTCACTTGGCCTTATTTCACGGCACCATTATCACCCCTGTTCTGATTTTTGTTTACAAAATATATCTTTAAAAACTATTTTTTTGTCTTTTATGGAGGGGAAGACACATGTGTAACAAAAAACCTGGGGTAGAATCGGCTAAGGTGATTTGTGATAGTTGACAGTCACAAAAACAAATTTGGTCTGCGTAGGGTGACTATCACATGTGATAATCACATTTTTGTGACATTTTCTTGTGACAGCTATTTTGTTATCACTTCTAAGTAAAATTGTCGTGTTTCAACTTCGTTTTGTTAATTTTTCATATATTTCAATACAAAATTAACGTGTTTGTGCCGGTGCAATTATTTTTTAGAAACGAAAATGATGACGGTGAAAATAATTGCCGCAGACAAGTTCGTTTAATAAATCTGAATCTGCGAAAAAAATTAAATATATTTGAGCTACCAAATGCAAAGTAAGCTTTTTTTTCTTTTTCATGATTTTTTATGTCTTAACTGTTTTTTGATTTAATAGATTTCTGAAAAATTTCCGAGTAATTAAAGAGACATTTTCATATATTTTACGGCTTTTGGATTTACCCACTGGAGTTCGGTCCACCCATATACCACCCACCCTGCAGTTAGCTGTGACGCTGAACTTTCTTTGAGGGGGGGCCTACCAAAGGCAAGTTGGCTTTGACTGGTCGACTCCGATGGGACAAAGCACCGCTAGTGAGGTCACTAAAGCAACTTTGAAGATAATGGAGAGAAAATTGTGTCCTTTGGTAATCAAATTTATTACCTCGGAGACAACAAAAAGTTTTTATTTTGAAAAAATTGGAATCCCAGGAGGTACCTCTACATTATATCTATTATTTGTGCGGATGATGTTCCATGTAGTTAGTTAGCAAATCTATCTGTGATTTGTTGGCTTGTGACCTATAGAAAACATTTATATTTCATTCCATAACATTCTTAAAATAGGATTTTTACATTTACTTACATTTTAACTTTTTTATTTATCAAAATTGTTTCGATTATAATTTGTTTTCCACAAAATTCTACTTCGCGCGGCAAAAATTGAAATTAAATAGAAGAAAAACTGAGATGAAAAACAAACGTCAATGCTTTTCTTCTAAAGTCATGCCAAATTTTAAATATTTTTTTGTGATCACCTTACCCAGATGTAAAATTAAAGGTGATCACAAATGATAATCACAAATGTGATAATCACCAATCACCTTAGCCGATTCCACCCCTGACTGAATGTTGGTACCACCACTGCAAGGCAAATTCTCACGAAATTAAGAACGTCGCTTTCAAATCCGTACGAAAATCAATTTCGATAACGAATTCAATTCGGATCGAAAATCAGAACAGGGGTATTTGTACCTATATAATCTTAAGCGAATTACGCTTTGATCAAGAGTTTTATAGTGCCAGACGTTTTAAGTGTCACCAAAGCTAGACAGAGGTCCCCTGAAAGGGGCAAAATATAAGTTTTTGGTTTGGAAGGTATAACCATATAAATGATAATTTAAAAAAATAAGGAAATTTTAATTGACAATAATACCTCAACATTTATGTGTTCGTGAATTTAGGTTATACCTCAGAACCAAAAATTTGCAGTCGACTCTCGGTCTATAATTCACGCCAAGTTGAGGAGCAGTCATATTTACATTTTATGAAAGGATACAAAACATATGAGGAAGTAATTCCACATTCGATTAGTACGGCTAAATAAATATTACTCTACTTATAAAAGAAAATCGCTTGGGGTTCCGAGTTCTATGAATTTTAAAGGTGAAGAATGTACTGATGTAAATAAGACTCCTGAACTTTTTGCCAGGTTCTATGATTCTGTGTATTCGAACTCGCAGGTAAACCTTGTCATTACTTGTGGAAATGCTCTGAAGGTTAATACAATTAGATTTGTTTGATATTTTAAAAGGCTTACAAGGTCTTAAGCCAAAAACCATGCCTGGTGTTGATGGTATCCCTGCCCTTACCTAAAAAGATGTGCAAATTAACTTTGCCTACCTCTGCTTATTATCTTCAATCTAGTATCATTGTCATCGGGAGTATTTTTTGACAAATGAAATTTTTTTCTTATCCCAATTTAAATCGGGCTAAAAAAACAACGTTGAAAATTATAGGTTATCGGCAATTCCTAAACTTTTAGAAAGTTTAGTAAAACATGATCTTGATTTTCTGATGAAAGAACGCGTGTAAATGATGTCCAGCATGGATTTATCTCAGGAACATCAACTATAACTAATTTAGTATGTTTATCTTCCTTTGTTGTGGATACTATTGGAAATCGAAAACAAATCTGAGGATAGTATTGGAAACCGAAATCAAGTCAAGTCGATGCTATTGAGATATATGGATTTTAGCATGGCTTTCTATTCAGTTTGCCACAATATATTACTTAGTAAGCTTGAAATATTAGGTATTCACTCAAACCTACTTCAGTGGATTTACTCCTTCTTAACCAGTAGGATTCAAAAAATAAAACTTGACGAACGTACCTCCAGGCCAATTAAGTCCACGTCAGGTGTTCCTCAAGGCAGCCATCTTAGTCCGTTGCTTTTTGCTATATTTATTGATGATAATGTTAAATTATTAATTCCATGATTTAATGATCTGAAGATATTTTTGAAATTAGCGAGCGATGATAAGTGCCTTAAGTATCAAATGGACCTTGACAATTTATCTCTCTGGTATCGACTAAACCACTTTAAACCTAAATGTTAAAAAATGCTTCGTGATTTATATTTCTATAAAACAGTTTGTGTACGAGTTTCACACTCTTTAGATCCAGATCACAGTCACAGATACTCGTATCTGTAAAAGTCAAAGACTTGGATGTTACTTTTAATTCCAAATTTTCATTTGCTCTTCATGTTGATGAGTCGCCAAAGCGAACTCAATGTTTGGACTTATAAAAAGAAATTCAACAGATTTCTTCGATCCTTACACTCTTGTATCTTTATATACCTCCTTAGTAAGATCTAACCTTGAATTATGCAGATGCCATCTGGAACCCTCGCCAAAAATCGATTTCAGATATAATTTAGAAGGTTCAGAACCGTTTTACGAGTTATTTTTATCCAAATTCTATAGCCACACAAAAGCTTTTGGGTTTGCAGCCATAAAGTCCCGAAGAACTAGTTTTTGTGCGAAATATTTTTTGTCCTACTTTGCTCTCCTTACTTTCCATATACGCCCCAACGAGACCACTGAGCGAAAGACACCGCCTTTTTCAGCCTATTCTCAGAACCAATTATGACATGAAAGAATCAATTTCAAGAGAGTTCAATGAAATAAATGGTCATATTGATCTGGCATGCTCCAGAGATACATTTAAAAATGATGTTAATAACCTATTTTTATGAATTGCTGTGTGTATGATAGTTTATTTCACAAATTGTTACTTTAAGATAGATTTAAATTTTAACTTATTGAATTGTAAACTGTTGAGCTTAAAACTCGTAGAGTCACTTTTGACTTCTCTGAACAAATTATCGATAACATATAAAGGGTGGTTAAATTTTAAGGGTCGATGTTGACTTTGAATAAAACACAAATTATTGTCATTTCTTTTTATTATGATAATATGGTATGGTTCAATTATGTATGGAACAAAATATCGGCCAAATGGCCGCCGCGACCTCGGTGGCACACCTCCATTCGATGGTCCAAATTTTCGATGACGCTGAGGCATAATTGAAGTTCTATGCCGTTAATGTAACGAATTATGTCATCCTTTAGCTCTTGAATTGTTGCTGGCTTATCGACGTACACCTTTTCTTTCAAATAACCCCAAAGAAAGAACTCCAACGGTGTCAAATCACATGATCTTGGCGGCCAATTGACATCGCCACCACGTTAGATAACACGGCCATTGAATTTGTCGCGCAAAAGACCCCATTGTTTCGTTAGCTGTGTGGCAAGTGGCACCGTCCTGTTGAAACCACATATCGTCCACATCCATATCTTCCAATTCGGGCCATAAAAAGTTCGTTATCATCTCACGATAGCGAACACCATTCACAGTAACTGCCTGACCGGCCTCATTTTTGAAAAAATACGGCCCGAAGATGCCGCCAGAAAATAAAACGCACCAAACAGTGACTCTTTGTGGGTGCATTCGTTTTTCGACAATCACTCTTGGATTATCATTCGCCCAAATGCGGCAATTCTGCTTATTGATGAATCCACTGAGGTGAAAATGTGCCTCATCACTGAAGATGATTTTCTTCGTAAATTGATCATCCACTGTTGTCATTTCTTGCCACCATTCTGACCATTGACGACGCTTGAAATGGTCAAAAGGCTTTAGTTCTTGAGTCAATTGCACTTTGTAAGCGTGTATATGCAAGTCTTTATGCATAATGTTCATCAACGACGAGCGTGAGAGGTGCAATTGTTGGGCACGACGACGAGTTGAAGTGGACGGCTCTTCAGCCACACTATCGCGAACAGCAGCAATATTTTCTACAGTACGAGCTGTACTAGCATGCACTGGTGTTTTCACATCTCCTACAGATCCGGTTTGCTCAAATTTTTGCACGAGTTTTACGATTGTATGCACATTTGGACGATTAAATTGACCGAATCACGAAGTGCACGATATGCATTTTGATTTGAACGCCCATTTTCATAATAAGCCTGAATAACTTTAACGCGTTGCTCGATTGTGTATCTTTCTATGGTTCAAATTGAGTTAGTCTGAAATTGAGAAATTTCAAATGAAATGCAGAAAAAAACTTGACGTTTAGGTGTGGTTCACATTCAACATCGGCGCTTAAAATTTAACCATACTTTAGATAATATTATTTTGGCATCACAGTTTTTATCGGGTCTTAGATTAACAGCCCGATTCTCCCCCTTGTGAGGAGTCACAAGTCACAAGCTCTTGTGACTATTCCTTGTGAGGATTGTTGTGATTCGATAACATTTTGGTATTCTCTCCCTAATCGTCACAAGCAATATTCACGAAGAAATTACTTCTGTGGCAACAAGGAAAAACGACATAAGTCAGTGTTTGCTACTTTTTAGGAGAGCGATTTGAATGTTTAGTTTGCAATACAAATAAGGTAAAAGAATTGTTTTTCTTTTGTCTGTAATTCCTTAACCGTTTGAGATAAAAATACGAAAAAAATATGGCAGACGGAATGACTAATTGCGGGTGGTATCAAAAAGTCATTTTTGACATAAGTCGACTTATGCTGTTTTTCCTTGTTGCCACAGACTATAAATTTATTGTTTTGGAGAGCGAATGGATCATTTTTGTATCTCAAAGTTTTTAAAAGCCGTCGGCGCTGCAAACTTCTTGATACGATTAGTTTCTTAAAAAAATGTTTGTTTGTGTAAAAATGTTACTTTTCATTTTCGTGGGAAAGATAAGCAATAATATTCACTAGAACAAAGTCCACTTCAATTTTTGTGTACTCACAATTATTCACAAATCTAGAAAATTTTCTTACAAAATATACTGAATGTCAATTCAAGAAACTTTTAAAATGTACATTATGAGTTGTGACCTGCTCTGAAGGAGATCACAGTTTCGATTATTTTTGTGACTCTCACAAGTTGTGACTGAGCGGCAGAATTCGAAAAAGTCACAAAAACAATTTCACCTCTTCTTGTGACTTGTGAGGCATCACTGACTTTGGGGAGAATCGGGCTGTAAGTCTCGAAAATTATCTGGATTTAGCTAAAGCTAGCTCTAAACATAAAAACTCTTCTAAAATTATATTTTTTAATTATTCCTTCCATTTTACTTGCGCCGAATTTAATTTGTTTTCTTGTTTTTAGCATCTGACGTATGACGTTTTTGCTTAACTATGCTCTGACAGTTTTCATAAACCTGCACTGCACTACTCTACACTGGCTTTTTTCTGGTTAAACACAACTAATATCAGAGTCAGAAACAAGTCTGGGGTGTTCGCGGATTGACCTACAATTTTAGGAATCCGAGTACGCTCGTTAACGAGTTGTTTAAATCGGTAAACTTTTTGCTTAAAAAAAATGTTTAATAGCATGTTTAATTTTAAGGAATAAGTGAAACCAAACAATGTCGTTTTTATGGGTTAGAAGGATTTTAAAAATTTAAAACCCCTTCGTGAAATTTACCAAACGTCTAATAAACATAAGAGCAAGTTCGTACGATCCAGTCATGCATTATATTTATTGTTGGGTTACAAATAAATGAAAACATGTCTCCTGAACTTTTTTAAAACAAAAGTGACATGGTATAAATATTTTTAGTCGAAATCTTAGAACAACAGTTTGAAATAAAATTGGAAAACGCGATAAAATAAGGGATGATCTGAAGTTTTAGGTGTGAAAAAACTATCTGAAGTAGGTTTTTATGACTTGTAGTTGAATCTCGTTCCTGAATTTATATTGGTAACTATTACGCACATAAATATAATATCAACCGTTCTTTTTTCTACAATAATTATCTTCGCATTATCAAAAATATCATAGAGTATTTTCAAAATAGTTGCTTTTGGCCTTTAGTCATAAAAATTGGCGTTTCGTTCTGGCGATCTCACATGGGATCATCCGTTGACTGTGAAGGACGAAACGCCAATTTTTGTGGACTAAAGGCCAAGAAAGCATTTTGAATCAATAACTAAGTGCTAAGTCTTCTACTTGGCTAGAGTATTTTCCTTCAAAGTTTTTTTGGTTACGTTTTTGTGTGCTGATAAAATTTTGGAGCGTCTGGATTGCAGTGACACTTAAATTGGTTGCAGAAATTTTATTTTGTGTGAGGTTGGCAAGTTTTGATTATTATTGAGAATGTTTTCGGTGATAGTTTTTCATTTTATGGTTTGTTTTCACAAGAGCCAAAATTATGTGGTTTGAAATATTAATCTGCGATTATACGGTAAACGTTAATAGTCAATTGTCAAAATGTTGTCTCTTATGTCGATTTCCTTTACACACTAGGGATTTCGATCCCTTGTCAAATTTTTTCTTTTGGTGTGCGTGTTTCGTATACATCTAAATCCCTTTTCAAATACGGATTCGAGGGATTTGATCTCTGTCAAAAAAAATCGATTTTTTTGGTGTAAAGGAACATGAAATCTGTCGAGAGATCGAAATCTTCACACAAAAATTGATTTCTCGTGTGTAAAGGAAATCAACATTAATGCGTTTGCATGTTCCCTATCTGTCACGTGAGAGTATGAAATTCATCGAAGGATGGCTGCGATGCCAAAAGATTAAAAGTCATATGAACAGTTAGGGAATGACATTATATTTGTCGTCCTTGAAAAAACAATTGGAGGGTTTTCCTGTGCTTAATCCATAAAATCCACGATTTCGATGTCTTATTTTTAATAACTGAGAAGATAAAACAATTTCCATAGAAATAACCGAAATGTCATTCCTATTCCTGGCGAAACCACCCACTAATGCCGGATTTGAACGACTTACTAGTTTTTTTTTAATTTTTTTAAGACTTGACTTTATCGTGTAAATAACTTTTGAATCTGCTTTTATTTTCGACAAAAAAAAACTGGCTTCGTTTTAATAAATGTAACTTTAATTTTCACCAAGGTTGGTAAAGCTGGTTTTAGCGTACGGGTTTCAACAGCAAATTGTGAAAGTTTGTGAGAAATTTCAAGAAATTAAACACGCGTAATGTATGACCACCATATCGCAAATCATGTAAGGAATCATGATCTTGCTGATTTTTTCTGACACCGAGCCTTTATTTGACTTTGTGTACATACGTCATACATACATGTCATTAAGATTTGATTTTATCAATAATTTTGCCACTTATTTGACAGAAAATTTGTCAGTGGTGTTAATTCAGCACAAACCAAATCTTTAATGATTTTGACATTTGTTTTTATCGAACATTATCTTAAACGAGTTTATACATACAAAAACTTATACTTTTCCAACGCATCTTTAGCTTATTCAAAAGTAGATTGTTTATTTGTCAGTATAATATGTACTGTGAGCGTCAAAAGAAATTGTACACCTATGAACTGCATTTTTAAAGCCCTGTTAAAGCAAGGGGTTTCGATCTTTTAGTAAAATACTTATGTTATTTTTTAAGGTAGTTTATTTTCAATGAATTGCCATATAAAAGTTAACAGAAAATAATGAAGTAAAAATGCAATGAAAAAATTAAAAAAATATTTCAATTTTTAAGCGTCAAAAGAAACTGTACAACTCGCCACACATACTGTGCAACTTTCCGCTTATCGGGAAAACAACCGTTAAATTAATTTTGTTTTCTTTACAACTCATAACTAATTGATTAAAAGTGTTATCAAAGGGCACGGTAGTGCCCAGCCAACTTCTGGCACTACACCCTTTTTACAGGAACAAACTCAGGCGACTTTTGACCCCTCCCTATCTTCAGTACCAATCAAGTCAGAAACTTGAAATTCCGAATATTTGCTAAGCCAGTTAGGCACAGGCGCCTCACCAAATTTCAATTTTCTAGCATAAGCGGTTCCTGAGATATAAAGCCTCAAAAATCACAAAAACCGTAACTGACTGACTGACTGACTGACAGATCATCAAAATTATGGAGCACTTCCCGACATCGTAGAATCTTGTAATTTTGCACAACGGTAGGTCTTGTCATGTAAGCAGAGGAAAAAATCGAAAAATTGAAATTTTCCATTCAGGGGGCGTGGTATCCGTCCACTTTCTCCGAATTGTCTCCGAATTGGTGTTGGTTGAATGGAGCACTTCCTATTGCTGTAAAACGATGAAATTTGGTGAACCGGTAGGGCTTATATTGCATATAAAAAACCAAAAATAAACACCAAATAAACGTGGTATCCGCCCACTTTCTCCGAATTGGTGTTGGTTGAATGGAGCACTTCCAACTACTGTAAAACGATAAAATTTGGTAAAGTGGTAGGGCTCAAATTGCATTCAAAGAAAAAAATATAAAATTAGCGGTTTTTTATTCAGGGGCGTGGTATCCGCCCACTTCCTCAGAACTGATGTAAATTATATATGGCGCACTTCCAATTGCAGTAGAACAATGAAATTTGGTAGAACGGTAGGGCTCAAATTGCATATAAAGGACCAAAAATAAAAATTGGGGTTCTCCATTCGGGGGGCGTGGTATCCACCCACTTTCTGAGAAAATGTTTAATTTACATGGAGCACTTCTGATTGCCGTAATTAAGGTAGGTAGGTTAGTGTTATATTGCCAGGACAAGGAGAAATAATTGAAGCGCAAATCAAAACAACCAATAACAAAAAGAAAATATACCAAAAGAAATAGGAAGCTTTAAACTAAGTTGAGTACACCCTTCTATCTTTCCGTATCTTTCGAGATTTTGACATGGCAAAATATTAAAATCTTTGCAAAGAGGAGTGAGATCAGACCAAAAACATAAATGTTAAAAAAAGAGCCAAGTTCTTCTATACAAAAACCTTTGTGTAACAAGTCAGCCGTGAAAAGTACTGAGATCTAAAAGTACGCCAAGTTCTTACTTCATGAAGGTTTAATACCGAATATTTAAAGTAGAATAATATTGAAACAGCTACAATGTAATAGAGAAATTTTATTATTTAATGATTACTGACTAAAATTTAATGGGCTTACTTGGCAAGTTTTTTTTTATGCCCAAATTCGAAGGTTTTAAAAACTTGACAAGTGAACCCATCAAATTTTAGTCAGTAATCATTAAATAATAAAATTTCTCTATTACATTGTAGCTGTTTCAATATTATTCTACTTTAAATATTCGGTAATAAACCTTCATGAAGTAAGAACTTGGCGTACTTTTAGATCTCAGTACTTTTCACGGCTGACTTGTTACACAAAGGTTTTTGTATAGAAGAACTTGGCTCTTTTTTTAACATTTATGTTTTTGGTCTGATTGAGTTCATTTCCATCGAAAGTTGCTTGTTGCTCAAATTGTTTTTTTAAATTACTTCAAAATGGGTAAACAAAGTGGAGTAGAAACACGATAACTTATTATTAAATTAAGAAAGGAAGGAAAATCTTGCTGCGAAATAGCCAAAACAGTGAGCAGATGCCTTAACACGGTAAACAAAGTTTTGGACAAATTTCAAAAGTTCAAGGATGTAAAAGATCGACCTCATTCCGGAAGGCCAAAAAGGCTGTCCGTAAGAGATGAACGTGCTATTGTCAGGGAAGTATGAAAAAATCCCGCGTGTAGTGCAGTAAAGATTGCTGAAAATATTACCCACTCTTCTGGAGTCAACGTTAGCGCGAGCACTACTCGGCGGACGCTCATAGTAGCGGGCTATATGGAAGAATTCCTCGCAAAAAGCCATACATTTCTGAAAAAATCTGAAGCGAAGATTTCTTTTTATCAAGAAGTATCAAAAAGAAAGTTCTTCATTCTGGGGAAATGTTCTCTTTAGTGACGAGAGCAAATTTGAGATTTTTGGTTCAAAAAAACCACCAAAAATATGGAGAAAGAAAAAAACTGAATTTTAACAAAAAAAATTTAAATTCAACAATTAAGCACGGAGGCGGTTCGATAATGGTCTGGTGAGGTATAGCGTCATATGGAGTTGGGAACCTCGTCTTAATTGACAGTACAATGGGAAAAGAAGATTATCTTAATATCTTAAGAGACATTTTGCCAAGTAGTGTTGTGAAACTGGTTTTAATTGATTCATGGGTTTTCCAACAAGACAGCGATCCCAAGCACACATCGAAAATAGTCAAGGAATGATTACTTTACCGTGCATCTAAGCAACTGGATCACCCTCCGCAATCCACAGACTTAAACTCCATCGAACATTTGTGGGAGTATCTGGATAAGCAGATCCGTAAGAGGAACATTTCAAACAGAGAGTCACTAAAGTCAATTCTAGTTGAATAGTGGCAAAAAATTCCAACCAAATTGACAAGGAAGCTAGTAGAGTCAATGCTCAGACCCATTGATGCTGCTTTAAAGGCGAAAGGGAAGCAGACAAAGTACTAGTTTTAAGTTTTTTACTTTAATTGAATAATGTACAGTTTCTTTTGACGCTTAAAAATTGAAATATTTTTTTAATTTTTTTATTGTATATTTAGTTCATTATTTTCTGTTAACTTCTATATGGCAATTCATTGAAAATAAACTACCGTAAAAAATAACATAAGTATTTTACTAAAAGATCGAACTCCCTTGCTTTAACAGGGCTGTAAAAATGCAGTTCATAGGTGTACAATTTCTTTTGACGCTCACAGTATGTACATATTTCATTTTTCGTTTCATTTTACTTTGTTCACTTAATGAGCCTAAAATATCTACTCAATTTATGAAAAGAAACTCAGAAATTATGTATAGGTATAGCCCTTTTCCGTTTCGGTTCTTTATTCATTTCAATGGCCCTGAGTAATAGATCCGAATCTAGCCTAAGTTCGATTTTAACCAAACATTCGTAGAAATAAAACAAATTTCAAGTATAAATAATACTTAAAAGCGGCTTTCCTGTAACTAAGTTAAATGTAAAACGATAGAATCACAATAGAACTTTACGAATCTGGTTAATAGAAATCTGTTTGTGTATCAGTTCACAATAACGAAATTATGAAAATGAGTCACAATTATTGGTATAAATAAGACTGTTGTTAAATTTGATCTGTTACTACGAAATTTTAAAAGCAACTTTTCTACATTTAACAAAAAGTGACTTTAAAACCGATTCTATGAATGTCTATTACCAATGTGTATTATTTTTTTAAGAAATTATGTACATACATACCTACTTATTTTACACACCAACTTTAAAATTTTAAGTAAAAGTGTGTATGCAGTCTAAAAAGCATTTTATTCGGACTTGCATTGCTGCACTATGTATAGATTACCAATAAAATACGCCTTATATAATTTTTTAGTAAAACAAAAAAAAAATCAGTATTTTATTAAATTATTTTTCCATATTTTTGATCTCTTTTAGAAATTATCCAATTGGTAAAAGCACATCCCAGTGATTTTTCAAAACCATTTAGACCACATATATCGGACAACAAACATGAAGATATGAACAATTTAATGGTTAGATGCTGGCAGGAAGATCCATGTGAGCGACCAGACTTCGGTGCTCTAAAGTCAACCATTCGAAAAATTAACAAGTAAATGAATTATCTAATTTTTTTTTCTAGAAACTTAATCTTTAATTTATATATTCTTTTAGGGACAACGAAACTGGGAACATAGTCGATAACCTATTGAAACGTATGGAGCAATATGCTAATAACTTAGAAGAGCTCGTAGATGAACGCACTAAAGATTACTACGAAGAGAAGAAAAAATGTGAGAAACTTCTTTATCAACTTCTGCCACAGAGTGTAGCCGCACAATTAATAAGTGGCCAACCAGTTGTAGCAGAGACTTTTGACCAAGTGACCATTTACTTTAGTGATATTGTAGGCTTTACTGCCATATCAGCTGAAAGCACACCCATGCAAGTGGTTCAATTCCTTAATGATCTCTATACCTGCTTTGACTCAATTGTGGAGAACTTTGATGTCTACAAAGTGGAAACCATCGGTGATGCATATATGGTCGTTTCAGGCCTTCCGCTGCGAAATGGCAATCAGCATGCAAGAGAAATAGCTCGTCTTGCACTGGCTCTGCTGGATGAGGTGCATAAGTTTCGAATACACCACCGTCCAGATGACAGACTACGACTGCGTATTGGGCTGCATACAGGAGCCTGTGTTGCAGGAGTAGTTGGACTCAAAATGCCAAGATACTGTCTTTTTGGGGACACAGTGAATACAGCCTCCCGAATGGAGTCAAATGGGGAAGCCCTCAAGATTCATATAAGCCACACAACGAAAACCTCCCTTGACGAATTCGGCACATTTATAATGCGAGAACGGGGTTTAGTTAATATGAAGGGTAAAGGTGATATGTTGACATACTGGTTGGAGGGTGAAGAGCCATCCGATGACAGCTGTTCAGAACTAGCCCCAAAGAAGCACCTCCTAAGCAGTATTTCCAATTTCCCTCCACCATATTCATCATCACCACCATCATCCTTGCGAAAACATCGAAAAATGTCCTCATCCTCACCTAAGCTTAACGGCTGTGGAGCCATAGACTCAATGAAGACTGATGAACAAAATAGCTTAATAGATTTTACGCTTTTTGATAGATCCGTTAATGGAAACTGTGAAAAATTATTCCCCGATAACCACAATGGTAATGGAAGTGACATAGCTCTTTGTGACATGTCCAACATTAAGGGATTAAGAACAAAAAATTCCAACCACAGAAACACAAGCCCTCGGAATGAACTGTTTCACTCCTCCACCCTCTCTCCTTACTCGAATTTCAATATGGCGCGGCGAAACTCAACAAAGACCGCAGCCGATATTGCCAGGGCAGCAGATCTAAGTAATCGATACAATCATCATAACACTAGTAGAACCAGTAGTAGATCTAATTTAAGTTTAATAAAAGCAAGTAACAGTAATAATAGTTTAAGCCATAACAAGATAGTCAAGGCGAACAATGTGAGAAATATGAAACATATTTGTAACTCTAATGAGATTGATGCAATTAAAAGTGGCAGTGGTGGAACAGACGGAGTAACTCAACCGCTTTTAACAAAAATTAATACATGAGACGGATGTGATCTAGAGCTTAACTCAACTGTGCATATTAACGTAGCTTAGTTTCAAAATGATTTTTGAAAGATAGCAATAGTTTTTAATTTAACTTTGTATTTAGTTAATTAAGATAGACATACAATTAAATTTTATGTATGTAGTTAAGTGTTTGTTGAAAGTAATTTTGTAAATTAAAATGAAGACTATGTTCCTTTTACTAAAAATACAATTTTGAATAATAACGAAAATGTTGCAATATTTTATTTAAAATATCAACGGAAAAATTATATTCCGCCGGATGCTGATAGCTGTCATATTGTTTCCTATATGGTATAGCAAAGACACGAACCTTATAAAATTTCGGTTTTGTTTTTCTATGTTATTATTATTAGATCTGTTGGTTTTATATTTTTTGAAGCATCTTCAATTTTATGCGAGAGACTATAGAAATTGTTATTGATAAGACATTTACCTATACCCATTAGGCTAGGCGCGCATGTTCAATTTTTTGTTTCGCAACTGCTTGATTCGAGCAACTAAAAAGTTTGTGTTTTGACACAAATTAAACGATTGCCTAAAATGAGTTCGCTATTTTGTGTAACATATAATTATATGCACCTGCGCGGACATTCAACCAAATAGGTTATTTGTTTTCTATAGGCAACCAAACGGTTGTGCAACTAAAAATTGAATGTGCTCGCCTAGCCTTATAGTTATAATGAGCTTGTGTATAAGTGCTGAGCTTAAACAAAGTGACACCAATAAACAATTTAATCCTTTCACTGACTAGCCTCCAGACTTTCCTTAAACATAATCTACAACAAATTAAAAAAAAATTTAGTGGAGACATTTTGTACAGCAATTCACAATAGTATGAAAATTCATACTATTGTGAATTGCCTTACAAAATGTCTCCACTAAATTTTGCCAGGAAAAACAATGATACAAGCATTGTTTTGCGGGACAAATTTTGACAGCCACCGTATTTTCGAAAGTGATTTTTGACAGAACTGGTTTCATGTAAAAGGTGCTGATGCTTCTTTTGAAAGCATCGAGGAGAGATTCCAAAATAGGTATGAACGACTTTTGTAAGTTCCCGTTCCAGAGATACACTACAAAACACATTAAATTATTTCTTAAAGCCTAGTACGCAGATCGGGAAAAATTTTGTCTCCCATACATTTTTTTTCCTGGGACAAATTTTGTCTCGGATATTTTTCCAAGCAGTACGCAGTTCGCGCGCAAAATTCATACTATTGTGAATTGCTCTACAAAATGTCTCCACTAAATTTTGCCAGGAAAAAGAATGATACGAGCATTATTTTGCGGGACAAATTTTGACAGCCAAAAGTGATTTTTGTCAAAACTGGTTTTATGTAAAAGGTGCTGATGCTTCTGTTGAAAGCATCGAGAGGAGATTCCAAAAAGGTATGAACGACTTTTGTAAGACAACCCGTTCCAGAGATATACAACAAAACACATTAAATTATTTTTTAATTCTCCAACTTCAAACTTTTGCGCGAGATTTGGAAAAGTTTTGTAGAGATTAAAATTGTAGAGATAAAATTTGTCTTGTCTCGATATGCGTACTAGGCTTAATTCTCCAACTTCAAACTTTTGCGCGATATTTGGAAAAGTTTTGTAGAGATTAAAATTGTAGAGATAAAATTTATCTTGTCTCGATCTGCGTACTAGGCTTAACGAATGAAGTATGCAGTCGAAAGCTCACGAGCAAGTTTATTTACATATCTGTTTAATTCTAAATATTTTTTAATTTAATTTGTTTCTTAATATAAGCCTAGTACGCAGATCGCGCTAAATTTTATCTCCCACATTTTTCTCCAAACATCAGCTAAAATCCAAGCTAAATTTTGACATAAGAACTTTGTGGAGAATATGTCGCAGAAAACAGCTGTTCTCTAAATAAATTTTTTTCAAAGATTTAAAAGAATTTGCATTAAAGTATGATTTTTTAAGATTTGTGAATGAGAACGAATGAGAATTATGAATTATGAGTGATTTTTGTTGTCGAAAATCTTGTCACCAAATATTTTTCTAAATATTTTTCAAATATTATCCCATTTCAAATTGAAATTGAAATTTAGCTCGAGAATAAATGTGCTAGACAATTATTTCGTGCGCTAAATTTTGACAGATAAGTTATGTACAGTTCGAACAGAAATTTTGATTTTTTAGCTGGAGCAGCGTACCTCTCTGCTAAAATGCTTGACATTATTTTAGCTTGGCTAAATTTTGGAGAGAATTTTGTATGGGAGATAAAATTTAGCTCGATCTGCGTACTAGGCTATAAGCTTAGTATGCAGATCACGCTAAATTTTATCTGCCACATTTTTCTCCAAAAATAAGATAAAATCCAAGCTAAATTTTGACATAAGACCCTTGTGGAGAATATGTCACATAAAGCAGCTATTCTCTAAGTGAAATTTTTTCAAAGATTTAAAAGAATTTGTTTTAAAGAAAGTGTAATTTTTAAAAAAAAAAATATGAATGAGAAAGAGAATGAATGAGAATTATGAATTATGAGTAATTTTTGCTGTGGAAAATCTTGTAAGACTTCCGTCACCAAATTTTCTTCCATTTCTAATTGAATATTGAACTTTAGCTCGAGAATAAATGTGCCAGAAGCCAGACAATTATTTCGTGCGCTTAATTTTTATAGATAAGCTATATGAATAGAGAAATGAAAATTATTTCTGTTTAAGTGGAGTGATTGAATTAAATTCAATTAAAAAGTTCAAGTGACCTCAACTCCAAGGTTCACAGTCTATTAAAGCTGTAAATTTTATTAGAGTCGGTAAACATCGACCAATATTTGCGTCTGAGAAGGGTACGACAGCATCTAACTGATGAGCCCACTGTCGTACCTGGGCGAAACGCACCTTGGAGTTGAGGTCACTTGAACTTTTTAATTGATAAGTTATATGTACAGTTCGGAGAGAAATTTTGATTTTTAAGCTGGAGCAGCATACCTCTCGGCTAAAATGTTTGACACAATTTTAGCTTGGCTAAATTTTGGAGAGAATTTTGTATGGGAGATAAAATTTAGCGTGATCTGCTTACTAGGCTATAATATAAATAAATATATGTTTCAATAAACAAAAATAACATAAAGTTTAAAAAGTTTCATTAATAACTAAAAGAATTTTTTTAGTAATTAGTGTGATGTCAGAATGAAAGTGACAGTTCAGTTCTATAATGTTCTTATGTAGGCACTATTCAGCCTCTAAATGCGCCTAGCTTATAATGCCTCTATTCAATATAATGTTAAAAACAGTGCGAGCAATCAGGAAAGTAGAATAGGATCAGAAAGAAGATAATACTCTAGCAACTGCACGAGTGCGAAAGAAAATTCGTCCCCTAAAATCGTTTACGGTCTCAAGTACAGGGGGATAGTCATGTCACAAGACATTCATGATAACCGTTACTTATCAAAAACACACAAAGAGAAACAAAGGTGGGCTATAAAATGTGCCCATCGAGTGTAATACAAAAATGTTGACCCATAGTTTGGAATTGTTTCGATTATTCTACTTAAGAAATTTGATATTAACTTCATAAACCAAGAGCTTGAGTTCGATATTGGCGTGCTTTTAGGCTAGCCGCGCACTAGCCATTTTTAGTTGCGAAACTGTTTGGTTACTTATAGAAAACCGATGAACTGTTTGGTTGAATGTCCGTGAATTTGCAGATAATTATATGTTCAATAAAATGGCGAACTTATTTTAGGGAATCGATTAGTTTGTGTCAAAACACAAACTTTTTAGTTGCTCCAACCAAGCAGTTTCGCAACTAAAAATTGCTAGTGCGCGGCTAGCCTTAGACCTCACTACTTTCATCACTGAATTGTTGCACACAGGGTTTTGTACATATGAGGACTTAGCCCTCTTTTTTAATATTTCTGTTTTTTTCTTGTGATCTCAATCCTTTTTGGAGAGATTTTTATTTTGTCAGGTGCACATTTAGAAAGACAGCAGTGATGTGGAATTTGAAATATAAACAAAAACCGCAAATCATGGTATATTTAAAGGAATTTGTGCATATAGAATACATGTATAAAAGACAATGAACATTATCAGTCAACAATAATCGGATTGATTCATATAATTGGTAAGAATTTTGAGAAAGTGGGCACAATGCCACGCCTTCTAAATGGAAAATTTCAATTTTTTTATTTTTTTCTTTGTTTGCATTTGAAGCCTTACCGCTCTACCTTCATCGTTCTACACAAATTGGAAGTGCTTCGTGTAATTTATCCGAATGTTTGAGAAATTGGGTGGGTGCCACGCCATGTGAATGGAAAATTAAATTTTTTTGATTTTTGCCTTTGCTTGTACCACAACGCCTACCATTGTTACAAAGTTATATGGTGTCGGGAAGAGCTCCACAACTTTTATTATCTGTCAGTGTCATTCAGATACGGTTTTAGCGATTTTTGAGGTCCTATATCTGAGAAACCAATAATGCGTAAGATTATATGAGGTGTTTGTGTCTGATTATCTCAGAAGATACTGTCAATTTTAAGTTTCGGACTTTATGGCTAGGCGCGCACATTATTCTGTCCCGTCGTTGTATGAAGAAAAAAAAATCTGGAATTTTGTAACGAAACGAGTATCAAAAGTTGCGTAATAACGAGTAGATTCTGAATATGTACTTACTTTTTGATTTGGACATAACTTTTGGACCTCTACCACGGCTTAAAGGCCTTAGAATAAGGTAAAAAACTATATTTTAAGGTCTTTAAGCTGCGGTAGAGACCCAAAAGTTATGTCCAAATCAAAAAGTAAGTACATATTCGGAATCTACTCGTTAATACGCAACTTTTGATACCCCTTTCGATAAACAAATCAAAAATTTCTTTTTCTTCATACAACGACGGGACAGCCTTAGCGCACATTCAATTTTTAGTTTCGCAACTGCTTGGTTCGAACAACTAAAAAGTTTGTGTTTTGACACAAACTAAACGATTGCCTAAAATGAGTTCGCTATTTTTTGTAACATTTAATTATACATATGCACCTGCGAGGACATTCAGCTTTCTCATAGATTACAGCAGTCAAGTGAAGAAAGATGTATTTAAGTTTAAGTCTGTTCAATACTTAAGAAAAGAGACGTCCAGTTCAAACCAGTTAGTTTATTTAAAATTAAAAACAAAACGTTAATAAACGATGCTAATAAAAATCGTTTGATTTTACAGAACAAAGCCGATATCTGCTACAGGCTCTCTCAATTAGCATCCTGCCGTAGCAAGAAGTCACTAATTTTATTTGACTTTTTAAATAAATTTTATATTTTTTTAATAAGAAGTTACTAATTACTATATTTCATAATAAATTCTACTATAAATTTAATTTAACATTTTATAAAAAAAAATAAGTTTATGGGTAGTCAATATTTTCTAGGTCGGATTACAAAAAAAATTTGGGAACTACTACTCCAACTACCTGATTTACCTGATTTATGGTATGAAATTTTTCGTTTAAAATTTCGTTGTCTCATTTTTGCTTGTTTTGTTTTTTTTTTTTTTCAAAAACGTACTAAGCTTAATTTCGTATACAATTCATCGTGCGAATACTGATTTTGCATACGTGCGCATAAAGTCGTAACATGTATTCCAAAGTGTGATTATTTCACCAAAAAAAACACTGGATGCTTCCAATTCCAACAACGATAAAACGATAAGAAACTGCCTTACCATACGAACGCACTTGAACACCACCATTTTCTCGACCCAAAAATAAATCCAACTTATCTAAACGAGACAGCCATATCATCCTCGTGTACATGTTTACATTTTCAACAGGCTTTCAACTTACGAATAAATTGACATATTTGTCAATATACTGGGTTTTCCTTCAAGTTGGCATTACTGAATTTATAGAAAAAAATTTTTTGTCGGACTAGTAGTTCATTATTTATATTTATCTCACAGTGCTTTTGCCCAAGTTATTATTAAAAAAAAACTTATTTAAAATTGACTTAATAACCCTTATTTAATCACAAACAAATGCCCAATTAAGTATGTTTCATTTAAAAATGTCTTAAATGCGTGTTGCTTGGACGTAATAATCATATTTCGGTCGCTAAATATGCTGTTGCAGAATATTTTTGTGTGAGCAAGTTCATTGACGTTCCAAACTACAGCGGTTTAACATTTTGTTTTTTACATTTTCTGGACTTAAATGTTTGATTTTTTCGATAGGTAAGTATTTTATTCATTAATATATACATTGGTAAACAATATGCAGCTCTTTCAGACTGCAATATCAAATGGGCAATGCCATTAAAATGCTTTTGAAGATTGGAAGCTTTGGCAATTAAGTAACTCTAGGTAAGCGCGAGTCCTCTTAATTCTGTCGCTGTCATGGCCTAAAACACTAATGTTGTGTTATTTTTTTTTTTTTGTTACCATTGGCGCGGCAGGTTATGAGACTGAAAATTATAATATTTTTAATTGTTTCCTTAAGTTTGCATTTAATCAAAATACGTTTACTTTCCTTTCCCTACGATTTGGATTTTGGATTCAGTGAAATGGATGTCTTGCATGACGTTTGGCGGAACGCGAGAAAATTGTTTTACTTAGCCTTCTCTGTTCTCTTCCAGAAATTTCACGTTTCTAGAAGTAATCCCTGTCATTAATTTGTGATCAATAAATTAAAGTGTCGAATTAAGATTAGCGAGTTAGTCAAGGACATACTTAAAATTACTGAAGCATTTTGTGTATGGGTTGGATTTTTGTATTTTTTTTTTTTGTAAAAATGTTTGCTATGCAAGAGATTCGGTTCGAAAAATAATAAAATCTTTATAATCGAAATGTTCTTTCTATATCTGCCTCGTATCTTTGAAAATGATTTTTGTAAAAGAACATGAAAAATAAAAGCAATACTTTTAATGGAAAATAATAAACACTTGAATCAAATTCGAACTGAGTACCTATGTAGGTATATAGTTTTAAAGTTTTAACCTAAGACTTAAAAACTCTTGGTCTGTATTTTTTTCCCCATAATTCCTAACGTATCATTCATCTATTTTCTTACAAAACCGAAATGTATTTTGGGATCTTGGTTTTGTCATAATTTATGTTGTACCAGTTCAGCTAGACGAAGAAAAGTCGAACAGTCTTAGCTTTTTAGTATGTATACTAACATAGAATACAATTTTAATACAAAATATGTCAAGTTTATGAATTGATTGGCGGGAAGTGAAGGAGTATGCGTAGTATGACAAAATGAACTTATTTAATACACCTTTATAATAAAACAGTATATTTGCTTTTAGTTATATAGGTAACGATCTAGACCCCATACTTGCTTGTATAGACCTGAAGCTTATGTTATGTAAACTCATTTTTTAAATTACAGTTTTTCAAGAAAGTGTTTTTACAAGAACAAATTTCGATAAAATAGATAGTTTCCTTGCTAGCAAAGACACATATATAAACATTTTGAATAGGTTTAATTAACACTTTTTATCATAATAGGATGTGGATTAATGAATAACAAAAATAAATTTGATTTTGTCATCAAAATACAGTGCAACCTTAATATAACGTACCTCAATATAACGACTTTTTTTTATTTAACAAATTGAATTTTCCATAAGAGTCAACATAAAATATACCTTTACATTGCGAACATTTTTTGCGAACAACCTTTTTATAACGAGTTTTCAACTATCAAGAAAAAGTATAAATACCTCTAATTAACGAATTTTGTCAACCCAAAACCTTTATATAAAGTTCCCACCACTGTATGACCCTTAATCTCATTGTTTGTGATTCATGTCGCTATAGGTTTCGACACGCTTTTGTTATTAGTAGAAGTTTAGTACGTAATGTTGAGGTGAATAAAACAATTATTTTACCTCCTTATAACGAATTTTCGATCAACCTAACCTCAACATAACAAACCTCAGTTCAACGAATTACTTGATATAACGAATATTTACTTGTTCCCTTCCGTTTTGTTATATCGAGGTTGCACTGTATATGAAATAAGCCATAAAAACTAAGTATTAAGTATTTCAATAAAGACAAACTTTTATAAACAGTAGGTATTTAGTATTTATTTTGGCAACCTTAAAAGCCAAACACAGCTTATAGTCTACTCCTCATTGATCATAATAATTTTTTCGGGGTCGTATTGGTTTGGATCAAGGATCCTTTCCTTGATATGCATCTCCACACCATAACAAACAACTTACCAAATTTGACTGTTGGGATAAAATTTCTTCTATCCAATGTTCTTAGCGGCAATCGTTACTTTTCGCACTTTTACTTGTTGTGCGTGATTATTTTTTTAGTAATGAAATAAACTGATACTTTGACTATCAAATGGAGACTGACTATAAATACCTTACTTTGAAATCGTCTCAATCACAGATACTTTTTTATTACATACGTTTTGCATATTAAGCATTATGTGGATACAAATAGATGTAAATATACAATATGAAATAAAGTTATGATGCTGAACAATGTATACTACCTAGCTACCTAAATATCTACACTCGACGGATGTTTGTGATAAGAACTATCAGACCAACATTGTGAGAAATTTTTAATGGAGAATGTAGCAGAAGTGGATTATTTATTATTAAGTATATAAACTAAACACCTTTAGCAAAAGGCAATTGGTCGCTTTTTTAGATCAACCAACCATTAGTACAATGACTAAGCACCATTATAACATACTTTTATGGTGTTTAAATAAACCAATTGAATTATTTCACTTAAAACTCTTTTTCTAGTCATTTTGAATACCAAATATTCACAACAATCATTTTTTTTTAAGCGCACTGAAGTATTAACACTCCACTTGTTGTAACATATAAGCAACAAATAAGGTGACAAGAAAACAATTATCAAATCGGTTAATCTTATTTTTGTAGGATAAAACGCTTATGTAAAAAGACTTTTTCAACATGTACTGGAATCGTTTTTGTACCTCCTTTTTTGATGCATTTTGAATGAAAACGTGGAAATTCTCTAGTCACCTAGTTACTTTAAGGGTCGCGTTAAGATAAATAATAATATTATAATAAATAATACTGACACAAATTGGGATATATTTTTATTAGCAAGAGAAAAACTAAATTTAAATCAAAGTGTTTGCTTGTAAAAACACTTTCTTGACAAACTGTATATAAGTTGTGTTTAAGTTAAAAAAATATATATTTATTGTCACGAAATGTTATTCCGTTATTGTATTTCCTTAATAAATATGAAAATGCAATCTCTGAAGGGGTTATGCCTATCCGAGCGTTTGATGTTGTTAAATTTTAAAATCCGGATACATTTACAATGAAATCAAAGGAATTTTGGGATTGCATTGAATTTATTGGACAAATATTAAGTATAAGGTCTGAAAAAAAACAGACTGTACAAACTAAATTGTCTATATTTTTTTTTTGCATGAAATCTTATAATATATACGAATAATTTTTGTATTCATTACATAAATTCAATTGCAAACATCATGAATGATTAATAAACACTCATTTTCAACGACAACCCGTAAACTAGGTCTTCAGATAAAGCAAATGTGCCTGCAGCTCATTTTGCTGCTAGCTCTATATTACCTGACATTGCCCCTCCTGTACTTGAGAACGTAAATTATTCAATGGGCCAGGTGTATTTGCACACTTGTAGAGCTTTTCCAGATCTTGATACAAACAAATCCGCTGGTCCTGATGCTATACCTCCAATTCTTCTGAAGAGGTGTTCTTCATCGCTGGCAAAACCATTGCGTAAGCCTTTCTGTCGCTCCTACAGTTCTAGAATCTTCCTTAGAAGATGGAAAACTGCTTTTGTTTAGCCTCTTCCTAAAAAAGACGACACATCCTAACCCTGCTTTTTTCGACCATTGGAACTTACGTCCCTTCTTCCTGGATCATGGAATCACTAATCAATAATCAGCTCAAGAAATAATAATATTGAATAAGATCGTCTTTTGTTTAACGTGAGCACCTGTCTATTACGGCTCAATCCCACGGGAGGTCTACCTCCATTTGGAGTCAGATTGACTCCTGACATTAACCCCGACATAGCAAGCTATCTCGGTCGCAAAGTTGTGATATGTTGCAGCATATGCACACCTCTTGCTTTAGAGGCGAGGTCTATCTAACACCTCTTGAATTCAAGAAAAGAATCTTGAAAACCATGTGTCTCCGCATTTGGAATAAACCAAGCCACCATGATGCTCCCACTAGGGGGCCTACCTCAATTTATAGGGTTTGAGCCGAGGGTAAAACTCAACCCCCAACTCCCATGGTACCAGAATATAGCTTCCGGTGGAGCTTCGCAACCGAGGTCAATTACAGATGGGCTCCTACAAAACCCTGGGCCTGTCAACCTTTAGGATACACACCAAGATGTCGGCCGAGGTAGTAACCAACAACTCAATATCCTCCTAGTCTTTTGCTCACCTTACGGCAAGCTAGGAAAGACACTCCTAGTCTTTTGCTCACCTTACGGCAAACAAGGAAAGACACTCCTATCTTTTATTTACCTTACGGCAAACTAAGAATGACACTCCTAGTCTTTAGCTCACCTTACGGCAAACAAGGAAAGATACTCCTATCTTTTATTTACCTTACTGCAAACTAGGAAAGACACTCCTAGTCTTTGCTCACCTTACGGCAAACTAGGAAAGACACTCCTAGTCTTTGTTCTAAAGAACGAGGACGACGATCCTTCTTTTATTTGCTACTGCAAATAAGATCTCCAGTTACCAAGTAACCGGAGATTTAAACTTTAAAAACCTTAAATAACCTTAAAAGTCTCCAGCCACGTAAGCAGCCGGAGAACTTACCAGTTAACTCCCGTTACAACCCAGTAAAACCTTAAAAGTTTCCAGCCACGCCAGTAGCCGGAGACCTTACCAATTCAACCCGTCATAACCCGATAAAACTTTAGAAATCTTCAGCCGCGCAAGTAGCCGGAGACTTCACCAATTTCACCCTTAAAAAACCTTAAAGATCTCCAGCCACGCCAGTAGCCGGAAACCTTACCGATTTCACCTTCACACCCTAGACATCCTTTAAAAACCTGGAGAATACCTTAGAATCTCCAGCCACGTAAGTAGCCGGAGATTCACCGAACACAGCCGTTTTAAACCTGTCACTCCCTCGGGTTTTCTTAGTTGTCTAAATCTCTAGCTGATCGAGCAGCTGACGTAAGCCCCCCTACCACGACAAGGTGAAACCCGTCGGAGGGGAATAATATTGAATATTAATATTGAAAACTTACTTCCAAAGTGAGTGCTATGTAGCTCAAACAGTTCGTTTTTTGAAAAAGTTTTGGCCGAAGCACTCGCTATACGCATGTTTGTGCAAAAAATTCGTGAGACTGGATATCACAACATTTCCCGCACTAACCTGAGGAGAATTCTGCACAATGATCTCGGATTATTTATTCGCTTACAAGGTCCAATTAACTCAGCAATTGATTGCGCATGCACGATGTTGTGTTCCTTTATTATTGGGAATGTTTGCTCTTACTAATAAAGCCATAATACATGGAAAATTTTGTTCATTTTATTGCATTTTTAAAAAGAGACCTGTGTTTGGTCCACCCTTAAGAGGAAATCAAAATGGGAATGGTTCTTTCCATATTTTAAGATATTAAGCCCTTAACTATATATTGCTCTTATGTTTCTGCTTATTCTTAACAACCTTGCTTCTAGATCCGAATATTCGATAATTGCGATTTGCCCAAGAAGCTACTTCACGCATTATTAGCCTTCATGAATTAATCCTTTTTTTTTTGTAAATTATTCTCTTGTTGTTTTCATGCCATTGCCTATTCTTCAGTTCTTTCTCCAAAGTACATTCAGCGAGTATAGTTTGCTTTCCGATGTTTGGTGCAATCCCAGATACTTATGCTTTTTGTTGCTCTTATTGAAGTTCATTGAAGTAACTCCGAGGCCCAACCCCTACCCTTCCGAAAAGCAAATACATAGTACATAATTGGAATTAAATAGCTAAATTTTTGAGATTATATTAAAAAGAGTGGTGAAAAATTTGAATTGAATTAGTACGATGCTAAAGCTGTTTTAGTATGATACCAGATTAAAACAACGAATTTGCAAATTTTAATCGAATATAGCATCATACTTTCTCTACCCTTTTATTAAAGTTAAAACATCGAATACCTACTTTATTTTTTTAGTATCGTGCTAGCTTCATATGACTCTTTGACATTTGCAAACATCAAAAAAGGTTAGTGTACTTACTTTTGTACACGAAATGTCATTGTTTTAGGTGTGTTCAGAAGCAATTTATTAAGAAAATTCTTTTAGTACGATACTAGTTAGAAAATGTTTAAAATTAAGAATGAGTTAGTAAACTACTATAAAATTAGCAAATTTTTAAGTAGTATCATACTAATACCTTAATAATAGGCTGTCTAAAATTTTGCGCCAGTATTTTTTAAATTTTACTCCGATAAGTCTTTTCCTTTACTAAAACCAAAAGAAACTACCTGTTACAATTTTTTTTAGAAAATATTTTTTCTGGAAAACTGTTCCACATATATAAAAAAATAAGGTTGAAATTTTTTTTACAAAATATGGTTATTAATGGTATCTCACATATAACCTTTTTTTGTTTTCGATTTTCTAATAAACGGTATAACTGATTTTGATCAATTTTTGTATGCACGCTTAAGCTCCTAAAATTTTGAATAGTATTGCGTATTCAAATTAAAATTAAAACAAAACTCCTTGATATTATATTGATTTTGATATTTAACAGTTACTATTTATATGTGGTACATTCTATGGTAGACGACAGCGTGGTAGACCATGCTTGCGCTGGAGAGATGGCGTAGACCAGGACGCCCGAAGCCTTGGGGTGCGCAACTGGATGGCGTCGGCTAGAGACCGGGATAGGTGGAGAGACTTGTTGAAAGAGGCCAGGACCGGAACCCGGTTGTCGAGCCGATGATGATGATGATTTATATGCATATTTATTTCTAAAAATTGTTATTTTATCTTAAAATAATGGCACCCACCATACAAATGTTAAATGGTTTTCGAAAATATGACTCGAAAACGGCACCTAGAATACCAATAAATTTTTTGTCTGTCTCGCGATCTCGCAATAAGAAAAATGGAAGTTACGACATTTTGATGTACCAAGCTTCCTGTTTCTCCTTTTTGTTAAGGCCTTTATAGTGAACTTTCACTGCTCTGCGCTATATCGTCTGAAAACAGGTTTCTATGGATACACTTCTTTAATGACTTGAAGAAGCTCTCTGACATTCCAAGCAAATACATTTTGAAATTTATTAAAAATTGAAAATTCCTAAGCTCTATCAACCAGCCGATCACGAGAATGGAAATCGCCTCCAACCACAGTCAAAAAACATAAAGAATAACAGACGACAATACCAGCGAAAACGACTGAACGATGCACGTGATTCTTACAGGAGTTGCAAGAAACGGAGAATGGGCACTTCGCCTATACACCAGCGATTGCCATTCTTCCGGTAAGTGTGTTGATGTGGCCGCATCTCGCTAAGATTGGTAAAAATGCCTCTTGGGAAAAGGAACAGCCCCTTCGACTTAATCAGCATACTGACCAAACAAACGGACATATGCACCAAAAACTGACCTGCCAAACTCATCTACCAGACGTTGCAGGAAGCCACATGCTCCTACGGACCTGGTGGAGGGATGATTTCTCAAGTGGGGGTGAATTAAAGGATCACGTTCTTAAAAGGCGTCTACCTCAAGATGATTATGTGACGACAGACATTTTTGCAATGACTTAGAAGTACCCTCCGAGATTTCAGGCCATAGCTTGCTGAAACTCATTACCACCCTTAACGGGCTTGAATGACATAGAATTATCATAGGTTTCAATACGTAGGGGTCACAATCCCTACGGTATCAGAACGGATCTACATTGATCTAAGTCTGACGGTAATAAGATAAATTGTCAGCCCATTAACCTAACCTAACCTTATAGTCAAATATTGTTAAACTTTGACAAAATAACAATTTGTCAAAGATTATTTACCAAAACATATTTGTTGCTAGCAAAATATGACAAATATACACCCGTTATTATTCAAACCTGCAAATTCGCCCGTTCAAAATAGTAGTAGTGCGTGGAAAAAAATAATTTCCTTCTTTATAGAATTGAATGTTTTTAAATAGATAAGTTTTTGTTTATTCACATTTAGATTTTATTGAAAATTTCGTACACGGTCAAGTAGCCCACCGTCCGCAAAATGTATATTTGATGACGAAAAAAAAACTTGTTTACAAAAGATAAAAATCCGCATAGAAAACATCTTAACTGACCTGCACTAGGGTGGAGAAATGTTCTGTGATCAGACGAGTCTAAAATAGTTTCATATTGTGGAAAAGGCTTTCCTCAATATGTACGGAAGATATCCGAACAGGGAATATATTCAACAATTTATAGCAAAGACAGTTAAACATGGAGGTTCCAGCATAATGATTTGATTTGATTTGATTCTTTATTTAGCTTGAGCTATTTATTACAATGTTTATTTAAACTAATTAAAAGAAAAAAAAATAAATAATAATAATAACCTATTGATTAATTTAATTATAATTTGATTTTACATATAAGATTAACTTCTTTTTAAATAATATCACATTATTTTCTGATTTTATATAATTTGGTAAATTATTGAACAATTGAAAACCTTTGTGGAATAATATATTTTGAGATCTGTTTGTTGAAAAGAAGGGTAGCCTAAAATTACCTCTGTTTCTTAACTGATACGGCTGTACATCGGATACATATACTATTCTATTAAACAGATAATTAGGTATCATATTATTTTTAATTTTAAATATGAAAATAAGCACATTCATTATTGTTCTTTGATTTATATTAAGCCACTGTAGAGCATTTAGCATTAATTGAATGGGTGTTAACATATTGCACTTTAGAATACACCTCATTCCTCGATTTTGTAATTTTTGTAATCTATCAGTCATTGTATTAGTTTCTAAAAAAAGTATTGTTGAACAATATTCAAAATGAGGTTTAATCATTACATTAAAGATTTTTATTGCACAACTCGGCGATAATCTATCTCTTATTCTTTGAAAAAATCCAATTTTCTTTGCAATTTTATTACATATATAGTTAATGTGCTTTTCAAAACTTAATTCTTTATCTAAAATTACACCTAGGTACTTAATTTCATCAACTTTTTCAATATTATTTTCATTAATTACAATATTTTCTGATGAATCTCCATTAATTATGATTGCTTTCGTTTTAGCGATATTAATTTTTAATTCATTCATTTTAAAATATACTTCTAGATTTTTTAAATCTGTATTAAGTTGATTAATGCACTCCTGCGCCGACCTTCCAGTTACATATATCAAGGTATCATCCGCGAAAAGTCTAGCTTTGGCATAATGAAGGACATTTTCCAGATCATTAATATAAATAATGAAAAGTAGCGTTCCCAATACTGCTCCTTGCGGTACACCCAGTCTCACCTCCATACTTTGAGAAAATTCGTTTGCCACTTTTGTTCTCTGTGTTCTTTTTGTCAGATAACTTCTAAACCATTCGAGTTCTACTCCCTTTATACCATATCTGTTCAGCTTCTGCACCAGTATTTCTCGATCTATAGTCTCAAATGCCCTTTGAAGGTCCAAAAAGACTGCAACTATAACATTTTTTTCATGCATATCTGTTTTCCATTGTGTGACAACCAGATTTAAAAGTGATTCACAGCTGTGTTGTTGTCGGAAGCCTGACTGGTAGTCACTCAAATAATGGTAAGTTTCCATATAACTTTGCAGTTGCTTATGTACAATTTTTTCCAGGATCTTACTTTCTGTCATAAGCATGTTTACAGGACGAAATTCTGCTGGATTTACTGTTTTTCTTACTTTTTCAATTGGGACTACTGTAGATTCCTTCCAGTGTTGAGGAAAAATTCCTGTTCTTAATGAATTGTTGATGATGTTTAAAAAACAAGGTCCCACAATGTCGAACGCCGACAATAACATTCGAGTTGACAAACCATTGAAATCTTTTTTAGCGTTCATGCTCTTCATAGTATGTTTTAATTCACTCATGTTACTTAATTTAAATTTAAAGGTATTTTCACTATCTATATTTACTAAGTTTTTATACTGCTCAAACGGTATTTTATCATTTAATTCTTCGACACTCTTCACAATAATAATGATTTGGGGATGTTTTTTTTATTACATACCATATAATTATGTAATAAAAAAAACATCCCCAAATCATTATGCTCGGTTGCATACACTGACTGGGTCAAAATGTCTATGTGATGATCATGCAGGAAGTTATTGCCATATGTTGAAGATGAAATACCGCTGAAATAGGTCTATCAGGAAGACAATGATCCCAAATAATAAGTACAGTTACGAAGCAGTGGTTCCAGGCAAAAAATGTGATTGTAATATAATACCTTACAGTCAAAGACCTCAGCCCTATACATGTGAAAGGTGTGAAAACTTAATAAAATCAATTTACAACAAAGGACATGTAACTAAATGTTAATTTAAGGTTCCAGAACGCAACTAGATCTTGTGATACCAATTTTCTTTGTTATTTTTAAAAGTGGATGTTTTTTTTTACTCCGGAAATAAAAGTTTAAAATTCATCATCATCATCGGCTCGACAACCGGGTTCCGGTCCTGGCCTCTTTCAACAAGTCTCTCCACCTATCCCGGTCTCTAGCCGACGCCATCCAGTTGCGCACCCCAAGGCTTCGGGCGTCCTGGTCTACGCCATCTCTCCAGCGCAAGCATGTTCTACCACGCTGTCGTCTACCATAGAATGTACCACAAAGAACTTTCCGAGCAGGTTCCTCTTCGCTCATGCGAGCTAGGTGCCCTGCCCACCGGAGTCTACCGAGCTTAATTTTTGTCACGATATCTGCTTCTAGGTAGATTGCGTACAATTCATGATTGTACCGTCTCCGGAATCGTCCTTCCTCACATATGGGGAAAACAATTCTCCTTAAGACTTTTCTCTCGAACGCAGCTAAGAGGTCGGAGTGCCTTTTGCTAAGCACCCAAGTCTCGGATCCATATGTGAGTACTGGCAGGACCATGGTCCTGTACAGCAGCAGTTTTGAAGTTATGATGAGATTTCTGGATTTGAAGAGCTTTGACAGACTATAGTAGGCTCTGTTGGATTTGAGAAGCCGCCCGCGTATTTCTTCTTCTATATTGTTATCGGCTGCTACTATTGACCCAAGGTATTTAAAGGATTGCACCACTTCAAATTCGTGCTCCGCAACCTTGATTGTTTGACCAACTGTTCCTCTCGCATTCGACGCCACCATGTACTTTGTTTTACCTTCACTAATGTGCAGCCCCAGATTTTGTGCCGCCTGCTCGATCTGGATGAAGGAATCGTGTACAGCTTGTTCGGTTCTTCCGATGATGTCGATGTCGTCTGCGTAAGCCAGTAACTGGCTGGACCTGTTGACGATGGTCCCTCTTGTTGCCGTGCCAGAGTCACGGATTGCTTTCTCCAACGCCAGGTTGAAGAGGAGGCAGGCCAAACCGTCCCCTTGTCGGAGTCCATTAAAGATGTTGATTGGTCTGGATAGCAATCCGGCTATTTTTACTTGGCTTGTTACGTTGGTCATGGTCAACCTACATAGTCGTATCAATTTATTTGGGATGCCGAATTCTCTCATGGCTTTGTAAAGTTCTACCCTGGCTATGCTATCATAGGCGGCCTTAAAGTCTATAAACAGATGGTATGTTGGGATGTTAAATTCTAGACATTTTTCCATCGCCTGCCTAAGGGTAAATATCTGATCAGTTGTTGATTTGCCTGGAATGAAACCACACTGATATTGTCCGTATGGGGGTTATCCGGTCTTGTAGGATAGAGGAGAGTATCTTATAGGCGGTACTCAACAACGTGATACCTCTTTAATTGCTGCACGTTGTGACATCTCCCTTCTTATGTATCGGGCATATTAAACCTTATCGCCAGTCTTCTGGCATTTCTTCCTGCTCCCATACGTGTACTATAATATCATGAATTGCTTGACGTAAGGCTGGCCCGCCGTGATGGAATAATTCGGCTGGTATGCCATCGGCTCCTGGGGCTTTGTTCTGTTTAAGCCGGCCTATAGCCTTCTCAACCTCTTCTATGCTTGGTGGGTATTCTTCTTGAAGTAGTGGAGCCTCCACTTCTGCAGTGAGCTGACCATTTAGCAATTCATTAAAGTACACTTCCCATCGCTCCAGTATGCTTTCAGGATCGGTGATCAGATTTCCCTCTCCGTCCTTGCAGTATGTGCAGCGTGGTGTGTACTGCGTCATGTTTCGGACGGATTGGTAGAACTTCCGCGCCTGGTGCGGACCTCGCTCTCGGCTGTTTTCTATTTCACAGATTAGGTTCTCCTCCCAGGCTGATTTCTTTTGTCTGTGAAGCCGTTTTTCTATTCTTCTGAGCTCTTTATATTCCTCTTCGCGTGCCCGCGTTCTATGAGGTTGTTGCATTGCTCGGTACGCAACATTCTTACGTTCAGTCGCTAGCTTGCATTCATCATCAAACCAGTCGTTCCGATTTTTACGAATGATGCCTAAGATGGAGTTGGCAGTACTAATGACAGTATTTTTAAGACGTGTCCACTTCTCATTTACGCCCAGCATACTGGCTCCAGGACTTACTCTCCCTAAATCAAGTGTGTCTAGGGCGAGTCCTAACGCATTACCAATGGTGTTTTCATTGCGCAGGGCAGCCGTGTTGATTCGAACCTGTTCGGCGGATGCAGTGCGTCTTCGCAAGGCAATCCGCCCTCGGAAAACCATACCAACAAGATAGTGATTCGAGTCGATATTGGCACCTCGGTACGTTCGTACCGTCATCAAGTTCGAGTAGTGGCGACGGTCTATCAACACGTGGTCTATTTGGTTACGAGTGACTCCATCAGGTGATACCCAGGTGGCTTTGTAGATATCTTTACGCGGGAACCTGGTACTCGCAACGACCATGTTTTTCGATGCTGCCAATTCTAAGACTCGAAGTCCATTGTCATTAGTGTTCTCATGCAAACTATGGGTGCCTGCGTAATGCCTGAATACCGGCTCCCGACCTATTTTTGCGTTCATATCCCCAAGGATGATTTTAACATCATACCTTGGACAGGCATTGAGGGCCCTCTCGACTTGTTCGTAGTAAGTCTCTTTTTCTTCGTCTGAGGATTCCTCCGTAGGTCCGTGAACGTTAATGAGGCTGATGTTCGTAAATTTTCCTCGCACGCGAAGGGTGCATAGCCTTTCGCTTATAGCGTTAAAGCCGATGATGGTAGACTTCATTTTTTCGCTGACTAGGAAGCCTACCCCGAGCACATGGTGTTTTGTATGGCAGCTATAGTATATGTCATATTCTTTCTTCTGTAGAACACCATTCCCTGTCCATCTGATTTCTTGAAAAGCTGTTATGTCAGCTTTATATTTTGATAGGGCATCGGCTAGCTGCTGAGCAGCTCGAGCTCTATAGAGCGATCGTACGTTCCATATAAGAAAATTCGTAAATCGTTTTTCAGTTTTCGTTGCGTTGGTTGTCGTCGTGTGATCAGTCCGTTTCCGAGGCTTGTTGTCGGTCTCGTAATTCATAAAGTTTTACGGGACAGGGAATTAACCTGTCGCCAACCTGAGGAACTAGCCTGATCATATTAGCCAAACCTTTTTAAAGGCTTGTTTCTAGCGGCCGCCACGGAGAGGCTATAATCAGACTTCCACCAGTCCCGAATAGTTACTGCACGTGCATGTTTTCGTATGCTACATGTTATTCCCCCTATTCGTCTGATGGCTGACTGATTTACTGATTTGAAAATCACTGAACATTTATTTGTTAAAAATTAATGCTTTAATTTATTTTCTATTTACTTGTATTATAAGATAGACTACTATTATTTTGATCACATCTGTATCTCAAACTGGGTCGAAAATTTTCAAAATTGAATTTTATGCTTCTTAGCATTTAATAACTTTTTTTTTTTTAATTAACTCTAAAATATTGGAGTAAGAGCAAGTGGGTGTGACCCTGTGACCCATTTCTTTTCTTTTGACTATTTGCCGTATATTCTTACTGAACTTGTAGTAAATACTCTGTAGTTGAATGTTAACACCTAAACTCTAAAACATGTTTTGACCAATTCTGACTATAAACTTTGCGGACTGCCCAAATCAGCCCAAATCTGAATTAAAAAATCACATCCTGCTTTGATTTCTATCATTTGATGTAGAACGCATGTAGCTGCGGGAACAAGAAAAAATTTGTCCCACTGTTTTTGAATCGAATTGAATCTCAGAACTTCTCAATTGACTTTGGTTTTCGATTCGAAGGGTTCCTTTTATTTTTGTTTTTTGAGATAATGTAACACGAATTACGAACTATTTTTTTCCCAAAACTCCTTATAGTTTTTGTCAACTGGGAATCACAAACCAAGATATCTTCACACTTTCGAATAAAGTATCCAAATGTGCAATATTTTGCATGTTAACGGCAGTTTTGTCATCATCCGACAGATGTGCCATGGGATTTAAGTTCAGACTTGACGATGACCAGTCAAGTACTTGCATATCATTTTGATCAACAAAATGTTAGATTTTCGCAGTATGCTTTTGGTTATTATCTTGTTGAAAAGACTTATGCCTTATGCTCTTTAGTACATATTTCAACGTATTCATCTTTGTTAAGAATTTCATTAATTTCGTTTTAAATGATTTAATAAAACTTAACATTACGATCGTTGTACTTTTTTGTGTAATGTGCATTGGAATGTCAAGCCGGAGTTCTAGGTTCGATTCCCAATCGCTGCCACATAAAAACAGCTGTCCCTTAGCCACAATTATTTGATAGATAGGGTTCGTCTCATAAAGGTTGATATTTCTCGTCTTCTTACTACCAATGCGGGAATAGCACAGAACTTAGCCCTGGTAACATTCATATTTGTTATGATGATGTGGTACCTTACATCTGTCGTACAAAATCGTCTAATAGTACCCAGAAAATCAAAACAATTTAAAAAACCATTTTGAACAGCGACCGAAACAAATAAGAAAAATGTTAAAATACTCTAAAAATTAGTAACTTTGATTTGTCCTTAACTAAACAAAAGTAAAGTAATAAGTGTAAATATAATTGAAGACAGATCCTTACATCCCTTTTATATTTTTGTTTCTAAGCTTCAGTTCCTACGATTCTTATAATTTCTTACTTTGAGGTCTACGATTGGAGAGGAGGGAAACATTTACCGAAGAGAAGATGGGGAGATTTTGAGTGATCTCAGCCTGTTCTGAAATTAACTTGGAGAACACTGAAACATTCATGAAATGAATTATGTGTGTCTCAAGTTTGGTCCATCACTCTTTCATACTACTATACTATATAACTTGGAATGAAAGTTTGGGTTAATTTGTTTTAAGAAACCGTGCTGCGAACAATATAGCACGATTCATGTTTCTTACCTCTCCATTTACCTCCGGCCAATATGAAAGTAAAAATATAACATTTACGAGTATGATATTGTTTTTGCAGAAAGGAGAATCTGGAAATGCGCGACGTATTATAGAAACAGGTGGTCTTGAAGAAGACACTAATAAACATTCACGGAAGTTTTGCTCTCAGTTTGTTACGTACGTCTCTGTATCCATTGAAGGCTACCAAATTGGTTCGAAATCTACTTTTCACTAACACTCTGACTCGTAGAGCTTTTGGTATGATAATTGGGGAACCCTGTTAAAGAATATTTTCCCAATATTTATTTTTAGTGGCCATGTTCCATTAATCTTGGTTTATGTTTTCTACTGCTTCCATTAGTTCTTCATCCGAAACCTTTCTTTCTCAGTTATTACATGTGCTCGTGGAACCAGTGATTCTATTAAAATACAAATATTATGTTCACAGATAATATCAAATTAACTCTTATAGTTTTGAATTTTTCAGGATTTTGAAAATATACTTTCTTTGTTTCAGATCACTGAAAATATTGACAAAATAACCAAGTTCTTTGTTGTGTTCTCCTTCTTTAAGTCCAAAAATTATTATGTCATCCAAATAGTTTTACATAAGACCAAAATATGGTATTGTGTATTGTGCCCCTTAATTCCGTCATAAAAAATTCAAATATAAGGACACAACAATTTCCTCGTTGAATGACGAAATACGCTTGGTTCTCTAATTAGCAATTAATATAAGAGAAATCCAAGAACTTAATCCGTGCACAAATATATCAAATTCGATTGCGCCTTTGAGTTTAGCCTCGACTTTATTCTCTAACGCTGATGGCATACATCTCACCAGCGCAGCTGAACAGGCTTAACAGAACTATCAATTGACAGGGATATATGAATGTATTTATTTTAGGGAATGGTTGTCGAACCCCAAATTGATTCACGTCGATGCCTACCTTACAAACACATAGCTTAACTGTCCACCCAGCAAAGATTGTATGGTAATTTTGATAACAAAAAGATGCAATCATTTTCTTCGCTTTACCAAACTTGTTGGAACTTCAAAAAACAAACTTTTCAAGCGTATGCTCTAAGTAGATTTTTGGAATAAATTGAATTGTTAACCAGAATCGATTAATAATAATAAACTTTGTTCCCTCAATATGGCAGTAGATTTGTCCACTCATTTATTATGAAGATATTTGTAACCTTAAAGCAATCGTACTCATTGGTATTTTTGGTGTCCTTGTCAATAAACTGAATTTTATAAACCTGTATTCTTCGTCGCTTAAAGTTTGAATTGTTTCATGTTATATACTTATAGTAACGTATGTTTGATTTTGTTTTACACATCTCTGCAAAATGGCTCAAGAACCCATATTTGTTGCATTTTTAATTTCTAGCTGAGCATAGTTGGTCACCTGCCAGGCGCACAGTGGAACGTCTAGTACAAAATTCCGAACATTGGGTGATTTTTTATTTTCATTATTCGAAATATTTTTTGTTTGATATGCATAGAAAATTGTCACCTCTTTTACATATAAAACAGTTTTTTTATGTACACTCTTTAATTTTTAAATAATAGGGACTCAAAGATGCAGTATTTTTAAAAGAAAAATAAAATGGAATTTTAACGCATTTTTGTAATTTGTTTTTCTCAGACCATTTTTATGTTTTCTTTTCGAAATAAATTTTGTAGGCATGCAATTGGTTCATTTAAGCTTAAAAATTAAAAAAAATCCTTGAAACAAAATTGTTTTAGTCTTAAAAAACTGTTTGTGTGAGCATTTTTAAAAATTTCTAATTTCAGGTTTGAAGATGATTTTAAAAAAATGCTCAAAAATGCTCGGTTTTTGGGTAGTCTTAAATGAATTGTGCACTTATTTAGAATCATATTTTCAAAAAATTGGATCCGACCGCATCCGACCCCGCTTCCTGGAGGGTTTTTAAAAATCTCCCTTAGAGCTGAGAACTCTTAAATAAAATAAGTTTGTTAACTGGAGAAGGGGGTAGGGGCATCTTTGCATTATAAATAATAATAACTAACATTAATAAATCTAAAACTATGAAACAGTGCATACATTGACATGAAAGAAAGAGGGAGGGGTGGGGGATTCTCCTTTTATCAATGAAATCTTATTTGCTCTGGTTAATGAGATTTTGTCTTTAGGTTATCATTATTTGTTATAGACTTAATGGCAAAACAAAGTATGGCTCTCATGCTAACGGTTATTTTTTCTCTCTTAATTTAAAAAAAAAATGTAATCATGTGATTTTATAATAATGAATGCCATTTTTGTTTAGTTTTTTTTTTAACAAAGCGGTAGTCTAGTACACAAATAATTTTGAAGCCTTCTACTAAGTTAAAATGGTTGTGTTTACTTACGAAGATTTTGTCAACGTTTTAAAGGCTAACGGGCGTGACTTATTTGACTATAAATATTGTTATTCAAACAGCGAAAGTGGGAAAAAAAATTGGACTTGTTTGAATTTTTTCGCAAGTTTTGTTTGAAGCTGGAGTAAATTTGTAGAAAGCACTGACAATAAACAAACGGTTTAAAACGTGACTTGAAACAGAATTTAACAAATTAACCTTTATAAAACCACCCCCATCAACCGCTAAAAACACTAATAACCAGTTTGATAACTTCAGTGAGCGACAAAAACAGGCGTAAAACCGAAGCAAAAATGCACATCAAACTTGTAATATGAATTAAGAGCAGTACATATTAATTGTTCTTCTTCCATAAAATTAATTTTATTTGCCTAAAGCTAAAATTTGAAAAGTTTCAGGGGTTATGTTAAATTTTTTTTGGAAAATTGCTCATTTTTTCAGAGTTTTTGAAATATAGTATGAAACTATAATTTTTCAAGTACAAAATAGTAAAAACCGTTTCAAAATCCATCCATTATTTCAAAAGTTACAGCCCGATGACCACTTTTTCATGTTTTCGTTTCACTGTGAGGCGGTCTGTTCGGCTGCATCTAAAACATTGTTTACCAAACCCCAAACATTTGGCCCTATTATTATTGTTAGTAAATAATTTATTGACTTCACTAAGATATGGTTATGGTTAAGTACACAAAGTCTATTTCACTCCAATATGAAAATCGTCTTTTCAAATTTCGATTATTAGTACGGCCCAATAAGTTTCAAAATTACAACTGATGTAATTATTGAAAAAAATGGCATCTACTGGTTCTAGGTGAGCTGAAGTAAAAATTCGAAGATCTTCTCTAGGAAATCACATAAATGCCCTGTACCACCCTACTCGATGTACAGGGAACTTGCAAACCCACTGACCTAAAAAGTGTGTAACCTTTTTTAAGCAAATTTTACAGGAAAGCAAATTAAATGAGTTATTAGTTAGCAGAATAAGATGTACTATATTGAACTTATAAATTATATTCAAACTTCATTCTCAGAAAAATGGAAACTAGGTTTCGCCGGCGATAGATGTACGATATTGATTTTACTTTATTATTTAATATTCTCTTTTTTGTAATTATTTAAATTTCAATGTTTTTCATATCTAATGAATACTTTGTCTTCTTTTTCAGCTTACTTGAAACTTATTATTAATTCAAAATCTACTTAAATTGATTGAGCGGAACCACGCGCTTCTTAAGTAAATATATAAATAATGATCTTTATTCTGGAATACGCAAGTGAGGTAGGAAATGAAAAAAAAAGTCATTACAATATTTTGATTTTTTTTTCTTTAATCCTTTTTAGAAAATGGACTCACATTGAATAGCGGTTTTCATTTAAGGATAATGTTTTGCATGAGGCTATTGGTGAAGTTTTTTGGAAATAATACTTCATCCTTGGACAAACTACAACTTTCGTACCTCATCAAATTTATATAAAGTCTACAAAACAAACATTTTGCATGACTTGATCAAGAATCTTCTTCGAATCAGCCACCTTGAGTGTGGTTGGCGTAGTTTATATAAAAATTTTATGTGCCTAAAGGCATTTGTAGTATATAATCCGGTTTTCGTCATCCGGGTATTTGTTTAGATGAATTTACATATTTTGAAAAATCTTATATAGAAACAAATTAAGAATGGAGCAGGAAGAAAGAACTGAGCAATTGATCTCAGAGCAATTGTTAAACCCTCTGTTGGATTGCGATCCCATTGACATTTCACCACTTAACGCATGCACTTCGTCCAGTACATTGCTTAATGACGATGATGTGCTGTGCCTGCCTGAAGAACAACCTGCTCCAGATCAAGACCAACTTCTTGAACTACAGCTGGACATACCCGGCAAGATAAAACGTAACAAATTCTCTTCGTATCTTTCGAAGCGAGGCCCCGGCCGTCCACGAAAAGACGTCCAGGGTTTCTTCTACAAAAAAGCCGTTCGCACTCAGTTAAAACGGAAAAACTTCAATCGATCAATGTTGGTAAAGCGCTATCTGAATGACGAAAATGTACAGGCGGGTCGCTTTCTTTCGCACAACCATCCATCACCATCGGATGCGGATGGCTCGGAAAGTTTGCAGTCGCTAAGCGAAAGCACAACTTTCAATCACAAGTACGAAGGCAAACTTTGTTGCCTCTGCAACCTCAGCGAACAAAGTCAACTTGGCCAGGGCGAGCTAATCCGGTTCGAGTCGTCCCTTCCAATGGACATGTTTGGCGAAAATGTGACATCACATCCAGTTCCTGAACTGGATACTCTTAAAATCAAGATTAACCTCACTAATCAAACCGTATCAAAGGATGTGTCTAGCTTCAAAAACGTCATCAATCATCATACAGACGACATCAACGAGCTCGACGTTATCGGCCATCGGGAGCAATTGAACCTGAGGAATCTCCAAGATTCCAATTACTTTTACATACATAAAATGTGTGCCCTCTGGTCGCAAGGCATAGTCTGTGACAATGATGGTCTGCTGAAGAATGTTGATGTGATTGCTGCTCAAAGCCTAAAGATTCAATGCTCGTTTTGTCAACATTATGGTGCGAGTCTCTCTTGCAAGATGAACTGCTCCAAGATGTACCACTTTCCGTGTGCCACAGCGGCTGGTTGTTTTCTCGTAGTTTCCTCATTTGTGACCTTCTGTACGGATCATTTGTATCAGATTCCAATCAACTACACGGATGGAAATGTGTCGTGTCAAACGTGCAACCTTATGGGCGACCCCAGCAAACACGTAATGTGTAGTATTTGCGGCGATCACTATCACACCGCATGCATAGGCCTCAAAGACACACCAGGTACGCGCGCTGGTTGGCAGTGCACGTCTTGCATTCGCTGTCAAATTTGCAAGCAAACCGATGTTGTAGACGAGCGTCTAATTACTTGCGAGCAATGTCACAAGGTGTACCACTCCAATTGTTTGCGACCAATTGTAGCATCGGTTCCGAAACTCGGCTGGAAGTGCCGCAACTGTCGCATCTGTTCAGACTGCGGATCCAGGACGCCGGGAGCGGGAGCATCCTCTCGATGGCATTCGAATTACACAGTCTGTGACTCGTGTTACCAGCAGCGGAACAAGGGCTTTTCATGTCCTATCTGCCACAAGGCGTATCGAGCCGCAGCACACAAGGAAATGGTCAAGTGCTGTAGCTGCAACCGCTTCGTGCATAACACTTGCGATGCTGAGGCCGATCTCTCTGTCTACCATCTGCGAAAAGAGACAAATCCAGATTACGATTACATTTGCACGTTGTGCAAAAAAATCTCTTACAAGGGTGAGGGGATGCTAACGGGCTTGCAGAATTTCGACACGTCTGACGGCAATTCTTTGGAAAAGACATTTGCTGCTCCATTACGTGGCAGGTCGCTTGAAACGTTACTAAAAATGCCTAAAAAGCGGATGAGACTTAAAGATATGTATCGAGGCAAGGGAAAATACATACAAAAAAAGTCTCAGATAGGAGAAATTAGCGGCGGAAAAAAACAGCGCGTTTCCAAAGGCAAAGGACGTGGCATGGGTGGTTATTATGAAGCTCCAATGTCGCCTCCAATAGATAGGTTGGGTGTTCGAAATGATGAATCAGGAATAGACAAAAAAATTGTGATTTGTTCGGCAAACGACCAGTTCATCTTGTCGCAGGATATCTGCGTTATGTGTGGTGCTATTGGAGCCGACGACGAAAGGCAGCTAATATGCTGCGCCCAATGTGGACAGTGTTACCATCCGTACTGCGTAAACGTCAAGTTAAACAAGGTAATACTAACGCGTGGCTGGCGATGTCTAGATTGCACCATTTGCGAAGGCTGTGGCAAAAAGGACGATGATGCTCTGCTAATTCTCTGTGACGAATGTGACATATCATTTCACACATATTGCCATGATCCCCCTCTGGACTCTGTACCGCATGGCAACTGGAAGTGCAAATGGTGTGCCGTCTGCCATACTTGCGGTCGTCGGGAACCTGGCAAGAACTCCCAATGGAAAAACAGCTATTCGGAGTGCGGTCCCTGTGCCAGTCAGACATCTTGTGCCGCGTGCTCGGTGACCTATGAAATGGGTGATATAATCATGCAGTGTAAAACATGTGAACGATGGTTGCATTGCAAGTGCGACTCTATAAATTCTGAGGAGGAGGTCAAACGGTGTGATCTAAGCAAATACGTTTGTAAACTGTGCCGGCCTAAGGATGCAGTGCCTTTCTATTTAAAAAATCAAGCTCCAAGCACATCTTCGGCTGCAATAAAATCGGCAGCATCTTCAATGTCGCAAGAGAACAATTTGATAGATGAACTGCTGCCTGAGAACGGATTGACGTATTCATTGCCGAATGCAGCAACAATGAAGAACGCTCCAATGGAACTAGCCCATCACATGGACGGAGTGTATGTGAGCGAACAAGGTTTGCAACTGATAAAATCACTGCAAACTGAGATCAAGAAAAAGCGGAAATTTAGGGGAGCAAATGCAATGGACGAGCAAGTAAACAAGGATTCAGCAATACTTGCAGCAATAGAATCAGTGGTGGCAGGAACATCCAATGACAATTCGTGGGAGGATAATCGCCTGGAAGCGGCCATCGACGAACCAATAAATACATTCAAAGATGGAATGGTGTGGCAAGGTGATACCATTAGCCCACCAATGGGCTTTTCGTTCTTTACCAATGACCAGGGTATAACAGTGCTAAAGAAAAAACGTCAAAGGAATCTTTTAAAACTGGGTATTGGTGGATTCAGTGTGAAAAATCGTGCCGTTCGAAAGGATACTACGATTGATTTGATGGAAGAGAACGATGACACCACTCAGCAATTGGATCTAGAAAAAGAGAAAAAGAAAAGGGCTCCGGTTCGAAAGAAACCCAAAACCAAGCTAAACGAGCTATACCCGTCGTATTTACAAGAAGCATTCTTTGGAAAGTCTCTGCATGAAACTACGGAAAAGCTTTCGCTTTCTGAGAGCGAGTCCTCTGAAGATGATAATCGCCTGGGATCAGCGGACGGAAGTAGGATTGTCCTCTCAAATGAGGAAATAAATTACCTGAAGAGTTTCCAAGAAAAAATTGCACAACCTCCCAAGCCCAAAAATGGCTTGCCAAGTGCTACGATAACGTCGTCTAATGCTTTACCCACACCGCCCAGTGTGCAGAGCAATGTGATACCATTCATCGCATCGGTGGCTGTTCAGAAGCCGCCAATGCAAAACGGACCAACGACGTTTACTCAACCAGCCGCGTATGGGTATAATGCCATACCCGAAGTCATCAGCAAGCCGGTGGTAGCCACGATTGTTAAGCCCCCGCCATTACCACCACCGCAGCAACAACAACAAAATACAAGAGATTTGGAAAAAATGCGTAGTCCAATTGCGACGAATACTTTTGTGCCGTCTTCGCCAATTATTCATCATAATTTCCAACAGAATATTATGCAAAATCCACAACAACAGCAGCAACAAACACCACCCCAACAACAACAACAATCGGTTGTTACCACACCAATGATGAACAACCGTGATCCAGTGAGTATTCAGCTAATTCCAAATGGCCATGCAATTGGAAACCAGCAGCAAACCAACGGCTATTATCATTCAGAGCATATGAACAACTCGAGTAACTCGGCTGACACTGTTATTATGCATGAAACGATAGTACCTAAGCATATGTATGCGGAGCCTGCCCGCCCACAACAAACTCTGCAGCATAATAATGTGCACTTATCAATCAAGAATGCAGTACCTATTGCAAAGAAGCCTAACGTTCAACAGCTGGAGACACTAACGGTAGGTGGTGGTGCTACTAGTTCGAGTCTTGGTGGAACTCAGAAAACCGCTGAAAAAATGCGTAAAGACGAGGAACTCGGCAAAGCCGCAACAATTTCTGCAGTTCTTTATGCCAACACACAACATCCAGAACTTAAGCAACAGTACCCCAATTGGAATGATCGGTGCAAGCAGATTCTCAAGCGTTGGCGATCCCTGCCATCGGACAAGAAGGGACCTTTCCTGCAGAAAGCAAAAGACAATAGAGCATACGTCAGAGTACAAAAAATGCAGCAGAATCCAGAAAAGAATAGCTATCACCATTCAAAAGCCACAACGACGACGACGACGCCGACGTACAATCACAATAACAACAACACCAATCATAGTAACCTACCATTAAGCAATATAGTAGCGCCTCGAGGCGCACCTCCCTCATACCCACTAACCGTTGAAAACAGATTTAACATGAACAGCACGCCGCATGAGGATAAGAATAACTGTTACCGCACTACCACCGCTTATCTTTGTGCTACAGATGACAAATACTCTGTACCGCCCAACCAAACCATCTTACCAAATTCAACAAGCATCCGCACGTCCGAAGAAATCAATAGTTTCAACCAAGAAATTCTACGTTTCGACCAGGAAATAAAAACGATCAAAGAAAATGAACAACTCAAGCGGTTGCTACAGAATCCATCAAGCCGAGTCAACATGCATGTGTTGGATATGAACCACCTAACTGACGGTGGCCATAAATATAACTCGGATTACACGCGAAACGATCATCTGGACGACCTCAATATGACATTGTCCGATTTGAATACAATCAAGAGTGAAGAGGAGAGCTTCTCTTCAGATCGAAAATCTGTCGTGGACGATGTAAATATGGGGATCTTTGCCGACACCAAATTAGAGGCGAGTCGTCAGATGGCTTGTACAATCAGTGAAGCCCTCGCGGAGCGCCTTACGCCAATGAAAATCGAAGCGGATGCTGTCAAAGCTATGATGGAGCCGAGTGTTGTGGCGGCTGACTGTCTGGCCGATCTCGATAAGTTACCAAGCTACGATCATGCCATCGAAGAAGTTGGTGACATTCTCAAAGGCATCGAGGACGGAGATGACGATGATGACGAATTGCTGAAGTCGCTCACAGCCGAAATGGGCGACGATTTCAACATTCTCGAGTACGGCGATCCAGAGCTCGATGAGCTCTCGTCTGATCAAAGCATTTTAAATAAGTTGGTATTCGATGATAATGACAAGAATAATGAATAAATTTATTAAATCATTTAACAAGAGAAGATATATATATATATATAAATAATAAATATAGTTTTTCATACTTTTAGAAATGTAATAAAAAAAAACAACAAAATAAGTGCATTAACAAAAAAACCAGTTTTTAATATATAAGCTATAAAAACAAGAGAGAAATACTTTTTAAATAAAATAAAAAAGTCAATACATGTATATAAGAGATGATGATGTATATGTAATTATAATTTTGTGTGCATTATTATTTTCTTTAAGTTTTATTTTTTTTAATTTCAGTGAGTTGGAAAATTCAATGAAGAAAGCAATTTTATTTTGTTCAAGTTATACTTTCGATAAATGTGTACATACTTACATAAGGGTGAACGTTATTTCCCCAACTAATTTTTAAATAAATGGAAGCTGTTTTAGGAACCAAAACGGCGAGAGATACATAAAGGTCGACATTGGGATGTATACTACAATACTGTTGACGATTCATTTCAAATCATTGTTTGAATAGTTTTATAGTAATATAGTTAAGTTAATGTTTTCGTGTATTTTACTATGGAAAAACGTACATCGGCCGTACAAATAATGAATGAAAGCTAGTCTAAATTTGTTTTTCACAAAACTTTTTTCCGACATAAGCTTTTAACTTGATTTAAATGTGTTGGGCGTTTATTAAGTAAAACCGGCTGCGAGGCGGCGGACTGACAACCAAATTAATTTTGGCTGAAACTTTATTTTTTTTAGGAGCTACTTAGTAGAGAAAACTGCAACAGTTTTAGGCCCTCATTATGAATAGCGAATCGAACTAAAATCTTTGCGAATTCGATAACTAACAGCTTGTAAAAATTCTTAAATACAATAGATTGTTTTCAATATGTAAGTGTGCATTTCTTTTGATAAATCTATCACTAATAAGAGTGAAAAAGTCTTCATAATGGAAAATCATCTCAAAGAATTTATGAACATAACGGGAATATCCATGCAGAGGTTACACTATTTACAGCGATGCTGTTTCGTCGGATATGTTTGGAAAGATATTTAAAGAAAATACCTAAAATCCAAGTTACAACACTTCTTTCTTACTCTACTTTAAATAGGTATTTTGATACTTTGGTAGGAAAGACAAACAAAGTGTGTCGATTTCTGAAAGGACAAATTTTCCTCTTTTAAATTCTGTTTAAATCTTTCAGGTATCTCTTTTCTTCTCCGATAAATCCATTGTTAGTTGTAAGCCTTCATCCTGGAAAATTTAAAGTCTATAAGAATGATTTTTCTGCTCGTAGGATATTTTGTGATTAATCCTTACCTACATTTATTTCTTAAAAACCGTAAAATGTTTCGTTCAGAATGTTTGTTCAGTGGAAAAAAGATACCAAGGCAATTAGGTTAGGTTAGGTAGGTTAATGTGGCTGCCGACTGGAAAAAGGTCAACATACTTAGACCAATATTTGGTGCGTTGTGATACCACAGGAATTCAAAAATCACCCTTACTCGTTAAAGCATTTTGAGCTTCCTATTAGGCAGTGTCCAGTAAGGACACCTATAACGGAGCTAATATGCAATCTACCAATAGAGATTAGTTGTTTTGAGCGTTTAGCATCAAACAATTTCCAAATTAGTTTAGTAGACCGGCAAGTTGGAGTGCTGATCCATCTTTAGTTAGCTTTCTTTATGGTATCATGCTTTAGCATAAGTTTACAAGTAGCTAGGGATATACCGATGTTGGATTTCTGGAATGTCTCTATGCTCCGGCACCCATATAAGGTGAATGTTAAACTGTTTTGACATCTCCACCAGAGATGATCGACAATTTTGGGCTGTTAGTGAGTTAATGGAGACAGAGTCCAGTGACTTTATGGCATCTTGACTGTCTGAGAAAATACGTATATCAGTAGTCGATATAACGTTTTCTTTAAGCCAAGAAAGGACTTCTTTTATTGCTAGCAGCTCTGTCTGGAACACGCTTCAGTGATTGGGAAGACGAAAAGATAGACAAAGATTTAATCTTTCTCCACCGACCCCGTCATCGGTTTTAGATCCATCTGTGTAGAAATGAATTGCTTCGCCTACCAACAGTGATTCATTTTCCCAGGTAGACCTGGAAGGGATGGACACTTGAAAGTTTTTATTAAATTTTGGATGAGGGGTGATGTAATCGACGTTACTAGGTAGGGATCTGAACGAGTTCAGTATAGTGGAGTGGCCAATATCGTTATTGATCCACTGCGAGGAGGCTTTAAGCCGAATGGCTGTGCTAGCGGCCGATTGTTTACTAAAGATATCTAGCGCTATGAGATGAAACAGAACATCAAGTGCAGCGGAGGGAGCTGAGCGGAGAGCTCCACCCATGACTAAGCAGGCTGTTCGTTGGACTTTGCCGAACTTATTGCGGTTTGTTGCTGTTTCCAGCGCAGTCCACCATACTGTTACTCCATATGTAAGTATCGGTCTAATGACTGAGATGTATAGCCAGTGTGTAATATGAGTTTGTAGACCCCATTTGTTACCTACGGCATTTTTGCAAGAGAATAGAGCTGTGTTGGCTTTGTTGGCAATTAGAACTCTAAAATGTTGGCAGATTGCTGTTGGACACAGTATTCAAGAAAACCATGAAATATAGATTATCTCATACTTAGATAGTGCAATACAATAGTCACCCCGAATGTTTCGCTACAAACTTCATTGAGCGTGGTCACCGGAAAACTGCCAGTTGAATGTTATATGCGATTTTGGCTATGCACATATAGCGGTGCCTAAGAGGTTCTGTGTCTTGCTGTTGGTTTGTCGCAATTTAAGAGAAAACGTTGCTCTGTATATCCCTGTTGGTGTGAAAAGGCTATAAAAACCCAGATATCGCGTTATGGTTGTAAGGAATGTTTTGTTGATCGAGGTATATGAATCATATAACGAACGACTTCCAGGCATTGTATAAATTTCCACTTTTTTTTAGACAATCGGTATTTGGAAAAAAAAATTCTAGTCTCTAGCCTTAAAGATTTAGAAAGGGCGAACGTTAAATAGAACTGAAAAAAAATACCAAAAGCCGTTATCAACACTAGCTCACATAGAAGTATTTTTGAATTTCTCATTATCGACTCAACCAATTACAATTAAATGTTTTGTACAGACATTTTTAAAAGTAATATAATAGCCGTGTTTTTTAATAAAATATAAAACCCCAACATGAATAGAGTTTCAAGAAAAGGGACGCACTATGTGGGCGTTAACATCAAGGGCATTATTTTCCCCAACTAATGAGGTATACGGATGACATAATCAGCCATTTCTAGCTTTCCATAATTATTATAATAATTCCTAGCGCTAGTTTAGAAAATAAAACAAGATTTGTATGCGATAAACGTTCCCTTTTCAGCAGCCAACCATTAGTCTAACAGGATCTTCTTTTTTTTAAATATTGGAGTATTTTCTTGCAAGTCCATAAGGAATGAAAAAACGACATCGGAACTAAGCGCTTTACATATAAATACAACAACTACTTAAGTCTATACGAACTTAGCTAATTCCAGATAATTTTCGAGACTTTTCTAAGACCCGATAAAAACCGTTACGCCAAAACAATCACCCTTATTCCGATAGTCGTTTCAATAAAACGCCTTTAAAACGAGAAGGCTCCAGAAACCACATTTTGGTGTTTAAATAATACGAAAAGGGCAGCGTTCTCTATGTTCTTCATTTTTCTAAGCATTATAACGATAGTCGTTTCAATAAAATTCCAATTTTCGTTTCTAGAGCCTTGTCGTTTTACTGGCGTTTTAGTAAAACGACTATCGGAAGAAGGGTGAATATTCGGCCCTAGCGAGGTATCCGTTCAGAGCGGAAAATTCTCCAATTTTATACGATTCGGAGGATTTTTGCTTTGAGGTATTTTTCCGAACAGCTGTTCGGAATTTTTCTCCGACATTATTTTAACACACCCGGTGAACTGCGTTGAAGTTCGATTAAGTGCTTTATTTGTGAAATTTCTGACAGCTTAATGCAATTGTTTTTCCGATTTCATTCGACACAAATTCTTCGCGGAACAAATTGCGCCAACGCATTTGTGTTATTTTTCTTTCCCATAGGATACCTCGAAAGCAATTTGAACCTCCGACAAAGTATGCGTTGCGGATAATTTTCCGCTCCGAACGGATACCTCACTGAGAATCAGGTGCTGGATAAGTTAGTACAGTGTATCAAATAACAACGCGTATAATTTTTTTATTTGTGGTGATGTGTTAGCCGTGATGAAAAATCTTAAAAAAACTTGACAGGATATTAAAAATCATATGCTTTCTCATATGACCTGTCAAAAAAAACATCAAATCGTTTAAACGCACGCATTAAACTCGGAAGTAAATAGCTGTTCGTCACTAGTACAGTCTAGACGTGTTTAGCAGCCAACTATAAATTAGTGTTTTTGTCTTATATTAAGCTAAATAAAAAGTGCCGAAGGAAAAGTTCAAAAAACCTCATTGAAAGATGAGTGAGAGCGGCTTGGCAAGCCACCCGATAACGTGAATTTCAATTTTCATCCAGAAAATCAACCCAGGGATATGAATGTTCATACCAACAAAATGAAACTACCATCTGAATTAATTTCTCAAGAGGAATATCTTAACATTAGGGGCCGACCCATACGGTTCGCGTACACCTAATCCGTCATCGGCCTAAGTATACTCGGGCGTTGTCAACCGAAATCGGCCGATCGAACCAAACGTATAGAAAGGAAAGAGAGCGCGTACACCACTGAAAGCGACATCGTCCGATGACGCCCGATAATAAGCGATCAACCGGCATATCCCAACATGTTTGGATTTTTCGGCAGTTGTCCGGTTGATTCTTGCGATGAAATTCATGCAAAAATAAAATGCGCGACTGGATCGCACGAACTGCTCTTATTTAAAATAACTTTGGAATTTAAGATACATTTTATAAATATAAAACATGGATTTAATGAGGTAAAAATCTTCAAATGCATGAAATTGCCGTCTGATTTTCAGAAAAGTATGAATTTATGCAAACAAAGTTTAAAAATCCTTTTATTATTAAAATAAACCCCAGACCGGCACCAACCGAGATCGGAAGGAGTGTATGCAGACGAACGTCCGAGACAGTCGTCCGAATAGCTCCGACCCGATATCGGCCTATGATTCGGGTTTAGTGTACGCGAACTGATAGAATCCGTTGCGTCCGTTTCGGCAACGGATGCGGTGCCGTTGCCGCATTTAACGGAATGAGGGTGACCAAATGAATCCGTTGCGATATTTTGACAGCTGAATTTATCTTTCTGCCGAGTTAAATTTTGTTTAATAAGAAAATGTATTAAAAATATCTTATTTCTCATCATTGTATTGCTTTTTGATAAAAACTAACATTTATATTTCATAATAAAAATGTTTAATTAGAGATATTTGGGTTATTAAAATTTAATTTGATGGAGTACCTACTTGCTTATTGTTATTAAAATTTGATTATTCTGATCCATAAGACTTTCTAAAGTTCCACTTGAGCTAAGTCCACTTTATTGACGTTGCTTCACTTTTCGTTTTTGCAATTTTAAGTTTGTTCTGTACTTTAAAGAAATTCACAGAGTGAATCTTAAATTAGAAATCACCAAACCTACCTCATATACGTATTTATCTACCTTTCATTGTAAATAATATTAATGTAGTTTTTATGTTGCGTTAATACATCATGTTTTAACCCCTCATTTTCTACTCTCGACCAAAAATAACTAAACTTCCGTAATAACTTAAACAAAACCATCATGTATTCCTTAAATTAGAAGCCTTTATTTACAAATTTAATCTACTTCTAAAATGTGTAGGCTAAGCTTTTAATCTACTTTTGAGAAAACCCTTGTTTATTTACAATACAAAAAACAAACAATATAAGAATGTCACAGTTAATTTTGTTGTTTTGTTCATACTACGCAGAAACAAGTAAATTTTGATCACCCGTGTATTTGAATAGTTAGCAAATAAAGGACGAATTTTCAAAAAGTATACAAATATCATACTTAATCTACACATTATAATAGGTTCACAAATCAAAATCATCTCGCATGTTATTGTATTCCAGGATATGCTTCCTGATTGCCGATCCATCAACCCAAGTAACAAAATCTTCTAGGTTTCTAGACACAAGAAAAGCTGGGTCTTTAACCATCTCTGGACCAACTCGAACATGACCATGTTCTATTAGATCTGTGGCACTTTTTATGTTTTCTGAAAGTTTTTCTGACAAGAACAATATTAATTTGGGATAGTTCTACGTTTATAATATTAACTCACGTTTCACCATAATTACTGGTAATCTTCGCCGACAAAAGCTACTTGCCGATATCCGACTTGCCATTTCCAAATCCAATTTAGTAGCCGCCAAGCCGAGTCCGTGTAGTTTTTCCAGCAATTGTGCTGTTGCTTCTGCCTTAAAAGGATCGCCTTTATCGAGCTTTGCTATTTTCTCCGCCAATTCCCGAATACTACGCGACAGTTTGTTATACCTAAAGGAAAGACTTTATTGTATTGAAACATTTAAAACAGTATCCAAGAATTTACTTCGTGTAGTCTTCCCGTTTACGAATTTGATATCTTCGAAGAATAACATTTTCTTTTGCACCATTATCGACTTTCCAGGTAATAAAATCAACTTTTTTAAGTAGTTTTTGCTCATGATATTTTAATTTGCGAACCATTTTTTTCAGTTTTCAATGCACCACAAACTTCAAACGAACTAGAGATGAGTCAATTGGTCAGAAAAAGTGAAGCGGTATTAGAGATGTGCTTATATATCACTGAGAGTGGTTCAATTAGTGTTATTCAGTAGCAGGTTTTGGTTCTGCTTTAGAAGTGATTTCAGTTATGTTTGTTATGTTTAAGGATGTACGCAGAATTTTAGTTAGTGGCGGATTTCGGTTAGTGGGGGGAGGGGTAAATCTCATTAAAAAAATAGTTTTGATACAGAATTCTTGCTTTCAAAAGAAGATACATTTCCTAATGTATAAATATATTTTGATTAGCGGATTTCAAAACTGGTTTTGCGTTCTGAAAATAAAATAGTGTTTTTTAAATCAGCTTCTGGAGGGATGGTTATTACTACGTTTACAAAGCGAATTGAATCGTGATTGGTTCAGAATTAGAGCCGTGTATACCTAGATTGAATCGAAGTAGGATTATCCGGCCCGGTTAAACAAGCTGAATCGAATAGAAAGCTCTGTTAATCCAACGTCTTAGTGGAGATGCGGTCGTGTAAACGTAGTAAATGTGTGTGAGGTTTGGCCTCATATTGTTGTTACTTTACGATATGATTAGAAATAAGTTACCTATGATTTTTTTATTTTTGATTTTTCTAAAATTAAGTATTTTTATTTGTTCAATTCATTTGTTAAATGCACTTATTTCCATTGTTTACAATTTTTGTCTCCAACAAAATGCGGTCGTAAAGCTTCACTTTTTCTCTGTACAAAAGATCTCTATGGTATATACATATATATTAGTGTTGGGCATAATCGAATGATTTAAAGAATCGAGATATTAATATTCGAATGATTTAAAGAATCGAATGATCATTCGAAGGAATATCATAGTAAAAAAAAAGCAGGAAACAAACACTCCATTTCAAGGCAAAAAAAAAGCAAAAACAAAACAAAAAGATCATAACATAATGGTTCTCACTTCTCGTCTTTCCTTTGCAATTCCATATTCAACCCTCAACGATGCATCGATTGCAAAAATGAATGTAGATACATACACAGTAATTGAATACATACACACGAGGTACATAACCAAATTTTCGAGTTCTCGATTTTGTATGTTTTCTTTTCTGTCTTTTCATTCAATTTTCGCTTCTTTGTCTCGAATAGGCACTCGAGTGTTGAGTCCTCATTTCGCTTAGAGAAAGTAGATAAGAAAGAATGATTTGAGTATTCGAATGATCTGTGTGAAGAATCGAGATATCTCGAGATGTTGCCTGAATCGATTATTTCATTTGAATGCACCCACCACTAATATATATATATAATAACATATATATACATGTATATATAATCAATTTTGTGTACCCTTTCATTAACCACGGATCAATTTTAAAACTTTATCGTTAATGCCAATGGACTGTTATTGCTATTTCACTGACAGTATAAATCACAACTAGTGTAACATCTCTAAGATTCCAGTTTGTCTCACCCCATCACTAGCAAAAACATGAAACTTCAAATTGCTAATGACAACGGCTGTCACCCCATTTGTCGGAGAGAAAAGTTAATGCGCGAAACAGATTAAACCAGCAACAGCACCAGCATCGTCAACAGCAAACAGGACGCTGACCAGCAAAAATTTCACAAACACATTGCTACCAGCAACTAGAGATGAGCCAAAAATCACGAACTGCTAATTATTCGCAGCTAATGAAAATTCACATTCACAACCTATTAACAACTTGCGAATAAACTGTGAATGGCTAAACTGTGAATGAAAAAATATCTCATCGCTATTCACAACATAACATCATACATCACACAACTGCGAATAGTGAAATCGTGAATGTGAAACTGCATTCGCATCGCATTCGCAACCTTGTGAGTTGATATGAATTGGTTGTGTGCTTGTGAAAGCAGAATATAAGATACAGCGAATTCGGTTGCTGTGACGACAAGTATGTAAGATAGGTAAGGTAGAAAAAGGGTTGTAAGCTCGCAAATAGAATGTATTATACACGTGTTTGGTTGGAAACTAGAAAAATGCGTTCGGTAGGTCCAGTCTATGTAGGTGTAGGGGTGTAATTCAGTTGTAAGAATATTTTGTATGATACATTCATGGTGGGTTTATTGTTTATATTTTTAATGGTTGCCATGTGTGCTTTTCGAACCGTTTGTTGCCTTGTAGGCAGTGTTGCCCTTTAATACGTACATCATAAATAAGTGTGTGCACCAAAATATATTTTTAAATCTTAAATAAAAAAATCATCAAGAAAAAAAATTCAGTTAAAAAAATATAAATCTGTGGTGTTTGGTAGAAACATGATAACTCCATTTTAAAATTTGCGTCCACTTTACATCGACCTATAGCCTAAACGAGTGTACCGATTTTCTTTAAATTTGGAATATATATGAACATAATCTAAGAAAAATCGTGTTTCAAGTTTGAAGAAAATTGGTTCACGCGCATAGGCTCTAGCTCGATCTAAGGTGGTCGTAAAGCCGCAAATTTTAAAATGGAGTTATCATGTTTCTCCCAAACACCACAGAAATCAATAAATTAATTATGTGTATTTTAATAACAAAAGTAAAAATATCTTTTCAATTGTAAAAAAGCTGTCTTATGACAAAAGGCTTAATGCATAGTTCTATTATTTTTTAAAATTAAAATTAAAAACGAAGTTTAAAATTATACTTTGCTGAAAGTGTAAGATATTTTAGGTCTTTTAAAATAAAATCCAAGGCTGGGTCTCAAGAACTTAGTCCAATGTAATAGACTACGAATTTTAAGAACGAATGTTATTTGAGAAAAGTGTTCATATGGATACAATTATTTTTTAAATTCTTTTAGTAATAAGAGCATTGTATATAAAACTTATAGTATTATCAAGAAGAGAAATATTGTGGCGACATCTTCTAAATTCAATAATAAAATATTCTCTTTTTACTTCTTGTTTTGTATCTTATTCTACTCTCCACTGTAAAATCAGCGCTAATTTCAGCTCCACCACAGGCTAGCGTTCGCAATACAAAATCACGCTTCATGATAATACTATAGGTTATACATACAGAAATAAGAGATCATACAACAGAATGCTGTTCAAATTATGCTACAACAAAAATTATAAACCGTTGTAGTGGTTTCTTTAAAAAAATAAGCTTTTATGTATGACATTTTTAAACTAAAGTTTTTATAATTGTACGAATGAAAATTAAATTTCCAAAATAATATCGTTTTGGAAATATGGAACCATATAATAAAACGGCAAACATGTTTTTTGTGGTACACTTTTCTCCAAAAGTATTTAACCGATTTCGATAAATTTTATATGGTTGGAAAGCCACAGTTACGGAGATGTGCAGAATATTCTTGAGACATGCATTTACACACTGTGGGTCATTTTTGTTTTTGCACTGTCGAACACTTTGCATATTACATAAAATAAAATTTAATTTAATAAATTTGCTTGAAAACACTGCCAATAATATAAATAATAAATTATAAATAAATTGGCACTCGAATTTCGAAAACTGGGTCGGCTAGTTTTCTAAAAAAACACTCTTTTTTCATAAATTCAAAACATTTTTTTTAAGTTTTGTTTTAAAGTTTTTCAAACTTCTTAGAAGCATCCTTAAATAAATTCTAAATTAGAAAAAAAAAATTGTTTTATAGCAGGTACAAGTTGTAATATCTTAATTTAATTCTTTTTTGTTGCTCAGGAACGGCTAAGTGCGATCGCCACATCCGTGCCTTGCGAGAGGTTGTTTTCGAAAGCTGGGCAAATCGTATCGGAGAGGAGAACCCGACTAAACAGCAGAAAAGTAAAAATGCTTATCTTTTTAAATTGCAATTCTAATTTGTCGCAGTGAAGTGAATCCTGTTTTTTGTTTATTTTTAATTTCGACATACCGACTTAATTCTGGGTAAATAAAGTATTCATCGAAGCCAGCGGTTTTAAAGTTCCTTGTTTTAACTTTTTTTTTTTTTTGCATAACGTAGTGCAATAAATAATGAATTAACTCTATTAAAAAAAAAACTTTTAATTCTCTCTAATTAAATGAATTAAAACACGAAAAAACACTTTTTCTTTAAAAACTCTCTATTTCAGGTAAGCAGCGTCTCTATTTGTATGGGATTTTGCATGTTTTTGTTTTACTTTTCAGTACCCACTGAAAGTCACGGAATGAAATTCACAGTTTACATTCACAGTTTATATTCGCAGTGAATGAAAAATAGCATTCACAGTTATACCTGTGAATGCGAATTCACGACTCAGCTCATCTCTACCAGCAACGTCATTTCATCTGCTTGACATTTCATATCGAAAAAAAAGTTTTTCATTGTGGTGCCACTGAATATTGCAGTGGGAAAGCTGACAACACTGCACCAGCAACAGCAAATTTAGGACTTTGGCCTAACGACGCTGTTGGCGTTGCTGTTGCTGTTCTTATGGACGGTGTTCACATTGGACTCACTCCGCCGACTTATTTTGATGTCTCTGTGTTTTTTCTCGTTTGCACTTCATGGTAAGAAAGAGACGGCAAAGTGAGGCAGGATTTTTAAAACAAATTGAAAATTAGTGGATTTTTTTTGACATTTGTCTTGGTGACATAATATGACACACGAAGATACAGTGTATCACAAAAGTAAGTAAGCACTCATTAAAAAAAAATATAATCAAACACTATTTGGAAAATAAATCGAAGTGCGAGAATGGTAAAATTAATAACAAAAGTCCATCTACTATACACAAAATAATAACCAAATAAAATAACATTGGAAGTTTGCAAAATGACCCTCGATCAATGACAATGACAAGCAGGAATGCCGTATTATTGTTAGGAAAGTGAAGAGGAATCTCAAAGTAGGCCCATCAAAGATATCAGCAGAAATAACCAAATAAAACAGGTAAGTCATATAACCCTCAAACTATTCGACGAGTGCTCTACCAATCCGGTTATCATGGTCGAAGTATTTGAAAGAAACCTTGCATAAGTAAAATAAATCGCCAAAAGCGGCTCTTCTTTGAAAAAAACCCATGAATCTAAACAAGCAGAATTTTAGAACACAGTTCTTTTATTTGAAATGTTCGAAATACATAGTTCGAAATACATATCAATTATAGACAAAAATATTAAGTTTTTTTTTAACATTACTATCGATTGTTTGAAGGAAATGATCTTTAAACTAAGAGGTGCTTACTTACTTTTGTAATTCACTGTATATTGGTAGTGGCATAGCAAATGGCCAACAATTATGACAATTACAAGACGCCAAAGTGAGTCTGGAGTGTTCACACTACTTTTGTGTCTGAACACGACAGGGTGGCCTGACGTCAAAATGACTTGGTTGAATAAGTCCAATGTGAACAGCGTCATGTGTGTTGAACAATTGGAATACATTGGCTCTAAATTAATGGCGGCCGCTGTTGCTGTTGACGGTGCTGTTGCTGGTTCAATCTGTTCCGCGCTTAAAAGTTCGGCTACTTGTTCCGTTGCGTCCGTCGCATCTCGCATGCGACGCCTATTGGTCGTCTCTTATGAAAAAGCGTATATTTAATCAAGCTGTCAGTTGAATACGGCACGGCAACGGACGCAACGGATTCTATGGGTCGGCCCCTTTATGCGCAAATCGAAAATTACGAGAAAACAGACGCATCTAACGGACCTTCTACAAATGCGACTATAACGGGACAAACCGGCGTGATGACGCCGCAACGGCAACCATCACCAGACATGGAAACTCAACAGCTGAAAAACTTACCAATACAGATACAGACTCAATCAATGGAACATTCTGGAAGTGCTGGAATTCCACTTAACTTACCAAAACAGACTCAATCAATGGAACATTCTGGAAGTGCTGGAATTCCACTGGAAGAAGTGATGCCAAGTCGCCCCAATGGAAATTTGGAAAACGTCCTGAACGGAGATGTCGAATTATTCAAAAAAGTATTAAATAGAAAGAGAAATCAAGTACTCGTAACTCAAGGATCGGAAGCGACTTCATCCAACAGAAAGAGAAACTCTTCAAATATAACAGACGGACCACAATCTAAACTCTCGAACGTACACATAAACAGATCGAACAGGTTCAGTATTTTTAATAAAATTGCAAGTAAAGCTAAGTGTACACGATTGGTAGATCTTACAATATTTAGGCCTATTCTGCAACATCTGTTATTCTGCTATGGATTTTCTGTTATGAATCGTAAAAGATTTCCATCTTAAAAGATCTTTTATAATTGGTATTCAGGGGCTCGAACTTTTATAAAAGTCTGTTATGCAACTTCGAAAACGAAATCTGTTATGAAACTGAACTAAATCTGCTATCATAATCAGCTGTGATTAAATAAAATAATTCATCTGACAAAATTAAAATGGATGACGAACAAAAAAGTAATCTCTTCTCTTACACAATTGGTGTCCTCTACTCTACTTACATATACATATCTTTATATAATACTCGTATGTGTGTAAATATATTTTCTTTCATTTGTCTCATTTTAAAAAGATTTCGTTGACGAAATAAAAAATATATCGTCGTCGTTCTATGAAACGTCCATTCTTAACAAAAATGTAATTTAATTCTTATTTAATTCATTCCAGATCAGCCATATTTGCAAAATATTGTATTGCACAATGGTATATCAATTTTTCATTGATATACTCGTATCTGTGTATGTATTGAAATCTTTTATGATAAAAGTCACAGAAGTTTGTCTTTTATTCTTTTATGATTTTTAACAGATTTCATAACAGATTTTGGCATGCTGAATACCAAAAATGCTATTCGTAAAAGATTTTTTCTATGTTCGAACGTTTGACAGTTCATAAAAGTTTTCTTAGCAGATTTTATAACAGATTTTAGCGTGCTGAATACCAAAATTAAAATTCATAAAAGATTTGTTTACAGCTCAAACATTTGTATGGAAATTCATAGCAGAATAACAGAATAGAAGAATAAAAGATCTCGCCGAATAGGCCTAATTGTCAGATCTGTCAGTGAAAAACATGCTTACAATGTCTTAAGCTAAGTGTACACGATTGGTAGATCTTACAATATTGTCAGATCTGTCAGTGAAAAACATGCTTACAATGTCTTACAACCGTGTAGTCTTACAATTAATTGTCAGAAAATTTGTCTGACAATTAATTGTTACATCATTGTCTGACAATTAATTGTAAGAAACCTGACAATCATGTGTACGCTAGCTGACAATCGTGTAATCTTCCAATTAATTGTCAGAAAATGTATCTGACAATTAATTGTAAGACGGTAAATTGTAAGGTATTTGATAATCGTGTACACACACAATTTATTGTCAGGCCTTCCAATTTTTATCGTTGTCTGACGTTTCTGACAATGAAGAAATTGTAAGATGTTCTTTTTTTAGCATCATACAATTTTTTCATTGTCAGACAATTGGCAGCCAAGGTTCAATTGTCACAGTTTCCATAACCACAAAAACTGACAATTAATTGTGTGTGTACACGGTTTGTGGAAAATCTACCAATCTCTTACAATTAATTGGTAGGTATTAAGCCGGCTATCTGAAAATGAATTGTCAGCCAACTTCTGACAATTAATTGTAAGAGATTGGTAGATTGTCTACCAACCGTGTACACACACAACTTATTTGTCAGCTCATTGGTAGATAATTGTCAGACATTGTAAGATCTTACAATATTGTAGATCTACCAATCGTGTACACTTAGCTTTAAGCTAACAACCGTGTAGTCTTACAATTAATTGTCAGAAAATTTGTCTGACAATTAATTGTTAGATCATTGTCTGACAAAATTGTAAGAAATCTAACAATCATGTGTACGCTAGCTGACAATCGTGTAATCTTCCAATAAATTGTCAGAAAATGTATCTGACAATTAATTGTAAGACGGTAAATTGTAAGGTATTTGATAATCGTGTACACACAGAATTAATGTCAGGCCTGCCAATTTGTATCGTTGTCTGACGTTTCTGACAATGAAGAAATTGTAAGATGTTCGTTTTTTAGCATCATACAATTTTTTCATTGTCAGAAAATTTGCAGCCAAGGTTTAATTGTCAGTTTCCATAACCAACAAAAACTGACAATTAATTGTGTGTGTACACGGTTGGTAGAAAATCTACCAATCTCTTACAATTAATTGGTAGGTATTAAGCCGGCTATCTGAAAATGAATTGTCAGCCAACTTCTGACATATAATTGTAAGAGATTGGTAGATTTTGTACCAACCGTGTACACACAACTTATTTGTCAGCTCATTGGTAGATAATTGTCAGACATTGTAAGATCTTACAATATTGTAAGATCTACCAATCGTGTACACTTAGCTTAACTTAAATATAGGTACAGTAAAACCCGCTTAAGAGAAACCCGCTTAAAAGAAAAACCCGCTTACCTGAAACAATTTTTTCATCCCCAAGTATTTTCCGACCAATTTCCCTTAAAACACTCCGCTTAAGTGAAACTCGCTTAAGCGAAAAACCCGGATAAGGATAACTGAAACATATTTTCAGTTAATTTTTAATATTCTTCATTGAAAAAAACTCTCTTAAGTGAAAAAAAAACATTGAATCGAACAGAACAAAAATTTGCTAGTTTTCGTTTCTTAATAAATTATTTTTGTGTTTTTTAATCGTTGTTTTATTTAACTTCTTTCTAGGCAAGTCCAAAAGATAAAAACAATACTGATTCTAGCATTAAATCTCCGCTTGATGGAATTTTTAAATCCGCTTAAGTGAAATTTTTTTTTTCACTTATCCGAACTCCGCTTAAGTGAAATTATTTTTCACTTAAGCGGGGTTCATTTAAGTGAAAAACCCGCTTAAGTGAAAGAAAGACTGTGACATTTTGCCGTTTCTCTTAAGCGGGTTTTACTGTAGTACCATTCCTAATTCAAATGCTAGTAAAGTAAGAAAAATTAAATTTTGCCCTGTGATAAAACTAAGAGGCATACAATCTTGTACAATATCGGAATATTTAAACAATACTTTCCCAGAAAAGAAGGACCTTGTTACATACGAAAACAGGGGTTAAGGAAGAGTCTGGCTTTATGGAAGTTGAAGGTTTTTCGTTTAAACCGAAGGCTTTAAAAAAAGAAGCTAAACTACTTAAGGGTCTGTCAGGCTTTAAAAGTGCTGATGTGGGAAGGGAAATTGTACGGATTGATCTGTCTATTAACATTTTTGAGGTGAAGGAGTTCTCAACCGGCTTGTCGAGAAGAAATAATATTTCCTTAGATACTTTCGCTTGTCTTTTAGATGAAAGGGAAAGTTTAAATAAACTGAAACAAATGAAATTTTGGCTCCATCATAGGGTTATGAAGGTGGGAAAAATTTGAAAGAAAAGGTCCACTACAGTGCTATAGATGTCAAAGAATTGGACATTCTAGTCAGTACTGCGTTTATGATGAAAGGTGTGTTAAATGTCCAGAGAAGCAAGGCGTTGGCCAGTGTAAAGTTACTCCCGACATAGGGAGAGACAAAATAGCGTGCGTGAATTGCGGTAAAGAGGGTCATCCAGCCAATTTTTCAGGCTGTGAATACAGACAAAAAATCTTTTCTCAAAGAAAAGTTCAAAAGTCTGTCTTTACTGGCAAATCTTATGCTGACATTGCACGAAGAAATATTCCCAATGTAAACACTAATCATAGAGGAAACCACATTAGTCATACTGGAATTAGAAACGATTTTCTAAACGAATCGACGAATCTGTTTGGGATCAAAGGGTACGGTAGTGCCCAGCCAAGTTCTGGCACTGCACCCTTTTTAGAGGAACAAACTCAGGCGACTTTTGACCCCTCCCTATCTTCAGTACCAATGAAGTCAGAAACTCCGAATTTTTGCTAAGCTAGTCAGGCACAGGCGCCTCACCAAATTTCAATTTTCTAGCATAAGCGGTTCCTGAGATATAAGGCCTCAAAAATCACAAAAACGGTAACTGACTGACTGACTGACAGATCATCAAAATTATGGAGCACTTCCCGACATCGTAGAATCTTGTAATTTTGCACAGAGGTAGGTCTTGCAATCATGCAATCATGCAATCAAAGGAAAAAATCGAAAATTTGAAGTTTTCCATTCAGGGGGCGTGGTATCCGCCCACTTTCTCCGAATTGGTGTTGGTTGAATGGAGCACTTCCGATTGCTGTAAAACGATGATATTTGGTGAACCGGTAGGGCTTACATTGCATACAAAGAAAAAAATATAAAGTTTGAGGTTTTCTATTCAGGGGCGTGGTATCTGCCCACTTCCTCAGATCTGATGTAATTTATATATGGCACACTTCCGATGGCAGTAGAACAATGAAATTTGGTAGAACGGTGGGGCTTAAATTGCATATAAAGGACCAAAAATTGAGGTTTTCCATTCAAGGGGCGTGGTATCTGCCCACTTTCTTCGAATTGGTGTTGGTTGAATGGAGCACCTCCGACTGTTGTAAAACGATGAAATTTGGTAAAGTGATAGGGCTGAAATTGCATACAAAGAAAAAAATATAAAGTTTGAGGTTTTCTATTCAGGGGCGTGGTATCTGCCCACTTCCTCAGATCTGATGTAATTTATATATGGCACACTTCCGATTGCAGTAGAACAATGAAATTTGGTAGAACGGTAGGGCTCAAATCGCATATAAAGGACCGAAAATAAAAATTGAGGTTTTCCATTCAGGGGCGTGCTATCCGCCCACTTTCTGACCAAATTTTTAATTTATATGTAGCTTTTCTGATTGCTGTAATTAAGGTAGGTATGTTAGTGTTAGGTATCTTGCCAGGACAAGAAGAAATAATTGAAGCGCAAATCAAAACAACCAATAACAAAAAGAAAATATACCAAAAGAAATAGGAAGCTATAAACTAAGTTGATTTTAGTAGGTAGAGTACACCCTTCTATCTTTCCGTATCTTTCGAGATTTTGACATAGCAAAATATTAAAATCTTTGCAAAAAGGAGTGAGATCAGACCAAAAACATAAATGTTAAAAAAAGAGCCAAGTTCTTCTATACAAAAACCTTTGTGTAAGAAGTCAGCCGTGAAAAGTAATGAGATCTAAAAGTTCGCCAAGTTCTTACTTCATGAAGGTTTAATAGCAAATATTTAAAGTAGAATAATAGGTGTGTTTTGTTGAGCTTCTTAATGTACACATTAGGAACGGTCCAAGAAAACGATTTAGCCTTCCAGTTACATTAAGACATTTTGATTCTTAATGTTGCACAACCTGCTTGGTCTATTTACTTCAGGTTTTTTTTTTTTTTTGTAATAAAATGGACGGAATCCCAGAAGAAATAAGTTTGATTAAAAACAAAGAACAATTTTAGATAATAAATCTATTAATTATCCATTAAATGATATATTTTATAGATAATGAGAGAACTGGCTAGTTCCAGCAAAGATGAATTTTTTGAAACAGTTTTTGAATCAAGCAGTTCGAGCAGTTCAAACTTTATAAAACGAGATTAAATTTGTAAGAATACAAAAGAACCAGAATTCACACTTTTTTCAAATCCTCCGTCTTCATCCTCACCCATACTATTTAACCTAGCCCTCCACACCATACTCTGGCTTTACAGACAGGCGCTTTTTCATTGTGCGAACGCGAAAGCAAAATCAATTTAAAGTTCTATTTTACACACAATCAACATCCAAATCCGAATAAAATAAATTCTAGCCATTCACTTCACCATTCGATCAGTTCGTTGCGGGGTCGGGTCGGTCAGTGAACGGTTGTGCAAAAGAACGATTGTTTCTTTTTTTCTGTATTATACTATATATTTTGTGAATTCCTTTTTTGTGAACTTCCAAACAGAAAGAAATCAAAAAAATAAAAAATTCCCTCGTCAAAGCAATGCCCACATCACATTTCCAATCGCGTGGATATTCTGAACATCAGATTTCCGAGCGTCTTAAGAATGTGCCCACCGACAAGTATCCCCGTTTCTTTGATATGGTTTAGTACTTCTTCCATCGCGGATGCCAGATTGCCGAGAATCGTCTCATCGACGAAATGAAGGGCAAAATCTCCGACGAAGAAAAGCGCAAGAAAGTCAAAGGCATTCTGATGCTTATGCAACCATATGACCATATCATCGAGATTGCATTCCCCCTGCGTCGTGATTCTGGAGACTACGAAATGATAACAGGCTACCGGGCCCAGCACAGTACACATCGTATTCCAACAAAAGGAGGTATTCGCTTTTCGTTGGATGTGTGTCGTGATGAAGTGAAAGCCTCGTCAGCTTTGATGACCTTCAAGTGTGCGTGTGTCGATGTGTCATTTGGCGGAGCAAAGGCTGGTCTAAGAATTTATCCTAAAACATACTCTGAACATGAACTGTTACACCACCAGCATTAATGTACAAGTCTGGGATAACCAAAATATTTCTATCGATCAGAATCTTATCGGCAGCTGGAGTTGTTGGTCCGTTTGCAGCTTCAGCAATTATCTTTGCTTGAATTTTGTGAGCGTTTTCACTGGTGATGACTTTCTCGACGGCAGCTGGAATAAATATGTCACATGGCTCAAACATGAGGTTTTCTCCTTGGTATGGCTTGGCATCTGGGAAACCAACAATAGTCCCAGTCTCGTTTCTGTTGTCTTCCAATTTCTTGGGGTCAATACCATCTGGGTTATAGATTGATCCGTCATGTTCAATAATTCCAACACATGTAGCACCAGCATGGACCAAGTAACGATAGAAATATTTTGGTTATCCCGCACTGGAAGATGACAAGGACGGCGTGAAGGCTGCGCTTAATAATAAATTAAATAACAGTCATTTTAATTTTGATAGTTCGACATTCTCTACGATAAACGGATTGAAGGATGAGGTATTCTTTAAAAAAGAAGAAATCAAAGATAAGTTGCCGGAGGTAAATAAAATAGAGCCGCCCGATGAAATTTTAGCATCTCCTCCGCCACCATCCGTTCGGCCAGCCTCAGCAGTGGCATTATCGATAGCACAACCACAACCATCAGAAAGACGGAAATCAATATATTTATAAGGTAAAGTAACGATCCATCCCTATTGGTCTGTCTGTCGAATTAATGAAGATTTCAAACTTCATAAATGTATTTTCAGTCCGACAGTGTGCCGTACCAACCAATGTGCTACATAAAAACCTCCAAACGGAAAACACATACATATGTAACGCGTTTAACGTGGTAATTCGAATTACTTACCGCTCGTTTTTATTTTTAATTTGCCCTATTTATTTCAAAATAAACAAAAAAAAACTTAATATGTTTTCATTGAATTTGTTTTTCATTTATTTATTCTCTTATTTCTTATGTCCTTTTTAAGCATTCTGTTTTAAAATCTACACAAATTTTAAAGTCTCAATAGCTGCAGTAATCCTTTGTTTTTCACTTGACGACTCAGCTAGTTTGTCAGTATTTGCGATCTGAAGGCTTCAGTTTTAGTCTTATTTGGAATATTGTAATCGCTACGAGCTGAACGAATGATATGTGCTGCTTTTTGGACAAAGTCTACTTCACGCTCAACTTTTTCATTACGCCATGATGTGTTTTCTAAAGAAAAAATTCACAAACTAAATGAATACCCTCTTAATTTGGACAAAAATTGAAAACATACCTGGATAAGAAGCCACACATATGCTAGGAGTTTGCTCTAAACGTGGTAGCCTCTGATAGAGCTCTTCCGATATAAAAGGCATAAATGGTGATATTATCCGAAAGCCGAAATCGAGACAAGTGTAAAGAGCTTTGCGTGCTGATGCTTTCTGGTCATCAGTTCCGTTTTGGAAGATTGGTGTCAAGCACTCGATGTACACATCACAAAGATCATATAACCAGAAGCTATAACATGCACTTGTTGCTGTAGCAAATTCGTAATTTTCAAATGCTGTATTGCATGCTTCGATGGCAGCAGCTAACCGAGATAAAATCCATACATCCATATTGTTCTCCTTTCCAGTAATAGTTATATTAGTTGTATATTTTTTATTTCCACCAAAGTACATAAGGGCAAACTTTGTTGCGTTCCATAGCTTGTTACAGAAGAAACGGTAGCCTTGGACGCAGTTTATATCCAAGTTTATGTCACGAGCTTGAGTGATGTATGCGCAGAGAGTAAAACGCAACGCATCCGTTCCACATTTGGGAATCCCGTTGGGAAAATCTTATTTCTTACCGGCTTTGGCTCTTTCGATTTCTCTAGGATCCAAGTTAGAGGTAAGTAATTGCTCATGTAAGTCTGATTTGCTGCATTATTTCGATTGGCGTTTATGTAGCTACTCAAACGGCCAGGTTCACATTCTCATCATCAAGAATATTTAGGTCGGCCGAGTCAATTATCTTTTGCTTGATTTGGACATCAGCACTACTTGTTGTTGACGTCGTTGACGTTGAAAACTTGAAAGTCTTCGGCGTCATTCAGCTTCTCTTGCTTGATTACTTTTTCCAGGAAGACGAAGAGGCAAATTTCTTTCTTCTTTGAGGAAGAATTTTGTTTCCTCTTTGGTGCAACCCTTCCTTTTAGCTGAAACAGACAATCAAAATAAATAAACACGAAAAAAAGATTTGTGAGGCAGTAAATATACAGTGATCCACAAAAGTTTGCGTACAAGGAAGATATTTTTTAAAAATTGCTGTTATTCACAAATGTAAAGTGAATTATTTAAAAAAAAAGGTATTTTTCATTAAAAGAAATTTACCACGTTTTTATTTTCAACAAAAAAAAATTAAAAAAAATATTCGTATCACAAAAAATTAATAAAAACAAAATAAACCTCTGAAATTCTTCCACAAAAGTCTGCGTACAGGTGAATATTTCTTGCATTACACTCTCTTTAAGTATCGATAAATTTGTTTTTGCATAATATGATTGTTTGTTTATTTTTAATCGTTCTAAACGCGTATTGCAAATCATTGTCTTTGGTTTTTTTTTGTTTTTAAAGCAAAAAATGGCAAATAAAGAGTTAAGTTTGAGTGAGCGGCAGTTGATTTATTAATCTTTATACGTTAAACAAAAAAAGTCGTATGGTGAAATATCAAAAATAACCTGAAGAGCTCGGTCAACGATACAGAGAACGATAGATCGCTTTAGAAACGCAGGACAGATTAAATCGGAGACAAGATAAGGCCGACCTTCGAAGCTCTTCGGAAGGGATAAGCGTATGATCAAGCGAATGGTGGATCACTTTATAACGGCTAAGACGATAAGCACACGGCTCGAAATATATAACAACAATACAGTGCATCCAGAAACGGTAAGAAGAGCTATTGTTCAAGAGGGGTTTAAGTCACGCACACCCAGGAAAAAAACATGGGTCCAGTAAAATAAAGAGAAAGAGACGGCTAGCATTTGCAAAAGAGTATGTTAACAAGCTTCCGGACTTCTGGCGTAAGGTTATATTCTCCAGCGAATCAAAATACAACATTTTTGGTTCTGACGGTCGTTTGAGGGTGTGGCGACGACCAGACGATGCTCCTAATCCCAGATGCATAATTAAGACTGCCAAGCACGGTGGTGGAGGTGTTATTGCTTGGGGCTGTATGGCGTCTTTAAAAGTCAGTAAGCTGGAAGTAATAGAAGGATCAATGGATCAATATGTGTATATCGTTATCCTCAAAAGAAATTTGAAAACAAGTGCTGAAATTCTGGGTATATCCAATGACTATTACTTCTAGCAAGATAATGACCCCACACATACCGCCCATAATCGCGCATGTGGCTGGCATATAACACTCCCCACCTGCTACAAACCCCACCACAGAGTCCAGATATTAACCCTATCGGGCACTGCTGGGATGAATTGGAAAAAAAGATCCGAACCCACGATATCCGCAAAAAGGCGCAGTTAAAAGAAGCCTTGTTGCTTGAATGGAGTAAGATCAATAGTTCTTATACAGAAAAACTGGTAGGGTCAATGCAAAACCGTTTGAAAGAAGTTATAAGGCTAAAAGGGTATCCGACCAAATATTAACAGCGAAAGTAGTACACAAAAATAATTATTTGTCTATATTAACTAACTTTTTTCAATTTCTGTTACAGCTGTACGCAGACTTTTGTGGAAGAATTTCAGAGGTTTATTTTGTTGTTATTAATTTCTTCTTGTTATGAATAATTGTTTTAATTTTTTTTTTGTTGAAAATAAAAACCTTGTACATTTCTTTATTAAAAAATATTTTTTTTTTAAACAAATCACTTTAAATTTGTGAATAACAGCAGTTTTTATAAATATTTCTTCCTTGTACGCAGACTTTTGTGGATCACTGTAGATACCTAGGTTAGGTTAGGTTGTTGGGCTGACAATTGATGTTGCTATTGTCACACTTAGATCAATGTAGATCCATTGTGTTACCCGTGAGTGTTATCACTCTTTCCTGATAAAACCTATGTATTCTGTTAATCAGTCAAGCCATTTTGAGGCATTGACGAAGTTCAATATGTGTATTCCTGAAATATTAGAAATATCTTCTAGATTATCAAAGAAGTAGCTACCAAGCCATTTCCTTCTCTGGTGGCATAGTGACGGGCAATGACAGAGAAAGTGTGAGGTGTCTTCATGTACCTCCTCATCACCACATCCTCTGCATAGGTCATCTGTACTTAGTTTCATTTTAAATTTATGGTATTTCAATAAATTATGTCCGGTGATTATGCTCGTAAGAGAGCGAAGGGACTTCTTACTAAGTTGTATAATTTTGTCAGTTCTCTGCTTGTTAAAGCAGGGCCATATTTTCCTAGTAGTATCACAGGTGTCAAGTAGATTCCACCTTTCATTGGATTTCCTTAGGATTATGTCTGAAATTTTCTGTTTAATGTTACAGAGTGGGATGTTTACCATCTCTGCTTGACTAGCGTCGAGCGCTGATCCCTGTCTTGCCAACTCATCGGCATTTTCATTACCTGGTATGCCGCTGTGTCCCGGTACCCAGCAGAGTCTAATATTGTGCTGCGTGCCAAGAACCTTAAGCTCTTCGCGACAGCAAGAGACAAGCTTCGATTTTATCACAGTGGCAGAAATCGCTTTTATTGCCGCTTGGCTGTCAATGTAAAAGGTGATATCAGCCCGTGGTATATCCATCATTGATACCTGTCTAGCAGCTGTTGTCACTGCCAGGACCTCCGCTTGGAAGACACTGCTATGATCCGGGAGCCTAAGTGAGTTGTTTAGCTCAAGAGGTTCTGAGAAAAAGCCTGCACCAACACCTGTGTCCATTTTGGAGCCATCAGTATAGATTGCTATTTCTGATTCACTGGTGTAGGGTTGGTTGTTCAGCCATTCTTCTCTGCTTGGAAGAGCAGTTTGGAATGGTTTATAAAAGTCAAGCTCGGGTGTTGTATAATCTGTAATGATACTATCACCCAAGTATTTCTGAAGAATTTGAGCATGTCCTATTGCGCTGTTTTTCCAGGTATTAGTCTGGCTTAGCCTTAAGGCACTATATGCTGCGGATTCTTGTACGAAAAGGTCTAGGGGTTTCAGGTTGAGTATCGCCTCCAACCCTGCAGTTGGTGTGGATCTCATGGCACCCGTAATCCCAATGCACGCGAGTCTCTGTACTTTTGCCAGAGTTTTGAGGTTCGTGCTTTTTTCCGTTGCATTCCACCATACCAAATTACCATAGGTTAGTATTGGTCTGATTATCGCCAAATACATCCACCTGATAATTTTTGGACTAGGTCCCCAGGATTTCCCAAAGATTCTGTTACAGGAGTAGAATGCAATCATTCCTTTTTTCGCTCTTTCCTTAGTGTTAAGACTCCAGTTTAATTTCCTATCTAGAATCACACCAAGATACTTTGCATGATCTGAAATCTTCAGCGGGGTGCCTTCAATTGAAGGTATTCTGAAGTTTGGTATTTTCCTTTTATTTGTGAAGAGGACTAATTCTGTTTTTGACGGGTTAACCATCAGGCCGCACTTTCTAGTCCATCTATTAACCTTAGAAAGGGCGTATTCAATCTGTTCACTGATAGTGGGTAAGAATTTACCTGTAGCTAATAACGCAAGATCGTCAGCGTAGGCTACTATCTTTACACCACAGTGTTTTAAATTAATGAGAATTGTGTTCATAACCAGCACCCAAAGGAGTGGTGAGAGAACTCCCCCCTGTGGGGTGCCCCTGGATGTGGACACTCTCATCTGTATCCCTGCAAGTTCCGAGTTAATTTGCCTGTTCTTTAGCATGCACATAACCCAACGTATTATCGAATTATCGATTTTATTGTCTACTAGAGCTGCCTCTACCGCTTTATTGTTCACGTTGTTGAAGGCTCCTTCAATATCGAGAAACGCAGCAAGGGTATATTCTTTGTCGCTCAATGTCTTCTCAATCGTGCTAACGACGCTGTGAAGTGCCGTTTCTACACTCTTCCCCTTTGTGTAGGCGTGCTGAGCTGGGGATAAATCAACCAGTTTCAGAGTGCCACGAATATGTAGGTCTATCAGTCTTTCAAACGTTTTAAGAATAAACGATGTCAGACTAATTGGCCTGAAATCTTTTGCTTCTGTATGACTGGGCTTGCCAGCTTTTGGAATGAAAACCACTTTGACTTCGCGCCATGATAAAGGAACATATCCCCATTTTAGACTGTTAAGGAATATGTTTTTCAGGAGCGGTATTATTTGGATTTCGCTTTTCTGTAGCATCATTGGGAAGATGCCATCAAGGCCAGGGGATTTATACGGAGAAAAGGAATGGATTGCCCATCTTATCTTTTCTTCCGTTATAATATCCGATGGTATAATGTGTTCCGTGTAGGGTTCTGTTTCCAGGTTGCTGTCATTTGACCCGCAACCCGGGAAGTGAGTATTTATTAAGTGCTCAAGAGTCTCATTGCAGGATTCTGTCCAGCACCCAGTGGGCGTTTTTAGAGATCCTAAAGGGATTGAATCTTTGGAAAGAATTTTCCTTAGTCTAGCAGATTCGTTTGTCCCTTCGATTTCACTGCAAAAAGTTCTCCATGAGCTTCGTTTCGCTCGTTGCGTTTCTGCTTTAAATTTTCGTTGACTGGTTTTATATACTTCCCAGTCATTCTCATTTCTAGTGTTTTTGGCAGCATTGAAAAGTCTTCTTGTTACTTTTCTCAAGTTACCGAGTTCTACCGTCCACCAGGGTGGTTTCTTTTTTCCTTTCCCTATATGTTTCAGTGGACAACTTTTCTCGAAGGCGCTACTAAGAATCACCCTGAGTTCTTCTGATGTTTGATCAATATGCTTGGGTTCTTGAATCGCAGTGTTATTGAAATTTTTGAGTTTTTTCTCTAATTCCCTATTAAAGAGATCCCAGTTGGTGTTTCTGAAATTCCTATAAGGTTTCGGAGTTTCCACTGAATCATTTATCAAGAAGCCTATAAGCCTGTGGTCTGAGAATGATTCTTCTTTGAGAACATTCCATTGGTCGATTGAAACTGTATCTGAATTATTAGTAACAGTTATATCAATCACTTCTTCCCTGTTTTTTATAACAAAAGTGGGCTCATTGCCCCTATTTGCTACCAGTAAATTATGTTCTATAATAAATTCAAAAAGAGACTCACCTCTACTGTTGGTGTCGGTACTTGCCCATTGAGCATGATGTGAGTTAGCATCACATCCTAGAACCACGTCCCATCCTTCGATTGCTGCTCGCTCTACTAGCTGGACTGTTAGGTCTGCAGGTGGTCCCTCCGTCCCGTCATATGGCATATAGCAAGATGCCAGGATGAGTGGTGGGAGCCCGATCCGCTCTAGCTTTACGACAGTCTGGTCTAGATTACTATATGTAGATAGAAGAAAAAGATTAAACTGTTTCCTAGCTACAATGCAAGTTCTAAAATTACTGTTTGATACCACTTGTGCAGTTTTGAACAGTGTAAGTCCTTTTGAGTGCAGGCCCTTAATTTTGCCACCTGCGATCCAGGGTTCTTGAATAAGGGCGATGTCTATTTGCCTACTCTCCATGAGGTAGACAAGGTTGGCGCTGGCTGCTTTACTATGTTGGAGATTAATTTGTACTAATTTCATGTTCATAGTTTATTAAAAACCTCCCGGCCCTTACTTACTTGCTTGTTCTTGTTGGCTATTAGTCGCAGTTTGCACCGGTTTATCCCGATCCGAACTTTGAAGCCAATTTTCCTCAAAAGTGGTATAGACTTGTGACTGAGCTGCACAACCACTTCTGTGCCGTCTTTGGTCTGCTCTCCCATCTCAAGCACTTTCCAGTTCTCACTGAGCTGCTCAGTATTTAGGGATTGCAGGTACCTCTCAATGCGGTCCCTAGGGATGGTTGGTCCTCGCATCATCATCTTCGCTTTGGGTCTGTTAAGGTCTTTTATTTCCTTAAGCCCCATAAGGCGAAGGTTTGCATTTGGCCAGGGAGCAATCGTTCTTTTGACGAAGTCCTGCAGCCACACGAGAGTATAATCGTCTTCGCATGTCAGCATCTTGAATCCGTGGACGGTTCTGAGATTACCGAAGAGAGGCGGTTGCCCGTTCTTAACGATAACGTCGTTCACCTCGTCCAGGATTCTGACTTCCAACAACTGCCATTGATCATCGGAGAGTTTTCGGGAGGGTGTACCGAAATCCGCAATGGCAAATTGTCGCTTCTCCGTAGTCCCTTCCGTGATCAAGGTCTTTCTTCTCTTCGTTTTGGGTGAAGGATTTGTAGGCGAAGATTTATCATCCTGCCTCGTTCTTTTAGACGCCGTTGAGTTTGGTTCAGGGTGGGGCGTAGTGCCGACCGTCTCCTTTGCCGCTCTCAAGGTCTTTGTCTTTGTTTTTGTCGAGTTGTTCGTTATGTCAGTGGTCGTCAAGGTCTTTAGTTTTTGAGTAGCATTGCCCAGCGCTAGCTTTTCCCTGGCCGTTAAGGTTTCGGGATTTTTGCTAGATAGACGCCGGACAATCCTCTCAGCGTTCCGTCGTTTCTTTTTCAGAACCCGTTGGGTGAGATTTCCAGCACTCCGTGAGGCCTTCTTCTCGATTACGGTGTTCTTTGTCGTGTTCATTGTCGTGTTCGTTGTTAAGTCTATGACACTACTTCCACTCGATAGAGATGGAAGAGACGTGCCGGAGTTGCCTATGGGGCTAGGGCCCCTAGCGCCACTCCCACACGGCCCCACCATATCCATCTCCAACGGTTGCACCTTCCCGCCTTCCAGTCCCGATGGAGCAAGTGGCTCCATACCAGGTCTGGTTGGGAGAAGTGGTCCCGCTGTTTGTTTCAGCAGCGTCGTCGTAGGCGTATTCGTCGAGGGGGTCTCCAATGAGATCGGACTTTCCTTTGATTGGATTTTACCAGTCGGCGGATTGGGCGGTCCCATTAGAGTATTCACGCTCGTACCCTCTGTAGAATTCACCTCTTTGGACGGCTGGGAAAGTACCCTTCCTGTCCTCTTAGGATCATTCGCCAGAAAAGCACGAGCGTTTTGAAGACGTCTTCGTTCAATGTCGTTGAGTTCCTTCCAATTCCGACTTCCAAGTCGTTTGACCGTCTTCTTACAGTTGGAGATTCTACTCCGAACTGAAGTGGTCGACAACCCTGAGAAGGCGGAGCTGGCAACGGAACACGCGTCGTCGTCTGAAGGGGTGAGGAGAAGGTCTTCTTCCTCTTGTGTTGTAATTGTCGTTGTCGTTGTCTTTGTCGTCTTGTCTTGTTGTTGTTGTTCGTTTTTATTTGTCACTGGCGACTTATCCCCTCCTCCTGTTGGAGAGGCCAAGCCCGCGCCGGCAGCCGTGACTTCTGTCGACGTTTCAGCGTATATCCCCGCTGATGTTTTGTTCGTTTGTTGTGACAAGTCCATAGTTTTATCGTTGTGGGTTCCTCTTAGTTGGCTTAAAACCTCAGCAGATCGATTGAGGATTTAATAAATATAAATCCAAAGCCGATCAGCCGAGGCTTCAAACGTAAGCCTCCCCACCGCAACAAGGTGGAAACCCGGCGAGGAGGCCTATATTTGTATTGTATTTTCTTTTTTCCGAACTCATCGCTGGATCAACTTTTAAATTAAACAAATCTGAAATCAAATCAGCCACAGGCACAAATATAACTTGTGATATCATCAAAAAAAAAATATTGAAAAAGGATGTGTTCATGAACTATAGGTCATTTGGCAACATATACTATTCATTACACATTCTAAATATATTAAAATTGATAAATTGTGGGGATAAATTTCAAAGCAAATGTTATTGTTTTTATAATTTTTTACTTATTTCGTTAATTTTTTCATAAATTATTCATATATTATAGATTTACCAACTTCGTTAATAATCTTATCTAAAATAGCCATACTTACCCAACATATTCATGGAAATCTTGCAGAGATACCAACTTAACACTATTAAGAAAAGAAATTCATTGGAAAGTAAATGTATACATTAAAATTACTGAAGAGCGAATGTGCTGTTAACTTGTTGTTGTTGTATTTACATGCGCAAAATATGCTTAATGTGTAACATTTCTTAATGTGTACATTAAGAAGCTCAACAAAACACGCCTATTATGCCAAATTTGTAAAGGGATTGCAAAAGCATTGGCATCAAAAAGAGATAGTTTTGTCAAAATGCCAACAACATTAGCCGTGTTTTTTTGGTAAAGTTATCCGTAGTACAGTAGGATTTTATATGAAAAACAAAAACAACATCCGCAGTAGGACCACTGCCGATACTCGAATAAACATCAAATCTCTATCCGCAGCAGGCTTTCACTTCTCCTTTTATCGGCAGTGATCCTACTGCGGATGTTGTATTTGTTATTCATATAAAATCCTACTGTACTACGGATAACTTTTCCAAAAAAACACGGCTATTGTCTGAACAAATGCGAGCTATCAGCAAGTTCTCCGAAATTCGTGGTTTCCTCCAAGTAATTGGTGCCATTGATTGCATCCATATTAAGATTCCCAAAGTTGGTGGACCTTCAGGCCAGTATTATATAAATAGGAAGGGATTCTATTCATTAAATACGCAAGTAGTGTGTGCGATGCATCCCTAAAAATAAATGATATCGTTTGCCGTTGGAGAGGTAGTACTCACGACTCTAGAATTTTTAGAGAAATCCGTATTAAACAACGCTTTGACAATGGTGAGTTCAAGGGTCGTCTTCTAGGAGATGGTGGTTACCCTTGCACTAGTAATCTGTTCACTCCTGAAGTTGAATCCTCAACCAGATGCTGAAGTGCAATATGACATAGCACACACATATAATCAACCCGAAACACAGTGATGGAAAGATGTTTCGGTGTTTGGAGGCAACGATTTCGAATCCTTTCATCAGGTATGAGATATGCTCCTTAGAGAATTCCAAAACAACAATAATCGCATAAGCAGTTCTACATAACTTGACAATAGATTTTCAGGACCATCTTCCAATAACAGGTATAAATTTAAATTTAGTTAAATAAAAATGTATGTATTTATTTATTACTATTTTCCGAATGTAGATGATATAGAACCTGCAAATGAATATAAATTATAACCAACAAAATGTACCTAATATCTCAATTTTTCTCCTTCATGATACACTTCTAGTTTGGCACTGACAACAGCAATACCATAAACAGAAGCAATAGCAGATGTAGGAAATTAGCAGCAGCATCAAACCCAACAAAATACAGTAGCATCATCATTCATACATTCAGCAACAGATTAGAGTATTGTGCTATACAATATAATAAAAAAATAATACTTTCTTGAAAAAGAAGTTGTCCTAGTTTTTATTATTTTGTATTTCCCTTATTTTCGGCATTCAAAGCACGAAGCCCAAATATGAAATTTGATCAAATCTAAATGTTGAAAAATAAAATTAAAAATTTTGTTTCGTTTTTTTTTTACTTCGCATATTAGCTATTTATTTCAAAATACAACTTCAAACAAAAATAAAAAGTTAATTCTTACTTCCTCCGGTTCTCCTTTGCCAAATCAACCAATTTCTGTTTGATGAGTTCGTCCTCTTTGCAGGTTATCTGAGACAGAAAGAAAAAAATACATAAATTAATATGAAGAAAAAATTATTTATAAAGTACCTTCCTTTTGAATAATCTGGATTTTTGTGAACCCAAGCGCAAAGGTGGAGGCGGTGTCGGTGGTTGATGCAAAGCTTATGCTGGAGGCGAAGCTGGTATTTGGAGAACAAGGATCCTCCAGAAATTCAATATCATCATATTTTTTTCTTTTTTTATAATTCACTCGCGCTCAAGGGTATGTTAAGAGGCCCTTATAATGTTAAACCCAGCACGGGCGATGGGGAAATTAGGGATCGATTAATCTAAAAAAATGTATATATATTTTTTTTAATTTTCGTAATTCATTAGGTTACCAATGGGCTCTTCCGATGGCGTTCAGTATGTCTTTTGTTTGGAGATGTTTTGTCTTTTCTACTGTAAATATTTTCCTTTAATATATGTGTGTTGAAACAAAATAATTTGTTTTATTTATTGAATATATATATGTATGTACATATAGTTTTACAAACCTCAGTTTCACAGTCGAACTCATTCTCGTCATCCTCAAACCCATGATGGATGAGTGCTATCAATGTTTCCTGCTCATGATCAGGTGATTTGGGTGGTGGCCCACCTCCTTCTGCGTTTACGCTTTTTTGTAGGCAGAGGCGTACATTTTGGCCTTCATTTTAGTGCCTCGCTATAGCGCTTGAAGTTGCGCAGTCTCCCTCATGGTTGCACTCATATGATTGAAAAAATTTATGAAATATTAAAAACTAGTGAAATTAAAATAGTTTAAATTATATACTTGTTGGTGATCTCTCTCCACGTCCACGCATCTTTCTTCGCCCGGGATGTGTTGGTGTCGCAATTCTTGTTTTCAATTATTGAGATTTTATCCTCAATAAGTTGTCTGAGGAGTATCTGAAGATTATGATAAAACGATAATGGATTTTATTACTAGTTTTGTGCTAAATATAATGACATACTACATTATCCGAAGAATCCCAGTTATTTGTTCGCATTCTTTTAGCTTTTGAAGGATCCCTTTTCGTTTATTAATTTCGAACAACAGAAAGAATGTTTTTTTTTTTTGTATTTGACAAACAGCTGATCTGTGGCATGATGACTATATTTAAACCAGCAACAGCACCAGCATCGTCAACAGCAAACAGCACGCTGACCACTGACCAGCAAACATTTCTCAAACACATTGCCACCAGCAACGTCATTTCATCTGCTTGACATTTCATATCGAAAAAAAGTTTTTCATTATGGTGCCACTGAATATTACAGTGGAAAAGTTGACAACACCGCACCAGCAACAGCAAATTTAGGACTTTGGCCTAACGACGCTTTTGGCGTTACTGTTGCTGTTCCGCGCTTTATAATGAGCTTGTGTCAAATAATGTACAAAAAAATGAAAATCTATTAATCTGTTTCGCGCATATAATTATGATGGGTAGCAAAATGTTTTATAAATATGAATTTGTATAGTGGATGAATAAGTCCTTATGAATTTCATAAATCATAACTATTCATTCGTTTAGCGAATTCTAATAAACAAGGCTGTAATGGCCAATTTTATAAAAATACGCTAAAAGCACTTTTATCAAAAATCCTTTCAAATTTTATCAGACTCTTGAATCTTTTTAGTTTCACCAATCTATAAAACGGAAATTTTAGGGAAGTTTTTGTTAATATTGAGTTTTCTTCACATCCCTGGAATTTGGTTCTTTCTTTCTAACAAGCCCAATGAATGAGAACAAATGAAAAAGCGTTTTGTTCTGAAACAAATGCCAAGAAATGCAAAAAAAAAAAAACAAAATGCAAACAAAAATGTTTGGAAAGATCCTGTGGCATAAAATCGTAATAAGTACTTAATTTGTTTTTTATTGCACTGATGCGTTTGTTTCGGTTGCAAATGACGACCAAACAAATTCACAAATGCTTTGGAAAGTCGGAACCTATTTCGAAGTCAATCAAAACCTGGAATAACATGCTCGGGGTATAACTATGTGTGGCACTTTTTCATTGGATGAAGACTTTTCAATATTTTATTCGAAATAAAAAAACTTATTTTAAATATTTATAAACCTGTCCATTTTGTATTTTCAAAAATTAAAAACTAAAATATTGCAAAACAATAATTTCAGCTGCTACCTACACTGCATCAAAAAATTGCACGTACAGCAATTGAAAATAGACGTGTTTCCTTTATATTATGAATTTACCACCAAATATTCTAAGCTTATCGACTTTATTCGATAAAATTATTATGTATAATAGTATATGCAACAAAACTGCAACAAAATATTAGAGTTTTGCTTCATATGTTTTTTTTTACTGTTAGTAGAATTATTCCAGGAATGCCAAAAAATTGTTCGTACATCAAACAAATGTACGTACACTGCTCTCTTCTCTAACAAAATAGAAATAACGGTTCTTTTTGAAATGTAAAATGAGTACCTAAATGAAATTGGAACATGATATTGAGATATCTAAAATCTAAGCTCAGTCCGTTGTGGTGTATTGAACTATTTAATTGATTTTTTTAGTTTTGTGAAGTTTTTTTGTTTTTAATGGAAGCTACGCATAAAAAAGTTCCTCTTGAGGTAAAAAAAACTTATAATTCTTAAACTTAGAAACGATGGAAAAAGTTACGCTGAGATATCAGCAACTATTGGTAGACCACGATCAACAGTTCAATATGTTTTAAAAAATTATTTGAAAAATAAAAGTTTTGAAGTGGCTCCAGAAAGAGGTCGAAGGAAAATTTTGGATGATCATATGGAGCGGAAAATTGAAAGAATGGTAAAGGCTGATCCCAAATTAAGTGCTCCAAAAATAGCTGCTGACATTAAAGCAAATCATGGAATATCGCTTGACCCTCAAACTGTTCGGAACTTTTTGCATTCAAAGGGATATAATGGTCGCACGGTTAAAAAAAAACCTTATATTTCAAAGGCAAACGTTTCAAAACGTTTGAACTATGCAAAAGCATAGGTTTTGAAAACAGATAATTTCTGGAAGAATGTTTTATTTTTCGACGAGAGCAAGTTTTACGTATTCGGGTCCGACGGTCGCAGATTTGTGTGGAGGAAACCAAACACAGCATTAGATGTGAAGAATTTGCAATCAACGGTGAAACATGGAGGCGGAAATGTTATGGTCTGGGGAGTTATGGGGTGCAATGGTGTGGGAAATTTGGTTTTTATGGATACAACAATGGATAAAAACAAATATTTACAAATTTTAAGGGAAAAATTGAAAGCCAGCGCTTTAAAAATTGGGTTAAAAGACGACTTTTTGTTAGTGCAGGACAATGATCCCAAACATTCGTCAAGGATAGTAAAAGAGTGGCTACTCTATAATGTTAAATCAACATTGCCTCATCCTCCCCAATCCTTAGACCTTAATCCCATTGAGCATCTTTGGGATTATTTGGGGAAAAGGGTCCGAGAATCAAAAAGTACCAATAAAAACCAACTCAAAGCCCTTATCTTGGAAGAATGGAACAAAATTTCTCCGGAAGTCACTTCAAAACTTGTTCTCTCTATGAAGAATCGCCTTCAGGATGTGATAAAAGCGAAAAGATATCACACTCGCTACTAAAAATATGAATATAATTAAGTTTTATATCACTGTACGTGCAATTTTTTGACCTATGATTTACTAGTTTGTCTAATTTTTTGTAGTTTTTTCTTTTCTATGAAGTTTGTATTAATTAAGTTTGTTTTATTTTGAGTTCTACAATAATAAACAATATAAAGAAATTAAAAAAGAATGGTTCAAAAGCTGTTTTTTTTAAATAATTTAATCTTTCCTTTTGAAGAATCACCTGTACGTACAATTTTTTAATGCAGTGTATATCAAATTGCTGTGGATCTACATCTGATGACATTTCAATGACACTTTTAAAATTTAATGAGCCGTGAAATTGGCCCTAACACCCATATTAATAAAGACGGTTTAGTGGAGGTTTATCGTTAAGTCCTGGACTAAGTGCGAAATTTCATTAATAAAACAAATTTTCTGTTAAGTGACGTTTACTAATTATGATTAAGTTAAACCACCGAAGTAGGTGGTTTAGCGAAGGAATAAGAAATAGAAATGTCCGCAGTCAGACACAAGCGATTGACAATCAATTAAGGTAGCCACAGAATATAAAAAAAGAGATTGCTTACTTTTGTAGAAGATTTTCTTAAAAGGATTTTTCGTAAACGTCATTTTACTATTCCGGGAACATTTTGTTTTTATTAATATAAATATTTAAGCCACGACTACACTCCTATTCTATGGTTTAGTAAGACAGTGGACTATAAAAGGAATAAGCGTTTTTTATTAATATGGGTGTAAGTATTTAAAATTTTATATTTATAAAGAAGATTCATTGAGTATTCATAAGTTTTTCTTACCTAAATGCATGCTGATGGCATTTCGTATTATTGAAGGAGTACTTAAAACGTCGTCTATCTGGGTGGAGTGGTTTGGCTGTTCTCTATGTGTATTATTATTAGTAATTTGCAACCATTGAGTATTTATTTCATCGTTATGAATATTAAGAAAATTATGTAAGACACAACATGCTTTTATAATTAAATTACTATTTTCAATCCGATTATCAAGATCCTTTCCGACCCTCCTGAATCTAGCTTTAAGGTGCCCAAAGCAGTTTTCTACAACTCTTCGACATTTTGAAAGAGCGTAGTTGAAGTTTTTTTCTTCTAGTGAAGCGTTGATGTCAAAAGGAAATGGTTTCATTAGAGATTCCGAAAACCTGAAAGCTGAATCTCCGATAAGGACAATAGGAACGTCCTCTCCGCATATTTTTTTTGACATTGAATTTAAAATAGGTTGTCGGTGCTGTTCTCTTACATACGAATTTTCGTATATCTGGGAGTCATTGCAGCGGCCTGGACTCCCCACACTAATATAAAGAAATCTGTAACTTTGCATATCAGAATTACTTTTTGTTTAAATTTCCTATTCGAACTCATCATATCTTACCGATAATCAACCACGGCTAGTAGCACGGTCGAGTACCATCCTTTACAATTATAATAATCTACAGCATCTTGAGCAGGGGGTTTAATTTCAATATGGCAACCATCTTAAATTTAATTGAAAAAAAAAATAATATTATGTAATTAATTTTTAAGAAGATTAACAACAAAAATCCATACCAATAGCTCCAAAGCACTGGGGGAAACCAAGTTTTTCGAAACTTGACGTTTTCTTTTATATTTTCTTCATTAACTGGATACGCACATAAAACTTTTGGTTTGAGAACTCGCCAAACTTCTTCACAAAATGTTTTGACGATTTTGCACACCGAGGATATACCAACGCCAAAGATAGCTGAAACTGTTCTGTACTCAGCGGATGATCCTAGTGTATATACTGCGATGGCTATTATTTTTTCTAAAGGTATACACCTCCTAAAATTTGTATCTCGCAGATCCAAAGTCTCAGAATTTCCAATTTGTAATGACGTCTTCTTATCCTGATAGAAGCTTGAGAGCACGAAACGAAGCTTAATAAGAACTTAGTATTTTGTTCAAGTTTCTTTTTATGAATAAAAATTAATTTTAACTGGTTTACGATCCATTTTAATTTCACAGATAATATAAGAACGGCAATTTCCAACTTCAGAGAAATGTATCAATGCATAATTTGACAGTTGGTTGTCAAAACAAAGTGAGATGTCAAACAAAAACGTGGAACTAACAGTGGGAACACATTTTCGGGTTTTCGTAATTTTTTTGCCGAAAACCGAGTTTTCAGCTCGGTGGGAAAAGGCTATAACGATGCGCTCACGTTACAAAACAAAACGGTCCGTATTCAAAAACTCTATTCGAACAGATCTTTTGACAGCCCAAAAAAAAAAAACAAAAGCAAATTAAAACAGCTGACAAATGTCAGTGAAGTTTTTTCTTTTTTATTTCGTTTCTGTTTTTTGTGAAATTTGGTCATGCATAATGCATGTGGTATTGTGGTAATATAATTCAATTTCAAATCAAAAACAATATTCCAATCTATTGATTACCCTAAAAGTGTTATTAGGGGAGTTGAATTTTTGCCTTTTCATGTTCGTATTTGTGCTTTTAAATACAGCTCAATTAGAATCAAAATAAAATTATGAAATAAAAGAAAGCTGTGTTAATTTATGAGGCTTCGGTTCAATTCCTTTGTGTGAATTTCGGCAATTGGATATAATATAAAAGGTAATTATAATTGATAAGAAAGGAATACATTTTTGTGTTATCGTTTTTAACAAATGAGATTGACAAGTCGAGTCATTTTGCAAAAATTTGTTTTATTTTTTTTTTCAATTTTAATTTATAAACCTAATTGTTCAAATTTATATTTACTTGCATAGGTATATTTATGTACTTTGTTGGCAAGATCACAAATTGTGTTCTGTTAATGAAACCAAAGTTGCGCAATTTTTATCGGCGACAGTGAAAGTTTATTGTGGTTGAATATTTAATTTGTTTTAAATAACATGTAGTCTACAACAAACTTATACATTGCGGAAAAGTTGATTAGTAAGTGTACAGGCCTTGTGTTACAATAACCGATAATCTTTATTATTATCAATGAAATTAGATAAAATAATGTTTTGGTTTTTGCACACAAAAGAGCTTAGGAACTTGAACTTGCACACAACACGACTCTACAGTTTTGAAGGCGGATGTTATCAAGACCATATTCAACAATTCTTTTTAAAAGGGTATAATGGAGCAAGATTCGCTCTTGATGTGCTGGTGAATGAACAATGTTTTCATTTGTAACGTTTCAGCGATTATCATTAGCTAATTAGGGTGATTGACGGCGTTTTGCACTAGCTTCTTTGGTTAATTTATTAAATATTTATCCAGCGGTATAATCTTTGCTTCTCTGTAGAGATCCTCGTTCCTGTAATGTTTTGCTCGATGCCTTTCGAAGTAGATTCCGGTAAGCATCTGCCTCTCGAAGATTTTGAGCTCCTTCATCGCTGTCTTTGAGATCGGAGTAGTTTGTGCATGAGTACCTTTTCTGAGTAGAGTTTGAGTTCGGGTTGAACCTTAGCAACTCGTTGAAAATGATACCGAGGTATTTGAGGTTCCTTTTGGTTGTAATGATGGATCCATCTGAAAGATTGGTGGTTGCTGAGCGACATGGTAGATTTTGCTGTATTGATTTAGATGCTCCATTTCTTGTAAAAATCGAACAGGCTTTTGATATGAGCGTCTACTTTCCGGAAAGTGACTAGTGGTTAGTGGTGATAAAGATTGACGTTGCATACGTAAGCGAGTCATCAGCATATAGCAGGTTTTCACAGCGGCTTGGGATGGGTTGGTCTGATGTCATCAGGTTGTGGGGGTTAGGTAAGGTTAAGTTAAGGTGGCTGCTGACCAGAAAAAGTTCAACACACTTAGACCAATATTTGGTCCGTTGTGATACCACAAGGATTTCAAAAATCACCCTTACTCGCTAAACCATTTTGAGCTAATAATGAAGCGTTTGAGACAGTGAATGTCGGAATTATTTAGATCACTAGGATCGTTATAGTAGTAGTCTCCCAAGTGGAGTCTATGTCGACAAGAACATAGAAGGTGAGGAACTGACTCCTCTTCTTCTTCATCCATGCAGCTTCTGCAAAAATCATTTGCAGGAACTCCAAGACGAGAAGCATGTCTTCCTATTAGGCAGTGTCCAGTAAGGACACCTATAACGGAGCTAATATGCAATCTACCAATAGAAATTAGTTGTTTTGAGCGTTTAGCATCAAACAATGACCAAATCAGTTTAGTAGACCGGCAAGTTGGGGTGCTGGTCCATCTGAGGTTAGCTTTCTTCATGGTATCATGCTTTAGCATAAGTTTACAAGTAGCTAGGGGTATACCGATGTTAGATTTGCTATCCAACAAAGGTAAGATTGTTCCGTTTTTTGCAAGTTCGTCAAATTGATACAAAAAAAAAAAACTATAAATTCATGAAAATGATACACTAATTTATAAAACTTAAAATTAAAGTTAATACTTTAATCTTAAATAAACTCTAAAAACTGGATCGTTAATTTTTAAGAAATATATTAAAAAAAAATCTGTTTTAAATACCAATGTACAAATATACTCTAAATCAAAAACAAAATATGTCTTAATTACAAACGTATAACCTACTAAGGTAAAAAGCAATAGTCCGTTCACTTTGTTTTAAGTCACCACAACATGTAATATCCGAAAGTGTCCTTCAACAACGCTAAATTATATGAGTTCCCAATTTAAATAATGGTGTTTAAGATAACTAAATCTATAATTTATAAGCTAGGTCAATTTTACGTCAGCAATAATATTTTATAAGTATATAACTAAATGTAAAAGGAAAGAAAAGTCTCAATAAAATTGAATTGAATTTTCCTTGGTCTCTCATTGACCGTCAATCGTATCGTCTACGCTTCCGTTTTAATACTCATTACCTTCCGATGATGTCAATATCAGTTGAAGGAAACTGTTGGTTTATACTGAATAGTACAATCTGATAATAAATGAATTCGTTTCGTCATCGCCCCGTACATATTTTACAGAAATGGTTTTAATATATCCTAAGGAAAAGACCCAAGGATCTGTAGCGATTGCAACCAATGTAGGTCTTTTCTTGTTTTGAATTTCTACACCTGTACTTTGGCTTCAAAGAGTTAATAATCCTTGTCAAATTGAGTTCCTCGGAACGTAAGCACATTCGCTATATTGACGAATTACCTTGATTTGATTGATCAAGAGATCTTCATCTCCGATTGTAAATTTTGAGATGCGGTTACTGAATATTAGTAAGCACAATGCTTCACCCGGCTGTAAACGTGGTATCGGGCAGGGTGATTTTTATAAAAGCGCTATTTTAAAATTTCGGTTATTCTCATTGCTGGCAATATTGTTAATCCGAGAAATCAGAGAAAAATATTTCCGCCATCTCCGAAAAATAAAAAAAAAAAACTTTATTTAGTGCCAAAAATAATCAATTTTATACATACATGTATATTATTATTATATTTTTAATACACTAAAAATATAAAATAAATAAACTCCCAAACTCAAGAATTTTCCTATTTAAATAATAAATCTAAAAATAAAACTACAGTGTGAATTTTATGTTTTAAAACAAAATTAGCAAAAAATTATAAATGCTAAATATTATAAATGTAAAATGCTAAAGCCATTTTAGTAAGTTACTAAGTTAAAAAAAAAGATTTTTTCTAATTTGAAAAGATTTTAAAATCTTACCTATCAACATTTTAGTAAAGTTAAAATCACAACTTTATTTAAAAGATTTAAATTGTGTTTGTTTTATGATTTAGGAGCTAGTTGTTTTTTCAAAGTAAATAAAATAATATAAAATATTTTCGGAAAACGCAGATTTTGGTATGCATATATGTATGTTTGTGCAAAAAAGTGCGATGTTTTAAGTTCCGAGCAAATCCTTTTGAAGAGCTGGACAATGGAGAATTTTATTCCAGGTTAAAGTTTAATAAGACAACAGTTGGGTTCTTGGTTGAAAACCTCAATCCAAGACCGAATTACAAATGTTGGTGTTCCGCTTTCACCAGAATTACAAGTACTAGTTACATTACACTTTTTTTGGGAAAAATATTCATAAGGCTGATGTTGGTAAGTTAACTTTCTAATGGAACACAAAGTATATACCTATGTATGTACAACGACGAATCTTATCATTACATGGAATAGTCCAGTCCAGTAACAAATAAAAAAATAAATTGTAGGTTGTCTTGTCACTTTGACTTCTGAGTTTCTGAAATTGAATTTGAATTGAAACGAAAAAAAGGATTAAAAATTTCGAAAAGCTCGTAAACTACTAAATGTTTAGCTAATTGCTAACTAGTAACATGCTTAGCCCTTACCGATAGTTTGTTTAAAATTTTGCCCTAATATACCTTTTGAAAGCTGAGTGTTAATTTCGTTTTCACCTACCCAAAATTAGTCCAGAATTTTATTTTAAGGTCACTACGCCTGATATTTAAAGATTTAAAAGAAATACAATATGTTAAATATTTGGTATACATAACGACGTGAGGGTGTTTATTGAAACATTTATTCATATAAATAAGCAAACCGAAGAATCTACATAAATGTTTCACCTAAAACAATTTTACAATTTGTATTATCAATTGAATGTGTACTAAAAACAAACAATTTCCTAATTATCCATTAGGCCATCTGTGTTTTTTTTTTCACTTGCCGTTTTTTTAATTCAGATTATATTTTTCAACTAGATTTTATGTTCTAATATTTCTATTTTATGTATGCTTTCACATTCGAAAGAAATTATTTTCTTAGAAGGTTAACACAAAAAAACTCAGGACAATAGACCTTTTCCACCTTGAACTGATAAGAATGAGAATGATGCAAATAACAAGGAACAGCATCTAAATAATCTCTTATTTGGTATTCTTAATTTAAAAATTTGGTATGATGAATTTCAAAATACTTATGATTGCCAAAATACTTAAGAACAATCATATTGCTCTTAGCATTACATATAATGAAAAATAGCATTGAGTAGCTTTAATAGTATTTGAATAGGTTATAAAAAAACAAATTATTACACATTGTTTTTATAGTTTTGTTTTTTTTTTCAAAATTGGAATAACCAGTTTTTGTTTTTTTTTTTTTTAATTCCATAAACACTTCTACAATTGTTCTTCTTTTTTATTAACCGCTGAAATAAATGGGTATAAAATTCTATCTAAGTTCATACAGAAACTTTCAGGTTTTGACAAATCGCAAACAGATATGACATTATGATAGAACTAGCCGATAATACCCGGCGTTGCCCGGGTCTTTTTTGATTGCAATCTGCAATCCTCAAACTGTATACTAAAATTAAGCAGAAAAATTATTTAAAATCATGATTCGAAAAATTTCCTTAAATTAAGTAATAAATTAATGCACTTTTTGTTAAACTACTTTTCATTTTAGTTTTTATAAGTACAAATAGTATTCATATTTTTTTCATTAATTTAAATGAGTTTTTTAAAAGGTATGCTTAAAAGTAATCTTCTTTCTCTTTGTCTTGCGTTTCCTTAATATCGTACTTTCAAACAAAAACGTAAAAATATCATCATTGATCTCTAAGTAGGCAAGAGAGAATCATATTAATAAAGGTAGATTGAGTTGAAGGAAATAAAAAGACTATGTGGCCACGCATTTATGGAATAAACAAAGATATGCTATACTCTTACTGATCACAGACATTTGAGTTAAATGCTTCGAAAAACAATCAACGAAAAAAAAAACATTTTTGAGTACTTACATCTGTATAAATTACAAAATTCATTACGAATCATAAATTCGTAGTGTAAAACACTTCTACTGGAACTTCACACGTACTTTTGAAGTCAAATGCAAAGTAAATACATGATACACCTATTCCCCATTTTCTAAAATTAAGGAGAAAATTTTCATCCCATCGCCCATTTTGACATTTCGTTCACATACATTTTTACTTGCGACTTATAGGTACTATAAGGCAAGTTATGCATTCGTAAAAAAAATCGAACTCCAGATTTTTATCAAAGTTGACATTACGATGATAGCGAAGACCAAGAAAGTGGGTCTCGTAATTCTGTCTGTCTGTCTGTCGGTTCGACTACAGCCTAAACGGCTCGGCCGGTTTTCTTCAAACTTGGTAGATATGGGTTTTAAGTTTTTCCCCCCACACGTTTTTTTCTTTTTTTTTTAAGACCAAGAATAACGGTACCTGCCATACGATTTTTTTTCGAAATTTTATAAATATTTTTGTTTCTCAAAAACTGTCCCACAGAATTTAAAAAAAAAAATTGAAAACTTTCATTTAGTTTAAACTGGGTAATGGTTGAACAAAATTTTCCAAAAAATTGTTATTTTTGGTAGCCCCCCTGGGTCCATTTTTTTGTTTTTGATTTTCTTGAAAACGGTACAGCCGATTTTGATCATTTTTTTATGGTAAAGCTCCTCCACAGTTTGAATATTATTACATATTCAAATTTTCAATTTTTTATTTTTTGAATTTAAAAAATTTTTTTTGGAAACCCAATATTTCGAAAACCCCAAGATCGATTTTTTTCAAACTTGATAAATAAAAGTTTTTTAACATAATCTACAAGATTTGAAATACAAATTTTAAAAAATGGTTTTCGAAAATCGTATTTTTCTCGAAAACGGTTCCGAGAATTTTGCTAAAATTTTTTTTCTTTTGATTAATTTTAACGATCTATAATTTAATAAAAAAATTGAGATCTAGATATTACTGACTGTACCTACCATAGAACGATTTTTTCGAATTTTGAATTACTCATTATCGGCATAACGGATTTTTATGAAATTTTTTATAAAGAAGCTCTTAAAAAGTTTAAAAAACATTGCATTTCAAAACTTAAAAACAAATATTTTTTTCAATTTTTAGAAAAAAAGTCATTTTTTTTTTGGAAAATTCGATATCTCAAGAACGGCTTAGTACTTTTTTTTGGAAATTAGACTCTTATTCGTACAATTGTAAAAACTTAAGATTGGCGTACCATTTTAAAAATTTTGTACATAAAAGCTTTTTTTTTTTAAGAAACCACTAAAACGACTTATAATTTTTGTTCTTGCATAAATTTATATTTGCATAGCATTCTGTTCTTATCTCTTACTACTAAAAGAATTTAAAAAATTCATTTTATCCTTATGAACAGTTTTCTTTAATAACATCCGTTTTTAAAATTCCTAGTCTATTACATTGGAGCAAGTTCGTGCGACCCAGTCGTGCATTTTATTTATTATTCGTCGCGAATAATAATTAATGTTAGATATGAAATATTTTGTGGTACATAAAAAAGTATTAAAGCATAAGTAGTAGATTAATTGTTTGTGTTATTGGAAAGTTAAAGTTCCTAACATGTTTAATCGCTTTGAATATGGAATGATATAAGAAATAATCTCTTCAAAAGTTCTAAGTCTTTTTGCAGGCCTAGCTAACGTACCATTATCGGAATTATTAATTCCGAAAGTGCAATTTTTTTCTGAAATTGAGTTAAGAACGCTATAATTACCTAAGTCAAGTTTTATAAGTGGTAAGATCGACGTGATTCTATCTTTGCTATTTCCCAAAAGAGGCCACTTTTTTGTTTGCCAAAAAAGCTGAAACGTGATAAACAAGAAAACTTTAAACGTGATTCCTCAAAATTTTGGAAAATTGCACTTACGTCGTTATTGCACCGGAGGTGCAATATTATTACTAACTTTTTGATATATTATGCCAACTTTATCGTTTCCGTTTAGTGTAATAAGTGTAATCGAAGGCATAACTATGGACCACAAATTATGTGAGAAGAAGTAATTTCCGAGCCATGGACAGACGAAATGATGTCTTTAGTTTCTAACATATCAAGTGTGTTATAGTTGCAGCAATGTCCAAATCTATTTAAGATGTTAACAATTTTTTGATTACTTGTAAGGTTTTCTGTTGTAATACCAAAAGTTATATGTTTAGACGGTTTAATAGTTGACTTACTAACCACTATCTACTCCAAAATATATCTGGATTTCGATAAATCGTGAAGGCCGCTTTCCACGATAATCGAAGTCCACGATAAAGTTTTTAGACTTTTCCAATTATGCACGTTTAAAATCAATGTTTTTTCTTTAGTATTTAGTCCATAAACCTTTATTTTTAATTACTTGGGAGCAACGCTTTGGCATACGTTCCACCAAATTATGAAGAAATTGCTCTGGAATACGGCCCCATTCTAGCTCCATTCGTTGCCAAAGCTCCTGAGTGTTTAATGGGTGATTTTTGTGCTGCCCCGAACGTCCCTTCACAATTGCCCATAAATTTTCAATTGAATTGAGGTCAGGGCTTTGTGCTGGCCATGTCATCGTCGTAAACTGTTGATTTATCAGCCATTCCGAGACAATTTTTGACGTGTGTTTTGGATCACCGTCCTGCTGAAAAGTTATTTCACAATCATTGAAGCCTGTTGATGCACTAGAAGGTGGTAAATTTGTCTTCAAAATGTCCAAATATTTTTCTTTGTTCATGATGCCATCGATTTTCACCAAAGGACCAACAGAGTTCCACGAGAAACAGCCCCAAGCCATCACCGAACCTCCTCCGTGTTTCACGGTCTTTTGAACTTGATGTTGTTTAAGTGGTTCTCCAGGGGCCTGTTTCTCAGATCATACATTTCATAGAACATACAATATTTTCATACATCATACACATCATACAATTTTCTGTTTCTCAGATTTCACTGGAAGTGTTGTATGAAATTTGTATTGTTGTATGATGTGTATGATTCTGACATTTCATTATTATTTGAGTGTTAGGTTAGTATACATAAATCTCAACTTTGTTTTCTTGCGAAATAAAAAAGTTATTTGCTAGATAAAAGAATTAAAGTTTTACTAATTTAAAAAAAATATGGGAGATAATTTATATATAAAACTATGGAATTACTATACAATAGTGTAAACCATATTCTTTGATTAATAATTGTAATTAATTATAATAGTTGATTGCAAAATTAAAATTCTTGGAACAATCAGAGAAATGCTTCCATGGTTCTATTTATTATTATTATTATTATTATTATTATTTATTAATCAGAGCAAAAATGAACAAATTAATTTTAAAAACTAACAGCACTAGCTTCATAGCTTAAGGCTCGGAGTTCTATTTATTTTGAGCCTTCTAGGTTGATTTCACTTCAAACAAAAAATTCTCTTGTAAAACTACGAGATAATTTGGATTTGTGAGTGTCAAGCCAATGAACTTTCCACAAATAAAATTTTTTGTTTTCAAAAAAATGGCTGCAGCACTAGAATTTGTTGTTCTTTGGACCACTGTAGAAAGAAAACGATGAAAATTAATTCAAAATTGTTATAATTTTATTAATTCAAAAAATAATAACTTTTGTATATTTTCTTTTCATGTTGTAGGTACATGCAGTTTACGGAATTTTGTGTTGTATTAAATGTATGGAAATTTTTAGGTTAATTTGCTGTATGATGTGTATGATAAATTTCTGAGAAACAGAATCATACAACATTCCAATGTTTCCAGTGTAATCTTTAGGCATACATTGTTGTATGACAGCGGATCATACAACAAAACTATGAAACAGAAATCATACAGCACAACTGTCAATATCATACAATGTATAATGTGTATGATTTGAGAAACAGGCCCCAGGACGTGACCAGTAAAAAGATCTACCATTCGTTCCTATTCTATTGACCTTCGTCTCGTCCGACCAAATGACTTTTTTCCATTGGTCAATGGTCCAGTGTTTGTGCTTTTTAGCAAAGCTAACCTGGTTTTAATATTTTTCGCTGAAAGCAGAGGCTTCTCCATATGCAGTCCATTCACTAACTGGCTTGTCTATGTTTTGGGCTGCCTGCTTAGGTGTTTTGGACCCACAACTTCTCATTCCATTCTTCTAGCTTCCAAATCAGAAAGTAGTCGTTTCCGTTCTTTTTTCATTGGGGTGACATCGATGTTTTTGTTTTTTTCTAATATTAAGCACAGAAGTTTTTGAAATTTTCAAAATTTTGGAAACCACGCGATGATTCACCACTTTTTAGTAAAAAAAAATAGCGCGGTCGACGGTATTTTTCCAAATTTGTTTCATTTTGACAATAATCAGCTTTACACGTTTTAAAATGAACGATTTACCCACAACAAACTATCAACAAATAAAATTCTCTTAACTGTTACTTGTTAAATAATAGTAAAACAAACATAGCACAATAGACAGAACCATCTCTCAATGAACAAACGATGTTGAATCTCTTGAAACTAAAACGTGCATAATTGGACAAAACCAGAAAATTATTATTTTTTTTGTTTGTATAATATATTATTTTTTGAAAAGTTTACTATACATAATAAATGTGAATTAAATAAACAAAATAAAAAAAGTTTTTAATTCTATTAAAAAATCCTTACTTAAATCAATTTTTCAAAAAAGCGAAATCATTTGACCACTTTTGCTCGTCACTGTACATACATATATTGCATCTCATAATATTTCTTCTTAAGCTAAGTGTACACGATTGGTAGATCTTACAATGTCTTACAATCGTGTAGTCTTACAATTAATTGTCAGACAAATTTTCTGACGTGCATAATTGGACAAAACCAGAAAATTATTATTTTTTTTGTTTGTATAATATATTATTTTTTGAAAAGTTTACTATACATAATAAATGTGAATTAAATAAACAAAATAAAAAAAGTTTTTAATTCTATTAAAAAATCCTTACTTAAATCAATTTTTCAAAAAAGCGAAATCATTTGACCACTTTTGCTCGTCACTGTACATACATATATTGCATCTCATAATATTTCTTCTTAAGCTAAGTGTACACGATTGGTAGATCTTACAATGTCTTACAATCGTGTAGTCTTACAATTAATTGTCAGACAAATTTTCTGACGTGCATAATTGGACAAAACCAGAAAATTATTATTTTTTTTGTTTGTATAATATATTATTTTTTGAAAAGTTTACTATACATAATAAATGTGAATTAAATAAACAAAATAAAAAAAGTTTTTAATTCTATTAAAAAATCCTTACTTAAATCAATTTTTCAAAAAAGCGAAATCATTTGACCACTTTTGCTCGTCACTGTACATACATATATTGCATCTCATAATATTTCTTCTTAAGCTAAGTGTACACGATTGGTAGATCTTACAATGTCTTACAATCGTGTAGTCTTACAATTAATTGTCAGACAAATTTTCTGACGTGCATAATTGGACAAAACCAGAAAATTATTATTTTTTTTGTTTGTATAATATATTATTTTTTGAAAAGTTTACTATACATAATAAATGTGAATTAAATAAACAAAATAAAAAAAGTTTTTAATTCTATTAAAAAATCCTTACTTAAATCAATTTTTCAAAAAAGCGAAATCATTTGACCACTTTTGCTCGTCACTGTACATACATATATTGCATCTCATAATATTTCTTCTTAAGCTAAGTGTACACGATTGGTAGATCTTACAATATTGTCAGATCTGTCAGTGAAAAACATGCTTACAATGTCTTACAATCGTGTAGTCTTACAATTAATTGTCAGAAAATTTGTCTGACAATTAATTGTTAGATCATTGTCTGACAATTAATTGTAAGAAACCTGACAATCGTGTGTACGCTAGCTAACAATCGTGTAATCTTCCAATTAATTGTCAGAAAATGTATCTGACAATTAATTGTAAGACGGTAAATTGTAAGGTATTTGATAATCGTGTACACACACAATTTATTGTCAGGCCTGCCAATTTTTATCGTTGTCTGACGTTTCTGACAATGAAGAAATTGTAAGATGTTCGTTTTTTAGCATCATACAATTTTTTCATTGTCAGAAAATTTGCAGCCAAGGTTTAATTGTCAGTTTCCATAACCAACAAAAACTGACAATTAATTGTGTGTGTACACGGTTGGTAGAAAAAATCTACCAATCTCTTACAATTAATTGGTAGGTATTAAGCGGACTATCTGAAAATGAATTGTCAGCCAACTTCTGACAATTAATTGTAAGAGATTGGTAGATTTTGTACCAACCGTGTACACACACAACTTATTTGTCAGCTCATTGGTAGATAATTGTCAGACATTGTAAGATCTTACAATATTGTAAGATCTACCAATCGTGTACACTTAGCTTTAAACTTTTCTTTTGATTTGAAGATTACTCCTGACATTGAGGTTTTTGGCTATTTGGCCACGAAAACAACAAATCTCATATGACTTCTCAAATGAAATTAGCTACAGTCCTAATATCAAAAAAGTCATAATGCTTATTCATTTGAGAAGTGATAAGAATTTAATGAGTGCGTTCAAATGATTTGATATGTTTTTGATTTTTAATATCATGTAAAGTGGCTTTAAGCCTAGGCCGTTCCTCGAGAATTTTATTTAAATGCTTTTTTTTTAGAAAAAGTGTCTGGCTGGGCCTTTGTAACCGTAGAAAGTTCAGACTTTTTGGATTTACATCGCTAATAAGTTATAGAACGCAATGAGAAAAAAATTAAACCTCTGGAAATGACTTTTAAAATAACTTTATAACCTTTAAATGTGACGCGCACAGGAAAACACGACGTTGCTAAACCCACAAATCGAGGGAGTGGGAAGAAAAACATACAAAAATTAGCCATCTTAAAATGGAGGCTTTTTCGATGTTGCTAGCTCTCGTATCTACTGTTACTGATACGGCATTTCTATGAAAAACTCACCCGTGAACGCAGTACCCCAAAATCAGCGTCTTGATTATGCAATAATTCACATCAGAGGGAGTCGAGAGTGAAATACCATCGTTTTTTCGTAACTTGAAAAGCAGCACAACCAAAGAAGTGAAGTGATGGTTTAGGGAGCTTTAACGACAAAATACAGCATTAAGTTTCTGAAGCATTAATTCACGCGGTTTATGGTTCCCCATTTGACAATGCTATCGAGCTTACCGTACGGTACCGTTGGGAATCCAAATCCGAATAACAAGGACATCAGACAGAAGATCATTGATGAATATGAGAAAAAGAGGCGGAATCAAAATGGAGAACTGTGGCACACCAACATTTTTTTATGAATTACAGACTTAAAACCGTCCAATACAACTTGTATTGAACAAATCTTCCTTCTTATAAAATCAGATGTGCCTTTATTGATTTAAAACCCCTAGTACTCAGAAGAAAATTAAATTCTGGTCTTTTTGCTTTCAATGTTCTCAATTCTTATATTAACTGTTCGATGCTACTTTCAATGTCCTATATACATATATTTTCTATTTTTTTGGAAATTTCTTATATGTTTTCTACCATAGTACAAGTTATGCAAAACATAAAACAATTAGTAGTTCTTGTATTGCTTTAAATGATTTTAATAAGTGTAGGATAAATATTAAGAAAGATAATATACTGAATTCATTGTAAATATTTTAATTTGAATACTGTAAGTTATTTATTTTTACGTTTATCTTATATAGTTTCCATAAAGTATCCTACTTGATTGACAAAATAAATAAAATATCAAGCGCAATAATTTTATTTTCTCCAAAACGGTGTTATTGGTATTTAGAATCCAGGAGCGGATCAATACTACAATATACTATCTATAAGCGGCTTAAATCTGCCAAAAACTTGAATACAACTCTCATATCTTGTAGAATATACATCCATTTTGGAAACTTTTGTCGCCAATAAGCTTTCTTTTCTAACATTTTACTTCTTCTAATTGATATAAGATGTAAAATTAAGTTATATTTAAATTTTAATAAGTTTCATTAACTACCACATTATTTTTTTTTTTCAGAAATCTTAAATCAAACGAAAATGCTATATTGTCCACCTAACGTCACCCTCACCCAAGTGTGGGTAAACCATGGCATATCTCATTGTTTAATGGATACAGTTGGTTCATCTGTTGTTGCTGGTTTCATACTTCTCTTTGGAACTATACAACTAATTATGTATAAAAAATATGCCACCAGAATAACAGATTTTAATCAAATATCAAAATCACGCCTATATGGACTACAATTGTTCTTGTTGGGTTTTTTTCCCTTGATTTTTGTTATTCGATTTCTCCTGATGTACTTTGTATATGATAAGGGTGTTATTTATGGATATATGGTGGGTATTGCAAATTTATGTGACGAATGAAATATTTAAATAATCTCTTTCATTTTCTTTAATTTTTTTTCAGATCTTAACAGTAGTACTTACTTGTATAGCTTATCCTTTTTCAATTTGGCTGGTTATAAAAGAGAGATTTTATCTACTACCTTCGGTGCCGACACGCGGTCATGGATTAGTGTTGCTTCTTTTTTGGACACTTGGTTTTATAAATGAGAATTTAGCCTTCGTAAACTTACGACAAGAAGATTGGTGGTTCAGCCTGAAGAGGTACTTTTTAGGCGAACAAAATTTCTGCCGTAGAAACCAGACTACAATATAATTTTTCAAATGTTTTTGAAGCTTTGGATTTTTAGATCGGTTTCAATTAATTGTTGCGTTATCTATCTCTACAAAATTTATTTTTAATTTTACAATAATTGCTTTCTTCTTCAAAAAAGCATTACTTATTATATATAAGTATTAAGTTATGAGTATTCCCGTCGGCCTTTTTATTCCCAAAAATACCACTAAACAACTCACGATTTTAACTAACAATTTGCAAAAAAAAGTATCAAAATTTTGCTAAAATTCAAACGGTTTTTGTGAATAAAAAATGATGTAAGTAGGCTGAATTATTTGACCAAGCGGAAGTAGAATTTGAATTGAAGTCATCAAGAAGCTTCGGAAAATGAAATATTTGTTTCTCCCACAAGAAATAGGTTGCCCTATATAATTAATGTTCTTTAAAATTAATTTTTAATATTTCAGTTCAAAAGATAAAGTTGAGATGGGATTGTTCGGATGTCGTTACGTATTTTCTTTGTTGATATTTGTTCTTGGTCTTAAGGCTCCTGGCCTTTCTTGGCCTTATCATCGTGATGGCAATGACGAACGAGAAGAGCTCGAGAACCCAAATGCAAGTCGCTCAGCATTCCATAATGCATGGAAGAAGTTACGGCGATTATTTCCTTATCTTTGGCCCAAGAAAGATACTTTGCTACAGCTTGCTGTAATCGTCTGCATTATTTTGTTAATAGCTGGACGTGTAATCAGATTGTTTCTTCCAATATATCGCAAAAAACTTGGTAAGCTTTTGTTGAATAGGGATTAATTTTTTTATAGTTAATAACATTTTCTTTTAAACAAAGTTGACAGTTTGACAGAAGAACCTATCTCATTCCGGTGGGACTTTGTGCTTATATTTGTGGGATTGTCGTTTTTACAAGGCGGTGGAACTGGAACAATGGGTCTATTAAACAATCTTCGTTCATTCTTGTGGATTCGAGTGCAACAATATACGACCCGAGAGATCGAAGTTGATCTTTTTAGCCACTTGCATAACTTATCCCTGCGATGGCACTTGCAGAGAAAAACTGGGGAAGTCCTTCGTGTGATGGATCGTGGAACTGATTCAATTAATAATCTACTGAACTATATTATCTTCTCGATCACTCCGACCATTATTGATATTATGGTAGCTGTTGTTTTCTTTGTGTATGCATTCAATTGGTATTTCGGTCTTATTGTGTTCCTTACAATGTTTCTTTATATAAGTAAGTCAATAGATGCTAAATTAATGTATTAATTAGTAACCTACCATAACTTTTTTTACTTTTAGTGTGTACAATAGCTATTACCGAATGGCGAACAAAATTCCAAAGGCAAATGAATCAAGCTGATAATGAACAACGTGCACGTAGTGTTGATTCTCTATTAAATTTTGAAACTGTAAAGTATTATGGAGCAGAGCAGTATGAGGTTGATGCTTATAGAGAGGCTATTTTGAAATATCAGGTAAATATTAAAAAATAGAACAAATCTCCCTTCTATTGAAAAGTAGGTTTTAAATTTAGTTTAAGTAGGAATTGCAAGAGCCCCAGCGATTAATATTCAGTATTAAATATAATCTATGGCAGCATATTCGATCGGGAATCTTGTTTTTATTGAAAGTACAATGAAAAAACAAGACTATCTTAACATCCTTAGCAATAACCTTCAACTGACCTTAAGCAAATTAGGTATGCTTAGCAATTGGATCTTTTAGCAAGACAATGATCCTGAGCATAACTCACGGTTCCTTAAAGAATGAATGCTTTATATGACTTCAAAGAACCTCCACCACCCACCCCAATTACCTTTACCGGATCTAAGCCCTAATACGACATTTATGGGATTATTTGGACCGGAACATTTCGCAAAAGGACTATCAAGAACAAAGATGACCTAAAAAGGCTTTAATTGAAGAATTGTCCCAAATACAGTGCCTTGCATAAGTATAATTGCACCTGTAAAAATGCGTTTTGTAGAAAATTAAAATGAGAATAACACCTTGCTATTTTTTTTATTGAATGGTATTACTAATCAACTAAATTGAGAAGAAAAAAAAGTTTCGTTATTTTCTCTTCTGGTGTTTAAAAATTAAAAACAGATTTTCTTGTGTTGCAAAAGTATAACCGCATTTTTATTTTTATTTTTTCTTTATTTTAAGTAAATTTTTTAGGAAAAACTAGTAAGGGATCTTGTTGCCCCTATTTCGACCAAGATAAAAATTCTTTTTAACATATTGTTGACAAGGTTTTTTAATATGAAATCGTCTGTAGAGTTCCATTCTTCCACATTTTGCGGGTCAAAATTTCTCGATCCAAACCGATATGAACTTGGATTCAAAATACATTTTTCAAAATATAAAGTGGTTTCAACAGATGAGATTCGGCAAATCTTGCACACAAATTTTTTTTGGAAATGCATCAAGCGGCATCTTACGGATCTTAAAAAGTCATTGGAAATTCGTTCTTAATTCGTATCGAACGCAATCGGAAAATAACTTTGTTTTCTTTCTTAGTTGTCTTTCTTGTGCAGCGAGCTGGTTTGATGTTGTTAACTAATCCAAAATTTTCAAAATGTCTAATTTCATCTAACTCTTAAGGCTTTTAGCTTTCTTTTCCTAAATGGATTTTTTTTTTGTCCTCGGAGCACCATTGACCTCTTGCTATGACTAATTTAATTATTGTTTCAATTATGTATATCCTCAATATTAGAAAATATTTAATTACCTCCACCTTCAGAGCGAGAGACGGTTATTTATGGAAAATATACCATAATAATACATGTGGTTGAATAACGAAGCCTATAACTATTGTTCTAATTGTTGGATCTTCAATGTAAACGTCTTCAAAAATGAAGGTGACTGTTGGAAAATTGAATAAATATCCCAAAACAAAACTGTTTTACCGATTAAAAAATAAATTGTATGATTATGAACATTTTTCTCTTAAAACATTATTTTTTTAATCTATTTTAGTCTATTAAAAATAGTAGACTAAGAGCCCACAGCAATTTTTGGGTGTGATTGATAACAAAAAATAATTAGCATAATAAGATTGGCCTTTAGTAGCTATTTACAAATGTGAACGTCTTGCATGCTCTAGTGGGAGCAATAGTGCATAAGAGTGCATCAGATATGCAGTTCTTACCAAAGGTTTAACTCTACATTTTGGCAAAGTTGTTATCACAATTATTTAGACTTGGAAAGAACTACATATATGATGCACTTTTATGCACTATAGCTCCCACTAGAGCATGCAAGACGTTCATATTTGTAAATAACTACTAAAGGCCTATCTAATTATTATGCTAATTATTTTTTGTTATCAATTACACCCAAAAATTACTGTGGGCTCTCGGTCTATAGGGGCAAGTTCATGTTATCCATATATGTATATTTTTGATATCATACATTCTGAGAAGCTTCCAATCAAAAAGGTTTTAATTTTTTGTTATTTTTTTTCTTTTCAGAAAGAAGAATTCCGTTCACTAGTGACATTGAACATATTGAATACATCACAAAACATAATTCTATGCTTAGGACTTCTAACTGGCTCCTTACTTTGTGTGTATCTCGTAGCAAATCATAAAACTCTAACAGTTGGTGACTATGTTCTCTTCTTTACTTATCTCATGGACTTGTATATGCCTTTGAATTGGTTCGGAACTTATTACCGTGCTATTCAAAAGAATTTTGTCGACATGGAAAATATGTTTGATTTACTCAAAGAAGAAGAAGAAGTTTTTGATGCTCCAGGTGCTTCAAGTCTCCTATGTTCAGGTGGTAAAATAGAATTCTCGAATGTAACATTTGGTTACAGTCCAGAAAAAATTGTCCTACGCAATGTTAGCTTTACCGTTAATTCGGGCAAGACTGTTGCAATTGTTGGCCCATCTGGTGCTGGGAAAAGTACTATTGTTCGACTGCTGTTCAGATTCTATGATGTTATGCACGGAGGTATTCTAGTGGATGGACAAAATATCAAACTTGTGAAGCAGACTACACTACGTAAGTGTATTGGAGTTGTACCCCAAGACACTGTGCTATTTAACAATACTATATTCTACAACATCGAGTATGGCAAAATTGGTTCATCGGCTGATGAAGTTTTCGAGGCAGCACGCAACGCTGACATGCATGAACGCATTCAATCCTTCCCAGATCGTTACGATACAAAAGTAGGGGAGCGAGGTCTTCGATTGAGTGGTGGAGAGAAACAAAGAGTAGCGATTGCAAGAACGCTACTTAAGGCGCCAGTTATAGTGCTCCTCGATGAAGCTACTAGCGCATTGGACACACACACCGAACGCAACATTCAGGCTGCGCTAGCAAGAGTTTGTGCAAATAGAACAACGATAATAATAGCGCATCGGTTATCAACAGTTATTCATGCCGATGAAATACTTGTGCTACAAGATGGCGGTATTGTTGAACGAGGCCGTCATGACGACTTAGTTCATCGAAATGGTGTCTATGCTGGAATGTGGAATCAGCAACTACAAAATTTAGATGCAGCCACAACTAGTAGTGATAGTGAGACTGACAAACCAGATGGGGATTCCAAAATTACCACCACTGGAGGATCAGTAGTTAAGACAACGCATGGTCATCATTAAAAAAAAAAAACCAACGAACATCTTCAGATGTTGTAAACTTATGCTAGATAATAAATTATATAAATTATTTAAATACGAAAGCAAAGGCAGCTTATTTTGATAGGTGATTGAGTAAAGTTAAATGAGAAAATATATTTTGTGTGAGAAAAATTGACTTAAGGATTAAAAATATTTTTAATAACAAAGTATCGACTTTAATTTCGCTGAATTTTAAATACAATCCAACATGTCGTTTATTTTGAAAAAATCAAACTTTGGAACAACTAAAATCCGTATGATTCTAATGACACAATAGATGTTGTGCTTGAAGTCTAACTGTTAAATCATTCAGTAGGTTTTCTCAGCTCTATCATCGTATCCGTTCGGGAAATCTTGAAATCTTACGATCGGAGAAAAAATTCTGTTCATGCTAACAGAATCGTAAAACAAATGTTTACTAACTCTGCTTTTGTGTTTTACGTTTAAAATTTTTATTTTACCTTTTTTCTGGCAATTTTTCACTTTGAATTTGTTATCGTAGAAATCGGAAAGGAAAAAAGTACTTGTCCATTTCTATAAATTTTAATCAAAACAAGGCTAACAAAAAGTTCAATTTAATGGCATTTTATTTCGAGAAAGGTAGTTACCCCTATCACAGGCCCCGACGTAGATATTTATATCCTCCTTCTGCCAGGAATCTGAGCACAGCTACTAGTCTGCTGATATGTGTGATTAAAAATATTAATACATAAGGGTCCAGTTCTTGATCCAGCTCCTCCTATAAGTATTTAAATGCATTTTTTAACATTGTATGGTGGTAAGATTTTCAAACTTCCTGCAGATAGTATTAAAAAATCTGATCTCGGCTATTATCACAGATTCATATGGCTGTTAAAGCCATTAATTCAAGTACATCATACAAATCGGTTCAGCAATACCGGGATGAAATTTCTTAGTCTACTATTTATGTATATTAACCACAATATCACTCTTATCTGGGTTCCCGGTCATTGTTGCATTGATGGGAATGAACGGGCAGACGAGCTGGGTAGGCAAGGATCAGCCCTTTATAACTCAGTTGCGGAAAGAGTCAACATTGCGCTCGGAGTTATGAAGGGCGAAATTCTCAAACCGTAGGTGGAGTAGTTTAACTAACTGCATTGTATATAGAAAGATTTGGCCACCTATAATAAATCCAGAACACTTGATCCTTGATCTGATAAGCAGCACCAGGCAAGACCTAGCCAGGATCGTAGCTACCTGTAGCGGAAACTGGCCGATAGGAAAGCATGTTAATGCCCTGCTCTGGACAAATTTAGAGCAAATTCAAGGGCTTTTTTTGACGACATTTACGAACTTTCGGAAATTAAGATCAAAGAATTAATCTTTTTTCTCAACGCGACGAAATGGCTCTAGGACGAACTTTGGTTATTTCTGTGCCGTGCCCTTCTTCTGACTTCTTAGATCTTGAGCTAGCGGACGGAGGACTTCGAAGGTGGCTTACGGTGCAGTGGCCAGATGATCACTCAATCGGATTGGCTACTGTTTCAGCACCAGTTAACAAGCTGCCTGCCGAAATTGTTTGAGCATTCTTGATACAAAAGGATAAAATAATGAAAGGCAGGTGAATTTACGACCGTGTTCAAACGCAACAAAAATTTCGGTAATGAATGTGTCGCCTATAAGTCTTAGGGCTCTATTCTGAATTCTATTCAAAAGGTTCAAAGTTATGACTGAGGCACCTGAACAGATATAAGAGTTATTCTCAAGTTTTGGGTGGATGTGTGTAGCCAGATCAGGATGAGAAAAGAATTTCTTGCGTCTTTAAAAAAAACCTAAGCATTTCGCTGCGTTTTTAGTTACGTCGAATATATGATCATTCAGTTTTAGTACCACAGCCGAAGAACATTGGTTGTATGAAAACGAATATGAAAAGCTGAAGGTGCTGTCGTCAGAGAAACAATGAAGTGGATTAGAACTTTCAGGCAAAAGATTATTTATGAAGATAAGGAAGAGAGTTGGGGACAAAACGGAGCCTTAGGGAACATCAGCTTTTATTTTATTAATTGTCCAATACAACTTGTATTGAGCGGTCCGAAAGGTAATTTCTAATCCAAAGAAGAAGAGGCTCTTCGATACAAAATGCATGTATTTTCGATAAAAGAGCAAATTCTAACAAATTCTTTAGAAATATCAAGCGGACTTACCTTTGTTTCTCCAAAATGATGTAAGGATTGGTCCCAGTTTTCGGTAAGATATGCCATTAGATGACCAGTGAACCTATCACTACGAAAGCTGTACTCTCGGTCATTTAAGAGCTTTCGTTCTTCGAAATATTTCTTAAGCTGATTGTCAGCTTACTATGACCTTGGAAAGAAGGGACGATAATTCAATTGGTTGATAATTACAGAGGGAGGAAGATTTGCCATTTTTACGGACCGGCTGGACAAATACCGTTTTTCATCTACTCAGGAAGATACCCAAGAGGATGACAGATAAAAAAGCTTACGCAATTTTTTGGCAGCGTAGAAAAACATTTTCTCAGAACTAAAGGGTATAAACAATTTGGACTAGCGGATTTATGTATTTCAAGATCTTTGAGGACTCTTGCGACTCTACGTGTGCGAAAGAAGATTTGTTCCATAGAACCTTTTACGCTCTCAAGTATAAGAGGAGTCATAAGACTGTCTGTTATTTGGGTTTCGCTCAGTGCCAAAATAATTGACCTGTATTTAACAGAGTGGGTGCGTGCACCAAGAAAATTCTTTCTTAAGCCACGAATGTTACAAAAATCCAGTCTAAAATTATCCATCACGAAAATACACGAACTTACAATACACAATTTTGGCGATAACAAAATTCTAAGCCTACGAGCAACAGGAAGAAACTAATGGCGATTCAACATACAAACTAAAAAAAATGTGGTAGCATATTCAGATCAACACAGTTGGCAACTATCACTAAGATATGCGCCAAATATTACTTTCATCTAATCATCGAACATATAAGATGTTTGAACAAAAACAAAATTATTCACTTAACACAACAGCTATATGGTCGATAACCAGACGCACCATTTAACACTAGTTATGTTGTCTGCTTTTTGCTGCACTTTTATTACTAGTCTTTCTTTTTAATTTGTATTTGTTATGTTGTTGTGAGAGAGCCATGTTGGGAATAAAAAAAAGCTAAAGCTAAAAGTTGGATTTTTAAACAAAGCTAGATTTTACGTTTTAAAAACGAAGATAGAATATTATAGTTAAAGCCACAAAAATTGCAAGATTTCTAGCCGCTGACTAGAAAGCTTGGCTAGTTCTTATTTTTAAGGATTCTCTTCAGTGTAGTGCGAATATGGCCGAGTTTAAATCAACGAAAATTTTATAGAAAACGGTAAGAAATTAATGAACATGACTCTTAATTTATTTGGGTTTGCAAAAGAAAATGTTCAGTGGGTTTCTGATTACTCTTTAATAATATAAATAAATAAACGAAAGCTTAAACTACCTTTTTATAGTTAAAGCTGTTAAGCGTAAACTTTTTTATTCGCATTAAACAAAGCTTAAGTCAGAACTTTAGCTTCTTGCTATAAAAATTTATTTTACTTTTTTTTTTTTATTTACAAAACCCATAATGAAGAAAAATGGAAAACTAGTTTTGGGTTTTTGACTATCCTTAAAATGATGGAGCACAGTGCGATCGTTTTGGAAAGTTGGAGAGGCCTTAAAGGAGATGTCGGTGCACATTGGAATGGCTGGAGAAACATTGAGCCAGGTCATTCTACATTTGTGTAGTGCGGTTAAAGAAAGAATCTTTGAATTTAACAGTACATCTGAATGTGGGCTCAAGGGTCAAGGGTAAATTGATGGGCATTTCTTGAAGAGCAAGTACTAAGGTTAAATTGTTTAAAGGGAGAAATGCAACTGGCTATTTCATTAGAACATTGTTTGTAAAAATGTCGGTAAAGTAATTAAAGACGAGAAACATTACAGCGGTACTCGAGAGATGCAAAAGTTTCAGTTATACAGCCCTATTATGAGTATCAACTTGATAGTCGATAATTTCTATCAATTAGTTGATAATTTGATATTATGGTTATCAACTGGTAATTTTGGACCGATTGTGAATATCTACTTATCAAAATTTCATTGTGAATGAGTTTTGTTTATTTTGTTTGACGTTTCACATTTGAAATATTTATATGTTTTTTGTCGGCCACGAAAAGGAAATTTGTTTGTGCTTGTGATTTGCTGATTTGCGCTTCATCATAACTCCCTTCAAAAACAATTCTATCGAAGTCATTTTTAAATTTTTTCGCTTCTAAAAATTCCGAATAAAGCCTAGTACTCAGTTCAAGTGAAAATGAAAATTTCATATAAAATTGACTCCTGGTTCACTGGCATGAAATCCGCAACGAGAGGTGAGTACTAAAATGTGGATTGGAAAAACAAATATGTTCCACAACTTTTTCCACGCTATGATTTTCATTTCTCAATGTACAACCATCAGGAAAAACTTTAAGGCAACGTGGAAAACTGTGACATTTGTCAGTTGATTTGAATGTTTTGTTTCAAAACAAAAAATTGAAAATTTATAAACAGAAAGAACGAATCAGCATAAAAATAATTGTCATTATTTTTTTTAATTCAAAGTGAGTATCAAAAATTCACGTGGAAAAGTTTATTCTATTTTCATTTTTATTCTTCGCGTGTAATTTGGAACGTATTTATTTTTCATTTCACGCTAGGTGAGTACTAGGCTTAAATTTGTACGTTTCAATCAGGAATTTTTGGTTGATAAGAAAATTGATGTGTATCTACTTGGTTGATATCCGTAATACCATGTCTATCAAAAAAATTATTCACAATAATGATAAAATCTAATAAAATTCACAGTTGATAAAAAATGTTGATAGTTGATAGTCATAATACGAACTCATTCAATTTGTTGATATGTATCAAGTATCTTGTTGATAGTTGATAGCTATAATAGGGCTGATAGTTTTCTCACTTATCATTTTTAAAGCTCTTCTTTAAATTCTTTTCAAGGCAGTCAAGTGGGTTATTGGGGCACCTGCCCAAATATGGGAATTGTTTTTGAGCTTTGGACGAATATTCCTTTTAGATTATAGCCAAATCATAAGGGGTGAAAAATGTCTTACAAACAAGGTGTTCTGTGAAGCACATATTTACCCCTATCACAGAGTCCCTCGTAACAAATCCCCGAAAATTTTGTTACGCCCCGAACGGAATCAAAAAAGCATTTTCCTAATTTCGGAGTTTCAAAATCAGTTGATTTGCGTCAAAATGTGAAAAAATAAATAAATTTTCGTTGTTCATCTTTTGATTTGATTTTAATTTTGTTGGTCGTTAAAAATGGATACCATTGCCGTTGCAATCTTTGTAATAAATGTAGAAAATACGCGAAGAAGACAAACACTAAAAATGAGATTCTTTACGGAAGGATACCAATATTTATTTGTATTTACCTTATTTGCCCTTCAAAAAATAAAAAATATGAACAAATTCACATGAAAACAATAATAAAAATTGTTTTTATATATTTTATTTGCGTGTCCTTTATCTTCGTTCGCTTAATTATATTTGTATTTGGTTTTAAATTGAGCTCCGATCAAAATATCTGTTCGTAGAAAAAAGTGTCCAACTTCCTATTCATTCGGGGCTAGTGATATCATTATTCACGAACTCTGAATTTCGTAGCAAGTTTTTTTTAGTACGGGGTTCGTACTACGAATCTATTACGACGGGGCCTGTGATAAGGCAGATTGAGAATTGAGATCTGTTCGGTTTCTCTAATTCAAGTGTCGCTCCTGGATACATCAGGAGACAGCATTCAATTCTACGCGGCTTATGGCTCCCTATTTGACAATCCTATCAAGATTAGAATTTAATACGCTGCCATTGTACATCCACATCCGAAGGGCAATTTAAACAGCAGTTTATTAATGTTAAATCGGTTGTATTTTACTTTCATAACCAAAATAATTGGATTTCTAAAAAAAAATAATTTAATATTTCATGCTTAACTATATTAAATCAGTCACTTAGAACGATGATTAATTTGATGCATCCAGCTTGTAAGAACCACGTTGCGTTCCAAAAAAAAATATTAATAAAATGAGACATCTGTCAAGATAATGGAAAGTCATGCTAAAAATTGGAAAGATTTTCATAAAGTTGTATAGTTGAGTTTCATAAAATATTCTGTTCTAATTACATATTTATTTATTTTCAAAAATCTCTTTTTTATATATTTATAAAATATTTTTAACTTCTTTTTAAAATTAAACTTACATAAGTACTAGTTTTATTTAAGATTCGGTAAAATTGAGTAAACATTCCAATAGATAATTTTAATTGATATCATAAACCTAATTAAATGAAATTTTGTTTTTCTCATTCAACCCTGGTTTTATGGAAAAGGAAAACAATTAATAGCAACAAGACACTTTAAATTTCGAAATAAATCAGAATACTTATAAATAATATATAAAGCATGTATTATTGATTTTTTCATATCCACAGTGCAATCATCAGTAAGACCATTTTTTGTTTGAATATTGCGAAACGGAGACAAACATGACGCCTCATTATATTGAATTCAATAAATTTGAACACCTCAATTTTTTGATTTTACATCAATCTGAAACTTGTGATAATTTCTTTCCAATTTATATTTTTAATTTTATAATGATTGCTAGATGAAAATTTCTAGAGTACACAAAGTAAAATACTGAAACGTTAATTTAAACTTGTTAATCACCTATTTGCTGGTTAAAAAATTAGCAACATTAATGTTAAAGAGTTCAACTAAACAAGCAGAAAACCGTTTGAAATAGTTTGCTGCAAGTTATCACAGGGACTACATTTGATGCCAGAATTCACAGAAATATATGCATATGTAAAATCAATTGGAAATATAAAAATAAACCCAAAAATCAAACGGTATTAAATAGAAAAATCTTAAATCACCTTTGTCTCTCGAATGATTACCACAATTAAATACAATAAACTTTAATCTTAATCCTAAGTCCAGTACACACGTTTGTATCTTAACTTATCTTAACATAAAGGGTATTTAGGAAGAATATAGATAAACCGGTTTTAGTTTTTATCCAGTTCTTTCGTCATATATTTTGTTGTTCAACGGATCTTTGCTTTTGATACTTAGAGTGTGACATTTTCAGAGTTGAATGAAACAATGTCTATTCGCTTGCGTCCATGAGTATGTGTCCGCAAATGATGAGTACGTCCTGCATTTGTGCAATACGATTGCGGGCAATAATGACACTTGAAGGGCTTTATTTTTTTATGTGCCATTATATGAATTTTGAGATTATATTTCTTAGAAAAACTATGTCCGCAAATTGGACAGACGAATGGTTTTTCGGAGGAGTGACATTTCATGTGTTCTTTTAGGACCCAATTGTTGGTGAAATCTGAAATTTGATAAAAAGAAAATCTTTATTGGAACTCAACTGAATACATTCTCAACTAACTTTTTTTACAAATATGACAATGAGGTACGTCTTGCGAATAGCTTAATGATTCTTGGTTATTTAGATCCAGGTTGTGTTTATTATTTTGCCTTTTACGTTGCATTAGTTTTTGCATCCGTTCACAGTTTCCAGTATGAATCAATAGATGTTTTTTCAGTCCTAAGTTTGTTCTAAATTTCCGTACGCACTGGTCACATTGATAAGGCTTCGATTTATTGTGCCTTATTAAACGATGACTGCAGAGCTCATCATTGCTACTGAAACCCTTGCCGCAAAGAGAACAAATAAAAGGTTGATCACTGGTGTGGACCTTCATGTGTTCCATGAGATGTGAAATGGATTTAAATACTAACAAATATTATGTAAATGAATGTGTAAATAAAAATAAAATTATATATTTGGAATAAATTAACCCAAATTTCTTCTTGGTTTATTGATTGCAAACTACATAATTACAAATTTTAAAGAGAAAAGCAGAAAATTGAAGAAACTAAAATCTAGGCTACAATAAAATAGTTAGAAAATAATGAAATTAAAAAAGTTCCTTATCAAAACAAACGTCGTTATTGCTGAAAAAATTCAGGAATTATTTTCTAAGAGATAATTTAATTCCAATTGAAATTAATTTATAGTTTGATGGAGGTTATAGGAATCAAAAAGCGAAAAAGCATTTATTAGTTATTACAATTAAATCTCTCCACATTCTAACCGCATACGTTTAAAAAAGGAAACAAATCTATTAATTGTATAAATATAAATATTTCGCATTTCCAATAAATGGTTTAATCAAAATTGAATGACAGCATAACGATTATAAGGATTACATGACTCAGTATAAATTTTCATCTTTTAAAAATATTTTGTGGGAAGTAAGGAAGTTTTTATAATTCAACATTTTATTTTTGAACGTGTTCCCTTCAATGCTAAAATCGAAAAGGAAGACAACTACGGTTGAATAGTTCGTAACCGCAGTTTCACGAATCGACAACAGATAACGCCTTCCGACTAACATATCGCTCTCCAGGTGGTCGAACTACCAATCAAATCGACCTGACAATTTTTTAGTTCGCCAAAATTCAGAGCTTGACTGTCGAATGAAAAACTATAACTGCTCCTAAGAAAAAATTCGACTTTGGGGGTCTTAGCACAGGTATTCTTGCAGATAGCTCATTAATCTGACACAGACATCAACAATGAATGCGTGCATCGGGCAAATAGACAAAAATGCTCATGGGAAAATGCTGAAGCAAACAAAAATAGCAGCAAAGAAGAGCATCGGATCAGTTAAGGGAGAATAAAATCCTACGCAGAAAAGAAGACGACATACGCAGTCTCTCATTTGAATTATATAAAGGAGTCTTCCAATAGAAACGACCCCGGAGGTTTTATAAAAAAAACAACCAATTAACTACTGGTTTTAAGAACTGGACTCAGACTGTTAAAAATAGTGAACCTATTATAGTGAACGAAATACAAAAAAAAGAAAATATATTCAAATAGTATTACCCTTAAAATGATTGAGCATAGCGCGAGCGTCTGAATCCTCTCCAAAAAGGAGATACCGAAGTACACTAATTTTAAATGTCTGAAAATCGTGATGGAAGAGAAATATTGGACCGGTTAAGATATTTCACATTCGTGTTGTGCAGTTAAAGAAAGAATCAATGAATTTAACAATAAGTCCGAAATTAGGCTCAAAATGTTTATGGGTCGAAAACTCGTTAAATATACATATATATATTATATATATTTTATATCGATCAATCGTTGTTTCCGAAACTTAACAATTATTATCAGAAATCTCATAAATACATTACCCTGTGACTTTAAGGCCGTAACTTCTACAAATTTATATAGGATTTTTCTACTTTTCACGGTAATAAGAATATCGAACTGCCAAATACAAATTATGCAATGTTTCTTTGTAAAGCTAGTTATATTAAATTTTTAGAGCCAATAGCTTCACTACTGGCTAAGATTCTATAGTTTCATCGTACGAAGAAGAAAAATATACCAATCGTGAAGCGCAAGAACACGTCCCACTTTGATCAAATTTGCGTTTTTTAAGCTTCATTCTAAACTTTTTATAAACAAACAAACATAGCGTAAAACCTTACAAACATTGAATTGCTTATTATTACTCATTAGGGATTTATACTTCACTCTATTTTTACTGAGTTTATTCTACTAGTCGTGTTTGTTCAACATCAAGCTACTTTGACTATGTTTAAAGAAAACTATAGTTATTCAAATAGTTTATTTTAAAGTTTCAATTTTTTGTGTATGTCTTACCTGTAGGACACAGGGTACACTGGTGCGCTTCTCCAACTATGCTTTCTTCTATTCGTTCGGAACTTAAATTACATGGAGGGAGACCCTCGTCATTTTGTCGGTCGGGTCGGTCTAAGTTGGTTTCATTTTCTATATTTGTATCATCATGAAAATCCGCAGGAAGCTGTTCGTTATTATGTGTCTGCATATGAACATCTAGATCCAAGCTATTTGAGAACGTTTGTTGACAGTCCTTACATTTGAATGGCTTTGCTTTTTTGTGACACATGCCTATGTGGGTCGTTAGATGGCCATGCCGTTTGAAGGTCTTACCACAAACCAAGCAAATGAATGGTCTTTCATCGCTATGGGCTCGCATGTGTTCATTAAGCCGCGACAGGTGAATAAATTCTGTAAGAAAAAATGCTTAAGTTTTAAATCCAATTGTTTTTAATTTTAATTACCTTTATCACAAGTTGGACATTGCAGTCGGCGTGGAGTATCGGTATTTGATGTATTAGTCTGAATTGACTCAGTTTCAAAAGGTCGATGTTCCATTTGTTCTGTTTCCTCTAAAGGCTCTTTTTTAATTGCCATGCACGTTAAAGATTCGGGTAAATTATGAAATTCTTGCATGTGTTTTGATAAATTTTCTGTATGAACTGAAACATAGCACAGCGTACACCTTATCTTGTTCTCATTTCTACCATAAGAAAATTGTATTTCACGTTGTTCCACTTGATTTTCAATTGCATAATTAATTGCATGCTCTTCAAATTCATTTTGCTGACTCGCTTGTGATGTTGTTTGATCTGCACTGTCGGAATGAATTGGTTTGGCATGATATGGTGGATCTTTGTAATAACTCTTTTTAACCATAACTCGGCGTTTAGAGTTTCCTTTTTTCAGATTGATTTTTGCAATATGAGTTTTCGAATGCATTTGGAGATTATACTTGCTGGAAAAGGCCCGAGAACATTCAATACACTTGTATGGTAATATTCTTTTATGAACTATCATTATGTGAGACCTAAGATGTGCATTTTTTTTAAAACCTTTACCACACGTTCCACAAATGAAAGGCCTTTCAACGTTATGAGTCCGCATGTGATCAGCTAAGAGCGAAAAACTACAAAACTCTGAAAGATAAAAAACGTCGGAATATAAGTTAAATTAAAAATTATAAAATTCACTGGAAGGAAGTAATATATAATACAAAGACATACCTAATGTAGATAAATCTTAAAGTCATTAATAAATAAATAAATAAATAAATAAAATAAAAACATATTTGTCTGCTGTGCTGTATACCACTTTATATCAATTTTTGACGACTGGTTTAACTTTAAAATGTTGTTTGCTATTGGATTTTTTAACTATATTCTCTTATCGATTTTTTCTGTTCTGTCCACATAAGTGAACCAGTTGAAGTGTGAAAACAGTTGAATTGCAAAAATGGGCTTCGGGTCGGCGTATAAGTGGCAGCTTTGGGATTCTGAACCTAGATGCTGACCTATAGCCGAATTCTAGAAAAAACCCAAGTACAATACATTTCAATAAATATTCACTTATTCCATCTAAGAAACCTCCGATTTGTAACAATATCCCCAAAAAATAATAAAAAACCTAATTCGTCACTAAGCCCTTTTCTTGTCAAAAAACCCATACATGTGATAAATAAAGTTTATGAAAATATATCCCCACTTCGAAATGCAAATCTTCACAGACCTCTTCCTAAAAGCCAAAGATCTCGCTGGTGTGTGCCCATTAATGGTAAAATTACAAGACAGCCTTAACCAATGGAAGAGAATACCCTATGTCCATATCTCATTAATGTCTCGGAGAAGGAAATTGAAGCCGCAATGAAAATGCAAGGAGTTACGGACTTAACAAAAGGAAAGGGAAGATGTGGGGTTGCTCTCCTCCACATTTATTATCTTGTATCAAAAGTGTTATCTGCAAAAAAAATCATGTTTCCATTCCATCGCTTTATTTTGAGAAGAAAGAAAGAAAACTTATGAAATGTGGAGTTGGAATAAATCATATAATAAAACGGCAAACATGTTTTTTGTGGTACAGTTTTCTCCAAAAGTATTTAACCGATTTCGATAAATTTTATATGGTTGAAAAGCCACAGTTACGGAGATGTGCAGAATATACTTCAGACACGCATTTACACACTATGGGTCATTTTTGTTTTTGCACTGTCGAACACTTTGCATATTACATAAAATAAAATTTAATTTAATAAATTTGCTTGAAAACACTGCCAATAATATAAATAGTAAATAATAAATAAATTGGCACTCGAATTTCGAGAGCTGGGTCGGCTAGTATATATAATTACGTAAAATTATTTCTAACGAATAGAAAATGCACGAGGAAATCTAACGAGGAATGCACGTAATATGCTCAGATAGATTTTCGGTACTAAGAGCAATTATAACAACTCATCTAAGAATAATAAATTGATGTTGACCACTGGGCATATTGGAATTCTTTTTAATGGAAACTGTTCCTTTATATAGATTTGACATGCACACAAAATTAGATCTCATAAACTATACTCAAAAAGTCACAACAAAAATTAAAATTGATTGGAGTCTATAATAGCACCACTACTTCCGAAAGACTCACAAAAATATATAAAAACAAAGTATCTAACTTCGTGCGTCTAAGGCTTGGGCATTTTGCAGCTTCTCACACTTTCGCACAAAACATTCCACCATTTTGCGATTCCTGCGACACCATTCTGGATATAGCACATATTCTAGGCCTATTCTGACGAATGCCTGTTTCGTTTGGCGACCAACCATTGTTAACTTCACTGACATAGACATTCAAACAGACTATATTTCACCGTACGTAGATTTTAACCCATTCGCACTAACAAATATTCCAACAAGGGAAATATGGATGGAAAACCGGCTGATAAACGTAAATCATGTATCGGTCTTCACAAGTGGTTCCAAAACGGAAGCTGGGGTAGGGTCAGGCATCTTCTCAGACAACCCATCCATAAATAGATCATTAAAGCTTCCAACTTTTGCAGTGGTTTCTAAGCAGAATTGCAGTTTACAAGGCCGCAAAATATCTTTCCACTTCGGCGGCAATCAGAGCAATTTCGTCAATTGTCACAAATTCAAAACTGGTTGCTCGTTGCCGTTGTGAATTAATACTGCTCGTCGAAACAAATTCAGTCACCCTTGGATGGGTCCCGGAACACCGTGACATTTATGGAAATGAAATGGCTGATGAACTGAAAAAAAACGGTTCATCACTTGAACCTAGGTAAATTGTACTCTGGGTACTTATGCCAATGGATCAGGAAAAATATAGAATTCACCAAAATTTCCTTAAGACCCCAAACGACAGATATTTTTTAGACGAACTGGGCGATATCTCACCCCATACCTTATACTCATTCCTCTTACCCTTTTGATCCGTACATTACCTACACCCTGGGGACCACAATGGATCCATTGAGATCCGAGTGAGGTTATAGGGCTTGCCGCACATCACCCCACCTAATTGATCCTAACATTATAATATAATTACTAAGTAACCAATAGTCTCAGCAGAAAAAGTTTTTATAATATCATGTAGTTTCTAATTACTTGTTAATAAATAATAATAATAGAAGAAGGAAAACTGAAAAATATAAAAAAAAATCTAGTTTTTGTTTTCGTGGACCAGATTAAATAAATCAATTGAAAGCTTTTTGTGACCTTTTGTCCAAATGTGTTTCGCCCAGTCACGACAGTTGGGCTCATCAGTTATAAGCTTTTGTACCCTTCTAAGACGCAAAATATGAATGCAATGTAAATTATATTTTTCTAAAATAACAAATGGGCTGGAAATCACAAGTATTTTTTTTTTAATTCCTACCTTCCTTGCATAGCAAACAATGCTTTGTAATGCCAGTGTCAATTAATTTCTCATCCTGATTTGAAAGTGTTCCGAAAAGTGGATGTTCCATACGTGGTGGATCTTCCAAAGGTTCTGCTTTCAATTCAATACTGATAGACTGTGATATGCTAAGACACTGTTTCATGTGATCGGTTAGTTTATCTGAATCAACTGCAACAGAGCACAGTGCACATGTTATTTGAACAGTTTTTCTCACATTACAGGTTTGCTGAGGGATTTGTTCTTTTGAAATATTAACAATCTCAGTAACTCCTTCATTGTAAAGTGTTTGTGCCTGCTGTTCATTTGTGTCATCTGTCCCAAGTTCGGTGGAAAGGTGCTCAGAATATTCAGTTTGTTGTAGATAATTAACTCGCTTTTTATAACGACGTTTCGATTTAGTTTTGCTGCGGTTTTTCTTTCCTTTGTGTGATCGCATATGTTTATTGAGAATGTAGAATGTAAGGAATTCCCGATCACACTCATTACACTTGTAATTCCTTGATTTTGTGTGGCTCATTTGGGTGTGATTCTTAAGATGAGCTTCTTGTTTGAAAGTTTTGTAACAAATTGAGCAATTAAATGGCCTTGCATTCGCGCTGTGAGTTTTCATATGCTCATTAAGATCCGAATGAAACACAAACGCTATTAAAAAAATATAGATAGACATTAATTTTTCGAAGGGAAACATTTTCTTAGGTACTCACTTTTTGTGCAATGCAGACACGGAAAGAAACTATTGTGTTCGTTGCTTGTATTTTCATCTTGATTTGAAGACATCGATCCAAAAAGCGGATGTAGCTCCAGTTTTTCAAAATCCTGAATAACTTGATCTTGGAGGATATCTTGAGGATTTTGGACGGTTTCTGCGGTTGTGTCGGCTGTAAAATGTTCATCATCGCCTTCTCCCAATTTGATCTTAGATTTTGTTTTCTTACGGCGTTCATTGAAGTGAGTTTTCTCATGTGCTCTCATATTAAAACCACTTGCAAAACCTCTTAAACAAACACTGCATTGGAAGGGCATTATTTTTTTATGATTTATCAGGATGTGATTTTTAAGATGACCATTTTGAGTGAAGGTCTTTTTACATGTTGGACAGACAAAAGGTCTTTCACCAGTGTGTGTTCGCATGTGCGTCTCAAGCTGTGAGGCAAACTGAAATACTGAAAAATACATACAAAAACAAAATATTAATGTTTTATTAATATTCATTTTTAAAAATGTAATATTCTTCCCGTGAGAAGTCCCGCATCATTCATCTTATATTCATTTTACACAAAAAATTAAGATTACATTTTTTTCAATGAGAAAATGTTATACACTAAGTACACAATAGTACAGTTTCCCCCCTTAAAACTTACCTCTTTCGCATTGGGTACACTGAGGTTTCACAATTTCGGAATTTAGGACTTCTCCCTCTTGAGCAGATTTTTCTGGTGAATTATTTTCTTCATTGAGATTTTCTTGTGGAATATTCAAGATTTCACTTGTTTTATTAATTTGATCATTTTGATCTTGATTATCCACATTTCCAACATCTGTTGAAATCAAAGCTTTTTCACCATTTAAATTCCTTCTCTTCTTCCGGTGACTATTTTTTTTGGAATGCGAGTTATGTTTTTCCTTTATATGAGATCTTAGCCTCCAATGATCTTTGAAAGTTTTGCCGCAACTTGAACAAATATACGGCCTTTCATGGTTGTGACTTCGCATGTGCTTTTTAAGGTACGAAGCAAACAAAAATACTGAAAAAAAATTATTGTTTTATTTATTTTTTGTATTGTTTAAGATTTATTGAAAATCTACCTTTTTGACATTCAGGACATTTAAACGAATTCGTTGAATTGTCTACTTGATTGGAATAGTTGATAGGGTTAACAGGAGCGCTTGTTGATTCAGTTGCATTATGGTACTGGTTCATATGTTCTAATAAATTTTCGGACTGAATTAAAATAGAACATATTGAACAAGGTATTTCATCATTTTGTATTTCAACAGCAACCACTTCTGATTTAAGATTACTAACGCTTTGGTCAGCACTTGTACTTGTTGACTCAACAATACGAGGCTTAGCAAGTGCTCGACGCCGCTTAGTCTTAGTTTTTCTTTTGTTTGCTTTGTTGTGTGAATTCCGATGCACTCTATACGTGTATTCATTGACAAAAGCTTGAGGGCATTTATCGCATTTATACGGTTTTACTTTCGCATGAGTTATCATATTGTGAGACTTTAAGCTCACTTTATATTTGAAAGCTTTGTCACATATTGTACAGATAAAATTTCTTTCATCGCTGTGACTCTGCATATGTTTTTTAAGGTACGATACGTACACGAAAACTAAAAAAAAAAAATATTATATAGATACAGGTATTTATTTCGCAAGATTTCTTACTCACCTTTTTTGCATTGGGGACACTCAAGTCGATTTTTCGGCTTTTTATTTACACTTTCAACTGCCTGATTTGTTTTCGACTCCACATGTGGTTGCTTTACTTCCTCTGTTTCTGGGTTAAACAGATCCGGGCGCACTTCAATGGACTCTGATTCAGCTAAATTAGTTGTATCATTTGTATGCCCAACAACATCTTGCTCTTGTGCACAAGCATTTGGACTAATTAATTTTGTATTAATTTCCTCAGTTGGACATTGCTGTTTTTGTTTGATTTTGTCATCACTTATAATTGGATTTTCATTTTTCTGTTCGATAGCTGTATTTTCTTTTTGTTTGTTGGTACTATCATTTATAATTAAGTCTTTATTTTCTTCTTCAATATTTAATTGTTTTTTATTTTTAATCTTCTTTTTTGAACCACCTCGACGACCATTGAACTCTTTAATGCAACTATGCGTCCAAATGCGCGATGTTAGATGCTTGTTGAGATTTGACTTGCAAGAAAATGCACGTTTACAATCATTGCACTTGAAGGGCTTTAGTTTCTTATGGGTTATCAAAATGTGACTTTTAAGATTTCCACAATTTTTAAAACCTTTGCCACATAAAGAACAAATAAATGGCCTTTCAATACCATGACCACGCATGTGTTTATAAAAACGGGCAGAAACACGAAATGCTGAAAGAATACAAAATATTATTTTATTTTTTTTAATTAAAATTAATTTTATTAGATATTTACTTTCATCACATTGCTCACAATGATAAGTTCTTAGATCATCAGTATTTATTTCCTCTGTCGTGTTAGACTCCTGAGGGGCATCGGGGGTTTGCAAATTTTCGGAATTATGGGGTCCATTTTCCTTATTTATTTGTTTCAACCGCTTCGATGGCGAATCTAACTGATTGGGTTTAGTTTTATTGGCCGCAGCTGGTTTTATTTCTATTTCTGGTAAACTATTACCAGTTTCATTCGCCTTTTCTTCTTTATTTTCATTATCTAATCCATCTTCGTTGGTCTCATTTGTTTGGCCATCATTTTCAATTATATGGTCATCCGACGGATCAGTGTTGGTAACATTCGTTTCTTCGTCTCTATTTTCATTCTCAATTATATGGTCATCGGTCTGCTCGAGACTTTGGTTGTCGGGCTGAACTTTATTACGAACAAAGTTCTTGTTCACATTTTTTCGTTTCAAGCCACGTCGTCTAGAAAAGGCTTTCCTGTGACCTCTGAACGAAGAAACCTTATGACTTGTTTTGATGTGCCGTGCTAGTTGGCCAGGTGTTTTGAAAAATTTCCCACAGTTTATACAATCGAATGGTCTGGCATCGCTGTGACATACCATGTGTTCGTTTAGACGAGATACGTATTTAAATACTGAAAAATATTTTATTGTTTAACATTTTGAGAAATTTTTTTAAAAACTTGCGCGCACTCAAGGGGGTATGAGTACGCTAATAAAGATTAACACAGTGCCGGGATTAGGAAAAAAATACAAATAAATAGAAGATACCGATGGATATTGGTTTTAACATTGGGGGAAAAGTGGATAAAGCATTCCACCATCGTGTGGTACGCCCAAAAAAATAGAATTACTGTACTTGACAACACCTGCGAAGTTGGGCTAAATGGTGAATTGATGATTATTCTCAGAAACGCGAGCATTGTGGTGGAATTGTGTAAGTGGCGGGATGTAAATAGCTTTTTCACTGGACGAGTATTTGTAAGAATAGCGATAAAATAAGGAATGCAAAAAACCATTACGCGAAAATAAAATGCGGTCAAAAGCTGTGATGCTCCTCAGCTTCCTTAATGCAGATATTGCTCATGGATTGTAACATAGAGCCAGGGTACGCTTTAGCAACAGTATACAAAATTAGGTTTTTGAAGCATTAAACTCTATGTATTTTTTAATTCCCTTCTGCTATAGAGATCTTAAAGTATGGTTGAAAATCCACATTTGAAGGAATAGTGGGAGAATTAAGAAACGAATATGACAAACTAATGTCGATTTCCTTTACACGCTAGGGATTTCGATCCCTTGTCAATTTTTACTTGCGACTTATAGGTACTATAAGGCAAGTTATGCATTTTTTCTGTTGGTGTGCGTTTTTCGTATACATGTAAATCCCTCTTCAAATACGGATTCGAAGAATTTGATCTCTGTCAAAAAAAAATCGATTTTTTGGTATGAAGGAACGTAAAATCTGTCAAGACATCGAAATCTTCACACAGAAATTGATTTCTCATGTGTCAATACGTCTTCAAATACCGTCTTGCGATTGTTTTTAAGGCATTCTGAGCAAATTCAGTTAAAGATAATTAACAATAAGCATGTGCAAGTTAAAAAAATCACTGAGCTATACTTTTTAATGAAAAAATATTATTCTTATGGTAATAACAGTTTTTTGATTTGTCGTTTTGATTTGATATTGTTCATAACAGTTTTGTGCAATATTTTCTGCCTACTTTTTCGTTTGATACAGTGAGCAAATGTCGAAGCTTCAGATGATTTTTGAGCTTGCAACAATATTGGTGTAACATTTGAGGCGCTCAACATAATAGTAGTTAAGTTCACCATGGAATTAGTGATTTGATTGTCAACAAGTTTATGAAGCTGAAGTAAAGGGTTTTTCATTAATTTTATTGTCCTATTTTTTTGATAACAAAAATTTTCACAAAATTGTGCTTCTTGTTTTTTTTTTTTTTTGTATTTGATACAATTTAGTTGCTTATAATATATACCCCAATAGGAAAAAGTCCTAAACGTGACGTGACTGAAAGATTTTTAAAGCTGTTTTGTAAAATCGGCCCACTGTCACAACGACTTTTATTGTATTTGAATGTTCTCCTGTTTTTATATCCCTATGCTGAATATGTCATTAAACTAACTTGAATATAATGTTTTTCAACAAATGCACACTTTTATATCTTAGTCTTCTTCTTATTTAACATACCCACATCTGGAACCAAAAGCATGGGTTATGTTCGACACACTAATGGAAAAGCTTTGTTATCTTTGTGGCGCTGCTGTCTTGGCGTAGTTCAGCTAGCCATAAATTCAAAAAAGAGGCTGGGTGCGACCCACACTGATAACTTCCCATTTGTGGTCTTGAAAACTTTATATTTAGTTTTTTTTTCAAATAACCAAATTTTCAGCGAAACAAACTTTAGCTGTAAAATTCAAACAAACATTATTTTAAGATTGAAAAGCATTTTAATTATTTAAAGAGATTTGAAATTGAGATTGTTGATGTTGATTGTGAGCAACAAAAAAGTTTGTTAGATGTCACTTAGTTTAACTAAAATTGTCTCTTAGCACACTATGATTCAACTAGAACTTTCTTCGTTTTTTTCGTTTCCTGAACAATTTTAGAAATGTCGCTTAGTATACATTCTTAGGGGAAGGTATCGATGTATATAACAACATACTTTAGAAGGAACTATCGGTGTTCATTCCCAAGAAATTCGACTTGAAATACAATTTTAACTAGTTTTCACTAGAATTTTTAATAGTTTTTTTATTTAAAAAAAAAACTATTATCTAATTATATTACAAAATTATACTATGTATAAAATAAACTAAATTAGAAGTCAATATCGCTACTAGTTCTCGAGAACTTTGAGTCGAAAAACAATTTTTACCAATTTTCAATAGAATTTTATAGTTTTTTATTTTTTGTAAAAAAACTGTAAACTAGATTTTTTTGAAATTTTCACCAGTTGTCAAACACATTATTTTTCGTAAAATAAAATTATTTTGAGTTTCAAATTGTTTTCCGTTCTTATAATATTTGGGTTATGAAATTTTTTTTTCAGTTTTTTTTATTTAAAAAAATAACGGTATGTTCATTTTTTTCCAAATTCATACCAAATCTGTATGACCTTATAATGAGTACATTAAATTTTATTCTAAATCAATAGCATTTTTTTTTCGTGAGATATTTGAAACTAACCAAAATTTTTACTTTTTTTTTAACCGTTATAGTGAAAAAAACTACTCACTGAATTTTAATAAACGCCCTTTCAGCCTCTTTTGAAGTTATTACCTATTAAACAAAATTTATTTGAAGTCGATATCTTTACGCGTTCTTGAGATATCGACGACGAAAAATGGTACAAGAACGTACGGACGTACGAACGTACGAACGTACGAACGTACGAACGTACGTACACACACACACACAGACATCTCTCTAAAAATGATTGATATAGCCTCTAGGGACCTTGAAACGTCGAGAAATGTCAAAAATTCCAATTTGACAAATCGGACCGATTACAATAACTCCCTATGGGAAGTTAATAAAACACCCGAAAATATTTTCTGAAGGAAAAACAAAATATCAAACGCAAAACTCCAGGTAAATAGAATACTGTGAGCGAAGTAAATTTTTGGTATGCGATTTTTTATAGAACATTCAAAATACAATAAAAAAATACATATATTTTAATATCAAACTTTAAAAACTGCTACCAGCTGAAATTTTCAATTAAATCTTCTTACTTAACAAGTGATACCTCTTAGTTACTAAATGTTTTCGGTTTTCGTGAACTATTTTTAATTAATTATACGTCCATAAGTGGGCTTTATTTGCAGGTCTATTGATTTTGAAAATCAATGTTGAATATTAACCTAAAGCCCACTTTAGAACATATAATCTCTTAGTTACTCACCTTTAGTACAGTGTGGACAATTATATTGACGTGGTCCTTCGGGACTATTTTTTTCGTCAGGATGCTGATCTTCGCTGTCAAACGAATAATCAATCTGTGTTAACTTCTCAGAAAATCTTGTCTTTATTTTAATGTCAGTTGTTGTTTCGCTAGGTGTATTTTTGAGTTGTATTTGATTTTGCGCACTGTCTGGAGTTTTTATTTCTTCCCTATGAATTCGAGCCGAACGTCTTGTAGAACGCTCATTCATCCAAGAAACGGGCTGTTCTTTTATGTGTACATCTAGATTTGTTATGAAACCTTTAGCATTTTCATCGCATTTAAGTTCCTCTGTGCACTCAATAGTTCTGCTATGTTTGGCAAATTCAGTCGGTTCTTCGTTTTCTTTTTTGCCGATGATAGTGCGAGATAGATAATCATTACTTTTAAAATATTTATTTCCTTTGTGCGATCTGAGGTGCTCTTTCAGTTTTGATGGGAAAGAAAAAGTTCTAGGACACTCTTCACACTTAAAGGGTTTTATATTTCGGTGAGTTATATCGATGTGGTTCCTTAGTTGTACAGATAGCTTGAAACCCTTGCAACAGGTTGAGCAGACAAAAGGTTTGGAGTTGTGAGATCGCATGTGCTTTTTGAGACGCGAAGTATATAAAAATTCTAAAATAAATTTTAATTATTTCGTATTTTTTTTCTAATATGTATGTATTTATGTATATATATTTAAAAATTGGAGTCAATTTGAATACAGAAAATTATATTTCTTCTTATCCGATAAAACTTGCTAGTTTTTATTATAAAGTAAATGTTATTAAAATTGAAAGCATGCTCATCATAGAAAGTTGGTTCTTGACCCCTTTCAAAACCCTACAGACAAAACTCATGGCAGGCTCAAGAAAATGTTCACCCTGCCATGGTTGCTTTTATCACCTAAGCAACCCCTTACCTCGCCTTCTTTCATTCCCTCATTTCGTTCTTAACATTTTCATCAATTTTCATCCTTCTAAATTAAAAACCTATGTTATTTAGGTGTTTAAGATTTGTAGATATCGATGAGGATTGATGAAAATGGTAAGCATGACCCGTCGCCCCCGTGCCTATGATAAAAATTTCATCTTGCTAAATTAAAGCAACGGGATAGTAAAGATTTTTTAAATTCTCTTAAATTTAATTGTTCATCTGATATGAAGAGTGTGATTTTTGTTTTATTTTATTTAGTGGAGGTTTAATATAGCAAAGTTGATATTTACGGACACAAATCGCTTATTTAAAAAATGTAAAAAGAAGCTTACTTTAGTTTCATTCATAAAATCAGAATAAAGACAGAAAAAAAGTTAAAAAATAGCACACCTAGATAAAGATATGTAGATTATGTTAAAAATTTAAATGAAAAGAAGACATTTTTTAAAGGCTTTCTTTTATTAAGTTTCACTCCATATCTTCTATTTGGCCAAAAGTCAAGCAGGTCTGACAACAGGGCAAGCTTAAGGAATGTCAAACTAATGTAATACCAAGAAAAAGGGCTTGACTTTTGTTCCAAATATTTTTTTTTTCGATTTTCTAAAATGACGCCAAATAAAAAAATCAATGAATATTATTTAATTTCTGATAAATAAATAATTTTTGTTATAAAATCGTTTTTATATTTCTTTTAAAATTTAGATTAGGTGTCTCAAATTTGACTATGCTCCATCTTTTTAACACAACCTCAAAACTGTTCTTGCGGTTTTTAGCTCTATTTTGTAAAATTATGTAATAGATTAAGTAGGATTTAAAATTTACAGTAATAGTACTTTTATTTTAAAAAGATTTAGGGATTATGTCAAAGCAATCCGAAATTCAATCAAAAATGCTGTTATAATATTTATTCCGTCGAACATTTATACCTTCTAGCTTTGGAATTAATTTTTCTACTATGCCATGATATTCAAGCAAGAGTTGCCAAAATTCGTACTACTAATAAAATAATATCCTTTTATTTGTATTCACAATGTTGGGCCTTAAGTAAGCAGTCAGGTTATAAATTAACATCTATAGTTTAAAAATAACCCGTAATTTTACTTGCCCCCTAAATTTTTGAAAATTATTTCTCATTTTGCACATTTTATTTGTTGTTTTAGTTTTTGAAAACCAAAATTTTCAATGCTCAAGAAAAAACTGATTGAGATTTATTTCTCAAGCAAACAAAAAAATATTTATCAACAGTTCTTAGATGTTGAATCCTACATACAAAATAAAAGTTTGTGCAGCCTGTAAATAATAGACTTAACTTTACTATTAATTCAATTACTTTATTGAAATTACAATCCTGAGTTTAATATATATATAGTGTAGCACAATGCTTAGCAAGTGAGGTTAAGGATAATTGGCATGTGGGTAGATGTCATACTCCAGTCAGGGATGGTAATTGGAAGTAAGGTGATTCATGAGTTCACAAGCAGGTGTATTAGGAACCTGAAGTCCAGGCCACATTGCATCTCCCTTTTTGAAGCATCAGATCTCAAGATATTAATACATAAGTCGTTCTGGTGGCTTGACTATTCTTCCGGATCTCGTAGTGACATTTGCTGTTGTTGGTACTGCTGAGGATGATGTTTTAACTACTAAGACATTGGAAGAGTTAGTTAAGTTTACGGATTGATTAGGATTAGGTAAAGTTTGGTTTGGGGAATTGGCTTGAGTGTTTGCTAGGGTTGGTTGAGATTGTGTCGGCTCTTGGTTATAACCCAAACTGCAGGATGAAGGATTCTGTATGTGAGCTTCTGTTGGTTTGATGTTGGTGGAGTTTCGACGATATTTATTTCCATTGTCATCTCTGAGAATGAAGGATCGTGGATGCACTCTGCTCTCTATTACAGCTGGTCTCCATTCATTGTTGGGATTTGTTCTCGTTACTACCTGTTGTCCTTTTGTTAGCTTGGTACTCTCTTTCGCTCCTCTGTTTGAGTACTTTGCTTGTCTTTGACGTTCGGCATGTAATTCTTTGCTGACATCAACCCGATTGTTTTTAGTTATGAGTGACGATAAGGTAGTTGGTTCCAGGGCTCTCAAATTTCTTGAATATAGACGTTGTGCTGGACTTCCTAGATTTCCTCTCGGAGTGTTCATGAAATTGATTATACCCAGTTGGTAATCGGAGTTGTCGTAGTTGCATTTTTTCAATATACCTTTGGATGTTTGTACTGCCTTTTCGGCTAACCCATTTCCTCTAGGATGATACGGGGAACTTGTAACATGGTTGAACTTCCAGTCCGTTGAAAATTTCTTAAATTCTGTGCAAGAGTACTGTGGGCCATTGTCGGTCTCTAAGACTCTAGGAATTCCATTCGACGCGAAAATATTTTTTAAAAATGTAATTACATTTTTAGCAGTCGGTTCTTTCAGTTTTTCGAACTTAATGAAACCCGAGTAACTATCAGTCACTACGACATAGTCATTACTTTTAAAGTAAAACAAATCAGATGCGACGACTTCGAAGGGATAGTTAGGTATATTTTTTTCACCTAAGCGTAGCTTATTGTTGCTTCGTTGAAAGACTTGACAGGCGGGGCACTTTTGCACATAATCTCTTATGTCTCGATTCATTTGCGGCCAGAACACAACATCTTTGGCTCTGCGTACACACTTTGCGTAACTAAAGTGTCCATTGTGTATATACTTTAATACGTCAGCTCTCATTGCCGAAGGTATGAGAGTCTTGTGGGCTTTGTATATGATGTCATCGTAAATTGAAAGTTCCTCTCTGAAATTCCAATAACATTTCAGATTTTTTGGAAGAGAATCAACATCTCTCGGCCACCCGTTAATTATTAATTCACTCAGTTGCTTACAAGTTTCATCCGCTTTAGTTAGCTGGATAAGTTTTTCGAGTTCTTGATCAGAGATGGATAGAATTAGTTGAACCTGTAAATCTGAGTCATTTTCATCTGGTTGTTTATTGTTTACACAATCTCGGCTTAGCGGGTCGGCGATAAACATTTGTTTACCTTCCTTGTATATGACTTCGAGATCGTATATTAGAAGACTTAAACGAATTCGTTGCAGGCGGGCTGGTGACGAGTGAAGAGGTTTTCGGAAAATTGTTTCCAGAGGCTTGTGGTCAGACTCGATGACCAATTTTTTTCCCCAGACGTACTGGTGGAACTTTTCGCAACCGAATTTAATCGCCAGAGCCTCTTTTTCCAATTGGGAATATTTTTTTTGACAATCTGTCAAGGCTTTAGACGCGTATGCGACCGGTTGATCTTTTTGCAGGAGAACTGCTCCTAGTGCAGTTGAACTGGCATCGACTTGTAACTTGACGTCATCATTGACATCATAAAGTTTTAATACGGGAGTTGTGCTTATGGCTTTTTTTAATTTTGTATACGCTTCCTCTTGATCGCTTTTCCATTCCCATGGGTTTGACTTTTCTAAGAGTGCGCGTAGTGGTGTTGTTAAGGCTGAAAAATTTGGGATGAACTTACTCAGATAAGTAAATTTTCCAAGAACTCTCTGAAGTTCTTTTCTATTTTCTGGTGACTTCAAACGTTCAATCGCCTCCATTTTGTCTGGGTCAGCTGTTATTCCATTCTCGCTTATGATGTGCCCAAGGTATTTGACCTTTCGCTGCTCGAAAACGCATTTTGTTTTATTGAGTTTTAAACCATTATGGTTCAGGATCTTGATGACCTCTAGTGTGGTTTTTCGAAGTCCTTCACATGATCTGGAATGAATCAGAATGTCGTCAATTGAAATTTTTACATTAGGTAAATGTGATAAAAGAGATTCCATTATGCTTTGGAACACTTCAGGGGCGGCAGAGATGCCCAATGGTAACCTCTTGCACGCATATCTTCCCCAAGGTGTGGAAAACGTAAGTATGTTTTTGGTTCTATTGGAGACTCGAACTTGCCAGAATCCTCGTTTGCAGTCTAGAAGGGTGAAATATTTGGAACCATTCAGCTGGGCAGATATCTCTTCAATTGTTTGCATTGGATGATGACGACGCATTATATTTTTGTTGACAGTTGTGGGATCTATGCAAATTCTTATTTTGTTGTTTTTGCGGACGACAACCATAGGCGATACCGATGGAGTAGCTTCTTTCATGGGTTCGATGACATCCAATTTGACCATTCTGTCTAGTTCTTGCTTCACTTCGTCGCGAATTTTGTGTGGGATTCGTCGTGGTGGTGTAATTACGAATTTGGGGTTCTCTATTAGGTCGATGTCATATTCGTAGTCTTTGAGGCAACCTAGGCCTTCAAAGATACTGTCATCTATTTTTACCTGGTTAACTCTGGTAACTAGTCCAAGTTTTTCGCAAGCATTGGCTCCGAGAATTGGTTTGATGTTTTCAGCTACTACTTTGAAAGATATTTTGCACTGTCGTCCTGCGATTGAGCATGGCACAAGTGTTTCACCAATTACTTTCATTTGATGATTGCTAAATGAAACAAGATGTCTTACTCGACTTGGTTCGAGGCTAGAATTAATATTGTCAATAACCCATTTCGGCAACACGTTGCACTGCGCGCCTGTATCCAATTTTATCTTGAAAGATTTACCAAGTATGAAGAGTTTTTCGGTAAAGTTATCGCTTTGTTGGTTAGCAATTTCGGATACTGTACCAATGAAGAGTGAATCGTCATCATCATCGTCGGATTCTTCGCAGATGTTTATTTGCTTGGACGATGTGTCACCATTTTTGTGGTTATTTTGCCACGCTTTATTTTTGCAGAATTTCTCAAAATGATTTTTCTTCTTGCATTTTTTGCAGACATGATTATAGGCGGTGCATTTGCGAATCTCATGATTTTTCCCGCAATTTCGACAGTCGAATCTTTTAGTTTTAAAGGAATTGCCCTTTTTTACAAAGTTTACTGTCTTGTCGCTTTCGTTAACGATTTGAGCTGATTGCTTTTGAGCCAATTCTGTAGCCTGACAGAGTTGAATAGCCCTTGCCAGATCGATATCCTGGGATAATAGTTTTGTGCGAAGGTCATCGCTTTGGATTCCAAGTATGAGTTGGTCTCTCAGTAGGCTGTCGTTAAGTCCTTCGAAGGCGCAATTTTGGGCTTGTAATCGTAGTCTGGACATGAGTTCATCTATAGTTTCACCATCTTTTTGGGCTATTTTATTAAATTTGTACCTCTCAAATGTTGTGTTAATTTTAGGAGTAAAATAAACTTCGAAAAGATTCTTTACCTCGGCGAGTGTTCTTTGAGTGCTCGGTTGTGGGTGCGAGTTGTATATTTGGAGAGCGGAGTATCCGATTGCGGACATAAAAGTCGCTACCTGCACTTTTTGAGGTTTGGTGTCCATACCAGTAGCAATCTCAAAAAATTCGTATTGCTGCTTCCAAAGTTTCCACTCATTAGCCATATCTTTGTCATGTTCGATGACAATTGGTTTTGGCGGTCTAAGAAATTGGCAAAGATTACTATCTGGCCCAGTCTGTGCTTGTTGCGCAGTCATTTTTAATTTTATTAATTAATTTAAATTAAGTATTTTTATTGAAAAATAGATTTGGTTTCGGCACCATGTAAATAATAGACTTAACTTTACTATTAATTCAATTACTTTATTGAAATTACAATCCTGAGTTTAATATATATATAGTGTAGCACAATGCTTAGCAAGTGAGGTTAAGGATAATTGGCATGTGGGTAGATGTCATACTCCAGTCAGGGATGGTAATTGGAAGTAAGGTGATTCATGAGTTCACAAGCAGGTGTATTAGGAACCTGAAGTCCAGGCCACATTGCACAGCCCAAGTCACATCATCAATTTAAAACTAGCTTTAAAACACTTTAATTATAGTTCATGAAAAATAGTCGCTCACATCGAATAAAGAAACGCTTTATTTTTTCTGGAAAAGGTTGGCTCCGCTAGACGCCCTGCACTTGATTTTGCTAGTAGAAGTGAGCACACAAAACGGAACCGCACTGCAGAGTTACTAAGTACTGATCCAACACCTTAACTTGTTTTTGCAGCTCAAATGAGCTTGCGAGCATAAAGTTAAAAACAAGAAGCTGATTTGGTCAAAGAAGCAACAACTTCCCTAGAGTTTTTAAACAAATTACAAAGTTGTAATAAGTTCAAAAAAAAAGTCTACCTTAGATGTTTTATCAATGGTGGTGGAAACATACCATTAATTGCTACGGTAAAAATTACTAAATTATTTTATGGACTAGTTCCATCAATAAATTAACTAAGTCACTGAAATTGATGCCCAAATTAATTTACAAAATTTCTTGGACCATACAACCGAAAAAACATTAACTCATCAATCAAACGTTGACCGCTGACCATGATAGCATTTTCGTTTAAGGTATCATTCATATTATTCTTTTTTACTAACGCCAAACTATTCCAATATTCATAAAATATTGCTAAACTCTATTCATAATCCTACATATGATTTTTCAATTGAAAACAATAGTTTTACGACATCAAAGCTCAAAAGTCAAACATTTACCTTTCCAATGTTTCGTTGTCTTCAATACGCATTCGAATCTACGAAATATTCTTATCTAAAAGTGCAAGAAGCCCTGATCTAATGCTGTATTTCATATGCCTTTTTTCAATGAACTTTGAACGGACTTTAAAAACACTTATACTATTCAGAGGATATTAATTGAATTTTAAAGGGGGCCAGACAAACTACTTTTAAGTGCTTTTAGTCAAAAGTATTTTCTTTTCATCTTTCATATTGTAATATGTCAAAAGCGTGAAAAGATCCTTTCTGAATATCTCCAAAATATGAAGTGCAGAAATTTTTTAACTTCGAATTCAATTTCAGTACAGTTAAATTCTTCAAAAAAGTTAATTTTTAATCATATGTAAGAAGAAAGTTATTTTTTTTTTAAAATAGAACTAGTCAATTTAATGTTTTTTAATAAGCGATCCCACGTTTATTTATAGATTTCTGAAATGTCTAACTGTACAAGTTTCGATTTTATCTATTACCTTCGGTATGAAAACAAAAACAGTCATCATAGAAACATTTTTACATTTTAAGATAATTAATATCATAAAATGGCCAAAAATCTTTGAAGAACATAATTTCAAGACAAAAGTTAATATTTAATTGGAAGTTTCTTGTAATCACATTTATTTTACAAACTTTCAACAAACAACTTAAAGAAGATTTCACAAATTGGGATAATTTTTTCAGAAAAACTTAAAGCCCCAAGGAAATATATTGAAATTTAATATATCTTTCACTGTGCTAGTTCATAAAATTTGTTTTTGTAAGAAAAAACAACAACATAACATGAAAGCCTTCATAAGACAAAACCAATGAGAAATCCCATTATTTTATAATAAGAGCTCAGGTTTTTAAATAGTCTTACTTGAATCACTTCATTATTTTGTGGTATTTGTTCGTTTTGAAGCTGAGGAAAACATTGAAAAAGGAATTTTATTTTGCAAAGCTCTTCCTGCTAATACTACTGGCCAGTATTTATACATGTTTTTAGAAAGCTGTCGCGACTACGAAATTGATTGGCCAAAATGTTTCGCTATATTTAGCGAATGTGCAAAAGCTTTAACCGGTAACAGAAGTGGACTGATTGCTAAATTAAAATTAATAATGCCAAAGGTTTCATGGGCTTTCTTCATCGACAAGTTGTGGTAGCCAGGGTTTTACCTTCTGAATTAAATGATATGCACAAAGTTGTGAACTCTTTTAAAGGCAAGGCATTGAAAAGTCGACTGCTTAGGATGATTTGTGATAGAATGGATACGCTCCATCGTAATTTCCTTTGTCACACATAGGCTGTCAAAAGGAAAGGTATTCACACGAGTTCTGGAATTAAAAGCTAAATTATTGATGTTTTTACAAGACTCAAAAACTGTAAATTCGAATCGTTTTTCTGATCCCACTTGGCGATTATAATTATAATTTCTCGTTGATCTTTTTGACCACTTAAATATCTTGAATAAGAGCCTGCAGAAGATTCCTCATAAAACTTCGTTTGTGATGAGTCTATGTAATAAAAAATATATGATTCTTTTCCCTGCCTTTAAAAGAATCTCGAAGAAATTTAATTAGAGGAATCGATATCAGTATACTCTCACATTCCTCTTATGATACAGAGTTTGCATAGTTTGAAAAAGATACTATTAAGTTTAGATTTAATTGTTAACTGCTCCGAGGGGGTCACGAACGACAGTTGGAAAAACACTGAATTAAATGAATGGTCTAATCTAATCTATTATATATTTTTTTTTTTTGTTAAAATTTACTTTTACTATTAAGAGTAAACAACACAAATTCTAAAAGAGTAGGAATATTTTCTATAAGACAATATTTCCCTATAGAGAGGGAAAGTGAATATTACGATACATTTTCATTTATAAGTTCGACCAATATCTTCATATTTTATTTTCTTCAAATTTGACCAATATGTTCATAATTTTTTTCTTCAAATTTGACTCCTTTAAAATTAAAAATATATATAATAAAACCTTACCTTTGTCGCACTTTGGACACTTAAAACTAGGTTTTATTGTTGAATTTATTTCTGGAGGTTCCAATTCAAATTGCTCCTCAAGTTCCAGTTTAACTTGAGGACGCGTTAATTCCAAGGAAATATTATCAAAACACTGTGACTGGTCACTTACATACAAATCACTATATGTTAAACGCCGCGTTGAGGACGTATTGTAAGAATCTATTTCATAATTGATCTCTTCTTTGATAAATCCTTGCGGCGCTTGAAATGTTTTAACCATTTCTTCATTGCCAGTTCCATTTGTTTGGTCATTCTGGCTACGAACAGAAGTAATAACAAAGTAACCAAACGACTGGTCGTCCTGGTCTTTTTCGGTCTTAATTTTAACTGGTTGTTCATATTCTAGTTCTTCTTCATACGGACTCTGAAGTCTTATAAGATTCTGAATGATAGGTTTATATTCTACTTCTTCATCCAACACCTGTTGTGTTGGTGTTTCAAGCTCTTCTTCAATAGCAAAGAGTTTCCTCAATGTACTATCGGAATTTAGGCATTTGACTTTAAATGAATAACATCGATTAATTTCATTTAAGCACGTCTGACAAACTAGCTCTGGGAGGCCATCGGATTTCATGGGCTAGATTTGAACAGAAACCATAGATTTCATTTAAATAATTAAAATAATATGAGTTTTTTTTACTAGACTAGGTACATATTTTTTCTGTATCTCTTCTTTACTCACTTTGATTTTTGTAATGTCTTTAATCATATCGGTAACACGTCCCCTTCCATCGTAGCTTATTGAATCGTATATTGAAATAAGTGTTCCATCGAGTGTTAAGCATGTTCGGCATGCCTTGGAGAATCCCACGGGCATCTTTGGCACTTATTTAAATACTTTTGAATTTAATATTTTGGAAGCGTTATTTATTTAAAACATTTTTTTTTTATAAAATTACAATTGTTTAGCTTTGGAGTGATGTTTGCCGTTTTATGTAGGCACAAAGGTGTGACAGTTGATTGACAACCGAAGTGTCAATTTTATAAATTTGTTTTGTAGCATTGCCAGGAATAATAATAAGTGTTCTATTAATTTTTTCTTTTTATTTCATTCATTTTTATGATAAAAATTTGTTTTGTAAATAAAATAAGATGTATTCACGATCTAATGCAACAGATCTAGTATTCATTGACGTATTATATATGGACTGCTAGTCGTATGAAATTTCTATACAAACATTTCAATGAAATGGTTCAACCTCTCCCTACCGACATTAGAGCTCTTGGTGCAAAAGTGGTAAAAATAAATATTAATTCCAGAGGCCATCTCTTGGTTCCTGGCCTGAACTACTATTTTTGCCTTAGAAACTATAGCCATCTATCTCAATTTGAACTTTACATTTTAACGTTATCCAAGACAAAATAATAACAATAAATTAAAGGGTGTTCAGCGAAATTTGTGAACACGCGAGAGCAAAGCATTTAGTTTAATGAAAACTGCTTTACGGCGGATATTGTATTCTAGGGCCTGAATTGCTTGGCGATTGTTGCTGTAAGGTTTTGACAGGTAACCTTATAAAAAGGTAAAACCAGTTCTTCGTAAATTTATATTTATATTTTAAAATGGAAATGGCATTTTGTCATTATATTTATCTAACTATAAGTGAATTTGCTATTATTTCAAAAAAAATTCCTATCTACATAAATGTAAGTAGAACCATATGAACTTTTTAATTTATCTTTTCATGTTGAATCGCATCCATTTTTTACTAGATAGTTTTCGTCATGATTTGAACACAATGTTCACAATAAATTGAAATGAAAAGTTGAAAGTTTTATTTGTGTTAAACAATAAGGTGTTTACAAATTGATATAAGTCTATGATAAATGCTATTATGACTCTTAAATCGGCAAATAAAGCATGAAAATAGCCCTCAAGTTTTTATTTAATAATAAACTTAAACAATTCTCGCTCAACACCCTTTCCAAACTCAATTATGCCAAAAATTGATATATCAAATACCAAAACCAAAAGTTACACTATGTTTTCCGAATTTGCACCAAGAGCGCTAGTTCCGTATAGTTTTAAGTTGAACCATCGTGAAGTTGGGCTCTGGCAGTCCATGTATAATATGTCAATGCTAGTATTATTGTAAAAATGCAGAAGTGTAAAATCTTACAACACTACAACAACAAAATATACGGAGTGCAATTTTGCAATAGTGTCGCACTTTAGCTATACCCGAAACCCCACTAGCTTTTAAAATTTAACAGGCGAATCTATAAACAAATCTTAAAGGTTACTTAACTTTAAAATACCTCTAAGCAGCTCTTAAGTATGAAATCGGTATCTATAATCAATTTTCACATTTAAGTAACGTTACTTAAAGGCCTCTTAACTTAAACGCCATCAACCGCGTTTAAGGGTCACTTAAAGGCATTTTAAAATGTATTTTGACATCTCGATTGTCTCTTTGGAATTTTGAAGTTTCAAATTGTGAGTTTGTAGGTATTGTTTGTTGTGTTATTATATTAGAACTATAAAGTGCAAAGATTTAAGAAACATAAAATTTGTATTGATTAAAGTATGTGTACGCGCAAAGAAATTTCGTCCACGCTTCCCTCTTAACCTTTGAAGTGTTTGTATCGACACTTTCTTCCTCGTTGTTGGAAGAGAATAGGCGTTTTCCTAAATGCAGTGTTGCAGCGCATCGTGGATGTTGATGCCCTTGCAACGTTTTTCTTCACTCTGAAATTTACTTTTACAATTCATTAAAAAAAAAACTCTAAAATTTAGAATTCGTATTTAATAACGTTATTTTATTGAAGCAAGTTAATAAAAAAAAAGCATCAAATTTCATGATGCGCTGCAACACTGCATTTAGGAAAACGCCCAATCTGGGCATAAAATAATTCTGTTTTGTGGTGTATTATTGCAAATTCTAAAATAAAAAAGTTTCCTTGTAGGAGGCATCCCAATTTTCAGATCTTTTTCTTTTATTTGTGGCGGCGGGTGTGGGTGTGTGTTAGATAGCCATTTTTTTTGATTTCACAGATAAAAAAAATGTGTCTTCCAATTATTTACTGAAAGAAGGTGTCACAAAACAGCTGTGTTGTATAAAATGAAGCAGCATTTGTTTTTTTTCTGTACTAGATTTTCACATTCTTTTACGTTACGTGACACAACCATTGTTTAGTTAAGTACCAATGAAAAATATAGATACGAATTGAAGTTTCGTCATTTAAAGCCAAATTAAATATTTAAGTATGCTTAACTAAATAACCTCTAAGATGCAGTTTAAGAAAATCTTATAGATACGGCTGTAAGTCTTTGGAAGCCGAAAGAAATATCTTATTGTTGTTTTCATTTTATTAAATTAAATGGACCTAAAAGAAAAAAAGAAGCGCCGCCGCCAGAGGGAAACCCCATTTTCTGAAAATAAAATATACACGCATCTATGTATGTAGCTTTTTTATGATTTTCGGCCTGAATTTTATTTGATACCTTCGATTCACATAATTTTATCTGCAGCATCTTCTATTAAAAATTCTGCGATATTTTCTTTTTCTGTTTTTTTGCATCTTTAACAAACTTGAACAAACTTCATAATTCTTATAAAAATTAAATTTTCAAAACAAAAAACAAATGCCAAACTCATTTTGAAATTTACTTCAGTCTTGCAAACAAGTGAGAAAAAGTGCGTTCACGGTCTACTAAAAAATAATAAAATTTCGCATTTTTACTAGCCTCGTTGCACCAAATCGGGAATACCCCTATAGTAGTCTTCCCAAATGTATGATTATGGTAGTAACTGGAGTGCCAAAACAAAAAAATATGTTTTGTTCTTATTAAAATAAGCTGGATGCGAAAAATGAGAAGTGGGTATTTCTACAGCTTGATGGTCATGTTAAGCCCGAACCGAACCTTCCTCGTGTGGTATAGTGCTTTGCGGAATGCGGTATCACTTTCACTCTCATGTATTTTTTATGGGTTGAATCATATTTGTGAGATGTGGAGTGCTTTGTGTTGGGTCGAAATCCTTCGTGTTTCTATTGCGACATACCACTCTTCGTCGCTGAGTTTCTTTCTGTTTACGATAAAGGAAACATATGGTCTTGAAAAAGATATGGTATTGAAAGCATTTGCAAACCACCAATCTGTATTCGGTGTGTACATTACACACCATACAAGATATGCGGTGTGTAGACCATCTTATGCGTGTTTTTACTGCAAGAGTGCAAGACAATATAGAATTTGATGAAAAAAACGTCATCATAACTAATGGTGGATTTACATGTATCTGCATTTGATTTCCAGGCCAACAAGTTATAGCAGTTTATAGGAAGTGAAAAAGAGTTACCATCTGTGTATTCTATCTCCACTAATCTTTGACTCCAATTGAGCATTGTTATAGATATTTAGGGCTGTTCTGCCACATCTGTTATTCTGTTATAGATTTTCTGTTATGAATCATAAAAGATTTCCACCTTAAAAGATCTTTTATGATTGGTATTCAGAGGTTCGAACTTTTATAAAAGTCTATTATGCTACTTCGAAAACGAGATCTGTTATGAAACTGAACTAAATCTGTTATCATAATCAGCTGTGATTATGTAAAATATTTCATCAGACATAATTAAAATGGATGACGAAAAAAAAAGTAAACTCTTAGTGTTGGGTTAATCCACTCGTAGTTGGTTTCTTGAAGATCTTGAACCTCTTTAACCGAAAATGACTATACCAGATGTATTTTAACAAATGTTCTTTATTATACATAAATATAGTACATGTGGTAAAGTAGGTTAAAATTCCTAAAAAATATTATTATATTTTACAATTTTTAATTCATATGAATGATAAAAACTTACTTTATGGTATAGAAACCAAGGGATTACAATTAAAATTTTAGATTTTGTTCTGAAGGAACACTTAGGCAACGTATATAGTTTGCGGATATATCTTCAGGAAAAGAAATAATATTTTATAAGTAACAATTATATGTAGTAGAATATGTTATTTTAGTTCAGTTAATTCAGAAAAATGTACCAGAAGGGTTTGAATAAGTGCAAAGTAATAGATCTAGTTCAAGTATTGCCAGTGGCGATAACACTACCCCCCAGTATGGCGAGATTCAATGTCGCTGCCTTACTCCTTTCTGGTCGCCACGTCTAGGATTGCAAGTTTAGTTGCTGGTCTTTCTAATATACCGTTAGTTGTTTGGACCTTAGCGCTGCGAACTTGCCCGTCCTTTGCCAGTCGCACCTTTCCTCTTGGCCAAACGTTTCGGGGGCATTTAGGGTCAACCACCACAACCAAATCCCCTAAGCACAAAGGTTTTGTTTTTTCGTGCCACTTTGTCCGACGAGTTAGAGATGGGAGATACTCAGAAAGCCATTTTCGCCAGAAGCTATCGGCATATTGTTGTGAAGTGAGCCAACTGCTTCTTAGTATGACTGCATCATCGTTATATGTCGCAACTGGTTTAATGCCATTTGAACTCCCCAGCAAGAAATGATTTGGCGTCAGAGCTTCTGCCAAGTCGTTTTCAAGCGGTACATAAGCCAAAGGCCTGGTGTTAACTATATTTTCCACTTCGATCATCATACTGCGCAGAAGTTCATCGCCAGGAAACCGGATTGGAACAATTTTATACAGCACTGTTTTTATGGAGCGTACCAGACGCTCCCACGCTCCACCCATGTGAGGTGCAGCGGGTGGATTAAAATTCCATTTCGTAGTGGTGGTTGTGAAGTTGCGTATTAAGGCGTTCTCATCGACTTCTTTGAGTGCTTCTCGCAGCTCTCTCTCTGCACCGACAAAATTAGTGCCGTTGTCGCTGAAGAATTCTCTTGGGACACCGCGCCTTGCCATAAAGTTCCTAATAGCTAGTATACATGAGCTAGTATTTAGTGAGTACACAATCTCCACATGAACTGCTCTTATCGTCAAGCACGTAAACAAAGCACCATACCTTTTTTCTGTATGGCGGCCCACGGTGACATTCATGGGTCCGAAAAAGTCTAGCCCTGTAAATGTAAATGGTGCGACGAATGATGCGAGTCTTGCTGGAGGCAGCTTAGCCATTTGTGGGGTGCTTGGAATCGCTTTATCGATCTTACATTTCTGACACTGTTTGATTTCTTTTTTATAGACTGTACGTAAGCGGGCTACATAGAACTTTTGGCGAAGCTCGTTAATCGCAGTTTCGTGATTCAAATGGTGATACAGCCTATGATAGTGCATTAGAATTAAGCGCGTTACGTCACTATCTCTTGGTAAGATTATAGGCCTCTTCTGATTTTCTGGAACACAAGCGTTCTCGATCCTTCCGTCTAATCTAAGCAGATCGTCTTCATCTATGTAGGCAGAAAGCTGATATAATTTGTCTGTCTTTTTTAAAGGCCTCCCAGCTTTTATTTCGCCGATAGATTCAGCATATTCTTCATGCTGTGCTTCTCGATATAGTAAAGCTTCCGCTTTTTGCAGCTCTTCTTGAGTTATCTCACCGCAGGCTAAAGGTTTTCCTTCTTTTTTGCGCTTCAGATTCAGTAAATAACGAAAGATGTACGCCGCAGCTCTCAGTAACCTGTTCCATTTAGAAAATCGTTGCACGTTAAACAAAGGGTTCGCTAGGGAAATATGTAGAATCTGATGTTTCATTTCCATCTTGGTTGTTGTTATATCTTCTTCTTCTTTCGGCCAGTTTGCCTCGCACTGCTGCAAAAAAGGTGGTCCGCTGAACCATCGGCTACTCTGCGCTATATCTGGAGTTTTTGACCACTTTGTTGCTTCATCTGCAACGTTTGACTTACTTGGAACCCAGCGCCACTCCTTTAATTCTGTAGTGTCAAGTATTTCACAAACCCGAAAGCCTACGAACTGATGGTATTGGCGATGGTCAGCCGCCCGCAGCCAACTAAGCACTGTCTTTGAATCCGACCAATAGTAATGTTGACTGAATGTTATTGAATGGCTCTTCACTATATATTTTGCAAACCTGGCTCCGATAACCGCTGCCATAAGTTCCAGGCGGGGAATTGACACAATTTTTAATGGTGCTACCCTGGTTTTTGATCCTATTAAAGAGCACGAGGTTTTCTTTCCATCCGAGAGACGGATGTAGCAGACTGCTGCGTACCCATCTTGACTTGCGTCAACGAACGTGTGTAGTTGTATGTTTATGCCATCATAGTTAGAGAAATTTTGCAAGTAACATCGTGAAATTTTCAGTGTTTGCAAATGGGGAAGAAACTTTACCCAGTGGCTCCACTTTATTATCTGAGCGTTTGAAATCGGCTCGTCCCAGTCAACCGAGCTTCTCCATACTTGCTGAAGTAAAATCTTCAAAAACATGAGAAAATTTCCGATAAGACCCAGGGGGTCGTAAGTGGACATCAATATACGAAGCATCTCCCTTTTGGTGGGTGGCCGTTTACCCAGAAAGATATCATTTTGCAAAACTGATAGAGAAATCTTGAACGTTATCATATCCTCGTTAGGTATCCAGAAAACACCGAGTACCTTTTCCACGGCTGATTCTTCGCTTAGTGCCAGGCTCTTCTCAAACACGCACTGATCTTCTTCGATTGATAAAAGGACTTCGTTGCTGTTTGACGACCACTTTCGTATATTAAAACCGCCCTGTTTGTGTATATACTTGACATCAGCAACCAATTTTATTGCTTCTTCAGTCGTGTCTACTGACTTCAAGAAGTCATCCACGTAGTGATCTTCTTTAATTGCTTTGGCAGCCGCAGGAAACTTTTCTTCGAACTCTGAAGCGTTCAAGTTTTTTACGAATTGGGAGGTGCTGGGGGCACACGATGCTCCGAAGATCATAACGTTCATAACGTATACCTCGGGTGACTTGGTGTCATCGCAGTCTCGCCATAAGAACCTCTGAACGTCTTGATCTTCTGGTTTTATAAAGATCTGATGAAACATTTGCTCTATATCGCCACAAACAGCGATTGATTTCTCTCTAAAGCGGAATAGAATAGCTGGAAGGGATGTAAGTAGGTCGGGCCCTTTAATAAGAAGAGAGTTCAGTGACACGCCTTGCGATTTGGCAGCTGCGTCCCAAACTACGCGCGCTTTACCTGGTTTATTTTTGTTAAAGACTGCGAAGATTGGCAAATACCAGATTTTATTTAGCTTACTTGTCTCCGGTTCGTTTGAGGCCAATTTACGGATATATCCTTTTAACAAATATTCTGCTATGGTTTTCTGAAATACATCCAGCAATTCCGGCTGCAGCTTCAATTTTCTTTCTAGGCAATGAAGCCTGTTTGTTGCCATTGTGAAACTCTCGGGTAGCACAAATTCATCGAATCGCCATAAGAGGCAAGTCTCGAAGTGGTTATCGGCTCGTCTTGTTGTGTACTTTCTTAATAGCATAGTTCCACGCTCCTCTTCAAAAGTTTCTCTTTCGGAAGTTACTACACCTAGATTTTCAATGGAAAATGAAGATTTTACCATATTATGTAGTATTGTATCGTTAGTTACGGCGCACTCACATATATGAAGATTAAAAGACTCTTTACAGTCTTTTCCACCACCGTATATAAGCCACCCCAATTGAGTACGCACGGCCACTGGCTCATATGGTTTGTTTTCGCGAATTTCCTTGGGGATGCCTAAGCTCCAGTTGTTTGCACCTATCAGAAGTCTCGGTGTCGCACGTTTGTAGCTGGAAATGGGCAGGTTTCTTAAATGCTGAAAACTTTTACTAAGTGCTTCGTAGTTCAGAGATTGCATTGGAAGCGATAACTTACGAACTGTGTGCACTTCTAGAGTCGTGTGCTTTCCGTTTAGTCCGGTAATAGTCACTGACAAGCGTTCTGATGTATTTTCCGTTCTTTGAACTTGGCCTGTCCATTTCAGGCACAGTGGATGCGAGATTCCTTTTAATCCTAATTCGGCTGCTAGTTCTTCGTCGCATAAACTTACGGATGAACCCTCGTCTATGAAAGCGTACGTGTGAATGACTTTATTTTTTCCGAGAACTGATATTGGCAAAACTTTAAACAATGTGTTGCAGTTCATTTCACTGTGCGCGTTGACGTTTCTCTCGTCTTTAACTACACAATCTTTTACGTCATGTTTTGTTTTTTCTGGAAAGAAGCGATGAAGTAGAGCATGATGGTTGTATAAGCAGCCATTAACACCACATTTTGTCTCGCTCTGGCATATATAACCATGTGGGAATAAGCATTGTTTACACAGATTATTCTTTCGGACAATATTCCATCGTTCGCTTCGGTCGGCTTTAAGAAAGTATTCGCAATTAGCTACGTTTTTACAGTATGATTTGCAGACGTAACATTTTTTCTGCTGTTCCTCACTGTGTGCATGTATGAAAGCGTTTTTTGTTTTGTTGCGCATGTTGTTTTCTCCGTCATTAGTTGTTGTCACTGTAACACTGCTAGCTGAAAGACCAAAATCAAAAATCCAATTTGAAAATTTTAGTAAATTAGGTCTTTGATTAACTTTCATTAAACCGAGTTTATGCGTTCCCCAGCTGAGTTGATAATGTGCAGGCATTTTTTCTATTAGCTCCTGAAGAAGCGAAGAGTTGTTCAGTTCGTCGTACAATCCACATGCCTCGATGGTGGAAATAAGACTTTTTACGTTAACGGCGAATGTGGTAAATGACTCGAGTTTATTTATATTTATTGGTGGCGTTGATTTAATTCTTGTTTTAATGGACTGTAGAATCTTCTCCGGCTGCCCGAAAAGTAATTTCAAAGTGGAAATTGCAGCTGGAACGCATGAAGGATGGACGAGGATATGTTGAACTGATCGAAGTGCTTCTCCTCTAAGTGACTTTTGCATCCGGAGAAGATTTTCCGCGTCGGTCAACCCGCATATCGTTGTAGACCAGTCAAACGTAGAGCTAAAAACTGGCCATTCTTCTGGGTGGCCTGAGAATATAGGCAGTTCTTTTGGAACAGAGTGCCGTGCCTGGATTTGTTCTTTTGTTAGGTTAGGGCAAGATATTTGTGTTGAGGTTACTGTGGCGAACAAGTCTGGATTTAGACTGATGTTAGTCTGTGCCTGTGGCGAAGCAGCAGTTTGTATATTATCGTTTTGTGACTGAGCATGTTCGCCTTGTGGATCCAAGGAATGACCGGTGTATATCAGTGCAGCTGGTACGTTGCGAAATGTTGAATTGTTGTTGCTTGTTCTGTTTCTTGAAAGTATTAGGCTTGCGTTTGTAGCTAACGAAGGGCTATTCATATTGTTCGATGTAATTTCAGAGGCTACCTGTGGATAACGTGATGTAGTTGTTGTTGTTGTTGTTGTTGGTGGATTGACTGATGAGTCTAGAGTTGCCTGTTCCGTTATATGTGGAATTGCTGGCAGTGAAAATCTGACGCTATCACCTCGCAAGAGTAGCTTGTTTGAAGCAATGTCAATTCTTCCTCCATCTGGCATGGATGTCGCCGGTGGATTGTTGTTTATTCCCAAACTGGGAGTAGGAATATTTTGAGGAATTATCGTACTGTTAGGATTCGCAAATTCTTGCTGTTGATCGAGCCAGGCTCTTACCGAGGCAGTGTGGCTACTCTTACTTTCATCTTCCTCGCATTCCTCGACGAGAATTTGGTATTTCTTTTTCAAGAATTCCTTGTTGATTTCTAGCTCGGCTAAAGCTAGTATACGTTCTTCCTCTGCACGTTGTAGGTCTAAAGCAGCTCTACGTGATTGTGAGCTTTTGGATATATTTGAAGCACCACTAGCAAGAGCTTTGGCAGACGCATTGCGATTAGTTGGGCTTGTTAAATGGCAGGACTGGCATTGCCAGTCGGTATCGAGTAAAATAGCGTTTACGTTAGTGCAACTTTTGTGAAATTGCTTATGGCACCGGCAACAGCAAATCATTTCAGATATTTGAGGGTTAGCGCAGATTTGACACGTGGACGTGTAATCTGCGGACATCTGAACAATTTGGTCGTTTGATGCTGTGGCATTTTGGGTTTTTAGGGGAGATGGTGGTTGACCCTGAAAGTTAGAAGTGCTCATTTTGTACTTACGGTTTGGTAAGATCACTTCTTATAAAGAACATGTGAAGTTCATAAGTGGGTTGGAGTAATGATCACTTAGATGAATAATTATACTGTCGGGCTGCTGTAGTCGTGAACTGCATAAAGAATTTTAATTTTGTTGGGTTAATCCACTCGTAGTTGGTTTCTTGAAGATCTTGAACCTCTTTAACCGAAAATGACTATACCAGATGTATTTTAACAAATGTTCTTTATTATACATAAATATAGTACATGTGGTAAAGTAGGTTAAAATTCCTAAAAAATATTATTATATTTTACAATTTTTAATTCATATGAATGATAAAAACTTACTTTATGGTATAGAAACCAAGGGATTACAATTAAAATTTTAGATTTTGTTCTGAAGGAACACTTAGGCAACGTATATAGTTTGCGGATATCTTCAGGAAAAGAAATAATATTTTATAAGTAACAATTATATTTTTTTTTTTTTTTTTTTTGTTATAATCTACACGCGCTCAAGGGATTATGATTACCCTTTAAATGTTTCAACACAGCGCGGGCGTGAAGTTAAGGAAGAGAAAGAAGGATAGGAAAGATGTGTGGCACGATGTTCTGAGAATGAAGGTTGTTGTCTCAGATATTTTATCTCCAGGGATGGCGGCTGAACTAAAGCGGAGAAAAGCCGTGTCTTATTTCTATGCCGCCTATAATTCACATTATTTTATTCGTGTTCATCCTTGTTGGGCATACTAGTTTAACTCAGTTACATGTTGTTAGTGTTATGCCTGAACAACATGTAATGAGTAAACCAGCAACCCATTGATGACAATTTAAGAAGGTTTTTAATGGAATTAAAACGACATAGACGACGGCAGGGATCGAACCTGTGATCATGAGGTTCACAGGCGAGCACACATCCATCGCGCCACGGCCACCCCAAATTATATGTAGTAGAATATGTTATTTTAGTTCAGTTAATTCAGAAAAATGTACCAGAAGGGTTTGAATAAGTGCAAAGTAATAGATCTAGTTCAAGTATTGCCAGTGGCGATAACACTTAGGTTAGGCGCGCGCACATTCAATTTTTAGTTGCACAACTGTTTGGTTGCTTATAGAAAACAGATGAACTATTTAGTTGAATGTCCGCGCAGGTGCATATAATTATATGTTACATAAAATAGCGAATTCATTTTAGGCAATCGCTTAGTTTGTATCAAAACAAAAACTTTTAGTTGTTCGAACCAAGCAGTTGCGAAACTAAAAATTGAATGTGCGCGCCTAGCCTTACACACTATTGGCATCCATACAATGGAACACGATTTTACCTCATATGTTTCTGGGAATAGCATGGCCATACTCTACTTTTATGTTTATATGATATGTGTTTTAATATATTTTCTTTCATTTGTCTCCTTAAAAGAACATTTCGTTGACGAAATAAAAGATACATATTCATTTATACTTGATGCACCTGTGTACTTATTGAAATCTTTTATGATAAAAGTCACAGAAGTTTGTCTTTTATTCTTTTATGATTTTTAACAGATTTCATAACAGATTATGGCATGCTGAATACCAAAAATGCTATTCGTAAAAGATTTTTTCTATGTTCGAACGTTTGACAGTTCATAAAAGTTTTCTTAACAGATTTTACAACAGATTTTAGCGTGCTGAATACTTAAATTAAAATTCATAAAAGATTTTTTGAAAGCTCAAACATTTGTATGGAAATTCATAGCAGAATAACAGAATAAAAGAATAAAATATCTCGCCGAATAGACCCAAATTATCCATTTTTGCTTTATATACCTGCAGAATCTTGAAATCTTTTATGATAAAAGTCACAGAAGTCTGTCTTTTATTCTTTTATGATTTTTAACAGATTTCGTAACAGATTTTGGCATGCTGAATACCAAAAATGTAATTCGTAAAAGATTTTTTCAGAGTTCGAATGTTTGACAGTTCATAAAAGATTTCTTAGCAGATTTATAACAGATTTTAGCATGCCGAATACCAAAATTATAATTCATAAAAGATTTGTTGACAGCTCAAACCTTTGTATGGAAATTCATAACAGAATAGAAGAATAAAAGATCTCGCCGAATAGGCCTAACAGCCCGATTCTCCCATTGTGAGGAGTCACAAGTCACAAGCTCTTGTGACTATTCCTTGTGAGGATTGTTGTGACTCGATAACATTTTGGTATTCTCCCCCTAATCGTCACAACAAAACTCACAACAAAACTCACCACAGCATGGTGAACTTTTTAAGTGTCAATATTTGAACAGCTGACTATTCAAAACGAAGAAATTACAAAATGCAAGGAAACATAATTATATTTTATTATTTTATTATCCAAGCATAAAGTTTACAGAAAGCGAAAAAACTTTATAAATGTATTGTTTTGGAGAGCGAATGGATCATTTGTATCTCACAAGGTTTTTAAAAGCCGTCGACGCTGCTAACTTCTTGATACGATTAGTTTCTTAAAAAAATGTTGTTTGTTTAAAAATGTTACTTTTCATTTTTGTGGGAAAAATCAGCAATAATATTCACTAGAACAAAGTCTACTTTCACTAGTTAAATTTTCTTACAAAGACTACTTTCACTAGTTAAATTTTCTTACAAAGTATACTGAATGCCAATCCAAGAAACTTTGAGAATTATGAGTTGTGACCTGCTCTGAAGGAGATCACAGTTTCGATTGTTTTTGTGACTCTCACAAGTTGTGACTGAGCGGCAGAATTCGAAAAAGTCACAAAGTCAATTTCACCTCTTCTTGTGACTTGTGAGTCATCACTGACTTTGGGGAGAATCGGGCTGTAAATGACACTTACAAATCTCACCATGCTGTGGTGAGTTTCGTTGTGAGTTTTCTTGTGACGATTAGGCGGAGAATATCAAAATGTTATCGAATCACAACAATCCTCACAAGGAATATTCACAAGAGCTTGTGACTTGTGACTCCTCACAAGGGGGAGAATCGGGCTGTTAATCTAAAACCCGATAAAAACGGTGATGCCAAAATAATTTTACCTATATGTTATTGATAATTTGTTAAGAGAAGTCAAAAGTGACGTTTTTGAATGCTGGTTGATGCTAGCCGTGAATACAGCTGACAAATGCCATAGCGTACACAGTGCTTCCAGCTATTTGGAAAAAAAAAAACGTCCCGATGTCGTTTTTTTTCTGCAATTCTATGTGGATTTGTGAAAAAAACACGGCTAATTAATAGTAATAAATCTCCATGGATACAATGGCAAAAAATTCTGGGGTGGAATCGCGTAAGGTGATAGTTGATTATCAATTTGTTGATTGTCGTTTTGACCATCGCTCTCTCTATAATTCTTAATTGATATGATAGAGACAGCTATAGTCAAAAACGACAATCAACGAATTGATAGTCAACTATCACCTTACGCGATTCCACCCCTGGTTCAGTTCAAGTTACAAGGGATGGCCTCTGGAGCAGTTTATTTTGTTAACCACTTTGCTGCAACAGTACAAGCTTAAAAAGAGTTTCAAGCATTTTCATTTAAATTTGTGCATTGACATTACATTCGGCAATCATTCCTTAATAACAAGTCATTTGCATTCTATTTAATAAGGTTGTTAATAAATTTATAGATGTCTTCATTTTTAGTCCCGGATGGGAAGTTAAAAAGGAAAAGGTTGGTTTATGGGAGTAAAAGGGAATTTCCAAACTGGTTGCAGATTATTCTTAAGTATTCCTCCCATCACTGGCATGGAATATCTTTGAGTGGAGACTTTTTTGTTTGCAGTGCAAATATATATATTTCATACAATCAATCTGACCATAGCTTGGAGTTTCTATTGGAAAAGTGGTGGGTTGAGTTTTTTTTCTTTCGAAATTGGAATTATTTAAATATGTCATGTATTCGTATGTCATTTTTCTTCTCGAAATTTGTGTTGATAAAAAAGCTGAAAAAGTAAACAAATTTTAAAAACAAACTTTTTTCTGTTTTATAAATAGAAAGTGTAAATTTTATACCGAAATGATCCCAGAATTAAATAAACTTTGTCGAACATGTCTGACTCCTGACAAGGATCTCATATCCATCTTTGACGAAAATGAATCTTACACTGATGGTTTCAAAGGTTTTGCAGATCTAATAGGAAACCTAACAAATATTATGGTAAAATAGAAAATGAATGCCTTCACCCGATATACCAAATAAGCTGAAGTTTCTTTCTTTTCGTTCATTATAGCCAAAAAAATCGGATGGTTTGCCAGAGCTGGTTTGCCTTCCTTGCTTTAATGAAATCCAAAAAATCCACTCCTTCAAAATGAAATGCATCAACTCAGAATGCATTCTGAGAAAGATCTTGGAACAAACTGACGAAGAGAAGATGGTGCTTCATAATGATGCAGTTAACCAAATTAATAAACTCCCTTACCAAACTCCGGAATACGGAGGGGAAAATACTCAGCAAATTTCTTCTGGTACATCGGACTTTTTAATTATAAAATCGGAAGAATCTAATTCTTCTTTCTATGTCGGGTATACGGAGGAGAAACAAAGTAATTTTATGGTCCATCAAGAAGACCACAAAAGTATCCAAACACATGCAAATCAGCCTATGGAAGTAGTCATTAAAGAAGAACCGGGGTTATCTACATGGTCAGTTGAAAAGTATGAATCTGAAATGGAAGCTGAATTCACAGAGGCAAACACCGATGTAAATGAAGAAAATCAAATGTTAAACCAAGAGCAAAACTTCTGTGAGCCTTACAGTCAAAATCATATGGCTGGACTGAAACCAGGATTTGGAGAAGAAAATACAAGTGTAAAAGAAATAGAGGTCCTTCCAGAAAGTGATAAGGAAGACAAATCGAAACTGCAGTGTCCCAAATGCCATAAGTGTAAGAAAATTGAATTAACTTTAAATTTGAAAGATTTTACTAAAACAGTTTGTTTGCTTCGCAAGGTTCCTACTATCGTAATTATTTATTTTATTGTAAAAAAATATGTTTTGTTTCTACTTTAGATTTTAGTTTTTCTAGCTAAATAATAATAATAAAAAAAAAAGAATACCTACTTCCATTAAGACAAATAAAAAAAAAAACGAATAGATAATGGATTCCCAATAACCTAAACCAATTTAATTTTATACAACATTTTTTTCTAATGATTTATTTAATACTTTTTATTTGTTTTTAAAATTTAAATAAGTTTTTTTTTTTTGAAAATTTAATAAAATTTCTCTCTTCCTGTTCCATCAACCACTTCCGCTTCAAAGAAGGAGACATCATTGAGTTTTGCATCCAAGGATGAAAGTCATACAAAAAAAAAGTCCTGGGGCCGTATCGCGTAAGAGTTAATTGATTGTCGTTTTGACAATCTTTTAACTATCTTTATTAATATGATAGAGGCAGCTATAGTCAAAATGACAATCAGAAAATTGATAATCAACTATCACCTTAGCTGATTCCACCCCTGGGCGCATCTGCATTTACATATTTTATAATATCAGACTCAATATGACTTGTATTTATCATATCCATATCCAATGCATTTTCGATAAGAAAGTTTAATGGCAAACTCTATCTAGGAGTCATAAAACTATCTGACAGCCTTGAACTAACATCAAATTGTGCTGAAAGGAGGTAACAAAAAGTGCTCTAGCTGATTTAACAAAAGGGGTGATGAACCGATTTTTTTTTACGAATGATAAAAAATTTGTACTTCCTTTTGGAACATTTTAGTATTTATTGTCTTAATTTTGATCATACCATAATTTGGTTCTTTTAATATACCCGACATATGTAGCTACTTTTACCTTAGTCTCATTCGATTCTTAATGGATCCATTGCGCTCACCAGGATGAGGGAAAGGTAGGTGTGAGAAAGAAGAAGGAGTGGATTGAAGGGAGTTTAGGTGTGTGATGTCTCCATAAACCATCTGAATGATGTTAGGGTGTTTTTTAGTGGCGGGGGATAAATGTCGCCTAATTCGCCTGGATAAACATACTCTGATAACACTCTGTTGGGGCGTACTAAGCTTGCTCAGGATTACCATCTGCTCAAAAAATAAAAATATAAAATTACGGCTCGTTGAGAGCCCGATTCTTGGAACTTAAAACTCACAACCATTCCTGTCTGCGCGTTAGCGGGAATGGAGAGGACCTTCAGTTTACTGCCGATTCCGAACGGCTAATAAGTAGCACTTGTTATGACATAACCAAATATGAATGTGACATTCAGTTAGTACTAGACCCTTATACACCCTTAGCTATTGTGACATCAAATTTATTTTAGTTTAAGATTAAATATTACCCTAAAATCATAGGTTAAGAGTGTACCAGCATACATTTTTCAGATTTATGATATTTAAAATTTCTTTTTTTTTATATAATTCAAACGCGCTCAATGGTTAATTGGGACCCTTATAATATTAAACGCAGCATGAGCGATGCTGAAAATTAAAGAGGGAGAGAAAGGAGGTGTCGATGAACATTGGTTTTCCAAATTGAAAATTTGCAAATTGAAGTGGCAAGCGAAAACAGTACCGGGTAAATCATTCCATAATCGTGTTGTGCGACTAAAAAACGAATCTCGAAGTTGAACTGATCAGCATTCCTAGCGAAATGGGTATCAGGGGTGAACTGATTGAGAAGTAGAAATACTACTACTTCGAGTAAAAGAAGCAATAAAACAAGGAAAGACATGAAACATTCCGACGGTGTTAAAGAGATGAGAATCATTATATGATATAATATTTATCGCTCTGTTCTAAACTCAAGTAAATAATAAGAAATTTGGGCAGCAAATAACCAAAGTGAACGCCTTATAAATTGAAGCCAGATCAGGGGCCCTACTGTGTATTTTGTTGCGAAAGTGAAAATTTCCGAAAACGTATATTTGGTACTCTCTATTTCTAAAGCCGAATGAATTTTCGTAGCTGCTAATTCGTTTCCGAATTATGATAACGAAACTAACAAGTAATGTATTAAAATGTTTTTTTTTTTTTAGAAAATCTTAGTTATAAGTTATAACAGTTTAAGGAAATCAATTTAATTACAGGGAATCTGCGACCAGAAAGGGACAAGAAACATTTAAAATACCCCGACGCTAAGCAAAAATCAAATTTCTCTCATTTTAAAATGTATGTGTTTTGGACACAACATTTTTTTTTCATCGGACTACAGACTTCTGCAATAGGATTTCATTTATGTGATTTGTTGTGCCATGCTAAAGGAATAGTCGTGTCCTATTTGGTGCTGATAGCCTATTTGTCCTAAAAAATTTAAATTTACATCTTATTTCAAGATAGCTGGAACTGCAGTTGATCTTTAAAAAGCAGAGAATTCATTTGTTTTCTATTTAAAACGCACAAAAAATCGTTCTTCGATAGGCGAAAGCTGAATCCTAGCCACCAATAAAAAACTTCCTTTTACCGCACATTTCCATAATAATTTATTTACCCCGTATTATTTTTAGTTTAATCCGTTCCTCATTAATTTCTTGATCCATACAAAGAGGAACCGAATATTTCTTTATTTTTTATTTTATATTAAATTCTTTATTTGAAAACCACAATTTGTTCTTATTCGCCTTGTTTATAATTTGTTTTGATTTCTTAATTTGACAGATCTTATGAGAAATAATTCGATACCCGAAAAAAACTAATCCGTAATTGGATTGGAAAAGTGTTAAGTACTTTTTTTTCCGTTTCGAATGTTTTACAGAGTACAAAATCAAAACCGGAACGAAAAGCTTTTTCGAATAGGATTGACTTTCTGTACGAAATACAGCGTAAGGCCCCAGAAGGAATGACAAATTTCCTACACTGCTATAAAAACCCTAAGCATTTAGCGGCGTTTTAGGCTCACTGGAGAATGTAGCCATTTCAAAGAATATCGTTGTTGACAAACATACCGAGTACTGACAGCTTTTCGGTTTCTACGATGCAAGGGCCAATGGCATTTGGTACATTTTGCTTTGAGTTTTCAAAGCATAAAACTTACGATCAGAGTTCAATGATCCTATCATACGGTAATGCTGCAATTGTAGCTGAGTGAAGAGTCTTCGGCAAAATAATAAAGTGGATAAGAAGTTTCAAACAAGAGATCATTTATAAAAATAAGGAAGGGATTCAGAGAGACAATTGAACCCTGGGAACACCAGGGGTGGAATCGCGTAAGGTGATAGTTGATTATCAATTTTTTGATTGTCGTTTTGACCATCGCTCTCTCTATAATTCTTAATTGATATGATAGAGACAGCTATAGTCAAAAACGACAATCAACGAATTGATAGTCAACTATCACCTTACGCGATTCCACCCCAGCATTTATTTTGTGAAGATCAGATTTGAAAGGATATTATATTAAAGGTTATTTTTAATCGAAACATTTAGTACGTACGCATTTCCAATAAGATAGTCTGGTGCCAAACTCTATCAAATGCCATTGAAATATCAAGCAGAATAATCTTACTTTCTTCGAAAAAATTTAAAGATCTTTTTTACTCTTCAGTAAGACATAACACCAGAGGGTCAATTCTCTACCTGTGAAACTGTGAAGTGATAAGTTTTTTCACAACTTCACACACTATCCCATTCGCAATTCATAAACAAAATTGATAAAATGTCAAAATATTTTCAAATATTAAATTTGTTTTCACACTCAAACGATTTTGTGAAGAGCCCTGATAAAATATGAAAATAAACAAAATTATACTCAAAAATTAGTATCGTGTATCAAAAATGAGAGCATTTTAGTACATGTTTTCACAAACATTTATCAGAAAGAGTTCCAGAATCGCATTATGTGAGTTCATAAAATGTAAAAATGAAAAATGGCTGTGAAAACTGAAATGATAACTTTTTTATCACTTCACAGTTTCACAGATAGAGAATTGACCCCCAGATAACCAGTGGAACGAGATATTTCTATACACAATAATTTCGGCGACTAGTATCGAAATCTTTCTCCATTTTTGACGAACATGTGTTCGCAATCGTTGTAGCCTCCTACCGCCGTAAGGTTTAACCGATGGAGGGCTCCTTTTTTATTTTGAAACCTCTTTGTTAAATCAATTAAAGTACTCTATAATAATTTGCCTTTGCTATTTAATAATTCAAATGATATATATTTCAGCATTCATGCATCTGGCGCGTCTGCAAAGACACATAAAAAGTTTCGTATGTGTGGGCCAAACCCTTAGTAATGGACAGTCAGTTTATACTTGTTCTATATGCGGCAAAAAATACAATCATCAATTTAGTTTGCAACGTCATAGTTTGATAAGTCACAAACAGAAATTGACAAAAGAAATCATTACGGAAAGTACAGAGTTAGGCAAAGGAATACAAAAAGAACAAATAAATGAGATAGAAAATCAAGTAGAAACAGAAGTGACCCAACCAATAAACAGCGAGCTCAATAGCATTGAAGCGATGCGCCAGTGCAATCATTGCAAGGAAGGTAAGTTTAAAGCTTGGTGCTTTTAATTAATCTAAATCTAAATTTGTTGTATTTTTTAGTATTTGAAAATGATGAGGTTTTAGCAAGACACAAGGCTATGGTACGTCACAAGAAACCCCATCCACCAGAGAAAGTACACATTTGCAATATTTGCAATAAGGCTTTTAGTTTTAGTCATAATCTGAAGATTCATCTTATGCATCACAAAGAAATTAAACCCTTTAAGTGTGAACAATGTGATCAAAGATTTGTTAGGAATTCTTGCCTGAACAGACATTTAAAGACCCATACTGGTGACCGGCCATTTACTTGTGAGTTCTGCAGCAAAGGATTTCCTTATATGTATGCACTGAAAATTCACGAGCGTTCTCACACCGAAGAACGGCCTTATTCTTGCACCATTTGTTCGATGCGATTTAAATTTCCCAACACTCTCAAAGAACACCATAGGACTCATACCGGCGAGAAACCATTTGCATGCAAATTATGTCCACGGAGGCTTTCAAGCAAAACCAATTTTAGAATTCACATGAGATGTCATGAAAAGAAAAATGGGTAGGTTTGTTTTTCTGTAAATGTTTTAAATAAATTGGCTAATTATATTGTTTTTATTTTTAGAGATTCGGTCCAAAAATTAATTACTGATTCTGAAAAAGAAATAAAACATGAGGATGAAATTCAATCTCAATTTTTGTAAATTTAAAAAAAAAAATTGTATTAAGATATAAAAATTAGATTTTAAATTTAAATAATTTAAAGAAAATTGAGCGAGTCATTTAGGATGTAGCCGAACAGACGGATAATTGCAAGACGCACTTTCTTCATCTTCCCCATCACCATATCAAGTTTGATCGAACTTTTGAGTTCCATTTTTTTTCCAATGAATAGCTTGCCATATATACGTAAATGTACAATGAAGCAATTATATAAATCGCAAGTAAAAATGATAATTCTTTGCATATAAAATTTGTCATATTTATGTATTATTTTACACTTAAAAATTATTTTCAAACAAAATCATATTGAATTTTTTACCGAGGTATTTTTTCAGGTACAAAAAGATCGATGGTTAGATTAATTTCACTAAAAAACTTTCAATTAATGCACATTATGATTCACACATAATAAAGAAAGTAGTTGCAGTTAAAAGCTTGTTGTTTTTGAAAAATTGTAATAATGGACTTGTGTAACTTTTAAAATGTGTAGAAGGTTAATACTCCTCTTTATCAACTTGATTAAAAATAAAATCAAATTATATATATATTATCATAATACATATTTTATAAATTGTACCGTTTTTATCGAAAATTGATCTGTTTCGAAGATGTTTTTGTTTTGTATTAATGTTCTTTTTATGTGTGATTCATCTGTCAAATTAAGGCGTACTTAACTAAAATTTGTTTACCATCTACCATCACCTTTAACCAAATATCCACATTAGCTAATAGTTCTCTAGTGTTTAAAATTAGAAAAATACCAGAACCTAATTCTTAGATCTTGCATAATAATATAAATGCACGTTGACAAAGCTTTGTGTTTACAGAAAATATTAATTTTGAATTGAATTGTTTTACATTTCATACACATATCAAATTTGTGTTCTGATCAAGACACCATATTTTACATTGTAAGGCATATTGGTACTATATTGTTATTATGTGAAGGGATCACACTAGCGACCACCTAACTGATTTTTTTTATATAGAACCATACTTCGATACTTGAAACTTGATTCACACAATATGCAATGCATTACCTTAAGCAGTGGATACATAATGATCAAAATACAATACAATGCATTATTTTGCCTTCTATGCCAGGGTAATAAAAGATACGCATGAAATGAACATATCCGACTCGTTGTCGATGACCAACCAAAAAGTATCATATTTCCCTAATGGCACGAAACGGCATAAATATACAAAGTGCATGGTATTAGGTGAATGGGTTGATGGTGTGCGATCAACGGTCATTTGTTTAGGTTGACAAAATATGTCAACTAAGCATTGTAGCCGAACGACTTGTGCCACTTAAGATAGCTGGTCGTTCACCCTTAGCCCATGCGTACGAATTATGATGAGTTTGAATATCCATTACTTGTGAGGTTAAGAATCGAAGTATGGATCGTTTTTGATAACTAATTTGTAAGTATAAATAGCAACAGTATTTTAAAATAAAATTGACTTCGCCTTTAGATGTCAAAGTAAAAGGTCTTTTACTATTTAAGAAGCTCTCGAGCTATAAGTCTAAAAGAAGTAATACTCGTACTTTGATTCTAGGTCAAAACCTCGAGTGCAGTTTTGTCAGAGGTCTGAGCTGAAGCAATTGTTGCTATACTCTGTCCAACAAAAATTGTCAGTACAGGGAAGATAGGACGTTGTAACTAGCCTTTTGTGCCGTTTGGTCCTAACTGGCCTTTAAAAACCCCTAGCTCAGTCCTGGGTGTGGTTCTTGGACCTATAGCTCTTTACAAAAAAAAATGTTTCAGCCAGTCTTTATTCTATGTATCCAGGGTGTTAGGGGATACTGCGAGATATTTTCTTATACCCTCCCTACCTTGGTTGCATTTCTCGCCTATGCAATCCCATAACTAGGCTTCTATCTCCATCTCAGCTTCATCCTTCTTTCCTCATCCCACTCATCCTTTTTAAAAAAGATTACTCACTCATCATTTTCGATTCTATCGTTCATGTGAAATAATGAGAAAATTTCATTCTTTTTGGGTAAACGTTATAACTAAATCTTTATTTTGTATCATAAATTTAATTTTAAATTACTTTTATTATTATTCAAAATCTTAATTTCACTAAAAATATAAATATTACAAGTTGGTAACCTTCGCGAAGATAATCAAAGTTTCAATTATTTTCCAATTAAAACGTCTTCGGTTTATTATCAAAGTTTGGGAATTCAAATCCTCTTTTTTCTTTACTTTGTTTAATTTAATGCTTTGTTCCCCTTATACAAATCCCCCCTTTAACTCGCGTACTATGCCTTCTTTTCTATTTATCATATATATATATATATCTTTTATTTCTCAAAATTCAAAGAAATTTATTTTTGTACCAATATATTATTATTTTTTTTTTCTTTTACAATAACAACTCACCCCTAAAATTCCTTCGTAGTGGCCACTGCTGCTGGATAATTAGGTTGATTTTTAGACACTGAATTGAATTACTTTGTCACCAAAAATATATATTCATATATACTAATCATTAATACGCGAATCAAATATATACTGTTTCGTTTCGTGTTTAAATATGAAATTAATCGGACTTTTTTATATCCTCGGAGCGGATTATGCAAAGTTTCTTTTTAAATTGTTATATTATTTTAACGTTAATTAAAAATATTTTTAAAAATTTACAGCAAAAAAAAATTATATAAGGGTTTTAAAATAAAAAAAAGTTAACTGATTTTTCCTTTGTTTGTGAGTCTTGAACTCGAACTCTTTTTACGGTAACTTTTTCTGGTCGGTGCGCTAACGCGTTGAGCTACGCTGCTTGCTGAATTTTCGTGGCTTGGTTGTGTATAAATCTTCTTTATTCCTTGGATGTGTAATTATATATTTTACCCAGGTTTTTATATACAAATGCGCTGGCTAATTTTGCTGTTTGCCTGATATTCGCTGATTTTTATTAGCAAAGGAAATTGCCGAAAATTCTTTGTTTCGGTAGGTTGCCTACCCAAGTCGGTAGCAGTAAATGCAATTTTACTGCTTAATGTTTCCTAAAAGGATTTTTCTACTTTTATTCAAATTTCAAATTTAGAAAATGTTTTTGAATTATGGGCTTAATTATTTAGCACCAATTAGAACATACCTTTGTTCAATATTCTCCTTTTATTTCGATCACTATTTAATGCTTTGTAATTTATATAATATATGAATATATATATTTTTTTTCTTTTAAAGTTAAATTTTAACTATATGATAAAAAAAAATGTCGGTTTCTATGGTCCGAAAAGCAACCGTCTTGACTGCAGTAACAAAATTCTTTGTTTCAAGTTTTACTCTTCGATCTAGTGCAAACCTAATTGGAAACTCTGCAAAAGCTCGCTTTTCCGTTTATTTGACTCTCACAATTTCCAGGATCCTCGACATCATCAAGCGAAAATTTTCACTCCAGAGTCAAGTTCCCAAAATTTTGCATGAGCTCTCAAGCCTCTCCCAAAAATTTCCTCGAGAAAATCTGCACGAGTAAACTCCTGAGTAGAAAGTTGTGGATCGCATTCCGAGCCTAGATCACGAGAAATCTACTACAATCTTTTTTTCAATTTTATCCTCTTCCCTCATTCTCAAAATCTGACAGTTCAAATTTGCAAAAGTTTGTTTTTACTTCTGTCGCCGACTCGCCGTGTAATAATTATTTTATTAAATTCGGGAAATAAAAATTAAAATCGGTAACAACGTTTGTCTCTCATTCTGGTTGCATTGCCATGCATAAGTATGTCGCCTTTTAAAGCTCTCACAGGGATTCCGTAGTTTAAATTAGAAATCGCCGCAAATGAAAGTAAAAAACACGTAGGGCTACCGTCTGCCGATTCAAAACGACTAAAAACAATATTCAATTTGCCTTTTCCCACAACGCCAAGCGGTAAGATAATAGGCGCGTTTTCTTTTTAAGTTGAAAAGCAATACGACAACACTCAACATACTCATCTTCTTAAAATGTGTTCTCAAAAGCTTCAAATCCCAAAAGCTCCTTAATCAAAACCACTGAAAAAAGCTCTTTGCTTGCAATTGAGAATGATAATGGTAACTCTGTTTTGATGTAGATAAAGAGCGCACGATCGTATTGAGTGACACTTGCAGTGTTGTCACTTTACCACAATTGTGGTAGATCTACCACAACTTTTTAAGAATTGCAAAATCTACCACATCTACCACGGTAGTTCAAAATTCTACCACTATTTTTTACATTCCCTCCAAAAAGAAAATTACTAACAAAAATCTGCTATTACTCTTGCAATACAATTTGCTTGTCTTAATTTTTTCTGAATGCAGCCGTCAGCCTTCTACTACATTTTCTGGACAGACTTCTTTACTCGGGCAAAAAAGCTTTCAAAAAGACAAAAACAATCAACCTTGCACTTAAGTTTCCTTAATATTTTTTCATGTCAGAATTATTCTTAGGCTCCAGATTGTTAAACAAACATACGAGCATGATTTAATAAAGTAACAAAAGCAAACAGCTTCTCTGAAAAAAAAAGAAAACCAGAATATATTTGAACTTAGAACACCGCACCAGAGCATCCATCTTCCATCTGCGAGTAGTTTGCGAATCAGTGTTCGCTAAGGTTCTTTGTGACAAGATGTGCATTCCCGGATTGCTGAAATTTACAAGCTTATGGAAATGTGATGAGTGAAACAAGAACAGAAACTATCGTTTACCTAATTGTTAAGTTAGAAAGAAAGTCACTACGCTGCTATTTGAGATTCATCAAGAAAATGTCCTATATCTACGTACTACAAAAAGCCTGCATGTAAAATTCCCCAATTTTCCAAGATTTACTTAAACTTGAAACAGCGCATTTTGAAAACAAAAAAAATTAATTCAAATTGTTTTTTTTTTTATTTTTTTTTTATTACTGTATAAAAGATTCAAATTAGGATTCAAAGATGAACAACTGTCAAATATTTCGGTATCTAACTCCCATTGTTGTATTTAATTATCCTCAACATTTAATACCATTTCTATAATGCTGAGTTGTGGAGTCATTTTCATACGACTTTTTCTTGTAAGAATCTGAAACAGCAGCTTCCGAAAACCCACTTGAGCGTAATTTGTATGACATGAAAGCATTTTATTAAAAATCACATACAAACATAGTGGCCTTCTATGTAACTTAACAAATAATCTCAAAACTAGCTAAGCGAGAAATATTTTTCAAAATAGCTTTTTGGCCTTTAGTCCACAAAATTTGGCGTTTCGTCCCGGCGATCTCACATGAACTCATCAGTTGACTGTGAGAACCTTGTCAATACGCAATTTTCGTTAAATTCAGTTCATCTTACATCGATTTTTTGACGAAAATCCAATGTGAACTATACCCAACCAAGATTAAAATTGTAATCATTAACGTTGGAAGACTTTGCCCGTGGCCTGGCATTGATTAGCACTATTATTAGACTTTTTGAATTATTGATCCAAAATAGCTTTTTGGCCTTTATCCACAAAAATTGGCGTTTCGTCCCGGCGATCTTACATGGACTCATCAGTTGACTGTGAGGACTTTAGAAATTTATTTTTTTGTTCCACGCTCCAAAAGCCCTATCTTCATCATGTTTCCATAAACTCATTAGTTTCTGCAGCCCTGGCACTGTCACATAACCATTAGCACCTACAGTAACTGCAATGTACGAGTAACTTTAAACAAATCTTTTCACATAGCCTGAGAACTCTAGCGAACACTGATCCGGAGACTCTTGCCTTTGCCAGCTAAAATCTCTTGTTTTCTTCAATGTACTCGTACCAGAGTTAAGGTATTTGTTTTTCTAATGTTCTTTCAAAGGGAAATTTAATAAAACTCGAAGGCAACCCCGCAGAGTCTGTCGCAGCTTTTTATTTAGTTTCATTTGGTTCCTTCTGAAGAGTACTTCGTTGTAGATAAGATTAAATTCTAAAACTTTGTTCACTTTCGGGCAGGCAAATTGAAGAAAAATCTCCCGATTGGCACGAGTTTTCATGTTCAGGTTGATTTATATTTGGCGAGATAGAGTTAGAGTAGGCAGGCAGTTACTGATTGAATTGAATACACACATTAAAAATAAAATATAACCCGGAAATTGAAATTAATAAAATTAAAGAAAATTTTCTTGCGTATTACATTAAGCTTTGTGATCAGCTAAAATAATGTTCGATTTTTCAAGTGAGCATCTCCAGCTGCTTCAATTCTTAAGTCCAAAAGAAATTCAATTCACATAGCAGTGATGCAGCAAAAGGAGCCTTTTCAGTAATGAATGAAATAGAAAACAAAAAACGAAACAGACTTGACGTCAAAACTGTAAACAGTCTTATTTTCGCTAAGGAAATGAAAAATATATCTGATATTTTTATTCCTTGCGCAGAATTGATCCGCTTTTATTTCGAATTTAAATTCGTTGATGGCAATTTTGAAGATATACAATATGTAACAAATAGATCTAGCTAATTAAATCAAAGAGTAAAACTTTGTCTTTATAAATGACCTTAACAATGTGATTTAACGAAATCTTTTTTATTTTTTAAAGAAGGTATCTTACGTTTTATATTATTTAGTTTTTTACTATAAAAAAATTTAACTTTATAAAATTTTTCATTATTTTTATTTAAAAAGAAGACTGTTATTTTTGTATTTATTATTATTTATAATGTATACATACATATATATTTTATATATTATACATACAAATATATACATATGTATATGTAAATATATTATTTATTATAAGCTCTATTTTTTCGTTTTTTTTTTCAATAAAAATAAAAAAATAAATACAAAATATTGAATAAAAACTAAGTCTTACTTATTTTGCTTATAACTATTATATACTGTCAATAAATATTAATTGCCCAATCTGTTGGAATATAATTTAATATTTTTGGATTTTGTCATTTTAAATTATTATCATTTGGGATATTAAAAATCTACCACACAAAATCTAAATCTACCACTGTTTTTCATCTCAATCTACCTCGGGTTTCGAAATGGAAGTGACAACACTGGACACTTGACACTCTTGTCTTGATCTTGACAGTATCTCATCAGCAGTGGGATACGACGGTCGTGTTCGGGTGTACAACTTTTTGCAAAGAATTACAACAACAATTCCTTAAGAAAAGTCAGTGGCTTGCTCTTTTTTTAGTGGCATTTTTCCTAACGTAAAGTAGTGATAAGTGCATCAGGCGCCACTGCTTTAGAAAAAGCTCTCCCATAAGGCCTGTACTGACAATTTTTGTTGGACAGAGTATAAGCAATTTGATCTTAGTTTATTTAAAGTACTTCACAATTAATACGAGATTTGGATTCAAAAACCGGTTCATTTTAAAAAACCTACCGCTGTCACCTTAATCGTCTTGCATGCAAATCCTCTATGAGTATCTCTCGCTCGAAAAGTGCCGTTCAGACTTCGGGAAAAATTGTGGGTGCCCTCCAATCCTCTCGACACTGCGCACCTAGGAATGGTTGAGAGTTTTAATTCAATACTAGTAGGTTTAGGTCTCTATTTCAATATTTATTTTTTTTTTTCAAACGATCTTGAAAATCTTTTGTCTATACATTATCCATACTTAATTTTGAGCTAAAAGTTAATTTGACAATTGAAGCATCCGATGCAAAAAGGGATATATCATTATTTTTATGTTAAAAAAATGACAAAACACTGAATCAAATCGGAAATCTAAATAATTGTAACAAAATAATTTTTGGAAAAACAATATAAAAAACACATTCTTTAAAATTCAAAAAAGTTTTAAAAAATAAACCTATGTACGTCGGGATGAAGGGACGCAGTGGTTTCTTCTTTATATCCGAATGTACAGAAATGGTTATTTTGAAACTAACAGCTGTTTCCCGCTCGAAATCTTGACAGAAAGTCAGTGTCATATCTCCGCGGAACGAAATGAGTCGCTTTACGCTTGAACAACGTTGGGAAATATTGAAAACTTATTTCCAAAGTAAGTGCTGTGTAGCCCAAACAGTGCGTTTTTTGAAAAGAAGTTTTGACCGAAATGAAGCAACCAGACCCAGACGAGAGTGTAAGAATCAATTTACGAACATCAACTCGCCATCGATCTCAACAGATCAACATTCCACGCAGTAGCCTGAGGAGAATTCTGAACAAAGATCTCGAATTATCCGCTTACGAATTGACTCAGCAATTGAAGACGCACTACCATCCACTTGAACGACCTTGTGTTCCATAATTAATGGAAATTTGCTCTTACTAATAAAGCATAATATGTACATGGAAACAAATTTAATTTTGTTCATTTTATTGCATTTTTGAAAATAATGTATTTAGCCCACCCTTTATATCGAAATGAAATATGTAGATTTTTCTTTTAATTTATTTTACATCATTTTTTCAATAGAAATAATTTAAATTAACGAATCAAATTCAAAAGTTTAATTTATACATTTTATAACAAAAATAGTTATTTTTTGTTAACTATTCTTTTTTTTAAGATTTAAAAAAATATTGTGTCATATAAATTATTGGTTTATGGTTACTGTAAGATACTGTGATAGTCAATTAATGTTTTTCCGTGGGTGCATATTTTGTTTATTGTTTATCGCACTTCATTGATACACTCTGAAACGCGCTACGAAGGTTTTTGTTTTTCTTACACAAACAACCGATCACTGTGAGATGTAGATCGTACATGCTAGGGCACAAGTGGAATGTCATTGCACAAAAACTCCAGATAGTTTGTAGAATACAGCCCAGTGGGTAGTTTGAAGGGCTGATTAATTTGTTTCTAATTGCGCCTGCCCAAATATTGATGCAGAATCTAGGTTCCACTGATTTCTGTCTCATTGTGCGTGGATTTTCCGCCGCCTATGTATGAAGATTGTGAAAATTTGTGATCCCATTTCTTGTAAATTGAGATTCATCCCTCTTAAGAATTCTGCTAATTACATTTTTGTTAGGTACATTTTCGAAACAGGCCTTTATACCCCAAACCTAACGGAAATGAGGGTTTTGATAGGTAGGTACTCAAATAAACGAATACGTTTTAAAACTGCTATTTTATTTTATTTTAAAAACATTGCAAAATTCTTGGAAAACCACTCTTATTGCCAACTGTTGTTAAAAACACGTCCTTCTTTTTACTGCTGCAGGTTTTCCAAAAAAAAATTTTTTAATTTTACATGTCCCAGGTTTTCTTAAGTACTCAAGGAAAGCTTCGACAAAACTGATGGTCATTATTCTTGAAAGTTACAGAGCATAGATATACGTTACATGATTTATGTCTCCAAGCTCTGAAACTGAAAAGCAAATCCATATCGATTAACCACTTTCGAAGAGACATAATATGTATTTTACAGTAGTGAGTGTAGAATTTTTGTTCCTTTTTCTAGAAATGTAACAAATGTAAAATGCACGACTGAATCACACGTTCATGTTCTTATGAATAATTACTTTGGAATTTTAAAAATAATGTATATAAGAACTTGCATGTAAAAATATCCAAATGCATGAAGTTCATTCTTTAAATGAATAAATCAAATCTTAAAAAGTTTGAATTTTTTTTATTTTATTAAAATAAAGAGCATATATGCACGTACAGAGAATGTTATGTATTAAAATCGTAAGAGCCGTTTTCGAGATAAATAAGCTTTCATAATGGTTTCAATTCAATTTCTGTTTCCCTTACTTTAAGCAAGTTTAACAAAGTTTGAAGAAATTGGCTTTAGTGGCAGAGGCTGTGTATTAACGTACAGATATACATATATATAACAGGCGGAATTGCAGGACCAAAAAAAACTAATTTTGTTGTTATAATAAGCGAACATTTGGCGACTAGCTTCCAATGTCAAAATTAAGCGAATGCAAATTGTTAGTAACTAGACGGCGAACAGAATAATAATATGTTTTTGAAAACAAAATAAATAATTTAATATCTTCAACAATTTCACTTCAATAATAAATATAAAAAATCAATAAAAAGGGCCTTTAAAAATATATATTGCTAAACGAAATTTAAAAAACTCACGGACTGAAGATGGTATGAAACCTAAGCAATACAATATACAAAATGTACGGTTAATTAATAGAGTCCATTACATAATAGTTCATTTCACTCTTCACTTAAAGTTGTCTCTAAATTTGATTATTGGTAAAGCACAATGTTTTTTGTGAATATATGTATATATACAAATTTAACATTTAAAAGAATTTAGTTATTTTTTTTTACGTTAATATTCGTTCGAAGTTTAGTCCGAACTATATACATATTTGTAAAATGTTTGACCTACTGGCAAATGCCAGGCAGCAGTAATAATTTGTGTATGTCTTGCGGTTCATAAATATTTGTCATTGGTTATGTGATTCAAGGATCTCCATTCCTTCGAAGAGTAGGTGACCAGTCTTGACGAAGCGAGACATCCCGCTCCCCAAATTCATATTTTTTTCTTAGCAGTATGACTTGTGAGCAACTTTCTTTTCTTTTCGTTTTTTTTTTTTTTGCCAGGCAAGTACAGTGGGAAAGTACACAACAGTATTGTCTTTTTTGCTGCTAACTCAAGATCAACGCCAAAATTGAATTGACTTTATTTTTATTTTTCATTGAACTTATAATTAACTTAGCTCGACCAAAAATCACAACAAATAGTCTATAATATAAATACTATTACTTACTATCTGGCTTTATGTAGGTGCTCTAAGTGTAATTTTAAAAACTAATAAGTTATTATTATTATTTAATGCATATCGGCGTTGAAACTATTTGTTTTTTTCTAAAATTCAATGATTTTCTTTGAGCATACATAGTTTTATTTATAAATCTATTGATCAAGGCACTTACATATTTATTATAATTTTATAAATCAGCTTATTACTCGCTTCTTTACACTTTAATTTGTCTATATGTTATGTGGATACGTGTTTATGTTATTGAAAAAAGACGATTTAAATTTACTTGAAATAATTTAAAGTTAATTAATTTCTTTAAGATGATGCATTTGAGTTATTTCGCATTCATGTTATGAAGTGTTGACTTCCTTATGCTATTTCAAAAAAGAAATAAGTGCTCCGTAAACAAAAAGACAAATTGAATGATATTAACCATTTTGCTTGGCCTTAAGGCTTCTGTTGTAGATAATGGGATTTAAGTTTCGGGAACTTCAAGTAAATGAAATTGAAATTTAAGTTCCTTGAACCTTAAATTATAAAGCCACGTTAACATATCAGCTATCTCTTAATGTCCCACATTCCGCCTAGTCGATCCACGAGGATGAAAGGTGACAGCAAAAATGAATATGAAAGAACCCACCAGACGATAAATACTTTACGTTCTAATTTGTCTTCAATACAAACAAGGTAATACTGAATAAGAACTTTTTTCATAGAATATTTTTAAAGAAAAGTATTTTGTTTATACAGTTTATTTATTATACAAATATTATTTGTTTTGCATTAAAATCTATCTCTTATTTTTATTTTATATATTGAAATAAAATAAAATTTAATAAACGTTTTTTTTTTTTTGTACAGTGTATTTATAATACAAATATTATTTGTGAATCATAAAAATATATCCTATTTTTTTAAGTTTATATGATAATTTGTACATTTTAGCTATATCTTAGTGTAATTGGTTGAATTTGTGGACTTTATAAAAATATCGCCGGTTCAAAGGTAAGACTCTCACTACGAGTATCTAATCAACAAATAGGAATTTCGGAGGAGAGTTTTAAATACAAAATTTCGCATATTGCTAATATTAAAACAATCATTATGAATATCAATATTATATTTATTATTATTTTATTTTATTATTTAAAAAGCTACATAGACTAAACCCCTTCCAAGCCCGGTCTAGTTACACAAGATTTTATTTATTCGCGATGAAATTTTCTCCCGTATTGCCAAAAAAAAAAAAATTGTAGCAGGCTTTGCAGTAATTTTCGTTTTGTTGAATTCTTAAGTGCGCATCAGAATTGTCATTTAATTTTTTTCAACTGAGAGTAAGTACTCGTACTTATTTAAAAATTAAATGTTGTGTTGTTTACGAGTGATTATGGACAAGTTTCTCAAAAACCGTTGCAGCCTTGCACATCCGGTGCAATTGGAAGCGGAGGAAGCGACGAAAAAAAAAAGACTTTATGACGTAAAATATCTTAAATATGGTTTCACAGCTTTAAATAATTTTTTTGTTGTGAAGTTTTATCTGCCGAAAGTATTAAAACCCATCAAAGTTTATGCGACATCTCTCAACTAAACATTCCAAAGAAGCAGATAAGCCGTTAAAATTTTTCGAAAGAAAATTTATTTTGCCAGCGGCCTTTGATATGGTTGAAATTATTTTTGGCAAACAGGGGGCAGGGGCCAAATCACCGCTTCCGTGATCGAGTGAGTGAGTCTCATCAGTTATCGAATGAACTAGTGAGCACTTTGGCATGATGGCATTCGTAGACTAACGTATCGTGTAACTATTTTAAATTGTAGTAATTCTATTCTACTACATCGAGTCTCTATTGATTTTTATCGAGTCTTTCTTGTTTGACACATTAAATTTGTATTCATTTAATTTATTTTTGGACAAACAAATTTCATTTTTATGTAAAAACAACAAATTTTTCGCGAGTTTTAAGTTTTTATTACAAGGATTTGAGGATATTTCTAAATATCCACTAAAAATGGATTATTTCTTTTTATGAAGCGATTCAGATGGTAAGGATTTAAAAAATATTTTTATACGTACATACATATGTATGTACATAATAACTAACATTTAATTCACATCAACCATAAGATGAAGAAGCTATGTTTTTTGCCAAATCATTATGTTTTGACATAAATTCTGCCATTATATTTTTTTGTTGTTGATTTATTTTGTTCAAATTAGACCTAAATAAGATAAATTTCGTGAAAATAAAATGAAAAACAATAAATACAATAATTCTTACATTTTAATCCGGAATTCAAATAAAATATGTACGTTCTATCAGTCGGCTTCTCATCTGACGAATAAAATTCAGTTCGATAACTGATGAGAGAATGTCAAATTATTGTACTAGACTGCTCGATAACGTGAGCGGTAATGCCAAATTTACATAATTCAGTCACGTATGACTCGATAACTGATGCGGTAATTCGGCCCCAGATAAACTTAAAAATATACCACTTTCTGACAATACTCGTACAATTGAGCGGAGAATAAGTGACATGGCCGTTGACATTCAAGAACAATTAATTGAAAAATTAAAGATGAGTCCGCATTTTGCCTTGCAACTGGATGAATCTACTGATGTTTCATACTGCACAGTTTGTGGTATTTGTTCGTTTCGAAGCAGAGGAAAACATTGAAGAAGAAATTTTATTGTACAAAGCTCTTACTGCTAATACTACTGGCCAGTGTTTGTACGATATGTTTTTAGAAAGCTCTCGCGACTACGAGATTGATTGTACAAAATGTTTTGCTATTTGTAGTGATGGTGCTAAAGCTTTGACGGTCAACAAAAGTGGGCTTATTGCAAAATTAAAATTAATAATGCCAAACGTTTCATGGACACACTGCTTTCTTCATCGACAAGTCCTGGCATTCAAGGTGTTATCTTCTGAATTAAATGAAGTGCTTCAAGATGTGATTAGAGTTGTGAACTCCATTAAAGGCAAGGCCTTGCAAAGTTGGTTGTTTAGGATCATATGTGATGAAATGGGTTCACTCCATCAAATTCTCCTTTTTAACACAGAGGTCAGATGGCTGAAGGTATCGACACGAGTTCTGGAATTGAAAGCCGAATTATTGATGTTCTTACAAGTTTCAAAATCTGGAAATTCGGATAATTTTTCTGATCCCACCTGGCTCTTAAAATTATCAATTATTGCTGATCTTTTTATTATTTCTTGCTGATCTTTTCAACCACTTAAACATATTGAATAAGAGCCTCCGAGGGAGAGAAGAAAGCATTATAACTGCAAAAGATAAAATCAGAGGACTGCTCGCAAAACTTCGTTTGTGGTCAGATTCTTTACAAACAAACAGTTGATTATTTTCCCTGCTTTCAAAAGATCCTCGAAGAAATTTCATCAGATGAATCGATATCATTAAGCTCTTATATTCATCTCATAGTACAAAGTTTGCATAATTTAGAGAAGAAATTATTAAGTTACTTTCCGGAACTGGATTCTGAAAGTGGAGATGGACAAAGATGTGTATTAAATCCTTTTTTGAATATCGTCGCTGTAGATCGAATACCTCGTAACCGAGAAAAGTCGATTTTTCAGGAGAGACAAAAAACTTATTATCAAATCAATGAGAGACGTGTTGTTAATTATGCGCGTGGCTCTGCAATTATAGTTTTTAGGTTCACAGGATATTTTTCATCAGATCCGGAATTTTTTTCACAATATAATTGCATCATTACCTAAAAATCGGTTTTTTCTGGGTTACGAGGTATTCGATCTACAGCGACGATATGTCAGTCAAACTCGCCAATCTACCATCGGTAAAGATGAATACAAATCTTATAGATTTAGCCGCAGATGGCAGTTTCCGGATAAAGAGAAGAGGAGAGTATCCTGAGCTGGCAAACGAGGCCACTTCATACCTGGGTGAAGTCACATTCCCTTCAATGTTTGACATTAAAACTAAAAAAAGAAACAGACTAAATTTGGAAATTGATTTAATCTTAAAAGTGCCAAAGTGTTTATTAATTTTACTGGCTGGCGACCGCGACAGTTTGAAAAACACTGATCTAACTGATATGGCTTTTAATTGAATAATGAAGATTTCAATATCAGCAGTAATAATATTTTAAATATGTATTCTCCGGAGATATAATTTGTTAGTAAACTTTACCTTTAAACCGGGCATAATGTACTTTTAAAATATTTTAAACATTAAAACATTAACATTGTATCATTACCTGTGTAGATACATATTAAAATATAAAACAAAATCGGAATTACATTACTTTGATCAAATTTACAACTTTTTGGATAATATTATTGATAAGATAAACTTAATATATAAGCTTATTTTTGAAATGCTTAAAACATATTTTTTTTTTTAAATAAAACAAAAAAATGCTATGACTTGTACGTATTTATTTATTATTAACACTTAAAAACTAAACTTCAAAAAAAAAAATGTGTTGGCTCGTTTCCAAGATACAAATTTCATCGGTTTTTATTTCAGAGTCCTAAAATTACAAATAAATTGTTTGATAACGAGCTTTGTTTAAAAACTTTAACTAAAAACTTGAACGTACAAATCTCGTTGCAAATTATATAAAATTAAAAAGAAATGTTTTGCCAAGTTGATCGATGAAAAACAAGAGCAGATTTAATATTTAATTAATTCATCTTTAAGTTTTTTTATTCAAAACTGTCAAATATTATTTCTGAAATGTTTGGAACTATATATGTACATATAGTATATAATTTATGTACATATTTATAAGTTTTAAAATATTAAACAAATTAAATATTAAAAAAATATATAAATATATAATGTATCAAATTGCATTTAGAATAAACACATCCTTGTTCAAAGAAGATGTTAAACTGTGGCAATGAAACAATCAAGTGTAAATATAGGTGTTTTCTTTTTTACGTACATACATGCATATAAGACAGTGGTACTTTTATTAATTACATATTCACAAAAATATTTTAATTTAATTAACTAAGATGTGAGTGATCTATAAGATAAAAGATGTCCTTTGAATAAATCTTGTAGTTTACTGGACTTAAAAAAATAAGTTGTTTAGTTATAAGATCAGTTGATTAGGTTTGTGGTGTTAAATATTGAAGTATACATGTCTCATTCATTTACAAATATTTACCTGACAGTTTAGCTTAGCTTTAGATTGGATTTAAAATGAGAAACAAAGCTATGAAAAATCCAAAATTTTAGTTTAAAATTCTTAAGTCTGAGTGAGTTTATTTTTAAGCTTGGAAATAATTCGAGACTACTTTTGAAGATATGTTTCGAAGGAAACACACATGATAATAATTGGAAACTGGTTTTTGATTTCAATTGATATATAATTTGACTTGATTCTTGGCCTCTTCAAAATCAATCTGGTCGTTAGACTTCTTCCATTGAGGTTGTTGCGTGTAAAAGGTAATTGATATAATTACACTCAATACATTTCAAGAATCTCAAGAAAATTCAAACAAATATTACGCATTACAAAATAGGCTCGATATTTTGGCCCTGGTGTACCCCATTGTATTTTCATACATCTGTTCGAACATTATAATTGTTTCTTTTTTTAATGTTAAATGAAGTTAATTAAGAACGCCACTACTGTTAAAACTTCTGGGGAAGATTATCTGAACTTGATTGTTTCATTAACAGGTCGATAAAACATTTGTTATTCGGCCCTAGCGAGAAATCCGTTCGGAGCGGAAAATTCTCCGATTTTGTACGATTCGGAGGATTTTTGCTTCGAGGTATTCTTCCGAACAGCTGTTCCGAATTTTTCTCCAACATTATCTTAATGCACCCGGCGAACTGCGTTGAAGTGCGATCAAGTGCTTTATTTGTGAAATTTATGGCACCTTAATGCAACTGTTTTTTTCGATTTCGTCCGACACAAATTCTTCGCGGAACAAATTGCGCCAACGCGTTTGTGTATTATTATTCTTTCCGATAGGATACCTCGAAAGCAATTTAAACCTCCGACAAAGTATGCGTTGCCGACAATTTTCCGCTCCGAACGGATACCTCGCTAGGACCGATTGTCTTTGTTTCAAATTCAATTACAAAGCTATTTAAAATTACCAAGTTAAGGTTTCTGAAATTTCTTACTTATATTATAACTACGGCTAAGATACAAAATAAATTCAATTAAAAGCTATTTAAAATTAGCCAGTTCACGTTTCTGAGATTTTAAATCTATAAATTTGATTAATGCCACAAAAAATAACGGAAAGAGCGAATCTTAAAAACTTGTATTAGTATTTTTTTACAATAAAAACTAATAGCGGCGAAATTTGAATTCTAATATCTAAAATCGCAGAAACTTCAATTGACTAAAATGTCCAAAATTTCAACTATTCTAAATCATTTTAATCAGGTACATGGACGACAAAAATGTCTTTAAGGGCTCAAACGGTTGAGATGTTCATACAATTGATCCTTCAGACATTGCGATACCCGAGTCTCGATCGTCCATCTTCGGAACTTCGGGAACGGCTTTCAGTGTCCGCACTATTGCATTTACGGGTGTTTCATCGATTTGAGCCTTGGAGGTTGGCGGTGCTCTAAGACCAATGTTGTCTTCAAGCGACACAATGTTGCGATTACGAGTCATGAGTTTGAGTCGAATATCGTCTAGTTCACTAGGTTCATTCACACTTTTATTCTGCACATCGATTATTATATTTCCTTGGTTAGCTAATAAAAGCATGGATAAAAAATAGCGAGATATAAGCGATTCGTCTTTTTCTTCCATAACATTTTTGAATGACACCTTTTCGCTACATACGTCCTTTCTATCAAACTGCGTCATAATTTCTGTCCCAAGTGCAAACACATCGAAGTGATGTCGCTCGCGTGAGCAAGCAAGTATTGGTTGAAGGTGGTTATGCCATTCATGGACTTTTGTCCTCACACGGGCTTCTTCATTCATTTCATTGAGTAGGTTACTTTGATTGTCTTTCGGACTGTTATCATTTGATTTGTCATTGGTTTGAAATATATCGCCTACAGAAGGAATATTTTTTTCTTCGACATTTTGTGGTAGTTTTTCTAAACTCACAGGAAATTCTTCGGGCGCATCTGTTGATGTTAATATTTCTTGAAGTTGAGATGACTCATTGTCAGAAGCTATTGGTTTCAAAGTACTACTAAGCAAATCAGGTGACTCTATAAAGTCTTCAATATTTTCCCTATCGGTCTGATGCAAGCTTATTCCAGAATCTCTACTCAATGTCCGGTTCTTATCGATTGAACCTTCTTCGGGAAAACCAAGCCAATCTGGTTCATATGAGGGTGATGAGGGCGGAGAAATATGTTCTCCAGTTACATTTGTAGTAATTCGCATTACTTTCCTGGCAGCAGAACAGATAATGCTTGAACGTTTTATATATTTCTTCAAACGTTCCTTTTTGAGTAGATCAAATTCTGGTCCAAGTTTAAATCTTCTCTGTTTATTGAAATATTTTAATGGTATTTTCAATATATTAAGCCGAAGTGAAAAATGTTGTCTTTCGTAATATGGAAGGGAAAGAATTTCATCGCTTGGCTCTTTAATTTTAAATAGATGTTCAATCGCATCGTCTACGGTGATAACAATATTGTTCTTGTCTTTGATACAACGAAAGACATCTTGAGTTACTACAGCAGGTGACAACATTTGCCGGTCTCTTTCGTCGAGGTCCGAGAAATATACCCCTTCGTCTGATAAATGAGGAAGTATTATTTTCAAAGTAGAAAGGTCTTCTTCATTAGATTTTGAAGGATCAAGCAGAGTTGGATCTTTGTCAGTTACTGTAACAGCATCGTTATTTGTTTGAATCTCGGGTTCATTTCTTAAAGCTGATAAATCTTTAACCATTTGTTCGTACATTTCTGGCGATTGAGTACTTATATCAGGTCCAATACCTGAATCTGATATATTTAATGAATTTTCAACAAGCCGACTGCTTTCCGAAAGTCTTAATTGGGATTCGTCTGTTACCTGTGTTGATATACTTGTGTCCAATCCAATACCTGAATCCAAACTTTTTGACGACAAATTACTTTCGCAAACGCTATTTTGACAGTCTATTAGTTGCGTACTTTCATTTTCTGACATGTTTTGTTGAGTCTCTGAACCTGTGGCGTGAACACTTGAGTTTACAATAAAATTCATATCCGAGTGCGTTGCTGTATTTGTTTTTTTACAATTTTCAGTATTACTGTTGCCAAAATCCGTTAGGCGAGGGTCTTTTAATCTAGATGCGTCCATTTTTTCTCGAGTCTTTCTTAGGTGTCCCTCTTTAGTTAAAATAACGTCTTCCAAATCTAAGAACTGCTCAATATAAGCATCTGAAAGCGGTGGCCATGATTCAGGAAGTGCCGAGTCGTTACAATCGCCATTGATAAAATCTTTAATTTTGAAATACATTTTAAAATTTATATCTGGAATGAGAGTATTGTATCTGTGCTCCAGATGGTAAGTGAACAATTTATAATTTTTCTTCGAGTCAACTTCGTCTTCATAATCGAAATCTTCAATAACCGAATGTTGCCAAGTTGATTGGGAGATATAACTTTTCATTGACTTTTCTGAATCTTCAAGCAAAGTTTTCTTAAAATTGTTGTGTTTAGGAGTAACAACCTCAAATCTTTTACTATTTGTTAATTTTTTGAAACGTTTAGCACTCATATTCGCTTCAATAGCTCCATTAATCTGTTCCAGGGCACGTTTTCTACCTCTTTTTACTTTGACAGTATTTTCAATTGCATCGCCATTCACATTTTGTTCAGTATTTTCAACATTACCCAAAGATAGAATCAGCCTTTCTATTTCATGATGAATATGGTCAACCCTTTTGGCGTATATTTTGGAAGAATTATATAAAACAATGCCAGCCTCTGCAAAAGATGGCTCTTGTGACAATTCTTTAAAGCAATCCAAATAATACTTTAGAGATATTGATATATCTGCTGAAAATTCAGGGTGTTCCGCTAGTTCAATTAGCAAAAGAGCTATATTCTGAGGGGTCCTTTCAACCTCAAAGCATTTAATTAACTTGGACACTTTTGCATTAGGGTGTCTTTCCGCGGTATTTAGAATGCTTTTTAGGAGTTCAGCTGAGGTTGGGTCCATTTTATTATATTAACATTTTTAGTTGCTTATTAAACTAGAGGCGTGTGCTTTAGTTTTGTAAAAATTCCAAATTTCAGTGGGAGGCGCTGTGAAAACTAAAAGCGTGCTGCAGTTTTTGTAAAAATGTGTTTTTCATGCACTTACATTTTTTCCATATGGTCAAAGACATTTAGATTATATTTTTCTTTCAATTTTAATATTATTGTAAACACAAACTTTATTTTGGTTTTTATAAACATTAAACACTTTCTAATTAGATTCTTTTGATATGTGTTTTTTGATATTTGCCTTTAACCTATTTCGTGGATTTCAGAATTTGACAAAATGAAAGAATGCCAAGAAATGAACTCGTTCAGACCGAAGTCAAGCCGAACAGATATACCACTTGTGGGAAATTAAATTTTCTTTTGGGATATTTATTTAAAACTGGAAAAATTTGAAAACTTGTCACCTAGTTCCTTTGTAAAGGGATCGCACCAGCGATCACTTAATTAATTGCCGAAAAACAATTAAAGATGCATTCAACCTGCTTCGATACTTGATACTCGGTTTCCCATCCATCGCATGCACTTACTTTGCCGGCTATAGTAGAGCCGATTCATAATAGCCTTGTTTTTTTGCAAAAGTTAGCCTAGTACAGTAGGATTTTATATGAAAAACAAATACAACATCCGCAGTAGGATCACCGCCGATACTCGAATAAACGTCAAATCTCTATCCACAGCAGGATTTCACTTCTCTTTTTATCAGCAGTTATCCTACTGCGGATGTACGTAGTATTTGTTATTCATATAAAATCTTACTGTACTAAGAGGATAACTTTTCCAAAAAAAACCGACTAATATTCATATTTCCGTTGGCACACTCTGTGCACAGGATATATCTATAGATACTCATATAGTTCAACCGGCACCTTCAGTGCACGAACTATAGAACAAAAAAAGGTTGTGTTTATGACGTACGCGTGGTAGAAGTAAAACTTCTTTTCCCTCAAGCAAAGCCTCTGTAAGATTCTAACCAATAAACGTACAAACATTTTGTATTCTAAGAACATGTCGCTGGCTTTAACGGATAACGTGTCGTTTTGACCTGTCACTGACAGCTGCATAGAAATTTTTTACCCCAACGCCGGAAAAGAAGTTTTACTTCAAAAACAAGGTACACAAAAGTACTCATATAACACTTCTAGTGCTCGAGGAGTATTTTTGTGTACAAATTTGAAAACATTTTCAAGGGTCATTGGCTTATGAATTATATTATGCATCAAAAAGCCTAGTGCGCAGATCGGGAAAAATTTTGTCTCCCATACATTTTTTGCTGGGACAAATTTTGTCTTGGATATTTTTCCGAGCAGTACGCAGTTCGCGCGCAAAATTCATACTTTTGTGCGTTGCTGTACAAATGTCTACACTAAATTTTGCCAGGAAAAAGAATGATACAAGCATTATTTTGCGGTTTGACAGCCACCGTATTTCCGAAAGTGATTTTTGTCAAAACTGGTTTTATGTAAAAGGTGCTGATGGTTCTCTTGAAAGCATCAAGAGGAGATTACAAAAATGTATGAACAACTTTTGTAAGACAACCAATTCCAGAGATACACTACAAAACACATTAAATTAGATTTTATCTCTCAAATTCAAACTTTTGCGCGAGATTTGGAACCGTTTTGTAGAGATTAAAATTGTAGAGATAAAATTCGTCTTGTCTCGATCTGCGTACTAGGCTTTATAGAAAACAACTCAACTATTTGTATAGCGAACTGATTTTAGGCAATCGTTTATTTTGTGTCAAAACACATTTTTTTTAGTTGCTTGAATTGAGTTTGTGTATTTGCGTGATGTTTTATATAATATATCCTTACAAGTTTTATATAAGCAACCAAATAGTTCAGAAACTAAAAATTGAATGTGCGCGCCTGGCCTAAAGGCGCATAATGATTTATTTAATTATTAACTTGTTTTTGTACGAACAACTTATTGACCCTTCAATAATTACAGTCTACCTTCCGTTCGTTTGTCATTTTTTTTTTTTATAATACACTCGCGCTCAAGGGTATGTTACGAGACCCTTATAATGTTTTAAACACAGCACGGGCGAGGGGGAAATTAGGAGGGAAGAGAAAGGGGGTGTCGATGAACATTGGTTTTGAATGTTTGCAAATTGAAATGGCAAGGGAAAACTGTGCCGGGTAAGTTATTCCATAATCGTGTTGTGCGACTAAAAAACGAATCTCTATATTTGACGGTACGACCAAAGTTAGGCTCAAGGGTGAACTGATGAGCATTCCTTGCGAAGCGGGTATCACGGGTGAATTGATAAAGGGGAGGAATGTAACTGGCTACTTCGAGTGAGCATTGCTTGTGAAAGAAGCGATAAAACAGGGAAATATATGAAACATTCCGACGGTGTTCAAGAGATGGGAATGAATCCATTATAGCTCTGTTTCCAATCAGTTATAACGCTCTGTTTTGAATTCTATCCAATAAATGGAGAGAAGATTGAGCAGCGCCTGCCCAAAGGTGTGAGTTATACTCGAGTTTTGGACGTATATACGCCTTATAAATGGTAGCCCGATCAGAAGGGGTGAAAAATTTCTTACATTGATATAGAAATCCTAAGCATTTAGCAGCATTCTTGGCGGTCTCGAGTATGTGATCATTCCAACGAAGATCGTCGTTAATACACATACCGAGTACTGAGAGCTTTTCGGTTTCTTCGATACAAGTGCCATTTAAGGACAATGGATTAATATTTCGATTAAATTAAATACCTAGACAAAATTTTGAAATTTCTACTTGAATTAAGCCTAGTACGCAGATCGAGACAGGACAAATTTTATCTCTACAATTTTAATCTCTACAAAACTTTTCCAAATCTCGCGCAAAAGTTTGAAGTTGGAGAGATGAAATCTAATTTAATGTGTTTTGTAGTGTATCTCTGGAACGGGTTGTCTTAAAAAAGTCGTTCATACCTTTTTGGAATCTCCTCTTGATGGTCTCAAGACAAGCATTAGCACTTTTTACATAAAACCACTATTGACAAAAATCACTTTCGGCTGTCAAAATTTGTCCGGCAAAATAATGCTTGTATCATTCTTTTTCCTGGCAAAATTTAGTGGAGACATTTTGTTGAGCAATTCACAATAGTATGAATTTTGCGCGCGAACTGCGTACTGCTCGGAAAAATATCCGAGACAAAATTTGTCCCAGGAAAAAAAATGTATGGGAGACAAAATTTTTCTCGATCTGCGTACTAGGCTTTAAACTTGATTTTAATCTTTGACAGCCATATTTATAAACTCATTATAGTGAGTACATAAGGCTATGCAACCCTTATAATGCCTCTAAACGCAAAATCGTTATTTATAAAACTTATGTGACGTTGAATAGGGGCATTATAAGCTAAACGCGTTTGGAGGTTGAATAGTGCCTACATAAGGACATTTTAGTATTGAACTGTCACATTCACTTTGACATCACATTGAATTATAAAGATTATCAACAAAAAAAAAAATGCCTTTGACTTAATATTGAAACTAAAACTTTGTGTTATTTTTATTTATTGAAACAAAAATGTTATACTAATATATTAAAAACAATTTGAATTGAAAATTGTTTAGAATTAAATAGATAAATATACTTGTTGGTGATGTCTCTCCACGCATCCTTCTTCATCCGGTGTGTTAGTGTTGTAATTATTATCTTGCATTATTGAATTGTATCCTCAAGAACTTGTCTGAGGACTATTCCAGCTATAATGAAACGAATAACAATTTGATTTCCAGTATTGTGCTAGAGATAATAACATACCTTATCTGATGAATCAAAGTTAATTGTTGGAATTCTTTTAGCTTTTGGTAGTTTCGTTTTTGTTTATTAAATTCGATAGACAGACAAGATGTTTTTTTTTTTTTGTTTTTTGATAAACAGCTGAGTGTTATGAAGGCTAAATGTAATAGATTCTTACTTTTTGGTACTTTATTTGACACAAGCTCATTATAACTATGCAGGGTAGGCAAATGTTTTATAAATATGAATTTGCATAGTGGATGAATAAGTCCTTATGCATTGCATAACTATTCACGCGTTTAGGGAATTCTAATAAATACGGCTGTGAGTATATATAATATGGAGGGCTCGTTTCTATTCCAAATGCGTGACTATCATAGGGGGCGCTACTCAAATTTGTGTAAGACAAAGTTATTGCCGAGTGCTTCATATCACATGTGACGGAGAACTATATGCGAGGAGAAGGTAAGCACAAATCGGAGGATACGGCTGTATCCTTAAGCTAGCCGCGGCACTAGCAATTTTTAGTAGCGAAACTGCTTGGTTTGAGCAACTAAAAAGTTTGTGTTTTGATACAAACTAAACGATTGCCTAAAATAAGTTCGACATTTTATTGAACATATAATTATTTGCAAATTCACCGACATTCAACCAAATAGTTCATCTGTTTTCTATAAGTAACCAAACAGTTTCGCAACTAAAAATTGCTAGTGCGCGGCTAGCCTTAACTTATAGAAAGTGAGACAGCGACCCCTATCACAACTTCAAGTACTACAATGCATTAGGGATAGGAACGAGCCCTCCATTATATATACTCAAGATTTTAATGCAGTTCACACACGATCTAAGAAGATGGAACATTTATTTATGGGATTAATTCTTATCCTCTTGTGTAGTTTCTATTTGGCTGGAATTATTCACTTCCTTTCCTTGTAGGTTTTTGATGTTGGAACTGGAAAATATAGTTTTCCCGTCAAAAATGTATTTACAAAAAATTAGTCTGTCAAAACTCGAAAATAATAATTACTACAAATCCAAACGAAAATCTTGGAATAAGTTGTAAAAATATTTTTGTTTCCGTTAAAATAATAATCATAAACATTATATTACAAAATACATATTGCATGTAAAATTTTAAAGAATTGTCTCTACTTAGAAACTCGACTTTACAACAGTCTTCAGATCAGATACATGCTCTGTTTCCAATCAGTAAATTTTTTATTTTTATTTTCAGATGCATGAAAAATGTTTAGTGAATAAATAAATAAAAATGAAATGTTCGAATTTCTACCAATTACCAAGGGAACACCCCGATATATCCAATTGTGAAGAGAACCTACCTAACATGGCAACGCAAATAAAAACCGAAAATGAAGCTCGAACTCAAGGTGCTATAGAATACAAATCTTCTATAGCACCTAACTTTGAAAATAATCAAATCGATTTAACCGATCGTGATAAGATTCAATTAAATCTAAATGATGCTGGTAAAAACAATCTGATGCATTCCTCTGAAAACAGATCTCAAACAAATCAACAATCAAATTTTAATTTAGAAGAACTGCAAACCGAGCACGACACTCCTAATGGCACTCGAGTAGAATTTTTTTCAATAATGGAAATCGAAGACACAAATATCAAAAAAGAACCTATAGAAAATCAAGGCTTGAAAAAGAATCAATGTTGGGTTTGCCAAAAAAGTAAGTAGTACTGTTTTTAAGTCAAAATATTACATCGATTTTTATTTGGTTCAGATTTCTTTATCATGGATGATTTCCTAAGACTTCGATCTTAATGATTTATATTCTTAATAAGTGACATGAAAAAATAGTGATTATTATTATAATTGTTCGATTAAAAAAATCCTTTTTTTAACCTGAACACTGTAAATCAAAAGTTTGTACCCAAAACACTTAAACTTTATAGGCCTTTCACCACTATATTAATTGGAAAGATTTTCAAGTTTTTATCGAAGCAACTTATTGCAGTCGGAGTTCTAAATAAAAATGTATTAAGTTCTTCGAAATAGTAAAAACACGTACATCAACACAACACAAATAAATTTATATTTTCAACTAGATGACCCGGTGAACTTCGTATCACCTACATATATTTTTGGAAAATATGGTCGAAACTTAATACAAAATTTGTATCTACATTAAATGCAACACAGTTACGAACTTAATCAATTTAAGGCTTTCTGATGTACTTTATTTTGTGTCTTTTTTTGCGGTGCATAAATTTATAAAGATGATAGTTTTCCGACTCGCAAACACGCGGCGTATAATTGCCCATGTGCGAAACAGAATTTCCCAGTTGATTCCGCAAACTTTCAACGAATGGCCTTTATTTATGGTTATCACAAAGGCCATACGGACGGGAAATTGTAGACGCTTAAAATCAAATGGCAAATTCGTTGGAATAATCGGTAGACGCAGAATCTTTGTATTTTCCCTTGAAGATCTTGGCCTCGAGGACGTTATTCATTAGCTTTTTTACAGCCAGTCTCGTTCCATTGCACAATCGAGGTTGATTAATGTTACGCAGCATAATCATAATTGATAATAATTTGAATTTTAAATTGTGAGGTGGTAGTCTAGGCAAATCCAGGTAATTTAAAAACTCTGGGATAGTTGACTACGTCATCCTGGTTTGTAACTGTGTCAACTGTGGAATGGTTGCATTGAGATCATAGACATCTTTGTTTTTGGAAGCCAATATTGCTCGTTCACTCAGCCAATTATAATTTCTGAACTGTTGTTCTATGTCCGTAAAAACACGCTGAATTAGCTCCTTTTTTGAGTCGACGAAGTGACAAAAATCCGTGAGTAGTGTAGTGTCGAGGTATCAACTACGACATTACAATATACCTTATTATTAGTACTAATAACTGCTTCGAAAACCGTTGCGCGATGAATGTGTGCTCGCCTGTCAACTTCATGGTGACAGGTTCGATCCCTACCGTCGTCTATGTCGCTTTAATTCCATTAAAAACCTTCTAAAAATTGTCATCAATGGGTTGCTGGTTTACTCATTACATGTTGTTCAGGCATAACACTAACAACATGTAATTGAGTTGAACTAGTATGCCCAACAAGGATGAACACGAATAAAATAATGTGAATTATAAGCGACATAGAAATAAGACACGGCATTTCTCCGCTTTAGCTCAGTCGCCATCCCTGGAGATAAAAATATCTGAGACAACCACCAACAGTCTCAGAACATCGTGCCACACATCTTTCCTATCCTTCTTTCTCTTCATTAACTTCACGCCCGCGCTGTGTTGAAACATTTAAAGGGTAATCATAATCCCTTGAGCGCGCGTAGATTATAAAAAAAAAAATAATGGCAGTTAGATCTTGTTGCCAAAACACTCGCATGTTAGTTGTTAATTGGAGTGTCTTTACATGCCGCCACAAATTACATGATTTTAAACATGCATTTAGTTCGTCAGCAACAGTCAATGGGGGAATAATTGGAAGAGGCTGACGAATATCACCTGACAACATAATCATGGCTCGACATAAAATATTTTGGTAATCACAAAGATCCTTGAACGTCCTGTCCAGTGCCTCAAATGACCTCTTGTGGGCCATCGTACAGTCATCCAAAACGATCAATTTGCAAATCTGCATCGGGCATAGAACGACAATACTTTATTTACCATCAATAAACATATCTTCTATCACGATCAATATCTCATTGTAAATTTCTGCATTAATTTTTAGTGTAAAGACATCAAATTTTTCACAGCTAGGAATATTTTGTATTGGAAAATTAAATTTTCGTTTTTAGTATTTTCCGTTACTTATTATTTTTGTTTCTCACCGTTTAAACCTTCCCTAAACTTCAAAAAATATTTCAAGATCAAAATTAGCAAAATCGGTCAAGCCATTCTCGAGTTTTACCGAGACAAACGAACAGCAATTGATTTTTATATATATAGATACCTTGTTAAAGTCTCGAGAAAAGGCTCGTATTATGCTTGAAAGTGTCTTTTTCAAATTGTATTTTGTGTCGTCCGTCTTATTCGGCTCTAATAATTCATCTAGAACTGATCAAAAGATTAAACTTGAACCAATTGGTATGTACATATGCACAAATATATCTGCAAAATCTTTCAGACATAACCTATTAGGTTCTCTCTCTCTCTAGAAATCGTCGCAGATAATTTTCGAGTAAACTATAGCAACATTCGAGTTTTAGTACATGCCAGCTATTTTTGCTTAAAGCGAAATCCAAGTAGATTAAAATAACTTCACTTATAACAAATGCGTTATCTGATTCCATATAAAAAAATCGATATTGCGACCGATTTTAATTTTCATAATTTGTCTGGTACCGGCCGAAACCGAATAACACTTTCGCGTGAAGGGTATGCAGAAATCTTTTCAAAGTTAAACCATTTAACTCAGCCGGTGAACGTACCAACTTAAATACCTGACTTTGAATGTCATTCCACCAACACGCATATTTTGTCTACAACATCTGACCATGTTCTACCACCTTTAGTTATATTGAACCGCTGCACAGTGCGGCCGAAGGCATCTTTTTGCGGCCAGAAGTCCAAAATAAAAATTTTGAGTTAGGGGTTTTTTGTCATCAGGTTGTCTAAAGGAGACCCATAAGAGACGAAAAATGTTCGTAGTAGAGCCTCTTGCCTCAAATCCCCCCCATAATCTCAGTCTGAATGTGGCTGCTAAGTTTTAACGTAGTCACGCGTCGTTAAGATATGCTAATGGACACTTCCATCAAACACGTAAATAATATTATTTATTTACTTAAAAAAAAATATTTGTTTGAGTGAAAACTTTTTTTTCTTGCTATTTCTTGTTCTCAAAGCTATTTAAGATAGTTAATAAAAGTATTGTGTACCAAATAAAACAAAATTCAGCTGCCCGTAGAGTTTTTTTGTGCATTAAGGTACTAGTACGGTCTAGAAGGCCAAAAACGCACGATTTTTGGGAATTTTTTTCTCGGAAACTATAAGATAATAACATAATTTTTTTTAAAATACAATAAATGCGTCAAGAATAAAAATTTTTTAAAAATTTTGAATTTTGGCCGAATTATAGAGGGCGCAAACGTCGACTCATCAAAAAATACATTGTGCCATTGCGGACAGTTAATCTCCGGATCTACTGAACCGATTTTCAAAAAATGTGTTGGAACTGATTATTTTTATGTTTTCTAAGACAATTTACCACAATTTCGCAAGAAACCATTATCGTCAAAAGACAATGGAGTGTTTTTAAAATATTCCTAATCGCATCCGATCCATTCATATCTAGTTGTCGGGAATTACCTTTAAAACCACTTAAATCTTTGTCTAAGGACTGTATCAATTTGTTAGCACCTCCATCTGTAAATAATCAAACAGAAGATGAACAACAATCTTTTGACAGCTCTTCCGCTTCTGAAATAGATACAGATTTAGATGATTGTCACTGTTACGAGATTGGCAATGAAAAATTTTTCATGTAAATATCGGATTAACTTAGATTCCTATTGTTTGCTCATATTGCATTTTGTATTTCTAAATTTATGATTTATAAATTACTGTGTTCGATTTCAATAAAAATATATAAATAACTTTTTTCCATTTTTTTTGTTTATAATATTGCCATATAACATTCCACCATTTTGAATTTGTTCATTTTTAATAAATTTTCAAGTAGGTACATGCCCTAATAATATCAAACAATTTTGTTTAACCAACTATCAAAGTTATTTCATTTTTGATAAGTTTTTTCGTATTCTCTACGTTTTTTGACTTTTGACCTCACATAGCGGCTTTCGGCCGCACTGTGCATATTTCCAAATTTTTTATACTCCACTAACCCGGTTATAGAAAAAGTTACAAAAGAAACCGTTTGACAATATGGGAAAGCCAATTGGAACTTTCTCAACCATTTTGTTTATCTGCTTCAAAGGGACATACACTATAGTGTTGATAAGAAAATAGACATTGTCCCCAAAGGAGGATTACTTTTATTCCTAACAAGAGTTAAACTTTTAGTTCTTTCACCTTTAATTGCCGACATAGAAACGCTAACCGAAAGTGAAAACAATCTCTATATTACAATTGATTTTTTAAAGCGTTCGTTTGATATCGATGACTCTCTCCTTCGTTATAAAAAATAAATTTGGTGGGGCAACAGCTCGAAGAGAACCAGGATTTAGGGACTTAGAACTCTCAATTATTCCTGTATGCGTGTTACCAGGAATGGAGGGACCTATAATGCTAATGAGCAGCACTTTTCATGACAAGAGATACTCTTAGAGGATTTGATAATTCAATGAAATTGCTGAGTATCGAACCCAAGACCTTCTGCATGACAGTCTAACGCACTAACCATTATGTCAAGGAGTACTACTCCGAACTCCTTCATTAGATTAGAAATTATCTTTATTCTGATTGGTTTTAAGTCTGATATTTAAAAACTAAATGCATGGCCCAAGGTTCTGTTTTCCTTATCTTTATAAATTATCATCTGTCTAAAAGTTATAATCCGCCATATTTTTTCGCCCTCATCTTTTCAGATTCACAAATCTTAAAAAAAAACTTGAATATGATGTGTATTACTAAACGTATACAAAAACTGATTTGGCTCCCATTAATTTATAAAGCATAGATCTGTTCCATGTTTGAGTGGGTGTACCTATTACTCATTTGAATCTTTTGCATATTATTCAGAAAAAAACCCTAAAACTTATAGGAGGCACATTCAATACGGACATTTGCGTTGCGGGTAAAAAAACCATCATTACGTCTCTTGTCTCATTTGCTTTGCTTTTCTGTTAAAAATTCCAATAATAATACTCATCAGTTTAACCTTCAGCCGAACTTCAGGTGTACTGCCAAATATAGAGGTTCTTTTTTAACCGCATAACTTAAATGTGGAATACTTGTTATTTTTTTAAATTGTTGTATTGTTCTAAGTCTCGGTACTTATCACCCACATACACTTTAGAGTTGGGTATTTCCCAAGAAGCAATAGTTTAATTATTTGAACTTGCTTTAGAATCGTAGATTTGCGAATTCCCACCATTTGGTTGATTTTGCTTTTAGAATCGGTGAAGTATTCATGACCACTTCTCGGGGGACCCTACCAAAGCCGTTAAAATTAACAATAAATACACAAAAACAACAAATATTTTTCTTATGTTACTTTAAGTTTATGTATGTGTCAAATTTAAAGATTAACATCCACTTTTAACGAAGCTTTGAGTAAACGACTGTTAAAACGATTGTATTTTGCGTTGGAATTGTTCAATAAAGCAATAAAGTTAAGCGATTTCAATAGGGTTTTCCAACCAATTTGTTTTAGTTAACTGGATCAGTTATTGAGGTGGGTTGGTTTGTCTATAAATAAGAATAATTTTTTTTTTATAAAAACGAAAAAGTCCTTTTAATTTACATAACGTGTTTGTTTTTCAGTTTTTCGAGGGAAATGTCTCCTTGAGATACATATGCGCGTCCACACTGGAGAAAAGCCATTCAACTGCACGCTTTGTGGAAAAAACTTCCGACAGAAAGCTGCTCTCAAGACGCACTTATTAAATCACACGAAAATAAAACCGTTTAAGTGTGATCAGTGCGAACGAGCCTTCGGCTCCCAAAAAGATCTAACATCTCATTCCTTGATTCATTCGTGTGAGAGAAAATTCAATTGTGAAGTCTGCAATAGAAATTTTATATCTGAAAAAACTTTAAAATATCACAGAGCTCGACACACTAGGGGATATCCATTTGGATGTGATATTTGTGCGATGCGATTCTGCTATATGCATCTACTTCGACGACACATGCTTACTCACACTGGCGAGAAACCATATAAATGTAAATACTGTAGTAAGGAATTTCGACAAAGACACGAATCTGTTGTACATATGCAAACACATCCAGAAGCCAATGAAGACAAAGATAAGCCATCACTTCAACAGGTGCTGGCACTGATAAACTCTTTGCCCAGAGAAGGTGATATGTGTGAATCCAAAGAAAAACCTCTGGCACACTCAAACGAAATCAATGGACACCAATCCATTGAAACTCCTAGTTTTTCTATCACAGAATTTAAATCTTATGATGGAGAACACCCCCACGTTTCTACTGAAATGGAAAAAAATGAACACAATGAAGACATAAAAACAAATTTAGACTTTTCTGAAATCAAAGAAAAATCGGTACCCATGGCAATGGAATTTCTTAAAAAATTTATTTGCAAATGTTGTGGTGCTCGCTTTGCTTTGCAAAATACCTTAAGTCATCACGTGCGACAAAATAAATGTTCTCAAAAGCATTTTACATGCCCCAATCTGAAATGTAAAAGGGTGTTTGCCTCTCAAGAAAAACTTGATGCTCATATTCTTACTCATACATATTGTGATTTATGTGGCCAATCCTTTAGTAGCAGTGAAGAAATCGAAGCACATAAAGCAGAACAACACAATTTGAAAGTTAAACATCCTTGTCCGCATCCTAATTGCAATAAAGGTAAGTGTATAAATAAATTCTACTTAAACAATAAACTTGTGTGTTCATTTAAGTATCTTGATATTTTCGCATTTGTTCACAAATTTTTGGTGGTGAAAACAAACATGTTTTTATGATATCTCAGAAATTTGTGAAAGAAAGTAGGATATAATCTGCGACTTTAGTCAACTAGCAAACTCACTTTTTTATTAAATAGCTTTTATATTTCAGCTTTCTATAAAGGTGGTCAGCTCGAAAAACACATTGAAACCCATAATATTAAAAAGGAATTCCAGTGCACGCTTTGTGATAAAAGCTTCCATCGAAAATTTTATCTCACACAACATATGAATCGTCATACAAAAACACGACCATTTCAATGTGAACAATGTTCGAAAGCCTTTTATAGCTCCGGAGAGCTTCAAAGACATATTATGAGACACACTGGCGATCGTCCGTTTCCATGTGATATGTGCAATAAAACATATCCCTTAGCAAGCGAACTAAGAGTTCACAAGCAATCTCACTCAGGTGAGAGACCTTTTGCTTGTGAATTTTGTCCGATGCGATTTGGATTTGCAAACGTTCTTAGGAAACACCTTATAACGCACACTGGTGAAAGATCCTTCAAATGTAACATTTGCGGACGAGGATTTGTACACAGACAAAACTGCGAAGACCACATGAAAACTCATTCGGGCGATAAAGAATACGGCTGTGAGATTTGTGAAGCAAGATACTACACAAAAGATTCTTTACGAAAACATATGAAAAAAAATCACAAAAATATTCCACTTATCGAAGACAATGTTACTGAAAATATGAGTTAGGAGTTAAATATAATTTTTTGTTGCAATTCATTTGTGGTTCTTTTTTTAGTATTACTAAATTAACTTATGAAATTTTCAGACATAATATACTATTGGAAATAGTCCTTAACTTAGGAAATACTGTTAAAGTAAGTTTTATTACTGTAACACTTAACATATAAATTATACATAATAAAAATAAATTAATCTTATACGAAATGAAATAAACAAAATTATGTATGTTTATTAATTTGTACAGCTTTAACTTTAGGCGCTTTTGGAACAAATTCTAGTGCTCTTTAAACAAAAAAAATGTTTTTTTGGTTAAATTAAATTAATGTTCGATACTCTTTGGTGGGGTTCGTAGGAGGTGGGGAGTGTTATACCTATACCAGCCACATGCGCGTATTATGGGCGGTATGTTTGGGGTCATTATCTTGCTGGAAGTAATAGTCATTGGATATACCCAGAATTTCAGCACTTGTTTTTAAATTTCTTTTGAGGATATCGATGTATACATATATTCATGCTTATTTTGACATTCTCATGAATAGTCTATTCGTTAGAATGATTCTATTCCTTCGAGTGAACTTTCTTAATTTTGAGATTCGAACGAATAACATTCATTTGCGAAAGATAGCATAAAATGAACTTCAAAAAAGATTCATTTTCATTATCATCTGTTTGACATTTACTATATTTCTATTTGAATTAGTAGGTTTGTTCGTTGAGCTCTGAAGTCACCCTGGGGTCGCCCTAAATCGTTTTTTGAAAAACCTGAAGTCACCCTGGTGAGCAAATTCTGTGTTTTTTGAGACCTGGGGTCGCCCTGAACTCGCCATGAAGTAGATCTAGGTATTTTGCTGGGGCGAGTTCAGGTAACGATCAAACTGTCAAAAGTCATATGAGATTTCATATGTATTTCTTTTGTTGTCGTTGGGCGATTCGCATGTTGCATGTTATTGCTTGTATTTGCAATTAAAAGTTTGTTATACTCATCGGATGAAACATTCAGCAACAACGCGAAATTGTTTTCTTTCATTTTTAAAACTTATTTATAACAAATTTAAAGTTTTATCAGATCACAAAATGATTTTGTCTTGCTTTAAGCTGTCAACAAAACAGTTGAAAGCCCTTGGGTGTTTTTTGAAAATCGAAAAACCCAGTTTTTGTTGACAACTCTGAGGGTTGTCAAGAAAACCTGGGTCAACTCTGGGTAAAGTTCAACGAACGAACCTAGTATGACCGTTTTACATTTTTTTGTTTCTAAACATTTTATAGATGTTGGATAAAGAATCAAGAAACAAAATAAATAATACACTTTTTCATTATAAAGTAAAGTTTAACCATAGAGAACTACATATTCACTACATTTTGTGTGTCAACTCAGCAGTTTTGAAACTATTCTTAAAAAAAATAAGTTGTTCATGAGGCGTTCTAAATTTTTAATTTTTTTCGTATACACTTGGTCACACTAAAATATCAAAAACAAAAGAGAAGTGTTTGTGAAATGTCAAAACAAAACCAAAAAGTGATCTTTGTTTATTTGTAATTGTTTTGTTTATTGTTTAATAATTTAAATTTCTTTGATAAAAACACAAAATAATAAATAAAAAATAAAAATATGGCATTTGTGTTGTTTATAAAACTTTAACTAGGAAAACGATTTTTTTTTACTATTTGTTGTTATTATACTCTGTTCAACAAAAATTGTCAGTACAGGCCTTATGGGAGAGCTTTTTCCAAAGCAGTGGCGCCTGATGCACTTATCACTACTTTACGTTGGGGAAAATGCCACTTAAAAAACAGCAAGCCACTGACTTTCCTTAAAGAATTGTTGTTTTAATTCTTCGCAAAAAATTGTATACCCCAACGCGACCGTTGAATTCTACTGCTAAAGGGTAAGGGATACTGTCAGTGTCAAGTCAATACGATCGTGCGCTTGTTATATACATCAGAACAGAGTTACCATTATCATTCTAAATTACAAGCAAGGAGCATATTCGGTGGATTTTGTTAAGGAGCTTTTGGGATTTGGAGCTTTTAAGAACAAGTTTTATGAAGTTGAGTGTTGGCGATTTATAATGCACACTAGGGAAACCCTGGCCATCTCAGTCACCAGATTTCAACCCGATTGAGAATTTGTGGGCGGATCTGAAAAAATATTTAGCCACAAAGGTTTTCAACAATAAACACCAACTATGGCTTGGAATACAGAAGCAATGAACCGCCATTCCGATAGGTAAATGTCAAAAACTTGTTAAGTCTATGCCAAATCGTATAGAGGCGGTCAAAAAAAAAAATAAAGGAGGCCATTCTGGCTAATGAAAAAACCACACAACATTTTTGTATTTCAAAACTAACTGCTACTCGTACTTAATTAAATTTCAACAATACACATACTTAGTTTAACATTAACGATATATGTATGTATGTATGTATGATCCTTGTAGATATAACCTATAGTATTATCAAGGTGCGTGATTTTGTATTGCGAACTCTAGCCTGGAGGTGGCGCTGAAATTAGCGTTAGATCTTACAGTGGAGACTAGGATAAGATACTAAACAAGTAGTAAAAAAGAGAATATTTTATTATTAAATTTAGCAGACAAAATCTAGGAAGTACTGTCCCTATACTTAAGATGTTGCCACAATCTTTCGTCTTCTTGATAGTACTATAAGTTTTATATACAAAGGTATGATATAAAAATGAGAGATAGGCCCTTACTGTTAAACGATTTTTTTCCTAGAAAATACCCGAGAATCACGCCCTAAAATATTATGCACGAATTATAGTATATTATTATAGATCAGAGGTGCGATAGTAATGTAGGATAAAGCGAGAAAATTATATCAGCTGTGAGCTTCATAGCAACGAGAATAATAAGAATGAGAAAATGAAATTTGTTTTGTCGTATTGACCTTTTCAAGAAGACTTAGCTCAGGCAGACGATGTCAAATTCAGTTCAAGGGGTGGTTTTTCTGGTCTTATTCATACGAATTTTGTTTTGAGCACTTCCTTCTTCTTTACAATGGTGAAGAGCATTTATAACATTCTTATTCTTCCTTGAAAATTTTTATTTCCGGTCTAGTTCAGATTTCGTGAACTTTTTTTCAAAAAATCAAAATCCCCTAGCTTACACGTCTGTGCTGGTTGTTTTCCACTTCTCATACTACATTTCAGTAATTAAAATTGAAGCAACTTAATTAAGAACCTTATCAAAACTTAAAACTTTTTCACTAAGCTTTTAAAAGTTAAGAATATTTGTTAAAAATGTATTAAATTTGCTACGGAAACAATATGTGCTATTTAAATTGTCCTCGCCTGAGTGCAACTTGTGTACCATTTGACTTACATTTGAGTTTTTTATAAAATAATTTCTGGAGAAGTTTTATCCCGTTATTTTATATTCAAAATCCAGATACTCAACATTCAAAATCTACAACAAAAATGGTCTTACAGTACCGGATTTCAAAATCCACTTATGTTTTATGGCCTAGAAAGAATTTTTAACAGAAGTGTGCTATTTATTTTGTCACCACTGTATGTACAGTGATGGAAAAAAAAATAGAAACAAGCTTCTTCTGTGCCGTTTTTTTAAAAACAAAAAGTTCATTGGAAAGAAATTGAAAATTAAAAATACATACAATAAGTCTGTATAAAGTTTAAAATATATCTACACAATATTAAATTTATTAATACAAAGAAAAAGTAGTAATGAAAAAAATTCAAATTAATATTCGGCCCTAGCGAGGTATCCGTTCGGAGCGGAAAATTCTCCGATTTTATACGATTCGGAGGATTTTTGCTTCGAGGTATTCTTCCAAACAGCTGTTCGGAATTTTTCTACGACATTATTTTAACGCACCCGATGAACTGCGTTAAAGCGCGATCAATTGCTTTATTTGTGAAATTTCTGACAGATAAATGCAATTGTTTTTCCGATTTCGTCCGACACAAATACTTCGCGGAACAAATTGCGCCAACGCATGTGTGTATTATTTTTCTTTCCGATAGGATACCTCGAAAGCAATTTGAACCTCCGACAAAGTATGCGTTGCGGACAATTTTCCGCTCCGAACGGATACCTCGCTAGGGCCGATTAACTGCCATTTTACCCTGGGAAAAATAATAGAAACAATATTATAATTGGGTTTTTTTTTGTTGGTAAAGAGTAACTTAACAGTTAAATTGGTTCATATTCGTTTAGTACTTGGTCGTTGCACCTTTATTTTTAATGATGGCTTCACATCTCCGCCCCATGGAATGAACCAAATTGGCGCATGTCTCGGAAGGTATGGAATACCATATATTTTGTATTATAGACCACAGTTCTTCCTTATTCTTGGCTCTGAAGCCTCCAATTTTCATCTTAAGTTAATGCTTGTGCTATTTCTTCCATAGTTTTCCCATTTTTTCCGAAGTTTTTTTTATTAAATTGCGCTCAGTCAAGGCTGGATTAACCCTCAACAGGGCCCTAGGCAACCATCAATTTGGGGCCCTTTTTCACGTCCGTTCCCTTCTTTTTTCGATTAAAAAATACAAACTTATATCTTTCATAAAAATTTTACTGTCACAATGTAATAATATCAATAAAATTACTATCTACATTTTACATCGGCTAATTGATCTTTCATTAGAATCTTATACAAATGACTATGAGTTTTTTGTGCATCAGTGTATCTGGAGTTCACAACTTTGGAATTGTTTCATTTCAATGAAAAATTCTTCCAAATCTCTAGAATAAAAACGAACTAAGTTATTTATAGCTTCGTGAAGGTCTCCATCACTTAGAGAAAAGTTGATGAGAAATGCAAATCTCTCTGAAACTTCCATATACACTTTCACACGTCGTTTGATTTCACTGTGAAGATTGTCGATAATTTCGAGGAAACCTTTTGTCCTAAAATCATCGCGAGGCGAAAATTCTATTTCTGGAGCATTTCTGTCATTAAGTTGTTTTTTCTACGACGAGTACGTTTTACGATTATTTATAACCTACACCAGGTAATAATTGTTTTGTTTTTTCCTCGAAATCATTGAACATTTCACGGAATGAAACTAAACTCTCTTCTAACGATCCGTACAAAAAAGCACACGTTTGCAAATCTGCTTTTCACTTTGCAATGACTTACTCACCGATACATTCAGTTTGATCTCAGTGATGTGGCAAATATATCTACGGGATTTCGCAATCACCGTAACACTAACTGGGAACGATATAGGGAGGTACTAGCACAACTGCTTGACCACAACCTTCTTAAAAGCTCCTCCACCAAAGATGAACTAGACCTCTCGGTAAATCATCTCACCGAAGCCCTTAACGAATCAATGAGGACTTCATGCCCTGTTACCATTGTAAAGGGTAAAAAGAAACCTCATTGGTGGCACAAAGATCTAGAACCATTCAGGAAGAGCTGTCGCAAACTCTTCAATAGATCTAAATACACTAGATCCCCCTCTGATTGGGACTTATATAAACAAGCTCTAAGGCAATATAAAAAAGAATTAAGGAAGAGCAAGAGGTCTTCTTGGAGAAACTTCTGTGGAAAAATAGACAATACTTCAGAAGCCTCAAGACTCAGGAAAATTCTCTCAAAAAGTCCAACTATACCCAGTGCTTTAACGACAGATGCGGGCACATGGACTACCACAGATGAAGAATCTCTTAATCTGTTATTAGACACCCACTTTCCAGGTAGCTCTAATATACTTTACAACTCAACATCAGAGTCTCAAACCGCTACAAGCGACACAGTTGATCTAATAACGCGGGAAAAACTGCAATGGGCTGTAGACAGCTTTGATCCATATAAATCTCCAGGACCAGACGGAATCATTCCGGCCGAACTACAAAAATGCTCTGACATGATCATTCCACCATTGGAAATCATTCTGACGAGCTGCGTAAGGTTGAGATATATTCCTAAAGCCTGGAGAATGGCAAAAGTAGTCTTCATTCCTAAAGCAGGGAAACCCTCTCACGTTAGCCCTAAAGATCTACGACCAATCAGCCTATCATCCTTCCTTCTTAAAACCTTGGAAAGATTGATTGAAATTCACATCAGACATAACTTAAAACCATGTCTCATTTCCACAGCTCAACATGCGTACTCTAAGGGAAAATCAGTAGAAACAGCACTTCATTCGCTGGTACGTGGTATTGAATATTCCCTCAAATACAAAGAATACAATCTAGTAGCTTTCCTAGATATCGAAGGAGCTTTCAACAACGTCAGCTACCAGGCGATCACAACAGCAATGAACAAGCTGGAATTAGAGAAACCACTCATTGATCTTATAAGTCTCATGCTCAAAAGCAGGACAATAACTTCCAGCATGAGAAGTTTTACTACCACCAGATCGGTGAATCGAGGTACCCCCCAAGGTGGGGTCCTTTCGCCTCTCTTATGGAACATGGTGGTAAACGAACTGCTAACATCAATGGAAGCAGAGGGTTTCAAGGTGATTGCCTATGCTGACGATGTTGCAATATCTGTATCTGGGAAACATCCCCAAGTTCTCTCAGAACTCCTACAAAATGCCTTAAACAGGCTAACAAAGTGGGCTAAGCAGTGTGGCTTGGACGTCAATCCACATAAAACAGAATTAGTACTCTTTACGAGAAGGTACAAAATTCCTCAGATTAACCCACCCAAGATTAAAGGAATACCATTAAGCTTTTCCGACCAAGCCAAATATTTAGGCCTCATTTTAGACAAAAAACTAAATTGGAAGGCAAATATTGATGAAAGAGTAAAAAAGGCTACCGTAGCGCTTTTCACTTGTAAAAAGGCAATAGGATCGAAATGGGGCTTCTCCCCAAAAATAACCCATTGGCTATACACCTCGGTTATTAGACCGATACTCATTTATGGAGTTGTCGTATGGTGGACCGCACTGGACAAGATGGTAAATGTAAATAAACTCATCAAAGTCCAGCGGTCAGCAGGTATGTGCATCACAGGAGCACTTCGCTCGACACCAACTGCAGCCCTGGAAGTGCTTTTAAACCTAACACCTCTTGACATCTTCTCCAAAATGGTGGCAGCCAACTCATGCGTGAGACTTAGAGCCACCTCTCAATGGATCAGTAACAATACTGGTCATACAACCATCTTAGACAACTTCAGATCTATCCCAGATCGCTTAGACTATACCACCCCAAAAATGGTATTCGATAACAACTTCCTGGTTTCCATCCCTTCAAGATCGTCTTGGGAAGAAGAGAGACTCCTGGAAGACAATGCTGTACACTTCTATACAGACGGTTCTAAGACCGATTACGGCGTTGGAAGTGGCATCTATTCAAAACAACTGAATCTCAGTCTTTCATATAGACTTCCCAATCAATGTAGTGTATTCCAGGCAGAAGTAATGGCGATTAAAGAGGCACTATCCTGGCTCAAAGAAAACGTTATATCTTGCAAGGATATACGGATCTTCTCGGACAGCCAAGCCGCCCTCAAATCTCTCGCGTCTGTCTCCACTAACTCTCATTTGGTCCACGATTGTCGATCATCTCTGAATGAGATGACAGAACAGTTTAATATTCACCTTATTTGGGTGCCGGGCCACAGAGACATTCCGGGAAATTGCAAGGCCGATGAGCTCGCCAAAAACGGAACACTTCTGCCTACTGTTAGACAAAAACATAACATAGGAACACCACTTGCTACATGCAAACATCTTCTCAAACAATATGCTCTAGAATCAACAAATGCTAGATGGTCACAGGGTACCACCTGCCTGGCAACTAAACAAATATGGCCAAGCATAGACCTAAAACGGTCAAAAGGCTTGATCTCCCTGAGCAGACAAAATATAAGCTCTACAATAGGAGTTATAACAGGACACTGCCTCATAGGTAGACATGCCTTGAGGCTAGGAGTCTACACAAATGACTTCTGTAGAAGCTGCATGGACGAGGAGGAAGAGGAAACAGTCCAACACCTTCTATGTACATGTCCAGCACTCTCCAATAGAAGGAATAATTATCTAGGTAATCCCTTCTTCGATAATACCAGTGAACTGGCAACAATCGACACAAAATGTCTCTCTAACTTTATTAAAAGCACGAAATGGTTTGTTTAAATTCATTACTCTCCCATGAGTAACTTCTTTAGTGGTATCACAACGGATCCTTGAGGTCTAAGTGAGTCAACAACAACTAGACAACCACTCCAACCTAACCTAACCTACTCACTGCGTGTAAAATTTAACTAGAAATTGGCATCAAGTAGTGAAAAAGTTGTTATTAAAAACCGTTGTGATTGTGTTATTAAAAAACTTTTAAGCAAACCCTTTTACAAGTGGAATTCAGTAGACAAATCTGCAATTATAGCGACTGAAAGACCTACTCCATTGCTGCCGGACTTGACAACAAAATTTTGCAATAAAAAAAGTGTTACTATGTTATGTTTGTAAGAAAATTTTAGAAGTCTTTTTCATTTTTCAGGGGCCCCAGGCAACTGCCTATTATGCCTACTTGTTAATCCGGCGCTGCGCTCAGTAATAGTGCAATGCAATCCACAACCCATTTTTATAAAATTTTAAAATAACTGTTATATTTTTTTTTTATAAAACGACTGAAACACGTGCAAAACTAATAAACTATAAAACGTCTATTTCAATAAAAATAAAAAACGAAATTTAAGTCAAATTGAAAGTCAAAGTACCTTGTTTCTATTATTTTTTCCAGGCGAAATTATCACTTAGCTCATTTTTTTTACCGTTAAGTCCAAACAAAGAGCTAATGACAACAAACGGCTGCACCATTTCAAAGTCATGCTAGTCATGCTATAAAAATTAGAACCGAGGAAGGCGTAATTGTATGTAGTTATTAATGGTTGATCATTATGTACAGCTTTGTTTCTATTATTTTTTCCATCACTGTATATTTGAATAGATTTAAGTATGAATATTTTTCAATTCGATTATTGTTAGTTTTTTTTTTATTTATATGAACATTCATATGTAAATACAGGGTGATTTGCATAAGGTGTGACAAAAAGCTAGAGCGTGTAGGTTGGACTTAGACAAGAAAAAAATCGTAAAGGAGGGGGGGGTCTATTTCCCCCCGTTTAGGCGGGAGGGGCAATTTAAGAAAAAAATCACTTAAAACAGAAAAAAAATTATTAAAAAATAACGGTGATACCTACAGAGTAATGCTATAGCGTTTTGAAAAGCCAGAAATACATTCTTTAATTTTGTTTTTAAATAAAGTTGTTCGAGTAAACAGTTTTTGAAAAATTAATTTTCAAAATCAAAATTTTGAAAAAAAATGAAAATGAAAATTTTGTTTCTAAACAATTTTTTTTCAAAATTTTACGTAATTAAGTATTATTTTTTTATTCAGTATTCAATGCTCTTTTTAATTTTTGATCAAACACAAAAAACCGGATGTCAAAATATTTTGTAGTTTTTGAGAAAATCAAAAATAACAAAAACTACTTTTGTTCTAAGAAAAGCCTTTTATTTTAGTTTTTACGTTTTGGGATTCTTAGGCGAATTTACGATTGAAAGGATTAACTTTCTTTTTACTATTTTTTTAATAATCGTGTTATAAGCATACAATAATGTGACAAAGTACTGGATTAACCATATTTCACACATTTTTTCATTGAGAACACCTGCGTGAGAGCATTGGTTTAAAATTGACCTGCCACTTTTTTATTACGGTGGGGTCGGCTTGGCGACGCGACCTGTTTTGTTGTACAAATTATTTCTAATTTGAATGTCAAGTCGTCAACATATCACGATGTCAAATTACTCTCGCGCTGAATTAACGGATATGCATTACTGCTACGGTATGGCTCATGGTCGAAGTCGTGAAGCGCAAAGACTCTACGCTGAAATGCTAAGAGATGAAACTGAACATAATTACTTTGGAAGGATATTCTGGACGGATGAAGCTCATTTTACCAGAGATGGAGTAACAAATTTCCACAATTTACATTACTGGAGTAACAAAAGTAGTTTTTGTTATTTTTGACTTTCTCAAAAACTACAAAACATTTTGACATCCGGTTTTTTGTGTTTGATCAAAAATTAAAAAGAGCGCATTGAATATTGAATAAAAAAATATTGCTTAATTACGTAAAATTTTGAAAAAAAAATTGTTTAAAAACAAAATTTTCATTTTTTTTCTTAAATTTTGATTTTGAAAATTAATTTTTCAAAAACTATTTACTCGAACAACTTTATTTAAAAACAAAATTAAAGAATGTATTTCTGGCTTTTCAAAACGCTATAGCATTACTCTTTAGGTATCACCGTTATTTTTTAATGATTTTTTTTGTTTTAAGTGATTTTTTTCTTAAATTGCCCCTCCCGCCTAAACGGGGGGAAATAGACCCCCCCTCCCATACGATTTTTTCTTGTCTAAGTCCAACCTACACGCCCTAGCTTTTTGTCACACCTTATGCAAATCACCCTGTATATATTAGGTAACTTATATTGATTGTAATTATTATTCTTTCTGTTATTCAAAAGTTAAATTGGTGTCATTTTAAAGAACGAAAATCATTGACATATTATATATGGACTGCTAGTCGTATGAAATTTCTATACAAACCTCAAATAAATATGGTCCCACTTCTCACAAAGTGAGAAGAATATATATTAATTCCAGAGGCCATCCCTTGGCACTTGGCCTGAACTACGATTTTTGCCATAGAAACTGTGGATGTCTATTATTATTACTTATTAAAAAACAGAGCCGTCTATTTCAATTAAACTTTTTATTTTAACGTTATCGAAGACAAAATAATAACATCAATATAAAGGGTGTTCAGCGGGGATATTTCAAGTTTATTATTGAATTAAAAATAACAACCGATATTTTCATATTATATTTAAACTTAACTTAATTAAAAAGTGGAACGGTGTAAGATCCTGTGATCGGTCATTGGTTAATTCAAATTTCACTTTTCCTTTGAATTATATATGTTTCCACGTTGTTCGGTTTAATATGTCTTTTAAGACTAAAGTTATTATTGAAATAAATTAAACAATGACAGATTTGCACACTTGATTTTATATAAGAAAATAAATCAATTTTTTTGCCATTTAAATAGAGATTTTCAAAATAAGCATTTCGACAGTTCTTTGTGCTATTCCCACTCTAACGAATCACAGCACTTTAAGTAATACTCTTCTAGTGTCTATGATAAATGCTAATTATGACTAGTATATTCGGAAATAATCGAACAATACCGATAAACCCGAAAGCGTAAGCTTACGAGCAAGGCATATAATCCGCTTAGACTTTATTTTCTATAAATAAAGTATGAAAATAGCCCCCAAGATATAATTTAATAATAAATTAATTCCCGCTCAACACCCTTTACAAACTCAATCATGTCAATAATTGATATATCAAATACCAAAACCAAAAGTTACACAATGTTTTCCGCCTTTGCACTAATAGAGCTGGCTCTGCCGGTCCATGTACATATAATAAGTCAATGACAAAAATAATTTCAATTTAACTATGTACCTTACCTACATTAGGTCTAGATAGTGGCATTTCTCTTAACTTTTTTATTATTTTTAATTGTGGTTTCTTTATAAATCATATGTTATTTTGACTCTGATAACTGTTTCCCGCTCGAAATCTTGACAGAAAGACAGTATCATATCTCCGCGAAACGTAATGAGTCGCTTTGCGCGTGAACAACGTTGGGAACTTATTTCCATGTGAGTGCTGTGTAGCACAAACAGTGCATTTTTTTGAAAGAAGTTTTTGCCGAAATGAAGCACCTACCCACAGGCGAGTGGCTGCTATACCTCACGCTCTCGGCTACAGCAGCCACTCACTCAATTCACGAACATCAACTCGCCATCGATCTAAACGGCTCAACATTTGACGCCTGAGGAGAATTTTCTGCCCAAAGATCGGATTATTTGCTTACAAAGTCCAGAATGCGCTACTGCGAAGGCAGGCACTTGACGTTATTTTCCATAATTAATGGGAATGTTTGCTCTTATTAATAAAGCACATGGGCAAAAATTAATTTTGTTCATTTTATTACATTTTTAAAAAGAAACTTGTATTTGCAGACTGGGAAGTGACAGATGATAACTGTTTTAAAATTCACTCGATTTAGAAAATCGTTTTCATTTTAATTTCAGTCGATTTTTGGAACCTCTGGCTACAAGTTTGAGGATGATTAAAAGCAAGTAAATTTAAAACCGAATAATTAAAAGCCTTTCATGAAATCGGCTATAAAGCCAGATATACATAAGGTGTGTTTTTTTTACAGCTTTAATAGGCGACGATAAATGAAACGCATCGCGGGGCATAACAAAAAACTTGGCAACACTGTGCTGTGGAATGGCATTTTAAAACAAAACAAATCTCATCTCTTTCTTATATCTTCTATCGAACATTTTTGACATTTCCATCCTTCGTCGCTATCTTTCACCATAGAATAATAAATACTTTTTATTCAACGTCTTTCACAAATTAGAGAATGGATAAAATTTTTATAAACAAGAAGCACAAAATCGTAATTAAAAAAAAAGGAAAATCAAAAACATTAAAAAAAAAAACAATTTCGAATTTTTCCATTTGTTTAGATCGAAAACCTCGATTTGGATGTTGGTCATATGTTCTTCAATCGTGTAGACAGGACTGAATAAAAAAACAATTTTCTTCTTGTTTTCTTTTATCTGACGTTTGTATACAATTCATCTCTTCGGTAGCACAGTTTTAAGCCTCGATAAAAATTATGCACCGAAAATTTTCCGGGCATCGCTGATGCCCATAGTCGCTTAGTTGTTGTTGCATTTAACATGTGAATTGTTTATTGCCCCAGGCATGGTTTTTTTTATCTTCGCCTATTGAAAATGTAAAAAAACACACCTATTGTTCAAATGCATGACATGCACGTAGAAGTGTATTAGTAAATTCTGATTGAAGTTGCATATAATATACACACATCAAGCCTGAGTCTACAATCTTTTATTTTTACTTCGCCGGTGTAGTGGGAGGACGTTCTATTTAATTTTTGTGCTTTGCAAGTTTTGTGTTCTTACGAATTTCATTGGGATTTTTTAAATTTTTTCCGAGCAATTTGTTTTTTTAATTATTTTTGTCCAATTCATTATTCTATTTTTGTTTATTATTTTAATATTAAAATCAATGCTTAGGTATGTTGTGCTGTGTTCTCATCTCTTCAACTACTATACACAAATGAACAAAAACATGCATGATCAATCATCAATCTTCCATGTACACTATTTCATAGCAGTACGCTTGATTGCTTCATGCAACGCAAACTATTATGTGACCTTTTCACTAATTCACTTGCACGTGCTTGTCATGCACTTGTTTGAACAGTAATTGACAGCTAGAAGTAAATACTGGGGGGCATATTCATAGATGTTTGCTAAACTCTTGCTAAGTTGTTACTAAGCAATTCCAGAGTTTAGGCTATTCATAAATAAATTTAATCCTAAGCTTAGGGCTAGACCTGTGGTCTAACTTTAAACATAGGAAATGCTGTGTTTAAGTAGTTATTATCAAAGTCAAATGACAAATTTGATTGATACAAACAAGTTCCAGATACTCTTAGAGCCCTCTGCATTGCAGCATTACTTTTGTTGTTCTTTTAAAAATTATTACAAAATATTTGTTTGTTTTTTTTATTTAGTAATTTTGTCTTTCTTAATTTATTTCGACGTGCAATATCAAAAAATACCACACAAAATTTAACATGACGGGTAATAGAGATGCTAAACATAGTGTTTTTCAACTCTCAACCATTAAAGTTTGTTCACCCTACAATTGTTTGCCGATTCCGAACGGCTAATAAGCAGCACTTCTCATGACAAGAGATACTCTCGGAGGATTTGTCAATTCCTCGCAAGAGGTAGTACACCACTGAAAAAACTTGTTTGCAGCGGCTGAGAATCAAACCCCTGCAAGACAGTCCAACGCACTATATAACCATTATGCCAAGGCGTACGACACAAAATTTGCACTGCACTTTTCTTTGATCCGTCATTATTTGAAGGATAATTGTAGTAGAACACAGCCTTAACCTGGTGTTCTACTAAAAACAACTGGGAAACTAACTATGAATAGTAGCTGTGTTTGTTTAAGCCTAGTACGCAGATCGCGCTAAATTTTCTCTTCCATACAAAAATCAAATCTCTCCAAAATTTAGCTAAGCTAAAATTATGTAAAGCATTTTAACCGCGAGGTACGCTGCTCCAGCTAAAAAATCAAAATTTCAATTCGAACTGTACATAACTTATCTCTCAAAATTTAGCGCACGAAATAATTGTCTGGCACATTCATTCTCGAGCTAAATTTCAATTCCAATTTGAAATGGAATAATATTTAGAAGAATATTTTGTGACGGGACTCTTACAAGATTTTCCACAACAAAAATCACTCATAAAGCCTAGTACGCAGATCGAGACAAGACAAATTTTATCTCTACAATTTTAATCTCTACAAAACTTTTCCAAATCTCGCGCAAAAATTTGAAGTTGGAGAATTAAAAAGTAATTTAATATGTTTTGTAGTGTATCTCTGGAACGGGTTGTCTTACAAAAGTCGTTCATACCTTTTTGGAATCTCCTCTCGATGCTTTCAAGAGAAATTAAAATTTGTCCCGCAAAATAATGCTTGTATCATTCTTTTTCCTGGAAAAATTTAGTGGAGACATTTTGTACAGCAATTCACAATAGTATGAATTTTGCGGGCGAACTGCGTACTGCTCGGAAAAATATCCGAGAAAAAATTTGTCCCAGGAAAAAAAATGTATGGGAGACAAAATTTTTCCCGATCTGCGTACTAGGCTTAATTCATAATTCTCATTCGTTCTCATTCATAATTTCAATTTCAATTCAATTCAATATATTCTTTATTCTCAGTATATATGTTAGTAACTTAACAATTCCTAAAAAATCATACTTTAAACTAGAAGTGTTGGGCATAATCGAATGATTTAAAGAATCGAGATATTAGTATTCGAATGATTTAAAGAATCGAATGATCATTCGAATGATTTTTGAAGGAATACGAGTATCATAGTAAAAAAAAGCAGGAAACAAACACTCAATTTCAAAGCAAAAAAAACAAAAACAAAGCAAAAAAATCATAACAATGGTTATTCAACCCTCAACGATGCATCGAGTGCAAAAATGAATATTAATATAAACCCAGTCACACACGAAATACGCAAATAACCAAATTCTCGAGTTCTCGATTTTGTGTGTTTTCTTTTCTGTCTTTTTGTTCAATATTCGCTTCTCGGTCTCGAATAGGCACTCGAGTGTTGAATCCTCATTTCGCTTAGAGAAAGTAGATAAGAAAAAATCATTCGAATGATTTGAGTATTCAAATGATTTGTGTGAAGAATCGAGATATCTCGAGATGTTGCCTGAATCGATTATAATCGATTATTTCATTCGAATGCGCCCACCACTACTTTAAACCAAATTCTTTTAGAGAACAGCTGTTTTCTGTGACATATTCTCCACAAAGTTTTTATGTCAAAATTTAGCTTGGATTTTAGCTGATGTTTGGAGAAAAATGTGGGAGATAAAATTTAGCGCGATCTGCGTACTAGGCTTTAAGCAACAAGCCTTAAACTAAGGATCTAGCAATCCCAACATAAGTAATTCTCTATGAATACGCCCCTGGGAGTACATACTACATTTCAAAAGGAACGCACCTTATTGAATTCTACATTGGCACCCTGTGCACTTATGTCAAAGAATACAAACCGCGTCTAACTTCGCTTTGCTCAATTCAAAAAGATCTAGCCAAAAAAAAACCGAACCGCCACTTAAATACATACATCGACAGAACAGAAATGTGGAAAAAATCATACTCGTAGTCGGGCAAAATTTGCAAAACTAAAATCAATTTAACTTTATATATTGTTGTTAAAATAACTTTTAATTTGTGTAAATCAGCTCCTGAGCTTATCAATAAAGAATTTCAATTTTAATCAATTGAAAAATATTGAAATAAATAACTTTTAAAGAATAAAAAAAATGTTTAAAACCAAGAAGGAAGTAGATCTTCATGTGCGCACTGCATTGGCAAAATTACGTTCGGAAAATGAGGTAAAAACTGCATAATAGTTAAGTTATACAAATAATTTATGTTTAGTTTACAAAATTGTAAAATTAAGCAACAAAATGAATCAAAAATGTCCTTAAATAAAATTTTACTTTCATTTGTGCGGCTCAATATGCCTGCGAGTTCGGTTCGCATTCTTTTTGGTTGTTGCGAAATAAAAATGCCGACATCCCAGGTTGATTCACTCGCGTTCGCCTATACCAATGGCGGGTATAGCTGTAATTATTTATTAGGTGAAGAAGGGATGCTGCTATTGGCAAAATTCCAACAAGAAATTTGTGTTTTAGAATGAAAACAAATAACCCTTAGAAAAAAATGTTGAAGGTCCTATCATACAACATTGCCATCTTATTAAAAACGTGACGAAAGTAAAATGAGACCTTCAGATTTAATAAAGAATCAATCGATTTCTTGCATGTGCAACGGAATGTTGGAAGGGCTTGTGAATTATTTGTTTTTGTATTACAAAATTTAATAATAAGCTATGTTAATTTTGTTGTGTGTATTTATAAATTTCGTTAAGTAAGATAATAGATAGCTACACTTTCAAAATCATCATTTAAGGGAAGGTAACTTATTCCAAATAAAAAACCCAAATTTTGTATTTACAATACAAAGGTAGTTGCCACTGTATTGGACTAGGAAGTCGGGCTGTTTAAAGAAGAAGTAAAATTTTCGAAATTTAATGTTGGAAGATGAGATTCAAAAATTGTTGTACGTTTTGAATTTAATCATTTAATTAAATCATTAAATATCATACCGGTCTTTTGATTGAGGTACATTTCAATTGGTTAACCAGAAACTTTCAAATGCATAAAGATATAAAAAAATGCGTCCACTGATATGGATTAGGTTTTTTGTCTTGAGTAATCCCTAATCGATAATTATTGAACAAAAAAAATTCATTTTTCATTCATTCATTCATTAGTCCAACCAATTTTGAAAGACAATAGAGGAAATGCTTTAACTAATTCTTGTTACAATAAGGTTCTATCTTGGGGCCCATCCTGTTTTCCCTATACCTACAGCTGCGGTCAAAATAATAGCAGTGAAAATAGATCCAAGAAATATTCAATAAAAAAAGAAAGATGGTGCTCATGAAACGTAATAATAAAATTTTATTTATAAGGTTACATTTATATGAAATCCATTATTAAAGAAAAAATTTAAAAATAGCAAAAAAAAAAAACTTAAAAAAAAAAATCACCCATATTCCACAAGTCGTATTTTGTCTCGTACTCGTAGTCGAACTCGAACTCGTCTCGTATCAAAATCGTTATTCTTCAAGTCGTATACGTTGCGTACGAGAAGCTTTAAAAAACAACGTATATTGTCGCCCGTAGGTAATTGTCAAAATCAATAAATTTGAATTGAAAAAGTCATTTGTTGTTTTTTCAATTAAATTATTTTATTTATAATGAAATTCTGATGAGCTCCATTGATTTGAAGTGGCTCTTCTTCTATTTTATTTGTTTTTTCTTTTTGTTTTTTGTCTGTACGAGTTAGACTAAGAGCTCACAGCAATTTTTGGTGTGATTGATAACAAAAAATAATTAGCATAATTAGATAGGCCTTTTATAGTTATTTACAAATGTGAAAGTCTTGCATACTCTAGTGGGAGCAATAGTGCATCAAGTATGCAGTTCTTTCCAAGTCCAAATAATTGTGATAAGAACCTTGCCAAAATGTAAAGTTAAGCCCCCGATTGAAAATATCGAGGTCCAAGACGTTTTACAGACAGCCTTCTGTCTGCCAGACGCGATAAGAATAGGCTACTTCTTGCACTAAGAAGGCCACCTTAAAAACGTCTTGGACCTCGATATTTGCAATCAGGGCACTTAGCTCTTCATTTTGAAGTTATGCCAAATTTTGTATCCCAATTTTTTTAGACTTTGAAAAGAACTGCATACTTAATGCACTATAATGCACTATTGCGCCCACTAGAGTATGCAAGACTTTCACATTTGTAAATAATTATCTATAAAAGGCCTATCTAATTATGCTAATTATTTTTTATTATCAATAACACCTAAAAATTGCTTTGGGCTTTCGGTCTAAGTGGTGTTACTGGCTTGTGACTATATCAGTTTCATCTTCAGTATTTATCGTGTCGATTACAGGAGGAGGCTGAAAAACTCCAATATTTGATCCTTGGGGATTAACAATTTAAATTTAAAATGTTAGCAATGTACTTCTCAAATTTGCTCTAGCATATGGTTGTAATTTTCTGCCGATTCCGAACGGCAAATGTGCAGCACTTTCCAAGACAAGAGATATACTCTTAGAGGATTTGTCAATTCTTTGCAAGAGGCATTACACTCCTGAAAAACTTTTTGCTGCGGCTGAGAATCGAACTCCAGACCTTCCGCATGACAGTTTACCGCCTAACCATTTTGCCAAGAGGTACCAATGTACTTACATTAACTTTTTGTCCATTTTTATCGAAAAAAAAAACAAGTCTCGTTTAGAAAATTTAATACGAGTAAAAAAGTACACAAATACGACTTCAAGTAAATCGAATACGAGATTCGGAATAACGATAAAATACGAATAGTCGTATGCGATGTTTTGCGTTTCCCGATATTAGTACAAGTGAAGTCGAATGTACGACTTCTGGAATACAAACATACGACTATAGTCGAATACGAGTCATAAATACGAGTTTCAGAATACGGGTGACTTCAATGTATAAGAAAATAGTCCAGTCAAAAAAATAGCAGTATTCATAAAAATGGAGAAAATAAGAAAAAGACATTGGATTAAAAAGTAGAACGAAGTGTATTTGTATTTCTTATGTCAATACTTGGTGGTAGACCCCTTATGGCTTATAACAGCTTCGCATCTTCTCTTCATTGAGTCCACCAAAGTTTGACATCTCAAATGAAATTTTTCTCCACTGCTTCCCAAAGCTGGTTGTTATTGAAGGGTTTTGCATTTGAAACGAATTTCTTGACATCTGCCAAAGATTCTCTATTGGGTTCAAGTCGGGAGATTGCGCAGGGCACTCCATAACAGAAACTTCATTGACCGGAAACCACTCGTTGGCTTTTTTGCTCGTGTGTTTTGGGTCATTGTCTTGCTGAAAGACCCATCTTATTGGCATATTGATTCTCTTCTGGGAAGGCAGCATGGTTCTTAGAAGAATATCCACATAAAGATCCTAATCAATTACACCATTTATGCGATATATGGGCCCTATACCTTGATAGGAAAAACAACCCCATACCATTATGCTTGAGCCGCCATGTTTTACAGTCTTCCGCGTATACCTAGACACATATTCAGCATTAGGTGGGCGTCGCACTAATTTCCAGGAACCAGAACCACCATACAGAACAATTTTGCTCTCATCAGACCATAAAATATTTCGCCAATGCTGAAGGGGCTTATCGACATGGGCTTTGGCAAACTGCATTCTTTTGGCGATGTGTTTTTTTGTCAAAAGAGGAACCTTCCTTGGGCTTCTGGCATTGAGATCATTCTCCCGCAATATTCTTCTGTACTTTTCTATACTAGCGCTCAGATTTAGCTGTTTTTTTATTTCAGTAGCCGGCAAATGGGGAGAGACCTTTGAGTATCTCACAATTCTCCTCTATGATTTTGGAGAAATCCGCTGGTTTCGGGTTTTTCTGTATATTTTTTTGCGTTAATAATCATCTTAGCAGATATTTTTAAGGTTTTTTGAATTTCCGTATAGGTTTTTCTATCAGAGAGGAGTTGGCGTATGATTTGCCGCAATTCCGGAGTGCAATGCTTATTACGACCCATACTGTAAGTTTGAAGGAATATAAAAGTAGGAAAACTCTGGGTTTTTAAACCTTACCTTTTAGTTTCAACAACAAACAAAAAAAATATTCCTAAGATTCAAAAACAATGAAAAAAATTCACAAACTATTAAACACTGCTATTATTTTGACTGCACAAAAATACACTTTAAGTGAAATCAAACGACCTTTGGAAGAAAACAGTTATGATATGGCTTTTTTGTATTCTGGAAACAAAAGATAAAATATTCTATTACAAGAATAGTACTAGAATATTTTAAAAAGTTGCCTATATCTTAGTTTGTACTAAAATATGTCAATAGTAAGATTAGATAGATAGATAGATAGATAGATAATTCATTTTATTCACAACAACAATTACACTGCTATTATTTTGACCGCAACTGTATATCAATCATCATCAGTTAAAACGAATTCCTCTATTCAGCTTTATGCAGATGACGCTCAACTACACATAAGTTGTCCTCTAGGACTTATTGACTTATCTTGAGAACATCGCCAACCAATCTAAGAAAAATTTTCTTTTACTTAACTTGAAAAAGTACTGTGTACACTTGTTACTTTCCGCCAGTTGTCCTTTATAATGCACGTATCGAATATGTCTCTACTGCAAAGAATATTGGAATGACTTTTAATAATACGTTGACTTGGAGTAAACACATTAACTTAGCCGTAGGAAAAGTTTATGGCGTACTTCGCTCCTTATGGACATCTCAGTACTACACTCGAATAAAAACTCGAATTATTTTCCTTAAATCACTCATTATTACAATTTTGACCTACAAATGCGAAGTTTATGGGAAGATGTGATGCTGTAAAAGAAAACTTAATGTTGCCTTTAACAAAGCTATCAGATACGTCTTCGACCTTCGTGGGTTTGATAGAATGGGTCTTGTGAATAAAAAAAAAGTTAAAGCTTTTTTTTGGAGGAAGCTAAAGTCAACTAGTCATAGCTTTTACTACCAGCTAAATCTAGACAGTTCTACCTTAAGCTAAATAGCTTATGCTAGCTTATGACCAAAAGAAAGGTTGTTTTGCCACAATTTGTTATCTGTTCTATAGAGCAAGTATTGGTTTCGGATGAAAAATGTGTTTATCATATCGTCCGTCAGTCTCTGCGTCTATACGTTCACTGTCTTATTTTTGAGCTATTCCCTTATATGTATTTAAATAACAGCTTACACAAGTTTTTAGTACCTGCTTCATAGAATACTGAAAATAAGACCTAGTCAAAGCTTTTTAGACAGGTTGAAAAAATCTTGAAATTTTTGTAGCTTTAACTATAATATTCTAGTTTAAGCTATTTTTATTTACACAAATTGAAGCTTAGGCTTAAAAAAGAAGCTAAAACTAAATGAATTTAGGGTTGCATTGGCTATTTAAAAATAGCTATTACTAGAAAACATCTTTAACTAGCTAGCTTAAGCTTATTTTTATTCCCCTAAAAATCAAGCTTTTACTTAAAAATCTAAGTTTTAGATTTAGCTTTGTGAATAAAGGCCCAATATTTCATTTTTCAAAGACAGTGTGTGATTTAAAATTTGATGACTTAAATTAACTTAAATTTCGATCGCTAACCATGCTCTCTCTCTTCAACATACTCAAAAACCAAACAACCTCCTAGCTTTTCAATAGAAATAAATTCTGTGCTTCCACTAGAACAGCAGATTCTTCAACCGTGGTTTTCTTGTTTAACATCTGAACATCAGTTCTTCGTTAACACTATCCGTCTCTGAAACTCTCTGCCACGACTTATGAGAGATTTCAAAAAGAACTCAAGGCACATTTTGAGTTATTTTGAGTATTTGAGTTATTTTAAATAAATATGTGAATAAATTTGTCCTTATTTTTTTCTCACAATGTAACAAAAGCCGCCTACTAGATTGTTTTCATTTCAATACAAACTAATTATAACTTAACACTAAAATATATTAATGTGTATAAAACTAAGAAATAAATAAATCTAAATCTAATCTTCCAAATATTCTTGATAAAGCATACATTTTAGTGCAATCTTTTTTTTCCTACAGTTAATGTGGCTTGGCGGGTACATGCATTGTGCTGAGCTTATATAAGCTCACTGGGTCATACAATAACAGATGTATAGAGGATTACTGTTTTGATTGTTAGGGTTCGGATCAATTCAACGTCACTACTAAAGGCATAACACTTTTTAGTGGTGTTGTATTGAAAAGGCTTTTCAATTAATTTTATACAGTGATTTTCTTAGATTTCGTCTGCTTTGGTTTTAGTTTTTTTATTATGTTGGAATGGCTGGTTATTTTAGAGTAGTCTATTGTAATATTCGTGTTGCATTATATATGTTGCATATCAGTTCTTACCACAATATGGTCGCTGCACTAACTCCTTTTTCAATTTTATATGGTTTAAATTTTCGATTAATAAACACATCATTCACTATTGTTTTCTCTATCGAAGCCCAAATCTGGATAGAGTTTCAACTTCTCACGAATTTGATGCTCTGTCCGATTCCATTCAAAGACTTGCCGGGTCAGACAACACCCGAAGGAATGTGTTTTGAGATTATTGCTGAGTTTAACCACCTTACTCAGCTTGTCAACGAGCCCACTCGAATATCGGAGGTTCATGGCCGAGCAGAAAATACTCGACTTGTTTCTTACTTCTGACCCTGATAACTACACAATAAGTCTATTGACGCCTCTGGCACATCTGACCATAGTGTTATATCTGCAAATTTATCGTGTCAAACAAATCCAGTTAGAGAAAGAGCTCCTAAAAGAACCGTATGGTAGTACAAGAAAGCCAACTGGAACGGTTTAAATAATTTTTTCAGGATCTTTAACTGGTCACTATGCTTCCTCGGTAGTGACGTAGACTCCAGCGCAGATATGATAACAAAAATGATTTTTTTGGGAATGAAAATTTTTATCCCGTATAGGGTTAAAAGTATCAGACCCAAGGATAAGTCATGGTTTGATTTGAACTGCAAAGAGGTTATCAAGGTAAAAGAAGTAAGCTTCCGGGGTTTAGAGCCAACCCAACTGAGGAAAACCGGAAAAAGTTTAAACAAGCCAGGAAGGCCTGGAATGCCCATATTCGACGGACCAAATTCTTATATGACCAAAAATCAAGGCAAAAAATACAGCAATGTCCCAAAGGCATTTGTAAAAAAATATGAGGAATTCTCCATCAATGACACTCCTTTCGTTAGCTCTTTTGAAAAAGCTAATTTGTTTGCAAGGCAGTTCGCCGCAAATTCCACCTTGCAGGATAGTATCATGACCCCTATTTCTTGAGCGCATTAATGATTCTATGGGACAAATCTTTTTTCGTACTCGTACCCTGGTTAGAGTCCTGAAAGATCTCAACATACATAAATCCGCTGGTCCGGATGGTATCCCTGCTTTTATTCTGAAGAGGTGTTCTTCCTTTTTTTTCCATCTATCCTATTCTTCGGGGCTCGTTCCGAGCAGTTGGAAAACAGCATTTGTTCAGACAATTCTGAAAAAAGCGACTCTTCTCCCTTAAATTATCAACCGATCGCACTAACGTCCCTTCTTTCCAAGGTCATGGAATTAATTATCAGCTTAAGAAATATCTTGAGGAACGAAAGTTTCTTAATGACCGGCAGTATGGCTTTCGTAGCAATATGTCCACCGGTGATTTGATGGTTTATCTAACCGAACAGTGTAACAAATCTTTACATGGTTTTGGAGAAAGTTTGATAAAGTATGGCACCTTGCTTTTAAAGAAGAAGAGCTTTTAAATGACAATAACATCATTGACTCATTTACGTCACTCCAACATCGTCGTAATGTTTCTTGCCTCATCCGTTTGTACCGTTATTTTAACGGACTATGTTCCAGTGAAGTAGCAAGCTGCATTCCTCCCCTTAAACAATTCAACCGTAATACTCGCACTTCTAGGAATGCCCATCAGTTTACCCTTGATCCCAACTTTGGCCGTACTGTGAAGTATAGAGATTCGTTCTTCAGCCGTACTACGCGAAAGTGGAACTCCTTACCACGCTCTATCTTTCCCAGTCATTGAAATGTTCAAGAACTCCTTTCTAACCCCTCATTTTTTTCTTAAAGCTCACACTGTGTGTCTGGTATATTAAGGGTATAAAAAAAACGCTAATTATAAAAAAAAATCGGGTAATGTATTTACTTTTTTCTTAGGGTGGCACGTCTGGTGCATTGAACAATCTACAAATTTCGAAAATACCAGATCGTTCTTTCTTTTTGGGTTAAATGTTCAATTTGTACCAGGACCTTCTAGCGCAATTAATAAAACCAGAAATAAAAATATGTTTTTTCAACCATCCGCAATATTCCTACATGTTGAAGGTTGAAGGTTCACAAAGATCCTCCTGTGTTACAAAATTTACAATCGCATGTAGAATTTACTATCCGTTTTACCTAAGCTCAATCGGTTTTTTTTTGTTTCCTAAACAAGAAAGAGAAATATAACTTCAAACATGAAATAGCCAACAACCAAATTAAGATTTACGAGTATTGGAACTGTTGTTTTCACTTACTCCAGATCAGTTTTTCAAAAAAAAAAAGGAGTAAATTGGGTTATAATATTGTTTTTGTTTTAGAAAAATCTACGTAGCTTTACCATAGCTAAGTTGTACTTCAAAATCAACGAATATTCAACTGCCGAACAGTACGTGTCATCATATCTGACCATCAAAGATGATAACGATCAAGCTCATAAGCTACTTGGCCAATGTTATCTCAATCAAAAGAAGACAAGCAAAGCTCTTGCATCATTCCAACGTTCATTGCAACTTAATCCGAAGCAACCAGATATTCTCGGTGAAGTTTGTCAGTTATTGATTGAAGACAAAAACTTGAACACTAACAAAGCAAAATATTGGTGTGATTTGGCTGAACGTGAGAAAGTCCAACACGATGCCGTTTTTAGTCTGCGTCTTAAACTTATGAATAAAGACAATCTTGAAACAAACCAAGTGGAACAACTGATTCAAAAAGAGATTTCATCGCGACCACAAGATGTTAATTTACGGATAAGTCTGGTGCGTCATTTAGTTGAACAAAATAAAGTTCTTGAAGCTTTTCAGAATACTTATCAATTGGAGATGATTAACCATGGTATGATGGCCCAAAGCGCCGAATGGTACAATATAGTGTGGCTTGTACTTAGCAAATACGAGCAAATACCGAATGCCAAAAAAGACTGGCAGTTCTGGCTGTTGCTCATAACATGCTTAGAGAGACAAGTCTATTTAAGTTTTATATCGAATTCGGATTTACCGAACAGTGGAACAACTGAGACAGCTAATCTGCTTTTTAGCTTCGATCAGTACCTATATAAAGTATCTCAGATTATCGACACCTTGAATCAGCAAAAGGAGTTTGTTACGTGCTTCATGGAGCACTATCAGGGCCAATTGTGCTTACATGCAGCTTCGCTAATATTCAAGAGGGAGTTGATTCAAAATAAATATAAGTGGAAGGAAACTATCAAAAGTTCCCTTCCCCTGTTACTGTTGGCCTATCAAAGTGCAAGGCCGAATACTAAGGAACAATGGATGAAACACTGCGACGAGCATGCTACACTTCTCCTTCAGCAATGGAACAGAGAAGGAGCTTTTCGATGTGTTCAGGTAAAGAATAATTTTTTTGTGTGCTAATTACTTTTCTTTAAATTTCTTCTTTATATTTAGGCTGGTCGAACTCTTGTTGGATGTATTGAAGAAAACAATGAAAACAGCAATATAAATAATATAATTGAAAACACCTCACCCTGGACTACCGCTGATGCGTTAGTCAGCCAAATTCGGCAGCTTTGCACAGATAAGAACTGGCGACGTGGCATATTTGGACAGCTTTTCTGCAACAGCGATCAAAAAGTGAAAGAGAATACATCACAATTTATTAAATGTGCTAAATTATCGGAACCCATATATGAAATTCCCACCTATGCCGATTTAGAACAATGTGAAGAGACGGCTCAGTACTTAAATCCACAATCTTTGCGACACATGGTATATCTTTGCTTGGGAAATGACAATTTGGCTAATGTGCGAGTAAATTTCTTTAGCGGATTGAATTTCTCCACCCATAATTTGTCCGTATGTGGAGCTCAAACTCTTAATCAACTCGATATTGAAACTTATTTGTATGCAGCTACTTTGCAGCTAAAAAGCTTGCTTGAAGCAGAACGTAAATCCAATGAATGTTATCATCCAGGTATTGTGCATAAACCAAAGATTTTGCCATTTGTAAACATCCAATATAACTTCTGTACCGATGATCAAATAAATTGGTGGATGTCCGCCTATCAAGTGTATAAGAATCTGGCTAACGACAACTTAACCGAAATTCGTGCAACGTTACAATATGGCATCGAAGCTGTGCGTGGTATAAATGGCCCAAAAAATGATTTGATTATTGTCTTCAAGTTAGGTCAGATATTTGAAAATCGAGCTGCGGATGTAAACAAGCCTGTTGAAAAAGGAATGGTTGAAGCAAGAGCTGAAAATTTATACAAGTGTGGTTTAAGTATGCTTAAAATGAGTAATAAGGGTGTTTTGGAGCCATTTAACAGATATTTTAAATATGCAAATAGCAAGAGCACCTCGGTGGAAAGGGAAGTTTCTAAGTTGGCTGAAGAAGCTGTAAGTTTTTTGGCAACTAGGTACTTTAAAAAGTCCGAGTACGAAGAGTTGATTGATGAATTATCTGGAATTCAACTGCCTTTTGCAACCTACTTTCAATCGGAAGCCTACCGAAGGTTAGATGAAGCTATGAAAACGCCGAAAAAAAATAAACGTATTTATTTGGACAAAGCAAATGACTGCCTAAACCAAACACTCCAGCTCCTGAAAAACACTCAAGTTGATCCCAACCATCCTCTGAATGCGGTTATTCCATTTGAGATGAAGAATTTACAGCAAATCAAAAGTAAGTTTATGAATGAACAAAGTAATAACAGCAGTTCTTACGAAGATGCGGAAACAGAATTTGGAATCGGCGATTCAACTCCACAATATAATTCCAGCAATCGATCTCGTCGCGAAACCTCAATTGTCTCCCCACGAACTGTTGAGCTGGAGAACATGGTTAAGCAAATTGCAAATATGATGAGTTTTGTCAAAAAAGAGATTGTAGAAAGTATTAAGCCTGAAGTTGTTGATATTCATACTCAATTAAAAGAGGTAAAAGAAAGACTTAGTATTATTGAGGAGAATATGCCGAAAAAATCGACTGCACCAAGTCGCGATGAGGATGCATCAAATGTGCTAGATGATTTGTACATAATAGAAGATGAGTTGCAAAATCAAATGTATTCAAATCAACAACAACAGCAACAGATGAATATGTACGGACCAACATATTCGCAGCAACATTCGATGGGTCAAAGGCTACATACCCCAAATGCTGTAGCTTCGGGTGGTGTTGTTAATGTTCCAGGGACTGGAATTAATCCATATAATAATCCATTGTACGGTAACTACGCAATGAACTATTACGCCCAGCAGCTCATGATGCCACCCCAGCCGCCTGCCGCACCTGTTATGGGAACACATCCACCACAACTTTGTAAGTCGATTATTCTTAGAATTTTTTTTACTGATATTACAATTTTTTTGTCGGTAGAATTGTTTAAAAGATACTTGGTAATATTTGACACTTAGTAGTGTCGGATCTATGAAAGTTCGATGAATGATTTTTCTTCCTTAAGCCTAGTACTCACCTAGCGTGAAATGAAAAATAAATACGTTCCAAATTACACGTGAAGAATAAAAATGAAAATAGAATAAACTTTTCCACGTGAATTTTTGATACTCACTTTGAATGAAAAAAAAAAGACAATTATTTTTAAACTGATTCGTTCTTTCTGTTTATAAATTTTCAATTTTTTGTTTTGAAACAAAATATTCAAATCAACTGACAAATGTCACAGTTTTCCACGTTGCCTCAAACTTTTTCCTGATGGCTGTACATTGAGAAATGAAAATCATAGTGTGGAAAAAGTTGTGGAACATATTTGTTTTTCCAATCCACATTTTAGTACTCACCTCTCGTTGCGGATTTCATGCCAGTGAACCAGCAGTCACTTTTATATGAAATTTTCATTTTTACTTGAACTGAGTACTAGGCTTTAATTTAAAATCACACTGGGGAAATTAAATCAATTAATACTTTCCCATAGCTTTTATACCATCAGCTCATGACGTTTGGTTCTTCGAATTCTCGGATCATTATCTCGTTCATTCGTTTTGTAGTTAATATGACTGCAGTTTCTGATTGTGACCATTTCCATTTGAATACCACGATGTAGATCACTATATCTTATGTACCAAGGACATTTTTAGTACACGAAGGATTTTGTTTTGGAATTTTTGAATCATCATTTTTGTTTCCTTTGTACAGCTTCATAGCTGCATACCATACGTCCGAACTGGTTTGTTATTTCAATCACCCTTATTCCGGTAGTCATTTTAATAAAACGCCTTAAAACGAGAAGGCTCCAGAGACCACATTATGGTGTTATAATAATAAGAAAAGGGCAGCGTTCTCTATGTTCTTCACTTTTCTAAGCATTATAACGATAGTCGTTTTACTGGCGTTTTAGTAAAACGACTATCGGAATAAGGGTGAATAAGAATAGATGGGTTTAGTAACAAGTATATTTTTCTCTGCATCAAGATTAGTTCTTCTCATACTTTTCGATGGCTCTTTCTATTTGCTCTATGGCTCTTTGCTTTGCATCCAAAGTTAGCCTTAAATAAATAAATTTTGTGGTGCAATAGCTCAGATATACTCTTAGAGGATTTGTAAATTTCGCGCATGAGGCAATACACCCTGGCGGCTGGGAATCGAACCCAAGACCCTCTGTATAACAGTCCACCGTACAAACCATTATTATGCCAAGGGGTACCGTAAACATGGGATGCCATGAGAGCGTTGATGTCCACTGGAATATTCCTAAAATACAATTATATAACAAATACAGGGGTGGAATGATGGTTGATTATCAATTTCTTGATTGTCATTTTGACTACAGCTGTTTCTATCATATCACTAAACAAATATAGAGCACCGGATTCAATTGTCTTTAGATATGAGTAATTTTCGTCGTACCGTTCTTTAAAGATTCGGTTTTTTACAGTACTGCCAATGCAGTTTATACTCAAGTCCCAAGTACCAAATCTTGTCAAAGGATTTGGTTCTAAGAATATAATTATCTGAACCTGTTTTTCTTAAGTGCCTTTTCTACAACATCTGTGACTCTATGCACTTGGTCTATTGTAGAATGTATTATTCAGGAGCAGTTTCTCGAAAGCTTTTGTAATGATTGGTATAAGAGATATATGTAGGACTGCGTTATGTTAATCCCGTTTGTGGTTCATCTAACACATATCGAAGCTTAATGCATGTATTTATTATAAATTGGAGTTTTTGGAAGGCTATTGATGGCATTATTATTATTATTAGATCGTACCATGGTGATTTTTTGTTAGATAACTTGTGTTGACACAAGTTCTTTTAGCGTGATAATGGGAATTTCACATTCGTCGCTTCTATGAACAAACTTAGTTATCTGTAGCTGTATTTCTGAGAATGGCTAAATATATCAGATGAAGGTATCGAGTTTCCTATAAAATTTGCATCTTCAGATTTTATTGGCGGGTTTTGTGTTAGGCGCTTGGCAACTTTCTAAAAAGAATATTCGATAGAAATCTTTTCAGAAATCTATTAAGTGAATCATTTTTAAATTCACTGATTCTTTATTTTGTTCATTTCTAAGACGGTTGAATACTGCCTTATCGCTTCGGCATGAATCGGTTCTAGCTCTTTTGTTTTCCAATATAATATCTTTTATTTCGACAGGATGCTGTAAAATCTTAGAACTTAGAACTCATAAACTTGGCATACTTTTAGATCTCGCTACTTTTCCGAAATGACTAGATACACATAGTGTTTTTGTAAATATGACAACTTGGCTCTCTTTCTTAACATTTTGTTGTAATTTTACTCCTTTTTGCAAATATTTTATTTTGTGAGGGGAAAATTTCGAAAGATATCAGTATAGCTAGTGGTGTGGAATTCTAAATACGAACGAATACCGCGTATCAAGATAATTTTTTAAAGGAATTTTTGTATATAGAACATAGAAAAGACAATGAAGAACGTGGTTCTCCCACTTCTCTATCTCTATATTAAAAAACTATTGGAAGTGCCCCATATAATTGGTTAGAATTCTGCGAAAGTGGGTGGATGCCACGTCCCCATATGGAAAATTCTAAATTTTCGATTCTTTCGTTTGTTTGCACCACGAGTGAATGAGCGCGTCAGTTACGGTTTTAGCGAATTTTGAAGTCCTATAATGCCCTATGGGGGAAAGTGCATAATGGTGCCAACAATAATTGCATTTTAGTTGACCATGATACATAGTTGTCAAATATTTAAAAAACATGACCACTTACCGAACAAAGATATTTGAAGCCTCTTACTGTTCGTTTTTTGCTTGAATTGAAATATAAGTTTTGTGTTCCCTAAAGGTATCTTAAAATTCGCTTTCACGCCTTCCAATGAATTTCAATACAACTTTGTTGAAACATAATTGGTGCTGGTCTCTCATGTTATATCTTTTGTTTAAATATTTTATCAAAGTTTGCTTGTTGAGATGAAAATATGGTTCCATCAAGTAACTTTCAAGTAAAGGCAATAAGTATTTATTTGTTTCTTATTTCAAAGTCGTCGTAATTTGCTTCAGACCATACAAATGACTTCTTTAGCTTGCATAACATATCAATTTTTGCTTCAAGACCTTCATGTGCAGCTGCGGTCAAAGAATTTCATCAACTTAATGAAGTGAAAAAACTGAATTGGAATATAGTTACCTCCTGTTAAATCAATTAGTTTTTTAGCCTTTAAGTAATTATACAAAAAATCGATTTCAAATTCAATCCAAGATACGTTAAACTTCAAAGGCATTTTCAAAATAATAGCACCACAAACATTGTAATCGTTGAAAATATACCAAGTTACACTTCAGTGCTATTTTTTTGAAGGCCTATGTTGTCTTCGAACCGGTTAAAAGTTTCAGGAACGTCACCACTGTTAATCGTATCTTTGTAGCTTTTGAAAATCATTAAATTCATATTTTTCATTGAATCTAAAATTTCTATCTCCATTCAAAACAAATGCAGTTGTTTGTTTTCTACCTTCACTATTTTGGGTTCGATCCATTTTTTGTGCTCTTCGGCGAGCAATATAGGCTTTACAACACTGAACAGTTAAGTCTACTTCTTTCATATTCTCGAGAGCTTTACCCATTGGATCATAGCTCTCCGGAGGTGTCAAGAACAGTTGCGATACTAGATGACTCTAAGCTAGCATAGGATACAAATTCCAGAAAATTATCCTTCTGAAAAATTCAATCGAACTACCTGACTTTATCAGAAAAAAATTTTCCAAAATCTTCCCCATTGTTAAATTTTGACTGCAGGATTATGAGAAGTCATAGATCTTCTCAGGAATATGCTCCCTCAACAAAATGTCTCAGTTTTGCTGTAAATTTCGATAAGATTGCTTGATTTTTGAACAGTGAACATTTATGGAAACATTCTGTTGGTAGTTACGTACATTTACAATAATAAAATAACCAAATAAACATTTACTTTACAGCCAATCGAAATGCCTTGGGTCTCTCGTACATGGATTCGGGAATGAACTTCAATATGCCGGGACTTAATCCATCTTTGATAATGCAATCAGCACCTGATTCAAGGACTTCCAATCTTTTCGGGTTGCTGAACCAAAACCCAAACCAACAACAACAGTTGGGACCTCCTATTCAACAACAACAACCACCCCCAACACAGTCAGCACTACCTGCCCCTCCTCTACAACCTAAAATTCAGGCATCTGTTCCCCAAATAGCACCATCAGGTGTTACCATGTCACCTTCAATTCCAATAACATTTAACAAGTCTCTTAACAACACGCCAGTTGAAAAAGGACCACCTGTGAATGTTGTCATCACTTCTTCTGATCCCCTACCCACAACTAGTGCTAACATGCAGCCGCAGCCAACTTTGAGTGTTACCATTCCTTCACACCACATTAAGCCGAGTTTGGTATCTTCAAACGACTTAACAAAAACACAACCGGCAAACACAAATTTCCCCATGATAGGACCCGCTTCAACAATCACATCTTCAACATCCATATCATCACCGTTCACCATGAAGTTCCCTACACCATTAACAACGACAACAACAATAAGCACCGGCAGTCCGATATCTTTCAGCTTTAAGCTACCCCCACCTAACAATCCTGACAGTTTAAATAAAACTAACGACAGTAATACATCCGATTTGCATAAAAGTGAACATGAAGTCGAATATGATCCAAGACCAGATTTTCAGCCAATCATTCCCCTTCCAGATGAAATAGAAGTAAAAACTGGCGAAGAAAACGAAGAGGTGATGTTCTCTTCACGATCTAAGTTATACCGATTTGCGGAGAAAGAATGGAAAGAGCGCGGTATTGGAGACTTGAAGATTCTCAAAAATAATGAGAATGGAACGTCTAGGATTTTAATGCGACGTGATCATACTCATAAAATATGTGCAAACCATCGCATAACAAGTGAGTTGAATTTGACAAAGCCAAAAGGCACCGATAAAGGTTTCATATGGGCTGCTAATGACTTTGCCGATGAAGAACTGAAACTAGAAAAATTTTTAGTTCGGTTTAAGCTAGCCGAAACGGAAAAAAAGTTTGAAGCTGCATTTAATGTTGCTCGAAATGAAGCCATCGAATCGTCTAAGGTTACAAATGGGCATCTAGATTCCAAACCAAAGCCTTTGGGTTTCGGTTTGCCTAAGACATTTGCCGATAACAAAACAAGTACACCAACGCAAAAATTGAGTGCAACTCCATCTAACAATATTCCAAACACAAAATCATCAGCCCTTCCCAAAACATTGTTCGAAGGTGTGTCTGTAAAGAAACCCGAAGAAACTAAATTGCAAACATCGTCTCCATTTGCAAACTTTTCTTTTGATAAAACCACTGCTCCTCCAATCTCCAGTGTCGAACCAAAACCATTCGCAAATTTGTTTGCTAATATCAATACTACTCAAGCTGATTCACCATTTTCAGTAAATACTAATGAACCGAAACTTGCAGATTCGAACCCAGAAAATCATAATAAGTCGGACAATGAAGATGAATATGTCCCAACAGCTCAATTCCAACCAGTTATTTCACTCCCCGATCTCGTCGAGGTAACAACGGGTGAAGAAAATGAGATTGTCCTCTTTGAACACCGAGCGAAGTTACTGCGCTTTGATAAAACTAAAAGCGAATGGAAAGAGAGAGGTATAGGCAACATCAAGGTTTTGCAGGACAAAAATGATGCTAACAATATAAGATTGGTGATGCGTAGGGAATTGATTCATAAGCTTTGTTGTAACCAGCGTTTGTATAAGGACACCAGCTTTAAATACACGAAAAACTCAAAAACATCTCTTATGTGGGTTGGGCAGGACTACTCCGAAAATGAACTTCAACCAGAGACTCTTACAATACGTTTTAAAACAGCTGAGAGTTGCAAGCAGTTTTTGGATGTAATAACCGAAGCTCAAGCTAAAATGACCAACGCAGCAAATGAGGAAAATGCAAAGAAAGGTGAACCTTTAAAAACGGTAGCTGCGACTGCCGCACAAAAAGGTTTCGGGGATAAGTTCAAACCAAAAGCTGGATCATGGTCCTGTGAACAGTGCTACACTTCAAATTCCGCTGATAAGCTACATTGTGCTTCCTGCGAGGCACCTAAGGATGATACTGTTCCAAAAAAAGGTATTTTAGGAACATCAACAACCCTAACAAAGTCTAGTTTTAGTTTTGGGTTCGGAAATGCAGCCGGAGTAGCGGCAACTAAATCATTTGTAGCCACTGAGGCGTTAGAATCAGCTAAACAACAAGTTGCAAAGACGCCTACAGTAGGGTTTGGCGATAAATTCAAACCAAAGGAGGGTTCATGGTCGTGTCAGCAATGTTACACATCGAATACGGCCGATAAGCTGCACTGTGCGTCATGTGAAGCTCCAAAAGATAAAACAGTGCCAAAGAAAGAAACACAATCTATGCCTCTGAGCAGTGAAAATAAATCGGAATTTTCATTTGACCTTAAAACTACAACTCAAAAACCGTCTATAGCAACAGCTCCTAATCAGGAGAGTGTATCAAGTAAAGTCGGGTTTGGCGATAAATTTAAACCAAAAGCAGGCTCATGGACATGTAAGGAGTGCTACCTTTCAAACCCAGGTGATGAATTGTACTGCAAAGCATGTAACAGTCCTAAAGACTCAACTGTGGCCAAAAAGGAACCCGTTAACATTTTAGCTCCATCGAACCCGTCGGCTAAGTTTAGTTTTGGCTTTCTGGCAGCCGGGAATACAGCTCCTGCAAAAACCGAAACCCCATCTTTTAATTTTGGAAAGCCTAATCTTGGCGAGGCCGGCGGTGTTACAGGTGGTTTTACATTTGGGATTCCGAAAGAAGGAGACGCCGGTAACAAAGCAACGAATATCTTCGGGAGCACTTTAGGCAATTCTTCTTCCTCGAATTTGTTGTCGTCTAAGCTTGGTGAGTCGAAATCTTTTTCATTCTTGCCTACAGCTAGCGTATCATCCGATTCAACAAGTTCAACGATGACAGCAACAACTGGCACTATTTCAAAGTCAACCTTTTCTTTTACTCTGCCATCGAAGACAATTGAATCCAGTGCAGATAAAGGAGTTGTCGGAAGCTCATTTTCCTTAGATAAAAAAGATTTTAATTTTGTATTGAAACCCAAAAGTCCCGGGAAAGCTAAGAGTCCACAAAAGGCCATGAATTCACCGGTCATTGCCGCCGACGAAGATGATGATGAAGTCGCTGAAGAGGAAGAAAATAATACTTATTTCACTCCAGTCATTGCATTACCAGATAAAGTAAATATTTTCATTTTAAAATAAAATCGGTTTAATTTAAAATTGAATTATTTTTATTTGCAGATTGAAGTAAAAACTGGTGAAGAAGATGAAGAGGTAATGTACTCGTATCGTGCTAAATTATATAGACTTACTGAGGGCGAATGGAAGGAACGCGGTGTGGGTAATGTGAAAATTTTGCAACATAAGCAAACAAGGAAACTACGCGTCGTGATGCGTCGTGAACAGGTTTTAAAAATTTGTCTTAATCACGCACTAAATGAAGATGTTCTATATAAAAATAAGGACGATAAGTCGTGGTTGTTTGTCGTGAACGATTATAGCGAAGGGGAAGTTGAATTGAATAAGTTTTGTTTGAGATTTAGAAGTAAAGATATTGCTGATGCTTTCATGAAAGCGGTTAACGATTGTCTAGATGGGAAAGCAAAGCCATTAAAGGAAACAACGACAACAAGCGAACAAGTTCAGGAGAGTGGTAAGTGCTATAGAAGTTTAGAATTTTAAAATACTGTTCATTTTTGGTTTTCTTGGTGTTTTCGTCAAACAAAAACCTTAAAGATACAATTTATGTCAAAAATACATTTTTTGGAGGCGACAAAGCTTTCAGATTTCTTTAATACTTAAAAAAAAGGCGGTTTGTAAATACTATTATTTCTTAGCTCAAAATTTTAGTTCCACGTTTTTTTTATATATTATATCAAATTCTACTTGGGAGGATGAGAATTGGCGCAGCAGTTCAATATTCACCTTTGGTGGTTGCCCGGCCATAGGGACATTCTAGGAAACTGTAGTGCTGATGAACTCGCTAAAAGGGGAACAACAAAACATATTTAAACAGATAGGATTGATATTAGTACTCTGGATGTGTAATCAAGATGTGATAAATAGAATAAAACAATACCACCACTTGCTTGGTGATCTGGTTGAAGCTGGGAAGCGTTTAAACGCTTGATATCCTTAAGCAGATGCACGTTAGCTTCGTACCAGGTGTCATAACTAAGCTCTGTCAAATAGTTAGGCAGGGGAAGAGACTTGGGGTCTGCTCCAAAGATTTCTGCAGAATGTGTAAGGACGAAAAGGAGGTGGACAAAATTTCCCACCCTCTATTTATATGTCCTGTTCTATCCCAAAGCCGAAGACACCATTTGGGATACTTCCACTAAAACGAACCGCATTTTCAAGCAAATACTGAAGTAAAAAGTCTCAAATGCTTCAAAAGGCGCGCAAAATAGTTTAAACATTAGGGGAAAGCTTCCCTAGATCCATGTGTTATCACAATGTGTTATCACAATGTGTTATCAGACGTCGGTCCTCTGATAGCCACTTCTTAAATTTCACAATTTTCAAAACATTGGCAATTTTTATATAAATGTGTACCAAAATTATATGAAATATTTTTCTTTTTAAGAAGAACTTTAGATTCCTACTTAGTAAGAAAACATGCCTACCTTACCTTATATACAGGGTGTCCTTTAATTCGTGCATAATATTTTAGGGCATGATTCTTGGGTGTATTCTAAGAAAAATAAATGCTTCTACAGTAAGGGCTTATCTCCAATATTTATATCATATATCGGGGATCTAAGAAAAGGCCTATTTTGGTGTAACCTGACTCATGGTAACGGTAATTGCACTCTTAGTACTAATGATAGAAACTTTATTTAGGCTTTTATTTTTAGAAGAAATATTAGCTTTTGTAATAGCATGTTCCGTTTTTCCTGCCCATGCTAATTTTATGACTTTGGGCTCAATTTTGTACAGAAAATGCGTTATAAACATACCGTTTTACTATTTTTTTTTTGATTATTTGGCAACTCATTAAACATATCCAACATAACTACAATAGGTGTTAACCAGTGATATTTTAATATTATTCTCATTGCTTTGTTTTGCAACTTTGCAATCTGTCAATAATAGTTATAGGAAACAAAATTTTAAAATACACATACATTTTGCTTTAATCATATTAATTTTCAGTGTTATATTTTATATGACATTCCCTGGTGTAAGATGATTTTTTGAATAATTATTAAAACTAAAGTTGTAGATATTTTGTAATGTCTTTCGGACCACAAAACATAAAAAACGATTTGCAAGTAATTACATGTGTATCTAAATACACGTGTAATGCGGAATACTCTTCCTCGGCGAAATAACTATGTGTTGCTCTTTATCGTCGGAAATAATTATTATTTAAATTATTATTAACAAGCAAAGTTGAAATTTCTTTACCTATTCGTTTTGTATCTTCAAAAATTGAAAATTAAAATGTTACAAAAACAATTTTCAACTGCTATGTATATCTATCCACTTGTTAGCTGCATCTGATGACATTTCAGTAAATCTTTTAAAATCTAATGAGCCAAAAATGGCTTTTTAGTTTATAAGGATGTTTAAAAGCTTGTTTAATTTAAAAGTTCTTTGTGAAACCAAAATTTAAGATTTAAAAGTTTGTTAAATGTTTAAAAGTAATTTTTTTGGCAAAAACAAATAATTGCTGAATTTTGTAATCTATCTATATATATAAAAACGAGTTTAACTTTTGTGTGTGACCTTATAACTAGAATCCGGCTGGATGGATTTTTATATTTTTTTTTTTAAATGAAAGGGGACCACTTCGAGATGGTTTAGAAACAATGTTTTTGAAAATTGGTCAAGTAGAATTTTTGTAATCCGTCCTAAAATTTACCTTTAAAAATGAAGTTATTAGAAAAGGTAATCTACCTACCTTTCGATTTTGTACACCTACCTAAATTGATCGAAACTCTATCAAAACACACCAACAACACAAAATTACATCTTGCTTATTCGATTTTTTAGAATAAAAAGATGTACATACATATGTTATGTACTATATTTTTTCTTAATGTTTTTAAAATATGTTTAAAATAAAATAGGAAAGTAGGATAGGATTAGAAAGGATGTCCCGATGCACATTGGTTTTGAATGTCCGCACATTGAGTAGGAAATATTGAGCCGGGTAAAGCATTCCAGATTGGTGTAGTGCAGCTAAAAAAGAATCTCTGTACGTCCGAAATTGGGCTCAAGGGTAAATTGATGAGCATTCCTAAGATCGTGAGTATTACGGTTATAAAGTTTAAGGGGAGGAATGCAACTGGCTTTTTCATTAGGCCACTGTTTATAAAAATAGCAGTAAAATAATGATAAACATGAAAAAATTGCGGCGGTGCTCGAGATACAAATGTTTCAGTTAGACAACGGTGGCCTATCTTTTTTATAGCTCTCTTTTGAATTCTGTCCAAGAGACTTAAGTGGATTTTTGAAACACCTACCCAGATATAGGTATATATATAGCCTTATATATAATATCCAGATCAGATGGGGTAAAAAACTTCTTGCATCGGCAGAGAAAACCTAAACACTTAGTAGCGTTTTTGGCGACGTCAAATATGTGATCACTCCACAAAAGATGGTCTGTGATGCACATACCTGGAACTGGAAGGTGTTCAGTCTCCTCGATGCAAGTGTCACTCATAGAAAGTGACATGGGGAGGGTTTCGCTTTAGCGACAGTAAACAGTATTGAGTTTTCGAAGCATTAAATTCTACACGATTTTTGATTCCCCATTGAACAATGCTGTCAAGATCAGAATAAGATCGTTTACGCTCAAAACTACAGGCGGAGTAATGTCACTATCTGGTAGCGTCGAATTAACTGCAAACTGCGCTGCAAGCAAATTGGCTTTATCTATTGAGCTTACAACAGAAGTCTCATTAAACGAGCTTTGGAACTGAGGATGTCGTAGTATTTCATACGTTTTTAAATTAAATTATCTTTAAAAATCGTGGATTGTGCATTTTCTTGAGTAGGTGATTTAATTTATTTTGGAAGTTGTCTAGATAAATGCAATGATGTTATATGTATATGTAGTGAAGAATTGAAGGCAAAAAAGTTATTCCAAAGAACAATTAGATGGGGTTCTCATGCAATGGAAATGCCAAAAAGATCTACGTCAAAATCAAATGAAGGATCAAATGGAAAAATTCCAGAAGAATCACATTGAGTAAAAAATAAAATACTTGGAGACGTGGTAACAATCGAAAAAAGGATGGAAGATAACATTAAAGAAATTAATGCAGAGTTAGTTAAAGAATATCCCAAATTGGATTGGCACTTGCTTCTTCTGGCATTGCAGCAACTTTATTGAAAGGCGGCCGAACTGCATATTCTGCAAATGATCAAACAGCAGCTGTGTTTTGGAAAAAGTTATTGGATATTGGAAATGGCAAATTACAAGTTGATAATTCAACTGGCTTAGTAATAGTAACACTACCAACCAATTTTTGTCGAATGACTCAATCAGAAAAGAATTGATTGATATTCTCAAATATAGCGCAAACAATTCAATAATCATGATTGGTTGAGAGAACGAGAAATTTTGGCTGGCTTAAATAAAGACGGAAATGATATCAATGCAGACATTTTAAATTAGATACCAAATAATTTTTTGCATACAAGTCGATCGACACAGTTATGTATCAAGAGGATGTCGTGAATTTTCCCACTGAATTTTAGAATTCTCTTGATTTTCCTGGTTTGCCACTACATTATCTACCATTGAAAGTTGGCACGCCGATAATAATGCTACACAATATTAATCAACCTCGGCTTAGCAATGATACCAGACTTGTAGTAGAAAGGTTGTTTAACTATGTGATCGAAGCAACAATTTTATAAGGGAAATACATAGGTGAAGTTGTTTTATATCCGAGGATTCCAATGATTCAATTCAATTCAATTTATTATAACTATAAATAACATGGTACATTAAGATTATTATCTTTTATAGTACATAGAATTAAATAATTAAGCAACGAAGTTTTATGTATATTATATGTATACAATAAAATATAAAAGAACCTACAAACCAATTTACACAATTGATAATAGTAAGTAGATATGGTTAGAAGAAAAGAAAAATAAGTATAGGAAAAGTAAGAAGATTCCAACCGATTTATCATTCGATTTCAAACGTCATCACATACGACTTGCTTTTGACATTACGATTAATAAGGCTGGAGGCCAATCTTTCGGACTATGCGGTATTAATTTAGAGGCTCCAGTATTTACGCATGGGCAACTGTATGTTGTTTCTTCACGTGCAGGCAAACCATCCGCCTTAATAATTTTAACCGATGGAAAAAAAATATTATTATCAAAAAGCACTTGAATAAAATGTATTAAAATTTAAACACAATATAAATTAAATTTTTTCTTTGTTGTATTTTCCTAGCACCCGGCGAAGCGGGTGTATTTAAGCTAGTATATTATAAATTAAAAATGTTTGCAGACTTAAATATACAGTGGCTCCAACGAATAATCGGACAAAAGTTTGTCCAACATAAATGTGCCCATAACTTAAGAAAACATTTGCTAAATAGGTGCATATTTTTTTTGTTTTTATTCATAATTTAAATACTTATCTCTCTAAGCAACAAAAAACTAAAATTATCTAACAATAACTATAAATTTTAAAAGAAAAACAAAAATAATTCAGTTACTTGCGCTCATTGCATAATACGGTATTCAAAATAGTTTTTCTTTTATTCAGTCGTGAATTGCATTTAGTAGTAGACACTAGATATCAAGAATAAATGGCTCAAATGGAAAGCAAACTACTGTCGAAATCAGACCATTAATTGCTAAATTAAGTTTTAAAGGGAAAACCGAGAGAGAAATTGTCGAATTGATTGGAAAAAGTAAATCTACCGTTCATGATATTATCAAGAGATTCCGGGACGAGCTGAGGTTGGTCAACAAAAGCAGAGAAGGACAAGGCAAAATCTTAAATGAGCGAGAAAAGCGATCGATATTAAAAGAAATCAAACAAGATCCTTTCAAAAGTGCTAAAGAACTTATGATACTAGTATCTTTAAAAAATCGAACTGGGAAATATGTTTGCCTTAATACGGTTCGCAATACATTGCATAAATTCGATTATTACGTAAGAATCGCCAGCAAAAAACCGTTTATAAGTCATAAAAATAAAAAAATAGATTGAAATATGCCAAAGAGTATTTATTAAAAACACCACATTTTTGGGATCAGGTAATATGATGGTATATCGTTTTAAAATATTTTTTTTTCTTATAGTTTGTATAATATTAAGGATTTATTCACTGATGAAAGCAAATTTAATTTGCATGGATCAGATGGGAAGATGTTTGTGTGACGTAAGCCAAATGCAGAGTTTAATTATCAAAACACAAAAGCCACTATTAAGCACAGAGGAGACTCAGTAATGGTTTGGGGCTGTATGTCCAGTGCCGGAGTAGGCAATTTGCATTTTATTGATGATAAAATGGACAAATTTGTAAAAAGGTAATCTTCGTCGATTAGACGAACATCGTTTTTTCATTTTTAAATTTCTCATAGATTCTTCATAGAACTTTAAGGAGAATAAAAAGTCACAAATCTAAAAAAATAAAATGAAAAGTGTGTTTTTATCAAAAGAAAGGTTTCATAAAAATAAATTATTAACATCTACAAGAATTTGTTAATAACTTTTCGAAAAAATTGCATTTAAATTTTACTTCGTCGATTCGACGAATGATTACCTTTAACGTACTTAAAAATATGATTACCTTTCTAGGGTTAAGCAAAGTGCAGAAAAATTGGGCATCGCAAACAACTTTGCTTTTTATCAAGATAATGATCCCAAACACACGTCTGGTTTTGCAAAGCTTTGGTTGATTCATAACTGTCCCAAACTTATAGAAACACCTGCACAGAGCCCAGACCTCAATGTAATTGAGCATCTTTGGGAACAATTAGCGAAGAGAGTGTATACAACAAAATTTAACACGTTAGTTCAGCTTAAAAGAGCTTTACTAAAAGCATGGAACTCCATAGAGCCGGAAGTATGCCAAAACTTAGTAAAATCCATTCCTAAGCGCTTACAGGCCCTTTTAGATAACAGAGGATACGCAACTAAATATTAATCACTTGATTTTTTCATTTTTAGTATTGCTCCTTTGTCTTGTACGATTATGCGGTGATCGTAAAAAATTGAAGTATTTTTGTTTTTCAGTTGAAATGTACAGTTATTGTGACAAAATTGCTTTTTTTTCAGTTTCTTAGAGAGATAAGTATTTAAACTAAAATCGAAAAAAAAAATAAACATTAAGCCAATTTTTTATTAAGCTAAGGGGCACTTATATGAGATAAACACTTGTCCGATTATTCGTTGAAGCCACCGTATAATTTTAGAAACGAAAATATGTCTTTGAAATTTTTTAAAAATCATTGAAAATAACTATGGCTTACCATTTGATAAAAATATTATGTTTCCAACAAAAAAAATACTCTTTATTTTCGATATTTTTCGTAGAAGACTCAAGTAATTTTGATCAAATTTTAATATTTCATCCAAAAAAATTGTCTTTTATTCAAAACATTTTTTCTTCAAATCTTTATACATATAATTCAGTTTTAATTAGAAAAATTATAAGCCTCATTATCAAACCTTTCAACAAATCTTATGAATATTAGCTTTCAAAGAGGTATATTCTTGGAGTACTTGAATATATCAAGTTCAAAATTATTCTGAGGACCAATAATTAATTTCGAGATTCAAGCCTTAAAGACATTGGCGCAATATTTTAAAAAGCCTAGTATTAAGATATTAGTATGATAGTACTTACAATTTGCTAATTTAAAAGTAGATTACTAACTTACTAACTATTTCTTAATTTTAAACATTTTCTAACTAGAATTGTGTTGAGGCTATGTTTTGTAATAAATTGCTTCTGAACATACCTAAATTAATGACAGTCTATGCAAAAAGTTTAGTAAACAGTCTTGTTATGACGTTGTAAATGTCAAAGAGTCATTTGAAGTTAGCACGATACTAAAAAAACAAAATTGGTAGATCAACAACAACGAACCTACTAGAATTAGTTTTCCATGTTCTATGCACAGTGGTCGATGGGGGTGAAGATTGCTACCGACTTTAGCAACAAAATATCACATAATATCATCATTTTTAAACAAAATTCCATGGGTTTCCCTTCACTCTTTATCTTGTTGTTGAATTCATATTTGTCCGTTGTATATCATTTGTTTCCTTTTTTTATAATTCACATGCACTCAAGGGTATGTATGTTAAGAAGACCCTTGAGAAAGCAGGTGTCAGTAAACATTGGTTTTGAATGTTTGCACATTGAAATTTCAAGGGAAAACCGTGCCGGGTAAGTTATTTCATACCCCCCTATTACGGGTTGCGAATCGAACGTTCGAGGTGAGATTTTTTCATTAGCGAACTACACTAGACATACTACGGTTGGCGAACTTTACAATTCGAGTTCGAAATTTAATTGTTTATTAAAAATATCAAATATATGACATTTAAGTCGAATCAAAGGTTCTCGATTCGCCAACCGTAATACTAATTTCTCACACACATGTTTATTTGTTCGATTCGCCAGCCGTAATAAGGGGGATAATCGTGTTTTGCGACTAAAAAGCGAATCTCTATATTTGACGGTACTACCAAAGTTAGGCTCGAGGGTGAAGTGCACCTTCAGAAATCAGAAGTACCACAAGGCAGCCATCTTGGCCCAATGCTGTTCATCTTAGCTCGACTGCGGTTTATCAATAAAAAAAAATCTTTAAACGCATTTCAACTGCTGCTGATATTTGTTCCTTACAACAAAATCTTGATAAATTTTCCCTATGGTGCCAAAAAAAAACCTTGAGCTCAATTTCAGAAAATGCCCCAGCTAAACGCTTTCACGTAATCATCCTAGAATATGCGTCTCAGGTTTGGTCCCCATATTAAATTACCCAAATTAAAAGGATGGAAACCGCCCAGCGTGGGTTTATTCGATTTGACCTGTGTAATATTCCGTGGGATAATAACTATCGACTTCCTCCATATTCAAAATGCTTACGGCTAATTGACCTTCAGTCCCTTGAAAAATGAGGTGAAACCGCAGATGTGGTTTTTATTCGGGATATACTAACAGGTAATATTGACAAAATGTTAGATCAGTGACCCTTTTCCGCATTCCTGTTGACCGTACTAATTATAGCTACTTTAATCCTATGTATGCTGCAAAATTCCAACAACTCCGTAAATATTTGTGATTTTAATATATCTAAATCAGCTCTCCGAAATTCTGTACTCTCCAACCCACCCCAATAGCTTTCTCACCCGCCCACAACTTATAATTTATAATTTTGATAATTTTTTTTATAATTTAGCTTTTTTTTTGAAGATATTCTCTAGTGTTTTTTTTATTTATTTAAAATATGATGTATTGGAATTTGGTTTTGCTTGCTTGTAATAAATAAATAATAAAATAATAAATAAAAAATAAATAAGTTTATAAAACTTTTAATGAATATTGATATATTTGTCTTAGCAAGTTGGTTTAAGCACCATACATTGGTACTTAGCAGCAAATCTATAGTAAGCTTCGCACTAAAAGTCGAGTATTTAATAAAATGATTTCCGTATGCAACTAGAATCTATTTTTGAATTTAAGTTCCTCTGAAATACTTTAGACAGTAAAGTTATTTGGAAATCGCCTTTAATAACTGTTAAAGAAAGTATTAATTTTACGCTTAATAAAATATTTCCCTTATATATGTAAGCTAGTACCACCAAATTTACTTACTTAAATCTTCTATGCTTAATAAACTCGTTTGGAATATGGTATTACTTTCTGGGAAAGTGCTTTAATTAGCTACCTACCTACAGGCAAGGAAAGATAACCATAGTAATGCTCTTCAAACCAAGATGGCATCTATCAAGACATATTTTTCTGAAGGTTTTTTAAAGTGCTGAACTCGAGTCCGAATTCAAAAATATTCTACGAGGTCCCGTTTGAAAATAACAAAGAAAAATTGTTCTTTTTTCGCTATCTTCGAGGTTATGCTATACCTTAAGGTAATTTTTTAACGGTTTCTGATGGAACTGATTTTCTTCTTTGTTTTTGCCCCAAAAACCTTTATAACCACCTGTGTTATTTTGATATTTTAGAGAAAATCAAACTACCTTCGTAAAAACATATATGTATGTACAAACGTACATATGTATGTTTTTCTTCCCTAACAACCTCAGAACGAAAGAAAAAATCACACTTTTATTTCGAAACGAACTAACCCGTTGTCAACAGACAAAAAAAAATATCAAATCAGTTGTTTCCCTGCCTCCCTTAAACTTTCATAAGCACTTTTTAAAGTTTTCACATCATTCTAATATATGACTTTTCGCCTTTTTATAAGAACTCCCAGGTTCACAACCCAGTTAACCACACGCTCCATAATAATCACTCGTCCATCCGCCTATAGGCGCTATAATCAATCGTCATCATGATAGTACTATAGATTGTTATACTCGTATACAATGGTTTTACCTTAGTTCCCTCTATAATTATGTAGGTTTAATTTGAAATATAATATAACTTTAAAGCCATCCTATTTTTCCATCCTTCAAGTTTATTTTCTTAAAAAATTCCTACCTGCTAGAGTTTGGAACAGCTTCCTTAAAAACTACGTTTCATGTTTTGCGTCAAGTAATATCAATTTAATTTTACTGCAAAACCTTCGTATTAATCATTTAAAATACTAAAACGATAAATGGGCTTTAATTATCTTGCTACACAAAATGGTTTTGCTGATTAAAAATAATTCATATATTGCGTTGTGAAAGTTTTCTTCCGGACCTACAATTTATTTATTTATGTCCCAATTGTGAGACACCTACAAAAAAAAAAAACCAAAAATATTTCAAGCGATTTAAATTAACTCTATATGATATTCTTATTATGAAAAACAAGAGCTTTGAGCTATACGAGCAAGCCGTCATAATTCTATTTTAATAAACTAACTATAATGTTTCATCTCGAATAACTCGATCTGAAGATATAGAAATTAGTTTGTTCAAAATGAATTGGCTTAACAACGGTAAGCAGACTTAAATTTAATCTAAAATTACTCAAGCTGTCGCAGTGTTAAATTATACATTTAAACTACAAAAACCTACTGAAAAAAAAATTAAATTTCATATTAATTTTTTTTTCAGATGTAAGTTCATCCAACCTGCCTTTAAAAGAAGTAAACATTTCCGACGAAAGCAAAAGAATTGCCGATAAACTTATGATGCCCTACAGTTTCTTTGATGTATCATTTATTGTACCTTGTCCCGGATGTCGAGGATGTGATCCAGATAATTTCGTTTTTCCAAGCTATACATCATCTGTACCATACACAAACGATCCCCTTCCACTGGACATGAGCAATTTAACACTTTCCAAATCAAGCTACGCTATTCCGAAACCAAGCAAATTTGTAAATACATTTTCCCCAACTACAACTGAGACGGTCATCTCTGATAGTAACAATATTTTTGGAGGCAATCTCTTCGGTAATTCAACTACAACGCAGAGTGATAAATCCACAATAGCAAATTTCTCGTTTACACAAGCTTTGAGTAGCACAACCAGACAGGATGAAAAGCCATTATCTGGTGGATTTATATTTGGTCAAGAAACTACAGGATTAAACCTTTTTGGTGGTAAATTTGGAAACAAAAACCTAGGTGTATTTCAAAATTATATATTTTTTTCATTTAGATAAAACTACTTTTGGAAAATCTTCAATACTTGGTGGAACTACTGCACAATCAAATGGCACAGGAGCATCATTATTCGGAAATAGTACGAATATATTATCTAAATCGGTTTTTGAAAAATCATTATTTGGCGGGCAACAAAAAGTTGACGGAGATAGCCAATCACAATTAAACACAAATGAAGTCGCTACAGAAAATTTAAGTACGCCCAAGACTACTTTTGGAGGGTCAAGTGCTCCATTGTTTGGCTCAAAACCTTTATTTGGCACTTCATCCCTCCCCCAAGAGCAAAATAAAGAAAACTTACAAGAATCTACCGATAATTCTTCATCAAAAATTATGTTTGGAGATGCTGCAGAAATACTGTCATTCGAAGCGTTAGCTAAGCAATCTCAACCTGCACCAATTGTTCCACAATCGCAGGGTTTTATTGGTTTAACACATACAAATGCATTCAGTAGTTTTAAAAATCAATCCGATGATGCTGAATACGATCCACATTTTGAGCCAATTATTCCATTGCCCGATGAAATTACTGTATCAACAGGCGAAGAAGATGAACAGAAAATTTTTGGTGAAAGAGCAACACTCTATAGATACGATCAAGACAAAAAGGAATGGAAAGAAAGAGGTAAATTAGGAAGGTAGCATATTCTAGTTATGACAGGAATACAACAAAATATACATTAGCTATTAAATCATTAATTACACAATTCACACTTCTCATATTAACAACAAAAAACACAAATTATATTTAAAGGGCTTTGGCTGCCCTTAAGATTTTAAACTCAGTGCGAGCGTTAGAGCAATAGGGAAAGACTTAAGAGAAGATTCCGATGTACATTCGCTTTGAATTTTTGAATATCGAAATGGGTAGGAAAAACAGCTATGTTAAGCATTCCATATTCGTGTCTGCACTTAATAGTACGTCCGAAATTAGGCTCAAAGGTAAACTAATGGTAATTTCCCAAAGCGGGTGATTTTAGATTCTATCCAAGAGACTCAAGTGGGTTATTGGAGCGACTGCCCAAATATGAGAATTGTGTTCAAACGAATAAATGATTTGTACATTAGAGCCAGATCAGAAGGGGTGACAAATTTATAAACAGAATTTTTAGCGACGTCGAATATGTACTTATTCTACAGTAGATGGTCTGAGACATATCGAGCACTGAAAACTGTTTGGTCTCTTCAAACAAGTGTGGCTCATGAATAGCAGCACAGAGGGTGGATCCCACTTCAACGACAGGAGACAGAACAAATGCTGTTGTCCATCCACCCAGAGAGAAAGAGTTGGAGAGAGAGATCAGTACAACAAAATAGATGGAAAAGCTTACAGTGATTTTGCCAGCGTTACAGATCACCTCTCCAGAACAATGGGAGGTATACTATCCTGGCCAGCCGATTTGTGTATATCAAGCACTTTAAGAACTCTTGCAACTGCACGAGAACAGGAAGAATACTAAAACTTTCGGTCGGCGTCGAATTTCAAGCAAATGTTGCAAGCAAATTGGATTTCTCTAAAGACCTAAAATAAGGTGTGTCATTACAGGCGAGCGTTGGAACCGTTCATGAAAAATAATTTCCTATTTAGTATTTTTTGACTTATGTCGATTTCCTTTTACACTAGGGATTTTAGGGATTGCGATCCCTTGTCAAATTTTGTCTTTTTAGTGTGGGTATTTCGTATACATGTAAATCCCTCTCCAAATACGGATTCGAAGGATTTGATCTCTGTCAAAAAAAAAAATCGATTTTTTTGGTGTGAAGGAACGTAAAATCTGTGGTAAAAGTCAAAATTTGACAAGGGATCGCAATCCCTAAAATCCCTAGTGTAAAAGGAAATCGACATTAGTTTTTAGTCATGCTTGCTTTGAACTTTTTCCTCAGGTGTATTAACTTGAATAAAATCGAAAGATTACTTCTCTGAACCTAATAACCTCTTTAAAGCTCGAATCAAAACGAAGAATTTTTTCCTGTTCCGGATGAAATTTCTCAGTGCATACAGAATTAAATTTGACATTATATCAGCGCTGTAGTTTACGTCACCATCGAATAAGCAAGTGACCAGATAAAGTTCCAGAAGAAATTATTGAGACCATCCGAGCTGACTTTCTCGTATTGCCAAACGGTTCTCTTATAGATATTTTCTGGAAGTGATGTGCCTAAAGGCGATAACACACAAATAGTGTTTGGAAAGGAACAAGCTGATTGACCAGCAACTTCAGTAATTCGAGTCGGCTCGTCGACAATTTGAGTCAAGATGTTAAACTCAGGAGTCCGCAAAGCAAAACCATGTTGTATAATGAAATCGCCCGTAATGACGATTTCGAGTGAGGATAATGAGAAACAATAATGTGTCTATGTGTTTGAACACAAACTGTATAGTTTTTAAGTTTCAATAAACCGACGAGTGTAGCTTTAATCCACTCTGAATCTACCAACCATTTCAAATATAAAAAATATTGCAAAATAGTAAGTCAGACAATTAACTATAGTGAATCTTTGAACTAGAGTCCAATTTGAACTTTAAAATTACAATTCGTCGCTAGTATTATGCCTTACTAACAAATTGTATTGATCCGCATCAGGTTAACTAGAAAAAAAACAATCAACAATTTAACTGATGGCACAGTACCCTTAACCACTGAGGGAACTATTTGATAAGCAAATATCATACACAATAACACAATGATTATGTTATCTGCAGGAGATGACGGAGAGGATTAAACCATTCATTACGTTAACAGCTGTTTTTATTGGTCTACTTTAGCTATAATAATTGCATACCTTTGAACCAGGCTTAAGTAGTTAAGTATTTCAAGACTAAAGTTCTGCCAAATTCAAGTACTTGTACTTCAGTACTCGGTTTTTGAAAGAAATGCATGTACCAGTATATTGCAATTTTTGGGTACGAGAACCTAACCAAGTATGTATCAAGTTCTTGACTACCACAGTTTTTTAACAGTACTTGACTAGTACCACAAGTACTTGGTCATTCGTTTCATTTTTTGTATGGTTCATTGAGTAAAGTTACATTCTTGAATCAAAGAACTGATCAGGTTTTTGAAAGTACTTAGAAATATGACTCAAGTAATTTGATACTTAAGTACACAACACTTTATACTTGCGACGAAGTACTTAAAAATGGTGGTACTTGGCTTTTTAAAGTCCCACTGATACTAATGACTGAAATTATCGTAATAGAATAATATCCGCGTACCTAGGCATCTAATTAACATGAAACATGTGTGAAATAAATAAATGAAGCACTGCAATAGATTTGTCTTTTCTTTTTTTTAAATGAAGAAAACATATTTTAATAAAAAATACATAACATTTTTTATTTACAATTCAATTTCTTAGTCAACATCAATTTTTGCTCATGTGCGATTTATCAATCTATTCGCAACAAATTTACAAAATTCGTACATTTCTTAGGAATGTGAGAAAATTGTTTTCCGATCATATACGATAATAGGGCCCAATTGTGGAGCACTAAAAAAACCCCCACACAGTCTCGTTTTCTTTAAAAGCAAACCTCATTTTTGCCGACTCAACTGACAACATGCATCGTACTTCCGATAATGGCTGTATTGTCAGCATAAAAGGATTTTGAACGCACTTTTGCAATATTGTACCTCTAGCGTTGATTATTTCGAAGGATGTTATGCAATCTTCGACTCGACTACCGCCTTAACTCGAAACGCAATTTAAAAAGCGAAAAATAAATATAAACATTTTATTGATTCATAGGAATAATTGTTAATTGTTTGAAAAGAATATATAAAATTCTATTACATTGAGAAAAAATTGTGTGGAGTTTAGGTCTCGATGGGATTTCATGAAACTTGTAAAAGTTTTAAATATTCTTTTAAAATTAAAAAGGTCCAGTTTAAAATATATTTTGTTTAATATACTATTTTAAATGTATTTTCAAGGAGTTGGTGAATTAAAAATCCTGCAGCATAAAACAAAAGGCACCTACCGCTTGGTAATGCGACGTGAACAAATTTTCAAACTTGTACTAAACCATGCAGTCGGGGCAGATTTCTGCTTCAATCAAATGGGAAACAGTCAAAGAGCCTTTTTCTGGGCTACGTTTAACTATGCCGAAGAAGCTGATGGAGCTATAGAAAAACTATCATGTCGGTTCCGTAACATTGATGCTGCAAAGAAATTCAAAGATGTTCTACAAAATTGCATAGAAACAGCCAAGAGCCGAGCCGAATTGGAACCGGAAGAAGACTAAAAATTTTATGATGTTAATTATAAATTAAAATACTAAATATAACTATGTTAAAAACAAAAAAATAAGAAAACAAGTGAAAATTTTTTGAATACTTATGTAGTCAGACAAACCAAAATATTTCGTCCAATCTTAATTTGTTCGTCTAAATTCAAATAGATTTTGTGTTAAAAAAATAACGTTAAAGCGTTGAAAAATATTATTAGTGTTTCATTTCGTTTAAACGATCAATAATTATCTACATATTACTTTGACATATACTCTTTCTCCCAATTTGTCATTATTTTCTTTATAAATTATAGTTTTCATAAAAAAGTGATGAGTTTTATAGTTTTATTAAAAATCTTAGTAGTTACAAATGTGTAAATTTATAAAAGCGTTGTCGTTGCAACATATTAACTTTTGTTGAAGGAGCATCGTAAAAGTAGATATTTGACGTTTATAAATTTATCCGTAGCTAGTTAGTGTGTTGAACTGTAATGTCGGAGTTTTGGGTTCAATCCCCAGGCTTTGACATCTAAAAAAAAAACATTGCATTCATAAAAGGCAGAGCCATTGGTCGAAAATATTAAAATTTTATATAGCCGAACTATGAAGGTAAATGCGTGGTGATATGCCATCGTCATTTTGTCACCCAGTGGTTTAGGTAAGGTTTAAAATTAAATTCAATATGATCATTACATTGATCCTTTGTCAACTTCCTTAAGTCATAGCACTTTAATTTTGCATTCCGATCAATAGACCTCAAAATTTAAGCCTTTTAATGCGAACCGAACCACATTTCGTTGATTTTTAACTTTGTATGAAATCTTAAAAAATGAAACGGGTAGTTTGTTCTATAGAAATTGTATTTTGAGTTAAATTAATCGGAATGTCATTGGGGTTAAAAGACTCAGGGAAAAAAATTATTAAACTCACAAAAGTCATAAAATTCATCATTTTCTCAAAAAAAAAAAAAAAAAGAAAGACTTCCCTAAAGCAAATATTCAACTCAACGACAAACTCGTAAAAAATCGCAGAACGGATACCACGTTCTGCGTTTCACTTTTTGTGAATTCTAGGAACATAAGTAAAATTTGATGTTCTGCATTCCACAAAAAAATTACTTTTGTGATTTGTTCATTCCTAAGTGTTCTGGGGCCCTAGCACGTAACTTGAAACGATCGAGTTAGGTCGATACAATCGGGAACAGGCAGTTCTTTCTTATGATCAGCCGATTGTTTTCGATTCGATTGAATCAAATAAGGAACTCCCTATACTCCATTACATCGACTAGACTCTATTGTATCAAGTTACGTGCTGGCACCCCTGGGGTGGATTCGCGTAAGGTGATAGTTGATTATGAATTTATTGATTGTCGTTTTGACCATCGCTCTCTCAATAATTCTTAATTGATATGATAGAGACAGCTATAGTCAAAAACGACAATCAACGAATTGATAGTCAACTATCACCTTACGCGATTCCACCCCTGAATTCCACCCGAAATGGTCAATGTGAATTGAGTTTTCGGAGACGGAAATTCGTGTTCCACATTTCGAATACATAGCGTTTAACGGTGAATTCAATTCACTTACAGGGGCCCGTTTTTCAAATCATACACATCATACATTGTATGATATTGACAGTTCTGCTGTATGATTTCTGTTTCTCAATTTTGTTGTATGATCCGCTGTCATACAACAATGTGTGGCCCAAGATTACACTGGAAATATTGGAATGTTGTATGATTCTGTTTCTCAGAAATGTATCATTTACATCGTACAGTAAATTAACCTAAAAATGTTCATACATTTAATACAACAAAATTTTGTTGTAAGTGGCTGCACATGAAACAACATGAAAAGGTATATTTTGAATTAATAAAATTATAACAATTTTGAATAAATTTTTATTGTTTTCTTTTTTTTTATAATCTACACGCGCTCAAGGAATTATGATTACCCTTTAAATGTTTCAACACAGCGCGGACGTGAAGTTAAGAAGAGAAAGAATGATAGGAAAGATGTGTGGCACGATGTTCTGAGACTGAATGTGGTTGTCTCAGATTTTTATCTCCAGGGATGGCGGCTGAACTAATGCGGAGAAATGCCGTGTCTTATTTCTATGTCCTTTATAATTCACATTATTTTATTCGTATTCATACTTGTTGGGCATGCTAGTTTAACTCAATCACATGTTGTTAGTGTTATGCCTGAACAACATGTAATGAGTAAACCAGCAACCCATGGATGACAATTTTTAGAAGGTTTATAATGGAATTAAAACGACATTGACGACACGGCAGGGATCGAACATATGATCATGAGGTTGACAGGCGAGCACACAACCATCGCGCCACGGCCACCCCCTTTCCAAAGAACAGAAAATTCTAGTGCTGCAGTCAATTCTTTTAAAACAAGAAATTTTATTTTTGGAAAGTTCACTGGCTGACACTCACAAACCTAATTAACTCGTAGTTCTTAAAGAGAATTTTATCATGCTTATTTTGACATTCTCATGAATAGTCTATTCGTTAGAATGATTCTATTCCTTCGAATGAACTTTCTTAGTTTTGAGATTCGAACGAATAACATTCATTTGCGAAAGATAGCGTAAAATGAACTTCAAAAAAGATTCATTTTCATTGTCAGCTGTTTGACATTTACTATATTTCTATTTGAATTAGTATGACCGTTTTACATTTTTTTTTGTTATTAAACATTTTATAGATGTTGGATAAATAATCAAGAAACAAAATAAACAATACACTTTTTCATTATAAAGTAAAGTTTAACCATAAAGAACTACATATTCATTACATTTTTGTGTCAACTCAGCTGTTTTGAAACTATTCTTAAAAAAATAAGTTGTTCATGACGCGTTCTAAATTTTTATTTTTTTTTCGTATACACTTGGTCACACTAAAATATCAAAAACAAAAGAGAAGTGTTTGTGAAATGTCAAAATCAAAAGGTGAAATCTTTGTTTATTTGTAATTGTTTTTTTTATTGTTTAATAATTTAAATTTCTTGGATAAAAACATAAATAAAAATATGGCACTTGTGTTGTTTATAAATTAAGATGGTGTTGAAGAAGTGCATAGGAGAAGGATAGTGGATGCTTCCTTTCTTTCCTTATCAACGCGGGTGGTAAAAAAAAAACCCTTTGCTACCTCCGAGTTTTCTTCCATTATTTTGATTAACTTTTTCTTTTGTTTGCGGTTTGTCCAGTTGGAATGCGACCTTAAAACATAAAACGACAAAAAAATTAATAAAAGTAATTTATTTTCCATGAAATAATTAAAAACTTACATGGTTTGTTGCTTACTCGACAGAAAAATTCAATCGACACAAAAATGACATTTAATTCTATTCTTTCGAATGTCAAAATTGAATTAGCTTTCGCAAATGAATGAACTTTCTATGGATTAGGTGAACTTTCGATTTGTTCGATTAACATTCTAATCGCCGAGTCTCAAAATTAAGTTTCAACGAAATCGACTCACTTTCGAACGAAAGAGAACGTCAAAATAAGCACCTATGTTTGAAGTGAAATCCACTAAAATAATCAAAATAAACAGAACCCCCAGCCTTAAGCTATGAAGCTAGTGCTCTTAGGCTCGTATTCACCGAGCGCTCCTAAACGGCTCTTAACTTTACGAGGCTCTTAACTTGAAATTTCTGTGGGGTATTCACCAACCACTCGCAAGTGTTTTTCGAAGTTCGAAAATGAGAGCCACTCTCTCTTGTTCAGGCATACCCAAACTATGAAATGTTGTGGAATGTTGGTCTTGACAGCAAATGGATACTCTTCTACTTGGCATTGCTCACATGGATTCGAGTCAAATGCGTGCGTGGCACACGTACAAGCGAACAAACTTTCGAAGAGAGCGCTCGTAAGTTAGGAGTGGTCGGGACCACTCCTAACTTTTAAGAGCGCTCGTAGATCTTCACTAATATTGCTTGGTGAATAGGTTTAGGAGCTTCCTAAGTTATGAGCGCTCGGTGAATACCGGCCTTAGTTTTTAAGATTAATTTGTACATTTATGCTGATTAATAAATAATAATAATAAATAGAACCATTTTTCTGATTCTTCCAAAATTAAGTTTTGATGAAATGTTTTATGGACAAATTTGGAAAGTTGATATTCCATTAAAAATCCTAGAATGTTTGATTTAGCTATGTATATATTTAAAATTTTAATTTTGTAATCAACTATTTACACCCATGTTCTGCATTTCACTTATTGTGAATTCGAGGTACAAAAGTGAATGTTGATTTTCTGCATTCCGTATTAAATGACTTATGAATTCTTTATTCCGAATGTGAAATGTTGGTGTTGTGAATTCCACCCGAAATGAACATTGTGAATTGAGTTTTCGGAGATGGAAATTAGTGTTCTACATTTGGAATACATAGCGTTTTGCGATGAATTCAATTCATTTAGTTTTGTTTGGTGAAACTTTACATTTGCGTGACAATTGACAAACGTGTAAATAAAGCTTTGAAAATTTGCCTTGTTATTCAGCCCTATCACGAATTCCATCGTAATCGGAAACTTGTTACGAATCCCGAAAATAACTATCACAGAATCCATCGTAGTGGAAAATCTCATACAAATTGCTGTTACGAACGGATTTAATGATAGCTTTTTGTCGGAGTTTGTAAAAGTTCCTATAACGATGGAATTTGTGTTAGGATAGGGCTGATTATTAAAAGAAAGTTTTTTTTTTTTGCAATTTATGAAATAAGTTAAGGATGTGTCAAGGGAATTGAAGTCTATTTTATTAAGGGATTTATTTCCAAAATGTAAAAAAATGCTTCTTCGTTTAGTCTGAAGCTTCTTTTGAAACTACAAATTCATTTTCCATTTCAACTTAAGCTGCTTTGGGAAGGTCTAAAATGTTGGCTTTACAACGTAAAACTTTTCTACGAACTCTCTATCCTTGATTTTCGTCCCTTCTACCACTTATTAAAAATAATAGTGAATCTTTTTTGTTTTGCACAAGAAACATTGTATGAATAAATGATGCAAATTGTCTTTCAGCTGATTTTGACATTTCGAAAATAAATTCGGAGTAAATTGGAATTTCTTTTGCACAAGGAAACATTGTATGAATAAATGATTTAAATTGTCTTTCAGCTGATTTGAAATTTCGAAAATAAATTCGGAGTGAATTGGAAAAAACTGAATTCACTCGGAATGTAGAACATGCTGTTTCAATTAAAGTGAAATTGAAATTCGTTTTCAATTCACATTCACTCGGAATACAGAACATGGGTGTTATAATCAATTAGAATTATTTATCAAGGACAATGGTTTACACTATGTATAGTAATTACATAGTTTTATATATAAACTATCACCCATATTACTTTTAAATTAGTAAAACTTTAGTTGTATTTTATCTAACAATTACATTTTTTATTTCGCAAAATCAAATATTGTATTACATACATTGTTTAAACAAAGATAAGTAAAAAGTCAATTAAACTAACTATTTCGCAATAAAACAAAATTGAGATCTAAAAACTTAACAGCATAGCGTGCACAGTGCTTCCATCTTTTTGGAAAGAAGTTCCTTAGTCCCGATGTCGTTTTTTTCTACAATTCTATATGGACTTGCAAAAAAAAAAAACACGGCTATTATTGACTTCTCAAAAACTAGATCCCTTCGTGAAATTTGTGTTAAAAAATGTGGTTGGCTGATATGAACTCCCTTATATCTCCTGAACGTGCCCAATGAGACTAGAAACACTCCCTATGTATATCGAACATTTTTTCCGGATTACGAAAAGTATGATGTATTTGTCCTTAATTTTTACAAATCAGCAATTAAGATATTGCATTTAAAAGACCTAAAGCAGGTATACTGTTAAAAATTATTGGAGTAAAATTTTAAACAACCAAGTGTTAAGATATTAGTATTATGCTGCTAAAAAAAATTTGCTAACTACAAAGATGTTCACTTTTTCTAAATTTAAATAAAATGCACGACTGGGTCGCACGAACTTGCTCCTATGTAATCGACTGGGAATTTTAAAAACGAATGTTATTAGAGAAAACTGTTCATAAGGATAAAATTAATTTTTGAATTCTTTTTTAGTCTTTAACAAAAATTATAAGTCCTTGTAGTGGTTTCTTTAAAAGAAGCTTTTATATACAAACTTTTTAAAAGCTTTTTAAGAAAAAATTTTGGTACGCTAGTTTAAAGTTTTTATTATTGTTCGAATAAAAATTAAATTTACGAAAAGAAATATTGACCCGTTTCGGAGATATCGAATTTTCAAAAAAAAAGAAAAAAAAAATAGATTTTTTTTTTCAAAAATTCAAAAAATATTTATTTTAAAGTTTTGAAATGCAATGTGTTTTAGACTTTTTAGAAGCTTCTCTATAAAAATTTTCATTAAGACCCGTTATGGGTGATTCCGCTGTAGACGATTTTTGACACCAATTTTTGAATTACAATATTTTTTACTTTTTTTGATAAATATTCAAAGTAGAAATACTGTATTTAATAATAAAAACAAAAACTGAGACCTAGCTTATAGAGAACATTTTTGTTTGCGCTTGGCAACATTATCATACGAAGAGTCGGTACGAACTGCAATTATTACAACTGGTAACATACGCTCAAAATACTTATTTCCGACAGTTTTAAGTTATGCTTTACTCAATAGACGTATGAAGCAACATGCCATTTAATCGTTTGCATAAAAACATGTACGAATTTGTTGTTATATTTTTAGCATTATTGATTGCAAATATTATTTGATATTTATTTGATATTTATTTTATTAATAACATAAGTATATTAAAAACACAATGTTTTTTTAAGTAATACTTAGTACAAGAAGGTTAACATGTTTTAATTGATATATTTGTAATATTAAATTGGATTTGAAATTTTAAATTAAATGAAATAAGATCACTCATGTTAATATACAAATTAATATACAAAATTTTACTTTAAAAAGGAAAAAGAAAGAGATTATTTATGTATATTACAGAGAAGTTTTTTTTTTTTTTTTTTTAAGAAAAGGAAATAATTGAATTTAGCACTTCAAATGATCTTCTAGAGCCGTTTTAAATCTATCGCAGTTGTTAATTCCCCTCAACTCGGCAGGTAATGAGTTCCACAGACCTACGGAGTACACAAAGAACTGGCGCTTGGAAACGTTGTACCTATGTGTTGGGACAATAAGTACTCGGCTTCTTTGCAACTGAGGTAGAATAAGTTTTTCGTATAAGTATGCAGGAGTTTTCTTTTGCATCAAATTGAATAAAAATAATAAAACTTTGCTGTCAAGATGATTTTGAAATGACATTCCATAGAAGCCATTCGCGTAGTCGGAGACATGGTCAAATCGGCGAAGAGAATAAACGAAGCGTATAACGTTGTTAAATGCAACTCTTAGTTTTCTCTGGCTCACACTGTCAACACTACAGAAAATTAAACTACCATAGGTTAAGATCGGTAAAACCAGGGTTTTAACCAAGATAGATTTTACTTTAGTGGGTAGGCATAGCCATTGTAAGTTTGTTGCACCCGCGATATAAAAGATATAAAAGTTTACTTTTTTGGCAGAAATAAAGTGCTAGCGTTTTGAAACTTTCTAAAAGTAAGAAGAATACAAAACTAAAATTAAATCAGTCGTTTTTAGGAATATATTGTACGTTGAATGACAAAAAACGTTGATTTAAATTGGTTGCACCCGCGATCCCAATATAAAGATCGCGGGTGCAACTTATTGACTACTTACATTATAACGTGATTTATTGTATTTTATTGATAAAATATGCTTTGAATAATAATTTCTTGTGTTCACGTTTTTTTTTAACTATATGTAATATAATATTTTGTTCTTTTTTATATAAAAATATATGGTTAAATGGAAGTAAAACAAGAAAAAGAGACTGCTTTACAGAAAATTGACAAAAAATTAACAAATATGATGAGCTTCATGCAGAAAAAGGACGTAGAAATTTAATGTGGAGAGATGTATTGAAAGGGAAAATGAAGGCAGATACAAATTTTAAAATTCTGACCAGAATCAGACAAAACGAAAAAATGCAGGCAACACAAAAATAAGGCAGGCACTCATTACATCAGTCCCCGTAGACTGAAAAAGTCGCACAAGTGAAACGTAATCGCCCAAGGAGTCCCACTAACGTAGTTGAAGTAGTAAAAAATGTATTTAAAAAAAAACTGATTCCACCAAAGCAATGCCTAAAAAACTGAAGGATGACGGGTGATTTCTATAAAAGGGATAATATTATCAGACAAGTGCCGGGTATAAAAGATGTGATATCGATTAAGTCGGAAGTTAAGAATCGAGAAAAGTACAATGACCATGAGCATTCGTGAAGTTCAGTTTTCGATCTTTTTATTGAGTCAGAAGACCAAGCATTAAATTTTAAATCTCCAACAGGGTTTTTTGAGCCCCTATATTACCAGTAGATCCATGCTCTAAAATATCGTTCTGTTTTTACAGCAGCAGTATTTCCAAAAGTTATTTCCGCAGGTTTGTACCTTCTTGCACCAGGTGCAATATCACAATATCGTTATGTGGGGTTATTCTTAACCGATATCGATGAAGATGGAGTACTTCTGACATACATATGTAACGGGTGATTTTTTAAGAGCTTGAGAACTTTTTTAAAAAAAAAAACGCATAAAATTTGCAAAATCTCATCGATTCTTTATTTGAAACGTTAGATTGGTCCATGACATTTACTTTTTGAAGATAATTTCATTTAAATGTTGACCGTGGCTGCGTCTTAGGTGGTCCATTCGGAAAGTCCAATTTTGGGTAACTTTTTCGAGCATTTCGGCCGGAATAGCCCGAATTTCTTCGGAAATGTTGTCTTCCAAAGCTGGAATAGTTGCTGGCTTAAGTGTGTAGACTTTAGACTTGACGTAGCCCCACAAAAAATAGTCTAAAGGCGTCAAATCGCATGATCTTGGTGGCCAACTTACCGGTCCATTCCTTGTGATGAATTGTTCTCCGAAGTTTTCCCTCAAAATGGCCATAGAATCGCGAGCTGTGTGGCATGTAGCGCCATCTTGTTGAAACCACATGTCAACCAAGTTCAGTTCTTCCATTTTTGGCAACAAAAAGTTTGTTAGCATTGAACGATAGCGATCGCCATTCACCGTAACGTTGCGTCCAACAGCATCTTTGAAAAAATACGGTCCAATGATTCCACCAGCGTACAAACCACACCAAACAGTGCATTTTTCGGGATGCATGGGCAGTTCTTGAACGGCTTCTGGTTGCTCTTCACTCCAAATGCGGCAATTTTGCTTATTTACGTAGCCATTCAACCAGAAATGAGCCTCATCGCTGAACAAAATTTGTCGATAAAAAAGCGGATTTTCTGCCAACTTTTCTAGGGCCCATTCACTGAAAATTCGACGTTGTGGCAGATCGTTCGGCTTCAGTTCTTGCACGAGCCGTATTTTATACGGTTTTACACCAAGATCTTTGCGTAAAATCTTCCATGTGGTCGAATAACACAAACCCAATTGCTGCGAACGGCGACGAATCGACATTTCACGGTCTTCAGCAACACTCAGAAACAGACGCAATATTCTCTTCTGTACGCACTGTACGCATTCGTGTGGTTGGTTTAATGTCCAATAAAGTAAACTGAGTGCGAAACTTGGTCACAATCGCATTAATTGTTTGCTCACTTGGTCGATTATGTAGACCATAAATCGGACGTAAAGCGCGAAACACATTTCGAACCGAACACTGATTTTGGTAATAAAATTCAATGATTTGCAAGCGTTGCTCGTTAGTAAGTCTATTCATGATGAAATGTCAAAGCATACTGAGCATCTTTCTCTTTGACACCATGTCTGAAATCCCGCGTGATCTGTCAAATACTAATGCATGAAAATCCTAACCTCAAAAAAATCACCCGTTATATGTATTTTCGGAAAAATATTGAAGTATTTGAAAAAAACAAAATTATAATTAATAGAGAAGGGTACTGACTTGTTACATATGTGCCTTATTTTATATTTTTTCCAGTTTTTTAAATCAGTTTACTAATTTAAGTTAGACGCGTTGCACCCGCGATAATTTGATGTTGCACCCGCGATTGATTTAAAAGTTAATATTTCGTTGCTTACTTTTGTTTTTTATCTTTATTTTTATTTATTTAGTTAATTGAATCAACGTCGTTCAATATATGTAAGAATAGCATGATAAATGTTTCACAATTAACAGAATTTGTGTTTTTTGTACTATGATCTAGAAAAGTCGGGCCGATTCTGTTGCACCCGCGATCGCACTTTGAAACCATTTTTCTGCCAAATTATTTATTATATTTTAGAATTCTAAATGGATTAAATATAAATAGGTAAAAATGTATCCCTTCAAGTAATAATGTCATTAAATATTTTGCTTATTTTATTATTAAATGTACTTCAAATGAGTCTAAATGTTGCGCCCGCTATAATGGAATCGCCCTTATGTGGATAATGAGAAATTCAAAATTCGAAAAAATGGTTCTATGGTAGGTACAAGCTGTAATATCTTAATTTCAAAATTTTTTTTTATTAAATTAAAGATCGTAAAAATTAATTGAAAGAAAAAAAATTTTATCAAAATTCTAGGTGCCGTTTTCGAGAAAAATACGATTTTTGAAAACCATTTTTTTAATTTTTTAGCATTTGTATGGTAGGTACCTTTATTTTTAGGTAAAATAAAATAATTTTTTTCGCATTTTGTAGATTATATTGAGAAACTTTTATTTATCAAGTTTAAAAAAAATCTAGCATGGGGTTTTCGAAATATTGAGTTTTGAAAAAAAAATTTTGAAGTTTTTTTTAAAAATCCAAACAAATTTTTTTTGAAAATCTGAGTACACAATTCTATTTATGTTTTTGGGGAGCTTTAGCAAAAAAAAAATTATCAAAATCGGTTGAACCGTTTTTGAGAAAATCAAAAACAAAAAAAATGGTTCCATGGGGGGTACCCTCAATAACCATTTTTCGGAAAATTTTTTTTAACCAATACCTAGATTTAATTAAATGAAATTTTTCTGTATCTTTATTTTTAAAATCTATTGAACAGTTTTTGAGAAAAAAAAATGTTTATAAAATTTCGAAAAAAATTGGGGGGTACCGTTATTTTTGGTCTTAAAAAAAAAAAGAAAAAAACGTGTGGGGGGAAAAAATTAAAAATGTTTAAAGTTTAAAGAAAATCGGCCGAGCCGTTTAGCCTGTAGTCGAACAGACAGACAGACAGACAGACAGAATTGCGAGACCCACTTTTTTAGTCTTCGCTATCATCGTAATGTCAACTTTGATCAAAATCTCGAGTTCGATTTTTTTTACGAATGCATAACTTGCCTTATAGTACCTATAAGTCGCAAGTAAAAATTGTTTGACTCGTACTAAGGCTATTTTTTTAAATAAAATATTTCCGAAAATATCTTAAACATTAACAGTTCTTACCAACAACTAAACAAACGCCTAGTTATAAAACCTTTTCGACATTTATTTCGCGTCGTTGTGTTAGTGTAATTTTGTGTCTAATTATTTAAAAAAAATCTTCATGCTTAATTTACTATCAGTAGACAAATATTCTGCTATTCATTCGAAGCGAATCTGAACGCAGTCATTCTGTACAATACAAATCCGCATATGGAATGTGGCGGATTTTTCATTTAATGGATCATCTGTCTCGTTGGTGTTCAGTAATACCTATGTAAGTAGAAACTAGTTCAGAATATTTGTTTGTAAATGATAAATTATTAATATTTGTAGGGATAGAAGGAAGGGAAAAAAGATCAATTCACTAGGTAATTGATTGCATATCTAAAATGAATTTTAATTTTTCTAGATACCTATTTAAAAACATTTCATTGCACGAACCAGCATTGTATTGAAGCTGTGATAGCCTTTCCTGATGTATAAGGGTTGTGATAAGGGCTTTTGAGAGGAATGCGGATACCGTCAATGCACCTAACAACTCCAGGCACATCACATTATGGTACAAGGGTTTTCCTTCTGTCGACATTTAGAGTAATCCAGTCGGGACATAAGTGCAAGACTTTGCTAAATGTGGACTAAGCGAAGCCCGCATTAAAATCTTGCCCAACGCCATGATGCAAATTACCTTCAGCAAAAAACCTCAAGCGATTAGTTTCTTTATATTGACTCATTTCGCTGTGGAGGTGGAAGCTTTCTGTTGGAGGATTCTCTTATTCATCTGCTTGGAATTAGGACAAAAAAAATTAATTTTCAAATTTAATAATAAAGATGAAAAAAAAATTAAAAAATTACTTCTGTTTAGGTAGAGCGGTTGAACTTGAATTTTTAATGAAATCAAAAACAATTATCCAAAATTCAGAAGATGATCACATAAACAGCTCGATGATTTAAACTTAAAAGGATAGAGAAAATATGATGATATGTATATTCGATTAAAATTTGCAAAATCGTTGTTTTAACCTAGTTTCATACTAAAGGCTCGGTCAAACAGAACGCGTTTTCAACGCCGCGTTAAGATTTTTTAACGCGACGGTAAGATTATTTTGACGCGACGTTGCAACCGCCGCGTCAGAGGACGTCAAACAGATAGCTTTCAAGCAATGAACAAACGAAACAATAATTCCTTAACAAAAATAATTTCAAGCAGCTCAGATTCGGAGGGGGAATTATTGCCTTTATTTGCTATTTTACGAAATTCCCGTAAAAGAAAAAAGAATTTGGGTACATGCCAATTAACAAAAAAAGAAGAGTCGCACATCTCGAAGGCCAACAAACAGAAGACCTATCAATGCGGCATTTATGATGAGAGACAAATTTGTCTCATATTTCAATAATAATAATTAAATATGTATGTAAAACAATGTTCTTATACGATTTATCACCCATATCGTATAGACATTGGTAATTTCTCATCAATTCAATTAATTTTTCCATCTTGAAAAAAATTAAAATTCCTTTGACTGCCGCAGCGTTAGAAATAATCTGTAATTTCACACAACGTCGCGTTTCACCGCCGCGTTGCAACGCCATGGTGAATTCAACGCGGCGTCAAAAACGCGTTCAGTGTGACATGGGACATGTATTGCAATGTAATACAACGCTTCGTTTGAACGCGGCGGTGAAACGCGACGTTAAAACGCGTTCTGTTTGACCGAGCCTTAAAACGGCTTTAACATTGTACTAATTCAACTAAAATTTTGCGCCAATATCTCTTCAAAGTATTTTTCATCACTTTTTTTTAGAATTTTAGATCAAATCTCCGTCACTTCTCGGATGTTGGTTCCTGGCTTATTGCCTGGAAAACTCAGCGCACTTTGAACAAGAAAGAAATTTCGATATGAGTTTTGTTCCTTTTGTTCTGCACTTAGTGTTTCCATCATAAATTTCCCAAGTTTTTTTAAACTAATTCTGAAAGAAAAAAAAAAAACAAAAAACAAAGATTATATTCAAAAATTAAATAATATATCTACTTATGCACCACCCTGTATATCTTTCTTCGTATAAAGCAAAGATACAGTAGTATTGTGGTAAGCCAATCAGCTGATTCACCCGATTTCTTTTTTCATTATGTGTAAGGTCTGAAAAAAAGTATTTGCAAAATATTTTTTGTTTTTCTATTTTCAAATTGGAGACTGAAACTTATTATTACTGAGACTTATTAAAATAAAAACCTTTTAAAATCAACATATAAAATAAGAACTGTAAAGTGCTGCCATCTCTAATCTGTGAGGTATATTATATTATATTTCTTAAACTTCGAATTCTGCGAAGCATACAAAATATTTATACTCAGTAATAAAAAAAAAACCATTGCAGCCAAAAGAGATTTAGATTTCGCCATAATAAATTAAAAAAAAAAAAGAATAATTTCCATGCACAGATTCTCATCGAACAACGAGGACAAGAGTGTCGATACAAACACTTCAAAGGCTAAACCGGAAGCGTGAAAGAAAATTCTCTGCTTGTACATATATTTTAATCAATAAGAAAAATGTCTATATTTTAATTCTTTGCATTTTATAATTCACAACAGACAAAACAAACTCACAAATTGAAACATTATCTTTAAAAGATGACAATTGTAATGTCAAAATAAAATTAAAAATGCCTTTAATGTCGTTTTTATTTGGCAATCCGGAAGCCTTCTGGACTCTTCTGAAAGTGTTCACTTGGGAAAAAATGACAGTTCTGATTCTGAAAAGAAGAGAAATTTGCTTCTGGATTTGAAATCAGAATCGAAACCAGAAGCACTCTTAAACGTCAAACTCAACAGCTATGATTTTTTGTATCCTAAAGCCTAGTACGCAGATCGGCAAAAATTTTGTCTCCCATACATTTTTTTTTTCCTGGGACAAATTTTGCCTCGGATATTTTTCCGAGCAGTACGCAGTTCGCGCGCAAAATTCATACAAATTGTGAATTGCTATACAAAATGTCTCCACTAAATTTTGCCAGGAAAAAGAATCATACAAGCATTATTTTGCGTGACAAATTTTGACAGCCACCGTATTTCCGAAAGTGTTTTTTGTCAAAACTGGTTTTATGTAAAAGGTGCTGAAGCATCGAGAGAAGATTCCAAAAAGGTATGAACGACTTTTGTAAGACAACCCGGTCCAGAGATACACTACAAAACACATTAAATTATTTTTTAATTCTCCAACTTCAAACTTTTGCGCGAGGTTTGGAAAAGTTTTGTAGAGATTAAAATTGTAGAGATAAAATTTGTTTTGTCTCGATCTGCGTACTAGGCTTAATTGTGCGAAGTGCACCTTTTAACAAACATAATTCTTGATTTTCATTACTGTCCACATTTGATGTTTCACATATAAAATCACAAAAAACTTCCGAATCATCAGAATCAAAAATAAAGTGTTCAGTTGAGATTTCGGATCGGAGAGAGATCCCGGATTGCCAAATTAAAAGTACATAAGTGACCTTTAAACGCGGTGGCGTTTAAGTTAAGACGCCTTTAAGTAACATTATTTACATAAATGTGAAAATTGATTATAGATACCGATTTTATACTGAAGAGCTGTTTTTAGGTAATTTAAGGTTTAAATTAATTAATTGCTCTATAGTAGCTATGGCGGCAAAGTTTCCATAAATAATTGCTTTCTTGTTAAGTTCAACAAAATAGTTTGTGCCATAGGTGTACTCAATAGTTTTTCTCATTTGATCCTTTTAGGTATCAACTACATGCAGTTGAACCGTGAATACAAGAAATGTTCAAAATATCAATCTGAATACATTTTGCATACCTAAACTTTTTCTCCCTCACCAATAGGAAATTAAATAAATCGATTTAAGAAATTAAATGTAATGCAATGACAAATGTATTGAAAAATATATAACGTAATTGAATAATATATAGTAAAATTAGTACGAAGTCTGATTTGTTTTAACTTTTAATCAAATTTAGCATTTTATTAAAGTTATGTAAATAAAATGCACGACTGCAAACTTTTTAGAAGCTTCTCTATTTATTATAATTTTTATAACTGAATAAGTTCAGAGTAGAACAAAGCAAATTAGAGCAGGACAGAGCAGAACAGAACAGTTTTCATGAGAAATGTCAGACAAGTTATGTCGATTTCCTTTTACACTAGGGATTTTAGGGATTGCGATCCCTTGTCAAATTTTGTCTTTTTAGTGTGGGTATTTCGTATACATGTAAATCCCTCTCCAAATACGGATTCGAAGGATTTGATCTCTGTCAAAAAAAAAATCGATTTTTTTTGGTGTGAAGGAACGTAAAATCTGTGGTAAAAGTCAAAATTTGACAAGGGATCGCAATACCTAAAATCCCTAGTGTAAAAGGAAATCGACATTAGAGTCGTCAGTCGTCTGTTCTATCTTTCTCTAACTAAAAAGCGAGGGCAAGAAATCTTGTTCTAAACTGTTCAAAACTGTTCCAGACAGACTCATTGAACAGCAAATCAGAACAGTTTAGAACAGAAAATTTCTCATTGAACAGCAAAAAGTTGTACTTTTCTGTTCCAAACTGTTCGGAACAGCGTCACTGAACAAAACTTATGTTATGCCGATAATGAGTATATAAAATGGGGAGGAGATATGCTTCGGGGGTTGACGTGTTACATAAATGTCAAAAAGTGGTTTGGCAGTACTAATTTCAATGATAATTGGAGGATATAGTAATAATAAAATATGAAGGTGTCAATATGAAATATTAAAACTCAATTTGGTCAAAATGAATATAAATTGAGTCATAAGGCTGAAAAAGTGAAAACACACCGGATAAAACAAAAGTTGTTGATTCGATAGTCAAAAAAACGTTTTTTATTTGAAGACACACCAAGCGAAACAGAACGTAAAACAAAACGTTTTGTTTTCTTGTTTCGTTTGGTGTGCGTTGAAATGAAACAAAATGGAATTTGCGACTTGCTTTAAGTGTTTTTGAACATGTAGTCGGACTTAGAAAGATGAATTTGTGCCAATCTTACATACACATTTTTGAAGCAATTGAGGAAAAGGACGCGCATAGCAGAGAGTAATGTGTGCCTCCATATAATCTAAAACGAAATATTGAGGATGTGATAATAATAAACATAATAGCAGAGTTAAGTTAAGAGTAAAAAATTATCGTTTATCTGGAGCGCGAAGAGTGGTTGAATGCGCATTTGGTATGATTACCAAAAATTTTCGTAGTGTATTTGATACTTCCTGCCTTCCAATAAACTGTAAATAATTACATTAGCCGCCCGCGCCTTGTATAATATGATTATGGAAAGATGGCTTTAGGAAACATATGTTGAGCATAAAACTATGGAATACGTACCTCAAGAAATAACATATGAAAATATTGTAAAAGCAAGGTCATCAAATGCTACACGTAACATAAGTACATATATCAGTATGTTCAATACTTTAACTCCTCTACTGGAGCAGTTCCAGGTTCAAATTGCTTTCGAGGTATCCTATCGGAAAGAATAATCGGCCCTAGCGAGGTATCCGTTCGGAGCGGAAATTTCTCCGATTTTGTACGATTCCGAGGATTTTTGCTTCGAGGTATTCTTCCGAACAGCTGTTCAGAATTTTTCCCCGACATTTATTTTAACGCACCCGGCGAACTGCGTTGAAGTGCGATAAATTTGTTTTTTTTTGTGAAATTTCTGACAGTTTAATGCAATTGTTTTTCCGATTTCGTCCGACAAAAATTCTTCGCGGAACAAATTGCACCAACGCATTTGTGTTTTATTATTCTTTCCGATAGGATACCTCGAAAAGAATTTGAACCTCCGACGAAGTATGCGTTGCGGACAATTTTCCGCTCCGAACGGATACCTCGCTAGGGCCGAATAATACACAAATGCGTTAGCCTGATTTGTTCCGCTAAGAATTTCAACGCAGTTCGCTGGGTGCGTTAAAAAAATTCCGAACAGATGTTCGGAAGAATACCTCGAAGTAAAAACCCTCCAAATCGGAGAATTTTCCGCTCCGAACGGATACCTCGCAAGAGCCGAATGTTCTCTTGTTTCACGAAACAAAAAAAAAAAAACGTTTCGCTTTATCCGGTGTGTTTTTAGCCTAAGTATGTATCGTTTTAGTAAAAAATTATTCGTTAAACATTTAAAAATATAAAATTAAATGGTTCAATTAAAACTATAAATTTCCCCTATGATGAAGATACGGAAGCTTACTGAATCTAAATTACTACTATAGGAAAAATTAACATACACAAAATAATTACTTGACGAATGTCTTAAAATATTTACGCACATATGTAGGTACTTTGATTCTGTAGATAGCCTTCGGTTCTGATCTCTGAAATTAACACAAAATGAACACGCTGATAGCATTACTTTCGTTTTAAAATATATACGGAAAAATACATACCATTTTACCGTCCAAACGACAAGATTGCCTAGAATTTATAACTGTGATTTTAATTCTATCAACTCTCTTACAATTTATAACTTTTATATTTTTCTATTTACTCTTATTCTAAAAAAAGAATGGACCGCCTTACAATAGTCAACATAAGCGCAGGAACCTAACTCAACAACAAAAGTAAACTGTGTGTGAATGTGAATTCGATGTGAACTGGCTTTCCCCAAATTCGCCGCAAGTATGTTTTTGACATTTTGCTTTTCACTATGTGTAGTTTTGACAGCTGAAAAATACGAAATTCAAAAGCGAATTGGTCCGTCATTTTACGTTTCTTTTTTTTTGTATTTGTGATTACTTCAAGCGAGTGTGTTGTGAGGCAAAAACTTCAGCAAAAATACAACGAAACACAACAAGAAGAAGGCATAGAGAATCTGCTGAAGCAGGCAAGGCACGCATAAATTGAGAAAAAAATTGTGTAAAAAAATAATTAAGCTCACATAGTTTTTACCAGTGAGAAAAAACGGGAAAACTATTCTCGAATGCCGACATTCCGAATTAACCTCAGAAAAATCAAGAATAAACTATTAATTTGTAACTGGATGGAAAACGCAATTTGCAGAAGGAAATAGACCAAAAGGAATACTCATATTTTAGAAAAGCCACCAAGAGGACAAGAACCATCATTATCCAAACGAATCCTGCAAGGTAGTATTAAATTTTTTCTTTCTTTTAAAATAATTTTTCATTAATTGTGTGAACATTCACTGTAAGAACCGGATTTTTCAATGTTTTGGCAAAAATAATAAATTCGATCAAGAAAAAAAAAGTTGCTATTAGAGAAGAGAGGTTCCGATTACATTTGGGAATGGCTATGGAAATGGAAATCTACGAGACAAGACAACACAATCAGACTCACCCGAGAAAAAACTAAAATGGAAACCTCTGAATGATTTCTATCATATTACGTGCATATGAGGAAATAAAAAAGCACCCGGCGCTCCCTTGATCGTTTTAAAAGAAAACTTTGGGGTCATTGTAGATATGACATATGCGCTAGTTATTTTTGCGCCTTGTTAAGGCAGATTCAAGGGCGGAGTGAACAAGTAGTACTCCGGTTGCTATGTGTTCATAAGGGCAACATTGAACATTCCACATTTCATTTTGTTAATATGTATAGCAAAACAATAGTTTAGTACCTATAATGTTGGAACTTTAATCAATTCCTTGAATATCATGTTGAATATACATCTATGTATATAAATCTAGGTATGTTATATTAAAGGTGGATGTTGTTTATCTGCGCAATTTTCATACGATAAAATCTTCAAATATAAAGTTAAAGTACAGACTGATACATACATACATGTCAGTACATCGTGGAACTTGAATGTTCCAAGTTTCAGTGTGGATTCGGACACTTATTTTCTTTGTAATACACATACCTCATCATCTCTGAGAAAAATGAGACAACTATATTTATACGCTTATCAGAGACACCAACAACAAACTCAAATGATATAGCTCACGTACTCGATTCGTATCATATAGGGTAAACCGACCAATCATTGGCACCTTAAGGTTACTCACCACTTATTCGGCTTATATAACTTATGGGAATTAAGAAACGACAGTTTTTTTTTTTTTTTTAATTTTTAATTGTATTTTTGTTTAGTGAAAAACATTAAATACCCTATTTTTTATTTAAAATTAATAAATAATTAATAAAAAGTAAAACAATGTCCTTTTACCAATGATTGGCACCATTTTCCAATCATTGGCACTGAACAAACCAATGATTGGCACATTGATTTTGTTTAATTTTTAAAATTTATTAAAACCAATAAAAACAAAATAAACGAATAGTATAACTCTATTATATAATTTAATAAATAAAAGGTAATTTACTTTTATAATTATATTTAAGTCTTTTAAGTTACATTATGTTTACAGTAAGGCCGAGATTAGATTAGATTTTTATTGATTGATAAAAAAGTGTATTATCATTCTAAGGAAAATTGATACAAAATTATGAAAATCTGTAACTTTTTCTTTACCAATGATTGGCACAGTGCCAATAGCCAATGATTGGCACTTTTTCTAATGATTGGCATGGCATCCAAGGATTGGCATAGTGCCAATCAACCCAGTGATTGGCACCTCATCCAATGATTGGCATGTGCCAATAAATGGAAATTTGATGGATTTACATTTCTATAGTTGACACCCCTTATAAATACTATATTTTTAATAAATTATTAAAATAAAAAGAACTAACCTCTTTGTTATAGTTAATTCTTTTATAATAACTGCACTTGACAATGGTTTTCCTCTTAAATTTATTATTAAATTACACTACAATGTCACCACTTTCCTTAGGGTTTTCACAAGTTTCACATAAAATTTGGCGCGAACTTGATTCTAAATTTTTAACAGCGTTTTTTTAATTGCTACTAACTTCAGAGGCCAAAAGAAATGATGCCAAATCATCAGAAATAGACCAAGGCTAATATTTTTAAAAAGATTTTATTAGAAAACTTTTAAATGTTATTAATACGAGTAATTTAAACTGTAAGTGCCAATCATTGGGGGGGTGCCAACAATTGGGCAGTTTACCCTATACAAAGAGCGTAACATTTGTCTTCAAAGGAATTGTATTATATTGAATATGAAGCAGCCAATGCAGCAACCGGATAACTCCACTTTTTGAAATGTTGAGAAAATTAAAAATAACTATCTCAGAAATCAAAATAATTGCAAAATATTTGTTAAACTTGCAAAGAGATAAGTGAAACTAATTTATTTAATTCAAAAACATATCAAAAAGTTATATATTAAAGAAAAAAAAAAAAATAATTTTCTTTCTGGACTTGTCCTGTTTTTGCACCGATTTTGTTGAAAATTAAAGGGATCCTTCGTTGTCATCTTCGTAGTCTGAGTTTTCAGCTTCTTGAACAGACTGCTGCAACATCAAGTTATCGTAAAAAGGCATATCGGCTAGAGGAACATACTTTTGCGCCAAGCTTATAACATCCTCATATTTCTTGGGGTTGAGTTGAAGACTATTTGCATATAATAGTTGTGACTAGAAGGTGTCACCATGCAGATTTGCTTTTATTTTTATGTCGTATGTCGTTAATGGCCAATATTGACTAATAGAAGCTGAAATGCTAACGATGTTTTCTTTTTTCCTATAGTAAAATCTTCGATACTTCGAGATCATCACTTAATAAGATCTTTGTTTGTCAGTTTTCTTATAAAACGGAGCCAATCTCGTTTTAAAATCAAATTATTGATCACTTATTAATCATATTAAATTTTTTATGAACAATTCTCCACTAAATTCTGATACTTTTTTGGTAGATAAAGTCGTTCTACTCGACGTTTTTGTTTTTCGATGACGCCAAAAGAGCTATCGCAGGACAAAAAACTGACCTTGTTCTGGCAAGTGATACTCAATAAGCCTTTTACTTTTACAACAGCATATATAGTAGATATTGGATGAGAGTGTTGTTTATATTCTGAGCGCCGCAATTATCGGAAAATACATATGATTTCGTCACAATTTCACTCAAAATGTTCTCAAGCTGATGACTTCATTTAGACCTTTTTTTGGAAAAGCGGTACAAAAACAAGACAACTCCAGGAGATGTCTCATTCTTGCTCCGTTTCGCAAACAGTGATCATTCCAAAACTGAGTTTTCGTATCCAAGAGCCAACTTATATGTCTTTTTTGGACACCGAACGACGCAGGATTTTTTTGTTTGTATTTCTGCATTAAAAAACATGTTTCGCAAAAAAGTGGAGTTAGCTGGTTGTTGCACTGGGTGCTTTAATTATTAATGAGAAACTGTTCTCAATATAATATACCAAAATACAAAGTATAATTGTGTCTCCTAGAATCAAAAACAACGTATTCCACTTTTCGAAAAAAAATGGGTTAACAATGCAGTTTACTTCAGTTTCTTTAAATCTATCCTTCACTGTAATTGAAACTTTCAAACGTGTATTTATTCCAGAGATATTTGGATCTGAATATGAGGGTTAGAATCAAAAGCAACGTATTCCTCAAGATGTTTTGAATCAAACCAATTATTCTATTCCACTTTATAATCAAAGTAGCTCTATTCCAAAGTAAATTCAAATCTTTTTTGTTGTTTGAATCAAAACAAATGTATTCTAAATTTTGGCGTGAAAATCACTTACTGTGAGACTACTATGCATGCATTTAATATTATTTTTAGTTTTATTATTGTGCTTTAAGTGTGGATGCAATTAGAATAAAAAGTAAACATGGAATTGATCGAATTACCTGTCGTTACTACATATCCAGCCAAAAAAAATGCAAATACTGTTAATGTTAAATGTCAGCTTGCTAAAGTAGAGCAGTAAGTAAATTTTTTAAATTTAAATTTTTTTGCCTTTAAGGCAAAATTAAGTATATTTATCTTTTTTGTTTACTATGTTGGTACAAAAGAAAACAATTGCCAATTATGCCTACATGCAACCATAAAGGTAGTTATTTTAAATAATACAGAATATTGACAACAGCAGAGCCATTATACATTTTTTATAGATATGTAATCTTTTTTAAACCGTTATAATAAATTAATTTTTTACGTTTTTGTTAATTTGTTATTTAATACAACTAACTTATTTTTTTTTTAATCCAAACTTAATGAAAAAATTAAACCAAATTGTATCTGTTTCATTTTCCAAAACAATTTATTTCAAAATGAAAATTTCAATTCTCTGTAAAAAATTTCAAAACGCCATTTATTCCATTTACTGACTTTCAAAAAAACAGTATTCCAAAATGCATTGTTAAATATTTCAAAGACGCTTTGATTGCCAAAGGAAAATGATATTCAGTAAGGATTGAAGGTCTTAACAGAAATATAAAAACAATTTTATTTAAGGATTCTCTAAGGCCTCATCTCTAAATACGTTTTTTGTTTTTAATTATCTCAAAACTAAAAGAAGTGGAATACGTTGTTTTTGAATCTAGGAGACACAATTGTTAATATGTATTTGATTTAATTTTATTTAACAAATATTTGGAAATATACTCAATTTCGAAAGGATAAGGGCCTACCGATTTAAACAATAAATGATAAAGCAATTCATAATTTCAAAAACTGTCAAAAGTTTAAAACCCAGCTGTTGACTTTATAGAATTTAAGCAAAATATTCATTTGGTCTTATGAATCATTAAAATATCTAGTTACAAGACTTGAAATGGAATATATTAAATCCTTCCTAATGATCTACATAAGTAATTGATTTGCTTTTTAAGTTATATTCAGAGAAAATTGTTGGGAAAAATATATGATACTAAGTTTTTTAAACTTTTCGAAAAAAACTTCCAAGTCACCATTCCTTCAAGATCCTTCTGGGAGGATATGAGTTTCTTGCAAGATGATTCTATAAATTTGTATACCCACGGATCAAAAATTGATTATGGGATGGATGAGGGTGCGTACTCAACTCAGACCGAAATTATGTTTCTCTTTCCGTCTTCCTAATTATTGTAGCTTATTCCTGGCAAAATTTATGGCTATTAAAGGAATCCTATCTTGACTCAAAGAAAACATGTTTTCAACTATTTATATCCGCATCTTCTAGGATAGTCAAGGATCTATTAAATCTTTGGACTCGATCTCTACCAACTGTTATACTGCTGTTATACCCTTAGTTGCTATCTCTTATAGAAATACATAGCTCAATTCCAGGGAACTCGCCAAAATGTGTACAACATTCCCTATATTATATACATATAAACTTATGCTTGAACAAGATTCTACAGAGAGGACAAATCTAAGATGAAACAATTTAATTTGACAAAACAGATCTGGCCAATGCTTGATCTGAAACGCTCTAAGTGTTTGTTATTCTTAAGTAGATTGCACATGACCTCCGTAATTGGTCTCATAACCGAACACTGTTTTATAGGCAAACACTTAACGAGGCTTGGCGCTTATTCAAACGATTTTTGCAGAAGCTGTATGGGCGAGGAAGGGGTAGAATGAACCTAGTGATCTAATTAAATTAAAATAGGCATTTGCAGTCTCTTTCGCTTCATAATGTGCTCCAAAGAGTTCAACGAGTAGGGAGAAAAATATCTAAATTCATGTGGTATAAATGTGTCAGCTGGTGGATTTATCAATAGACACAAATACAGACATACAGAGGGCACAAAAGATCCAGATGATAACAAAAATCAGCCAAAGATTTATCGGAAGGTACTGATATGGATATCCATATCCTTTTTTAAGTTTATATCAAAGGCGCAACATTTTAGTGGAACCAGAATGATGCAAAAACTGTTTTAGTATGATACTAGGTTAAAAATATGATTTTGATATTATCAAAACTTTCTTAAAGTTAAAATCATCAAATCCCTAATTTAAACCCACTTTTTCTCTGTCCGTATGTTTATTCGATGCCAATTGCAATCCATTTTAAACTTTCTTATAAGCGAGACCTAAATTTCAGCTTAAGTTTGAAGTTGAACTTAGGACCACTTCTCAACTTGTCGGTACGGTGCCTGTAATCGGTATTTTATTACCATACCGAGGGGATACCGATTAAACATTTGTCCTTTCACTTGTTGATATATTTTAGGTGTTGTATCTTAATCTTTACAGAGTCGTAACGAATCGACCTGCAAATGTCGCGATGGGAGGGAAATATTGAGCCGGATTAAGCCACACTAAAGACTAAAGAATAACGGAGTCAGAAGTTGAGCTCACGGGAATGGATGGGCATTTCGTGAAGCACGATTATTACAGTCAAATTATTTTCGAGGATGAATAAAATTGACTCGAGCAACTGTTTTTAAAAATAGAGATAAAATAATGAAAGACTTCAAACATTACGATATGTGAGTGAGAAGTGTCTAAGTGTTAGCTGATTCGTTTGTTTGTGATAATACTACTTAATTAGCATAGTTCCGATCCATAAAGGGTCGCTGTCCTGGACACGGCAGCTTTCCATTCATTCTCGCCCTGGCATTTCCGTTGGCTTAGTCTTTATATAGCAGGTTCGGCCTTCCGTGCAGCTCAAATTTGGGGTGAGATTCGAAATCTCGCTTGGCTTTTTTACTGGGCCTCCTGACACGAGGGACATATATCCGATGTAGAGTTTTCTTTTAAAAGAGCTTATATTAGCTCTCTCTTTCTGCTTATTGTCCAACACTCGTAGCCGTATATGACGACTGGAGGTTTACGGGTTTTCTAGAGCTTGTACTTCGACTTAGGTGTGAGCAGTTTTGAACCCATTAGTGTCTGTGTTCTAGAATAATTCTTAGTCGGATGTCGAATAATGTGTCGTTCGTGTAGTGAATTTTTGTTGAAAAAAATTCCAGGAAGACGAAGTTCTTAACTACTTCCAAGTTGTTCTAATCAATATCGACACTTTGTCAAAAAGGGTGAACAGATGTTCTTTTAGTTGTTAATAGCATTTACTTGTTTACTTCAAGATCTTAAAATTTTGCCTGATTTCCAATCGATGAGAATTTTTGTTTTTCCGGAACGTTGGGAGTATGTCAGTAGACCTCAGTAGATGTACAAATTTGCTTGAAATAATAAATCCAACAGTAAGTAGCTTGGCTTTAATATAAAATTTCTATTCTACTAACTCGAGGATCTTCCCTGCTGCTCTTGTTTTCCCCATAGCACTTCAACAAAAAATTACTCTCCCAACCTAGATATTTTTACTGTTATTTTCGAAACGTGTTTTGGTAAGTTTCATTAGGGAAAGATTTTTTTACGATAGTGTCAGATCTCATCCGGGTAGTTCGAATCGCAAATTCTGAATTTTGAAATTGAAATTGATACTGATTAAAATATATAAAATAATATTGAGAGTTTTTATAATTGTTTTTCTGCAGACTTAAAAACAAAATGTCTTCCTGTCAGGATTCGATGGAAGACGAAGATTCAATACCTCCACCAGAGTATGAAGTGATTCAAAAAGTTGTAGACGATGATGTAGATGAAAGTGAGGAGTTTTGGGATGAATCATATAAGCTAAAAGCAATCGAAGAAAGCAATAGAACACATACAACGACTAAGTCACAGCCAGAAGCAGTGTCTGCATCTGTAGCTTCGGCTGCAAAAAGTGAATCAGCTTGTTTGCAAACAGATGTTCCTATGCGAATGGAAGATGATAGTGATGAAATAAGCTATGATGAAGCTGATGAAACATTTGATGATGACGAAGAAGGAAATTCTGAGATAAATCATGTAACAGGGGACAGTGTTGGTGATCTTTCAAAAATACTTCAAACAACGAGCCCTAAAAATGCTTCTATTCCACCTGTTACTGTAAATAACGCTTCTTCAAATTGTACTAAAATCGATACCAATACTAAAGATACGGTATATGTCTTTGAAAACGGTAAAGTAACAATACCGTTAACATCGAAAGCAGTTGTCGAAACCAACCAATTAACTTCTGCAAAACATCTTTCATCTGCTAAACTGGAAAGACCCCGAAGTAGTACGCCCTCTGGCGGCAAAGGAACTAGAGAGTTCCTAGCATTACAAAAATCGTTTACAGAATCTAAAGTTCTCTCAGAGTTTGTCTACGAAACAGAACGGTCGCGAAAATCACGCAAGCTTCCGCTCAAATCTGACGATTCGAATGTGGGTGCAGAAAGTGAAAAATTTCGAATATGTCGAGCACGAAGTAAGAGCTGCACTAAAACCGTAATGCGGCCTTCAACATCATTGAATAATACTGCTCCGCAAAGATGGCCGTCAGACGAAAAATTAAATAACAAACGAGAAAACATGCGCTCCCAGAATACAGAATTTGTTCAGAAACAAATGAAATTTCTGAGTCGTGTTAATCATGATCAAACTGTTGATGAACCAATGTCTGAAGCGTCTGATGGAGAGCAATCTCTTAACGAAAGCAGCAAAACAGCAGGTTCGTTGGAAATCAAGGATGACTGCTGGCAGCCACCACCTAAGGTAAAATTTTGTGTACCAAAAAAAGATAAATATAATAATTTTCTCGGTTTTATTTTTCAGGGAGGAGCAGATAGTTACTGTTGGAAATGCAGAAAATGTGCGGATCTTATTGCCTGTTCCAGGTGTCCTAGATCGTTTCATGCGAAATGTATAAAAATAAGCACCAACTTATCATTATTAGAAAAATCTTGGATTTGTCCTGAATGCATAAGCTTGGAGAATTGTATTAACGGAAGCAAAAAGTACGAATTAAAAAAACATTATACATATGTACACATATTGGTTAAAGATTATTTTTTGTCTTTAATTATTTGCAGGACAAAGAAGCAAAGTCTTCCAATAGATTTGCTAAACCAATTATTGTTATTTGCTCTGAAAAGAATGAAGGAAGTTAAAGGGGTGAGTTTTAAAAATTATTTTCTTACATTTTACAATTGAACAACCAATTATTTTTTTTTTTTTTTTTCAAATATTAATATTGTATATTTCCGGGCTTCGCAGATGTTTTATCTTAGGCCCTTATTGCGAGTGTTGGTCAACTTTCTATTCGACAAATGTCGATTGTATGAAAGTGTTGTATGCTTTTAAACATCGCTGATGGCATCTGATAAAACAACAAATTCAGATATCTTAAATTTTCGATATAGAAATCGTTTATTAATTAACAAATGATGCTCGCAATAAGGGCCTTAGCCTCCATCATGTTTATGATTTTCTTGTCTACTTTGAATGTCGAAGTTTTTAATAAATAAAATTCATGAAGTATTATTTTTTAGCTCTCCAGAGCTATATTATCTTTCTTATATTAAAATAATACATTTTATATGAGAATTAAGGCAATTTTGTACGAAATGGTTTTTCAAAACTCTGATCAAAAAAAATTATCATCATCTTTTCCATTTACACAATATCAGACAAGTTTAAAGGTTGATCTCAAGTCAAGAAGTTACTTCTACATAATAGGTACTTCATTGATTAATTTCTACGCTTTGACTCCACCTGTTTTCAGTGTTTTGAACTCTAGTTGATTAGCTTTACAATATGTACCTTGCAATTTTTTTTACACACATACATATGTACGTATGTCCATATTTATGTTTTTTTTTTAACATTATCTAAACATTTAAACATTTTAAAATTACATATTTTTATATGTTACCAATTTAATTTAAGGGTTATCTTAAAGTGCTTACATAAGGAATTTTTTAGTCTACGAAAACGTTGTTGACTACATATAAAATGATTAATATTTTCAAATTATCTTAATTCTAAAATTAGACTAGGTTTACTGAACAAATAATTTTAAAGCATATTTTTATTGTGATCGTCTACAAAGAATTTTTAAAACATTGGTTTATGCTAAGTCACACAATAATTTGTTTTCATTTTTTGTATCTTTCGGCTTATTTCCTTTTGTTATTTGCATCGCATTTATACGAGCACAAAAGATAAATGAAAATAAATTGTGTTCCCCTTTCATCGATTTCCCTTCAAAAAACCTACTATTCTCTATTCTGCAATGAGTGATTTTATTTTTCATTTCTAAAATGAGATGGACACTGTGATTATTTTTATTTGTATACTTGTCTCTCATTTTTTGATTTGGCTTTACATAAATACGTATTATATGTTAGGGTGTATTAGTAATGCGGCGAATTCAAATGTCTCACTCTCATTTTGATTTTTTTTAAATGAAAAAGTGTACATTCATCTTTTCATAATCATGAAAAGAAAAATCCGCTTAACATACATACAAACGTACTTTTTTTTTGTTTCAGAAGTTTTAAGTTTGTACTTTGTAAGCAAGCAACAGCAAGGGTCATGCATATTATATGTTGATTGTGCCATCATGAGGTTAATTAAGAAATATTTACATATGTACGACTTTGCGTAGTTTATTCATTTAGTAGAAAATAATATTTTCGAAGTTTCTTTTAAAAATGTGGAAAAGCTACAGAATGTAAGATACTACCAACAAACTTTACGATGTGACATGGAAACAAATTATAATTTTGTTTTAGTTTAAAATAGGCTTTCTAACACTTGTACTAGATTATTTTTTGGACAAAACTGAATTCAAATTCAAATTATATGCCCTTAAAAATGATGAACAGGAATCGCACATTATGAATTTTGCCTTTGTTTGTTTTTGAATATGTATTTGAAGGGTAAAGGACCATACGAAAGGTAAAGGACCGTGGACTGAGTTCCAGCATCAAATCCGTTGATGTTGATGGATGTGTCCGATGAAGGTGATCAGATAGACAGGGTTATTTTGACGGTTTATGATTGATATTTTATGATTTGTCCTATATGAAGGTTTTTATAATACAAACTATATACTACTGAAATAAATCAGCCAAGTAGAAGACTTAGCACTATTATTGGACTTGTTGAATTATTGATTCAAAATAGCTTTTTTGGCCTTTAGTCCACAAAAATCCATCCACAAAAGTCTAATAATAGTGCTAAGTCTTCTACTTGGCTGATTTATTTCAGTAGTATATAGAGTTTGTATTATAAAAACCTTCATATAACTAAAGGCCAAAAAAGTATTTTGAATCAATAATTCAACAAGTCCAATAATAGTGCTAAGTCTTTTCTACTTGGCTGATTTACTTCAGTAGTATATAGAATTTGTATTATAAAAAACTTCATATAGAATCAATGCCAGGCAATTACAAAGGCTGGTATTTCTTCTAAAAATTAAGGAATAAATAAAGTTTATATCATTAGTACTAACAGCGAAATTACCGTTCACATGGGTCAGGGTATACCAGAGTAAGCCTTTTCTTAAATCTTCTATAGTTGATATAAAAATTGGAGATAGGCCCTTACTGTAAAACGATTTTTTTCTCGGAATATTCCCAAGAATCATGCCCTAAAATATTATGCAGAAGTCCGTTGTGTTGAATTGCAGGTATCAATTATTATGTGTGGTTTATTTGCATTGACCTGCGATTTAAAATATTTCTGAAGTCGGAACTTTCACGGAACTAAATCACACGATTTCGGTTTCCGGTTGACGTCGCACAGGCGCCCGTTAATGCAAAGGTGGTTGTGAAATTAATTTTTCAGGTTGGTCTGTAATGAAACACTCTTAAATTCAGTGAATCGAGTATGAATGGTTCGTCTTGTCTTCGTCTTGAGCGAGTCAAAGTTGATAAATTTTATATGGTCAAGGAAACATTCCTAATCCACAAAAGGATCCCATAAAATATAATAATGAGAATGCATTAGCTTTGTTTATGGAATTGGCCCTAACAAAAAAAAATATAAAATCCAGACGACTTCGTTGAGAAAACGAAGCATATATGTACATATGTTCTGGCATTCTACAATACAATAATAGTTGCGAAAAAAGGAGCAGTTCTAGAATACGGCGAAATCACGGAAATATCAGCTAGAGTGAAATTTCAAGATAGATCATATCATATTGTAAGGCAGGCACTAGAAAGCAGACATTATGAACCAAATAACAGCTCTTCCAAGAAGTCTGACGTTACAGAGAAACCGCAATGGATCAGCTTCACAAGGTGTGTACTAGTAAAAAACAAAAACAACAAATGGCGAAACAGGCAGAAATATATTCATGTCGTCAGTTGTTCTATTCTGGCTTAAAAGTTCAAAATGTTGAATACTGAAGGAACCCTCGTCCATCATCAGTTCATTTCTGTCAGAATGTTCAAAAATGTTAAACTAACTAGTGATGATTGACTGAAAAGTTTTAAACGAATTGACAGACGCAATGTGTACAAGGTCATATTTGATATGCCAAAGAACACAAAAAATCTTTAATAATCAAGACTAAACAAATAACGAGGAACATAACTGCGAATATGGATTCTATCTATTGCATTTAATTTGAAACCTGCGTTTACACTTGATTTGCAAATATCAGTGCTGGAAACACCTCAAGAAGATTTTTTGAGTCGATATAGAAGTTATAACGAGTCTCAAAATTGTACTTTTTATTTATAATTCACACGCGCTCAAGGGCTTATTGTGATACCTTATAATGTTCATCATAAACAGCACGAGCGATGGGAATCAGGGTGGAGAAAAAGAAGATGTCGATTAAAATTGGTCTTGAATGTTTGCAAATTGAAATGCTAGGGAACAACGTGCCGGTTAAATTAGTCCTTAATCGTGATGGGCGACTTAAAAAGAAATCTCTGCATTTGACGGTACGTCCAAAATTATAATCGAGGGTGAACTGCATGTATGTAAATTTTTGGTACGTTTAATTTTATTCCCACAGTTTGACATTTAAATATTTTATTAGATAAAAACAAAATTGTGGTAAAATTTTCATTCGGTTATGAGTTATGATTTTTGCAATCCAAAAAGTCAATATAGCCCACTGTGTGTTGCCTCAAATCGCTCGTGAAGAATGCTTATCTAAGCATAGGCTAATAAAACGTACCCAATAAACATACATAATAAGTGAAATCGTAATCAACATTAGCCGCGTTTTATTATCGGCAATGATCCATATAGATTAACCCTCGAAAATAAAACGATACGGATCATAGTGACAGTTGTGTTGCATGCTCATCTCCCTCTTGCTTATGATTGTTGATTTTCAAATGTGTCTTGTCTTTTTTCTTTACACTGTAGTTAACACTACCTTACCATAAAAAGCCATCTACTCGCCAGAAAAAGGACTAATTTCTGGATCTTTAAAATAGATCAAGATAGAAAACAAGATTCCAAATTGTTTTTGTATTACATGTTAAAAATTAATCCAGTTCCGGATCCACATAGATCCATAGATAATAAAGCGCACTTTTCTTTTTCCATTCATTTCGTCTTTTTGGCAGTTTGGGTGTGCTTCATTCCGCTAAACTTCTTCACCTCACACCAAATATGTCAAAAAGACGAAAGATGAAAAACTGAAAAAAGTATCGCTGTACTTTATCTCACGCCCTCAGTCAAAGATTTATAACCCGATTGACATTATTGCCATCTTTAAATGCAAATTTTCAAAGCATACAAATACAAGCGGAAAAAACTAAAATTTTTAATCCATTGGCATCGTAGTCATCATCCAGTTCGTAGCTTGACAGATGGAGAACGTTTGATATGTTTATGGATGTTGTATGTAGAATATTTTATACGAAATTTGGCATTTGACAAATAAAATTTTGACGTGCCGAGAAAATTTCTTCGCAAATGTCAAGCGTAACGAGCTGCACGGAACGTGCAACGGCAACAAACTACTCGGAACGTTTAACGGTAACGAGCTACACGGAACGTGAAACCGTAACAGGCTACACGGAACGTATACGTTAGACCAATGTTTTTGATTAAGATTAAGAATTTTATTTTTCAATTTGTTTTATATACAATTTGACTTAAAACTAACTTATTACTAAATTAAATCATGTTGGCTCAACAATAGAGGCCCAACGTTCTTCATTTGGCTTTACATAATGCTATTTGCTTACAATATCATATTAATGTTTTCCTAATCTAATTCATGATTTTTTTAATATTAACTAAATAATAATTTTTGATGAGTGGGCGTTTTATCCCCTGTAGTATTGATTGTTGTTCTTCTCGTAAAAGGGCGCGTTGTCGTTATGGATGATGTCTTCAAATTGATCGTCAGTGATGGCTCGGGTGTATAGATACTTGTCACGAGGCTAGTTCATGCCGGAGAAGTTGTTGCACTTCTGTGTTGGGATGATCTTCCAGGTTCCTGATGATTTTTCCAGATAGCTGCAGTAAATATTTGTCCAATGGTATTAACTTTGCTTCTTTATACAGATTCCTTGTTGGAATATATTTCTTCGTCTGTGTTACGGTACAGTCCAGTGCAAATGCGGAGCATCTTTCTTTCAAAAAGCTTCATCTTTTTCATTGCTGTAGGTGAAATAGTAAACCAGATGGGAACGGCGTAGGTCAGAACGGGTCGGATAAGTTGTTTGTACACAAGCAGCTTGGTTTTCTTACTTAGTCCACTTCGCCTCCTGAGAAGCGGATGGACCAAGTGCAGAGAATAGTTGGCTCTCTTCAACATCAAGTCTGCATGCCTTTTGAATTTGAATTTGTTGGAAAAGTTGATTCCTAAGTACTTCATTGATGATTTGACTGTCACTTCAGTGTTGTCTGGAAGCTTTATTTTGATTGCATCACAGCGTGTTGCAAACGCTCGTCTTCGAATGACAGTCACTGGTGTTCGGAAGCAGATGAGTTCAGTCTTTTCGCTGTTTATCCTCAGTCCCCATTTGACATAGTATTCCCATAGGTTTTTAATGTGCTCTTGCACTCTCCTGGCAGCAATTTCTAGTGAAAAAGCGGTGGCGTATGTGATTGAGTCGTCTGCATAAGGCTTCGTCTTTGTACCTGATATGTTGGCTGGTTGATCAGCAGTGTAAATGTTGAACAGGAGTGGTCCAAGTTTTGATCCTTGACCAATGTTTTTGGTTTATCTTAACACATACAAAAAACGGCAATCGCTTTGTCTTTACAAAATTTAAATATTTCATTTTTTCATAATAAAGAAAGTTGGCTATGAAGGAAAAAGCTTTGGGTTTTTATTTTCTTTAATATTGTGATTTTGGGATTGCGTACGGCCAATCTCTCTTTCTATCTCATTTTGCCTCTCGTTCGTTAGAATCCCTTTCTTTTATTTTTTACAAATTTGAAAATGGAAAATTTGAAAAAAATAATCTATTTATCTTTAAATAAATCACAAGCCACAATATAATTTTTACTTGCTATATACATACATAGGGCGAGATGTACATTTGAAAAAAACTCGAACTCGAGATTTATAGAGATAATAGAGAATACGAAAAAAATGGATCCTGCAATCCGGTCTATTTACCTGTTCCTCGACTTACAGCCTTAAGCGGTGAAACGTTTTTCTTCAAACTTGATACTTAAAGGTCTAAGGTTATTCCCTAGATTAAAAATTTATTTTTTTAACTCCAAAACTAACGGTACCTGCCGTTATAAACGATAGCGCAAAATTTTAAACAGCCTATTATTAAGGTATTAGTATGCTACTACTTAACAATTTGCTAACTTTATAGTAGTTTACTAACTCATTCTTAATTTTAAACATTTTCTAACTAGTATCGTACTAAAAGAATTTTCTTAATAAATGGCTTCTGAACACACCCAAAACAATGACATTTCGTTTAAAAAAGTAAATACACGAACCTTTTTTTGATGTTTGCAAATGTCAGAGTCATATGAAGCTAGCACGATACTAAAAAAATAAAGTAGGTATTCGATGATTTTAACTTTAATAAAAGGGTAGAGAAAGTATGATGCAATATTCGATTAAAATTTGCAAATTCGTTGTTTTAACCTAGTATCATACTAAAACAGCTTTAGCATCGTACTAATTCATTTAAAATTTTACGCCAATCTTATTTACTAGAAAACGTCAACATTTTAAGTCAACATTTAAAAATTCCATTAAGCGGAGATTTAATGCTAGAAACAATATTACTCGTATATACTCGTACAATATATAAAAAAAAAATTACAAAAATTTTTATTAATGGTACCTGACGCTCTGATGGACGATTATGAGCACTTTAAAACACACGTAACGCCCAATGTGTTTTTCGAATTGAACCATATTTTTCAAAATAAATGTGAACAATTTGTAAAGGTTACTCCGGCGTGAGTCTATTTATAATAAATTGCCAAACCAAACTAACCTGAAAACAACCGAGAACTTTCAAATACGTTGTCACAGAAAACAGTATTGCAAATTTAAAGTTCTCTGTCTCTACAAAAAAAAAAACTCATTGCAATATTTAAATTCCAAAATATTTTTACATAAGTGTAAGTAAGTGTTTTTGTGTTTTAAAGGGTACAAATACGAGTATCTAGAGATATACTTAGAAGATGATTAATTATAGCGTGTAAAAGGATAAAATAAAAATAACCAAAATGGTATACGATTTTAAACATTACTTTTGTGTTTGAAAGGTTATATTAATACCATGCTTTTTACAAAAATGCTTTCTGCTATACTGAAAGCAAAACAGATGCCTTTATTGAATATGCAATTTAAATACCATACCTTAGCTTAAAAAAGAAATGAGCTTGTATATTTTAAGGATTTTGTAGAACCCAATTCCAAAATATTTTTTTTGTATAGTTTTGATGAACTCAATAGTTATTACTTCGAAACTTTAAATTTTAAATACTTGTAAACCTTCGGTTTCAATTTAAACCTCTCCCCATTTTTTAATTTTCGAAGTTAAACTGGCATTGCAAAAATCCAAGAGTAATAGTGAAACAACCTCTATAAAAACAACGAGTGACAGTTATTGGGATTTGGGTGTGAAAAGTTTCATGGACGTGTGATCTCTCGAAATGGAAACTTTAACTGGTCGCCTAGATCGTGCCATTACCATTCAATTTTGTTTTGTCTTTGGAGTTTTTTCAAAGATAAAGTCTAATCCTTTCAATTGAAGTTATTAAAATAAATTCTTGACCAATGTCAAATACTATCCCTGGTTGGAATTGCCCGATTAAGTTCTGATAATGAATGTTTTTGCTCCACCGAATTAAAAAAACCATTTCCCAAAAATATGTCTTCAGTCCGTAATAGACCACAGTCAAAAAGTGTAATATTGTTGAGAAAACAAAAACTATACCCTATACAATGAGAGCACCTTTGTCTTTTGAGATCGGCTAGGTGAGATTTTGCATTCCAATTAAAAAACTCTGTGGTTTCAGAACTTATTCTGTGTTACGTGTTTAACTAACAATACTGAAAAATACTTGGTTTCTTAGAGTTTCGATTAGCAATGATTTTTATTATCGATTTTTGGAAATTCTGTTAGTACGAGCTTTTAGATAAATATAGAAATGTTCCTAACGATTTGCATCTGTTGTAGATAAATAGTCAGTGGTCAGTGAGCGTTAGAGAAGGTCGGATCATGTCTTGTCATGTATTTTTTTTCTACAGTTGTGTGGCTTGGCGGGTGCATGCATTGTGCTGAGCTTATATAAGCTCACTCAGTGGTTGCATTTGCTAGGTCGTACAATAACAGATGTATAGAGGATTACTGTTTTGATTGTTAGGGTTCGGATCAATACAACGTCAATACTAAAGGCATAACACTCTTAGTGATATTGTATTGAAAAGGCTTTTTAACTATACTCTGTCCAACAAAAATTGTCAGTACAGGGAAGATAGGACGTTTGTCTCTCATTCTGGCATATTAGCTCGCATTTTTTGTAATTGATATCAATGCCCCATTTGTTATAATATGGGATGATTTCATTCAGATGGAATTTGATATCGTTGAGGGCTTCGTGAGGCCTTTCATGGGGGCTAAACACAATTGTGTCATCCGCATAAAGTATTGCATTGGAGTTATTTAAATGGAAAGGGAAATCAAACAAATAGAGATTAAAAAGGAGAGGGCCCAAAATTGACCCTTGAGGGACTCCACTGAGGATAGGTATAGAGGAAGACTTTTCATTTTCGAAAATAACATAACAGCTGCGATTAGAAAGGAAGTTTTGAATCATTTTAATGAAATAGTGAGGAATATTGAGAATGTTTAATTTATATATTAATCCAGCATGCCACACGGAGTCAAATGCTTTGCTCAGATCAAGTGAACAAGCGACTGTGCATTTCTTGGATCTCAGATTGTTTAGAATTTGGTTCTGAAAAAATAAGAGGGCATGTTCAGTGGAGTGTCCACGTTTGAACCCAAATTGATGGTTTTGGGAAAAATTTGAATCAGTAATAAAATTTTGTATTTTTTCATGAAGAATTTTTTCCAGAATTTTCCCTAAGTTTGAGAGCATGGAGATGGGACGATAGTCTTCGAGATTTTTAGATCTGTTGTTTTTTCGTATTGGAACAAGGTTGGCTATCTTCCAGGTGGAAGGAAAATAAGAGTTATTGATACAGTTGTTAAGTATGGGAGTTAAATATTTGGCTAGGATAACTTTTGATTTGCGAAGGATGAAGTTTGAAATTTTGTCAGGGCCAGAAGATTTTTTATTTTTCATGGAAGCTATGAGAAGTTCAAGAGACCCAGGGGATGTGAAATGACTACTCGTTGATGAATCGGATTTGTTAAAAGGGGAGAAATTTACAATTGACAAATTTGTGTTCCAAGAAGAGAAAGAACTGTTCATAGTGTTGACGGCTAATAGGTTTTCGGCATCTACTTGAGGAGTTTTTAATGAGAAAATATTAGTAAAATATGAGGAGAAAGCATCAATTTTTTCGGATCAATACAACGTCAATACTAAAGGCATAACACTCTTAGTGATATTGTATTGAAAAGGCTTTTTAACTATACTCTGTCCAACAAAAATTGTCAGTACAGGGAAGATAGGACGTTTGTCTCTCATTCTGGTTGCATTGCCATGCATAAGTGTGTCGCCTTTTAAAGCTCTCACAGGGATTCCATAGTTTAAATTATAAATCGCCGCAAATGAAAGTAAAAAACGCGTAGGGCTACCGTCTGCCGGTTCAAAACGACTGAAAACAATATTCAATTTACCTTTTCCCACAACGCCAAGCGGTAAGATAATAGGCGCGTTTTTTTTAAGTTGAAAAGCAATACGACAACACTCAACATACTCATCTTCTTAAAATGTGTTCTCAAAAGCTTCAAATCCCAAAAGCTCCTTAATAAAAACCACTGAAAAAGCTCTTTGCTTGCAATTGAGAATGATAATGGTAACTCTGTCGAACGATCGTATTGAGTGACACTTTACACTCTTGTAGTAGTAGTAGTAGTAGTAACTTTTATTGAGTTTTTGTTTCACTTTACATTTGTATTTTTTTTTTAACAATTGTGTATATATATTTTTTTTTGTTCTTAAACTAAATTTGCCGACTTGGCATTGGTCAGGCTACACAGAGTTTCATTTTTAATTAGCTTAAATTATTTTGCCAAACTATATTTATTTTAAAGTAATCAGACTTCAGAAAAGATTTATATATGTGTCCACTCAATAAAGACCATAAGTTGCTGATAAAAGAGCTTAACCTAGAATAAGAAATAACAGAAGGGAAGAAAATAGAGATAACATGAACATGAGGCTGAGGTGACAGAAGGTCTACGTCGCCCAAAATAAAACAACAATGTGTACAAGAGCAAGACAATTAGTCTTTATATAGTATCGTACTGTTCTGTTGAGTAAAAGGTAGACAATTTGCACGAACATTTTTATCTTAAGTTGTTATACTGCTTTGATTTTGGAAAGTTTAAGATGGAGATTTCAGTAGTTTGTAGAAGATAGATAGATACATTTTATTCACCAAGTTTTCTTTAAATACACCACACATGTGTGTTTACAATTCTTTTATGATATATTTGTTTGAATTTTACATTAAATACATATATAGGTTAGGTACATATTTTTGTTGTTTTTTGTTGTTTTGTTGTTTTTTTTTTTTGTTTTTATTTTTATGTTGTTTTTAAGTTTTATGCATACATTGTTTGAACATCTTTGTTAAAATTAGAATAATTAGAAAAAATAAAATAATTGAAAAAAGAAAAAAAGAACCATTAAGATTATTAATTGATAGTAAGAAGTGGGAATCTACCCTCTATAGCTGGCAGATGAATTTATTTGGTAAAAAGGAGAGAGAAAAAGACTATCTCCCGCAAGAATTCTAAAGTCAAAGTTGGATCCCTCATTGAGAAGGCTGATTGGCGACAGGTAGTAACGTTCATTAGTCGTGAAATCAATGTTATCTGTAAAGATACCACGAAGAATTGAGTTATCATGATGTTGAAGCACGGCGATTCTCTTCTTGGCTAGCGTCGTAAGGTAATTAAGTAAGGGGTCGATTTTTGAGTCCTCATATATTAATCTGTTTGGGTACCATTTACCAGATGGACTTCGAGTCTTGGAAATACATTTCCGTATTACTTTTCTTTCGAAAATTTGTAGTTCACGTGCTACGTTTGGGGTGATGTTGAACCACAAAAGGAACCCATAGGCCACAAGGGGGCGAACTAACGTTTTATACAAAAGTAGTTTAGTATTTCTTTCGACATCCTTTGAGTTAAAAAGTGTTTTAAGCATTGCAGCGGCTGCTTTGCCATTTTGTAAGGCGTATCTGGCATGTTGATTGACTTTCAATCTCTCATGTAGCTTTATCCCTAGATATTTAATAGACTGTTTAAGTGGAATTGTGTTGCCATTAATTACAAGCCTAAGATGTTTACTTTCCCTAACGGCCAGATGGTGTCCTCTGCCGGAAGCATTACGGAAGCATATTAGCTCGCATTTTTTGTAATTGATATCAATGCCCCATTTGTTATAATATGGGATGATTTCATTCAGATGGAATTTGATATCGTTGAGGGCTTCGTGAGGCCTTTCATGGGGGCTAAACACAATTGTGTCATCCGCATAAAGTATTGCATTGGAGTTATTTAAATGGAAAGGGAAATCAAACAAATAGAGATTAAAAAGGAGAGGGCCCAAAATTGACCCTTGAGGGACTCCACTGAGGATAGGTATAGAGGAAGACTTTTCATTTTCGAAAATAACATAACAGCTGCGATTAGAAAGGAAGTTTTGAATCATTTTAATGAAATAGTGAGGAATATTGAGAATGTTTAATTTATATATTAATCCAGCATGCCACACGGAGTCAAATGCTTTGCTCAGATCAAGTGAACAAGCGACTGTGCATTTCTTGGATCTCAGATTGTTTAGAATTTGGTTCTGAAAAAATAAGAGGGCATGTTCAGTGGAGTGTCCACGTTTGAACCCAAATTGATGGTTTTGGGAAAAATTTGAATCAGTAATAAAATTTTGTATTTTTTCATGAAGAATTTTTTCCAGAATTTTCCCTAAGTTTGAGAGCATGGAGATGGGACGATAGTCTTCGAGATTTTTAGATCTGTTGTTTTTTCGTATTGGAACAAGGTTGGCTATCTTCCAGGTGGAAGGAAAATAAGAGTTATTGATACAGTTGTTAAGTATGGGAGTTAAATATTTGGCTAGGATAACTTTTGATTTGCGAAGGATGAAGTTTGAAATTTTGTCAGGGCCAGAAGATTTTTTATTTTTCATGGAAGCTATGAGAAGTTCAAGAGACCCAGGGGATGTGAAATGACTACTCGTTGATGAATCGGATTTGTTAAAAGGGGAGAAATTTACAATTGACAAATTTGTGTTCCAAGAAGAGAAAGAACTGTTCATAGTGTTGACGGCTAATAGGTTTTCGGCATCTACTTGAGGAGTTTTTAATGAGAAAATATTAGTAAAATATGAGGAGAAAGCATCAATTTTTTCCAACGAGGTAACAAGGGTACGGCCATCATAAATGAGCTCCTGAGAGGAACTATTCATACTGGCTTTGCGACCAGTAATTTGATTAATGATTTTAAACACATTGGCTGAGGGTTTCAAAGAATTCAGTTTTTTACGGAAATGAACGTTCGAATCAATTCTGACACGGTCTCTAATAATATTGCTAAGACAGGCAATTCTGGCAGACAATTCAATATATTCTTGGGTTGACCGATCTCCAAAGCGATGGTAAATTCTCTTAAGTTTACTTTTCCAAATCTTTCTTGTTTTAAACAAGTTGAGAGTCTCGTCCGAGATTTTGCGATGATTAATTTTATGTATCTTTTGTTTGCTATGGTTGGAGATGCAATCAGCGATGGAATTTGTCAACGAGTAAATTAGAGAGTCTATTTCTACATTTGAAAGGTTTCTATCAGTAGGGATACCTATCGAACTGAGTTTCGAATTTAAAGACCTATTGAAAAGTGACCAGTTTGTGTTTTTAAAGCAAGAGAAACTTTTGGGGGAAGAAGGGAAGGGGGAAACATTTTGAATTTGAATATTTATGTATACTGAAAAATGGTCCGAAATGGCGTCGAGAGTAAGGCAGGCAATATTAGGGATAGGAGATCTTAAGTTAGATGAAATTAAAAAAAAATCGATGTGGGATCCAGAACTCGGTCTAGTGGGCCCTTCAGCGGCCACAAAATCATAATCAAGGAAATGGTTGTCAGCGTACCATTGAGATAAATGGTAACCATTTAAGTTTATTTTAGAGTCACCCCAAAGGGGGTGACGTGAGTTAAAATCACCACCAATAATTACAAAGTCGTAGCCGCGGACGCAGTCAAGAAGATCGTCAAGAGCTGAGAGTAAATTAGATCCGGAATTGCAAGGGATGTAGATGGAAACTAATGCAAGGGTTTTAGTAATGTTAGAGACTGTAAGCGGGAGAAGAGCTATTGAAGCTGAAATCGTTACATTTTGGAATTGTTTATGGAAAGATTTAAACGAATTATTAATCAAAATTCCTGTGCCATGCCCTGAGCTGTTTCCTATGAAATCGTAGTTATTTGTGAAACGAAAATTGCGATTATTTTTAAAACAAGTTTCTTGTATAAATACGGCAGTGGGTTGAGTATCCTTCAGCAGATGTTCAACTTCAATCTGTTTGTCCCGTGTGAAGGAGTTGACGTTAGAAGTAATGATGCTTAAGTTCATGGTGAGGCAGGGGAGAGAGAGGCAATAAAGAAAATAAAGGCTTCAGGCTTTTGAGAAGCCTCAAGCTTTGAGTATTTAACCCAGAAAGTTTTAATTTTGGAGAAAAGATCATTAAAAGAGAGACCAAATAGTCTTTTTGATTCATTTAGAAAATCGGAAATCGAGTTACCAATAGGGGAACAATTTGCTGGGATAGGAGGAACATTTTGAGAGCCCCTAACCGCATCAGCATAAGATACACCATGAAATGGCACACTGTTTGCGTCATAAAACATAGGGCTGTTCAATTTTATATTATTTCTTATGGAGGACGACTTATTTGCCTCTTTTTTTTTTTTAAGAATTCAGTTCTTTTGGGACATCCTTTGTAACTAGCTGGATGCCCAGCAATGCCACAATTGACACAGGCCGCAATGGAGGAATCCGTTCTGGACTCAAGTTCGCATTTTCCCGCCTCATGTTCTTTTAAACATTTAACACATCTTAATGCATAAGCGCAGAAAGAGGAAACATGTCCAAACCTCTGACACCTATAGCACTGCTTTGTGCCAGAACTTCTAACAGAGTCCCATCTTACTCTGTGTCTTAATATAAATTTTAGCGATTTTATTTTCACTAAATTTTCCCTGTCATCGACAGAACAGAGGAACATATCGAGAGGAATCTGATTTTCCTTGGACCATTTTGTCTCGAAGGCTTTAACCTCAACCCTCAATGAAGGATCCAACCTATACAATTCTGACCTAATGTCAGAAGGGGAAAAATTCCCAGAAATGCCCTTTAGGACGACATTCAATTTTCTTTGTTCTTTTGGCGTAAATGAAAACGCATCAATGTTAGAAGCTTTAAACTGATCAATAAGTAGGCGGTGGAGACCCAAATCTTTAACAAAAATTTTTAGTTTTCCAAAACTTCTACTATCAAACTTAACATCATCTAAGCTAATTTTTGAATTATTCATAAAATCTACAATTGTTTTTGAGGTGATACCTTTGGTAAAAATTGGGGGACACCAGGTCCTGAGGTCCCTCGTTGGCTTCGGTTCAGAGATGTTAATGTTGCTGCAAATTTTTCCGCGGCTGCTGTTATTGCTGCTGTCTTGATCCAGTTGATTGATGTTATTTTTGTTGCCCTCATTGTTGATAGTACGATTTGAAGTCGGTTCTTCATCCTCATTTGCTAGTAAAGCAAATCTGTTTTGTCTTATTGGATGATCAACCGCCAGCTTCTTGGCAGCTCTGTTCGTAGTAATTTGTCGTCTTTTTCGCGCGATTACATTTGAAAAATTGTTTTTATCTTTGGCTAGCAAAGTTTTCAGAACATTCTCAGTATCTGAGATTTTTCGTGCACAGGACGCGTCACTAATAACTGCATGTGCGGTGCTTATGCTACCAATGATAGCGCTGTTGCTAACTGGCAAACGAAAATTGCGCAATGTTTTTGTCCCACTCGCACTCACCACGGGGATTACAGAATCTGTATCCATTTCAACATTGGCACTGTTGCCATGTGACTCAAATGAATCGTCGGCGTCACCATAATTGTACCAATCAATTTCGTGTTGAATTTGAATTTTTTTTTTATCTTCTTCATTTAAAAGTTCAGAAGGTTTTACAAAGTTACTTTGTATTTTTTCATTGTTTTTTTTATCAGGGGGATCACTTGGAAGCTTTATATTCTCTTCCATATCTAATCACTTGAGCAAGCTCAACAAAGAAAATAATCAACTAAAATTTGTGTCTCCGCAATAGAAAAAAACACGTCCTTACTTGGGAAGATCACAAACGAGAATCTTTACACTCTTGTCTTGATCTTGATCTTGACAGATGACAGTATCTCATCAGCAGTGGGATACGACGGTCGTGTTGGGGTGTACAACTTTGCAAAGAATTACAACAACAATTCCTTAAGTCAGTGGCTTGCTCTTTTTTTAGTGGCATTTTTCCTAACGCATTGTAGTGAGGGTGCATCAGGCGCCACTGCTTTAGAAAAAGCTCTCCCATAAGGCATGTACTGACAATTTTTGTTGGACAGAGTATAATCATATACAGTGGTTTTTCTTAGATTTCGTCTTGGTTTTAGTGTTCTTATTATATAGCAATGGCTAGTAATTTTACAGTTGATTATTATAATATTCGTGGGCTGAGAGCGAATTTTCTGGCTGCGTATATCCACACTGTTTCTAACAGGCCAGTTGTTTTGGCACTGAGTGAAACCCAAGTAGGTGAGGATTCCGATCCTGCTGAATTTTTTATTCATGGGTATAGCTTAGTGCCACTATTCTTTTCCCACCATGGTCTCTCCCATATACATTAGAAATGATGTTGCATATCAGCTCTTACCACAATATGGTCACTGCACCAACTCCTTCAATTTTATTTGGTTTAAATTTTCCATAAATAAGCACATCTCTCACTATTGTTTTTTTTTTTATTGAAGCCCAAATCTGGATAGAATTTCAACTTCTCATGAATTTCATACTCTGTCCGGCTCCATTCAAAGAATTTTTTCCCTGTATCCTCACACTGAAATCGTTATTACGGGCGATTTTAACGTTCACAATTCTTCTGGGCTTCTCCATTCGGGACAGACAACAGCGAAAGGAATGTGTGTGGAGATTTTTGCTGAGTTTAACCACCTTACTCAGCTTGGCAACGAGCCGACTCAAATATCGGACGTTAATGGCCGAGCAGAAAATACTCTTGACTTGTTTCTCACCTCTGACCCTGATAAATACACAATAAGTGTATTGACGCCTAGGCACATAGTTTTATATCTGCAAATTTCTCGTGTCAAACAAATGCAGTTAGAGAAAGAGCTCCTAGGAGAACCGTATGTCAATACGAGAAAGCCAACTGGAATGGTTTGAATAACTTGTTCAGGATCTTTAACTGGTCACTATGCTTCCTCGATAGTGACGTAGACTCCAGCGCAGATATGATAACTAAAATAATTCTTTTGGAAATGAAAAGTTTTATCCCAAATAGGGTTAAAAGTATCAGACTGCAAAGAGGTTATCAAGTAAAAAGAGGAAAGATTCCGGTGTTTTAGAGTCAACCCAACTGAGGATAACCGGCAAAAGTTCAAACAAGCCAGGAAGATCTGCAAAGCCCATATTCGACGGACCAAATTTTTACATTACCAACAATCAAGGCAAAAAATACTGCAATGTCCCAAAGGCAGTAAGAGTTTTTGGTCATTTGTAAAAAAATATGAGGAATTCTTCCTCTTCCTCGGTTCCTACGCCTCCTTTTGTTAGCTCTATTGAGAAATCTAACTTGTTTGTAAGGCAGTTCGCCCCAAATTCCACCTTGCCGGATAGTGTCATGACTCCCCCAATTCTTGAGTGCGTTAATGATTCTATGGGGCAAATCTTTTTGCGTACTCGTACTGTGGCGAGAGTCCTAAAAGATCTCAACATTCATAAATCCGCTGACATGGATAGTATCCCCGCTATTATTCTGAAGAGGTGTTCTTCCACGCTAGCAAAACCCCTGCGTAAGCTTTTCAATATATCCCATTCTTCAGGGCTCGTTCCGAGTGGTTGGAAACCTGCATTTTGTTCAGCCAAATCCCAAAAAAAGCGGATCTTCTTCTCCTTCAAATTGTTGACCGATCGCACTAACGTCCCTTCTTTCCAAGGTCATGGAAGCGCTGATTAATTATCAGCTTAAGAAATATATTGTGGAACGAAAGCTTCTTAATGACCGGCAGTAGCAATAGGTTCACCGGTGATTTGATGGTTTATATAACCGAACAGTGTAAGTAAAATTATTGCATTAGATATTTCAAAGGCATTTGAAAAAGTTTGGCATCTTGCTCTTTTATCGAAAATGTGTGCCTCCGGTGTCGACGAATCCTTTCTTCGTTGGATTAGAAATTTTCTTTCGAACCGTTCAATACAAGTTGTATTGGACGGATTCAAGTCAATAAAAATGCTGGTGTCCCCAGGGCTCCGTTTTGTCCCCGACCCTCTTCCTCATGTTTATTAACTGTTCCGCTGACGATAGTACTCTTAGCTTTTCTTATTCGTTTTCAGACTCTCATCCCACCTGTTCCGATGTGGAACTGCAACGACAAAATATGATAAGCTCATTGAACCACGACCTAAACAGCATTGTACAATGAGGAATAAGAAACCGCGTGGAACTTAATGCTTTGAAAACTCAATGCTTTCTTATATCGGTAAAGCGAGATATACCCGCCTTGCCACTATCTATGAGTGGCACTTGCATCAATGAAACTGAACATTTCGATATTCTCGGTATGTGCATCACGAACCACCACTTGTGGAACGATCACATACGCGATGTCGCCAAAAATGCCGCAAGATGTTTGGGTTTTCTAAGACGGTGCAAGAAATTCTGCTCTCCTTCTGATCTGGCTACATTCTATAAAACCTATATACGTCCTTGAGTATAACTCTCATCTATGGGCTGGTGCTCCAGTAACTTACTTAAGCCTCTTGGACAGTATTCAAAAAAGAGCCTTTAAAATGATTGGTGACAATAATATCATTGACTCATTTACGTCACTCGAACATCGTCGTTATGTTTCTTGCCTCACCCTTTTTTACCGTTATTTTAACGGACTATGCTCTAGTGAAATAGCCAGCTACATTCCTCCCCTTAAACAATTCAACCGTAATACTCGCACTTCTAGGAATGTCCATCAGTTTACCCTTGAGCACAACTTCGGTTGTACTGTGAAGTACAGAGATTTGTTCTTTAGCCGTACTACGCGAATGTGGAATGTATTACCACGCTCTGTCTTTCCCTGTCATTGCAATGTCCAAGAATTCAAAACCAATGTACACCGACACCACCTTTCCAACCCCTCCCTTTTTTTCACACTGTGTATGCCAGATATTAAAGGTATATTAAAAAAAACCTTTGAGTGTGCGCTAATTATAAAAAAAAAATAGTTGGTTTTGATGGCTACAGATTGTGGAGAACCAGAGCCTCGTGATTTTGTGATGAGTCTGAATGAACGGATTTCATGAGAAATACTTTTTCACGACCAAGAATAATCATGGAGGATGTTACAATTCCTCGCAAGAGGCAGTATAAATCATTTGAACGTTTTTGTTTTTAGGTGGCAGCGGCTGAAAATAGGTTTATTTATTTCATTTTATAAGTATACTTGCATTTTAAGATAGATCGGCAGACCTTCGGTGTAACAGTCCAAAGCACTTACCAATACGCCAAGGGATCTGATGTCACTGTTTAAAATACATGGTCTATAAGCTATTGCTATTGAAGGCACTTACATTTAATAAGTTGCTTCTTAATTTTGTATATGTTTTTGAAACAGACATCATGAACTGCAAAAATAAATACTCTGATACTGATATTGTTTATTTTTTTATAAAAATATTTTTTTTTTAACAAAATGCTTACCAAATCTAATGCAATTTACACATATTTGTTTATAGCACGAAAGATTACTTGATGTTCCTGATCCAAACGAATGTCCTGCATATAGTATGTATGTAATTAATCCTGTTACATTAAATTCAATTCAGGAAAAAATAGAGAGGAAGGAATTTAGATGTACTGAAGAATTTGTTCTTGAGACAAAATGGATTCAGCATAATGTTTCAACAGCTTATTCAGGTATGTAAAATAGATTATTCAACTTAATCATTTCAATCGGTTAAATATATTACATATTTCTTATTTTCAGCTTTCACTAATAAAGATATTTTAGTTGCAAAAACCTTATTGAAAGTGTGTAGACAAGAAGCAACGGAAATCGAAACCTGTTCCGAATGCTATCTTAACGCCAATACACGCAAGGATTGGTTTTTAGATGTTTGCATTAAGCCACATATTCTACTGTGGGCTAAACTCAAAGGTTTTCCTTACTGGCCAGCAAAAGGAATGGGTCTTGGGCCGAATTCTCTTCTTAACGTGCGTTTCTTTGGGGATCACGATAGGGCATTTGTTCCCGTTAAAGACTGCTATTTATATTCAGCAATAGATCCGAATCCATATTCAGGTAAACGATCGTTTAGGCCTGGCATTGCCGATTGCATTAAAGAAATTGATGTACATATTCAAAAGATTCGTGCAGTTGTGGGAGGATTCAATTTTGCGCCTCCAAAGACACTCTATGATCCAAATAATGAAATGAAACAATTGGAAGAAATGATGCCAGGAGTAACTGATTACATTAAGCGCCAACAAGCCATTCAAAAACCCCCTCTTACATTGAAAATTGTAAAGACGGCTGGCAATAATTTGTCTATTATTATGAAAACTGATTCAGGAACTGAATCAGATCAGTCCAGCCAGGGGTTGGACAAAAATCGAAAGTTTTTTGATACACATCGAAATCAGGAGGACAATAAATCTAATGATTTATTTACTCCACCATCAAAACTTGCAACCACAACACCTAAAACGTATGCAAATAAATCAAATTATGAGGTTGTTGCGAAACCACAAAATAAAGACGAAATCAGTTCATCAAAGATTAACTCGGTTATTTTAAAGAGAAAATCTGAAGTGGTCTGTCTATCGCCAAAAATTAAAAAATCTAAGAGCTCTGAAGAATATTCTACGTCGGAGCTTACATCTCCAATTGCATCTTCAACGTCTTTACCCACGCATAAACAGGAGGAGGACAAAGCTGAAGAAAGCAAAGAGGAAGTGGTTGTAGATTCACTTAAGCGAAAGCGATCTTCTCGTTCAGACGAAATATATTCTGTGCTTAAGGGTGTGGCAAGAGAACCAGAAAAACTTGTTCAGAAGGAAAATTCAGAACACACAATACAAGAAAATAATGAACAACAAGACCAAAATCGACAACAGCACGAGCATCAACTACAGCAACAACAACAGCAAGAACAACTGGCACATCAAGAGACACAGCCAGAACCAAACCACGAGTCAAAGCAAGAGCAACAGGCACAGCAGGAACCACAGCAGGAACCACAGCAAGATCCAAAGCAAGAGCTACAGCAACAGCCACAGGAACATCATGAGCCAAAACAACAGCCACATCAACACCCACAGCACCACCTGCAGAAACAGCCACAGATACATCCCCATCAACAGCCGCAGCAACAGACAGAAAAACAGCATAAACTACACCAACTACAACAACAACAACTTCAATACCAGAAACAACAGCTGCAACAACAACTACAACAACAGGAACAACAACAGAAAGAAAGACAGCAAAAAGTGCAGCAACGACAAGAACAGCAGCAAAAAGTACAGCAACGACAAGAACAGCAGCAAAAACAACAACAAGAAAAGCAGCAGCATCAACAACACCATCAACAACAGCAACAACAACGACAACAACAAAAGCAACAGCAACACCCACAACATAAACCTATACAATCGCAACAGATGCAAAAAGTAGAAGTAATTCCCCAGAGAAACAAGGAAACCAGTAATTCCCCTACAGAGTCTATGTCGAAATTTGTACAGAATCGACAAGGTGTAACAATAAAAAAAATAACAGCCAAGACTCAAAGTGGCGTCACACGTTACTTTGTTAGTGATGAAAAATGCCCAAACCAATCCCTGGATGAAAAAAACCAATCTCCGGTACAGAAATTTTCCCCGCAACAAAATGTTTCTGCTTCTCCTCCTACCAAGCTATCTTCATCACCCCCTAAACCCATTCAATCCTTTCCGAGTTCTGTTTCAACTGTAAAACCAAATACGCCCATCCCATCAAAAGCTAAACCCATAGAAAGGCTTGTTCCACCGAAAGGATTAATTCCATTTGAAGACATAAAACTAGAAAATTATGATGAGGATTTAATAACATCGACATGCAAGCCGACACCACGCAAATCTTTTGAAGCAATTCCTACAACTATAGTCAGTACAAGCACAAGTCCTGCTCTAACATTATCATCATCTTCAACCCCTACTGGCATAGGAAAAACTTCACAGGGCGGGACTGACCCACTTCTAATTACTTTAGATCCAGATTCAGTAAAGAACGAAGTCCTTTCAGATGATGATTCCTCAATACATTCTGTGCCGATAGAACCTACTACAACTCAACCCTTAGTCACAGTTGTTGTTAACCAACAATCAACAATAACAACAACTAATAGCAACAACCAGAAGACCAATGAAGCGCCCCGTCTTGTGGGAGAAACAATGATAAAACGCATAGTTGTACGTAGTCTGGAGTCCTTAACAATGCAACCACCACAAGCGAAAATTTCGCCAACCTCTATTAGTTCAACAATCAAACCGGCTACACCTCCTATGTCTGTTAATAACTCAGCAACAACAGCGCAATCAAGAAAACAACAAACAGCCAGAGCGCGTAAATCTTTTCCCAACAAGGGTCCCAACCAAACGACGGTAATGGTGCCACAAGACGTAAGGCGTTCATTGACGAAGAATAGTATGGTCTACATACCAGGCGATAATCAGAAGAATTCTATACCCATAAAAACAGCTGTTTCCAAAATATATGGTCAACCTATCGTGAAGGTTACATGTGCAGCAACAGTCGTTTCAACATCGAATACAACTCTAAATCAAACAGTGATAACTGCTAATCCCGCCACTACAACTACCTCATTATGCACTATAACTTCGCCATCATCTGTTGCAATACCACTACCAGCGCCACAAGTGGCAGTGAATCCGATCACAGTATCAGCGACTACAGTTCCCACAACCAATTCTATTAGTTTGGCAACAACAGCCACAGTTGAAACAAGTTCAACAAGCTATCGACCAAGTTATATCGCTTCTCTAAATACACAAACTACGCCTGAAACAACGCAAAATGAAGAAATTGATAAGAATGAGCGAGAAGCAGAAGGTCATATTTTGTCTGGAATTGTAACGCCCAACTTAGCTGCAGCTATTACGGATACAATAGTGTGTGGTCCGCCGAGATTGTCGCACAAACCAAACGGAGCACTGCGATCTGATGGCAATTACGGATTCAATTCAGATGCTGGCCCAGTATGCAGAACGCTAGTTGAAAGTGCCCATAAGGTAAACTTAATTTTTAGCATTAAGGTCTTCAATGATTTAAGGCAATTGAAAAATATGTATGGTTGTCAATAAGGTCAATAAGGTTTTTGTTACAAAACCCTGTTCCGAGTCGGAATACCTAAGGTGAAAAGCACTTTTTATAACAAGAATGCTTTTGGAGAAATTTGCACTTCTATTATATGCAAGTGTTAGGCGAATGCCATCTGCCAGTGAAAATTTGCCCCTCAACGAAAAATTTAGGTGACAACACCAATGAACTCCTAGACCCCAGTCATTGAGGAAAGTAATTGTTTCATTAAAAAAAAACATTGTCTTTTTCTTCAGTTCATACCACCTACCCTTTCTCGTACTTTTGGAGGAATTTACACTTATTATATGTAAGTGTTAGGCGAATGGCGTCTGCCAGTAGAAAATTTGCTCCTCAATGAAAAATTTAGGTCACAACACCAATGAACTCATGGACCACGGTCATTGAGGAATGTAATTGTTTCGTTAAAAAAAGGATTGTCCTTTTCATAAGTTCATACCATCTACCCTTTCTCGTACTTGTTAAAAAGTTCAACTGAAAACAATTCGTCCAATTGCTTTTACATCCCTTCTTTCAAAGGTCATGGAAATGCTGATAAATTATCAGCTCAAGAAATCTTGAAGAACGAAAGTTTCTTAATGACCGGCAGTATGGTTTTCGTAGCAATAGGTCCACTGGTGATCTGATGGTATATCTCTCCGAACAGTGGCACAAATCTTTACATCGTTTCGGAGAAAGTAAGTTTACTGCACTTGATATTTCAAAAGCATAAATCTCTCTTATCGAAAATACATGTATTTGGTACTGATGAATCTCTTCTTCAATTGATTAGAAACTACCTTTCGAACCGCTTAATACAAGTTGTATTGGATGATTTTAAATCTGAAGTCCATAAAATAAATGCTGGTGTGCCATAGGGCTCTCTTTCTTAATTCATCAATGATCTTTTGTCTGAAACTTCTAATCCATTAAATATTTTTGCTTATGACAGTACCCTCAGCTTCTTATATTCGTTTCCATGTACGAGTACATGTTCTTGTTCTTCGGATGTGGATCTAGAACGGCAGCGTATGATAAACTCATTAAATTCGGATCTCGATAGCATTGTGAAATGGGGAACCATAAACCGCGTAGAATTTAATGCTTCAAAAACGCAATGCTGCCTTCTATCGTTAAAGCAGTACAGAAGAATTAAGCTAAAAACAAACTTCAATACTGAAATTTCGTTAAAACTATGTTCACCTTTTCACAAATTCAATTTTTATTATATATTTATCAACTCATAATTGACCATCTGAAAATTCTTTGATTGACAAAAAAATGGAATTAATAATCTGCTAAGACTAATAACCTTTAGTTTTGAACAACCCCCAAAAATTATTACTTAGTCGGCTACTGAACTGCCTATTTAATAAAACCTATGGTCATCTAGACCAAGCGATTCGGCATTCAAGGTCACCTCGAACCTAGGGCTGAAATTCAAAAACTCTCTCGGTTGGATTATTTTTGTCATTATTGTTCACTTCCACGACTTGAAGAGCTCTTCTGGTAAGATTCTCCTACCTTGTTGTTCTTCTTTACTGGATGGTGGAACTGTTTTCTTATGGAAAACAAATCAGGAATCAGGACGCTGCGTACGCTCTTTCTACGCAGGATCTTCTTCTCTTCCCCTTAGTCGATACTCTTATCTCGCTGCTCTTGTTTCGCAAGGGTTTTGCATCTTCTGTTACTTTTTTAGTTGAACGCATTGATCATCGTGATGACAATGGTGTTTTATCTTTATCTGTAGTAATTGTTAGCCTACGGTGGATTCGGTTGCCTCTTTCATGATACTGTGATCGTGGGACAACTAAAGGTTGCTGTTATGTTAGGTGAATGCAAAGAGAAGAGCATCATGCTCGGCTGCTCTCCGCAGACTTTGGGACCTTTAGGTAAGCTAAGAGACTTTACTTCGAATTTCTCCTTCTGGGTGGTTTGCAATTTCTTTTCGTTCGACAGTGATGTCTGAATCTTACCGCGACTAGGAAAAAGTCGGATTCGATATTTGAACCTCGAAATGCATATACTTCTATTCGGTTCGGATTTCTGTTGTTTGGATAGCGCTGCAAAGTCTATTGGCCGGAAGCCGTTATCCATTATATGTTACTAACTAATCGGTCTTACCTTTGTACAGCAGGCTGCTACGGGGATATGAGAGGCCTTTGGTCCATAACTGGTCCTTCAGCCATCATCCCTTTTTGTATTAACCTGGCTTGTACTGAAAAGTTTTTCCCAAAAATTATTAGCTTACAAATATTTCTGTTCCCCACTCTTGCGAAAAATACCTACTAGGAACGAATACCTCAAAAATGTCCAAATTGGAAATGTTTTTTTTTTTGTCATGCTCTTTTCAACGTCTGTTTTTCAATTATCAATAGTCAACTTTTCTGAAATAAGCTTTGAATGCTAATTGCACTTGGCAGGTCCATTATTAGTTACAAATATTGTGTTGACGTTTGTTTTTTTGTTTAATTCCATACAAGCTTGTGTTGTTGCAATCCCTTGAACACAGCTGATTATATCTGATGCAAAAACATGCCAGGGTAACTTCAATAGTCACATAGCCTAGACCGTTACAACCTGCACAGCACAGATGTGCTCTTACAGATTTTGATTTATAAGTTTACAGGTGCAAAAAAGAGACTTATTATTAAAATTAATCTTATCGAAAATAATTTTTGTTTTAAGTTTCTAGTAAAAATATATTATGTGAATACATACGTTGCATTGTTTGTTTACGTTTTTTTTACAGATAACGGACTTCTTTATATCGGTTATGCAAGACACTGTAAGTGATATGGCAAACGCAGACGTGATGCCTGCTAAAATTGCAGAGCTGCAAATGGAGCTAGAAACAAAAACTGCAGAATATGAAAAACGTCTTTTCGAGCTCAAACAAAATACCGACACTATGTTGTGTGAAATGAAAAAAAGTATGGAGAATGAAAGGCTGCGCATTATTGCTGAAACACGTAAACAATGTGAAATCGAAAGAATACACGCGGTAGAACAGACCAAAAAAAGACAATGGTGTGCAAATTGTGGCCGGGAAGCCAATTCCTACTGTTGCTGGAACACCGCCTACTGTGATGCCAATTGTCAAAGTATCGATTGGAATCGACACAAACCCAATTGCTGTCAAGTTAATCCTCATCTCAATACTGATACGCAAGGTCCAGGAGTTTTGTTCTCCTCACCGACAGTTTTATCCATTGGTTCTACTATAACTACGCCAAGTATTCAGACAACACCAGTGAGTAGCAAAACTGTCAATATCTGTCCAACACAAAATTCAATGGCACTTTCATCCAATTCCAGGGCTTTATGCCAATCCAGCCAATTCATCTATACCAGACCACATCTTCAATATCCACAGCAACCTCTGCCCAGACTTCAAATGCGACCACAACCGCAAAGAAGATTGGCGGCAGTCCACATAATGCCAGCACCACCTGTGCATCAGCCACCATTGAAATGGCATATAAAAGCAAAGAAGTGCTAAAGCTTCCGCCCAGCACATTTCTCAGAGCGATACAGCCCAATAATCGATTAACAAGTCCACCAGTTCATCGATTTAATATACCAGTAAGTACTTTCTTATTTTTTTTAGCTATAAAGCTTAGTTTCTGATCTTACGTTAGCTTCCAATCAATACTGCGGCGACAACTGGAGGACCACCATACACGCTGGTCAATCGTGAAGGAAATTGGGAGCTCTTGGGGACACAATCAACGTCGAACGTTGTTGCGCCACAATCTTTCCAACATCAGTCTCAACGCTTAGTAACTACGGTAACTACTAACTTATCGCCGGACAATAGGACTCTTAACTCAATCACAGTACGGCAAAACCAAATGTGATAGTTAGTTCGTTTTAACATGTTCTAGATTAGAATAATCTAATCACTTGTAAAAAAAAATATGAAAATCATCAACGCTCTGTAAATTTGGAACTAAAAAGTAATGAATTAATAGCTTTTATTGTTTACGTGTGGGGAGATTATAAACGGATCTTAGTTTTTAAGTTGTAAATAAAGGAATTCACATGCACGCCTCATAGTATGTTAAGATGCAGCATTTGCCTCAGTTAAAAAATGTACACATCCATGTATATAAATAATATTTTTCGTCTGTGCTGTGTTGTGTTTAAACTCATGAGGTTTTCTATTTCAAAGAACAAAAAAAACAAGAAATAGAATAGAAACTAATTTTAAATAAAAAATCATATAATGAATCAACACACTATTTTCATTATTGAATTTTTAAATTAAGAAATTTAATTGTTTTGTACAATTCGACTGTTATTTCTGCTGTTAATAAACTGAAAATTCGTGAGATACATTTTAAAGATAATTATTAAAATATGCATTGTAAATTTAACATTATTAGGTAAGGAACTTATAATTAATCATTGAATATCCGCATTCAGAAATAATAAAAATTTCTCATTTTGAAAATCACATCAACATACATTGAAAGATACTTTCTTATTTATTTACTTACATAGATACCAATGCACAATTAATAAATATAAAAAAAACATAAGATATCGGCTAAGGCTAGCGGACTCCTTAATTAAATATCCCAACAATGCGAAATGCGCGATTTCAATTCAACTTTTAAATTCTTAATTTTTTTATGTGCCATAGTTTCAAGCTGTTGCATCCTTAGACTGGTAAAGAACCTAGCAAATCAGGGAGATCAATGGTATTGATAGGACAGAATCAGGGATCAATGTTGAGTGGTTTTAAAATCTAAAACATTACCTTTTAGCTTCTCTAGCGTAGAAATCTAAGCTTCGTAAACAAAATATTAAAAAAGAAATATAAATTAATATAAAACCCGCTGTCCCTAGGGGCTTTACGCGGCATCTTCTAATTTAATGGACATGCAGAACTTGCTCCGATTTCTATTGCATTTTTGATTCCGCCTTTTGTCTTTAAATTTGTTAAATATCTGAATCCAGCTATCCTATTGATAAGAGCTAACAATAACCAAACACTTTGATTGCGAAAGACTTTAGATCAATTTTTTTACTTTTTAGTTACAGAGCTCCAAAAAATATAACATTTTTGGTCTTGTTTCCTTTTAGCTGTCCGCCAATACCAGAGCTAGCCAAGCAACTTAAAGTTGTATGTTTACAAAAAATCGTCAATTTAATCTAGTTTCTTTTTAAAAATGCAATAAAATGAACAAAATTTTTGTCCGTGTATTATAGCTTTATTAGTAAGAGCAACCATTTTCATTAATTATGGAACACAACGTTGTTCAAACGGATGATCGTGCGCCTTAAATTGCTGAGTCAACTGGACCAAGTAAGCGAATAATCAAAGATTAGAATTCTCCTCAGACTAGTGCGTGAAGTGTTGAGCTGTTGAGATCGATGGCGAGTTGATGTTCTTGAATTAATTCTCACACTCTCGGCCATAGCAGGCATATTCTCGTCTGTGCGCACCGTGACGACGGGGACCATGAGTGTTGTCCACTAGCATACCAGTTTCACTTTTTGCACAAACTTCCGTACATCAGGCGCGGTGGGTGCTTCATTTCGGCCAAAACTTCTTTAAAAAAAACGCACTGTTTGGGCTATACAGCACTCATTTTGGAAATAAGTTTTCAATATTTCCCAAAGTTGTTAAAGTGATTCATTTCGTTCCGCTGAGGTATGGTACTGACTTTCTGTCAAGATTTCGAGCGGGAAACACCTATCAATGTTAAAATAACCTATGATTTAAAACAAAACTACTAGATATCTACGATATTTTGATTGAGAACTGGATTCCTGTTAATGGTTAACAGTTAAATTTATAGAAACACGGAAAATATGAAACGGTATGTCTTAATGGTGGTCGAGTCAATACTATTGCAACTATTAGATTTTTGTTTTGGGCTTACGTCTACCCACCGATTCCTACATTTCTTGATTCAGAGCGACAGTGCTATAAAGCTCGAACCAGTTCATTTGGCCAGGTGTCTTCAAATTTCTCTGCTCATCTCTTTAATTTTGAATGACACACTTAAGAAAAAAAAATAAGAAAGTTGCTGAAACAAAAAGAACATGCGGACGTTCTTTCACGTTCTTTCGATAGCGAGAGTGTGTTTTTTTTTTTCGTTTCCATCACAGTAATAAAGAGATTACATTCCAGCGATAGAATTGTTTTACATGAGGTAGTATCCAGTGAAAAACAAAATCTCTAGATCCCAATCTTAATTTGAAAACATAAAGATCTGCGCTTACGTTTTAAAAGTAGACTAATTTAGGTGAAGTTATACTAAAAATAAATGAATACATTGTGAAACGAAATAGGGTTAAACACAAAAATCTGCATGCGAGTAAGGACTTGATTAATAAAAAAATCAGGACTATTAATTAATATTATAGTTTTCTAATTTTTGGTTTAGTATCAGGGGCGAAGTATAGTTGTGCAAGAAACAACTATACAATTCTCAGAGATCCATTAGGAAGAAGAAAACCAAAAGGAAGCCGGGCGCAAGATCACTATTTATATATAAACATTGTCTTTGTATATTGTCGACTTTTTCATAACACTGCGCTAATGGATCATTTGATTATGCTTACTGTTTGAACAAATAAAAAAGAAACGCAATTTTTTCTTTGGCTCCGTTGCAAAGCGTTCCATATAGAAAAAATGAAGAATTTTTGTTTTGCGTCAACTGAATGCAATGGGGCAAAATTTTAAAGAGTTCTCGTTTAAGCAATAAAACCGGCTCTACTTGTCGCAGTCGTTTAGCTTGGAGACTTCGTCTAACTTTTTCATAATTTTAATCACGTTAGACAACTCTTCTAACTAATGTAGGTTTTACAACAGAACCTAAGCGAATTTGCGTTGAACAACCCTTAATTTGACAGATACATAACTCACACAACTACAAAAACACAAAAAAAAAAGTAAAAAACCAGACAACTTCAAACCAAATAATTTTTCGCCGAAAAAAGTACATTTAATATACTACATCGGTACAGATTTTGATTGTTTATAAGTTATTTACATTATTTTAGATGAAAATAAAGTATAAATCGCAAATTCACAGCATAAAAAACTCAATTGTTGTTGTAAGGTGCAGATTCATTTAGCTATAGTACGTATACTCGTCTCGGCTGGCTGCGTGCATACATAAGATAAATGTACATTTGTATGTACAGATTTGTTAATCGTAGAGCACTTTCATACGATTGTTTCGAATTTATAATATTCAGTGATTCAATCTATTTACAAAAAACATCTTTAAAAAATCGAATAAAACATCAGTAAACATTTTTTCTTCCATTTGCTTTTGTATGAAATGACCATTGTCAATATGGATAAAGTATACTTTTTAAAGATAAACTAGCTATTTGCTGCTGTCAAAGTTAGACGAGCTCTTTAACGTTAAAGTATAGTTTTATCTCCTTAAAATTAACAAAAAGTCGGTTCTCATTTTATACTCAATATTTAGAGTCGACTCCCATTCTAAAATTGATTTAGAGTAGGTTTTAAATGTTTGAAATTTCGCGCCAATGGATTTAAAATTGAAATTGAAACAAGTTTTTCATAAAATAGTTTATTATTCTTTGATTTTAGTAGTAGGTATTGCCGCCTTTATGCAAAGTGAATTCATAAATTCGATCCAATATGGAATCGTACAGTCTTTTTTATGTTGTCCAGTGACATATTGCTCTAGACTAATTTAACGACTGAATTAAGGGATTCCCTGTCCACAAACTGATGACCAGACTGATGAACTTTTTGTACTAGCCATTCCCAAACATTTTCAATACGGTTAAGGTTGAATCTGAACATCGGCCATTGAAGCAATTCCACATTCCTCTCTATCCATTTTTTTACTATTCGAGCCGCGTTGATGGTGGCGTTCTTGGTGAAAAGACCAGTTTATGGGTCCAAAATGCCTGAATACTTAGGAAAATTTCTTTGTAACTTATTGGCGTTTTCTTTAAAGCTTGAACAAGCTCAAAAGTTACATAGTAGCTTACTGCTCCCAATACCATACCAACGCCGTCTCCATTTCGTATTCGTATTTTTCATATCGTGGAAGTAATAATTAAACCTATCCGGGTCATTCAAATTAAATTTCTTCTCATCTGAAAAAAGCACTTAACGCCATTAATGGTGGTTTCTTTTGAAGTTTCATTCGATTTAAGTGACTGGCACTTTTGATTACTTTTTAAACTATTGAAACCCTTGCACTGTAACTGGCATTCTGTTTTATTTTTGGCGCAGTCACAAAAACTGCAAGCACATCTTGAAATTGTTATTGGATTAACTGATGTTGTTCTCGTTTTTCTCACCTCCTTTCACATTTTTTTTCGTATGAGTATGACACTAAAATTGTGTTTAATTTGTATGCGAGTAGTCCTTGTTTTATTAGTAAATCGATTTTAGCTCTTCCAACACTAGAGATTTGTATGGACCCGTTTTTCTTTGATTTTCAGTTAAACGATTACATTTCACTTAACACATTTAACTTAGTAGATCGACCATAGACCAAATATTCACATTGAGGCAAATCCTGGAAAAGACCAACAAATTTAAAGTCGAGACTCACCATCTATATATCGACTTCAAAGCCGCATATGATAGAATTCATCGTAAGGATCCAGGGAAAACTGAGCCAACTGTGTCGAGTGACACAGAGCCACTCCTCTTGACTCTACCAAACATACACAGGATTTCGGCAGGGAGATGCGCTATCATGTGATTTCTTCAATCTCGTTCTAGAGCAGATTGTGCGCAAGGCAGGCGTTAACACGGAGGGTACTATATTCAACGAATTTGTTTTATTGTTAGGGTATGCAGACGATATCGACATCATTGGCCGTTTCCATCGGTCTGTAATAGAGTCCTTCATGGCTATTCAGACTTGTTGAATTGAAGTAAATGAAGACAAGACCAAGTATATGCTATCAAATAACAAATATCTGTCCACCGATTAGGACAGAACGTCACTATTGATTGCAAAAAGTTAGTTAGTGAGTTAATCTACCTCGAAGTTAATATCAACTCCACGAGGGACACCATAGTAGATATTCGACAAAGAATAACCCTAGAAGCCTGCTACTTCGGTTTAGCAGCAAAACAAATGGGTTAAAAACTCCTCACTCGTAAGATGAAGTGCACGCTCTACAACTCTGGACTATAAGCAGAATGGGAGAATGGTGGGTCTTTCGAAAGAAGAGCCCAGTATCATCGACGGATATTTGGTGCTGTGTGCGACAAGGGCGAATTGAGGAGAAGATATAATCGCGAACTCTATCAGCTGTACCAAGATGTACATATGTACCAAGACTGGAAGCACCGTGCTTGGGATCGTAGAGGATGGAAACTTGCCGTGTCTCAGGCAGAGACCCTTCATGGATCGGGAGCTGGTTAAGTAAGTAAGTAAGGTGTATCGATGGGGGAATGCTGTTTTGTTGCTTACAATAAAATGAGTTTGATTATTATTAGGTTTGTTCGTTGAACTTTACCCAGGGTTGACCCAGGTTTTCTTGACAACCCTCAGAGTTGTCAACAAAAACTGGGGTTTTCGGTTTTCAAAAAACACCCAAGGGCTGTCAACTGTTTTCTTGACAACTAAAAGCAGAACAAAATAATTTTGTGATCTGATAAAACTTTAAATTTGTTATAAATTAGTTTTAAAAATGAACGAAAACAATTTTGCGTTGTTGCTGAATGTTTCATTTGATGAGTACAACAAACATTCAATTGCAAACACAAGCAATAACATGCAACATGCGAGTCGGTAAAGGACAACAAAAGAAATACATATGAAATCTCATATGACTTTTGACAGTTTATTCTTTACCTGAACTCGCCCCAGCAAAATACCTAGGTCTACTTCATGGCGAGTTCAGGGCGACCCCAGGTCTCAAAAAACACAGAATTTGCAAACCAGGGTGACTTCAGGTTTTTCAAAAAACGATTTAGGGCGACCCCAGGGTGACTTCAGGGCTCAACGAACAAACCTATTATTATATAAAGGTTTTTTCAATTGGCGGGGTAGATTTTGGCGGCCATGTTGTTTTGGTGACATCTGTCAATTCTTTTCTTTAATCATTCAGTTATTTCCGAACAGCTGTTCGGAAGAATATCTCACAGCAAAAATCTTCCGAATCGTACAAAGTCGGAGAATTTTCCGCTCCGAACGGATACCTCGCTAGGCCCGAATATAATCGGCTCTATCGAGGTAACCGTCGGAGCGTAATTCTCTCCGATTTTCTAAGAATCGGAAACATTTTGCTTCGAGGCAGTTCTCCGATCAGCTGATCGGAAATTCTGTCCGACGAAATTCAACACATGCCATTTGTATGCGATGTTTTGCGATGAAGTATTTCTAAAGCGCGGAACAGATTGAACCAGCAACAGCACCGTCAACAGCAACAGCGGCCGCCATTAATTTAGAGCCAATGTATTTCAATTGTTCAACACACATTAGAACAGCAACAGCAACGCCAACAGCGTCGTTAGGCCAAAGTCCTAAATTTGCTGTTGCTGGTGCGGTGTTGTCAACTTTCTCACTGCAATATTCAGTGGCACCACAAGAGATAGATAGATAGATAGATTTTTTCTTTATTTCCTCAGATAAAATTACAATTTTTAGAATAAGAATACGGACCTGACAATTTTGCCGTCTGCCGGAAATGACATTTCAGTATGATGAAAAGAAAATAATATTATATAAAGAGAAAATGTAACGATAATTCTTGTTTACGATAATGTTTCGGTAAATTTAAAATAATAAACAATTAATAGGTATTTACATAGTGTACATACGATCGTTTTAATGAATATACAAAAAAAGTTTAAAAAAAAAAGAGAGACATTTTGGTATTTGAACAATTTTGATGATTTGCAACATAAAAAATTTCTAATTTTAATGATTTAAAACATAAAAAGAGTAACAGATTTAAATTCTTGTTAACATAATTGTTTTGAAAAATTAACATAATGGAATACTCAATGAGAACTTAAATACATTTACATGAATATTCAAACTTAGTTGATAGGAAAGTGAGAAACCTGGAGGCCGTCGACAATTTTTATGATTTGCAACATAAAAAAAAAATAAAACTTCTAATTTTGATGATTTAAAACATAAACATAATAACAAAATTAAATGGTTATAAACATTCGAATTCGCAATGAATATAGACTTGCTGTATCTCTTGACTTTTCAAAAACTATTACGATAAGTCATAGCATGGCTGCAATATTTATATAGAGCGAGCCAGCCCCGACAACCATTTAATATTTCGTAGAGATTATTTACAGTCAGAAAACTTTCTTGGAAGTATAAACGTCGGATTTCTTGTAAAATGGGACACACCCCAATGAAGTGGTACACACTTTCGTCTTCTCTCCTGTTACATAAATTACAAGTTTGCTGAAGATCGGTTCTATGTGGAATGAAATTTAAATTCAATAATTCGACTCGGGCTCTGAAAATGGTGCTTATAACTTTAGATGGATATTTAACATTGAAATAATTTCCTAGGGTTAGTAATCGATGATCTAGATTGCGGTAGATTAGTCGGGAAGCCGAAGAGGATGCTCTTGTTAAGTGTTGGTCATATATTTTGTCGTCAACCTTAGCTATAATTGTTGCAAATATATCATGCCATTCGCTAACATTACCTTCAGACAAGGATATACTGATATCGTGAGATAGCGCCAGTTGGTTCCAATTACTGAAAGGTGTTGCATTGGTTTGCAGCAATCTAACTAAGATGGCTCTATGAAAACTGTTTCTGCTTCGGTTCATCAACCTTATTAAATAGTCTGCATGGGATTTTAGATTTTGCAAATATATGGGTGGCAAACCAGACTCCACGTGAATTGCATAGGTTGGAGTTGCATTCGGTAATCTAAACAAACGCTTAAAGAAATATCTCTGAACATCTTCAAACTCCTCAAAGAGGATTGTCCCAAACGCCTGCACACCATAACACAAACAAGTGTTTACCGTAGCCTTAAATACTTGATATTTAGAAGACAGATCAATGTTTTGGTTTGCGAAAAATTTCGGCCACAACATGTTTAGTGCCAGTTTTGCTTCTCTATTTTTTTCTTTTGCATGCTTCCGGAAGTTCAAATTACTTGAAAACAGCACACCAGGGTACTTAAACTCCCGAACTACTTCTATCACCTCGTTATTGAGTCGCCAAGCCTCTGCACGTAGTCTGCCTCTAAATCGGTTCTCAAAAATCATAACTTTTGTCTTCAAAACGTTTATATGGAGATCCCATGTCTTACAGAACGCATGTAGTTTGTTTATTTGGAGTTGTAACGTGAAAGGATTGTCCGCTAATAGTACCAAGTCGTCAGCGTAAAGGAGTACTTTTACGTGATTGCCCGCGAAGCTAACACCACCAGGGAGAATCTCAGTTACTGAATCAATAAATAGGGCGAAGAGAATAGGGCTTAAAATGCAACCTTGGGGGACACCTGCCGACGTGTCGAACCATTCCGACAATTTGGATCCATCCCACACTGCTGCACTTGATGCCGAGAGAAATTTAGCATAGACCAGTAGGAACTTTCTTGATACTCCGAGGGAAGCCAATTTATAAATCAATGCTTGCCTGTTGACTGTATCAAAGGATGCTTTGAAGTCTACGAAGCAAACATATAACTTCCTCTTCATTTCAATATATTTTCTGGCAATGCTAGTCAGTGCAAAAATATGATCTAAGGTTGAAAATCCTGAACGAAACCCTGCCTGGTATATGCTAAGACGATCGTTGCTTTCTATCCAAAGAGAAAATCTTCCATAAAGAATTGTAGCAAAAATCTTTCTAAGAGAATTAAGAATAGAGATTCCTCTATAATTTTCAACTCGACTTGAATCTCCCTTTTTAAATAAAGCAAATATAAGTGCTTTATTAAAGGAAGTAGGAATACACGCATTATCGAATAACAAATTGAAATATTCCACTATGTAAAGTTTGAGATGTTCCGTTGCATTTTTAAAAAATTCTATTGGGATGCCATCACTACCCGGAGCTTTATTGTTTTTCATGACCACTAACGATGATTCTAGTTCCCTTAAAGAGATCGGGTGGTCTAGTTCGGCTACAACTTCGTTCTGTAAAGCATAGCTAAAAGTTTGAAGATTCTCATCCGCTGATAATAGAATTTTAAAATGCGCTGCTAAAGTATCAGCTTCGAGAGTAATCTTCATACTTCTGCACCGCCCTCCTAACTCACGAACATTACTCCAGAATTCTTTAGAGTTTTTAGAGAGTTGTAACTTTGAAGCAAAACGTTTGAGGAAAAGACTTTTTCTCGTAACACATTTGCTTGAAATCCTTATTGGCACGTAAGTACATAATTTTGAAGGCAACGGAGTTTGTTGATCGAAATAGTTTTAAATACTTGAAAGAAAGATTCCGAAGGATGACACAGTCTTTATCAAACCATTTACTCTTAGCTGTGAAGGAATAATTACTACTTGTTGGAGTAGCCGAAGCATAAATTACACTTGTAATGCTTTCCTCAATTAAATCAACATCGCTTAATGATTGAAGTGGAAGAAGATTGCAGTGGTGATTCAAGAGACTTGTATCGGTGTGCTTTATTCTCAAACCATCTAAGTTTTCGAGGATAATCTGTACCGGTATGCTGAACGTTCTCGAAAAAACGGACTTTAACCTGTAATGGCAAATGACCCGAGAAGCTGGCCACGAGCACCTGGAAGTCCTGAACTGCATTAAACCACTCGCCAGATATCGCGCAGTAATCAATAACCGAATGGCCTTGGCCGCTTACAAAAGTAAGTTCACCACATTTGTCACCATTTGCTACCCCATTCAATACAAACAAGCCAAAGTCCTCCAACAATTCCAATAAAAGCCTTCCATTACTATTGAGCGTTTCATCTTTTGAATTTCGAATTATATTATAGAGCGTTATATCTTGCAAATTATAAGCAGGAGAATTCTGATAATCGCCAATGCGAGCGTTGAGATCACCGATAACCATTATATTTTCCAAGGAAGTATTGTTAATAAAATTACGCAAATTGTCGAAATCGTTCATCCAATTATTGCAATTTAGGTAAACCGGTACAATAAAGAATTTACATTCGTTTGTCAAAATTTGAACAACAAGCCTATTTTCAATAAATTTGCATTGAACGAAATGATTAAATTTAGTTTTTATGCCACATAATATTCCTCCACTCGCTCGCCCATGTACATTAGATCTAACTGCTGGAACAAATGTTAGTTTATAATCTTTGAAATATTTATAAAATTCATTTTCATTTTTTTCTTCTAAGAAAGTTTCTATTAGTACAATTATATCAAAATCTATAATAAATTTAAAAAAATCAGGTTGCAAAAGTTTGCTTTTGAGACCTGTAATATTATATGCAAAAATCGATAAATTAGAAGTATTAAGCGCGGAACAGATTGAACCAGCAACAGCACCGTCAACAGCAACAGCGGCCGCCATTAATTTAGAGCCAATGTATTTCAATTGTTCAACACACATTAGAACAGCAACAGCAACGCCAACAGCGTCGTTAGGCCAAAGTCCTAAATTTGCTGTTGCTGGCGCGGTGTTGTCAACTTTCCCACTGCAATATTCAGTGGCACCACAATGAAAAGCTTTTTTTTCCATATGAAATGTCAAGCAGATGAAATGACGTTGCTGGTGGCAATGTGTTTGAGAAATTTTTGCTGGTCAGCGTGCTGTTTGCTGTTGACGATGCTGGTGCTGTTGCTGGTTTAATCTGTTTCGCGCATTAGTTACTATATCTTGGCAGACGGCGGAAATTTCCTATTTTTTTCTTGCGAATATAGGGTGCATATTTTCATTCCTAGATGGCACTGTCGTCGATTGAGAGCCAGTTGGTACAAGTTGATTGTCAACCGAGGCTAGCTTCGCTCCCTCGCACAGTGGCACCACAATGAAAAGCTTTTTTTTCCCATATGAAATGTCAAGCAGATGAAATGACGTTGCTGGTGGCAATGTGTTTGAAAAATGTTTGCTGGTCAGGGTGCTGTTTGCTGTTGACGATGCTGGTGCTGTTGCTGGTTTAATCTGTTTCGCGCATAATGGTTTTATTTTTGACAGATACAAACAAAATTTTCTCCGAAGTCCTCCGACAAGTTCTTGTTGCGGAAAGTGTTTTCTTTTTAAAGTAAGTAATAAAGAAATAAACTTTATTTGCGTTCATTTGTGTTAACTATTTATAATGAACTTTTTGTTTTTAGGCAGAACGAAAAAACAAGTTCGCAACAATATTAGCGAATATCCCGATATTGCACAAAATTACACCAAAAGGACACCAGAAATTGTGGCTGTGTTTTGGGAAGATCTGGCCAATCAATCAGCTTAATTCATTGGGACCAAGACAAAGGGATGTTGGTGGATGGAAAAAGTATGTTCGTGATCTTTTGTTTTGTGCTTTGTTCCATTTCCATTGTGATTAAATTATAAGTCAAATAATATTGTGTTTCAAAAGATTTTTTTTCCATTTATTCTTTTTTTGACACTTCAAATGGGAACAGAAAACATATGTTTGGAAATAGGGAGGGGACTTAATTCGATAGTTTTGATTTAAAAATCCGCGTATCTAGTTACATTACTTAAAAACGCTAGCGCATTATAATTGAAAAAATTATTTTTCAAAAACAATAAATTACACTCTCACCGATTTTTCATGGTTTAAAACGCTTATGGTGTTTATTTTATAAAAAATTATCGAAAATGTATCGCATTTTCGATATATCGGTTAATTTGCCCATCTCTGCCTGAAATTTATATATACATATATGCGTCATCGCATTTCTGTAAACTTTTTTCCAATGAAAGTTGCTTCGAACCGAAATTGAATTCCCGACGAAGGGTGCGTTGCGGAGAAAATTCCGCTCCGACGGTTACCTCAATAGAGCCGAATGTTTTCTTCGCACTCGTATTGCTGCGCTACCATTTCAAGCATCGTTTCATTTAAGTTGGTCTTATACTCGTACATAACTCAGATTCAAGATTTAGCATCTGATTTACTTATGCAAGAAGAGTTTTTCATAGGTACAGATACAAAGATATAGACCTAATATAATGAACCGGAGTGTAGGAATGTGGTTTTCTGCCGTCTGCTTAGTTGACAAAATATAATTATAATTAGTATACTCTGAAAATTAATTTAATCCATCAAAACAGATTACATGATATTGTTTGATATAAAATGAAGAAACAAAATCATTAGAATAAAATAATAATAGGTATACACATTAAAAACTCTCCCTAAATAAACGACCGGTTTGCAGTATTGGTATAGTTTTTTAAATTCTATTTTGTTATGTTATGATATAATATGATCTTCCGTCAAAAAATAACTTCCAAAAACATTCCTTCGGATCTCCTTTAGGATAGTATTTTCTTTTTCGCCCAAGTTACAAGGAGCATACAATGGGTAAATCTTCTCTTTGAGGTATAAAATTCAAATGTAAAAGTTCTCGTAGCTTAAACATCTTTGATATTTCGCCGACACTGTTTTCGTCCCGAAAATAATTCACCTCTTGCAAATTTTGATTAAGTTGACAATACATTTCTCTGTGTAGGTATTCCGTTGCGTTTATCAAAAATCTTTCTCTAGATTTTAAATCAACTGATGCTACGATAAGCTCGTATAAGCTGATAAAACACAGATTTCTAACGAGCAAATTCAAAATTACCTAGCCTTAGGTCTAATCTCACACTCCATAGCTATGTCCAACCATTCAGAATACCAACTTGATTTATGTCGTATGACTTGGAGCCACTATATTAGAAAGCCTATCATTTTCCATCATCATAATCTTTAAAAAATAATTTGCAGAGTTTGGAGAGTTCGCCAAGAGAACGATATCGTCTGCAAAAAGAAGTGCCTTTATTACGATCCCACTGGGTAAAAAATTTACGAGATCATCAATGAATAACTCAAACAAGCTTGGGCTCAACCTTCAGCTTTATCTGAAACCTGATTCAGTTTTAAACCAGTCCGACCTCTCCTTGCCATTCCATACTGAAGATATTGTGCTCATGTTCAAGTTCTGTACAACTTAGTTTTGCTAAACTTACTCGGTTTACTCTCTTGTAGAAAAGAGTCTGTCTATTAACTATTAAAGTCTACAAAAATGCGTATAACTTCTTCCTTTTGGCAAAAAATGATGCGCTTTGATGACTTTCGATTTATTTCAAAAGACAATAGATGGATAAGGTATTTTTTATCATACTATATGCGTTAAACTGGAACGTGTAGAAGTTTAAAATACGTCTTTCATATTGAAAATGATAATTCAAATTTAAAGAAAAATTTACTATTTACGGAAAGCACTTAAAAAAATGTAGTGATATATTAAAATGTGAGAATATCTCCTACATATATCCTATATCAGGTTTTTGGTCATTTAAGCCTAGTACTCAATGAACAGAATGATGAAATTATAGATGCCTTGTATTCTTGTAACCTGTAGCTAACCAAGATATCCAAGAAGGTTTTTTTAAAAAAATATTACATATGTGTGTACCTACGTTCATACACAAATGATTAATTTTTCGTGATAGCACCACAATCTTTGGCATAGTCGATGAGGTTATTCCTCAGAAAACTATCGACATGTAGTCTCCATCTCAACCGTCAATTCTATCCAATTATTCATACATAAATGTAAGACTTATGTGTACTTAATTCTTCTTTTCGAGATACTATATTTTGTTTATATTTACGAATTTAGGCTTCCAAAGCTAAGAAGAGTCAGTATCAAAACTTGTCGGTACCATTGTAAGGTTTGCTGAATTAGAGGAAACCAAGTCACAAAAAACTACATCAAAATTGAGCTTTTATGGGAAAATTTAGAAAACCTATTTCATAAAATGTCAGAAAAGGATGCTGATGAACTCAAACAATTCATTAACATGGCTTATGAAAAAGTTAAAAATAAAAAGAAATACAAATGAAGAACGGTTTATGCAAACATCAATTTCATATCATTTTTAATTATAGATAATAATTTCAAATTTAAGCTGTTTTTTATAAATTAAATGGTCCATTTTCCTTCAACAATGTTTCCACCAGGATCAACATAATCTCTATAATACTTTGGACAGTACTGTTCCTTGTTATTAAACGTCAGGTAGTTGTGCTAAATACATCATGTGGCTTAAATTTTGTGGGCTATTTCTGGATGACAAAACATGGTTCTGCTTAGATAAACAAATCTTGAAACCATTATTCTAAATGCATCTTCTGGCACGACTCAATCTATAATTAAATATTATTTGTTCGTCAGTCAGAGGAAGTCGTCTAGAGGGTGAAAAAGGTTTCATAATGCGGTCGCCAAGAATAAAAGCATCGTCAGCAAGAAAATGAAATGGAATTTTTACATCAGCGATCGTCGTACCTGGCGGAAGAGGGCGAGAATCGCTGTTAATTTTTTGTCCTAGCTCTGACATTCCAAAAACAGAAGCATCTTCTTCTGACCCATATGCACTAACATCTATGTGTATGAAGTTATATTTTGCATCACATATTGCCATAAGGACAATGCTATGGAATACCTTATAATTATAAAAAATGGATCCAGCGTTTTATAGTCCTTAAATGAAAATATACTTTCCGTCTATTGCACCAACGCAATTTCTGAAGTTCTAAATGCCATTAAATTCATTTGATATTTTCAACCAGTTACTGTTTGAAAGAGGACCAATCTGATATAGATGTTTACAAACCGCAATGCATACTTCGTCTAATATTCCTCCAAAGACTTGCTTGCTGACTCTATACACTAAGCTTAGTGCAGCCAGACCCGAGATACCTAGGGAATTTTTTTAAAATGTTATTTTATCAAAAAAATTAAAATCCACTCTAAAATCTTTGCCAGTTTTACAGCTGGTGGTATACAGTCTCTCGGTTTAGTATTGATCGTTTTAATCTAAGATCATCATAAATTAAATTAAGAATGTGCTCGGCTCATATCAACATTTTCTTTGAAATATTTGTCATAATTGGACAAATCTTCAAACTAAAATTAATTTAAGTATGAGTATTATTAATTGATATGTGCATTCATTATATTAGATAATAATTATAACTTTCGTCCTTTGAAAATCGCCCTTCCGTACTTCTTTCTAGTAAATACGAATTAACCCATTCTCGCTTTTTTTTTTTATTTTGATTGCCATCAAATCGGCAACAGCAGCAGAACAAGCACAGATAATTATCTTCTTTTGCATTTTTAAAATATTATTATGAACAGTCAAAGAAATAAGTTTAATAATTGTCATTTTTTTTTTCATTTAAAGTGAGTATTCAGTATTTCAGGTGAGTATCAAAAATTCATGTCGAAAAGTTTATTCTTCGCGTGTAATTTGGAACTTATTTATTTTTCATTTCGCGCTAGATGGGTACTAGGCTTTAGATGGGACTATCGTGAAAACTGATAAGTCTGCTTTTCTAAGACATTTAGAAAAAATCGTTATTCACTCTTCTCCAAATCATGTTAATGCTGTTATAGTGGATGGGTTTTTTTCTTTTGCATACGTAAGGGGCCTTACCCTTAACATTTAATAAAATCGCTATGGACATTCTTAGAAAGATCTCTCAAATGTATGTTAAGACTATTCATATAGTTTTTTCGCATAATCAGGGCTATCGGGAATTGTATTTCCATGCAATTTTTCCCATAATCGAAAAATAGGTATCGGGAACCTCTTTCGAAATTAGGGAAAAATTCCCAGAGAAAAAAAGACCTATCGTGAATAAATTTTTTATGGGAAATTTGTTGCTTTTTCCCTCGGAATATTTCCCTGCCATTTTGCGTGGGAATTCAAAACAACAAAACAATGTAAGATATTCTCTAGAAAAAAAAATTAATAAAATTAAAAATAGAGTATCTTTTAAGTTCTTCAAATTCGAAGCAAATGGAAGTTTTAATTAACTTTATGGAAAAAAACCGAGATATTTCCAATGGATTTACTACAAATAGAACGAAGGAAGATGTCAAAAAATCTTGGAAAAACGTTGAAAGTGATCTCAACTGCATTGGCCCTCCATTAAAATCAGTTGTCGAGTGGAAAAAAGTAAGTGGTTAATTATTTTAACGATGTTTTCAAAATAATTTAAGGTTTGGCTTGATAAAAGAAAATATGTGAGAAATAAAGTGTCAGAAAATTTAAGAAACAAAAAAGCGACTGGCGGAGGCCCTTGCAAAGAGTATAAGTTCAGCTCCTTGGAAGAAACCATCATTAGGATTTGTACAATGGGAGAATCAGTGCAAGGATTTCCAAACGCTTCTCTTTTTGGTTTGCCTTCCAGCTGCAAGAAAAGAAAATTAAATATCGACGAAAATGAAAACGTTGAAAAAGAAAATTGCTTACCTTTATCAACAGGCAATCGTCCTGTTGAAGATGAAGTCGATCAATGGTTAGATGAAAACAATTTATTGGATATGCTTAATAATTCACCAGAACCGTAGGCACAAAAGGAAAAAAATGCTGAACAGGAAGAAACGGTGAATGTTCCAAACCAGGCAAAAACTCCACGTCCGACAAAAGAAAGACAAAAAGGAATGACATCACAAGCCGCTTTGGAAATAGAAATTCAAAAAGAGCTCAACAACAAGATTGATAATGCCGTCTCAGCAATGAAGCATCACCAAGAAGCAATGGAAACAACCTGTAAAAAAATTTACAGGTCAATTGACAGACTTTATGACCAGCAGAAAAGAGTCTTGGAAGAAACGAAACGACACAACATTGAAATGGAAAAAATGAGGATGCAAGAAATAAAGGCAAAGCTTGAATTAAAAAAAATGCTAATTGAAATTGAAGAGGAAAAATTGCAAAAGTTCAACTGAACTCATTCGATTTTAAAAGTTCCTTTTATTGTGATGAATGTTTTTATTTACTTTTTTTTTGTTTACTTTTTATTTTTTGTTTAAGTTTATAGAGTGAATTCATATATATATTTTCTTTTTTCTTTTAGCATTTAACTCCAAAGTTAAATAACAATAATAAACAAATCTTATAAACGTTTAAATCAAAAACTATTTCAACTGAACTCATTCGATTTTAAAAGTTCCTTCCTTTTACCTTCCGACGAACCTTCTTCGGTTGTTCTATGTTGAGCCACGGCTCCAAAGGATATCCACAATCACCTGTCAAAAAGTTTGATTAATTAAGTTTATTTAGATGAATACAACTGATTAAAGTTTAAATATTGTTCTTCCATCTACGATCGCAGTTCACTTACGTTCATGCTGTAATATCCTTCCCTATTATAATATAAATGATTGTTCGTTGGTGACATGAGTCATGAGTGACGTCTATGCATCCTATTACTCCAGGAATTTTATGTTTTTCATAAAATGTTAAGCTAGTTTTCCTTTTTTCTTCTTGGGTCATTTGCATCTTGATCCATAACGGGCAAATTTTGTTCTCAAAAAAATCCAATACATTTGAGAGGACTTCTGAAAATGAAGATTGAGCCAACCCAACTTCGTGGTCTTTTCCCACTTCTGTCTGATACCCACATTCTGCAAAGAACCGCAAGCACGCACTTATCTTAATCATGCTTATTTTGACATTCTCATGAATAGCCTATTCGTTAGAATGATTCTATTCCTTCGAATGAACTTTCTTAATTTTGACATTCGACCGAATAACATTCATTTGCGAAAGATAGCATAAAATGAACTTCAAAAAAGATTCATTTTCATTATCAGCTGTTTGAAATTTACGATATTTCTATTTGAATTAGTATGACCGTTTTACATTTTTTTTTGTTTCTAAACATTTTATAGATGTTGGATAAAGAATCAAGAAACAAAATAAATAATACACTTTTTCATTATAAAGTAAAGTTTAACCATAAAGAACTACATATTCATTATATTTTTTGTGGCAACTCAGCTGTTTTGAAACTATTCTTAAAAAAATAAGTTATTCATGACGCGTTCTAAATTTTTATTTTTTTTTTCTTATACACTTGGTCACACTAAAATATCAAAAACAATAGAGAAGTGTTTCTGAAATGTTAAAACCAAAAAGTGAAATCTTTGTTTATTTGTAATTGTTTTGTTTATTGTTTCATAATTTAAATTTCTTTGATAAAAACATAAAATAATAAATAAAAATATGGCATTTGTGTTGTTTATAAAAGAAGATGGTGTTGAAGAAGTGCAGAGGAGAAGGATAGTGGATTTGTTTTTGATTTGAAATCAAACCAAACCTGCAAGAAATTTGTTTGGTTATTTTGGACAGTTTTTTAACTTTTGTTTACCTTTTCCCAATTAGCACCGTCCTTGGAAGGTCGTCCACAACTATTTAATTTCTCCGCGGTTTCCTTCCAAAATCTTTCCATATAGGTATCAACGCGGACGGTAAAAAAACTCTTTGCTACCTCCGGGTTTTCTTCCATTATTTTGATTAACTTTTCCTTTTGTTCGCGGTTTGTCCAGTTGGAATGCGACTTTGAAACATAAAATAACAACAAAATTAATAAAAGTAATTTATTTTCCATGAAATAATCAAAAACTTACATGTTTTGTTGCTTACTCGACAGAAAAATTCAAACGACACAAAAATGACATTTAATTCTATTCTTTCGAATGTCAAAATTGAATTAGCTTTCGCAAATGAATGAACTTTCTATGGATTGGGTGAACTTTCGATTTGTTCGATTAACATTCTAATCGCCGAGTCTCAAAATTAAGTATCAACGAATTCGACTCACTTTCGAACGAAAGAGAATGTCAAAATAAGCACCAATGAAAGGAGGTATAGCGATAGGTTTCTTTGATTGAGGCAAGAAATTCAATTAAATGTTTAAACAATGGCTTGTTAACTCTATAATAACGATGGAATCTGAAGATCAAAACGATACGAGTATCAAAATTGAATGAGTCAATCGAATGTTTCAACTTACAGCGATTCTGGTAGCTCTAAAGGATTTGAATGATCCCTCAAACTCCGCCTTATTATTCTCTGCTCATTTCGTGCTCTTTGTTCTATCTCGTCAATAAATAATAAAAACGATATTCTTTGCATTTTCAATTTGTTTATAATTTAAACCACTGAACAAAATAAATAAACTCTTGTATTTACTGCAAAATCAAATGTCAAACTCTTCGAAAACAATATTCGAATATTTTTTTTTATTTTTATGTTGCTAAAAGTTGTTCCCAGGGAAAAGCATTCCGTGGGAAATTCCCGATAGGAGGAATGCATTCCCGGGAGCTATAAAATTCCGTGGGAAAAATATTTCCCAAGGAATTCCCGATAGGGCTGAATGTCACCTTCCATTAAACCCATTGAGAGAGATAAATGAAACTAGATCAAGTTCAGTACAGGTCTTTACAAAAGTAGACCAGCTAATACTATAAAGGCTCTGAAAAATAGTCCTTTTAAAATAAAACTAAACACATTTTTGGTCGACTAATGGTGCGAAGGAGAGTATTTCTATGTTTTTGGAGAAAAAATATATGCGTAAGAAATGGTCGCGAATGTTTTTCATTTAGGAATGAAAATGGTAAAGTTGTTTGAGAAGTTGTGGAAAACCTAATCGGGGGCCAAATTACCGCTTCAGTGACCGACTGAGTCCCATCAGTGATCGAATGAAAATGTCAAATTAGGGTAATCGATTGCTCGATGACGTAAGCGGTAATGCCAAACTCACATAATTCACGTATTACTCGAAAACTAATTCAGTAATTCGGCTCCAGTTTTTAGGAAGAAGCAGACACCCGCATGATCTTACATCTGTCATCTTTGTCTGAAGCAAGTTCTGTAGTGATAAAGTCTCCAAACACGGACGTATTAAAAATACTTCTTTGAAAGGTAAAATTTAACCATTTTCGATTATTCAAAAAACCCCTGAATTACAACTGGCATTATCTAATCTTGGGAATGGGGTGATTGTTTCTGAAGAAGATTTTAATGAAATACAATTTTAATTTTATTTCACAATAGTGAGCTATGCTTTAGCAATAAAAAAAACCCACCCGTAAACTGTGATAACAATCAGCTGTGATAATACTGTGACGTTTTTTCTGTTTGTTTTTAGATAAAATTTGTTATTTTCTTGTTTTTCTTCTTTTTTTAAAAAAAAGTCTTGTTTAAAAATTTGTATCTAGTGTTAAAAAATTTTGAATGTCGTTTTTTAAAATGTATTAGAGTCAATAAACCAGAACATTTTGTAAGTTGTTTAATGTACCATTCCATACTCATATACAAAAAAAAAAAAATAGTAAATTAAATGTAATAGTTTTTATATAAATAAAAAAATTAATATTTCTTATTAAAAACATTCCTCTGAAGAAGTCGTGGAACACCGACGAAACGTTGGGAAAAGATGAAATAATTTTGTTTTATTTGCATCGATAAAAAATTTTGACCAAAAAAGCCTGCTTTTTTAAAAATAAAATTATTATAACAAAGAATTGGTCACACAAAAAGAGAAATACAATTTTTTTTTTTGTAAAATGTACCACACTAAAGCCAAAAATGAAGCAAGATATGAAATCTTTTATAAAACTTGCAAAACGACAACAACAAAGAATGCTTTTTTTTTAACAACATCAAAAGTGAGTTTAGAATATACAACTGTTTAAAATAATTATTTTCTCTTACTAATTTTTAGGTTATTGAACGAAGCCCTTTGTCTCCAAATAAGTCCGTTCTTCTGCAGCAAGTAAAAAGGAGCAATTACATCTGGACGATTCGGGAAAATGCTGTGAAAAATGCGGAAGTCAAAATCACATCTTCGGAAAGTGGTTGGAATGTAACCAATAATACATAATTATTAATTAGTTTAAGGGTCCAACTACACAGACAAATTAGAGGACATAGTTCAAAGTCCTATAGACAGATTTGATAGCGACAACAGCGTTTGTAGTATCCTCATCATATGAGGATGATATTCGGCTATTCGGATATTCCGTTCGGAGCGGAAAATTGTTTTCCAATATGTCAAATTGCTTTCGAGGTATCCTATTGGAAAGAATAATAATACACAAATGCGTTGGCGCAATTTGTTCCGCGAAAAATTTGTGTTGAACGAAATCGGAAAAACAATTGCATTAAGCTGTCAGAAATTTCACAAATAAAGCACTTGATCGCATTTCAACGCAGTTCGGCAGGTGCGTTAAAATAATGTCGGAGGAAAACTCCGAACAGCTGTTCGGAGAATTTTCCGGTCCGAACGGGTACCTCGCTAGGGCCGAAAATTGAGTAAATATACGTTTTCACAACTCAGTTTTTGCTACTATAGGAATTTTTCATTGTTTCATATAATTCCAATAAATTATTTTTAAAAAAAACGCGTCTTGCAGGCAGAAGGTCGTCTTGGACCTCGATATTTGCAATCAGGGCGCTTAACTCTACATTATGAAGTTATTGCAAAGTTGTTATCCTAATTTAGACTATGGAAGAAACTTTATATTTAATACAGTATTACTCACTATTGCTCCCGCTAGAGCATGCAAGACGCTCACATTTGTAAATAACTACTGAAGGACCATCTAATTATTCTAGATATTTTTTGTTATCAATCACACGCAAAAATTGATGTGGACTCTCGGTCTATAACGTCATTAGAACTACAAGTGCACTTGGGTTACAATCATGCTTATTTTGACATTCTTATGAATAGTCTATTCGTTAGAATGATTATATTCCTTCGAATGAACTTTCTTAATTTTGAGATTCGAACGAATAACATTCATTTGCAAAAGATAGCATAAAATGAACTTAAAAAAAGATTCATTTTCATTATCAGCTGTTTGACATTTACTATATTTCTATTTGAATTAGTATGACCGTTTTACATTTTTTTTGTTTCTAAACATTTTATAGATGTTGAATAAAGAATCAAGAAACAAAATAAATAATAGGGTAAAGTCAGGAGGATTTGACAGGTTAACAGTTTTTTTTTAATATTTTGAGATGCAAGTATAATTTCAAATTTAAAAGTTTTGCATAGGTTTAACTGTAATTTAAGCAACAAAGAACCATCATTAATTTGTCCTTCTAAATATTTTTTCCAAAGTTACAACCTTTTTTCTAATGCCTTTCTAAATGTCAATTCCTCCTTCCTTGAAGGAGGATTTGACAGCTTCGCAAGGAGGTTTTGTCAGTATTTAAAAAAAAAATAAAACAACAAATTCCTTCGTAAACATTTATATAATTAAAATAATGCAGTAACAAGGTGATGAAATAAATAAACAAAACACAAAATTTATTATAAAATTAATTGTGTTTTCGGGTTTTCGCAGACTTAGGCCAGGCGCGCACATTCAATTTTTAGTTTCGCAACTGTTTTGTTGCTAAAATGAAACATATGGTCGTATATGGGACACCGCGCACTAAGAGCAACTCGATTTGAGCAACTAAAAAGTTTGTGTTTTGACACAAACTAAACGATTGCCTAAAATTAATTCGCAACAGTTGAGCTGTTTTCTATAAGCGCAAGGGAGAAAGGAGTATGAGCGTGAGTAAAGAGTTGCCAGTGCGCGACTAGCCTTAGTGAACTGTTGCGGTTCATAAAACCAGCAAGCCAAGCCCTTCCAGCTTGCTCATTTGTGTTCCAAATATTTGGTTATGGGATTTTGTTTATTTTAACATGTTGCAAAACAAACTGTTTTGCCAGTTCAAGCCTAGTACTAGTACTCACCTAGCGTGAAATGAAAAATAAATAGGTTCCAAATTACACGCGGAGAATAAAAATGAAAATAGAATAAACTTTTCCACGTGAATTTTTGATACTCACTTTGAATGAAAAAAAAAAAAACAATTATTTTTAAACTGATTCGTTCTTTCTGTTTATAAATTTTCAATTTTTTGTTTTGAAAAAAAAAATTCAAATCAACTGACAAATGTCAGAGTTTTCACGTTGCCTTAAACATTTCCTGATGGTTGTACATTGAGAAATGAAAATCATAGCGTGGAAAAAGTTGTGGAAAACATATTTGTTTTTCCAATCCACATTTTAGTACTCACCTCTCGTAGCAAATTTCATGCCAGTGAACCAGCAGTCACTTTTATATGAAATTTTCATTTTCACTTGAACTGAGTACTAGGCTTCATATGTTAAACCGAAATGAAGTTTAGTGCATTTTTTAAAATAATCGCAAAGTCCCCTATTACACGATGTCTCACGAGACGAGGCTCACGTAAGTGCGAAAAAGAAAGCAGATATGAGGAAAGAAGATGCAAAAAAATATTCCCGGTGAGTACCGGGCTGATTTTTAGTAGTCTCATTTTGACGTTTCTTTTTATCATATTCGTTTTATGTTGTGTTGTGCATTAAAAAATACGAACAACAGTCAAATTTGAGACATGAGTCTCATGAGAAATGAGTCAACGTGTAATAGCTTTTGCCTCACGGGATACAAATTTAAAAGGAAAGTCAAAAATGAGACATGTCTCATGAGGCAACGTGTAATAGGGGACAAAGTTCCTTTTCTTGAACTGTTGTAAGAATTTGTTTGTTGGAATATTTCGAGCTGTTTTCTGTATTGATTGACTGTCCTTCATGTCTTTTCTTAAGTCAGAAAATTAATGTGGTACGATTTATACCATATTTTTTAGCAGCACTGCTAATGGATTATTTTTTTTCAATATTTTCAATTGCCTCTTGGATGTTGGCTTCGTTAACATTGTGAGACGGATACTGATAAAGGAGGATTTGACACTGTCAATTGCTCCTTCAACATTGGTGTCAAAACCTCCTTTCAGTTGACTTTTCAAAAATAATTAAAAAAAAAATAAAGAGTTATTACTTACGAATATTTATAGTATATTATGATTTAAAAACAAACCTATGTGTTGTGTATTTCACTTAAAATAACTAAAACTACTTACTACCGAAACTGCAGTTAGTTTAGTTATCTCAAATATTAAGTCAACTGGACTCAAAAAAAATTATTTTTTCTATTTCACACAACGATCAGATCACAGTTATAATTTTTTGGTAGCTCAAATCAATCGTAACTATCTTCGTTTTTAAATAACTAAAGTAGTGCAAATGTCTACACTTTTTGAGAAAAGTCCTTATGTCAATTCCTCCCACATGTCAAATCCTCCTGACTTTACCCTACACTTTTTCAATATAAAGTAAAGTTTAACCATAAAGAACTTCATATTCATTACATTTTTTGTGTCAACTCAGCTGTTTTGAAACTATTCTAAAAAAAAAATAAGTTATTTATGACGCGTTCCAAATTTTTATTTTTTTTCGTATACACTTGGTCACACTAAAATATCAAAAACAAAAGAGAAGTGTTTGTGAAATGTCAAAACCAAAAAGTGAAATCTTTGTTTATTTGTAATTGTTTTGTTTATTGTTTCATATAGTCCAACAAGGATTAACACGAATAAAATAATGTGAATTATAAGCGACATAGAAATAAGACACGGCAATTCTCCGCTTTAGTTCAGCCGCCATCCCTGGAGATAAAAAATCTGAGACAACTACCTTCAGTCTCAGAACATCGTGCCACACATCTTTCCTATCCTTCTTTCTCTTCGGTAACTTCACGCCCACGCTGTGTTAAAACATTTAAAGGGTAATCATATTCCCTTGAGCGTGTGTAGATTATAAAAAAAAAAAAAATTTAAATTTCTTTGATAAAAACATAAAATAATAAATAAAAATATGGCATTTGTGTTGTTTATAAATGAAGATTGTGTTGAAGAAGTGCAGAGGAGAAGGATAGTGGATGCTTTCCGTATCAACGCGGGTGGTAAAAAAACCCTTTGCTACCTCCGGGTTTTCTTCCATTATTTTGATTAACTTTTCCTTTTGTTCGCGGTTTGTCCAGTTGGAATACGACCTTTAAACATAAAAAAAAAAAAAATTAATAAAAGTAATTTGTTTTCCATGAAATAATCAAAAACTTACATGTTTTGTTGCTTACTCGACAGAAAAATTCAAACGACACAAAAATGACATTTAATTCTATTCTTTCGAATGTCAAAATTGAATTAGCTTTCGCAAATGAATGAACTTTCTATGGATTGGGTGAACTTTCCATTTGTTCAATTAACATTCTAATCGCCGAGTCTCAAAATTAAGTATCAACGAATTCGACTCACTTTCGAACGAAAGAGAATGTCAAAATAAGCATCAATATAGTCGGGTAAATGGAAAACTGGCAAAACATGGAATTTTCTCAAGTTCCTTGATGTTTAGCTTGAAGAGGATCTAATTAAATCACTAGACTAAGGGGCCAGTTATAGCTCATCAGAAAAGTCCATCAGAAAAAATTTTGTCTTCCAAATTTGACCATATTACAACCCGATTTTGAGTAAAATTTTAATGCAATTAGACGAATACTTGCCTGGACTAATTTTTACAAAAAGAATTACAACATTTTGTTGCTAAATTTACTCAGAATATGGAATTAATTTTGATTTTTGGCAATCAGCTGCTCAGAAAAATTAAATTCCATCAGAAAAAATATTTAAATCCATTTTCTGAGTAAATTTAGCAACAAAATGTTGTAATTCTTTTTGTAAAAATAACGACTGGGTCGCACGAACTTGCTTTTATGTAAAAGATTAAGAAGTTCAAAAATTAATACTTCTAGGGAAAAAATGTTCATAAGCATAAAATTCATTTTTTAAATGACTAAAACAACTCTTTAAGTTATTATTTTATAAATAGTAGTTTAGTTGTTAAACCTAAACACATAACATGTTTTATAAAAAATTTTTGAAACATATAGGTATTTAAGAAAAATGTTTGGTACGCTAATTTTAACTAGAATGTTCTCTATATGCAAAATTTCATTGAAATCCGTTCTGCCTATAATGACAAATTCAAAATTCGAAAAACTGGTTTTATGGTAGTTATACAGTCAATAATGTCTTAATTTAATATTTTTTTATTAAATTAAAATTAAAATTTATCAAAATTCTCGGATCCATTTTTGAGAAAAATACGATTTTCGAAAAAGATTTTTTAACACTTGCATGGTGGGTACCTTAATTTTTAGTTAAAATAATTTTTTTTTCCTCAGATCTTGTAGATTATATAAAGAAACTTTTATTTATTCAAGTTTAAAAAATTGAGCAGGGGTTTTCGGAATATTGAGTTTCCAAAAAAAATAATTGGCGTTTTTCTATTTTCATTCAGAGTAGAGCACTGAACAGAGCATGAGCATGTCAAGCATGCTCTGAACTTTCTCCGAATCGAGTGTGTTCTAAGAGCTCTGAATTATTTTATAAACACACGTGAGTTTTTGAGTTTTTTTTCTGTCTGTCAGAATGATTTCAGCATTTAACTCTGTCTACTCAGCTATTTTATACCGAGCTCATAGAGTGCGCTTTGAACAATCTCTGAACACGCTCTCAACGAAAAAAGAAACACAATCTTTGAACTGTTATATACTCTGAGCTAAAAAAGAAACACGATATTTTGTTTGACAGTTCATGTACTACTCTGAACTAAAAAAGAAAAACGCCCAGTATTTAAAATTTGGAGGAGCTTCATAATGATTAAAATCGGTTGTACTGTTTTCGAGAAAATCAAAAACAAACAAAATAAAATGGTTCCAAGAGGGCTTCCAAAAGATGATTCGTACCGTTATTTTTGGTCTTAAAAAAAGGAAAATTTAACGAAAATCGCCCCATGCTCTTAGGCCGTAGTCGAAGAGACAGACAGACAGAATTTCGAGACCCACTTTTTCTTCGCTATCATCGTAATGTCAAACCCTAAAACCCCTACCTGCGTCCGCCCCTGGGTGAATCACTTTCAATCGGGATTTTGCATACGACTAGCAATCTAAATACTCGAATGTGTACATAATGTACATACAAAGGTAAATATAATAAGTCAGTGTCACAATTTCAACAATTATTTTGTCAGAAATTAAAACTAGAACTCGATATGTGATGTTCGATTATATAGGGTTATTTTTTGGAGGATTTTCACTCCTTTTTTTCCAGTTCAATGTTAATAATGCACTTTATGGTCAAGAGACAGAACTAGGAACAAAATGTTTTTCGTTTGTATGTATGTATGTTGCTACGGACATGTTATTTTGTGTGATTGTGCAGTGAGCGTGCCTTTTATTGTGAAATCAGCAAATATTGTTCTTTTTTCCCTTCCTTCAAACGGACAATCGGACACATACAAAAAAACCTGTTTAAATAAAAAAAGGTGTGGTGTGTTGGGTTTGTAAGAACCAACATATGGATGTACCTACATTACAATGAAAAATTATTCTTAAGGAAATGAAAAAATATCACATCACATATCGTCATGTATCATCATCATCATCATACGCACGTATTCCTTCAGTTTGAAATGCATGAAAGGAAATGCTTACGCTTAGTACAAACATAGTCCGAACCGTTAATTTTAACTTGAGAAATGGGTCTCCACGTGACCGAGACTCACTAGATGTAAATAAGTATGCGGCCTGTCACTTTGTATTATTACAATTGGAAATGAATTGATTCAAAATGGGATATCAAAAATCATGGTATACATACATAAATATGTATATCAAGTCAACTTGTAATGTGATAAGGTTAAATTAAAATTTGGATGAATATTTTTATAATTACTTTGGCATCCTTTTAAAGTCTATAGATGTAAAAATAAATGATCAGACTATCTACCGCTATTTTTTAGTTCATAATCTGCCGATGTCCTTACAACCTTTACAACAGCAGGAAAGCCGACAACGCCAACATCAGCCGTAACGATAAAGAGCTAGAAGAATGTAAATTGTGTTTACCTTGTCAAGCAACAATAATAACAACAATAAAAAAAGCAGCAGCAAATATGAAAGTAGCAGAGGGAACACCAGCAGCAGCTACATCCGTCTCAGACTAAAAAATAAAAGGTGCTACCAATTAACACCTGCACAATGGACTTGAAATCACAATGGTGCCAAATTTTAGTCGAATTAGTAAGATGTTAAAACTGTTTTAGTACGATACCTGGTTAAGACATCGATTTTGCAAATGCTATAAAATTTAGCATTATAATTTCTCTAGCATTTTATTAAACTTAAAATCATCAAATAACTATTTTCATTTGACACCATATGACTCTTTGTCAAAAGATATATATATATATATCATATAAATACGATACCTAAAATACCATAACACTAGTCTATGTAAAATTTTATGCCAATAAATCTATGTGTAATGGCTAAAACACATGTGCAGCATTTTCCCTGCAGCGAAATTTAATTACACAGGTTCTTATGGGAGCAGAATCATTGAAAGTCTGCATGCAGTGCTGCGTTGCACGATGTCTCTATTCCTAAATTTGCTGCCTAGTTTCATTGCAGCCATAATTGTAAAACAAAAATTTCCAAATAATTGCTATTTGCAGGGGCGTATTTACCCTAGGGCTAAAAGGGCTACAGCCCGGGGCGGCAAGGCTACTAAGGGCGGCTTGCGCTTGGCCAATGTATAATATTTTTTTTTGAAGCGATTGAACTTTCATAACATACAAGCAAAAGCGCGCAAGCCGCCCCTAGCAATTGACCAATTTATAATATTTATTGAAGCGATTGAACTTTCAAAACATACAAACAAAAGGGCGCGTGGCGCCCATAACAATTATCTAATTTACAATATTTTTGAAGGATAAACAAAAAATACAAAGATTTAAAAAAATGCGATTTTTTGAGTTTTTCAAACATGACCGGCTGTGAGAAAGTTCACTGTATAACGTCACTCACTTTTTTCACCATTGACTATTCTTATTCTTTATAAACGATTTGTTATAATGAAAATTCATAGTAAAAATATTTACAGACATGTACCTATTGTTTGGAACAAACTGCAATGAAACGAAAACATTATCTAAAAAAAAAAACACTTGTTGCTATGTAGCTCTACAAAAATGGGCTAGAACGGATCTTAATTTTTTTTTCTAAGCCATCTACAAAAAGTCCCTTTTTATTAAAAAAAAATGTATAAAAATCCACCAAGCCGTATTCTAGACATAAGGTCACACACAAATTTTTAATCTTTATATACCTAGCAAATCATGCCTCAATTTTTTTTAGACTCGTGTCCGTATATACAAATACCCTTCCCTTCGTCAATAGTTTCGAACGACTTAAGAAACAATATAACGATTGTTTTATGTACAATAGTTTATAATGATGGATAAATAAAAGGATAGGTATTATTTTAAAAACTATTGGCGCAAAATTTTAATCAAATTTAGCATCATGCTATCTCTAACATTTTACTAAAGTTAAAATATATAATATAAAATATAAAATATATATATATAAGAATACCTATTTTATCTATTTAGTATCGTGCTCACTTGTCCCAATTGAAGTCCCTTGAGACAGAAATATTGTCTTAATTTTGGGGTTCTATACTGAAGCAATTCAATATTGTATCAAAAAAAATTCAAGGTGTTGATACAGACGTTGAAACTGTGTCCAGGCTCTACGAGGCACTCATATCGTTTATGAGAGAAAAACGAGAATGCTTTGATGTTTTTGAAGAGATGGGAAAAATCAAAAAATCTGAAAATTACAAAATGGACCAAAAAAGAGTCGTCAATTTCTTCTCTGAAGAGAAGAAATTCATCCTATGAAGCAAAAACAAATGTTTTTTTTTTGTATCTTGATCACATGAGTGAAGAGCAATTTGAAAAAATGCAACCACTCTTCAGAAATTATACCCGGTTGATCTTGGGGAAGATTTTCAAGAAAAGTGTGCCTTACTTAAACATTTTCTGGAGCAAAACAACTCTAAAAATATGAGTTTAAGGCAGCTTAACCTTCATATAAGAGAAAAAAATAATTGAAGGAAGTATTTTTATATGCTGAGGTTGCTTTAAGAATATACTTGTGCACTGCAGTGTAGAGATGTGTAAATCGTTCATTTCAAATGATCGAATCGTTCAACAATCGATAGCGAAAATGATTCCATCATTTGAATCGATCGATAATTTTCATTTCACTCAAATGGTTCAATACTGTTCCGACTCGATTTTCATTTCGATTTCGTTGTAAGATTGAGTTGAGGCTTTCACAAAATACTCTATATTGTAATCCATAAATTGCCAAATGACATCGAATGATGGCCACTATGTCCATTGATTAAAAAGATAAAGAGATTTCATTTTTTGCTCCTTAAAAGATCAATTTTAGGACTAATAGTTACTGAATGACTTGGTACTATCGAATAAATTAACTTTTAGGTACTATCGCATATGTGTAAGTCGAAAGTTGTTACATATTCGATAGTTCTCATTACTAGTTCAATTTCAGCAGTAAACTTACCAGATCCTGGGCCCATATCGCGTAAGAGTAAAGTGATTACTAAATTTATTGATCGTCGTTTTGACAATCGCTCTATCTATATTTCTTTATTGATACGAGTATGATAGAGACAGCTATATTCAAAATCACAATCAACAAATTGACAATTAACTATCACCTTACGCGATTCCACCCTGATACCTCAAATAACACCAAATCGAATCGAGTAAATTATGGTTAATCGAGTTAACTGATATTAAAGATCGAGACGCATTGAAATAATTGAGATTGAAATAGAAAGTCGAGAAACGAGAATCATCTAAATGATTGAGATTGGGATCGATTAAAATGAAAATTTGTGATTTCGATCATCAATACTTTTCGATGATCGGATCGAAAAAAGCGAATCGATCCTGATTGACACAGCTCTACTGCAGTGACGAATTGTAGTGCAGAAAGATCGTTTTCCGTATTGAAACGAGTAAAAACCTATTTAAGGTCTCGCATTAGCGACTTAATAGTTAAGCTTTATTAAATATAGAAGCTGAACTGACAAAAAATTTAGATAACGAATCTATTGTTAATGAATTTTGTAATGAATATACAGTGGGTTGCCAAATTAATAGGGACATCTTAAATTTTTATTAATTTTCATGTTTTAGCTTTCTTTTGAGCATTTGTTTTGGTTCTAAGTGTACGTGGTGATTTATATTTTACAGGCTACGTGTTTAACGGTAATTTTAAGTTGACGGCAGATACTAACTATGGTCTTATTCGGGGAATACCCGGTTTTATTCGAGAAAAAACCAGTATTATTCTGAAAGGTGTTTTTTTCTGATAGTTGTTTGTGGATATTTTTTGAACTTTGTTTTGATTGAAATGTTAGTAATGTAATTTATTTTGTTTAAAACAAAGCTTTTCTTAAAAACAGAATAATAATTTTTTAATGATTTTGGGCATTTTTCCGAAACAGAATGGGTCGATGATTGGATATCACTCCAAAAAAAAACCGAAATAAGAACATTATTACCTCATTCGAGTCATTTCCAAAGAGAAATAGCTACTATTACGGGTGTTTCTAAGTCTGTTGTTAACAGAATAAAACTTTTGGGTCGTAGTCCTGTTAAGAAACCACGGCTCATAGAGGCAATGGTAAAAAAACGTTTGTCTTGGGCTCGAATTTTTGGCTGATAAGAGCAGTTTCGTTCGGCGGCGCGCGTCCCAATGAGAAGTGCCATCCTGATTGCATCGTAGAAAGGGTAAAACATCCTGTTAAAGTTATGGAGTGGTCAGTCATCAGCACAAGAGGTATCGGACGTCTCCAAATTATCCAGGGAATCATGAGATAGGACCAATATAAGGACATTCTGCGAACTCGTCTCATACTCCAGCTAAGAGAATGGTTCTCTAACAATGAACCATATCTTTTCATGCATGACTCAATCCCGTGCCATTAAGCTAAGAGTGCAACGAAATATCAAAACGGCCAAAACATAACAGTTTTATCCTGACCAGGCAATTCCCCTGACATGAACCCCATAGAAAACCTGTGGGAGATCACTAAAATGGAAACTGCCAAAGAAAATATTACAACGAAAATAAAACTTATAGAAAAACTAATAGAGGTCTGGCACCACTGCCCTGCAATTAAAGAATGCGCTAAAAAGTGCATTGATAGCATACCGAAACGTATTCAAGCAGTTATTGAGGCAAAAGGCAACGTTACAAAATATTCAGTTTTTATAATTTTCTTAGTTCCCTTTGATTTCGAACTATTTTTAAAAATTATTAATTAAAAAAAACTATTAAACTACTTTTTTTATGTAATAATAACTTATCTTCATAAAAACTATCTATTTATCAAAATACACAAGCGATTTTCAATAATTTGATACGGAAACATACAATTTTCTTAAAATCCATGACTGTCCCTATTAATTTGGCAACCCACTGTACACACAAAAAAAATCGAAAACATCAAATATTACGCATTTTGTGTTTTTTTATTATTATTTTCATTGTTCTAAAGGGCGGCAAAATTTATCAGCCCGGGGCGCCAAAACCTTAAATACGCCTCTGGCTATTTGGCATTACTGATATTGACAGATTGTTGACATTGTCTGTCATATTTGCAAAAAAAAGTTTGTTTTTGTCTTTGGTGGAAAACTTGATATTGATACAATAATGGAAGAAAAAAATAAAACAAATTCATTTATGACAAAACAAATCCGTACAATGAACAAGAAGTGAAAAGAATTTGTATTGTCTCCGACTCGTATTTTTGTTTATTTTCAGACAGATGAAAGATTGTTACTGCTTACCAGTTCCTGTTTGGGATAGGTAAATTGTATCCAACTAAGGACATTTTCTTCAGCTATACATAGCAACATCAACGCGAGGGAAACTACATGTCTAGTATAGTTTTGTTTTTCATTTGTGCTTTGTATCTTCTTTTGCTTTTCCTACTTATCACCAGGAACAATTTTTGAATGTATAGGTGCAATTCTCTTTCATTTTCTGATTAATTAAATTTGTCCACGGCCTTGAAGTTTTGATCTGGAACAAATTATATTCATTTAAAAACTTGAGGTATTTCTCATACACGGCAATCAAAATCAAAATTTTGTCCTTGTTTGTTGAAATATCCATTTAATTTAAAATAAACTTATAAAACTTTAAGTACAAAACAATTTAAGCAAACAAAAAGAATGAAAATTTGGCAGATGTCATTTTTGTTTTAACAGAACTAGGCATCATTAAAGTTAGGAAGTATACACATGTGTTCTGTCTGCAGCGCTGCATGCATCGCTGCGTGCAGACTTGCTGCACATCTGTCTTAGCCATAAGTTGGCCATAGGTGGTAATTTATTATTTAAGAAAAATTGGTGGTGCAACAGCTAGAAGAGAACAAGGACCTAGTAACTTCCAACTCTCAACCATTCCTGTGAGCGTGTTCCCAGGAAACAGAACAGTAGGATTCGATGGTATATCCAGCGTCGTAATTCGGCATCTACCCACAGAAACAATTGACATTTATAAAACACTCTAGCAACGCACTGAATATTTCATATAATCCAGTGAATCTTCAGGTGGGTAGAGGGCAACAATATCATATTCGATTCTCAGTTCGGTTTTACGGCCGGCGGCGGGTCATGACATAATTCATGCCCGGTCTAAATTGGTCTCTCAAATCAAATAACTACTTGCATCTAAGCAGCGATGTACTGGTACCTTTCTAATCGGGTACAGAGCAGGTTTAAAAGTCGAAATTATCAGAATTCTTTTGCAGCGTGACTTCGACAAGATTCAGCCATAGTGCTATAACTGGAAGTTGAAACGAAATGGGTGTTTTATAGCAGACGGCTTGATAGCAGGGTGAAGGTGATTTGCTACATGAGCCTCATCTTGCAGATGTGGTTCAACGTTGACCTATCTCATATGAAAAAAAAACAGGTGTTTAAGAGGCAGTTTCTTATAGCCTTTTCACACCGAACCGAAAACGCGGTTTTCGGCTAAAAGTTTTCGAAACCTCAAAAAGTGTTCACACCGAATATTTACAAGTTTTCGCTTGTCATTTAAATTATTTTGACACTTACTATCAATTAAAACTAAATTTTTCTTCTCAGTAATTTTTCTTCTCAGAGAGGTTTTATCAAAAACTTGTCAAAAATGAAAACTTGTTCACAAAAATGTATGGGAAAACTTGTGTTTTCGATGCAAGTTTTCGACGAAAACCGATTTTTTGGCGAAAACCGTGTTTTTGGCTCGGTGTGGAAAGGCTATTAGACAATGCCTTGTATTACACAGAATACCGGAGTATGTACAAACAGCGGAACCAATATAAAAAGAATAGGTATTTATTTTTTACAATTTTGCGTGAACTAAAGGGATTATGACAACTTTTAAAATGTTTGAACACAGTGTGGGGTTTGGGAAAGTTAGAGAGGATTTAAAAAGAGATACCGAACCGATTGGTTTTGAATATCTAAATATAGTAATGGGTGGGAAGTATTGAGCCGGATAAATCATTTCACATTCGTGTATTGTAGCTGAGAAAAGATACTATGAATTAAATAGTTCCTCCTTTATTTTTTTTAAACTCATTCACTGTCATTTTTCAATGTGTCCTCGACTAGATGCAATCGCTTTAGAGGATGAATGCATCGACGGCGTGCAGTTAATACAAAAAAATAAAATAAGCTCATTGAGAACCAGGGCCTAGTGATCTTCAACCATACCTGTGCCCGTGTTGTTGAGAGGAGTGGAGGGCACATATAATTTTCTGACGATTCCAAGTGGCTGAGGGTAGAACCACTTCTAATGACGAGGACGATTAGTCACCTCCTCGCAAGATATGTTATTAGAGATTCGGTCGGTAAATAAACTGGTTTTCTTTTTTAATAGTAGCTGTTCCAAGTAGAATTTCTTCTCAGTATTTTCATATTTGGCTTTGGTCGTTATATTCTTAGCAATACCTACAGTACCTTGCCATATTATTAGGCCCAAAATAGTTAAACGGAAACATAGCTCGATAATTTTCTACATGTTTACTTTATAGTTGAAAGTGTTACTACTCTTTATTGTTTTTAACTGTAAAATAAGTTTCATGCTTAAAAACTTACACCAAATGCAACACGCCACATTTCTTTCATGGAGGTCATTTTGTGCGGAAGTTTATAGGAACATTTAATAGAGTGATTTAATTTTTAAGTTGTTTTATAGTACAATTTCTACAAATTTATGGCAAGTATGAGTGCTAAATCTTTTGTACTTTATTTTTATTTAAATTTAAAACAAAAAAAAACATTTATTGTTTAAAGATGGGAAGAGCATCTGACCCCTCTCCAAAGAATGTTGGGTAAGTACCTGGACTTTTAAAGGCTACTAACCTATCCCAATATTAAGTTCTGTTAGAAATTAAAAAAAAAAATTGACCTAGGGATGACCTTAAGTCCCCGAACAAAAGGTTGCTGTGGTCGACCACGACACACATTTCAAAGATCAGGGTTGTTTGCCTTAAAAACATAAAATTTACAGTGCGTTTGCTCGCGAAAATAACGAAAATTGGAGGAGTCAAAATATCGCAACACAAAGTTCAAAGGCGCTCGGCAGAAATGAAGTTTATCGCAATGAAACCTGCTCGAAAACCAAGACTAACGCCTGCAATGAGTTAGAAGCTGCTGGAATGAGCTTATAAGCACAAACATTCGACTGTAGAAAATTGGAATAAGCTATTGTTATTAACCCTTTATTTTGCTTCAAATAATACAACCAAAAAAATCAATCAAAATGCATTCTTACCAGGTTTGCTTTTCGGATGAATCGTTTTTCCAAGCTTTGACTGAAAAGACAAAATTTATGCTAGAAGACCTGGCGAGCAGAACAAACTAGAGCACGTTATTCCAACAATCAAGGACCCTCTATCCATAATTGTTTGGTCTTTAATATCAGGGAAAGGAGTAGGTCTTCTTTAAGTTATGGAAAATACCATGAGTCAGGACCAGTACAAGAAAGTTCTTAAAACCGTTTTGTTGCAACAAATTCGAAAGTGGTTTTTGAGCCATGAAGGTCCAATATTCATGCACGGCGGTGCTTCTTGCCATAAAGCCAAGAGTTTTTTTTTGTTAAAAAAAAAAAATATATTGGACTGGCCTCGATATTCTCCGGATATGAGTCCCATAGAAAACGCTTGGGAGCTTCTTAAGCTCAAAGTTGCAGAAACCCCTATAACATCCAACACTGAGCTTGTGGAAAAGCTTAATTCTAAGTGGCAGAATAATAGCAAGCTCAAAACTACAATTCTAGCGTGTATTAATAATATTCCCCGAAGAATAAAGGCGCTTGTTTTAGCAAAAGATCAACACACAAAATATTATAATAAAGATAGTTTGTCTTAATCTATGTTTTTTTTATCAAAAAATTAATTGATTTTTATTTTTATTTTATTTCAGCAATAATTATATATGCTAATAATATGAATAAACAAATATGATTTAAAAAACATTAAAAATAAAACAAAGTAAACGAAAATGTTGCATTTTTTCATACATACCTTGGCTATAACGAGGAAGTCGCCCGAGTGAATATTTGCTGTTCGGAACGCTCGGACATCTTTGATGCGGTCAATCTGGTTGACGGTGGATTGATCAGCAGATCAGATCTAAATATCCCCAAAATTTTTGGTCCCTTCTATTCCTGATAACACGCACACAAGAATGGAATAGTAAGTCACTACGTCCTGATGGTTCTTTTCAAGCTATTGCACTACCAAATTTATTTATTTACTAAAGGAGTTGTTTTATTCATTTAAAAAATAATTTTATGCTTATATCCATAGCTTTATGGCCCTAGACGTATGGGCCTTATTCTGGCCTTATTATGGATGTTTTTTAAGAAGTGCATAACTGTGGCAACACGGTTTTCTGTGAAAAAGGATTTGAAAGTTCTCGGTTGCTTTAAGATTAGTTTGGTTTGGGAATTGATCATGAATAAACTAACGCCAGATCATTTTCGTTCGGTAATCACCAAGAACCTTCCGGAACTCTCCAATCCTGAATGCAACACTTTTTTGATTCTGAAATTTTTGTTTCGTTGTATTTAAGAAACGTATAATAGTTTGGGTTCATTCGATTATAAGACACTTTATTCTTACGCACCAAGCACTTCTCCAATAAAGTTAATGCGAACGCTAATGTTTTTATCCATCAAATGTTCATCATGCCGTGCTTGTGAAACAAATTTGAGATTGTGAATGCTAACATCTCTGTTTGAATAAAGGCGGACAGATTTAATGTTGTTTTAAATAACATCCCTGTCTAACAAATTTTACGTTTCATAGCGGAGTCCGGTAGTGCGTTCTTTTTCTAACAACTTTTGAAATAAATAGGTTCGTTCCTTTACTTTGGAACTTTGTGCATTCGTGTGAATTTCAATCCAAAGTTCTGTCAAAGTTCATATAAAAAAATAAAATTCTACCAAAATGCACAGAAAAACTTTTTCAAAAAAAAAAACAAACAATATTACGATTGCAAAACACATACGATTATGTAGGTATGTTTATTGGGAACGAAAGATAACAAAAATTCGGCACTCGGACGAACGTTGATGATTACACATCCTTACCGTGAGCCCCGCAAAAACAATTCTTTTTTTGGACCTTATTCGGAATTGACACCCCCCCTCCCCCCCCCCCCCAAATGAACTTTTTTAATTAATCGATAAAAAAGTATTTGCTGTTGATAAAAAACATCAAATTATGGAGGAGAACAGTTTTTTTGTTTAACAGTACTGTGGGTGGTCCGCTTCGCGGGTTCTCATGATTTTAACTCCCTTCTCGGGGGACACACCCTGCTTTTTCCTCCGCCCAACGACGGTTTTTTTTTTATCGTATAAATATAAAATTTTCATTTTTTTATACTTCACTTTTTTACCATAAAAAAGTGTTTCTCCTCCATAATTTGATGTTTTTTATCAACAGCACACTTTTTTTATCGATTCATTAAAAAAAGTGCATTTTGGTGGGGGAAATTCCGAATAAGCACCCTTTTTTTTGCAAAAATCCATAGGAGGAGGCGGAATAAAAGTTTGTGCCCAGGGCGGCAACTGACCTTAATTCGCCCCCTGCTTAAGGTATGTTGGTTGGCAATTAGAACATTTTTTTTTGATGAAGCTTCTTTGAAGTTACTGGATTTCCTCATACTCTCATACAATTCTCTAAACCTGTGCTGCAAAGCACCAGTGTATGTAGAATGTATAACTGAATCAATATTTGGTACATACTTATTTATTGATTAAAAATTTTGAATCAATAATTCAACAAGTCCAATAATATCTAGTGCTATGCTAAGTCTTCTAATTGGCTGGTTTATTTATTTCAGTAGTATATGTGTAGAGTATTTCAGTAGTATATGTGTAGTTTGTATTTTAAAAAACCATCATATTTGGTATATATTTACTGAATACATTTTTTGAAAAAATCTTTCTCCATGTAAAGTTTATGAAACTTTAAATGGCTTTGGCATTTTCAGCTATGTGTTTAACAAAGTCCAACATTGAGTTAGGATTCACTCCAAGATACTTGCATTCTTTCGCGACTTTAAAACGACTTTTGATCATTAAAATATAAACATTCAAACGGGGACACAGGTTTTGCACATAATCACCAAATCACAAAAAAAAATAGAACTTTGAAGCAATTCATAAGATCGTTTTCTTGCAATAAATAAAAAGCAAGAATGATACTAGCGCCACGCTTATCTATCACCTGAAGGTTATTATAACGGGTGATTTTTTAAGAGCTTGAGAACTTTTTTTAAAAAAAAAACGCATAAAATTTGCAAAATCTCATCGATTCTTTATTTGAAACGTTAGATTGGTCCATGACATTTACTTTTTGAAGATAATATCATTTAAATGTTGACCGCGGCTGCGTCTTAGGTGGTCCATTCGGAAAGTCCAATTTTGGGTAACTTTTTCGAGCATTTCGGCCGGAATAGCCCGAATTTCTTCGGAAATGTTGTCTTCCAAAGCTGGAATAGTTGCTGGCTTATTTGTGTAGACTTTAGACTTGACGTAGCCCCACAAAAAATAGTCTAAAGGCGTCAAATCGCATGATCTTGGTGGCCAACTTACCGGTCCATTCCTTGAGATGAATTGTTCTCCGAAGTTTTCCCTCAAAATGGCCATAGAATCGCGAGCTGTGTGGCATGTAGCGCCATCTTGTTGAAACCACATGTCAACCAAGTTCAGTTCTTCCATTTTTGGCAACAAAAAGTTTGTTAGCATTGAACGATAGCGATCGCCATTCACCGTAAAGTTGCGTCCAACAGCATCTTTGAAAAAATACCGTCCAATGATTCCACCAGCGTACAAACCACACCAAACAGTGCATTTTTCGGGATGCATGGGCAGTTCTTGAACGGCTTCTGGTTGCTCTTCACTCCAAATGCGGCAATTTTGCTTATTTACGTAGCCATTCAACCAGAAATGAGCCTCATCGCTGAACAAAATTTGTCGATAAAAAAGCGGATTTTCTGCCAACTTTTCTAGGGCCCATTCACTGAAAATTCGACGTTGTGGCAGATCGTTCGGCTTCAGTTCTTGCACGAGCTGTATTTTATACGGTTTTACACCAAGATCTTTGCGTAAAATCTTCCATGTGGTCGAATAACACAAACCCAATTGCTGCGAACGGCGACGAATCGACATTTCACGGTCTTCAGCAACACTCTCAGAAACAGACGCAATATTCTCTTCTGTACGCACTGTACGCATTCGTGTGGTTGGTTTAATGTCCAATAAAGTAAACTGAGTGCGAAACTTGGTCACAATCGCATTAATTGTTTGCTCACTTGGTCGATTATGTAGACCATAAATCGGACGTAAAGCGCGAAACACATTTCGAACCGAACACTGATTTTGGTAATAAAATTCAATGATTTGCAAGCGTTGCTCGTTAGTAAGTCTATTCACGATGAAATGTCAAAGCATACTGAGCATCTTTCTCTTTGACACCATGTCTGAAATCCCGCGTGATCTGTCAAATACTAATGCATGAAAATCCTAACCTCAAAAAAATCACCCGTTACATACATAATGTACATACATATTTACCCTCGAATCTATCTTAAGAATAGTTTCATAAGAGCGTACATTAAATGTTAGAACCTTTATATGAAATGTTTGACGTGTAGTAAAATATTAATGAATATATTTTTATGCAATTTGTCGATTTTTACAGGTGTTTCTACGGGCATCGTCGATTTCTTTTCTCTTTCAACCGTGAGTAGGTACCCCTCCTAGATATAATACAATCATAAGGTATGGAAAATTGTTTCTTTTTTGTTCTAACATTTTCTATTACTAGAAGCTTTCCTGTCTGCCTTTATGTTGCGCTAGTTTGTTCCTTCTCCCCTTTATTTTTTTTTTTTTCTCTAGTGAACTGATATTCTATACACTGCGTGGAGCTGTTGTGCTCTTTGGTACGTTTCGGTGTATCTAATAGTCCGTGTTCTCATTTGGGGTTGTTCAACTTCGTCATCATATTTTTTCCTTCTCTGTGTCGTGGTTCGTGGTGGTGTTCAATGTTGACGCTGTCATCATACAGTTACTCACAAAATTATTGGGCCAAATTACTTTCCTGACTTAAATGTTAAATCAAAAAGAAACAACGTACAAAATGTGTTTTTAAAAAATAAGGGTTTATTTTAAAACTTGTAAGTAACAATTAAAATGAAAAAAATCTATTCTTTGGATGTAAAGAAAAGAAAAAAATAAGAAAAATGCATTTTAAGTGTAGTTTTTAACATCACAAAATTATTGGGTCAAAATACTTAAATATTATTTGGACACTATAACTTAGATATAATTTTAATGATAAGTACTCTGTTGGATTTCCCTTCCTATGAATAACACTTTAAAGCCTTCTTTGCATGGATTCTATACCAAGTTTTGTGTTGTTGAAGACCTAATTTTACTGCATTCCTCAAATACAACTTTTTTAAGACCCGTTTTGTTCGAAATGGTATATTTTTTGACTCCGCGATCTAGAATTTCTCATAATTTCTCTACAGAGTTGAAGTCTGGGCTTTGAAGTGGTGTTTGGATTACTTTTGGGCAAAAATAAAGCAACCATTCTTTTACAATTCGAGATTTATGCTTGGGGTCGATATCTTGTTGGAATTGAAATGTGCTTAGAATACCCATTGATTCAGCACTTTGCCGTAAATTTTGTTTTCAATGTTTAAATAGACCATTCGGTCCATGGTTCCGTCTATGAAAACCAAATAACCAACCCCCACCATGTTTTACGGTTGGTAACAGGTTTTCATTGTTTAGCTCTGTAATGACCTTGCGCCATACCTTACCTTGACCATCTGATCCAAATACATTAAATTTACTTTCGTCCGCAAAAAAATAATTTTTTCCAGTAGTCTAGTTCCTTATCTTTTACATTTTTTGCAAACTATAGTCTCTTTTTTCGATTTTGTTTATTTATGAATGGTTTTTTTCTGGCCACTCTGCCTTTATAGCCATTTTTTCTGAAAACGCAGAGTATGGTTTTTGGGTCAACAGTTTTTTCACAATAACTTTTTAACTCAGTGGCCATTTTTGGGACGTTTATGTGCCTATTTTTTCGAAGGTTTTGTAAAATCCACCTTTGATCATGGTTGTTTAAGATACCTGAGCGTCGAGAGTTAGTCTTGAATTATATTTTAATTTTAATTTTTTGACTTCTGAATTGTAATTTCAACTGAACTCCTTGGTATTTAACAAATCTGCAATTTCCCTTTAAGTTTTCCCTTTGGTATAATGGAAAATTACAAGTTGCATCTTGTCAAAAGATGTGTTTTTACCTTTTCGAATGGAGAATGGAGTAAAATTAGTTCCTCAACAACACAAAACTTGGTTGAATCTATGCAAAGAAGGCTTTTAACTGTTATTCATAGGAAGGGAAATCCAACAGAGTACTTATCATTAAAATTATATCTAAATTATAGTGTCCAAATAATATTTAAGTATTTTGACCCAATAATTTTGTGATGTTAAAAACTACACTTAAAATGCATTTTTCTTATTTTTTTCTTTTCTTTACATCCAAAGAATAGATTTTTTTCATTTTAATTGTTACTTACAAGTTTTAAAATAAACCCTTATTTTTTAAAAACACATTTTGTACGTTGTTTCTTTTTGATTTAACATTTAAGTCAGGAAAGAAATTTGGCCCAATAATTTTGTGAGTAACTGTAGTTACCGCCTTTTTGTTGTCGTTATCGCTCTTGTGAATATGGAGGTTTAATAATTTTCTATACTTTTTTTATGGTGATGATGATGGTGACTTGATGTTCGAATCGAAGTGGATCAAAGTTGATCGTGCATTGCCTATTGGGATTACCTTGATAATTTTCTTCATTGGTTGGTTTGAGTTTGCTTACTAAAATACAATGCACGACCAAGTCGCAAGTTCTTCTATTTTATGATTCAATATTGCAAGGGATTTTTTTTTTTCATTAAATCAATCAGGAATTATTAAGTAAGTAATAATAAAAGTAAGTTTCTTAGAAATCGTAAAAAGCTTCTTTTTTTTAACTATGTACTTATAGGTAGCCGCGTGCGTCGTAACTATTTTTGTAAACGAAATATTTTCCTATTTATTCCAAAAACACATTATACTTATATTATTTTTTAATTAAAAGTACTTTATAAATTGTTAAAACTAACTTGAGAACATTTTATAAAAACTTAAACTGTTCAGAACAAAATTCAAAATGTCTATCTAATGCTTATACAATATCTTATTATCGGATTAAGTGAATGACAAACTGCCTAAATTTCTTTCAATTCACCTTTGACATAATGTACATATGTATGTAAATTAACACGAAGTCAAATAATGGTGTTCTTATATTCTGGCAATATAAATTTTTAATCTAATAGATTTACGATTTAATTTTTTTTTTGTTTCATAAGTTTCGATATTTGCACAAGATTAAAGGTAAATCTAATTAAATCACAGTTTAAAAACTGGATAAGCCGTAGTTAAATTATTTGGTTTGGAAATACAACATTAAATTAAATACAACATATCTACATTTATTTAATCTTAACTGAATTCTTTTTTAAAAGAAAAAACTAAATTTTCAGTAGTTTTTAGTTTTAAAACGAAAGGGGCAAGTGAGGGGTGAACAAAATCTTTCGGATAACGTTTTTAAAAGATTTTTCTGACATTTCTTTTCAAACTTCACGTTATGTGCGTTCAATCAAGGAACTTTAAAACACATCTACCTACACGGTGGCGCAAAATTAGTCATCTAATTTTGTTTTTGAATAACTTTTTGCTAAATAAAAAAAAAATATTTTGAGTGATGGAAATCTTTATTTGGACCTTTACAATTTTTTCTGTTAAGTGGAAAAGATGATATCAGTCAAGGGGCACCGTCCCGCGCACATTTGTCTGATACACATTTGTCTTATTTTCGATAACATTCCGCTAGACTTCCGGTGATAACTGTTGGCATTCCTGTCGAATATTCTTTTTAAGGGCTGCAATTGTCTGAGGCTTCTTGTCATAAGCGACTTCAAGTAGCCCCAAAAAAAAAGTCTGAGATGGTTAAATCGGGCAATCCTGCTCGCCATGCCAAATCGCCAAAACGGGAAATTACTGGACCAGGAAACGGTAGTCACAGCTGTGATATTCTCGGCCGAACAACAGTCCGGTGGCGGCCACGTTCTGGCATGGTCTACTGTGGTTCCAGTCTGTTCGATTCGAGTAGCTATGCGCCGGAATGTTTGCCCAATTGGCGCGACACGATTAGGAAACCGACGACGTCGAAATTCACGCTGCGCTCACACCACCGACCGATTATTGGTAACAAAATCGACACAATTATGGCACGCTCTTGCTGAGTAGATACAGTGCTTCATTGTTTGTCTGTTTGTATTCTGTAACTGTCTTGTTCACAAATGTCAAATATTGATTGACGTAGGATGTCATTTCCAAAAATTATAACACTGAGCCTCCACTTGAAATAAATGATTGCAAGAAATGTGTCATGTAGCCAATATTTCTTGTGGAGACCCCTTATGTCTCGATTTTTGTTATTTTTAGACATAATTTTGTGTATTTATTTCTTGTCTTCGTAGAAGAAATAAATGCAGATATAAATTTTGACGTTTCGCGACACCCCAACTTCACTAGACATAAATTTCTCACAAGACGTCGAGTCTTGACACAAATTCCCACATTTTCACGTAACATTCCTTCATTTCATTGACAAACTCATGTTATGTTTTCACTTCGTATAGAAATTAAGCCAAGATGTAAATTGACACTTATTTTTCTACCATTTACTGTTTGTTGAAGTACATACAATGTTGTTTGGTTGTTTGCAGGCTAAAATTAACATTAAAAGAATTAAGCATTGAATATAGTAAGTATTTTGATTAATATTTTTAAATTAATTAGGGCATTCAGAGACCTTCCATGCTTGTGGGACTACTCAATTATGTCTTGGAGCAAATGTTCTTCAAGGTCGTGCAATCTCTTTTGTTCAAAAATGGATTGACCCAAAACCTGTGCTTCCTTTTGTATTCTTCCCGTTTTGCCTCTTCCAGCTTTTCCAATGCGTTTATCGCTAAATTCAAACGACGTGATTTACTTGGTGAGATCATGGCGAAGAATGAATAATCACGACATATTTGCCCACGGTATTAAAGAAATATAAACTTCAGATATAGTGTCTGACATAATGTCAGAAATAAATATTGCTAATGGAGGTGCGGCGTAACATATCCGGTAGGGTGAATATTTATATTTATGCGCCACCTTGTACGATTTTATTACTACAAACAAAATTGTCCCTCATAATTTGGGATTGTGTCGATATAACTCTATATAAGAAATTTAATATTAAACTTAGAACTTTGCATATATGTATTTCAGATATCACTACTTTTTGCAAAGATAATATTTTGTTAGGTGAACATTTCGAAAGACATCAGAGAAGCTATAGGGTGGGCAATCTAGCGGTTTCTTTTTTAATCGTAGGTTATTTTGATACTGACAGCTGTTTCGCGCTCAAAATCTTGACAGAAGGCAATATCAGCGTTGCCGCCAAAAAAAAAATGTTCGTGCCACACTCCTTGAAAAAACGTGCCATTTGTGACATTTTCGTGCCATATGGAAACAAAACTCAAGTTATTCTTTAAAAATAAATTTTAATTAAATACTATTACAAGCAAATAACAAACAAAAAATCACTTCCTCTATTCGTGTATAGGTGTTTTCCAGAAACAGGAGTTTTTGGCAAGTTCATAATAAGTAATGAGTATGTATTATGTAACTAACTACATCACATCACATGATGAGTAACTATTATTATTATTTAAAAATATAAAGACGTAATAAAGCTTTGTTATATTAAGTTAAATAAATAAATTAGGTGGAGATTTGAAATTTTGGCAATTATTATAATTATTAATAATTTCACTATATGACATTATAGCATAAGATAATTGTTTTTTTATGAGAGTCTGTTTTTGTTGTTTGTTTTAATATTATTTAGCCTTGAAAACAGTCGCCCTGCTGATGCAATTTCGTGAGGCAAACTAAGAAGAATCAACATAAATTTTGAATTCTTAATGAACCTAGAACGTTTTTGAATCTTCAAGAAAAATACTTTCGACTTTCCAATCTCAAATTTTTTTTTTATTTCGCCAAAAAGAACATCTTTCTCGCACTCTAATAGATGAGAAAATTCTGATACCAAAATATTGAAGTGTGGCAGAATACTTAGTAACGGGTGATTTTTTAAGAGCTTGAGAACTTTTTAAAAAAAAAAAACGCATAAAATTTGCAAAATCTCATCGATTCTTTATTTGAAACGTTAGATTGGTCCATGACATTTACTTTTTGAAGATAATTTCATTTAAATGTTGACCGCGGCTGCGTCTTAGGTGGTCCATTCGGAAAGTCCAATTTTGGGTAACTTTTTCGAGCATTTCGGCCGGAATAGCCCGAATTTCTTCGGAAATGTTGTCTTCCAAAGCTGGAATAGTTGCTGGCTTATTTGTGTAGACTTTAGACTTGACGTAGCCCCACAAAAAATAGTCTAAAGGCGTCAAATCGCATGATCTTGGTGGCCAACTTACCGGTCCATTCCTTGAGATGAATTGTTCTCCGAAGTTTTCCCTCAAAATGGCCATAGAATCGCGAGCTGTGTGGCATGTAGCGCCATCTTGTTGAAACCACATGTCAACCAAGTTCAGTTCTTCCATTTTTGGCAACAAAAAGTTTGTTAGCATTGAACGATAGCGATCGCCATTCACCGTAACGTTGCGTCCAAATCTTCCATGTGGTCGAATAACACAAACCCAATTGCTGCGAACGGCGACGAATCGACATTTCACGGTCTTCAGCAACACTCTCAGAAACAGACGCAATATTCTCTTCTGTACGCACTGTACGCATTCGTGTGGTTGGTTTAATGTCCAATAAAGTAAACTGAGTGCGAAACTTGGTCACAATCGCATTAGTTGTTTGCTCACTTGGTCGATTATGTAGACCATAAATCGGACGTAAAGCGCGAAACACATTTCGAACCGAACACTGATTTTGGTAATAAAATTCAATGATTTGCAAGCGTTGCTCGTTAGTAAGTCTATTCATGATGAAATGTCAAAGCATACTGAGCATCTTTCTCTTTGACACCATGTCTGAAATCCCGCGTGATCTGTCAAATACTAATGCATGAAAATCCTAACCTCAAAAAAATCACCCGTTATATTTGGATTATTTCTTAAAAAGGTTGGGTCAGTTATCTTAAACGCATTTAGGTAAAATAATGGAAAAAAACGTGCCATATTAAAACTTTTCGTGCCAGCGTGCCACGAGAAAATTTCCGTGTCAAAATGGCACGATCGTGCCACATCGGCAACGCTGGGCAATATCATCTCTCCGAGGAACAAAATGAGTAGCTTTTAGCTTGAACAACGTTGGGAAATATGGAAAACTTATTTCCAAAGTGAGTGCTGTGTTGCTCAAACAGTGCGTTTTTGGAAAAGATGTTTTGGTCCAAATGAAGCCTCCACCGCACCTCCTGTACGCAAGTTTGTGCAAAACGTTTGTGAGACTTGTATGCTAGTGGACAACACTCGTGGTCCCTGTCGTCGTATGATACGCACAGACGAAATTGTGGCTGCTGTAGCCGAGAGACTCAATTCACGAACATCAACTCGCCATCGATCAACATTTCACGCACTGGCCTGAGGAGAATTCTCCACAAAGATCTCGGATTATTCTCTTACAAGGTTTAATTGACTCAGCAATTGTAGACTCACAACCTTCCGCTTCGTTATCCCTTCGCAGTTTGGGCCTTGAAGGAGCTTGAATTGAACAATGATATTGGGCGAAAAATCATCTTTTCAGACGAGGCGCATTTTCATCTCGGCGGCTACGTTAACAAACAAAATTTCCGTATCTGGGGCTCGGAAAAACCGCACGTTATTGTCCAGAAGCCAATGCATCCACAGAGAGTGACCGTTTGGTGCGGATTGTGGAGTGGTGGCATCATTGGACCATTTTTCTTCGAAAATGAGGCTGGGAACAATGTTTCGGTCAACGGTGGGCGTTACAGGCCATATTAACCGATTTTGTTTACTGAAATTGAAGACATGGAGTTTGACGACCTCTGGTTCATGCAGGATGGCGCGCCATGCCGCCACAGCCCATGCCACAATCGAACATTTGCACACCAAATTCTCAAATCGTGTTATCAGACATCTTGGCGATATCAATTTATCTGTGAAGCCTAATATCGCTCTACCAATTTTCATCGTTCTACAACAACATATTATGTATAATTTTTTAGAATTTTTGAGAAAGTGGGTGAATAACACGCCTCCTTTGTCGTGCTATCATCCGTCGATTTGTTTATTTTAAGGTGAATCTATTTTTACATCGAGTTTCAGCCTTCCGAACTTCCGATAGATTTGCTTCAAGTTCGGTATTAATAGTGCTCTTTAAGGGCATAGAGTTCTTATATTATTTAGAAAACCGACTTCCTGGCATAAACGAAAACTTTAATTTGATGTAAGTAAAAGAATACTCTTTTATTTTTGCGGTTTATTCCTAATTTTTCGGAGTAGGTAATTCCTATTTCACCTGAAGCTTAAACGATTCTTCCTGAATTGATAAAAATATAGCTTATAGCTACATGAGGCTATCGAAATAAAGAACGTTAAAGCTGAGAAGTTTTGTTTTTTTCGTCTTGGTCTATCCTCTTTAGCTAATATTTTAAGTAAAATCGAAACAAAAAAATTTAAAGGTGACTCATCTTAGAAAAGTCTCTTTTTTCTCTATTGACTTTGTCACGTTTTTAAACTTTCGATCCGAATGTAGAACAAACGTTCACTAATTTATTAAGATAATATTTAATACTCTATAAAAACAACTATATCCATCATTTATAAGGAAAACGAATAGGTTTTTCGGATTTGTTTAATTTTAGAGTTCTCCATTTATATCTGTCAATAAAAAGATCAACCTGTTTCTCTATACGTACATGCATTGTAAACTATACGTTATAAAACCCTCTGTGTATGTGGTTTACCTTATTTTGGAGGTTTTCCTCCTTTAGAGATAGAATGCCTAGCACCAGAGAAAAGTTATCATATACATAATTGACGATGTCGGCAGTTTGAATTCTTTTAGAATCAACGAAAAACCGTTATAACAATAACAATAACACAATTAAGAAAACAGTATAACGACAACACTGTAATGAGAGAGAGAGGGCTTGAAATGGAATCAGATTCAGACACAATCCTTTCAAAACAAAAAATAAATATAACAGGAATTATATACATACATACATACGTACCAAAACAAATAAACACAACTCTTGATGGAGTACAGAAAACGTCCGAGACCAGAAAAACCCAGAGTATAGCAGTTAACTTGATTTTATCTCACTTGGTTAGTTGATGTGTGGGGTTAACCTATCTTACCTGTCTTTTTATGCCTGTTCATCCTTTTCTGGTGGTAGTTTCCCAAAATTTTATGACAAAATAACCGGAGGTATCAAATGAAATAACGGTCAGTAGGAATATTTCTGAGAACAGTACAACACGGATATAAGAAACTCAGATAATCCAAAAAAAAAGAATTTGTTTCATAATAGAGCTTGTCTTATGCAAACAATGAACGATTATATTATATAAAGAAATATTTGTTATATAAAAACAGATAAATTTCAGGCGCGACAGCTTGAAAGAACTATTGGAGTGTCTAATAACTTCTATTTCTCAACCATTTCTGTCATCATGAGTTGTCGTTCGCAGAAATGGGGGCGACATACAATTTTGTGTGAATCCGAACGCCAAAGATGAGGAGCACTTTTCTATGAGAAGAGATGCCCTTGAAGGATTTGTAACTTTCTGGCATGAGGCAGCACTACTAAAAATAACATAGGAATAAATATATATAAGATTAAACAGTAAAAAAATCATAAATAATTTGTCTAATGCAAATAAATATTTAGCAAGTATTACCAGTATTATTGAATTATCAATGAAGAATTTTTAAAGAACTGGAAGAAATCTTTATTAATATTCGAAATTTGCGTTGAACAAGCCAGCTTAATTTCCCCCCCCCCTTGTTTTCCATTTTGAAATTCTTGAATTTTAGGCACAAACATGAAGTCAGTTGTCTCAGAAAATTTAGCATGACTCAAAAACGAGCATAATAAATAATGTTGGAAATATTCTATAATTTTACCTTATAATTTTTCTTTAATATTTAAAAAATTTAAATGTTAAACTTAAAAACACTGAAAAAATAAAATAATTGGATGGACATTTTTTTTAGGAGAAATTCACCAATCGCTATTTTTATAAATGTCGTATGAATTTCAATAGAAAGAAACATACTCGTATATACTCGAGTAGTACATCGGTGTCGTGTTGAAGTAAATTTATGTTTCGACTCGATCAAAATTTCAACTCAACTCCATAGCAGAGTAAGCGAGAGCTGAATCGAAATCTTAAAAATCTTTTCTCCAATTTTCAACTTGATCTCTTGAAAAATTTCATCAACATCCGTTATGCCGATAGTGAGAAATTTAAAAATTCGGAAAAATGGTTCTATGGTAGGTACAGTCAGTAATATCTTAATTTCCAATTCTTTTTATTGAATAAAATATTAAATATTGATCGAAAGAAAAAAAAATATCAAAATTCTAGTTGCTGTTTCGAGAAAAATACGATTTTTTAAAACCATTTTTTAACACTTGTATGGTGGTAAAATAATTTTTTTTCACATCTTGTAGGTTGTATCAAAAACAATTTAGCTCTAAAAACAAACCGTTCATGGAGTATTCCATATTTGGCGACCTGCATCCTGCCTGATCGGGAAACTATTGACTGCTCAGAACTTAGTCTGGGCCAGTAGCGCAACAATCAGTCACGGTGAAGTGCTTGTTTTACCTCCTCGTGGTGGTCCCCGGGCAACTATTTGCGTAACCCTATTTACGTAAATAGACTAAAATTACAAGTGCGAAAGGCCTAGATTTCTAGGATAGGCTACGGAGGCTAGCATTCTTCGTAACTGAAATAATTTCCAGCTAACGAAGCAGACACTACGCCTCGGATAAGGAACGATAACACGTTGACGACTTTTGGCTATTGTACCCGGACAAAAATTGGTTTTTGGAATGTGAAGACGCTTCTCGATAACGGAAGTGAAGGTCCTCAAAATGCCAAATTCCTCCAAATAGAGAGTGAGTTCATGCGGTATAAGATGGACATCTTAGGGATCAGTGAAGTGAGATGGTTGGGCTTGGAGAAATATAAGTCTCCAACCCATAACACTGTACTACTCTACTCCGGAAAGGCACCTGGAAGTAAGCGTGAATCTGGCATTGGATTGCCGCTTTCTAAAACAGCTCTCAAGAGCTTAATTTCCTGGGAGCCGTTAAATGATAGGATCATGAAAGCTAGATTCCGGACTAGAGTACGTCGCGTCACCATCATACAGTGTTACGCCCCAACGGAGCTCTTCTCTGTCGATGAGAAGGAGGCCTTTTATAACCGGCTGAGTGCTGTTTACGATAGTACACTACGTGGAGACATCATTGCCAAGGTTGGCAATGACAATGATGGGCTCAGGCATGTTATGGGAAAGCATGGTGTTAGAAACCGGAACGACAATAGCTAACGTTTTGTCGATTTTTGTAACGCCAACCGCCTTGTTATTGGAGGAACCATGTTTGAGCACAAGACATGCCACAAAATCAGTTGGGTGTCGACGGACAGACAAGCAACTTCCAACCAAATTGATGACTTCGCGATCAGTCGGCGATTTAGAAGCAGTCTCCAGGACGTTCGAAACAGAAGAAGTGCAGACATGGGAATTGCCCGGGACCATCATCTGATGGTTGCTACCGTAAGATTACGAAAAGCTGCAGTTCGGAGATCCCAAGAAAACATCCGAATGCCCAAGCTTAACACCGATAGACTCAAGGACCCCGCAGTCCGCCAACAACTAGGGGACCATCTTTCACGAGAATTGAGAGCAATCAGTAGCACGGAACCCACCTCCATCGAAAACCATTAGTGTGCTGTGAAAAATGTTTTCATATCAGGTGCTGAAAGCATAGTCGGTCGGTCGCAAGGAAGAAATAGTGCCTGGCTTTCCGAAGAAACTTGGGCTAGGATCGAAGAAAGAAAACAGCTTAAAGCTCGCGTTGCAGCAACGTCAGCAGCAGACAGAAACGAGCTAGAGTCTGCGTACCGCATGAAGATGAGAGAAGTTCACCGTAGCATGCGACGTGACAAGCGTGTGACAAGCGTAACTATATCAACGCATTGGCAACAGAAGCAGAAGAGGCCGCAAGTAAGTGCGACAGTAGGACCGTCTACCAAAGAGGTAACAGGTGTCCAAAGCTCTAAACAACACCTGGTAAAGGACATGGACGGATCAATGCTAGTATCGGATGAGGACCAGCTTAAAAGTTAGAAGGAACGCTTTTCTGCGGTTTTAATTCGCGTTTTCACCAGCGAAGTCAATCTAACACCCAATGATCCGTCCGTAGTAACAAATTCCCGAATACGCACTGTATCCCCCAGTAGAGAAGAAATCTTAACCGCAATCAGACACTGAAGAACAACAAATCGGTTGGACTGGACGGTATTCCCGCAGAGCTCTTACGAGAAGCGCCAACAACATCGTCTGAGCTCCTGCACCCACTCATAGAAAGAACTTGTGAAACAGAAAGTTTTCCTGAGGAGGTGAAAAATAAGAAAATAAGTGATGTGCTGCATTCAGCTTTGTCGACTTTAAATGGAGGAATTCAGTGGTATCTGCTATCACATCTGAAACATCTGGACTACGCGGATGACGTGTGCTTACTCTCTCATAGGATCATGGATCTCCATCAAATGACATCAAAGGTGGAGAGAGAAGCCGAAACCGTCGGGCTTAAGATCAATACGGCAAAAACTAAAAGGATCATCTACTCAAATAGATATTTCTGGACAACCAGTAGAGACGGTAGAGAGTTTTCAATACCTTGGGAGTATTGTCTCTACTGATGGCGAGACCGAACTAGATATAACCACCCGAATCGGGAAAACAAAAGCTGCGTTCGGAATGCTGTCCAAAATATGGAGAAACAACTCTATGAGCCTCAAGACCAAGCTAAGACTGTTCCGCTCCAATGTAGAATCCGTGCTTCTTTATGGGTGCAGCACTTGGAAAGTAACACCCACTGTCACAAGAAAGTTGCAAACGTTCGTGAATAGATGTCTGCGAAATATTTTGCGGATTTTCTGGCCTAACCATATCTCCAATGATGAACTTCATGCGAGGACAGGTCAGGAACCCATCGACTCTATAATACGAAAACGTAAGTGGAAGTGGATTGGACATACGCTTCGAAAAAGCCACGAGTGCATTGCGAGTCAAGCGATGCAATGGAACCCTCTCACGCAGCGAGGCAGAGGTGTGGGCCGACCCATAAGTACTTGGCGAAGAACTGGGGAAGAGTTGGACAGAGCTGAAGTATATCTCCAGAAACCGTACACAATGGCGCGTAGGAGTAGTGAAGGCCCTATGCCCAGCAAAGGGAACCACACAGACGTAACAGGTCCAAGGAACCCCAACATTTTTTTTTTTTTTTTGAAGATGTGAATACACAATACTAATCATACTTTTAGGGAGCTTTCGCATAAAAAAATGATCAAAATCGGTTGTACCGTTTTTGGAAAAACGAACAAAAAATTGCGTCTAAGGAGATTACCATTTATAATCATTCTTCGGAATTTTTTTAAGCATTACCTAGCTTTAACTAATTGAAATTTTTTGCATTTTTATTTTTAAAAGTCTGTGGAACAGCTTTTGAGAAAAAAATATATTTATAAAATTTGCCAATGGCAGGTACCTTTATTTTTGGTCTTAAAAAAGAAAAAAACGTGTGTGGAGAAAAAATTAAAAATTTAATCACAAACATAACTAGGATTTTCAAATTCGGATACCATTTTTTACTTGCGATTAGGTACTATAGGGCAAGTTTCCGCCTGTATGTCTGTATGTGGTGTATAAATGTTTGTACCTTGACCTACAGTCTAAGCCACTAGAGGTATTTTCTTCAAACTCGATACTTAAGGATCTTAAGTAATTATCTAGAGGAAAAATTGCAATTTTTTGCTTAGATTCAAAATTAGCGGTATCTGCCATGCATCCATTATGCAAATTATCATATATCTCGAAAACGGCTCTTACGATTTCAATAAAAAAAATAAGTGTACTATTTAATGGCATAGACTAAATTTTGGTCCAAAAAATTTGGAAACAAATGTTATTAACGGTACTTGTCATAGAACCTTTTTTTTATATTTGCGAATTTCTCATTAAGAACTCTACCGATTTTAATAAAAAGTTTTATACAGGAGCTTATTTGAAAAAATATCTATAGTATTAAGTAAAAGTATTCATTCAAAATAATACATAGTACATTTAAAATAGCATTTATCTGTTATATTATAGCATATGTTATGTTAGCCGTGGTTTTTTCGCAAGTCCATATAGAATTGTAGAAAAAAACGACATCGGGACTTAGGAACTTCTTTCCAAATAGCTAGAAGCACTGTGTACTCTATGGCATTTGTCAGCTGTATTGACGACTAGCATCAACCAGCATCCAAACAAACAAACTATCGATAACATATAGATAATATTATTTTGGCATCACGGTTTTTATCGGGTCTTAGATTAAATCTCGAAAATTATCTGGACTTAGCTAAGTCTGTATAGACTTAATTAGTTGTTGTTTTTACATGTAAATCATATAAATTCATTGGCGCAAAATTTTAAACATTTAAAACCTACTCTAAATCAATTTTAGAATGGGAGTCGACTCTAAATATTGCGTATAAAACGAGAACCGACTTTTTGTTAATTTTAAAGGACATAAACTATACTTTAAGGTTAAAGAGCTCGTCTTACTTTAACAGCAGCAAATAGCTAGTTTATCTTTTAAAAGTATACTTTATCCATATTGACAATGGTCATTTCATACCAAAGCAAATCGAAAAAAAATAAAATGCACGACTGGATCGCACGAACTTGCTCTTATGTAAAAGTACTTTGGAATTTAAGATACATTTTATAAATATAAAACATGGATTTAATGAGATAATAATGTTCAAATGCATAAAATTGCCGTCTGGTTTCCGGAAAAGTATGAATTTATGCAAATAAACTTAAAAAAAAAAACGTTTTATTATTAAATAAATTTTTTATATAAGAAATTTCTCTAAAATTTTTCAAGAAAGAAATGTGGGATGCGAATTTTAAGTATTAAATAATATTGATTTTAGGAAATAATTTCAAAAAATAATCGTTCATAGGTTTTGAAGATATTGATTTAAAAAAAAAATTTTTTTTCAAAAAAACCCAACAAATATTTTTTCGAATATTTTTGTATACAATATTATTTTAAACTTAAGGTGACTCCTGCTGAAAATTTTGGGTTAAAATCCTTAGAGCCGTTAATAAGAAAGTCGAAAATAAAAAAAACGGGTCTATGGCAGGTACCCCTAATAACATTTTGCCCCAAAATTTTTGTTGACCAAAATGTAGTCCATGTCCATAATATCACACCTAATTTTTTTTATCAAAATCGTTAGAGCCGTTTTCGAGATAAATAAGATTTTGCATTACGGGTGTATGGGGGGTACCCTTAGTTTTGGAGATAAAAAAAAAATTTCAATTTCTCCTCTAGGGAATCACCGAAGACCCTTAACTACCGAGATTGAAAGAAATAGGTCCAGTGGTTTAGGCTGTAGTGAGAGGTACAGACATACAGACACACTGAAACATGTTTTTTGTGTACTAAATTTTCCTTAAAATTTTTATAAAAAAAATTGATATGCAAATTGTTAGTATTTAATAAAATACATTTTAAAACGTAATTTAAAAATTTAATCGTGTATCGGTTTTCAAGATATTGAATTTTCAAAAAAAAAATTGTATTATTTTTATAAAAATCCAAAAACTATTTTTTCGAAAAAATTTTTAGTTTATAATTTTTCAAATGCAAAGCAGCTCCTGCATAAAAATTTTGGTTAAAATCGTTAGAGCCGTTGGTGAGAAATTCGAAAATCAAAAAAACCGTTCTATGACAGGTACCCCTAATAACATTTCCCCCCAAATTTTTTTTCACCAAAATATAGTCCATATCCATAATATCACACTTAATTTTTTTATCAAAATCGTTAGAGCCGTTTTCGAGATAAATAAGATTTTGCATTACGGGTGTATGGGGGGTACCCTTAGTTTTGGAGCTAAAAAAAAAATTTCAATTTTTCCTCTAGGGAATCACCGAAGACTCTTAACAACAGAGATTGAAAGAAATAGGTCCAGTGGTTTAGGCTGTAGTTTGAGATACAGACATACAGACACACTGAAACATGTTTTTTGTGTACTAAATTGTCCTTAAAATTTTCATAAAAAAAATTGATATGCAAATAATTATTATTTAATAAAATACATTTTAAAACGTAATTTAAAAATTTAATCGTGTATCGGTTTTCAAGATATTGAATTTTCAAAAAAAAAATTGTATTATTTTTTTAAAAATCCAAAAACTATTTTTTCGAAAAAATTTTTAGTTTATATTTTTTTAAATGTAAGGCAGCTCCTGCATAAAAATTTTGGTTAAAATCGTTAGAGCCGTTGGTGAGAAATTCAAAAATCAAAAAAACCGTTCTATGACAGGTACCCCTAATAACATTTCCCCCCAAATTTTTTTTTCACCAAAATGTAGTCCATGTCCATAATATCACACCTAATTTTTTTTATCAAAATCGTTAGAGCCGTTTTCGAGATAAATAAGATTTTGTATTACGGGTGTACGGGGGGTACCCTTAGTTTTGGAGCTAAAAAAAAAATTTCAATTTCTCCTCTAGGGAATCACCGAAGACCCTTAACTACCGAGTTTGAAGAAAATACCTCCGGTAGTTTAGGCTGTAGTTCGAGGTACAGACATACAGACATACAGACATACAGACATACAGACATACAGACATACAGACATACAGACAGACAGACGGAATTGTCGGACCCACTTTTTTCGTCTTCGCTATCATCGTAATGTCAACTTTGATCAAAATCTCGAGTTCGATTTTTTTTCCAAATGCAGAACTTGCCCTATAGTACCTATATCGCAAGTAAAAATGTTTACTGATGTTTTATTCGATTTTTTAAAGATGTTTAAATTTTACGCAGTAAACAACAACAAAGGAATATTGCGTATAAACTAGGCAGTAATAAGAGTGCACATAGTAGATCTGATAAAGTTTTGGAGCATCTGGATTACAGTGACACTCAAATTGGTTGCAAAAGTTTTATTTTTCGTGAGGTTGACAGATTTTGATTACACTACTTTACAAAATATTCTTTTTTCTTTTACCCAACGGTTATTTGTACTAGATTTATTTTCTCTTTCCCCCCTTATTACTAAAATATATGTCACATGTTTTTATGACGTAAGGTTTTTTTAATATACCGTTAAGAAGTTAACATGTACTAACAATATTGCGTTGTAGTTTGCCGGTCATTATTTGTGTGTTGAATTAATTTTTTCAATTTTTTGTTTGTTTTAAATGTCTCCAAGACAGTGCAAATTAAGCCCAGATAACTTTTGTTATGTTTGTGGCAAAATTATTTTAACAAAAACGAAGAGACCAATCACAGAAGTGGTAAAACGAGCATACCTTCAATATTTTAAAATTTCTGTGACAAACCTTGATAAAAAGTGGGTTCCTGGAGTAGTGTGTGAAAATTGCAGAAGTATATTAACGAACTGGGCTGCAGGAAACCAAAAATATTTGCAATTTGGAGTCCCCATATTATGGAGGGAGCAATCAAATCATGAAACGGACTGTTACTTTTGCCTCACAAAAACCTTAGGATATAACAACAAAAACAAAAAACATATTCAATACCCTGATGTTGCATCGGTCACAAAACCTGTTTTGCATTCCCAAGGAGTTCCTTACCCATCATTACCCAGCACCTCGAGTAGAACACATCAACCGGAACATATGGAAATAGAATCGGAAGAATCTTTCACGAGCCAGTTCGATGATCTTGATGATGGTGACTTTAGTGATGAACTTATGGATATTGGGCCACACTTGATTTCACAGAGTGAATTAAATGACCTTGTGAGAGACCTCCAGCTTCCAAAAAGTAAGTCTGAACTGCTTGCTTCACGGCTTCAGCAATGGAATTTGTTAGCTCCTGAAACCCGAGTGACTGTTTACCGCAAACGTAGTGATCAATTTGCTGGGTACTTTGAATCAAATGACGGATATGAGTATTGTCATAATGTTCGTGGTCTTTTTAAGTCAATGGGCCAATCCTACGATCCTGACGAATGGCGTTTGTTCATAGATTCCTCAAAAGTAAGTCTGAAAGCGGTATTACTTCATAATGGGAACAAAAATCCATCTATTCCCATAGGACACGCGGTAAATACAAAGGAATCGTATGAGACAATGAAAACATTAATTAAGCTCATAAAATATGAAGAACACAATTGGAAAGTGTGTGGAGATCTCAAAGTTGTGGGACTTCTTCTTGGCTTACAGGGCGGATATACAAAATATTGCTGTTTCTTATGTTTATGGGATAGTAGAGCTAGGAAGGAGCACTATATAAAGAAAGAATGGCCCTTACGTGAAGAATATATACCTAGTGAAAAGAATGTTAAACACAATCCTCTAATCGATTCAAAAAATGTTATTTTACCACCGCTTCATATCAAATTAGGACTAATAAAAAATTTTGTAAAAGCGCTTGACAAAGATGGATCAGCTTTTAAGTATTTAAAAAAAGTTTTCCCCAATTTATCTGATGCTAAACTTAAAGAAGGAATCTTCATTGGCCCCCAAATAAGAAAGATATTGAGGGATGAACATTTTGATGGACATTTGTCAAATATCGAAAGAGATGCTTGGTATTCTTTCAAAGCGGTGGTGAACAATTTTTTGGGCAACAATAAAACCGACGACTATGAAGAAATTGTTTCCAATTTATTGAAAAATTACTACAGAATGGGAGTCAACATGTCACTTAAAATTCATTTTTTACATTCGCACTTGGATTTTTTTCCTGAAAACCTGGGAAGCGTTAGCGATGAACATGGTGAACGTTTTCATCAGGATTTGAAGTCCTATGAAGAGAGGTACCAAGGTTTTTGGGATAAAAATATGTTAGCTGATTACTGCTGGTCTACATTAAGAGAAACTGACACTAACCAGTATAAAAAAAAGTATTTTGTGTCATTTTTAATTTTTTTTTGTGATATATTTAAGCAAAAATTGAGAAATACAGAAAATGAATTTAAAAAAAAACTTGACGTCCTTATTTTTTTGTAACTTCAGTTTCTTTTTAAGGGTTAATTAATCTACCAATTCACATCGTTTTTTTGTATGGGTAAAAAATGTTGTAAAGTAGTGTTATTCGAGAATGTGTTCGGTGATATTTGTTCATTTTATGGCAAATTTTCACAAGAGCAAAATTATGTGGTTTGAAATATTAATTTACGATTAGACGGTAAACGTTAATAGTCAATGGTCAAAATTTTGCCTCTTAATGCGTGTGCATGTGCATGTTCCCTATCTGTCACGTGAGAGCATGAAAATCATCGAAGGATGGCTGCAATGCCAAACGATTAAAAAGGACATGAAAATGATTTTTTTCTGACACCGAGCTCTTAATTTGACTTTGTGTACATACATGCCATTGAGATTTGATTGTATTAATAATTTTGCCACTTGTTTGACAACAAATTTTTCAGTGATGTTAATTCACCTTGCAACAACAAATTGAGTTTTTATGCTGTGAATTTGCGATTTATACTTTATTTCCATCTAAAATAATGTAAATAACTTATAAACAATCAAAATCTGTACCGAGGTAGTATATAAAATGTACTTTTATCGGCGAAAAATTATTTGGTTTAAAGTTGTCTGTTCTTTTTACTTTTTTTTTTGTTTTTTTTTTTTGTAGTTGTGTGAGTTATCTATCTGTCAAATTAAGGGTTGTTCAACGCAAATTCGCTTAGGTTCTGTTGTAAAACCCACATCAGTTAGAAGAGTTGTCTAACGTGTTTAAAATTATGCAAAAGTTAGATGAAGTCTCCAAGCTAAACGACTGCGTTAAGTAGAGCCGGTTTTATTCCTTAAACAAGAACTGTTTAAAATTTTGCGCCATTGTAAATACATCCGGATTTAAGTTTTAATCTGGTTCTGGATATATTGAGTGAATAATATGGCGTTAAGTGTCTGTTTTCATATTAATTTTTCTGAAAAGTGCATGTCAAAAATTTGAATATAATTAAGACCCTTTGTCTCTTAACATTTTATTTTAAAATCAAAAATAATTTTAAATCGAACCCTGTACTTTCAAAGATTAGCACTTTCCTACGGATTTTTTACATTATGGTAATTCGTAGCACAACAAGAACTCGCAACTATATATTAACTACAGCTCACTTTAGAAATTCCTTAATATTTAAAATTTGACTACACATTTCATATTATTGGTTTTGATATAACAGTTGAAAAAATGGTAACTCAAATAAAAGTAAAGCTAAGACAGGAACAAAATAATTAACAAAAACTGACCTCCGATATCATAAAACTTTCTTATTTAACTTGTATGTTCCCAAAAGTAAATCCTCATGCTTATTTTTATTATTACTTATGTAGGTGCTTGCAACATAAATGCCGCTGTCTCTGTCGCTGTCCATACATCTTTTTCTTCTCTTGACCTAAAAAACCGCTCGACCAAAGAAAAATATTACCGCGAATATGTAAGTTGAATACGAACGAATCGCTTTTAAGTTAGCTCCTTTTACATTGAAAAGAAATCCTGTTGCTTTTACTCAATAGCAACGTTTTTTTTGAGTATACAAATTGAATAAAAAATTCCTTAATGTCCGTTTGTTTTTGGCTTTCGGCTTTCGAGGGAGCGACGGTGGCGTCTTATCGTGTTTAACCTGATTTCACCATTTGTACGTGCATGCATCTCCTTACACTAGATCCTTGCTTCCATCATTTTCATTTCACCAAAAACCAGCATTGGTTGGTAAAAACGCCGACGATGACGCGACCGACACTGCGTCTGGCCCACTTAGTTGCACAACGATCGCCGATCGGCCTATTAAGGAGAGTTCTCTTCTGGCTTGCGGACTTTTATTTTCCCCTTATTCTGATTGCAATTATTCTTGGAAGCGTGCTAAAAGGAAAGAGGTGTGTTGCGAAGACTGAATCGGAAACTATTCAGACATTGCAATTGTGTGAGTTACTTTAAGGCAAAACAATTACTTTTTATTATTCCAAGTACAAATTTTGTGGATTCAACTTAGAAAGAGAACAGAGTAGGTACGTTGGATGGAACATGTCACATCACAATGAACTTTTTGGGCAAAATTGTATTTCATATTTAGTTTAGTTTTAAACAAAGTACACTTTTGAAAACTTGAGTGGATTATATCCATGCTCAGCGACAAAAAGATTCTAGGTACGTTATGTTATATAAACTTGACCAAGTACGTTAGTATAGGAACATCCCAGGGCGGAGTTCTGTTTCCTCTTCTATGGCTTCTAGTCATGAATAAAATTCTCGTTAAGTTTGAAAGATGTGGCGTAGAAGCGGTTGTGTATGCAGATAACTTGCCACTACTAGTGTCAGAAAAGTTAACTCCTGTGCCAAGTGAAATCAGAGAAATTTCTTTGCCATAAGTTTTGACTAGGTGTAAGCCGAAGCAAAACTGAACTGATGTTATTTGCTACTAAAACTAAGATCCAACGCTTGTCTATACCGCCACTCAACTGCCAAACACTTTTGCTCTCTTCCAGTGCAAATATCTAGGTGTTATTCTAGGTCTAGACCCTAAATCGAACAAGAAACTGAATATTGAAGAAATTTTAAGAAGGCCTGCATAGCATTCTACACCTGTAGCAAAACCTTTGGGAAAAAGTGGAGTCTTCAATCTAAGATGATTTGTGGACATACACAACCGTGGTGTGACCGATCCTGACATATGGTTCGGTTGTATGGTTGCCACTGGTTAAGAAAGCATATTACATCGATAAACTGAAGAAGGTACAAACAACTGTAAGCGTTGGCACCACAGGGGCTTTAAGATCTTTTTGTACTTTTTACCACTTGATTTACACATTGGGGGCTATCGTGAACAAAATTTCCCTCGGAATTTTCCCCATCTTCAAAAATTGGAAAGGTCAATACTTCTGCACTGTTGACTGTTAGCTGTTGATTGTCAGGCGGCTGTTAAAGCCCGCGGGTTTTCTTCGGAATGTTGAATCACAGTGGCATAAATGCTAAAGTACTATACGGACTTGCCCAACCTAACCGAAAAATCCAAAGAGAAAAATGTATCTATGAACAATTATATAGCCTTGTTGAGGCACAGCTAAGAAGAAGGATGCAAGTGCCGAGTCTGAAACGGGGTTTGAAACAAATCATTAAAGGAATATTTGGCAATGAATCTCAAAATAAAATACCAACCACTCTAAGAGCTCTGCAATCCACAACTTTGAACAAAATGTTCAGTGTAACTTCTGTGACAGGAAAAGTTACAGCAAAACAAAATAAAAGTTTGTGCGAAATGTCAACAACCTATGTGCGAATATGTCATCACTCGATGAATTCTGTTGAATGCAATAAATAAAAATGGAACTTCGTTGTATTAATTGAATTTTTTTAAGACTTCGCTAACAATGGTTTGCAACAAAATATTAACAAAGTTCTTTATATTTGCTTCAGTAGAATTTCAAAAATCTATGTATGTACTCGTATGTGTAGTAGGTATTATTTTTGTATATCTTTTAAGAAAACACCTACATATATATACGAGTACTCCAAAAAGTCTCGGTACAGTAGACTAGTTTTTTATATTTTTGCAAGCAAAATAATAATAACTAATAAGTAATAGAATAGATGAAGTGGGAACACAGAAAGAGAATAAGTATTCTCTCCTAATTTTTTACCAAATTCCAAGAATTTGTATTCAAGAAGGATACCGTTATGATCATTATTCATTATGATTATGATACTCGTATCGGGAGAGTTTGTCAAATGGAGACAAAAAAGTTTTTTTTTTTTTTTTGCAATAGTTGGCAAATGTAAAGTGTGATTAGGAAATGCGTTGTGTTTTGGCAAGTTTAAGTTTTTTTTTAATACTATTTTAGTTAAAAACATTCTTTTGTTCACAGAAAATAAAAATGTCAACTAAAAATAAGCAAATCCCTTTGGCTAACAGGACAATTATTATCGACTTGAAGAATGAAGCCAAGTGAAGAAAAGATCGTTTTGCTCAATTCAGTACGTGTAACAATTTAATAAAAAACAATTGGAAAAGTTGTTAAACAATGTTAAAACACAGGTTAAACATCCCGGCCAATCCCCAGACCTTAATGCAATTGAGCATCTGTGGGACCACTTGGAAAAAAAATTCGGGAGTAGCTACACAAATAGCAGCAAAAACATGGAACAGAATTTCGCAGGATAAGACTGCAAACCTTACCCGACTACAGGAAGTAATTAAAAATAAAGGAGGTCCTACTAGATACCTACTAAGTGTTATTTTTTTTGTTACGTTAAGTTAAATGTTTCACTTTTTACTTGCGACTTATAGGTACTATAAGACAAGTTATGCGTTCGGAAAAAAAATCGAACTCGAGATTTCGATCAAAGTTGACATTACGATTATAGCGAAGACTAAAAAAGTGGGTCTCGCAATTCTGTCTGTCTGTCTGTCTGTCTGTTCGACTACAGGCTAAACGACTCGGCCGATTTTCTTTAAACTTGGTAGATATCATTTTTAATTTTTTCCCCCCACACGTTTTTTTCTTTTTTTTTAAGACCAAAAATAACGGTACCTGCCATACGAATTTTTTTCGAAATTTTATAAACATTTTTTTTTTCTCAAAAACTGGTCAACAGATTTAAAAAAAAAAGATACAGAAAAATTTCATTTAATTAAATCTAGGTATTGGTTGAAAAAAATTTTCCGAAAAATGGTTATTGAGGGTACCCCCCATGGAACCATTTTTTTTGTTTTTGATTTTCTCAAAAACTGTTCAACCGATTTTGATCATTTTTTTTTTGCTAAAGCTCCCCAAAAACATAAATAGAATTGTGTACTCAAATTTTCAAAAAAAGTTTTTTTTGGATTTTTAAAAAAAACTTCAAAATTTTTTTTCAAAACTCAATATTTCGAAAACCCCATGCTAGATTTTTTTTAAACTTGATAAATAAAAGTTTCTCAATATAATCTACAAAATGTGAAAAAAAAAAATTTTATTTTACCTAAAAATAAAGGTACCTACCATACAAATGCTAAAAAATTAAAAAAAATGGTTTTCAAAAATCGTATTTTTTTCGAAAACGGCACCTAGAATTTTGATAAAATTTTTTTCTTTCAATTAATTTTTACGATCTTTAATTTAATAAAAAAAATTTTGAAATTAAGATATTACAGCTTGTACCTACCATAGAACCATTTTGTCGAATTTTGAATTTCTCATTATCCACATAACGGATCTTAATGAAAATTTGTATAGAGAAGCTTCTAAAAAGTCTAAAACACATTGCATTTCAAAACTTTAAAATAAATATTTTTTGAATTTTTGAAAAAAAATCTATTTATTCTTTTTTTTTTTTGAAAATTCGATATCTCCGAAACGGGTCAATATTTCTTTTCGTAAATTTAATTTTTATTCGAACAATGATAAAAACTTTAAATTAGCGTACCAAAATTTTTTCTTAAAAAGCTTTTAAAAAGTTTGCATATAAAAGCTTCTTTTAAAGAAACCACTACAAGGACTTATAATTTTTGTTCTTGCATAAATTCATATTTGCATAGCATTCTGTTACTACTAAAAGAATTTAAAAATTAATTTTATCCTTATGAACAGTTTTCTCTAATAACATTCGTTTTTAAAATTCCCAGTCGATTACATAGGAGCAAGTTCGTGCGACCCAGTCGTGCATTTTATTTTTTCTAAGACCAAAAATAACGGTACCTGCCATACGAATTTTTTTCGAAATAAATATATACAGTGGCGAGCATTATGTGGATACATAATGCTCAAAACTGACTTTAAGTTTCTGTAAAACTCGCAAAAATAAAGCTATTACAAAAATTTTTTTTCGGTTTAAACTCTTTATTTTTTAAGAAACAAAATATTATAAAAACATATTTTAAAACTGAAAAGAAAAATTAAATTTTAATGCATTTAAAAAAAAAACTCAATGTATCCACTTCTGCACGGAAAAAATAAAAGCGGTTAATACTACATTTTTAGTATGTTGTCCAAAGACCCTTGGCTTTAATGACGTTATTGAGTCGTTTGGGCATGTTTTCTACTAATTTTTCGATTAGTCGGTGAGGAATGCTGGCCCACTCTGTCTGAATCCGGGACCAAAGCTCGTCTCAAGCTTTTGGTGCATTATCGTACCGTCCCAGTCTTTTTTTTAAAAGAGCTCATAAATTTTCTGTGGGGCTTAGGTCTGGACTTTGTGCAGGCCACTGCATCGATTGAAAGGTTTGCCTACCGAGCCAATTTTATACGATCTTAGGATCTCCATCCTGTTCAAATAAAACTTCATCTTCTGGGTATGCGCTTTCGTCCACAAAGTTTGGTAAATTTTCCTCTAGAATACGAAGAAGAATTTTCACTAACGGTCCGACATTCCACCAAGTGAAGCAGCCTCATACCATTAAGCCATAATGAACAGCACGTAGAGCGCTTAAGAGAGTTAAGCAAAAAAAACCCGTAGCGTCTCGCCTGCAAATTTGCAAGGAGCACAGGAATTAGAGCGTAGAAGACTGGAAAAGGGTGATATGGTATGATGAAACCAAAATTAACTGATTCCGATCAGACCGTAAGCAATATTATTGGCAGCGACCATATGAAAAGTTATGTAGACTATATTAACGTACTTAAAATATAAAAACGAACGAAAGCACGAACTTGCTAAGAATCTAAAAATTCTAAGAATTTCAAAAACGAATGGCGAAAAATTTTAAACAGACTATTATTAAGGTATCAGTATGATACTACTTAACAATTTGCTAACCTTATAGTAGTTTACTAACTCATTCTTAATTTTAAAATTTTTCAACTCAAGTCGTTAACCAAATTTCAAATAAGTCAAATAAGCCCTCGACGCTCTGCTAGACTACTCTGAAATCAGTTAATTCACAGAAATAAATTGAAATTTCTTTTCCAATTTCTTTTCCTTTGAATGTTGGACTTTTATGAGCGAGGTGTGAACCTTTCCATCCATCGTCAACTTTTGGAGGAACCCTTTTTTGTTAGGTTTTTTTTTGTAATGTTGATAAGTAGCTGTAAAAGAAAAAAACAGGGAACAACGACCTTTTGGACGTTTGGTGTTGCGGGGAAACAAACATAAAAAAATATGTGCCTAGGATACAAATAGAAGAAAAAAAAATAAACAAAACAAAAAGAAACAATACAACACAAGCAGGAGATCCAAGGGAAAATGTAAAAAAAGGTGCCCGGAAAGGTGAATAACCCTAAAATGTATGGCGATTATATATCCTAGACATGAGTATCCAACTTATGGGAAGTCTTTCCATAACCAAGAAACTTAGATTCTAGGGTGCAACACTAGTTATTCGTGAGACTACCCCCGGACTTGATAAGGCCAATTGCTTTAGAGGCTGCGCGGTGGAGACGGTGAGGATGAAACCTGTTGCTTTATTTTGTGTATTTTTTTTCCTGCCGGATCGGTAGGTTAGGTAGTTTCATGGGCGATTTATGATTTTTATAGATACATTTTTTTTTTTGGGAATTTACTTTCTATCCCGTGACTTTTCTGTAGCGGCAAGGGGCATAAGCAAAACAAGGAAAGGAAAGGAACATGATATTTTTATTTTATTGGAAGGATAAATATCTTTGAGTATGTTGACCTTAACAGATGGGAACGGGAACTCTGATCTTGTTAGAGACGCTACTTTTATTTAATTGTTTGTACAAAGTATCTACCTATCTGTGTGTTTCTGTAAAAGAAATTACAAATACCTACTCGTAATAACAACAAATATAGGCATGACTGAATTCTTTGATCATTATCAAAACTATTACACGCATATTAATACTAATGGTTTAGTGGAGGTTTATCGTTAAGTTCTGGACTAAGTACAAAATATCATTAATAAAACAAATTTTCTACTAAGTAGCGTTTACACATGATTAAGCTAAATCAACGACAACGGTGGTTTAGCGAAGGAATAAGAAATAAAATTTTCGAACTTGTTTTGTTTTATCAACATATTTAACAAAAGTGAGAAGTCTCCAAATTAATTTTGAAAAAAAAAAAAATAATAGGTACTAATAATAATAATGATAATAATAATGTCTCATAGATTTAACGGTTTCATAAGCCGTCAAATTTGATCCAATGAAAGAGCTGATTGAAGAGGAATTCTGAAAGAAACCTAAGTATAGGTTTTACAACAAAAACATGGAACAACTTGTAGCTTTTGTTGAGGCAGACCTAAATGCAGTTAGAAATGGTAGACATATTCCTAGGGATTTACTATTTAAGGCTTCAATTAAATACTGGTGTGATAATGAGGCATGATCATTGCCAGATATATTTATATAAACATAATCTTAAATAACATTACTGATTTAAAAATAGTTCAAGACGATTGTGGTAATATCCACGGCCTTAGTCAGCATACATAGAGCATATCGTGCTTCCACGATTTTCTAAAGCCTTTGCTTTGAAAGCAAGGCAGTTTATTAAAATGCTCCAAACAGCTTTCGAGCAAATAAGAACGATGGAAGAATTTAAGGTCATAATTATGTGAATTTCCATAAGTAATAGGTACAATTCGTCGCCCTAGTGACACAAGAACGTAACTACATTTTTTACGATTTTGGACTGGGTATGCTATATTTCTTAAAATATAGCATTCTATATTGGTGCAAAAAATTGTACCTCTTAGTGAAGTAGCTTAGAAGTTACCACTTGACGTATCAACATTTTTTTCAAAATAATTCGAAGCAAACAAACGTATGCGGCGTTACGTTTCTATGACCCAAATTCTAGAAATTTGAATGAAGATACGTTACTATAGAAATAAGGTCTAACCGTTTGACCTGCACGTGTACTTCAAATTCAACAACTAATTGTCATGTCATCAATTAAGATTTGATTAAGCTTTTGTTGATATTGAAGTCGATAAAGTTAACAGCGTTGGTGAAGAGAACGATGCTACACCAGAAAAAAAGCGAAAGCTTGATCCCAAACCGTGGAAAAATAATATTCGAAAGGATTTATTTCAATCGGGTAAGAAGTCATATGTTTGAATCCGTTGGAAAATTGTCAAAGCACAAAGTGTTCAACCCAAATACTGTTCAAAATACCCCAGAAAGTGTAACACTTATTTTGACGAAGAGGCAAGGCATTATTCGCATACAACTTTCTGGGAAAAGCTAAGAGACACCAAAAAAACAGATACAATATCTTACTTCGTTGATCGAATAAATACAAAAAAGTCAGTTAGAATTCCAGCTCAACATTCACGACGACGACGTTCGAACACAAAGTTGTTTTTCCTAATTAAAAATGGTCTACAAATTCAAAGGTTTTTTAACGTTACATTCAACGTTTCTGAAAAAATTTTGACAAATATAGTAAGAAATAAATTAGATTGTAACTAGGTGCGACAGGGTCGTACAACAGGGTCGTACAACAGGGTCGTACTACTTGGTCGTACGACTGGGTCGTGTGTCTAGGTCGTACAACAGGGTCGTACAACAGGGTCGTACAACTTGGTAGCACGACTGGGTCGTACAACTGGGTCATACAACTAGGTGGTACAACTGGGTCGTACAACTGGGTCGTACGACTTGGTCGCACGACTGTTCTATGACAGAACATTGACTGTACCCATGTTAGGAATAAAAAACAGGTAGAGGAAAACGGCCAAAAATATGTAAACAGGAAAGGGTACTACTCCATTAATGTGCATGTTAAGACAACTTACTAAAAGTTTTATATAAATACAAATTCAAATATGTTTTTAACTTTGTTTTTTATTAACATAGCTGTTAAAGTTTTGCGTTTTTTAGCCAGTTCCTAATTTATCAAAAATAAAGAACGTTTATATGTAAATGAAGTTAGTTCTCACAATTTTAAATTTCAATTTAAATCGAATTGATTGATTGACTTTTATAATCAACAAGCACTTAAGGGGTTTATGACTACCCCTACGGGGTCTTAGTACTAAGGTTCGAATTTTTGTAAGCGCTTATACATGAAATTCAAAAATTCGATGGTTAATATTTAAAAAAAAACCTAAATATGTTAGATCACACGACCTACGACAAGCAATTCGTCAATATAATACCTTTATCGAGTTGAATTTTCATTACATGGATTGTTACACCCATAGTTACTACGTTTATATGCAGTATCGAAAGATCGAGTTGGATTAGGGTCGGATTTTCGACCCAGGTTTTTCGTCATTTGAGTTGAGAGCTCGATTTGGAGTTGAGTTGAAATGGTGTTGAGCAATTCTGAGACATTTTGTTAAGCCAACTCCTCGACCCAGGTTTTTCGTCTCATATTTCGACTCGACACCGCTGAGCGAGTGGGATCGAGTCGAACGAAGCTCATTTCAACTCAATACCCGTTTACAAAGGGTCGAAGCGAGCTTCAAGCTCGCTTCAATACCTCATATAAACGTAGTATGTGTGGCTCCGTTTTGTTGAAACCAAATATCTTTAATGTCTAGTCCATGCAATCGACAGTAGTACCCCTTGGCATAATGGTTAGTGCGTTGGACTGTCATGCGGAAGGTCTCTAGTTCGATTCTCAGCCGCTGCAAAGTTTTTTTCAGGGGTGTACTGCCTCCTGCGAGAAATTGACAAATCCTCCAAGAGTATCTCTTGTCATGGAAAGTGCTGCTCATTAGCCGTTCGGAATCGGCAGACAATTGTAGGTCCCCTCCGTTCCTGGTAACACGCACATAGGAATGGTTGAGAGTTGTAAGTCACTAGATCCTGGTTCACTCCGAGCTGTTGCACCACCAAATTTAAAAAAAAAAAACAAACCATGCAATCGACAAGGAAATAACATTGGAACATGCCTCTGTAGCGATCTCTATGGACTGTAACGTGATGGTAATTTTCGTGAACGAAAAAAAAACACCATTGGCAAGCCACAAGTGGTGTATATTGAAGATTCATTGGAATCGACTGTTTTGATTTCGACAGTTTTGGTTTCGACCAACCAGAAGCAAAAATTTCACTAGACTATGAATTGGTTGTCTCCTGAGAAGAGAGCTATGAACAAAAATTGGCGTTACCACTCTTAAATTTCTTCGTTCGTGAACTTCACCATGATCATGACGAAAATGTTATTTTTACTAAATGTTTTGAAATTGGCAGTTTAGTCATTGGCTTAAGGATGAATTCACAATGAAAGTTCAAATTTGTTAAGTCAGAATTGGAAAACTTTTTAGAAGAAGGAGAAATATCGATGGTTTTGAATTTCTGAAGAAGAAAAAGTAGGGCAAAGTAAAGCATTCCACACTTTTGTTGTGCTCCTAAGACAAAATTTTATTTGACAGTACTCCCTAAATTGTGGTCAAGAGCGATCAGATCAGAATTACTTGATCTTATCATACATGCTGCCGTGGCAATTTCATATCTGAACAGACAAGCTGCACAATAATGCTGTTTTCCATCTACTCGGAAAAGTAGAACAAGACAAATCGGATAATTTACGCGGAGGTGATGCCAGCATTGAAGAACAAATCTTGATATAAAATAGGAGGAATATTATCCGGATGAGCGCCTTTGTGTATATATGTAGATATTTTTTCAGTATTCTTTCACGTGCTAAAGAAGATTCGTCCGATGAAATTATGTTAAGACTTCTCCTGTAATTGAGAGCGTAATCAAGTCAGGACTGGTAATAACAATTTTTGGCAGCTTCGAGTTAATAGCGAATTCATTTTCTGCATAATATTAGCCTTCTATGGTGAGCTGACAAAAATGGTGATATAGGGGATATTTGAAAGACAAAGTGCATTGTCATAAACCAGAGATTATAAGACAATTGAAGCAGAATATTCAACTCAAAATATGGAGCCTGTAACCATTTCGTATTGTAATGGTAAACACGCTATAAATCTGCATGTTGAATTGGCAAAATGACTTGATGAATAACAGATTTGACAGATGTAACTTCAAAAATATAGCTGCAATTACCTGTCAAATTTCGGAAATCCCAATTGGAAAACTCTTATAAGAGTAAGTTCGTTCGACTGCAATTATGTCTCTACCTAAACGAGTTTGGACGGTGTATTCATCAAAAAGGAATTCATCCAACTGAATCTTTCCTTCAATTTCTGAGTAGTGAAAAAATAATTTCAGTAATTATAGAAATAAATTAGATCAGAATCGGAAAATTGTTGTTGTTTTTATTGCGTTAAAGCCTCTACGTCCTTATTTTTCACTGGCAAAATAGCGTTATCAACATCCGAATTTCAAAGAAAATAAATGTGAACAAATTTGTAATCAGCATTCAAGAGTAGCAACAATGTTCCTGGAATTTACCTTAAAAATAGGGTTAAAACCTCGTTCTTCGATAATATTTGCCTCAAATTATGTTATTTGGATAGATTTGTAGATCTGGACTTTCGGACATTTCCGGTGAATTTCCAAAAATTTCTTTCATAAAATCCTTGTCCTGGGAATTACTAATGCAATAAAAAAAAATAGAAAAATCGGTCGAGCTGTTCTCAAGTTTTTCCTTATAATTTTGCGTGCTCGAGAGAATCAAATGTTTCTGTTATAGTTCTATCACCTATCGTTTTTAAAGCTCTTTTTTGGATTCTATCCAACAGACTTAAGTGGGTTATTAAGCATCTGCCCAAATATGTCAATTATACTCAATTGGACGAATGTACGCTTTATAGATTAAAACCAGATCAGTGCGAGGGTGAACAATTTCATGCATCGTCGAAGGAGAGCGAAGTACTTAGGAGCGTTTTTGACAACGTCGAATATTTGGTCATTCCTGTTGGTGGTTTCCTCTTAAACAACAGGAGACAGAATTATTTTTTTTGAAGGATTAAATTCTACGTTCCCCTACATATAACGCACTGAACTATTGCTTTCATTTTCATTTTTTTCACAAAACATGTGACAGCAGAACTGTCAAACTGAGCATTACTTTTTCAATTGCCAATTTCATAAAAAATTATCATCCAAATTTCAGACTTCTCGGGTGAATTTTCAAAAAAAAAAAACAAAAAAAAAATCTTAGATAAATGTATACTTGTAATTAGCTATATAGATTTATTTAATATTTTCTCACAACTAATTACATACATATTTTCTCCTTGTACTACCACATTTTTAAATTTAATGGCGCAAAATTTTAAACAGCCTGGCTTAAAGTATAAGGCTCGTATTCACCGAGCGCTCCTAAACGGCTCTTAACTTTACGAAGCTCTTAACTTCAAATTTCTGTGGGGTATTCACCAACCACTTGCAAGTGTTTTTCGGAGTTCGAAAATGAGAGCCACTCTCTCTTGTTCAGGCATACCCAAATTGTGAAATGTTGTGGAATGTTGGTCTTGACAGCAAATGGATACTCTTCTACTTGGCATTGGGTGTTTTTCTTTTTTAGTTCGGAGTAGAACCTTAACTGTCAAACAAAAAATCGTGTTTCTTTTTTAGCTCAGAGTGTATAACAGTTCAAATTTGTGTTTTTTTTTCGTTTAGAGCGTGTTCAGAGCGCACTCTATGAGCTCGGTATAAAATAGCTGAGCAGAGAGAGTTAAATGCTGAAATCATTCTGACAGACAGGAAAAAAACTCAAAAACTCGGGTGTGTTTATAAAATAATTCAGAGCTCTTAGAACACGCTCGATTCGGAGAAAGTTCAGAGCATGTTCGACATGCTCGTGCTCTGTTCAGTGCTTTACTCTGAATGAAAAAAGAAAAACGCCCATTGCTCACATGGATTCGAGTCAAATGCGTGCGTGGCACATGCACAAGCGAACAAACTTTCGAAGAGAGCGCTCGTAAGTTAGGAGTGGTCGGGAGTCGGGACCACTCCTAACTTTTAAGAGCGCTTGTAGATATTCACTAATATTGCTTGGTGAATAGGTTTATGAGCTTCTTAAGTTATGAGCGCTCGGTGAATACCGGCCTAAGTATGATACTACTTAATAATTTGCTAACTTTTAAGTAGATTACTAACTCTTTCTTAATTTTGAACATTTTGTAACTAGTATAGTGCTAATGCTATTTTTTTAATAAATTGCTTCTGAACACACCTAAAGTAATAGATGTTCATGCAAAAAACTAAGCAAACAGACCTGTTTTGTTGTTTGTAAATGTCAGAGTCGTATGAAGTTAGAACGATACTAAAAAAATAAATTAGGTCTTCGATGATTTTAACTTTAATAAAAGGGTAGAAAAAGAAAGATGCTATATTCAATTAAAATTTGAAAAATCATTGTTTTAACTATGTAATTCAACCAAAATTTTTGCGCCAATATTTTTAAATTAACAAATCGTTTGGTTTCATTAAATATACCGTTAAATCATATGTTATATGGTTAGATTGTAAAAACATATATTTTAGTTTAAAAAACTTCTACTTTCCTTTTTGTCTTGTGGGCAACTTTACAAAAAGCCGATAGAAAAATTCGGGAGGCTTTGTACTACCATATTTTTAGAAGGTTATATTCTGCGGTATAATATTATTTATTAATACTCTTAATATAATATTAATATACTCATTTGAATCGCGATCTTCATATGTACTATGCAGCTGTTTTGGATTATAACATCCACGAACTGTCAAAGTATATACATACATATACATAATGTATGAGTCTAAAAAAAGTCTTGCACCTTGTTTATCAAAACTCTCAAATCAACTGCATAGTTTTACTGATGCATCTTACCTAATAGAAATAAGCCTTCAGGAAAGAGATAAATGCACGCACTATTGCCTTCCTAAATTTAATAGATACATATATGTCTTGAACATTATATTCTATGTCCCAAAGCGTAGGCTTAATCTATGGACATTTTTACTTTTTAAGATGAAATGGAAAATTTTAAATTAACATAAAATTAAAATAAATAGCTACATAGCAACGGGACTAGTATTATGGTTGATTGTGATTAGGCGTATTTCTTAGGAATTGGGTTACGAAAACATGTTTTGTTCGAAATCGTCATAAAGTGATGAAAAGGATGGAAGAAGCTTTGTGGAAATTGAAAATAAGATAATATAAATTATGTTGGTATTTTAGATACAAGTTTATTGTTGATTTTTTTCTCTTTCTTGAAATGTTATACCTTTCATATGTACATAATGTTTTATACCAAGGAAAGTTTAAAATTCAAATTGACCAATAATAAGTACTGTAGATACCTATACCCTGTGAATGTGACTTGTGATCGACTTTTATTACTTTTAATATTGCGATGTAACTTTTAAATTTATTAGATTTATCTTGTATTTCACGTAGTTGTTCAAACTGCCCACTAAAACTTTATATTAAAATAGAAGGAAATAACAGTTAAGGTTCCACTGGCAAAGAATAGTATAATATACAATTTGAGTACTCCCTAGTACTTGCAGTTGTTTTTGGTACACGAATTAACTTTGAAAGGCATTGAACGCACCCAATTGAACTTGACTGCTATTTGTAAAGTGACGTTTATGTAAAGTTCCCATGTAAAAAGTTTTATGCGAGAAACAGATTGACACAGCAACTTCAACAGCAACAAAAACTTTGACATCAAAAGTCATGTGAAATACATAAATTACAACCTTAACAGCTCTTTTGACAGCATAAAAACAAATAAAAAGATTAGTTGGAATGCAAAATGATTTTGCCATACAATCATATGAAAAAACTGTGTTTAGTGATGATGACATTTTTATTATACTGCAATGTTCTCTATGTTATCGCGGGAAGCAACAGAAGAACGATACGGACTCGCGAAATATTTGATAAGAATGAACATAAAATGCAACGGTTCTTCACAAAAGTATTTGCTGTTATTAAGGAATGAGTTCATGATCAATTTTATAAGGCGTGCAGAATGGGTCTGAGCCAGTTTGAGTTGTTGAATACATTGTTCAAAATTAGACTTACTCATCATTCTCTAAGAACTCCAATTGAAGCAGAATGTCGACTTGTGTTGACCTTAGTGAGTTCTTTTTTGAAGCAATGTAATATAATATAAGTTGAAATTTATTTCTTACAAGTTTTTGGCATAGGGATCTTCTTGGCAAACACTATCATTTGCCTTCCGTTTAGGAGTTTCAACAGTTCGAGAAACAATGTTGGAAACGTGTTCTGCCATTCGGGAAGAACTGCATTCTTTCTATATGTCATGCACCACCTTCTGTAAATAAATGAATAAAAATTACAGTTGATATTTTCAACACAAGGGGTATGCCAAACAGTGCATGTGCAATTGATGGCAAAAACATCAAACTAAAATGTCCTCCTCACGGACGATCCATCTGCTTTTCTTTAACTACAAAAGCTACCATAGTATTATCTTGTTGGCAGCTTGCGATAGCAATTATTGCTTTACTGCTGTTGATATTGGTGCTTTCGGTAGTCAAAGCGATGGAGGAGTGTTGGAAGCAAGTGTCTTCGGTAGCGAGACTATTATATGAAGATATAAACCTAGCCCCTGAAGAGAAACTGCCAAATTCGGATGTAAGGTTTCCATATTACTTCATCCGCGACGGAGCGTTCTCATTAAAAAATAATTTGATGAGACATTATGCACGGAAGCATTTGAAGGATGATGAAGAAGCTTTTAACAAGCGGCTCTCCTCTGCACGAGTTAAAATCGAAAATACGTCTGGGATAGTGACTTAAAAATGGAGAGTTTTGTCGTGGTGCTACATAATGAAGAATGAAAATTCCAGTTCATCAATTTCGAGCCATTCTTCGGGATCTGGAATATCAATTCCTTTTTTAGCAACAGCACTTTCATACTGCTTTAAGAGTGTGTGGTGAGAATTTGACGGAAGTTGTACGATTGGCGTTCTCATCCACAACTTAGTTTCCTAAAGGTCTAAAATAATCTATACATTTTATTTTATTGCTTTATTATTGGTTGAATTGTCATCCAAAAACGCATATTCCAGGTACTTCCATTGCTTTTTTTGAAGAAGATGCACCACTGCCACTTGCCTTGAAAACACTTTTTTCTCTGTTGTAGCGGTCTCTCATCAAAGGGCACGGTAGTGCCCAGCCAAGTTCTGGCACTACACCCTTTTTACAGGAACAAACTCAGCCGACTTTTGACCCCTCCCCATCTTCAGTACCAATGAAGTCAGAAACTTGAAATTCCGAATATTTGCTAAGCTAGTCAAGCACAGGCGCCTCACTAAATTTCAGTTTTCTATTATAAGCGGTTCCTGAGATATAAGGCCTCAAAAATCACAAAAACCGTAACTGACTGACTGACTGACAGATCATCAAAATTATGGAGCACTTCCCGACATCGTAGAATCTTGTAATTTTGCACAACGGTAGGTCTTGTCATGCAAGCAGAGGAAAAAATCGAAAATTTGAAATTTTCCATTCAGGGGGCGTGGTATCCGCCCACTTTCTCCGAATTGGTGTTGGTTGAATGGAGCACTTCCGAGTGCTGTAAAACGATGAAATTTGGTGAACCGGTAGGGCTTATATCACATATAAAGAACCAACAATAAACACCAAGGTTTTGCTTTCAGGGGGCGTGGTATCCGCCCACTTTCTCCGAATTGGTGTTGGTTGAATGGAGCACTTCTGACTGCTGTAAAACAATGAAATTTGGTAAAGTGGTAGGGCTTAAATTGCATACAAAGAAAAAAATATAAAAGTAGCGGTTTTCCATTCAGGGGCGTGGTATCCGCCCACTTCCTCAGAAATGATGTAAATTATATATGGCTCACTTCCGATTGCAGTAGAACAATGAAATTTGGTAGAACCGTAGGGCTCAAATTGCATATTAAGGACTAAGAATAAAAATCGAGGTTTTCCATTCAGGGGGCGTGGTATCCGCCCACTTTCTCCGAATTGGTATTGGTTGAATGGATCACTTCCGACTGCTGTAAAACGATGAAATTTGGTGAACCGGTAAGGCTTATATCACATATAAAGAACCAACAATAAACACCAAGGTTTTCCTTTCAGGGGGCGTGGTATCCGCCCACTTTCTCCGAATTGGTGTTGGTCGAATGGAGCACTTCCGACTGCTGTAAAACGATGAAATTTGGTAGAACGGTAGGGCTCAAAATACATATAAAGGACCAAAAATAAAAATTGAGGTTTTCCATTCAGGGGGGCGTGGTATCCGCCCGCTTTCCCCAAATTGGTGTTGGTTGAATGGAGCACTTCCGACTGCTGTAAAACGATGAAATTTGGTAAAGTGGTAGGACTTAAATTGCATACAAATAAAAAAATATAAAATTTTAAATTTTCCATTCAGGGGCGTGGTATCCGCCCACTTGCTCAGAACTGATGTAAATTATACATGGCGCACTTCCGATTGCAGTAGAACAATGAAATTTGGTAGAACCGTAGGGCTCAAATTGCATATAAAGGACCAAAAATAAAAATTGGGGTTCTCCATTCGGGGGGCGTGGTATCCACCCACTTTCTGAGAAAATGTTTGATTTATATGGAGCTCTTCTGATTGTCGTAATTAAGGTAGGTATGTTAGTGTTAGGTATCTTGCCAGGACAAGAAGAAATAATTGAAGCGCAAATCAAAACAACCAATAACAAAAAGAAAATATGTTATACCAAAAGAAATAGGAAGCTTTAAACTAAGTTGAGTACACCCTTCTATCTTTCCGTATCTTTCGAGATTTTGACATGGCAAAATATTAAAATCTGCAAAAAGGAGTGAGATCAGACCAAAAACATAAATGTTAAAAAAAGAGCCAAGTTCTTCTATACAAAACCTTTGTGTAACAAGTCAGCCGTGAAAAGTACTGAGATCTAAAAGTACGCCAAGTTCTTACTTGATGAAGGTTTAATACCGAATATTTAAAGAAGAATAATATTGAAACAGCTACAATGTAATAGAGAAATTTTATTATTTAATGATTACTGACTAAAATTTGATGGGCTTACTTGGAAAGTTTTTTTTTATGCCCAAATTCGAAAGGTTTTAAAAACTTGACAAGTGAACCCATCAAATTTTAGTCAGTAATCATTAAATAATAAAATTTCTCTATTACATTGTAGCTGTTTTAATATTATTCTTCTTTAAATATTCGGTATTAAACCTTCATCAAGTAAGAACTTGGCGTACTTTTAGATCTCAGTACTTTTCACGGCTGACTTGTTACACAAAGGTTTTTGTATAGAAGAACTTGGCTCTTTTTTTAACATTTATGTTTTTGGTCTGATTTCTGTTTAACTCGATCAACTGTAAAATACACAAACAAAAAAAGCAAAAAAGATTAAGAAACGCTTGTAGAATTGACTTACCGGGAATATTTAGTTCTGATGCTATTTCCTTCCATTTTTTTTTTGTTTGGTGTCAATGTTTTTATACGACTTACACCTTCTGTTGAACAAAAATGAATTTTTTTACCAACTCTATTAAATGCTCTTCCATTGTCAAAACCAAAATACTAAATAGACGAAACAAAAAAATAGGATGTCACATTTTCATTTGAGAATTGAGAAACCTGAAAAGTTGGTAGTATTTGCTGTGTTAATGTATTCAAAAACGTTTAAAAGTGTGTTGTGGTTGTCAAAATTACTGTTCAAGTGACTGTGTCATTCTGTTTTTTGCTTGAACTTCATTTTTTGTGGAATCATCAAAAGGCCAATCTCAAAAACCGAAAGCAGTACTTTGCCAATACGAGAAAAAACTGTCTAAGAATATACTTTTTTTCTGATAAAAAAACGAATTCACCATTGAAAAGTAGTTCAGCAAACCAAATACAATGAAAGGTTTATTCTCGGCCATCAAGACTTGCGTCGGAAGTCGTTCCGTCAGTTCAGCGTGGGCACCACCCAGCCTCTGTGAAGGCCTTTTTTAAAAGAAAATTTACTTTCAGCTGGTTAATGTACATAGCATAATTCACGAAAACAATTTTTTTGACTTTTAATTCATAATTTGTCCAAGCACAAAATCCGAAAATTCACTTCCGAATTTAAGTCGGCGAATACAAAATCTATCGAACGGAAGTCACCTGTCAAAAAGTTTCTGAAGATATTGTTCCACAATATTGCGACGAAGAATCTCGGGAAACATTTGTCAGAATAGTTAATCTTTTGATACAAAAAATCTTCAATCCTTTAATTTAACGCCATATTTCTTGCCGCTCTTTTGACATTTCTCTTCAGTAAGGTTTGCCATTTCATGATGGAAAGATATACGAGTCAACAACGAGTCGAAATTATTAAAACTAGCCGACCAAGCTCTCGAAATTCGAGAACCAATTTATTTATTTAATTCATTATCATTCAATAAAAGACAGAGAATTCATGATTTGTTTTAAATTGTTGAATGCAATGAGAAGTACCTACTAAAAACTCACTCCTGGAGTCCAAAGGAAAACTGTTAATGGTAAACAAACTTTCAAACCTATATATATGTACACATTTTTGACACATTAACAATTTTCGTTTCGATTCTTTCATGAAAAAATGATGAGAGTGAAATTTAAAAAAAAATTCACATGTATGTAACACAAAATTCACAGGTTGACTTCACTGCAACGACGTGGGTTCGAGTCCAATATTATGGCCATAACAACAGCTAAAGGACAATGACATGAAAGAATCGAAACGAAAATTGTTAATGTGTCAAAAATGTGTACATATAGGTTTGAAAGTTTGTTTACCATTAACAGTTTTCCTTTGGACTCCAAGAGTGAGTTCTTAGTAGGTACTTCTCATTGCATTCAACAATTTAAAACAAATCATGAATTCTCTGTCTTTTATTGAATGATAATGAATTAAATAAATAAATTGGCACTCGAATTTTGATAGCTGGATCGGCTAGTTTTATGTAATATGCAAAGTGTTCGACAGCGCAAAAACAAAAATGACCCACAGTGTGTAAATGCGTGTCTCAAGTATATTCTGCACATCTCCGTAACTGTGGCTTTCCAACCATATAAAATTTATCGAAATCGGTTAAATACTTTTGGAGAAAAGTGTACCACAAAAAACATGTTTGCCGTTTTATTTTAAAATTTACTACCGAAATTCGGAGTCAGTGGCCTCAACGTTAAGAGCGCTACGTCCAATTTATGGTCGTCATAATCGTCCTAGCAGATCAACAATTGAGCGTCTAGTGGAAAAATTTGAATCCACAGGCACAGTTCAAAATGTTCCCGTGCCAGTGGGACAAAGAAGTGCCCGTAGTGTCGAGAATATTGCTGCCGCTGAGGCTTCAGTTGCAGAAAGCCCAAATGTGCCTCTCACACGTCGTTCTCAAGCGTTGGGCATTTCTGTGACGTCGTTGTGGCGAATTTTGCGAAAAGATCTTGGCCTACATCCTTACAAGATTAAATTGACGCAAGAACTGAAGCCGCCTGACCACCAGAAGCGTCGTATGTTCGTGAATTGGGCTGAGCAACAACTTGAAAATGATTCGGATTTTCATCGAAAAATCATCTTCAGCGATGAGGCTCATTTCTGGCTGAATTGCTTAGTCAATAAACAAAATATGCGGAAATGGTCAGGCAGCAATCCACACGTACTCCATGAGTCATCATTGCATCCCGAAAAAATTACGGTTTGGTGTGGTTTATGGGCCGGCGGCGTCATTGAGCCGTACTTCTTCCGTGATGATCACGTAGATAAGTAGCCAGTCACTAAGCAATTCTACATAACGATTTGAAATTAATTTCTTATAAGGTTCAAATTACAAGTAATCTGAACTCTTTAGACTTGTCGATCGATTGGAATTTTACTAGAAGCTCGATCAAATCTTGGATGACATCGAAACCATGCTGAACTCCAGTTTTATGTCTAACGAAAGGCTAACAGCACTACTGAAAAACGGTAATATGAATGTACAAAATTGTCGAATATGGATTGACTGTAACCCGGAGATATTTCATCAGATACTCGTAGAACTCATCTAGCTCGAGGAACAGTGTGGTGTGTAGTTTCATCAAGCTGCAATGTCGGGTCAAATGACGACCGTTACTTACTGTTCAACATAAACGGAACTAAGCCGAACAACAAGTCGTGTGGTTTCAACATGATGAGCTAAGTTCAGATGTTTCCAGGTTTGTTATGCCCTAAGATGCTTACCTCAACCAAGACCACATATTTTCGGGCTTTCTGTCGCTCAACTACAGTAGCATATAAATTGTCCTAATAAAATACTCGTATGTAAGCAATTTATACATCTTTATTGATCAACACTGACCGCTGTGAAAAAAAAAACAACCTTTACGAGGAACTCTGTTATGGCACATGAGTAACCTAGAAACTATTTCAAAACACACGATAAAGCTGACTCATGAAAAAGAAGAGTTAATTTAGCCAATAAACAAACAATAACAAGAAATGCAATATAAAAATCCGAAAAAGCCCGACAATCAACTACGTCACAAAACTAAAAATATAAATATACAGAACCCCTGTGTAACCTACCTACTCTACGTCCCACGAGCTACAAAATATCGTCTTAGCGAATGAAAGAATACGAAACAATGCAGAGAAGCGGTGGCGATGGCGGTGGCAACGTCCGTCGACGGCTGAAGTTGAAGACAGGTTTTAAATGAAGTTATTATTTATAGCTATAACATTTTATACGTATGTACATACCTTCATAGATAGATACTTTTAATGATATAACGAATAACCCAATTCTGATCTGATCATATGTTTAATCGAATGGTTTGGTTGCACTGTCTCTCTTCTCTTGCAATGTGTATCCATTGCTTGCAAAACACGAATTTGTCCACATTGGGTGGAATGAAAATGGAAGCGAGAAAAAGAGACTTTTGGTATCGAATTCTGTGAGTAGAGCAGTACAACTTGTGGAAATCTGTAACGTGTGCGTGCTTTTGCTTTTTTTATACAATTCATTCCAATGACAATGTCAGAGTATCAGGATATGATTATGTTTACGTATATAGGTCAGTCCAATTAAACAAAGTTCTAACCATATGATAAGTTTCATTTTCATTGTGCGGATAAGTCTTAATTAAGTCTCCCATTTTGGCGATCTAAGTGTCATCTCTATGCAGTTCCACTATGAAACTGGGTTCAATCTATTAAAATTAAAAATATGTAAGTATATGTACAGGTTGGGCCATCTTGTGGTTTGTTTTTAAATCATAAATTATTTTGACACTGACAGCTGTTTCCCCCTCGAAATCTTGACAGAAAGTCACTATCATACCTCCGCGGAACGAAATGAGTCGCTTTACGCTTAAACTTGGGTTGGCAAATATTGAAAACTTATTTCCAAAGTGAGTGCTGTGTAGCCCAAACAGTGGGTTTTTTGAAGAGAAGTTTTGACCGGAATGAAGCACCCACCGCGCCTGCTGTACGCGAGTTTGTGTAAAAAAATCGTGAGACTTATACCTATGCTAGTGAACAACACTTATGGTCCCCGTCGTCGTACGGTGCGCACAGACGAGAATGTGGCTTCTGTAGCCGAGAGTGTGAGAATCGATTCATGAACATCAACTTCCCATCGATCTCAACAGCTGAACATTTCACGCATTAGCCTGAAGAAAATTCACAAAGACAAAGACCTTGGATTATTCACTTACAAAGTCCAATTGACTTAGCAATTGAAGGCGTACTTGAACGACCTTGTGTTCTATAATTAATGAGAATAGTTTCTCTAAATAAATGGAAAAATTTAACTTTCTTCATTTTATCACATTTTTAAAAAACTTGTATTTGGTCCACCCTTTAGATTCAAAGATTTTGACAAAAAATACTGTAATCAGGACTAAAGTGATTATAAAATGATTATGAATCTGACAGATACTAAATTTAGATTCGAATTCTTCTTTATTTCGTTCGCTGGATTTAAATGAATCGAATTTGACAGTTCGCTTTATTTTTCATTTCGCTGTTGGTCTTTGGCTGTAAAATATATAGAAGCAATACAAAAAAAGTATTTCTGTGGGTTGCATCGAGCTTTACTCCTCGCACAATGAAATAATTAAGGGTATTCATGTAAACGCGGAAAACCTCGGAAACCAGAGCTGTCAAAAATTGCATGTGTGTATGTGAAAAACTTTCTGCAGATCTGATGAAATTATCTCACGAACTTGATGCGGAAAGTGAAGAAATCAACCTGATAAACTAAAGAAATATCGATTTTGACTTTTAATTTGACATTTCACAAAGGCGCTTAGTCATTTAAAGCAATTTCTTAATGCAATTTAAAAAAAAATCTTTTTTTTTTTGCTTTTTCTTGGCATCTTTTAATTAACAGAATAACTTTTTAAGTTAAAGTATCGATAAATTGATAAAGTTTTTATGAATTGATTTTGACGTTTGCCAACAGCTGAATATTTCCCACATGTACTCAAGTATTTTTTTGGGGGTGTTCATGAAAACATATTGCGAACATTTATAATATCTTTCTGCAAAGCTTCTTTAAATTCTTTAAATAAAATAAAAAAGAATTAAGGAAATACACAAGATTCTTCTGGATATATTATATACTATATAACAAAGAAAAAACCTCTGAAGAATCTAAATTAAGAAAAATTATCTCAACTACAACAATGATGCTAGCTGCTTGAAAAATGCTGATGGATCATGGAGCAACTCTTGCGAAGAATCGCTCAACCTGCTTCTAGATATCCATTTTCCAGGAAGCTCTCAAACTGTTAATGACACTAAACTATAGTGTGTCTAACAATTCTTTTACTTATCTAGAAGGTCTAATTACAAGAAAAAAACAACTGCACTGGGTAACTAATAGCTTCAAGCCATTAAATCTGCAGCACCAGAAGGCATAATACCAGCCGAAATCCAAAAGACTAGCGAGATTATTCTGCCAATCCTAGAGATTCTCTTTAATAGCTTTATAAATTTGGTCAATATTCATATGCTATGGAGAGAAGTAAGAATTACTTTTAATACCCAAAGCGGGCAAATGTTTCTATGAATAACCAAAAGGTCTCAGAACTATTAGCCTATCATCATTCCTTCTCAAAACCTTTGATTGATATTCATTAAAGTGTAACGGAACCTGTTAACATAGGTTACGTTACAAAAGAACAAGCATAACACTAGACTTCTGTCTACGGCTCAGCACGCGTACTGTAAAGGGAAATGGGTGGTAACAGCTCTTCCTACATTGGTAAGAATCATCGAATACTAAAATTGGGAATAAATAGGGGCTCCAACTCCGCATTTCTAACTGGCTATACACCTTGGTAATCACTACGATTCTAACGTACGGCGTGACAGTATGGTATACAGCTCTCCCCTCTGCTGCACTCGACATTTTGTTCCATCTTACACCCCTCGATATATTCGCCAAAAAAGACTCTACACTTAGCTATTAGTCTAGAATTCTCCTCGCAGTGGATCATTCATGAAATTGGCCACTCCATCATTTTAAACTCATTCGGTTCACTTCCAAGTTGCATAGATTACATCATCCCCCAAATTCAATTTGATAAAAACTTTCACGTAACTCTAAAAATGCTTTCTACCAAGTTTATGGGCTGTAGTCGAAAAGACAGACAGAATTCAAAATCCAATTTTATCGCCTTACTTATCATCTTAATGTTGAGTCTGATCTCGAGTTCGATTTTTTTAACGAAAGTTATGCAACTTACCATAAGAACTTTGCTGACTATTTTGTTGGACAGTGTATAAGAGTATTTACCCCAGAAATATTGATTTTTGATTTTTGACTTTCTCATTAACGGCATAAAGGATTTGAATACATTTTTAATTCAATTTCCCAAGCTTCTTAAAAGTTTTAAAAACATTGAACTTACAAAAAAATAAAAGCGTTAGTGCCGGAACTCACGGTTAAGATGTGTAAAAATCAATGATAGTCCGAGTGAAGAATTTTTGTTATCGAACGTACCCAATAAACATACAATGTAAATCGCAACAACAACATTGTTTTTTAAGTATTGAAAACATTTTTGTTAAGAAATAATTCGTTTTATATAATAACAATTAATTTCAATGAAAATCATAAATTAATGTCAACCTCATTTTCTCTATTAGTTTGCGACTTTGGATGTATTCAAATCAACCCGCTATTTTTCCAACGAGTTGTTCTTTTTAGGTACTTATATGTACTTAAAACCAAAAGTCTTAAAATAGATGAATATAGCTCTATGGATGTACAAAACGCTTTTCCCAAAACGCATAATGTATTTTTGGACCATGTCCTGTAACTATCCCATTGATAGAATGTATGGGCGACAAAGACGCCAGTTATGAACATGCATACGTATCCATCATTTAAACTTATCATTGACTTCTTAATCGTTTATTTCAAGGAACGCACCTATTTATTTCAAAAGTAAAATATTGTAATAGAGGAATGCACCGCTACGTAATGTAAAGCTTATTGGGCTTATGCTTAAACAGGGATGTTGTTTGATGAAACGTTAAATTTGTTCACCTTTATTCAAACAGAGATGCTATCTGATAAGAAATATACTGCTTTTTCACGAAAAAGATGTTAATAAGTTAAGATAAGTTAACTTTGTTCAAACGAAAAGGAGTTATCTCTTCGCACTCCTTGCTCTACTCAGTGAAGCGAATTTCACTGAGCGAACGCCAAATTGAAAATGAAACATACTTAAGAAATAAAGGAAACCAGAAAGAAGAAAGAACGAGGACTCTACAATTTTCTCAACCTCAGCAATTGTGTTTACCCCCGCCACCACATACGCCATCATGCTTACAAATGAGTGATATAGCACTATTTAAAAGCAGTCATACTAAACTATTTGCTCGGAGCATTAATAGGGGCATTCACATTTTAAAATTTGTTTGACAAGCACGGTATGGTGAATATTTGATGGATGAAAAACAGGAGCGTTCACATTCGTCAAACATCACTTCTCATTAGAATTTTGACCATTGCCGACCAACTAAGAGCATAGATGAAATTTTAGATGAGTAAATTTACTTGAATTTTATTTTCAAAGCCTTCAGAAAACTTATGTCCACTTGAATTGCCGCTATTTCTTATAAAACTCATTTTGATATATTTGCATTCACATTCTCAAATATGCTTGTCATGCAGCTAAAATTTTAAAACATTTTGAAATCCATCCAGTATGCTCGACAAGCCGCTGGATGAAGGTTTCACATTATCAAAATCAATTTATTTCGTCTTTTTGACAGTTTAGCTTCATTCTGCAACATTTCTTCGCCTCACACCAAATGTGTCAAAAAGACGAAAGACGAAAAACAGAATCGCGTAAGCAATCTCTTGATGTCTTTTTTCTGCTATGGACGGTGTTCACACTGAGCTAAAACCTCCGACTTTTTTTTGGTTTCTGTACCTTATCTTACTCCTTTTGTCAGAGATTTTTAAACGGATTGACATCATTCCCATCCTGTAATGGAAATTGTCAAAGTAGATAAATATAAGCGGGGAAACGAAAATTTTGTATCCATTGGCATCGTAGTCATCATCTTGTTCATGGCTTAACAGATGGAGCAGGATCTATATTTTGATATAATATACATAGAATATTTAATTCGAAAATTGGTATTATATGTTTTGACAGATAAGGGAGAAATTAAATTTTGACGTATTGAGAATATTTCGTTGCAAATGTCAACTGATTGGCCTGAACAACATTTTTCGGATTTTTAAATGTCAACTCTGAAAAAGCATTTTCGGGAGTGGAATTGTTTTGTCTTTCGTCTTTTTGACGTAATGTTTCCTGCGTCACCCTTTTTTACCGTTATTTTAACGGACTTTGCTCAATAGTGAAATAACCAGTTGCATTCCTCCCCTTAAACAATTCAACCGTATTACTCGCACTTCTAGGAATGCCCATCTGTTTACCCTCGAGCCTAACTCCGGCCGTACTGTGAAGAACAGAGATTCGTTTTTTAGCCGTACTACGCGAATGTGGAATTCCTTACCACGCTCTGTCTCTCCCAGTCATTGCAATGTTCAAGAATTCAAAACCAATGTACACCGACACCTCCTTTCTAACCCCTCCCTTTTTTTACCCATATTAAGGGTATACATTAAAAAAAAAAAAAATATTGGGTGAGATGTGAAGAAATGTTGGGGGAGTAGAGAAATATCTAGATAGCAATGGAAAGTTCTAAAATCGAGGTTTCAGTACTCAAAGTTTCCAATGTAAACACGTTATGTATATGTACATAGTAAGCACGTAATATTCTCATTGTAAACATTATCTTAAATGCGATCTTCCGTAAGGTAAGTAGCTACACGGAACGTGTGAATGTAAGGGGCTACACAGAACGTATAAGTTTTACCCACGTTTTTTTAGTTACCGTACTGCCGGCTTAGATGTTTACACATCAAAAAATTAATTGGCGTAACAAATTTTGTTCTTTCAAATTAGCTTTTTTGGCCTTTAGTCCACAAAAATTGGCGTTTCGTCCGGGTGATCTCACATGGACTCATCAGTTGACTTGTGAGGACCTTGTCAATACGCAATTTTTGTTAAGTTCAGTTCATCTTATATGAATTTTTTGACAAAAATCCAATGTGAACTATATCCAACAAAGATTAGAATTGTAATCATTAATGTTGGAATTTTTGTTTGCCCGTGGCCTGGCATTGAATATTTATATGAAGGTTTTTATAATACAAACTCTATATACTACTGAAATAAATCAAGCCAATTTTGTTCTTAATAAAAACTTGATACGTTATGAATTTATTATTTTGATAAAACCGCTGCAACGATTTAAAATGTTTGTTCTTGCATAAATTCATATTTGCTGAAGAAATCACATTATATTCTCTTTTTAGCTGTGTAAGAATATTATATTTTTAGCAGTTACAATCGTCAACATTTTCGTCGAATTCAAACGGCTAAGATAAAAGGAGCTTTATCATGACAAGATATACTCTTGGATATTTGTTACTTCCTTGCAAGATTAATGTATCCCGATCCCAAAATAACATTTAAGATGGTATAGACTGGGAAGCACTAAGTATTACATCAAGGGGTACAACTAGCTAGATTATAATTTCTAGGAGCAAGAATTAATTCGATTTAACTCGGGTACAATTGTTTTTCTTAACCGGTATCTGTGCCTGTTTACAATAAGAGCGCAACCGAATATAATGAGATCCTATGTATATACTCGTACAACGTACATTATGTGTACCTATCTCTTAATAAAAATGTTTTGTTTTTATTTAAATCTAAGCTTGCTCGCAAATCTGTGGTCTTTACCTCAAACCTCTCTTCCCACGCGCTTACTAAATATATGTATGTATTAAATAACTCTACCCACGCTCATAAAGGAATCAATTTTAAAGAAAATGAACGCGTTTTGCCAGTTTCTATTCACAACTCTAAGCCTATTCCCATTTAATATAACATTTGGCCTAGCTTCAAGGCAGCAGGCCAAACGTCAAACGTATATTTCGCAATAGTGCCCCACACCAAACCAAAACTCCTTGCTCCCATTAAATGCTAAAGTATCTTTGTAAACAGAAGTTGAAATGTATTAAAATATAAATAAATAAAAATAAAAAAAAAAACTAGTTGAGCGCGAGCACACTTTATTTAAAATAAAAAAAAAATGTTTTTTTTATGTTATTACCTGCTGCTTGATCCAAGATCTTGATGTGGAACATTAGTTTCAGTTCAAGGTCAAAAGCTCTCTTAGAGCTCGCTTTACCAACTCACGTCAAACGAGCATGCGGTGTGCGGCAAAGTAGCAGCTAGGACAACATTAACATCCAACCATCAACAAAACAGCCAGAAAAAAAGTCTCACAGCGGCAACGACCAAAATGAACGATCGAACCCGCCGCCAAATTCCGACACAAGTGAGCGCAATCTCGCGAAGTTTCGCAAGTCATCGTAAGACGCAGAAAAATGAGATGGAAAGAGAGATGAAGAAGTGAGTTCTAGAGTACCAGTACCACGAACTGCTAAGCCACAGCATTAACCACAACCACGGTCTAATTCCAATAACCATCGATCATGCTCCACTACAGCTCCTGAGCGTAACTTAAATTTTGAAAGCTTTTTTCTTCGTATGGTACGATGCTGCGCCGCCGACGAAGGCTGGAGCGTCCGCTCTGCTCACAGATACAATAGTATATCTGTAAAATAATGTAGGTACGGGTACGGGTTAATGCGCGCATACATTTCGCAGTTAACTCACAGATTGCATAACTTGGAATGGGTTTTTGAATCGTTGTTTCTTTCTGCGCTGCTGGCCGGGAATGAAGCACATCGTCATGATGCATTCGCTGAAGCAGGTTTCGCATTTGACTTACTCTCTGTTAGTTCATTATGCACGCCGTCGTCGTGCGGTTGAAAACAGAATCAAATAGAAGACGAAGGTGTGCTGTGTGGAAAATTGAACAAGCTGCTGCCGGTGGAACTACAATTATTTTGTTTGTATATTTTGTTTTGTTGTTTGGCAATGCAAATGGCAACGGCAAGTGGATAGCAAAAATGAAAACAAAATGAAAATGTCGATGTGTTGACCTAGAAAGCGAGTAGCGAGGCGCAGTACAAGACGAGGCTACGAACGGGATCTCAAGACTTTGGCTGTGTTTTTGTTATTATTGCTTGCATGAAGGTGACAAAGACTTAACGACTTTGTTTCAGTCTTTTAGGGTCGGTATTTAGGTTTTGGTTAAATGTTGGGCGCCATTTAGAAAGTGGGTAACAGTACTGAAAAGATAAATAATTATTGTTACATACTTATATGGAAAGCCAGAGAGAGAAAAATGTTTCCAAAGCAAGGAAACTCAAAGCATCAACTTTTATGTAAATCCATCATTTGGCCACTCCAGTGTCCCAGCTATTGATCTGTTATGAACTTAAATATGTTAATATACATTACATATACATTTATGTATACATATTTGTTTTCGCACTTAAATGTTTTTCCAGGTCCTCGAACATTCCCTGGCTCGCATATTTTTGGGTTTAGTAATAAGACAAATTCCCTTATTAATATAGATAATATTGAATATTTTGTTCTTAAGGTTAGAGAAATGGTTTTTTTATGGATACAAATGGACAAACTAACAATGATTTCATTGCGGATTGCTGGACAACTATGATTATTTTATGTGTGCAATTAAAAACAAATGTTGGTGGATAACAATTCGAATAGTTATACAAACGAACATTATACACTCCTTCCCGTTTCTAGAAATTTGAGTTTGGGGTCTTAGGGCCCGATTCCGAAAACGTGAATGATTTTCAATGTAAACATTCTATTAAAGGCGATAAAATGCGTCAGTAATTTTGCTCTTGTTTGTTATACGTTATTTGTACAAAAATTAAATTTCACTCTCCCAGAATTTGGCGCAAATATTTTCACTTTCAGAATTAAGTCTCGAATTCACGCATCTGACTTTGTTAAGACTTTAAGACTTTAGTCCAGAGTCAAATCATTGAATTTAGTTCATTCATTGTGAAACAAATCGTCGAGTTTTAGAAGCTTACCTTCCTTCCTTTTACTTTCCTACTGTCTCCATATTTTATGCACATTCTCCTCCCTTCCTTGGATGATACAAATACCTGACGATCTCTGAACTCGGATCTCTTTGCAGATACACGTTATCAAATTAATTCTTTTTCTTCTGATATTAATGGTAAGTCGGATTGTACTTAAGGATCAGCAAGTAGTCTAAAAAGTCGTCTACCATTTCTTCTCCTGCCTGGAATAGAAGACGAGAGTATAACAATTCCGCCAATGGTACTAATAACAGTGACGGTATCTTAATAAAAACTTAGTTCCAGTAGTTAAGGGATTTTGAAGAATGTCTCTTCCATACAAATTTCGAAAGCAATTTCGGTAGTTGTTTTTGTTTTGTTTTAAATTTGTCAATTCAACAAACCAAGTTTTGTTAATATCACAAAATAAAACAGAGATTTTAGGCAGACAGAGTGGTCTGATGGTTATCGAAATATGCGGGTCCAAAAAGATTGTATGGATTTTCGAGCCCCAACTACCTAATAATGTTTTTGGTTGACGCTATTTCCAAGCCCAAGCGTTTTAAGAGGCTCTTGTTTTCAAAATCTCTGGTTCAATTTTCCACAGCTATCCACAGGTGAAAACCGGAAGCTTCTGCGATGTCTGGTTCTCGAAATATTTCTAAACAAAGTGATTTTACTGAATTTTTGAGAAGTTTGAAAAAATCATGGACTAACCACTTGTCTAAAAAAATCACCAAATTTTCAAAGTTCCCCAAACCCATCCAGACATACATCGAATGAAAGGTCTATTCAATTCCTATATACACATCCAAACGAAAAGCTTCTGAGTGGTTTGGTTATCGAAATATGCCGGTCCAAAGTGATTTTATGGATCCCCAACTACCTAATAACGTTTTTGATTGGCGCTATTTCCGAAACCCAGCCTAGAAAGAGGCTCCAGTTTTCAAAAGCCCAGGTTAAGTTTTCGACAGCTATTCACAGCTGAAAACCAGAAGCTTCTGCGAGATCTGGTTCTCGAAATATTTCTAAGCAAAGTGATTTTACTGAATTTTTGAGAATTTTAAAAAAAAATCATGGACTAACCACTTGTCTAAAAAAAACCACAAAATTTTCAAAGTTCCCCAAACGCATCGAGACATACATCGAATAAAAGGTCTATTCAATTCCTATATACTTACACTTCCACACGAAAAAGCTTCTGAGTATTCTGGTAATCGAAATATACCGGTCCAAAGTGATTTTATGGAGCCTCAACTACCTAATAATGTCTTTGATTGGTGCTATTCCCGAAACTAAGCTTTGTAAGGGGCTCCAGTTTTCAAAATCCCCGGTTAAATTTTCCACAGTATTGACAGCTGAAAACCAGAAGTTTCTGCGAGGTCTGGTTCTCGAAATATTTCTAACCAAAGTGATTTTACTGAATTTTTGAGAATTTTGAAAAAAATTATGGACTATACTTCATCCAACAAAAATATGCAGTACACGTCTTATGGGAGAGCTTTTTCAAAATCAGTAGCGTCCTATATTTTTGCACCATACTAAATTGAAAGAACTCCTCCATAAACAAGTGTTTGTGCGCCCGTAAATTTTCGATTGCATCTGACGCAGACCCGACGTCCTATTGACCGCACATCTGAGTGTGCACTGAATTCCTGTGGCCTTGGCCTATGTCTGTTGGTGATATTCAATTTCAACCCCCATTAAATATTGATGTGCATTCAGAGTTACCCTTGTTCATTTGCTAACTTGTTCAGTTTTTTTTCCTTGCGATTCTGTTGAGGTGCTTTTGATTTTAGAGCTTTAAAAAAAGGGTCCATTTAAAATCAACACTACGACAACCCTTTGAGAGCTTTAATGAAGGACAGATTTATGCAATCCACTGTAGCCAGAATGCGAGGCAAACGTCCTATCTTGCCCACACTGCATATTTTTGTTGGACAGAGTATAATTTTTGTTCTAGGGTCAAAGCATCTAATCGAGGGGCCGGGCCAGTGGGATTTAAAGTTTTATTTCGTTTAAAACATATCGAAATGAATTTTTGTTCAATCGAAATTTTTTGTTCAAGCTGTGAAAAGTTTTCAAAGTATATATACCAATAAACTTTTATAGTTAGACTTACGCTGCATCTGAGAGTTGGAACTTCTCTCCGATCGTAGATTTCTCCGAACGGATACGATGATAGACCTTAATAACTGCATGAGGCAGCACAAGTTCGGTATATGTATGTATACATGTCAAAGGGCATGGGTAGTGCCCAGCCAAGTTAGCGGCACTACACCCTTCTTACAGGAAGAAAACTTAGGTGATTTTTGACCCCCCTCTAACTTCGGTACCAATAAAGTAAAGTAAAGTAAAGTAAAGTAAAGTAAAGTAAAGTAAAGTAAAGTAAAGTAAAGTAAAGTAAAGTAAAGTAAAGTAAAGTAAAGTAAAGTAAAGTAAAGTAAAGTAAAGTAAAGTAAAGTAAAGTAAAGTAAAGTAAAGTAAAGTAAAGTAAAGTAAAGTAAAGTAAAGTAAAGTAAAGTAAAGTAAAGTAAAGTAAAGTAAAGTAAAGTAAAGTAAAGTAAAGTAAAGTAAAGTAAAGTAAAGTAAAGTAAAGTAAAGTAAAGTAAAGTAAAGTAAAGTAAAGTAAAGTAAAGTAAAGTAAAGTAAAGTAAAGTAAAGTAAAGTAAAGTAAAGTAAAGTAAAGTAAAGTAAAGTAAAGTAAAGTAAAGTAAAGTAAAGTAAAGTAAAGTAAAGTAAAGTAAAGTAAAGTAAAGTAAAGTAAAGTAAAGTAAAGTAAAGTAAAGTAAAGTAAAGTAAAGTAAAGTAAAGTAAAGTAAAGTAAAGTAAAGTAAAGTAAAGTAAAGTAAAGTAAAGTAAAGTAAAGTAAAGTAAAGTAAAGTAAAGTAAAGTAAAGTAAAGTAAAGTAAAGTAAAGTAAAGTAAAGTAAAGTAAAGTAAAGTAAAGTAAAGTAAAGTAAAGTAAAGTAAAGTAAAGTAAAGTAAAGTAAAGTAAAGTAAAGTAAAGTAAAGTAAAGTAAAGTAAAGTAAAGTAAAGTAAAGTAAAGTAAAGTAAAGTAAAGTAAAGTAAAGTAAAGTAAAGTAAAGTAAAGTAAAGTAAAGTAAAGTAAAGTAAAGTAAAGTAAAGTAAAGTAAAGTAAAGTAAAGTAAAGTAAAGTAAAGTAAAGTAAAGTAAAGTAAAGTAAAGTAAAGTAAAGTAAAGTAAAGTAAAGTAAAGTAAAGTAAAGTAAAGTAAAGTAAAGTAAAGTAAAGTAAAGTAAAGTAAAGTAAAGTAAAGTAAAGTAAAGTAAAGTAAAGTAAAGTAAAGTAAAGTAAAGTAAAGTAAAGTAAAGTAAAGTAAAGTAAAGTAAAGTAAAGTAAAGTAAAGTAAAGTAAAGTAAAGTAAAGTAAAGTAAAGTAAAGTAAAGTAAAGTAAAGTAAAGTAAAGTAAAGTAAAGTAAAGTAAAGTAAAGTAAAGTAAAGTAAAGTAAAGTAAAGTAAAGTAAAGTAAAGTAAAGTAAAGTAAAGTAAAGTAAAGTAAAGTAAAGTAAAGTAAAGTAAAGTAAAGTAAAGTAAAGTAAAGTAAAGTAAAGTAAAGTAAAGTAAAGTAAAGTAAAGTAAAGTAAAGTAAAGTAAAGTAAAGTAAAGTAAAGTAAAGTAAAGTAAAGTAAAGTAAAGTAAAGTAAAGTAAAGTAAAGTAAAGTAAAGTAAAGTAAAGTAAAGTAAAGTAAAGTAAAGTAAAGTAAAGTAAAGTAAAGTAAAGTAAAGTAAAGTAAAGTAAAGTAAAGTAAAGTAAAGTAAAGTAAAGTAAAGTAAAGTAAAGTAAAGTAAAGTAAAGTAAAGTAAAGTAAAGTAAAGTAAAGTAAAGTAAAGTAAAGTAAAGTAAAGTAAAGTAAAGTAAAGTAAAGTAAAGTAAAGTAAAGTAAAGTAAAGTAAAGTAAAGTAAAGTAAAGTAAAGTAAAGTAAAGTAAAGTAAAGTAAAGTAAAGTAAAGTAAAGTAAAGTAAAGTAAAGTAAAGTAAAGTAAAGTAAAGTAAAGTAAAGTAAAGTAAAGTAAAGTAAAGTAAAGTAAAGTAAAGTAAAGTAAAGTAAAGTAAAGTAAAGTAAAGTAAAGTAAAGTAAAGTAAAGTAAAGTAAAGTAAAGTAAAGTAAAGTAAAGTAAAGTAAAGTAAAGTAAAGTAAAGTAAAGTAAAGTAAAGTAAAGTAAAGTAAAGTAAAGTAAAGTAAAGTAAAGTAAAGTAAAGTAAAGTAAAGTAAAGTAAAGTAAAGTAAAGTAAAGTAAAGTAAAGTAAAGTAAAGTAAAGTAAAGTAAAGTAAAGTAAAGTAAAGTAAAGTAAAGTAAAGTAAAGTAAAGTAAAGTAAAGTAAAGTAAAGTAAAGTAAAGTAAAGTAAAGTAAAGTAAAGTAAAGTAAAGTAAAGTAAAGTAAAGTAAAGTAAAGTAAAGTAAAGTAAAGTAAAGTAAAGTAAAGTAAAGTAAAGTAAAGTAAAGTAAAGTAAAGTAAAGTAAAGTAAAGTAAAGTAAAGTAAAGTAAAGTAAAGTAAAGTAAAGTAAAGTAAAGTAAAGTAAAGTAAAGTAAAGTAAAGTAAAGTAAAGTAAAGTAAAGTAAAGTAAAGTAAAGTAAAGTAAAGTAAAGTAAAGTAAAGTAAAGTAAAGTAAAGTAAAGTAAAGTAAAGTAAAGTAAAGTAAAGTAAAGTAAAGTAAAGTAAAGTAAAGTAAAGTAAAGTAAAGTAAAGTAAAGTAAAGTAAAGTAAAGTAAAGTAAAGTAAAGTAAAGTAAAGTAAAGTAAAGTAAAGTAAAGTAAAGTAAAGTAAAGTAAAGTAAAGTAAAGTAAAGTAAAGTAAAGTAAAGTAAAGTAAAGTAAAGTAAAGTAAAGTAAAGTAAAGTAAAGTAAAGTAAAGTAAAGTAAAGTAAAGTAAAGTAAAGTAAAGTAAAGTAAAGTAAAGTAAAGTAAAGTAAAGTAAAGTAAAGTAAAGTAAAGTAAAGTAAAGTAAAGTAAAGTAAAGTAAAGTAAAGTAAAGTAAAGTAAAGTAAAGTAAAGTAAAGTAAAGTAAAGTAAAGTAAAGTAAAGTAAAGTAAAGTAAAGTAAAGTAAAGTAAAGTAAAGTAAAGTAAAGTAAAGTAAAGTAAAGTAAAGTAAAGTAAAGTAAAGTAAAGTAAAGTAAAGTAAAGTAAAGTAAAGTAAAGTAAAGTAAAGTAAAGTAAAGTAAAGTAAAGTAAAGTAAAGTAAAGTAAAGTAAAGTAAAGTAAAGTAAAGTAAAGTAAAGTAAAGTAAAGTAAAGTAAAGTAAAGTAAAGTAAAGTAAAGTAAAGTAAAGTAAAGTAAAGTAAAGTAAAGTAAAGTAAAGTAAAGTAAAGTAAAGTAAAGTAAAGTAAAGTAAAGTAAAGTAAAGTAAAGTAAAGTAAAGTAAAGTAAAGTAAAGTAAAGTAAAGTAAAGTAAAGTAAAGTAAAGTAAAGTAAAGTAAAGTAAAGTAAAGTAAAGTAAAGTAAAGTAAAGTAAAGTAAAGTAAAGTAAAGTAAAGTAAAGTAAAGTAAAGTAAAGTAAAGTAAAGTAAAGTAAAGTAAAGTAAAGTAAAGTAAAGTAAAGTAAAGTAAAGTAAAGTAAAGTAAAGTAAAGTAAAGTAAAGTAAAGTAAAGTAAAGTAAAGTAAAGTAAAGTAAAGTAAAGTAAAGTAAAGTAAAGTAAAGTAAAGTAAAGTAAAGTAAAGTAAAGTAAAGTAAAGTAAAGTAAAGTAAAGTAAAGTAAAGTAAAGTAAAGTAAAGTAAAGTAAAGTAAAGTAAAGTAAAGTAAAGTAAAGTAAAGTAAAGTAAAGTAAAGTAAAGTAAAGTAAAGTAAAGTAAAGTAAAGTAAAGTAAAGTAAAGTAAAGTAAAGTAAAGTAAAGTAAAGTAAAGTAAAGTAAAGTAAAGTAAAGTAAAGTAAAGTAAAGTAAAGTAAAGTAAAGTAAAGTAAAGTAAAGTAAAGTAAAGTAAAGTAAAGTAAAGTAAAGTAAAGTAAAGTAAAGTAAAGTAAAGTAAAGTAAAGTAAAGTAAAGTAAAGTAAAGTAAAGTAAAGTAAAGTAAAGTAAAGTAAAGTAAAGTAAAGTAAAGTAAAGTAAAGTAAAGTAAAGTAAAGTAAAGTAAAGTAAAGTAAAGTAAAGTAAAGTAAAGTAAAGTAAAGTAAAGTAAAGTAAAGTAAAGTAAAGTAAAGTAAAGTAAAGTAAAGTAAAGTAAAGTAAAGTAAAGTAAAGTAAAGTAAAGTAAAGTAAAGTAAAGTAAAGTAAAGTAAAGTAAAGTAAAGTAAAGTAAAGTAAAGTAAAGTAAAGTAAAGTAAAGTAAAGTAAAGTAAAGTAAAGTAAAGTAAAGTAAAGTAAAGTAAAGTAAAGTAAAGTAAAGTAAAGTAAAGTAAAGTAAAGTAAAGTAAAGTAAAGTAAAGTAAAGTAAAGTAAAGTAAAGTAAAGTAAAGTAAAGTAAAGTAAAGTAAAGTAAAGTAAAGTAAAGTAAAGTAAAGTAAAGTAAAGTAAAGTAAAGTAAAGTAAAGTAAAGTAAAGTAAAGTAAAGTAAAGTAAAGTAAAGTAAAGTAAAGTAAAGTAAAGTAAAGTAAAGTAAAGTAAAGTAAAGTAAAGTAAAGTAAAGTAAAGTAAAGTAAAGTAAAGTAAAGTAAAGTAAAGTAAAGTAAAGTAAAGTAAAGTAAAGTAAAGTAAAGTAAAGTAAAGTAAAGTAAAGTAAAGTAAAGTAAAGTAAAGTAAAGTAAAGTAAAGTAAAGTAAAGTAAAGTAAAGTAAAGTAAAGTAAAGTAAAGTAAAGTAAAGTAAAGTAAAGTAAAGTAAAGTAAAGTAAAGTAAAGTAAAGTAAAGTAAAGTAAAGTAAAGTAAAGTAAAGTAAAGTAAAGTAAAGTAAAGTAAAGTAAAGTAAAGTAAAGTAAAGTAAAGTAAAGTAAAGTAAAGTAAAGTAAAGTAAAGTAAAGTAAAGTAAAGTAAAGTAAAGTAAAGTAAAGTAAAGTAAAGTAAAGTAAAGTAAAGTAAAGTAAAGTAAAGTAAAGTAAAGTAAAGTAAAGTAAAGTAAAGTAAAGTAAAGTAAAGTAAAGTAAAGTAAAGTAAAGTAAAGTAAAGTAAAGTAAAGTAAAGTAAAGTAAAGTAAAGTAAAGTAAAGTAAAGTAAAGTAAAGTAAAGTAAAGTAAAGTAAAGTAAAGTAAAGTAAAGTAAAGTAAAGTAAAGTAAAGTAAAGTAAAGTAAAGTAAAGTAAAGTAAAGTAAAGTAAAGTAAAGTAAAGTAAAGTAAAGTAAAGTAAAGTAAAGTAAAGTAAAGTAAAGTAAAGTAAAGTAAAGTAAAGTAAAGTAAAGTAAAGTAAAGTAAAGTAAAGTAAAGTAAAGTAAAGTAAAGTAAAGTAAAGTAAAGTAAAGTAAAGTAAAGTAAAGTAAAGTAAAGTAAAGTAAAGTAAAGTAAAGTAAAGTAAAGTAAAGTAAAGTAAAGTAAAGTAAAGTAAAGTAAAGTAAAGTAAAGTAAAGTAAAGTAAAGTAAAGTAAAGTAAAGTAAAGTAAAGTAAAGTAAAGTAAAGTAAAGTAAAGTAAAGTAAAGTAAAGTAAAGTAAAGTAAAGTAAAGTAAAGTAAAGTAAAGTAAAGTAAAGTAAAGTAAAGTAAAGTAAAGTAAAGTAAAGTAAAGTAAAGTAAAGTAAAGTAAAGTAAAGTAAAGTAAAGTAAAGTAAAGTAAAGTAAAGTAAAGTAAAGTAAAGTAAAGTAAAGTAAAGTAAAGTAAAGTAAAGTAAAGTAAAGTAAAGTAAAGTAAAGTAAAGTAAAGTAAAGTAAAGTAAAGTAAAGTAAAGTAAAGTAAAGTAAAGTAAAGTAAAGTAAAGTAAAGTAAAGTAAAGTAAAGTAAAGTAAAGTAAAGTAAAGTAAAGTAAAGTAAAGTAAAGTAAAGTAAAGTAAAGTAAAGTAAAGTAAAGTAAAGTAAAGTAAAGTAAAGTAAAGTAAAGTAAAGTAAAGTAAAGTAAAGTAAAGTAAAGTAAAGTAAAGTAAAGTAAAGTAAAGTAAAGTAAAGTAAAGTAAAGTAAAGTAAAGTAAAGTAAAGTAAAGTAAAGTAAAGTAAAGTAAAGTAAAGTAAAGTAAAGTAAAGTAAAGTAAAGTAAAGTAAAGTAAAGTAAAGTAAAGGAGACTTCAAGTTCACAGTGTTGCTGGACTGATTAAAGAGCGCCTTAGAGAAATTCAACTCTTTAGCATTAGTGGTTTCTGAGATATAGGACTTCAAAAATAGCTCAAACCGTACTAAAAACATACTGACTGACAGAGAGCTTGTGGTGCATATAAAGGAATAATCAAAAATTTGGAATTTTTCATACAGCAATTATATGGTGTGCTTGCTAATATTGTTGAACGATGAAATTTGATACAGTGGGGGAACTTGTTCGTTTTTCATTGTCTTTTCTATATTCTATATACAAAAATTCTTTTAAAAAATTTTCTTGGTACAGGGTTTTTGTTCTTATTTAGAATTTCACACCACTAACTTCACTGATGTCTTTCGAAATGTTCACCTGACTACATAAAATCTTCGCAAAAATGGGTGAAATAACAATAAAAAACATACATTTTAAAAAAGACAGCCGAGTTCTCAAAAGTACAAAGAGCTGTGTGTATCAAGGCAGCCGTGCATAGTATTGAGAACTAAAAGTAAGTTTATGAAGTTTAATATCAAATTTCTCAAGTTATGTATATCGAAACAACTCCAAATTATGCAGGATTCACTTAAGTAAGTAAGTTTTCTTTTATTTACTTACATATCTACAATTTATAAGATTTTGGAAATTTGACTAGTGAGCCCTCCAAATTTTAGTCAGTAATAATAATAAGAAAATTGTCACTGAAAATTTATTTTTTTTTCGATATTAGTCGTCTACCTAAGAACAGGCACAAGAGGTGCGCTATTGTGTGATTTCTTCAATCTTGTTTTGAAGTAGATGGTACGCTGGGCAGACGTTCTGAGAGCAATTCTCAGAAAAAATTATTGGAGAGTGTGGAAAAATCGATCGTTCTCAACGTTCCGTAATAGAGAATATCACAGCTAATAAAGATCAGGCAAAACTTATTGAGCTTCAAGAAAACTAGGACCGATTTGGAAAAAACGTCGCTTTTGATAGCAAAAATTTCAAAAAAAAAAAAATTTGTTTTTGTGAGATCTGCTATCCCTGACTTACCAGACTTATCAAGTAAACTCTTTGTATGAATGTAATAAATGAATAAATCAATTGAATTAAAAAAATATATACATAATTTTATTAACTTGTTAATTTTATTTATGTTGATAATCATCGACTAAAATATTGCATTTTAGAATGGTACGACAGCATCATCTAATGAGCCCAACTGTCGTACCTGATGGGCGAAACGCATTTGAGCTTGAGATCACAAAAAGCTTTCAATTGATTTATTCAATATAGTCGTTTTTATTTCTCTAAAAGTCTTATTAAAATTAACCTGTTTACCTTCCCGATTGGCAATTCGGAAGAATTATCGGTTCCAAGATGCCAATACAAAAAAACAAACGAAAAAACTCGAGCTTCTCATCTGCCCAAATTTCCCCTAACTTGCTAACAGCAATCTCCACAAGAGATTAGCTTTACTTGGCCTCGGTACCAGCCGTTATCTCTAATAACTGGGGGTGGTCCTGGATAGGCCTACCGTACCGAGAGCTCCCTTGTTACCACCGCCCAGGGATCTGCTGAGATCTTGCCATCGATATCGCTTCTGCCGATGACTGCCACAATAATGTTTGTCTTAAGCGCATCTTCTTAAAGCATCTGATGGTGTGCTGGTCTTCTGCTTTGTCCTGAAATATCCGCCGGTCGCAGCATCCTGTTGTTTGGCGATGGCCCATGCTGAAGTAGCGTCCTGCTTCGACTCACCATTATTCTCTAGTTTGGTACCTAGTCTTTTGATGATTCTCCTAGCATTCAGCAAATCGCGAGCGCGTTTTAATTTGTTGGGAGAGGATATCTCGTAGTGGTTGCAGCAGACCCTTTTTTCAAGGGTGCCTTACCCCTAAAGTGGGGTTTGTTGGTAGCATTGGGTTTCTCGGATCCATTAGAGGCCAAGTACGTGCCGGCAGTCGCGACTCCTGCCGACATTTGAATGGATATCCCCGTTCGATTTTTGTCCTTTGTGTTAGGTTTATTCATCATGGTTTTAAGGGGTTATGAATTTTGTTTGTTGTCTCTGCTACCGCAGTTGGATTGCTGGAGTAGAAAACAGGACGTGAGCCTTCAGACCGCGTCAAGGTCAAATTCTAGGGAAGGAAAAGTTAAAAAATTGTTTTATCATTAAATTCATTTTTTGCATAAGAAATTTCTTGAAATTTTGTTCAAGAAAAAAAATTGGGATGCCAATTTTAAGTATTTCGTAATTTAGATTTTAAGTAATAATTTCAAAAAATAATCGTTTACACGTTTTGAAGATTTTGGCGCTAAATTTTAAACAGCCTTTTATTAAGGCATTAGTATGATACTACTTAACAATTTGCTAACATTTAAGTAGTTTACTAACTCATTCTTAATTTTAAACATTTTCTAATTAGTATCGTACTAAAAGGATTTTGTTAATAAATTGCTTCTGAACACACCTAAAACAATGACATTTCGTGTAAAAAAGTAAGTACACGAATCTTTTTTGATGCTTGCAAATGTCATATGAAGCTAGCACGATACTAAAAAAATAAAGTAGGTATTCGATGATTTTAACTTTAATAAAAGGGTAGAGAAAGTATGATGCTGTATTCGATTAAAGTTTGCAAATTCGTTGTTTTAACCTAGTATCACACTAAAACAGCTTTAGCATCGTACTAATTCAATTAAAATTTTGCGTCATTGATTTAAAAAAAAATTGGAATTTTTGGAAATTTTGGTCAGAATTGTTAGAGCCGCAAAAGAGAAAATCAAAAAGGGAGTTATATGACAGGTACCTTTAAAAACATTTTTCCCCAAAATACCGAAGACGAAAAAAGTGGATTTCGCAATTCTGTCCGTCTGCTTGACTATAGCCTAAACGGCTCGGCTAATTTTCGGTAAAGTTGGTAGATATAATTTTGTTTCCACCCACACGTTTTTTCCTTTTTTTAAGACCTAAAAAACGGTACCTGCCAAACAATTGTTTTTTGAAAACTTATAAATATGTATTTTTTTCTCAAAAACTATTCCACAGGCTTAAAAAAAATTACAAAATTTCATTTACTTAAAACTAGGTAATGGTTGACAAAAATGTTCCTCAAAATGGTTTCTCAAAAAACGGTACAACCAATTTTGATATTTTTTGTATGCTAAAGCTCCACAAAAATTTGAATAGTATTGTGCACAAAATTTTCAAAAAACAATTTTTTTTTGATTTTAAGAAAAATTTCTAATTTTTCTTTCAAAATTCAATATTTCGAAAACCCCATGCTCGATTTTTTTGAAACTTGACAATTTAAATTTTCTTAATACATTTTCCAAGATATGAGAAAACAAAATTATTTTACCTTCAAATAACGGTACTTTTACCATACAAATGTTAAAAAATGGTTTTCAAAAATCGTATTTTTCTCGAAAACGGAGCCTAGAATTTTGATAAAATTTTGTTTATTACTGACTGCACTGACCATATAACCATTTTGTCAAATTTTGAATTTCTCATTAAAAAGTTTGAAAATAATTGTATGTATTTCAAAACTTGAAAAAAATGTTTTTTGAGTTTTTGAAAAAAATCATTTTTTTTTTAAATTCGATATCTCAAAATCGGGTCAATAGTATTTTGGAAACTTATTTTTTATTCATACAATAATAAAAACTTTATGTTGTTGTACCAACATTTTTTCTTAAAAACGTTTTTAAAATTTTGTATATAAATTTTAATTTTATGATGATTATGTTATTATGAACAGTTTTCTCTAATAAGATTCGTTTTTAAAATTCTTAGTCTATTACATAAGAGCAAGTTCGTGCATTTCGGGCATTTTATTTGCATTAGTTTTGTCAATCTTCAAAACATACTTTAATAATTTTTATAATTACAATTTTTCATTAGATAAACTAATTTACCTAAATTCTACGTTAAAATCAGTAAAATCACATTCATTTCGCATTAAGTGCGCCTCATATTCTCTGCCTCTCATGCTCTTTACGGACCCTTCTTCAATAGTTTAAAACCACTTGAAATAACCGCTCAATAAAGGGTATTGTGTTACCTGCTGGTATTTTAGTTTAAGAACGTCCAAAAGGACGAAATGGCTTCTTCTTTTTTTACTTAACCGAAATAAACTACTTAAATTTTTAATAAACTCTCTAGCTTAACTGAAGGGAAAACTAAAGCGACTCTAGCATGACAAATTAATTCCTTCTACTAGTATATACGTAGACAAATTTAACAATAAATATAATTATTTCAAGCTGACTGCCTTACGGTTTACAGGTGCGCCTTTTGGCTTCCTGTTTATATGCCTGGTTTATCATCATATGTACATATTATATTAGCCCTCTTCGCAGACAATGATTTTCAAATTAGGATTCAACCTGTAGCGTGCTGATTCCCATGCAACAACACACCCTTATTATTGCATGCATTGTTATAGCTAAACAACCCCTGTTGCTTTGAATCTTTGTGATACCTGTTGCAATCATATTATAATAATGGATGAAGATGCTTTTTTGTGACTTCTTTACCCCTAGCATTGGATAGATAGATGGTGTGTAGTGCTAAGGGAGCTCACCTTACATAATGTTCGTTACTTTTGTGACATTTCAAATCGTCAACTTTAAGGTTTTTATGTTTTCACCCTTGGCTGCATTGTTTAATTTTTTTTTTTATTTTTTATTTAAACATAAGGACTCAGGTGTCAGGATGGTTTTCAATAAATAAAGGAGCTGTTAAATTGTAGTCACGACTGAGCTGGCAATAAAAGAAGAATAAAATAAAGTCAAGAAATAAAGTGAGGTCAGGAATCACAATAGCAATACGAACCCTAAGCCGATAGGTATATACTCTTAAGAACATATACATAGGTATGCCTGAGTAAAAGCAATCAATCTACGATAGTATTTTTCTTGCTCTTTTTGATTTAATTGATGTGATACGTTGCACTACAGGTGAACAATTGTCGAGTTGTGCGCATCCTGTTGATTACTGTTCCATGAACAGGATGCAATACATTGGTTTAGGGTTCAATATTATTATTTTTGAGGGGAATTCGAGCACAGTAAAAATGTTTACCTACACATAGCAGCGAGTTTAACGAACTTAAATGTTTCCTATCTACCTATAACTATACTAAGTAGGGTAGGTTAGGTTGAGTTTTATTTGGTATAAGAATTTCTTTTTTCCGTATGGTGACTTACTAATTTTCCACATGAACAAGTTCAGTAAATAATAATCTACTTACACATTGTTAAATAGTTTCTTTGTAAATAGACATCCAATAGATTAGAAGAAACTTTATTTTACTGTGAGAACGTTTAAAATGGGAAGGAGTTAGTTTTTTTTACAGATTTTTAGTAAAATGGGTAAGGAAGTTGGCGGGAAAGTCGTTAATAAAATATAGGTACTGTTAATATTATTTTTGGTGTTTCGTCTACAGTTGTGCGGTTTTGACAAATTTTTTTAATAAAAATAAAATAAATTAAATAAAAATAATTGTAGTTATTTGTTTTATTTAAAAATCTATCTACACAACTTTTATTAATTTTAATTATACGACGCGTTTCGGAATAAATTCCATCCTCGGGTTTAAAAAGAATGCAATCTCTTGTGAATGCAATCTCAAAGGACTTCAATTTGAGGATTGCATTCACTGACTTCACTTTGAGGTTTCCTACTTTTGAATTCCCCAATAAAAATATTGCAATCATTTTGCTCTCCATTTACTCTACCAAAATGATTCTTTTGAATTTTTTGCATTTCTTTTGGGTTCTCTTGCATTTTAAGCCTTCAACAAGACAGAGTATGTTTTTTTTTTTTAACTTTTCGAACAAATGCACAATAAAAATTGTTCATTTTGTTTAAAATTTTAAGTGAAACGTTGTCATGTCGCTGAGAAACAAAATGCGAAAATTAAAAAAGAATATTAAAGATTAAAGAATGCAATGAATGCATGATCGCTGAAAACATGGAATCAATGTATTTCTTTATTTCGTCTATAAGTATACATATACCACTTTCTTTAACATAGCTTAATATGAAATAATATTATGTAATAAATATTCAATATTAAAATAAATTCTCTTAATCTATTACAATTGAGTTCATAATAGGTTCGTTCGTTCAACTTTACCCAGGGTTGACCCAGGTTATCTTGACAACCCTCAGAGTTGTCAACAAAAACTGGGGGTTTCGGTTTTCAAAAAACACCCAAGGACTGTCAACTGTTTTGTTAACAACAAAAAGCAAGAAAAAATAATTTTGTGCTCTCATAAAACTTTAAATTTGTTATAAATTAGTTTTAAAAATGAAAGAAAACAATTTCGGGTTGTTGCTGAATGTTTCATCTGATGAGTACAACAAACATGTAATTGCAAACACAAGCAATAACATGCAACATGCGAATCGCCAAACGACAACAAAAGAAATACTTATGAAATCTCATATGACTTTTGACAGTTTGTTCGTTACCTGAACTCGCCCCAACAAAATACCTAGATCTATGTACTTCATGGCGAGTTCAGGGCGACCCACAGTGCGGCCGAAGGCATCTTTTTGCGGCCAAAAGTTCAAAATAAAAGTTTTGAGTTAGGAGTTTTTTGTCATCAGGCTGTCTAAAAGAGACCCCTAGGAGACGAAAAATGTTCGTAGTATAATCTCTTGCCGCTAATCCCCCCCATAATCTTAGCCTGAATGTGGCTGCTAAGTTAAGTCCGCAATGAGACAATGTGTTTTTTATAGAGTCAACGTTGGCGCCCTCTGTAATTGTACTCTCGACGCATGTATTCATTATTTAAAAAAAAAATTATGTTATTATCTAATAAAGTTTCCGAGAAAAAAATTTCCAAAAATCGTGCGTTGTTTGGCGTTCTAGACCGTACTAGTACCTCAATTTACAACAATATCCCTGGTATTGTATGTCCACGTTAGTTCACAAACTTTTAATTCATGACCCCGAAATAATAAAATATTCAGTGTTACCTATCTGTCAAATTTCGGAAGATGTACAAGAAGCTTGTAATAATTTTTTTTAAATCTATCAAGCTAATTTCGCAAGAAACCATTACTGTCAAAAAACAATGGATGATGTTTTTAAAAGATTCCTAATCGCATCCGATCCATTCATATCTAGTTGTCGGGAATTACCTCTAAAACCACTTAAATCTTTGTGTAAGGACTGTATCAACTTGTTAGCACCTCCACCTGTAAATAATCGAACAGAAGATGAACAACAATTTTTTGACAGCTCTTCCGCTTCTGAAACAGATACAGATGTAGATGATTGTGACTGTTACGAGATGGGCAATGAAAACTTTTTCATGGAAATATAGGATTAACTTATATAAATGTACCTATTGTTTGCACATATTGCATTTTGTATTTCTCAATTTATGATTTATAAATTACTGTGTTCGATTTCAATAAAAATATATAAATATTTTTTTTTTAATTTTCTTGTTATATAATATTGCCATATAGCATTCCACCATTTTGAATTTGTTCATTTTTAATAAATTTTCAAGTACATGCCCTAATAATATCAAAAAAAAAAAAAAAAAACAAATTTTTTTAACCAACTACCTATATCAAAGTTATTTCTTTTTTGATAAGTTTTTTCGTATAACATGGCGCCATATTAGGTCGGCCATTTTGAATTTGCTGATTATAATAACAGATTCGTAATCAGCGATCCCAAAAACCCATATATACCAATTTGTGGATCATGATCTACGTTTTTCGACTTTTGGCCGCACAAAGCGGCTTTTGGCCGCACTGTGCGACCCCAGGTCTCAAAAAACACAGAATTTGCTCACCAGATTGACTTCAGGTTTTTCAAAAAAACGATTTAGGGCGACCCCAGGGTGACTTCAGGGCTCAACGAACAAACCTAATAATTATTGGGAATATTTCTTTGAACTTTCAAGTACAATTACATGGGCGTATTTATTAAAGTATGTGCTTTTGTTCCCGGTTGCGTATTGCCAAACTGTATATCAGTACAGAGCTCCGACGCTCTATAATAGACTACAGAATGCTCATTCAAATTAAGAGCATACTATATACTGTGTCAGATCAAAAGCAGATTTTTCTGTGTTGGTATACATTTTGCTCAGGAAACTAAGAGCAAAGTACCTGTGATTACAGAGCCATCGTTCACGTTGGTGTGGTTATTGTGTGTGGTGTGTGGTGCCGTGACATAAGGCTAAGTGACAAAAGGCCAAATTTGTTTGCGACTTAAGGCCAAACATAAAATGTTTTGTTTTGAGCAACAGTACCTTGTGTGGCCCGCTTCGCGGGTTTTCAAGATTTTAACTCCCTTTTCGGGGCTCATACCCGCTCACGCAGTTTTCCTGAGCAGCAGTACATAACTGTTAGTTGTTTACTCCAATTAATGTAAAATACAAAACTGTTGCTACAGGCGCCTGCCTGGCGACTGAACATACCCTAAGCGGAGCAACACACTTTAATTCCTTAGAACCAAGCAAATTGCCTCTGAGCAAGATATAATTAACTTGCATTCTGAAATCCAGTCTGGAATCGTATAAAACTCCCAAATCCTTATGACTAAAAACTCTTTGAAGAACGTTTTTGAATATACAATAGTAAAATAAAATCGGACTGAAGGACCTAGTGAATGTGAGAATACAACATTTTTGACATTTAAATCGAGCTTATTTGACAAACAGCTGGGCAAGTCATTAACAAAAAGTAAAACAAGAGTGGACCAAAATGTCTTCCCTGAGGAACTCCTTAGTAATTTGAGATTAGTTTCGATTTAGTTTGCCCAATTTTAACCAATTGAAAATAGCTTTTAATCCAACATCTGAGAGTGAAAACCTAAAGATTTAAGCCTTAACAAAAGTAGTTTGTTACTAACTCTATCATAAGGGCTTTTAAAAAGTCAATACATAGGACATCAACTTGGGTTCTTTTTTCAACTGTAGAAGTTAGTAAATAATGTGTGTAATGGAAAAGAATACTTTAGTGCAGATGGAGTTTCGGATGTTGAAACGTAGGAGATGTTTAGATGGTGTCCGAAAAAATATAGGTATGTTGGCTTGCTTGAGGGTGTGTTTGTTGGTATTTATTTTGTTATACTTTGCCTTCACTAGTCCAAAGTGTGATCGCTCCGCAATTTACAGAACAAATATTTTTTATTTAATTCCGGTTTACACTACATTAATTTTGTCACAAAATATTGAATCAATGTTCACGAAGGCGAATAGTGACTTATCAGTACACTTGAATTTGTTCAGAAATGTCGTGTAACTGCGGCATTATGCTGAATTTATATGACAACTGACAAAATGTCTTTATGTTGAATATTGTGTTTTTTTTTTAAAGAGATGTTGAAAATTATATGGAGCGGTTAATGTAAATTGGACCTACTTTTTTAGGAACATTTCAGGAATATTATCAAGGGGAACACTCACCCTATTCTCCAATTTGCCGAGCGCGGAGAAAATTCCTTCTTCGAATAGATATACGATACCTATATCAGTTATAGCAGGAATGTCATAATTCATTGCAGATTGATCTGGATTTGATATAAAATTTGAACAAAAAATGACACAAGCAAATTACATATCTTATTAAGATCGCTACTACCAATATTTTCGTAAGTAATGTAAGTAGGAATACCAAAAGATTTTCGCTTAGAATTTATATATTGCCAAAAACACTTTGAATTAGTTTTGATATTTGATTCCAAAGACCAATTTGCCTGTGCAAGAAATTTTTAAGAAAATCGTATTCTATGTATTTTTATCATTATATTCTTTAATCTGGAGTTAGTGAATTAAACGGATAGTTGTTTTACTTTATCCGTTTAATAGGAACATGGGAAGAAAAAGGATTATATAAAATTTTACGAAAAGTCTTATAATTTTTTGTTTACGTCCTGGAAACATAATATCGACTGCCAATCTACATTTATCAAAAAGTTATTTATACTAATGTAATCGGCCTTGGTAAAGTCATATTTATAATCTACTTAATTTTTTGAAAGATAAAAATTATTAAATGTGATAAACTTTAATGTTTTAATGATAACTATTATTTAATAGTTCAGTTAAGATTATTTCAAGGTCTTCTTGGATAAAAACAAGATCTCAAATTCTTCCAATAGAACTAACAACATTGTTCATTTGTATAAAATTTAGAGCTGACATAGTATCTAATCTACTGTTTTATTTTTAATTAAAACATTATATGGAAGAAGAGCTTTATCTTCCTGAGGATATATCCAAATGATATGGCCTTAATTAAAATCACCTATAAGACAAACACGAAAGAATTACAATAGCCAACGTTTACCTTTATTTTTATACTTATTTATGCCGAACCTACTATAGGAAACTTTAGGAATTTGTAAGAAAAAAATTTACAGCCATTACTTTGATGAAACTGACAGATCCAAAATTTTAAATAAAAATAAAATAAGGAACTTGTTCTCAATTTTGATTAAGAATTTTAATAATCTTACATCTTACTTTACTTATAGTGTGTCCCACACAATTTTATTATTTATTTTCTTTCGAAAAATTTGTTTACACAAATGTCAGTTTCATCAAAGTGAAGATTCTGATATTAATAAATAAACAAAATGGAGGTTTACCTATGTACCTATTGATATTTGGGGAAATAAAACCAGTAATCTATAAGACATTGTCACATGATAAGTACGAATCCTATCTATAATTAAACATTTTTAAAAAAAAATTAATAGAGATACATATGTATTTATGTACAAAAGCAACCGAAATCCTTCAACACATTATCAATATATTCTTCCTGGAATGTTCCTTCATCTTCACTAAAAAAAAAAAAAAAACATGTCTATAGGATCTTCAAAATTTGATAAATGTTCGAATTCGACGTCAGGCAGATAGAATCCAACTTTTGATTTGATTTCTATCTATTGTATCAACAAGAACAATGTCTACATTATACACGTGTATCACTATATGCACATTGCACATATACTCGTACCTATCTAGGAATACCCGTATTATTTCTGTAGAATAGCTGGCCTGACTGTCTGGTTTGGTCCGGCTATACACAATACAATACACATATAGAAACATTTTATCCTAATCCCCAATTGTTATGATGCAAGGGTTCAACGAACTGCAAATTGCGTCCACGCGTGTGGACTGAAATGGGTTGAGAAATTGAGATCGTTCGTTGCGTCGCTTCGTCGTCTTGGTCGTCTAGGAGAGGCTACATTCGTTACACACTCAAAAGGGCTGCGGAAGAAATCATCATTGCATCTATGTACGTCGTCGTCGTCGTCATCACAGTCGTCTTCGCGTCTTCGACTCCGTGGTCTTCGTCATGTTCGCTGGAGCCGCCTCATGATGCATGCAATGGGGTTATTTACACATAGGCGTGTATCTATGTGTACGTATCCCAGTTTTTTGTTGGCATACCGACACGCCACTTGGGCAACAAGGAAGCGTCTTGTAATGATATTCTCGGGAAAAGTAGGAAAAACAAAAACGAAAAAAAGAAACGTATCATTGAAATGGGGAAAAGTCAGCTGACTAAGTCTATTCCCAAAGCAGTAGTTAAGAGGGTTTTTCATTTCTGTTACCCCTGTTCCATTTTGAATTAACATAATATCATTGATTCCATATAAACCATATAATAAACATAAAACATGGCTTTGAATTGAAAAATTCGATATAAATCAATACAAAATATCAATCGTTTTTTCTTTTCCGATGGTAATATCAATATTTAAATTTGATCTTTTATGTGTTTACATAAAACGAGCTTTTGACTTCCCCCCTTAATATGATTAAGGAATTTACTATTTTCCATTCCTCCACTTCGAGCACGTTTTTGTGCAATTTGATTGGTCAACAGTAATTACAAACTGAATGGAAAATCTTTGATTCTTCCCTAAAGCCTAGTACGCAGATCGCGTAAATTTTATCTCCCATATTTTTCTCCAAACATCAGCTAAAATCCAAGCTAAATTTTGACATAAGAACCTTATGGAGAACATGTCACAGAAAACAGCTGTTCTCTAAATGAATTTTTTTCAAAGATTTAAAAGAATTTGGTTTAAAGTATGATTTTTTAAGAATTATGAATGAGAACGAATAGGAATTATGAGTGATTTTTGCTATGAAAATCTTGTAAGTCTTCCGTCACCAGATATTCTTCTAAATATTATTCATATAAATTATTCCATTTCAAATTGAAATTGAAATTTAGCTCGACAATAAATGTGCCAGACAATTATTACGTGCGCTAAATTTTGACAGATAAGTTATGTACAGTTCGAAGAGAAATTTTGATTTTTTAGCTGGAACAGCGTACCTCTCGGCTAAAATGCTTGACATAATTTTAGCTTGGCTGAATTTTGGAAAGAATTTTGTATGGAATATAAAATTTAGCGCGATCTGCGTACTAGTCTTAAACAAATGTTGCGCTGTGCGCTATGTGTCACACCCGTAACAAAAATATACATTTTTATCAAACATTAATTTTTGAAAATAAAAAAGAATATTCTGATCTACCGTCAGACGAATTTTCCTTGAATTGCAAATTTATGTTTAAATTATGTGTCACACTTGTTAAAGGTTGGCATTTCAAAGCGTAATTTTTCAGTTTTTTCCTTTAGAATGTTGTGTATTACGTTAGGGTTATTCACGATCCTGTGTAACTAATCTTGTATAATTGTAAATATGTAAAAGTGTAACATTTTACCCTAACCCCATTGCTACAGAAACTTACAATGGTGTAAAATTAGTAATTTTGTTTGACAGCTCACCAAATGTCATTTCTTACTGCCAACTGTTATACGTTTTTGGTTTTTCTTTTTAAGCAATTAGAAATAACGAAATTGAAATAATAAATGTTTGATTATGAGATTTGCTTCAGATTACAAAAGTTACTTCACGATCTAGTAACAAAAAATAAAACTACACTTTTACTAGAACTGTAACCCCAGATCGTGAACTCTCCAATTATAGGCATTTAAGAGTCACAGTACTCGGTTATTTCTGTAACATTAACTTGTCACAGCCGTATCAAATTCAAAATTTCAATTTCTCTGAAAATCAACATTTTTAAAAAGAGACAAAGCTGCAAAAATTTTAATCAAGAACTCGAGACGATCTTGCATATTATTAGAACATTTCATCATACTTACCACCTTAGAATTTTTATTAAACTACGGACCTGCGGCCCTCCCTTTTATATAAGGGAAAATGGAGGAAGGATTCAAATTCAACCGCAAGCAAAGGAGATAGAAGAGTTTCTTTAAAACTGGGAGCACTAGTAAGAGTGTGTGAAAGTCTCCACTTTAAAAGGAATACACAATAAAACAACTTAAAACGATGTAAAAAGTTTCCCCTTTCTTTTGACTTCTCTATGCTTTTATCGGTTTGCTTACACTACTGTTTTGTTGTGTAATATTTTTTTTTTTTTTTTGTCTTGTAGGTATTACAATTACATACATTTTTGTTATCTTTTTGTTTTCTTCTTCATTCTGTTACTTTAAGATCATCGTCCGTGTCGGATGGTGGTGGTGCATTATATGATGGTGGTGGTAGTTTTTATTTTTTTGAATCTTGAATTGATTTTCTTCTTGTTCACATTAACTTCGCTTCCAAAAAGGATTAAGGAATAAAGAAACTGAAACGGATTCGTCTGCGATGGCAGTATTGGAGTTTGTTTTTCTCTCTGTTTCGTACCTACATGGAAGCGATTAAAATGGGGACATTGATCTTCTTATTAAACAACGACCACGTGAGAGCGTGCAACAGCGAGGGATATTATATAGCGGTTTAGTTTAGCGGGGACAATGTTAACGAACGATAACTTGCATACGAAGTATCGTGAATTTATAACGGAGTTTTGAATCGTTTTAGAAAGTCTGTACCCTACACACACGACGATGTGATGATGATTGGATTGTGATGATTATTTAGATGAATATCGACATCGAAGGGAAAATCGAATAAATTGTTGCGTTTCTTTTTTTTTATGCGTTTCCCTTCGATGGTTTGTTATTTTAGAAAGATGGAAAGTGGTACAATTTAGGTATGTACCTAATAAGAATAAAATTTCAAGAGAAAATGAACTATAGATAAGGTACATACCTTACCTATGTAGGTACTATGTAGATACCAACCTACCTACATTCCGGAATAGGTAGGTATAGCAAGGTACCTGCCTACCTCTAAAAAGTTTGTAGTTAAACCCAGTACGCAGATCACGCCAAATTTTATCTCCCATACAAAATTCTCTCCAAAATTTAGCCAAGCTAAAATTATGTCAAGCATTTTAGCCGAGATGAGGGTACGCTGCTCCAGCTTAAAAATCAAAATTTCTCTTCGAACTGTACATAACTTATCTGTCAAAATTTAGGTACACACGAAATAATTGTCTGGCACATTTATTCTTGAGCTAAATTGCAATTTCAATTTGAAATAAAATAATATATGGAAGAATATTTGGTGACGGAAATCTTAAAACATTTTCCACGTCAAAAATCACTCATAATTCATAATACTCGTACTCATTTATTCCAATTCATAATTCTTAAAAATTCAAAATCAACAAATTTTGCTTGGATTTTAGCTGATGTTTGGAGAAAAATATGGGAGATAAAATTTAGCTCAATTTGCGTACTAGGCTTAAAGGGTTAAAGGTACTTACAATATACATATAAGTCGTAGCACATTGCGTGGAGGCCTACGTTGATAAATTTTTCTTATTTTTAGAAGGGTGGTTTGATCGTTGTGAATTTATCGTAAGTACCTACCTATCTGTTTTTCAAATAAAAAATATGCTTTGAGACCAAAGATAATCCATTACATAGAATATATATACATACATAAATCGCGACCTTAGAACAATAGGGTTCTAACTGCACTCAAGTCACTTTTGAAAAACAGAGATTGAATTTTTGTTTGTCTATAACTTTTATATTTTTGTTTAGATCTACATGATTTTTTTGAAAACACAAATTTTATACTAAGTTATGTTGATCTCAATTTAAAAATCCACAACATAATTAATAATTTTGCAGTAACTGGTGGTTGAAAAAATGGATAGAACCTTGTTTCTCAACGCTAAGTCATTTGAGCATAGAACAGTAAGGTTCTAATTACCTGATAGAACTTATCGTCATGATAAGAAATTTAGGGCCATTTTCTTCACTAGAAGTTGACCTCAACTTTAGGATTTTTATTCTCAACTTGTGATTTTGTTTTTCTTCACTCAAAGTTGATAGTTTCAACTTTCGATTCTCAACTCTCGAGTTGATCAACTTCTGGTTTTCTCATCTTCCGAAAATACGTGAAGTTGAGAGAGCAAACTTGAGAGTTGACATGAAACATTGTTTTTTTTTTTTATAAAATACATGCATTTTGCTTCAAAAGTTTGTTTGCTTGAGTTTTCACAAAAAAAAAAAAATATTGTCATAATTTTCCGCAGCAATTATTTTTGAAAAAATTGGAGTTCATTTTCGTCGAGCAGTGAATATCGCCGCACGAGGAAATTCTTGAAGCAGTACGAGGCTTTTTCGCCATCGAAAAGACGATTTTTATAGGTAAATTGGTCACTTTATCACCATTGTAACAAACGCTGATGAGCATTTGTACAAAGAATTGCAGATAGGCACTCGCAATTGAGTTGAGCGTTCATTATGGCGTTTGGAAAAGCAGATTTCCCGTGTTGGCTTCCGACATTAGGTGCAAAAAAGAGACGGCAAGACTCATCATCATCGCTTGCGATGTTATTCACAACAAAGCAATTGATGGAAAATTATAGAACCTGCTCCAGAAATTCCCAGATTTGCTGATTTAGCTGCCACAAATTTACCATGTATCTTTGTGGAAACGGCAACATCCATGACATGATTTTCAACTCGGGAGTTGAGAAAAAAATTGTGAAGAAAAAGAAATTTCAACTTGCGTTTCAACTCTCGAGTTGAAGCCAACTCTCAAGTTGATCAACTTGAGAGTTTGCTTCAAGTTGAGCTATAGTGAAGAAAACGGCCCTTAATTGTTCAGATAGAACCCTGTTATCTAAAAGAAATAAGAATTTTCGTTGAACGAAGTTTTTATTCCTTTTTTTTTTAATTTTTACTTGCGACTTATAGGTACTATAAGGCAAGTTATGCATTCGGAAAAAAAAATCGAACTCGAGATTTTGATCAAAAATGACATTAAGATGATAGTGAAGACTAAAAAAGTGGGTCTCGAAATTCTGTCTGTCTGTCTGTCCATTCGATTGCAGCTAAACGGCTCGGCCGATTTTCTTCAAACTTGGTAGATGTGGGTTTTAATTTTTCCCCCCCGGATGTTTTTTGATTTGATTTTTTAAGACCTAAAATAACGGTACCTGCCATACGAATTTTTCGAAATTTTATAAACATTTTTTTTCTCAAAAAGTGTTCGACAGATTTTAGAAATAAAAACACAAAAAAAATTCATTTAATTAAAGCTAGTTATTTGTTGAAAAAAATTTTCAGAAAAATGGTTATTGAGGGTACCCCCCATGGAACCATTTTTTGTTTTTGATTTTCTCAAAAACGGTACAGCCGATTTTGATCATTTTTTTTTTTGCTAAGGCTCCCCAAAAACCTGAATAGAATAATTGTGTACTCAAATTTTCAAAAAAACTTCAAATTTTTTTTTTTTCAAAACTCAATTTTTCGAAAAGCCCTTGCTAGATTTTTTTTAAACTTGATAAATAAAAGTTTCCCAATATAATCTACAAGATAAGAGAAAAAAAAATTTATTTTACCTAAAAATAAAGGTACCTACCATACAAATGCTAAAAAATTAAAAAAAATGGTTTTCAAAAATCAAATTTTTCTCGAAAACGGCGCCTAGAATTTTGATAAAATTTTTTTTCTTTCAATTAATTTTAAGTTCTCATTATCCACATAACGGATCTTAATGAAAATTTTTATAGAGAAGCTTCTAAAAAGTCTAAAACACATTGTATTTCAAAACTTTAAAATAAATATTTTTTGAATTTTTGAAAAAAAATATCTATTTTTTTTTTTTTTTTTGAAAATTCGATATCTCAGAAACGGCTCAATATTTTTGTTTGTAAATTTTATTTTTATTCGAACAATAATAAAAACTTTAAATTGGCGTACCAAAATTTGTTCTTAAAAAGCTTTTAAAAAGTTTGTACATAAAAGCTATTTGTTAAGAAACCACTACAAAGACTTATAATTTTTGTTCTTGCATAAATTCATATTTGGATAGCATTATGTTTTTGTCTCTTACTACTAAAAGAATTTTAAAAATAATTTGATCCTTATTAACAGTTTTCTCTAATAACATTCGTTCTTAAAATTCCTAGTCTGTTACATAAGAGCAAGTTCGTGCGACCCAGTCGTGCATTTTATTTATAAAGGAAAACAAATAAACATTATTAAAGAAAAGTTAATTAATAGTAATATCTATGAATTTTTGAATATTACAACAACAACTTGAATGAACTATCCTATCAGACTCCTTTATTAGTGGTGCTTAGCCTTTATACTATCAAGAGATTTGAACCCAGACCTAGCGTCGTCAGAAGCCAATGCCCTACGCATCACGCTACCGAGACCACATAATCAGGTCCATCCTAATTTAGGTTTTATCATTTATCAATTATCACTTGAGGACTAGCGTTTTTATTAGTCATTCAAGTTTGTTGTTGTAATATTCTAAAGTTCATAAATATATGAAGCTTCACAGGCACAACTGCATGTATGTAACCATACAAAAACCCCTTTAATAGTAATATCGTGAAGGCCCTAACTACATTTTTCATACTTCGAGTTATAAAGGAAAACACTAAACCTCTTACAGCAACCCGAATAGAGAAATTAATTATTAAGATATATTTAAAAAGCCCTATGTAGGTACACCGATTTGCAAACTATTTCTATTAAAATTCCTTCTTTTTTAACTGAAATGTAAATAAAAAAAGAAAACATAAATGTATGGTAACAAAACTTAATCATTTATTAAGAAAAATTTGTTTTGGCAACATTTTTAAAACTAGTCTAAGTTTACTTTAAGCTCGGTCACAGGAAGATTGTTCAAGAATTGTTTTCTATTTTCAGGAAACAGTTGGAAGTGATTTTTTTCAGTAACATTTATTCTGTCGATTGATATTTCACTTGGCTGGGAGCGAACGAATTATGATAGTTCAACAAAAGTTGAATTTATATATTGACTAAGTTAAAGTTAAGTGCTATGAACTCAGTGTCGAACGGAAGTACCCTCATGCCAAATTGCAGTAAAAGGTATTTCTTTGCTTTTCGTTCCAAGAGTCGCAAAACTTTCATTGAAAGTTATAATACGTTTGGCAAAGATAACAGCCTTAAATCCTTCTTAACGAGATAGCATTATAACAAACAACTAGAGTATCTGGCGCAATTTCATTGCAAACTAACTTGCATATCTTTTGATATTCCGTTCTAGTAAGCCCTACACGGGCTTTGTGATGCTTCAAAGCCTGGCAAATATGACAAGTTTCTTCAATTTTACATGATATAACAAAATCTTTTTTAAGTTTAAGTGGACCTCATATTCCTTCGTAATTTTTTCACTTAACACATCTTCATTTCTTGCTGCATTATAATCCTCACATTTGCCACATTTATCAAACTTGGGATGGTAAAAATCAAGGTTAAAGTTCGTACTGAAAACATTCCTATAAAAGTTTTCTTTAACAGGACATTTTAAATGAGTGGTATATTTAATACAGTACACCTATTGATTTCCTATTTACTTTTGAAATAGAAATACTTAACTTTACTTATTAAAATGTATGCATATTTAGAACAAATATTTTGAAAATCACACAGCACAAACTTTTAAAACACATTTCAGATAAAATTCAACTTTAACACAAAATTCATAGCCCTAATAGTCTTAACTACGAGCATCGTTTGAATATTTTGAAGCAACAAAGTTCAATCTGCCTCCTGTTGTGTAATAAAATTCTATGTAATTTTTTTTTTTAATTTTTCTAACTACACTAGGTTCTATTTACCACTTAAAACTTTGTGAACTTAGTTTTTTTAATAAATTGATGTACATAGAACTTTGTTTCATGCATTAGATAGACAAAATTGGATGGAACGAATCGAAAGAGTATACTCGATTTTCTACGACCACATGTATAACTCATTTTTGAAAAAAATGTCAGTTAGAAGTAGAACCCTATTGTTCTAAGGTCGCGAAATACCTACTTCCAAACCTTCGCTCTTATTTTGGTTTGCCTACAAGCTGAAAATCAGCTAGCTCATCGCATGTAACTGATGTTACGTTTGTTTTTACATACATTATGTAACTAACTATACCTAATAAACATATAACTAAATTGCTAGTTTTACAAAAAATTCATACAAAAAAAATGTTGATTTAAATTTACATGAATTAATTATTATTTTATCAAACAAATTGTTATATTTATAATTATTGTAAAAATTAAATAGGTAGCTTAAACATTCTATTTAAAGGAGAAAATTTTTCATGATTGGTAGGTAGGTACGATTATTTGAAATAAGTATACTCTCCGGGATGTTCCTCAAATTTCTTTGAGGAATATTAAAGTTAATACGAGACAGAAGGTGCAAAGAGTCTTTGTTACCGTTGATTAATTTTACAATGAAAACAAAACATAAATAGGAACGTCTGAATTGATTTTAAAATTATGCGATTTGCAACCGTTAAATAACACCGAATAACATTTATCGAATAAATAAGATTGAAGCCATCTTACAAAGTATCTATTCGCTAAATCCTAATTTTCTTAATTTAAAAAGCAGGGGGGTCATTCCGTAATTTTCTAAACGATAATCGTCAAAACGATAATCGTCGATGATATCGTCCATGATTTGGTTCACGTAACTCGACTACTATCGTCTCGTCAATCGATCACAGTTTTAGAGATTTCTATGCATTTCAGAAACTCTAAAACTGTAGTCAATCTGTCATTTCAATAGAAAACAATACAAAATGTCAATTTACAGTGGAAACTCAATCACTCAATCACAGTCACATACAAAATTCAAAATGAAATCAAGACGATACCTATTTAGCTATCGTCCAAACGCTATCGTTTTGACGATAGCGTTTTGACGATTATCGACTTACGTGAATCAAAAAAAGGCAACGCTATCGTTCAAACGATATCGTCTGACGATATTCGAGTTACGGAATGACCCCCCAGAACTCGATGTGACAGATTGTCAGCTTGTAACATAATCTACTTGTTTATTGTTTTTAAAAGAATAAATATAGTGTTCAGCCAATTCTGTTAAGAAAGTAAACTTTGATACCATGCTGATTAGGAACAATAAATGATTTAACATAAAAACTTAACGCTGCACAAATAATAACTTCAAAAAGTTTAGGAATCACAGATAAATCTGGCAATAGGCCTGTAGTTTTTAACTTCGTCTTTTTTTCCTTTTTTATTTAGAGGGATTATGAAAGAACTTTTCCAAATAGATGTGGAATGAACATGACAAGTGAAAAATACCATCAGGACCTGGTACAGCTGTCGTCAAAGTTAGATATAAACCTTACAATGTTGTCAATATCAATGTTAAAGTTCATATCAGTCAAGTAAGCAAAAGATTTTAAATGATCAATGTTTTGAGCCATTTCGTTAGATTTATCACAGTTGAAGGCACTTTGAAAGAAGTCAGAGAAAAGTTGCGTTTTAACACGTGAGTCATGACTTGAAATGTCATTTAACTTGAGAACAGATGGGTAAGGACAAGATTTTCTTTTACTGTTAATAGAATCTTTGCACCTTCTGAATGTAATTAAGATACTTTAAACTAGATATTCTATTGAAAATTGGTTTCTGTTGAATATAGTTTGAAAGTAGACCATAACTTGTTTCTTCGATTTCTTAGACTTTTTATTTCACTATCGTATCTAACTGGCACAAAAGATCTTGTTTTTACAATTGCTATAGGAACTGAATTCAGAAAACAATCAAACAAAATATTGTAAAACTTAAATACCATTAACCTAACATTTAAACAATTATTCAAACAAGGCCAATCAACTTGTAAAAATTTATCATTTATAAAAGTTATCACACATTTCACTATCAAAATTATTTAAGTTTTTAAAAAGTGAACAGATCAGTGATGTTATATCATCAATTGGTTTAAAGTCGTTGAATCTGAGGTTACCAGTTGGTAAAATACAATTTGTGTCACAACAGCTCATCCAGCGACCAGTGGCGTATTGAGGCCTTAAAGATCATATTATTATTTAGGTGATTTCATCGTAATGTACATGATTAATTGAAACTTTTTCGTAAATTTTAGAGATTTAGAGGGAGCTCAGATTCTCGAGCCTCCCAAGTTCTGAAACGGTTGTTTGTGTTTGTTTGAGTTAGACCCCTAGCTGACGTTGAGGGTTGGGGTAACTTTTTTCGGAATTTTTTATTTCTCGACCGATTTTTGAGTCAAACCACATAATTCGATAAATCGTTCGGAATTCTTTAGGTTAATATTATGCATTCAAAATAACAATTATTGCTAATAAAGCGTCTTAAGAAAATAAGCACAAAACTTATACTTATACAAAATAACATAGCATAACAAAGGTACAAAAACATGGGCATTTTAAATATTCAACAAAAAACAAAAAAAAAATTATTCGCAGTTAATAATATTTGTCAGTAAAACACTGACCAAACATTTCGTTTGAATAATTCATAACTTTCTATAAAATATTAAATGTTGACTAAGTACCTACTTTTAATTTGAATTCACTAACAACCAGAAATTGTACGGTAGTACGAAATTGCCGAGAGCAGTAAAATGCTACTATAGTACTTTCAACAGCACCGCAGCAGGCAGCACTGCGCTTCACTCTTGATCAAAGAGGAGAGAGAAAAATGTTCGTACTTTTCCCTCCAAAACCTGTTTTCCATATTTTTTTTAATCTGATTTAATTATTTTACTAATCTAAAAGGACGGCAAAAAAATAAAAAGTAAAATAAAATTATTGAAAAATTATTCAGGTGCCCCCCCCCCCAACAAATTTTTTTCTGGATATGCCACTGCCAGCGACATAGGCAAAGTTGAAATCATCCTGGTATGTTCGTAGGTATGTTTGTAGGGTGCTCAGTAAATAATGGATAATCTTGAAGCCGGTTTTTATACAGAAAAAACTTCCGGCTGAATTTCGGTGAAAACCAATGTTTTGTCCTTAGCATTTCCTAAAAAATGAGTAAGTGTTCCAGTTTTCACCAGTACCCTGCCTACTAAAATCAGAATGCAGCCACTCTTTCCCAGTACCCGTCCTATAAATAATGGAACTAACCATATGTAATTAATACGCTATTCACACCAAATCAAAATCTAGATTTCGAGCAAAATTCTCAAAATCTCATCCAAATCTACTAGATTTCCCATACATTTTCAGATTTCCAAATCTACTAGATTACGACAAAATCTCCTCAAAATCTACTTTCAAACACAAGATTGTCAAAACAAACAAACCTTTAGAAATGTTCTGCTTTGTCAGCAAATTGTCAGCAAGAGAAGAGGTAGATATAAAGCAGATAATGGAGTCGAGTCTCAAGTGACAATTTGAAATTTGAATTGTGGGGAGAGAAGGAGAGAAGATAAATTATATCCGAGAAAGCAGGATAAATGGACAGAAACGTCAAATGAAATCCTGGTTCTGTTTAGTGCGAACGCTTCAATGAGATTTCGTAATCTTGTTGCTGAAATCCGAGATTTTAATTCGGTGTGAAAAGCCTATAAGACTTTGTCTTGTTATAAATAAATCATTCACAATCCTTGATCATATTTTCAAAATATCTGGCCTTAATCGTAAAAAAATGGTAGTACCCCTTGGTAGTCTAGAGTTCGATTCTCAGCCGCTGCAATGTTTTTTTCAGGGGTGTACTGCCTATTGCGAGGAATTCACAAATCCTCCAAGAGTACGAGTATCTGTTGTCATGCAAAGTACTGCTCATTAGCCATTCGGAATCGGCAGAAAATTGTAGGTCCCCTCCGTTCTTGGTAACACGCACACAGGAATGGTTGAGAGTTGTAAGTCACTAGGTCCTGGTTCACTTCGAGCTGTTGCACCACAAAATTTTAATCGTACCAAACGTATGAACATGTTTGTGTTGTTCATTTCTTCGAAACTACTCATTACATAGTACACAAAAATCCTAACCTCTTAAAATCTAACCTTGTAATTTTCATGCCCGGATACATAAGCTCCGTGCTTCAATATAACCTGCCACAAAATTCTGAAACTAAGCATAATTGTTATATTATACTCATTCTTCCCTAATTATAACGTTCGAAACAAAATTGAAGAACAAAGGAGAGAAGATTTAGTCCGTGACTTTAGGCCCGGTGCACACAAGCAAAATAACGCGCGATGCCGCAGCGTCATCGCACTCGTGTGTGCACCACTCAATTCATTTGTGAGTACTGTAAGACGCAAAGGCGTTGACGCTGCGGTACCGCGCGTCAAAAGAACGCTTGTGTGCACCGGGCCTTAAAGTTAACTTTTGTAATGAAAATGGACTTAGTACTTCGCACTAAAGCCAGTACACATGCGCCTCGCAGAATGAAATAACACTTGTTTCGGATTTCAAAGAATTAAGAATCGCTTCTGTAAACAAACGTTGAAAAAAGATCGAGTCTTAATAAAATACCTTAGAAAGCTACATGAAATATAACCCCAATGAAAAATGGTCCTAAAGCCCGCCCAGATCGGCTTCTTACACTGGCACGCATCCGAGTGGTCCAATTTTCAATGACTCTTTTCCGTATAGATCCAAATTTGAATTTGAGCGATGGCCTGTGTTATGTTCACCTTAAGGGCTTCAGGAAACCCCACAAGAAAAATTCAAGTGAGGCCAAAACGACAGTCAGTGCAAAAACGGTATTATGTATGGTGATTAACTTTGAACTTCTGGGTCAGTTGGATCTTGTACGGGTGTATAGTCCCAAGCTCCCAAGTCACGACGCAAATTTCGCCAAGTTGAAAACCGCGAAAGGCCGAGTTCTTTAGCACTGCGCTAAATCGACTGCTTCGGGTTATGCTGAACACTTACCTACACAGACCGCGTGCGTCGATCTTGCGTTCCTTTAACGTTAAAATGCTGGGTTATTGATAACGGAATAAGTAACTGTCAAGGGCCACCAGGTCTAGCATAAAATGCGCGTTTGTACTAACGAACACACATTTTGTAATAAAGTTTTATTGTTTGGGCGTGCTGTTGGCTCGTATTACTTGCCATGGTGATTTGGCATCAGTAAATGAATAAATAAGCAACAGATTTGATGGAAGTTACCAGAACAATATGGCCGCCAAAATATACACGTGCTAATTAAAAACTCCTTTATGAAATACAAAAATCAATACAATTTTGGTGAATTGGGTTGATTTGTGATTTATTTAAGACTTTTTTCTATTCTCATTTTGGGCCCTATTTTTTAATCTTAAACAGACAATAAAGAACTGCCGCAAAAATGGTGGCTAATGGCCCCATTTTGAAAAATGCAACAAATTAATGTAAAAATTCCCAAAAAATGAATCTCAAACTAAGAATGAAAATGAAATAAATAAAATAACAACAATTTTTTTGTTTTTATTTTAACAGTTTTGGTTATTTTTCATTCATTGGGACTTTAATTCATTTTTAAGTTTGGGTTGATATTTCATTATTAAAAATGGCCCATTCTCTTAATCATAAAAACTTAAAAATCACCAGAATTTGAAAATCGGTCCGAAAAGAATTTTTGTATGAATGCGAAAAATTGTGGGGCTTTTTTTCATTTTTTTAATTTATACAAAAATGTTGCTTAGCTTATGTCCATATAGATAGATTTCTTTGGCAACAGTTCCTTGAGTATCTCGCTGCGAGGGTTCTTAGTATTTATACTTACTTTTTAGGACCTCTGTCCCACTCACGCAACTCCGTTACAACGCTTAGAGCATGTTTAGTCTTTAGTCGCCAAAAATCTGTGTATGCATCATGTGGCCCATTTCTTGAACAACGTTGTGTTCCATAATTAATGGGAATTTAATTTTGTTTATTTTATTGCACTTATAAAAATAACTTGTATTTGGCCACCCTTTATTTGGAAGCTGTGACCTATGCATATTCCGAAATATCTAAGTTATATAATGTAGCCGATCGTTACACAAACCCTTTAACTCAACCTAAGAATACATTAAACCAAACCAAACAAATTCCACGAACATTTTCTTTATTAAAATTGTCCAACCATTTCGAAACATATTTTCCCACTTTATGGGATCTATGGTAATTTACTTACACTACACATGCAAAACATATCTATTCGCCTTCAATTATAACTCCCCCAATCCTTTTTTACCTACATATCGTCCACCATGTGAATGTTGGAAAAGTCACTAAACCACGAAGTGATTTTCATTTCCATTCAAAAGCAACAGGGTTGACAACCCTCACCCAATTTTGATTTCCCACAGATTTTCCATTACATCCATTTCGTGCGAGAGATCTACAACCGGAAAATATACCTTGTCCACGCTTCAGCAACTTGGCAACAATCACCACCACCACCACCATGATCATCATCATAGTGAATAGAGTTAGTAAAAGCAACAATCCAGCAGGCAGGCAAGGGTACAAATAATTAGATACGAGTACTAAAAGAATCTATACTGTGCAGCACCATATCTACATTATCTGTTTGCGTATGGAGCAAAATTTTTCTTGATACACAGTTACGCGCCCGTTTCTAAAGCTCGTCCCGTTCCGATGATTTTATTCTTTTTTTTTGTGTGTGGGCTTCCATAATTATAATAGCCTAGTGTTGCACAAAGATATACATACCTACAAAAAATGCGAGGGTGCTATTTAGATAAATAAAAAACGATTGAGAAAATTGTGTGGGTACCAGCATTTTCAATCCCATCCATCGTCTCGTCGTCGCCGTCGTTGGTTTCCTTTTTTGGGGTGATTCCATTTCGAATTTATTTTAAGTTGCAATTCAAGTTCCAAAGGCGGGCCGTAGTTGCATTATCAAGCTATGTTATGTGAATCCCTTTTAAGGGTGCACCCTCGCTTTGAGTTAGAATTGGACAAAAGTTTCTTGTCTTCGTTGCGCACAGTTAGCTGTCGTATTCATTAGTTTCCTACAACTATGATCAAGAAAAGTATCTTTTTTATCTGATGTTCATTAAAATTTAATTTTTTTTGTAGTGATTTCTAAGGGAAAAAATAAAAATTGTCTTACAATCGTTCATCCCAAAATATATTCCCTGATTCGCCGATCCTATTTATGCAGTTTAACTGACCCTGCACACACTTACCTTACCTACTCACCCTTGGTCTCCTTTCTGTTTTCAACTTCCTGTGTCACTTAGGGTGTGACGGACATCAAAAAGGCATCGAGAGACATACTACATGTATTATAACAAAGGTACTCTTAGGAACCGGAAATTAGATGCAAATTTAATGTGGGATTTGAAAACTAAAATATGCTTTCCATTCATTAACCTTCTGAATTATTCAGTTTAGGTTAATTATTCTACATAAGGGGACAGGCACAGGACGTATATAATAAAGGACAATTCCTTTAATTATTCATTTATATCAAATAATGAGGGCGAAGGATGCGTTCAATGTAACAAAAGTAATATCAACCAAAGCCCATGTATGACCGTTTGAAATTAAAATTTTGCATTTTATGAATGATGTTCATGATTAATTAAGGTTATTCAAAGTGTCACTTTTACTCAAGAAAAACAATAATTATTTTGAGGAATTTATCGTAACTTGTTGAATAATCATTCGTTTGAATTATATGTAGGGAGTTGAAAAAGACGGTGGTCACATTGGACTCACTCCGCCGACTTATTTTGACGTCTCTGTGATTTTTTTCGTTCGCAGTTCATGGTAAAAAAGAGACGAGAAAGTGAGGCAAGATTTTTAAAACAAATTGAAAATTAATGGATTTTTTTTGACATTTGTTTTGGTGACATAATATGACACGCGGCACGAGTACGATAACTTGGCCGCCAAGATTTGATGACGGATTTTTGTAGAGGGGTCAAAAATAAGCACTTTTTACTATGGGAGGGGGGGGTCTATCTCCCCCCGTTTAGGAGGTAGGGGCACTTTTAGAAAAAATGGTTTAAATTAAAAAAAAAAATATTAAAAAACAACGGCAACACCTACAATAAAGTGCTATACTGCGTTTGAAAGCCAAAAGATTGTTCTATAATCCTGCATTTAAATTAAATTACTCATGTCAATAGTTTTTGAGAAATTCGCTTTTAAAGTCCAAATTTTGGTAAAAAAAAACGTGAAAAAAAAGTTTAGACCGATTGTTTTCAAAATTGTGAAATGAAATTGTAAATTAGCTTATATGTGTTTCATGTATCTATCACTTCTTAATCGAACACAAAAAACCGCACGGTTCTATGTCTTCTAGGTTTTGAGAAAACCTCCGTTTAGGAGGTAGGGGCACTTTTAGAAAAAATGGTTTAAATTGAAAAAAAAAAATATTAAAAAACAACGGCAACACTTACAATAAAGTGCTATACTGCGTTTGAAAGCCAGAAGATTTTTCTATAATCCTGCATTTTAATTAAATTACTCATGTAAATAGTTTTTGAGAAATTCGCATTTAAAGTCCAAATTTTGATAAAATAACGTGAAAAAAAAAAGTTTAGACCGATTGTTTTCAAAGTTGTGAAATGAAATTGTAAATTAGCTTACATGTGTTTCATGTATCTATCAGTTCTTAATCGAACACAAAAAACCGCATGGTTCTATATCTTCTGGTTTTTGAGAAAATCGAAAATAACTAAAACTACTTTTCTACAAAATGTTTGATATTTTTTGCTTCCTTACATAAATAAATCAGTGCTAGCTTCCAACATTACAATATATAAACAGTAAAGTATGTATGGGGGGGCATGCTGCCCCCCTGCAACCCCCCTGCTTGGGCACACTATAGGATTTGGGGTAGGTGCGAGGTTGGGTGTATGCAAAGTTTCTTTTGCATTCACAGAATCTGTATTTAAAAAAAATCAAATTTATTCTATTTATCCAATGTCCACTAAATACATATAAAATACAATAAACGATCTTGAAAACCAAAACAAACTTCCGACCATGTTCACCAATACATGGCACTATTTTTCTATCGAAAATACTGCCTAGAAAGGAAATATAAGGACGACTGGGGTTCGCAAATAATAGAGTTTTTATCAGATGTAAAAAAAGTTTACCCTTGTTATACCGATGGTGATATATGTGAGGGTTAAAAGACATCGATCCTCCCACCCTTCAGAGCGAAAATTTAGAAAGTGTTTTACCGCCAAAACATCCTCGGCTTCCCACCATAAAAGAGTAACTCAACGAACTCGACAGTTATAGTACGGACGATGGCTTTATTGACGAGACTTACACACCTTTTTAATACATTTTGACCTTTTTTAACTAACTATGACTGACTAACTCCTGATTAACTGACAAAATAACTGACCCAGATGCAATTCTACCTCCTCATGGTGCATTCTGGGTAACGCTAAATGAATTGCGGTACTGAACTAACAAAGATTCATTATGTTTATTAACATTAATCCTTAAAATGAAATCACCGTCACCACCAAAAATCAAAAAAAGCAGTTTTGGTAATTTTCGATTTTCTCAAAAACTAGAAGACATAGAACCATGCGGTTTTTTGTGTTCGATTAAAAACTGATAGATACATGGAACATATAAGCTAACTAACAATTTCATTTCACAATTTTGAAAACAATCGGTCTAAACTTTTTTTTTTCACGTTATTTTATCAAAATTTGGACTTTAAATGCGAATTTCTCAAAAACCATTGATACGAGTAATTTAATTTAAATGCAGGATTATAGAACAATCTTTTGGCTTTAAAACGCAGTATAGCACTTTATTGTAAGTGTTGCCGTTGTTTTTTAATATTTTTTTTTTTCAATTTAAACCATTTTTTCTAAAAGTGCCCCTACCTCCTAAACGGAGGTTTTCTCAAAAACTAGAAGACATAGAACCATGCGGTTTTTTGTGTTCGATTAAGAACTGATAGATACATGAAACACATATAAGCTAATTTACAATTTCATTTCACAATTTTGAAAACAATCGGTCTAAACTTTTTTTTCACGTTTTTTTTATCAAAATTTGGACTTTAAATGCGAATTTCTCAAAAACCATTGACATGAGTAGTTTAATTTAAATGCAGGATTATAGAACAATCTTCTGGCTTTCAAACGCAGTATAGCACTTTATTGTAGGTGTTGCCGTTGTTTAATAATATTTTTTTTTTCAATTTAAACCAATTTTTCTAAAAGTGCCCCTACCTCCTAAACGGGGGGAGATAGACCCCCCCCTCCCATAGCAAAAAGTGCTTATTTTTGACCCCTCTACAAAAACCCGTAGTCAAATCTTGGCGGCCAAGTTATCGTACTCTCCCCTGACACGCGAAGGAACAGTGTATCACAAAAGTAAGTAAGCACTCATTTAGAAAAATATAATCAAACACTTTGGAAAATAAATCGAAGTGCGAGAATGCTAAAATTGTTAACAAAAGTCCATCTACTATACACAAAATACTCGTACACATTGGAAGTTTGCAAAATGACCCTCGATCAATGGTAATGACAAGCAGGATTGCCGTATTATTGTTAGGAAAGTGAAGAGGAATCCCAAAGTAAGTCCATCAAAGATATCAGCAGAAATAACCGAAACGAAGTCATGTAATACTGCGTCTCCACTGAACGATAATCTGAGATTTACTCAAATCTACTTGAAATCTTTTTGAAATCACTAGATTTACCATACAAAAATTAATCATCTCGATTCGGGTTTCAAATAAATCTACTTGAAATCTACTGTACTGAACGGATTCACTTTTCCATTTCCATTGAATCTGACAGTTTGATGGAAGAAAAAAAAAAAAAAAACAGTCTGTTGACAAACTAAACAAAAAAAAAACATTGTAATTGTAATAACTGACACTGCTTGTAATTAAGATTTTAGATGTCAACATAAATCTAACAAGTCCAGTGGAAACACTACTAGATTATTTTAGATCAAACTGGAAAATAATCTAGATTATCATTCAATGAAGACGTAGTATAACCCTCAAACTATTCGACGAGTGCTCTACCAATCCCGCGTTATCATAGTCGAAATATTAGAAAGACACCTTACATATGGAGGGCTCACAGCTGTACCGAACCAAGTCATTTTAAAAAAATCCAAAACCAACGCCAAAATTTCCGCAAAATTGACCTCTATTTAGAGCTGTAATGAACTATGTATAGTTCATTACAGCTCTAAATAGAACTATGTAGCTCTAAATGAACTATGTAGTTCTTTACAGCTTTAAATAGAGGTCAACTTACTCCATATGTAAGTAAAATAAATCGCCAAAAGCGGCTCTTCTTTGCAAAAACCCATGAATCTTAACAAGCAGAATTTTAAAACACAGTTGTTTTATTTGAAATGTTACTTTTTAGTTCGAAATACATATCAATTATAGACAAAAATATTAAGTTTTTTAACTTCCCATAGGGAGTTATTGTAATCGGTCCGATTTGTCAAATTGGAATTTTCGACATTTCTCGAAGTTTCAAGGTCGCTAGAGGCTATATCAATCATTTTTAGAGAGATGTCTGTGTGTGTGTGTGTGTGTGTGTACGTACGTTCGTATGTACGTCCGTACGTTCTGGTACCATTTTTCGTCGTCGATATCTCAAGAACGAGTAAAGATATCGACTTCAAATAAATTTTGTTTAATAGATAATAATTTCGAAAGAGGCTGAAAGGCCGTTTATTAAAATTCAGTGAGTAGTTTTTTCACTATAACGGTTTAAAAAAAAAGTAAAAATTTTGGTTAGTTTCAAATATCTCACGAAAAAATAATGCTATTGATTTTAGATAAAATTAAATGTACTTATTATAAGGTCATACAGATTTGATATGAATTTGGAAAAAAATAAACAAGCCGTTATTTTTTTAAATAAAAAAAAACTGAACAAAAATTTTCATAACCCAGATATTCTAAGAACGGAAAACAATTTGAAACTCAAAATAATTTTATTTTACGAAAAATAATGTGTTTGACAACTGGTGAAAATTTCAAAAAAAATCAGTTTTCCGGTTTTTACAAAAAAATAAAAAACTATATAAAATTCTATTGAAAATTGGTAAACATTGTTTTTCGACTCAAATTTCTCGAGAACTAGTAGTGATATTGACTTCTAATTTAGTTTATTTTATACATAGTATAATTTTGTACAATTGGTAAAATGTTGACAAATATTGAATTAATAGTTAAAAAAAAAAAAAACGCGTGGAAGTTTACCTCCTGGGTCACGTGGAAACAACTTTTACATCAACAATCTCAATTTTAAATCTCTTTAAATAATTAAAATGCTTTTCAATTTTAAAATAATGTTTGTTTGAATTTTACAGCTAAAGTTTGTTTCGCTGAAAATTTGGTTATTTGAAAAAAAACTAAATATAAAGTTTTCAAGACCACAAATGGGAAGTTATCAGTGTGGGTCGCACCTAGCCTCTTTTTACTTGCGATATAGGTACTATAGGGCAAGTTCTGCATTTGGAAAAAAAATCGAACTCGAGATTTTGATCAAAGTTGACATTACGATGATAGCGAAGACGAATAAAGTGGGTCCGACAATTCCGTCTGTCTGTCTGTCTGTCTGTCTGTCTGTCTGTCTGTATGTCTGTACCTCGATCTAGAGCCTAAGCTACTGGACCTATTTTCTTCAAACTCGGTAGTTACGGGTCTTTGGTGATTCCCTAGAGGGGAAATTGAAATTTTTTTTTTAGCTCTAAAACTAACGGTACCCCCCATACACCCGTAATGCAAAATCTTATTTATCTCGAAAACGGCTCTAACGATTTTGATAAAAAAAATTATGTGTGATATTATGGACATGGACTACGTTTTGGTAAAAAAAAAATTTGGGGCAAAATGTTATTAACGGTACCTGTCATAGAACCGTTTTTTTTGATTTTCGACTTTCTCATTAACGGCTCTAACGATTTTAACCAAAAATTTTCAGCAGGAGACCCCCTAAGTTTAAAATAATATTGTATATAAAAATATTCGAAAAATTAGTTGTTGGGTTTTTTTTGAAAAATCAATATCTTCAAAACCTATGAACGATTATTTTTTGAAATTATTTCCAAAAATCCATATTATTAAATACTTAAAATTCGCATCCCACATTTTTTTCTTGAAAAATTTTAAAGAAATTTTTATATAAAAAATTTATTTATTTAATAATCACCCGTATTCTGAAACTCGTATTTATGACTCGTATTCGACTACAGTCGTATGTTAGTATTCCAGGAGTCGAACATCCGACTTCACTTGTACAAATATTGGGAAACGCAAAACATCGCATACGACTATTCATATTTTATCGTTATTCCGAATCTCGTATTCGATTTACTTGAAGTCGTATTTGTGTACATTATTACTCGTGTTAAATTTTCTAAACGAGACTTGTTTTTTTTTTTGAAATGGACAAAAAGTTAGTGTAATTACATTGGTACCTCTTGGCACAATGGTTAGTGCGTTAAACTGTCATGTGGAAGGTCTGGAGTCTGTATTCTCAGCAGCAGAAAAAAGTTTTTCAGGAGTGTACTGCCTCTTGCAAGGAATTGACAAATTCTCTAAGAGTATATCTCTTGTCTTGGAATTTGCTGCACATTAGCCGTTCGCAATCGGCAGAAAATTGTAGGACCCCTCCGTTCCTGGTAACACGCACACTGAAATGGTTGAGAATTGTAATTCACTATAGGTCCTGGTTCACTTCGAGCTGTTGCACCACCAAATGTTATAAAGTACATTTTTTATTGGTTTATTTATTTGGACTCAACGTTATTAACGCGTTCATATTTAGTAAAATAATAAATCGTTCTCAATTTGAAGCATTGGTTTGTGCATTGGATGACAATTTAGAGGTAGCAAGGGGCCAAAGAGTGGAAAACTCAAAGCAAATACATATTTCGATAAAATTAAATTGTAATACATGTCTCTTTAGGTCTGCAATGATCAAAAGTATTTAGTTACATAAAACAGAAACTGCATCACAATAAGCAGCGATTTAAAGGCACAGGGGTGGGGAAATTACAACCATATGCTAGAGCAAATTTGAGGAGTGCATTACTAACATTTTAAATTTAAATTGTTAATCCCCATGGATCAAACATTGGAGTTTTTCAGCCTCCTCCTGTAGTCGACACGATAAATGCAGTAACACCACTCGTACAAACAAAAAACAAAAATAAAAAACACATAAAATAGAAGAAGAGCTACTTCAAAGCAATGGAGGACATCAGAATTTTATTATAAATAAAATAATTTTATTCGGCCCTAGCAAGGTATCCGTTCGGAGCGGAAAATTTCCCGCAACGCATTTTCCGCTCCGAACGGATACCTCGCTAGGGCCAATTGAAAAAACAACGAATGACTTTCAATTCAAATTTATTGATTTTGACAATCACCTACGGGCGACAATATACGTTGTTTTTTTAAGCTTCTCGTACGCAACGTATGCGACTTGAAAAATAATGATTTTGATACGAAACGAGTTCGAGTTCGACTACGAGTACGAGACAAAATACGACTTGTGGAATATGGGTGAATAAAACGATTTTTAAAGTTTGTTTGCATAAATTCATACTTTTCTAGAAATCAGATGGCAATTTCATTTTAAATTCATGTGTTATATTTATAAAATGTATCTTAAATTCCAAAGTACTTTTAGATAAGAGCAAGTTCGTGCGATCCAGTCGTGCATTTTATTTGTAGTGGCATAGCAAATGGCCCACAATTATGACAACTACAAGACGTCAAAGTGAGTCTGGAGCGTTCACACTACTTTTGTGTCTGAAAACGACAGGGTGGCTTTACGTCAAAATAAGTCGGTTGAGTAAGTCCAATGTGAACAGCGTCAAAGGGATTACTGTGTCCGTCGATACATCTCCTTTTTTGCATTCAGCATTCAAGCAAAATGACTAAATATTTCTCCAGTGCCAAAGCTCAGTATATTAAGTCGTACAGTTGGTGCTTGGTGCAATGGAGTTTGTTTCATAATTTCTCAGTAACTACATAGGGTTAGTAGAACCGTACTTTAATATATTTTATAGATTGATTCAACATTAATACAAGTTATTTTGAAAGACGCTTCAGCTTCAACACCTTTGGATATCCTGGCCAAAATCAAGGCATTCATTCATTAGTATCTGCAGTCGAACATGGAAGAAATAACATTCGACGATAGTTACGACGATATTAACATTCAATTGAAAAAAAATTGAATTGAAATAAATTTGGATTTTCGCAGGTTCGTTTGTGAAACAAATTCGAGGTGAAAGTATAAAAATCTAATCGAAAACGATGTAACTCTTAGGCTGGTATTCACCGAGCGCTCATAACTTAAGAAGCTCATATACCTATTCACTTCGAAAAACACTTGTGAGTGGTTGGTGAATACCCCAAAGAAATTTCAAGTTAAGAGCCTCGTAAAGTTAAGAGCCGTTTAAGAGCGCTCGGTGAATACCAGCCTTAATCTTAATAAAATAACTGAACGAATATTCGTTTGTCGAAAAAATAACTAAAATTAATTGAATTTACTATTAGTAACAAAGATTTTTTACAACTACTCGTATTCCAGCTTTTTGTGATTTTCGGTACACAGAACAGAACAGTGACATTAATTCACAGTGAATATGAGAGAAAAAGAACGAAAGGCAAATCTTGTGTCGTTCTCAACGGTGGTGTCCTTCTGAGAAGCACATTGTACTCATCTGCGATGATTTCAAGCCAGGCATCACATGTGGTTGGATAATACGATCTCACCTGAGGGCAACGCGATTGTTGACTGGCTGGACGCCAACTACGACAAGCAGTCCTTTGTGGTTGTTTCACAACACAAATCCACATTTCCTAGAACACCATCAACGCTGGACTTCTTCCTGGCTTCCGGAAATCCGGAGTTATATCTGAACATTAGTGCACAGTGAAACGGACAATGAAGCTGATCAACTATTAATCAACTTCAACCAATCCAAACTCCTTACAGGAGAAGCTCCAGAGAATTTCATTAACTTCAGACGGCTGGATATTGAAAGACTTCACAAGAACATCGAAGACAGCTTAACTCTTCCACCTTCAAACAGGAGTCTTCTATGTAGATACCGAAATCGATGCAGAAATTGTCAACTTTGAACATTCCGTATCTGATGTCCTGGACAAGCAAAACAGCCTAGAATGTCAAAGAACAGGTACCAGCACCGTCCCGAGTACGTTCAGAGTCTGTATACTCACAGACAAAGTCTAAGAAAACGTCTTCAGCGGATCAACCAAAGTCAACTGAATACAACCAACAGAGAATAGTTGAGCTGTTTTCTATAAGAGCAAGAGAGAAAAGAGTGTGAGCGTGAGTAAAGAGTTGCCAGTGCGCGGTTCTCTTTCAACTGGTGATTAAACTATTTGATTTCGATCACAGTTCATAGTGCGCGACTAGCCATAGTCAACATTTATGTAGAAGTTATCGGCAATTCTAAGCCAAAAAAGTCTGCTGGACCAGATGGTGTCTCCTACTACATCCTGAAAAGGCTTTCGAGAAGAATACTCAATCTTGCATCCACTGGTAAAATTCACATCTCAAAACCAATGAAGTGAATCTTGAAACGAATATGAGAAGCTGAAAGTACCGTAGTGGACAAAACGATTTAATGGATTTGGAGTTTCAGACAAAAGATTATTGATGAATATGAGAAAGATAATCGTAGATAATAATCAGACTAAAAACCGTCCAACACAACTTGTATTAAGTGGTTCAAAAAGTAGTTTCGAACGCAAAGAAGAAGAGATTTATGAATAACAAATACATGCATTTTCAATAAGAGAGTTTGATGCCAAACTCTATCAGAACTGTACGAGTATTAAAGAAGATTTGTTCCATAAAATCGTTTACGGAAGCGTGGAATTAACTCTAAGTTGGAACCGTACGCACGCTCCTCAAAACACTACACTTTTTTCAAAGCGAAAACATAAAACAGTTTGTGTTAGAGGTTATGAAAAATGTTTGAAAACGTGACCTTATATCAATCAATTTAGATTTCAAAAACAAAGTTCATCACGTTGCGCATATGTCATGTGATTTGGATTTAAATTCGAAGAATTTTGTTGTAGAAACGACATTGAAAATAATATTTTAGAAAATGTGAAAACGAAGTCATGCCAATTTTATGTATGTAGCTTTATGCGAAAAACTTTTAGACAGATTTGATTTAATTGATAATGAAAAAACAAGTCATTTAACTCTTCTTGACCCTATCGAAATTTCAAAAGGAGACATTCCGACTATAATGCCCCTTTTGAAAAAATTTACATTTCATATACAAGAAAATGAAACCATAATAAATGACGAATAGGTTCACAAGAAACGTTAAAAGAATATTTAAACGAAGACATTGTTTAATTTTCGGTTAATTTATTGAGCGCCAAAAATTTTCTTGGAAATCCGGCATTTGAAAATTTATGCAGAGAGGTTTTTCTCAAGTTTAAATATAATAAAGAACGATTTAAGAAATATTTTTTTTTTCAACAGTTTATGCATTTATTCAATCAAAAGAACACTTGAAAGGCGTAGAGAGAATTTTTGAGCCCCTCGCAAAATTAATAAATTTTGCACACAAATTTAATTACCACAATGCAAGTCATTATAAAAAAAATTAATCCTTAAATGTATATTTTTGATTTGTAAAGATAATTATAAATAAACTATTAATTAATTAATTATTATATAAGAATTTTTTATGAGTTGTGTATATCTACACATAGTTTATTATACCTATATATACTAATATTTAAAAGTGAATTAAAGGATTAAAAAAATTGAAAAATTATTTTATTTACTACGTTCCTACTACACTTTTTTTCCTAAACACTACGCTTTCAATCAGTTGGGGGGGCAACACTGATAGTGACCAGTTAAAGATCCTGGAGAAATCATTGTGACAATTACAGTTAACTTTTTGGCCAAACGGTCCTCTTAGGAATTTTTTTTCTAACTGGGTTTAATTGACAAGAGAAATTTACAGACTATGAGTTATGACACAATGGTCTGATGTGCCTAGAGGCGATAATACAATAACACTGTATTTCAGAGGTAGGAAACAAGTCTAGAGTGTTCGCGGATTGACCTGCAATGTAAGGAATCCGAGTAGGTTCGTTAACGAGCTAAGTCAGCCTGTTTAACTCATACAAATCTCGACATACGTTCTTTCGGGTGTTGTCTGACCAGAATAATCAGACAGTGCATCAAGGTCGTCAGAAGTCGAGTTCCTATCCATACTTGGACTGCGACAAATAAAACATGTATGATAATGATTGGTGCGCTTCTTTTTTTAAGACGATCGTTAATCCGTTTTTATTTTTTAAAGTGTCGAAAATTTTCAATAAATTATGAAATGGTTTCTGCTATAATTTACGCATTATTTAAAATCAAAATTGCCGATTTCGCCCCGCATGGGATATATCAATACAAATCTAAAAGATGAGAATTACATTTTCACTGCAGGTGTCAATGCATCGCATTAGCACAAAATAGCATGCCCCACTTTTTGTTGACTTCTCTATAGCATTGAAATGCCATGATTAAAATCTCAAGCCTGATTTTTTAACGAATGCATAACTTTTCCTCATCCATAGGCACCTAATTAATATCTTGACTTGTAAACTTTCTAAGTTAAAATTAAGGCTTTAATTCGAATATTAACATGGCCCTCTATAATGTCAGTGACTTCTTCTACCTTTCATCCTGTTTTTCGAACATAACAAAACAAATAAAAAAAGAAGAAAAAACCCACTACCTACACCTAGCCCACAAATGGATTTCATTCAAATGTATCCCAAATAGAAACAAGTTTTTATGTAGATACCTCCAAACCTATTATTTGTTATTTAAAGTGGTTCTTACAAAATAGGTGAACCACACTTCCTTGCCTAGAGCCAGAGCACACAATAAATACCTCACATCACGATGACGGCACCGACTTCGACTGCTTTGCGGCCGACCACTTGTTGCTGCTTAAATTTATAATGCTCAGTTATAATGTGGAGTGCCGATGGCAGCCTCAACCATCAACCCTAAAGTGATGTTGTAAAAGCTTCAAAAGATAGCTATGTATTTACAACAAATAAATCGTGTAAGCTTTGAATTGAAACGAACCAAAGAACAAGGTGCAAGTTATAATGAAAAATTGATGGCCTTAAGAAGAACCAAGGAAGCCAGACAAAGACCAAAAGCATTGCGTAACATCTCTCGACGAGTTGTAGTTTTGTTTTGTTTTTTTCATTGTGGATACCAGAGTTGGCGTTGCCATCGCAAAAAGGTGAGCCTCAAAACAGAGTTTGTTTATTCTTAGACGTAAACGATCCGCCAGCATCTCTACTTTGTTAAACAAGATCTTAGGTTTTTAGAGTCAATGATGAAACATTTTAAAAGTTCTCCTTTGAGAAATAAATCTGGCTTTATATTTTTTAGCTAATGTATAAAGTAAATATATAAGGGCTACAGCAGTGGAATGCAGGGGACCTACAATTTCCTGCCGAATTTGAGCATTTAACATGAGAAGCTTACCTACTCGGCAGAGGCGTTACCCCTGGAAAAAACATAGATTTTTGTTCCTTTTCATAGATGGGAGCCTTTTGGTGTTCGGTGCCAACAGTTTTGGCATGACAATGATATACTATACTAAGGGGTACTACAGAACATTTCCACACTCCCAATAAGTGCCAAAATCTGGATTGTAAAAAAGTTTTTATTTCATTCCATTCATCAGATCATCCAATCGTAAAATGACAAAACCTCATTATTATTAGGTATGTGCTGTTATGGTCCCCGATTCGTGAAGTTCGATTCCTGAGACACGGGGCAGCTGCTTTCCATACTCTACGAACCCGAGTGCACTGTTTTCAGCCATCGAAACCGAATGTTCGGACTTCTTTGTCTGGTTCGAAGTCAATTTATTGGAGCAGTTTTGTTTGTTCACTTGATATGGGTATTCCAATGTACCCGACGTGGTTTGACTTTCTGTACTACATCTACATACATCTCAATACAGATAAAAGAGTTCGTGGGTATCTTCTGCGTCATTCATCATCTTGGCACACAGGGTCAAATATCCATCGAAGAATTCTTCTTTCAAATGAATGCAGTATCAGCTGATCGTCCAGTACTTTGAGCTGTTAAGCAGTACTACTCGTCCGATGCGTGCGAAATACTGACTTTTTGTCTTAGTTGAAGGACAGGTTTTGATAGGATGTTCTTGGTCTTGTCCTCATTTACTTCAAGACCATCGGGTTTCGCCTGTTATTCAACCAAAATGTTCCAAACGAAACGTTGGGAATGGCCTATGATGTGTATATTGCCCGCATACCCTAAAAGTTGGACAAATTTATTGAAAATAGTTCCCTCGGTGTTAACACCTGCCCTATGTTGTATTTACTTAACAAAGAGGTTTGTAGCAAAACCCACTGTATTTTTGAAATAGTTCAGAGAAACTATTTCTTACTTGAATAGGGTGCACCACGCATTTTCTAATGACATTTTCACGTGAAACATTTGGATCAGTTTTTTTTGGGTATCGCCATATAGAACTCCGCGTTATAAATGATGTCATGTGTGGATTCAAAGATGAACAAATGGTGAGGCTTGACTTGAAATTCCAAGGTTTCTTCTTGCATTTGCCTCAAAGATGGGGATTTCTTCTATTGGCGATCTGCACGGAAGCAAAACACTGGTAATTGCCAACTATAGCATTGCAGTATGGCCTAAAGCGCTCAAAGTGTGCGATAAACAGGATCTTATATGCGATCCCGGTCGCTTCGATATAGGACCGTTTTGTTTGCAAGTGGTCATATTGAACTGATAGCCCAGCCATCGAGGATGCTACCTTCGATCCGAACTATGTTGATGATTTTATGCATGCACTCTACCAATATCACCTCTGTACCTTAAAAGCTTTAATACTAATGAGTAGAGTATACCTACTTTATGTCGTTAAAAAACACTTAAGACCTCAATCTTAAAGTCAACTCTAGTCAAAATGATAAGCGTAGAACCACTTTTAAATGTTTAAAATTTTACGCCAGTATTGCTGTTTCTAATCTCATTTATGAAAATGATTGAGTTTTTTTCTTTATAGAGTGCATCAGGACAACTGCAAATACTTATATTTTTAAAGTACGTGCAGTGTTTCTAGAAAATTTGACAAAACCAAAATCATTCTGGAAGATTCGAATTTCTCTTCAAGGATATCACATAAAAATGCTAGCGCATTGTTGTGCCCCAACCTGAATCTGGATGAGCTTGCTCATCTTACAGTTTTTCTTCTAAATCTATTGCTCTAAGAAATTTTAGTATTTGGGGCACCTTCCGAGATAGACTAAGAGCCCACAGAAACAACTATAAACAACATAAATAACTATAAAAGGCCTATCTAATTATGCTTATTATTTTTTGTTATCAATCACACCCAAAAATTGCTGTGGGCTCTCGGTCTAAGAGGATAGGTGATAGGTCGCTCTGTTCTAACTGGTATTGCTCCAGGTGGTTTGTCGTTTGGTGAATAAGTGAACAACATTTTCCCAGTCTGCTGGTTAAGTATCTTTCCCTCAGACCAATAATTTTACCTGTCCCAGTTCCTTCCTTTGACAATCTCATGATAGCTCTCATTGTCTCATTGTGTTGAGAGCGGATAGATGGAGGGCCGGTTGTTATTGGTCATTGCAGAACCTTCGGACTTTTTCTGAGGTTTTACTATCTGTTGATAATTCGGTTCTCTTGTGCCATGCAACCACACCATAAGTAATGATGGGCCTTACCATCATAGTGTGAATCCACATGACGATGTTCGGTTTGCAGCCTCATGACTTGCCTGAAAATTTCTTGCAAATCTTAATTGCTTTTGTGGCTTTTCCGATTATATTTACTAAGTGCTTATTTCAGAGGAGTTTATTATCTAGCGTGATTTCTTTAGCATCCCTCTGCGTTTCAATTACTTCACCAGCTAACTGGTTAGGTTATATATGTGGCAGAAGTCTGTTCATGGTAAATTGTATTATTGTAGGTAAGTCCTCTTTGAAATATATCGCAAAGAGTTTCTTCAAACTTACCTACAGCTATGATAGCAATATCAATAGCAAATGTAATGCAGCACATACATATATTGAGAGGCAAAATTTTCTAACAATTGATCCACTACGAGACTCCACAACAAGGGTGATAGTACGCCACACTAAAAGTATCCTCTTTTTGCGAATATTTTTTTTTTAATTTTGACCTGCTTATGCCTCTGCTTTTCTAGTGCCTAACATTTCTTCTAATAGCTTTGTCTACAGCCTCGTGGGATGTGTTGTCATAGGCTGCATCTATACATAAGAAAGCAGCTAATCCTTGTACCATATTTGTTAGTTCAAACAGAACGATTTCTACTGCTCTATATCCATGTTGTCGCCCATTGAGAAGCCGACTTATTAAAACTTCTGATCTTGTGAAGTTGTCAATTACTTTTTGCAAAGTTTTCAGTACAAAGGATGTTAAGCTTATTGACCTGAAGGACTTTGGATAAGTTACATCTTTTTTCTGTATTTTGTGAATGAAGATTACCTTAACTGTTCTCTATATACTTAATATATACACAAGGGCGATGCTACTTCGAAAAATATTAATGAGATAGCACATAAGGTCTTCTTTTCCCTTCCACAAGGGAGCTTGGGAATACTATTTACACCTGGTGATTTGTAGAGTGCATAGGTAATAATTGCGCAATCTATCCTTTTTCTTGAGGAAATGGTCGTAACTATTTTCAAGTCCTCTCTGTTTGGTATTAGAGGTGTTCTCTTTACTAACCAAGTTACCATCCAATAGTTAACTGCCTGGAAGGTGTGTTTTAAGCAGCAGATTGCCCCTCTGTTCTTTATTTTCAGTTAAACTCCCATCGAAGCTCTAATGAAGTAATTGTCTTCTCTTTTGCAAGAGCTGTTGCGAAGTCTTGATATTAACTCCAAAGAGCCTTTCGCCTAGATGAGTCTACTGTCATGCCTGGACGAAACGCACTTTCAAGTTGAGGTCATTTGAACTTTCAATTGAGTTGTTGAAATACTCCACAGAAATTTTTAAAACTAATTATTTTGGCTTTCCTATCTCTTTATTATATTTTGTCAAACTTAACGCTTTAAAATTTTTTTTTTTTTATGTTCAAATTTATATTAAAAAAATTAAAACAAAATTCAATCGATCATGTCTTTATAAAACAGACCAAATTTACTGAAATTACAGCAAAGTGGCAACGCTATAATGTATCTCTTCGAAAAGTTTTACTTTTTCTTCACGAGAAAGATTAAGTTTACCTTACCTTATGGTTTATCTATCTTTGAGTGTCTCATAGTTTTTTGTGAACAAAAAAATTGTCTCTCGTTTTAGTAGTATTAACTGCACGAGGTGTGCATCCGCCTGCGGATGTAGTCAGGCATTTGCCATAAATGGAACTATGACCATGAGGAGTTTTATTATTTTTTTTTCTATGCGGAGGATGTAACATTGTATGCTGGGAATTTTGAAATGAAAACATAGAAATAGACTTGTAGAGGAGAGCGAATAGCAAAATGATATGATGAAGATAATAAATTTTCTATGTCTAGTCTATTTAAGACCATATTTGGGAAAATTGTTTATGTTGGGCAGGGTTTTTTTTCACGATTCTACAAGATTTTTACTGTGAGACTCCTTTGGGTAACTTCATATATACAGAGAACATGTACACATATTGAACAAATATGACCAAATATACTCTCCTTAAGTGATTGTTATTTTATGGAATTAAATGACAAATGTATGCCAATACAGTGCCTGATTTTTTGAACAAAACCCAAATTATATTATGGATTATGGTACTAGAATGCCTTTGAGTAGGTGACAAGGCAAGAATTTATGAAATTTGGTATTCCTTTTTGCATGTGAATTTCAATTCTGATTTATTAAATATTGATTTTTTCTTAATCATTAAATAATCGAATGTTAATAAGAAGTCAAGAAAACGGCCAAATTCAGTTATTTTTTAGAGAAATTTTTGACTTTTCAATCTTAGTGGCTGTAATATCTAAGACAAGTCGAATAAATATACGTTTCAGGTTTTTATCAAGAAATTGAAATAAATGAAAAAATTGGATTCATTTTGAGTTATTCACGGATTTTGAGTAACCATTCTCTCAATTTAGTTTCTTGCTATTTTTAAACCCCATATTTATATCAATCGTCCTAAAAACCAATTTCCTAACACACTGCTTACAGGCATTTAGAACAAGTGCTCTGGCATCCGCAGTGCCTTAGTTTTTAAACCGGATGACCAAATATCCGTCGAAGAATTTTTCTTTGGAAAGAGCCTATTATCATCTCTTCCATTTTGTTTATAGTACAATACTCAGCGCCGTAAAGCAGAATTGGTAGTAAAGGGCTTTTCAATAAGAACAGGTAGATGTTGAAATGGATTAAAAAAAAACCTGCGTTTAATGTACACGGTGGACCATCTAGTAGTTACTTTTTAAATCATAGGTTATTTTGACACTTACAGCTGTTTCCTGCTCGAAATCTTGACAGAAAGTCAGTATCATGCCTCCGCGGAACGAAAAGACTCGCTTTACTCTTAAACAACTTTGGGGAATATTGAAAACTTATTTCCAAAGTGGGTGCTGTGTAGGCCAAACGGTGCGTTTTTTTGAAAAGAAGTTTTGGCCGAAATAACTTAGTGATACTGATATGCTAGTGGACAACACTCATAGTATCCGTTGTTGTTGTTTTTTTTTTAAATATTTTGCGCACACTAAAGGGATTTTGGCTACCCTTAAAATGTTGAAAACACACTGGGAGTTTTAATAAAAGTTAGAGGAAACTCAAAGGGAGACACCGATGCACATTGGTTTTGAATGTCTGAATATCATAACGAAAGGGAAAACTAGAGTCAGGTAAAGCATTTCACATGCATGGAGTCCGGATAGAGAAAAATCTCTGAATTTAACAGTGCGCCCGAAGTTGGGCTCAAGGGTAAACCGATGGGCATTCCATGGGAGAAATGCAACTAGCTATATCGCTCTGTAGTGGTCGCCATTGAATGGGACAGGCTCACCAACGTCGTTTTCGAAAAAAAGAACGTACCAATGTCGCCATCCAAAATCCACAACAAACGATAACATTTGGTGGATGCATTTTTACCTGGTGAACCTCGTGTAGGTTTGTGTCGTCTCATAAACCTATAAATACTGCAATTTCATTTGTAAACACAAGCAATGGACCTCGCCGATAAAGATGATTTTCGGCCAATACTGGGGTGCCCAACGCTCCAAAGCCCAGTCATCGAAAAAACGGCGTTATCTATGGTTATAAACTTTGAGCTCCTGGGGTCAGTTGGATCGCGTCATCTGGTACGAGTGCAAGCTCAAGTCCCGACGCAAAATTCGCCTAGTTAAAACCTGCAAAAGGCCGAGTTCTTATGCAGAGCGAGGAATCTACAGCCTCGGCTACTGCTGTATCTACAATTTGTTTAACCTCGGTGATAATCATGCGTTTACTTGACGGGCGAATGTTTGGTGTTTGATTATCGAAAAGGTGTCAAGTTTGGCCACCAAACAATAAAGAGTCGAATGGAAAGGACCACCACATCTACCGATAAATGGAAGGCGCACAATGTTTGCATTAACGAACACTCATTTTGATAATAAAGTTTTATCATTTAGACGTGCTGTTGAATCGTGTAACTTGCCATTGTAATTTGACATCAGTAACTGAATAATAAACAACAGTTATGATGGTTGATCTCCCCGCGTCAATTGAAAAACCCTTTGTAATGGTTTTGTAGAGCGTGCACTTTGTCTTACGAGTGAGGAGTTTTGAAACCATTTGTTTCGGCAGCAGCAGTAGTTTCCTAGTGTCGATCCTGGAGTAAACATAAACTCGGAGGTAGATGAACACCTCAATTATTTCAAAATATTTGCTATTAATAGTGATGTTTTTTATCATTGGTGGACCAATGAGTGTGTTTTCTTGTTAATAGCATTTCCTCTTTTTCTTCAAGCCAAACAAGTCTTGCTGGGTCTTCGATCACCATGTAGGAATCTATTACAGAATGTTGGAAGCGGCCGATTATGTCTATATCGTTCACATTCCCCAATAGTTTGACAAATTTCTTGAATATTGTGGCCTCTGCTCTGCGTAGCTTCTGCTCTAGAAGCAAGCTGAAAGCAATTGTACTAGAATATATTTTGTTTTTTCTTTTTTTAATACAAAATATTTACTTTCAATCAAATCTTTTTTATTCGGACTTCTTAGAGGCTTCTCAATTCATCGATATCGTAGCTATCCTTTAATGGAATATTACACATACAGAATAATTAAATGAATTAAAAAATGTATCAGGGCTTAGGGTTTCTTATTACACGATTCTTTTAAGTAATTTTAAAAGCTTCTATAAATAAAATTTAATTTATTGTTGTTAAGTCCAAAATGAGTCGAAAATAAAAAAATGGTTCTACTCTAATTTAAAATTATCTTTTATAAAATTATAGATCATACAAAATTAAGTAATACAGAAAACATTTGTAATGGTATAAACAACAACAAATTTTGTCTGCCATTTTATCCTGCAGATACAGGCTCGGCCAAATGGTTGAGAGGGTGTCTAGAAGACGAGGACCAATTCAGTCATGCTTGCTAGCATTGTCGCTTCGCTCGTCGGATTTGGGTGGGTTCTTTGGCCTGTCTAACTGGACTACCGTACGTTAAATCAATCATGCCTTGGTTAAGCAAAATAAAAATTAATAAGGGTATTCATGTAAACGCGGAAAACCCTAATAAACCTCGAAAACCAGATAATTTTATCTCCGCAGAAACGAGCTGTCAAAATTTGTATGGGAAAAACTTTCTGCAGATCTGATAAAATTATCTGACGAATTTGATGCGGAAAAAGAAGAAATAAACCTGATAAACTAAAGAAATGTCGATTGTGACTTTTAATTTGACATTTCACAAAAGCACTTATCAAACTGATTCAAAAATATTTTTCTAAATTCAAAACAAACTAAAAATGCCGAAGAAGAGAAAAAAGCAATACTTAAGATGATAATTATTATAGTTTTCACCGAATAACTCCAACATGATAAATGACTTGCAATTTCTTCCCACAATTTAATAAATTTTTTTGTTATATGTTCTTGGCATTTTTTAATCAACAGAATCAGTTTTTAAGCTAAAGAATCGAATGAAATAAATTTTTGATAAACAGTTGTTATGAGTTGACTTGGGCGTTCAACGAATAGATTAATATTTCCCACATTTGCGCAAGTATATTCAGCGCATCTCTTGATGCGAATAAAACATACTCAGGGAGTTTTTAGAGACTGACTTACATATATATACAGATTATTATTAAAAAGAAAACACTTGGGAATTTTTGGAAGGTAGATACACTTATTCAGAACAAAAAAAGGAAGGATCCAACAGTGACAACAAAATTGAAAAATTATTAAGAAAATCATTCTTTATTTATAAATATATCAATATTATGTAAGTGATAAATGAAAACTCAAAAGTATAGGTCAGGATATCAGCACAAGGAACAAATCAAGCAAACAGTAACATAGAATCTCACAAAGAAACAATTGACAATTTGTATCAATTAGTTAATAGGTTTAAGCACTTTATCACACAAGGGTATACATTTTGTTCTAGTTTGCAATATTATTATTAGCATTTTTATTATTTATACATTTTTAAGCTTGATTCGCTGATAGATTTAGGAATTATTTTTTTGTCTTAGGTTTGTACAATTACGAATAAGATTGCATGGTGGTATACTGAAGATAAGTGACACATATTCTTGTCATGTTAAAAACAATGGCGCAAAAATTTAATTGAATTAGTACCATGCTAAAGCTGATTTAGTATGATACTAGGTTAAAACAACGAATTTGCAAATTTTAATCGAATATAGCATCATACTTTCTCTACCCTTTTATTAAAGTTAAAATCATCGAATACCGACTTTATTTTTTTAAGTATCGTGCTACTCGTAGCTTCATATGACTCTAATACTTGCAAACATCAAAAAAGTTTCCTGTACTTAATTTTTTACACGAAATGTCATTGTTTTAGGTGTTTTCAGAAACAATTTATTAAGAAAATTCTTTTAGTACGATACTAGTAGAAAATTTTTAAAATTAAGAATGAGTTAGTAAACTTATATAAAGTTAGCAAATTGTTAAGTAGTATAATAGTAATACCTTAATAATAGGCTGTTTAAAGTTTTGCGCCAATGTTTTTTGTAGATATGCTATTTTGTTTAAGTAATTTTGGGTTTTCCGATAATATGCACATTCACACCACAATATTATTCAAGATTCAAGATTTTAAAATCACAGATTCAAATAATTAATATAAATCTCTTTTCCTTTTATTTTGCTTCTACACCATCAGCAAAATTTAATATTTGAAAAGAAAACAAACAAATTGAAAAATAGACGCGAATCTTCCTAAGAAAACAAACGAATCCCAGAGAATAATCTTTTTTTTCCAATTTTTTCACTTTCAAAATAAATAAAATGCACGACTGGATCGCACGAACTTGCTCTTATGTAAAAGTACTTTGGAATTTAAGATACATTTTATAAATATAAAACATGAATTTAAAATGAAATTGCCGTCTGATTTCTAGAAAAGTATGAATTTATGCAAACAAACTTTAAAAAAATCGTTTTATTATTAAATAAATAAATTTTTTATATAAGAAATTTCTTTAAAATTTTTCAAGAAAAAAATGTGGGATTCGAATTTTAAGTATTAAATAATATTGATTTTAGGAAATAATTTCAAAAAATAATCGTTCATAAGTTTTGAAGATATTGATTTTTCAAAACAAATTTTTTTCAAAAAAACCCAAAAAATAATTTTTTGAATATTTTTATATACAATATTATTTTAAACTTAGGGGGGCTCCTGCTGAAAATTTTTGGTTAAAATCGTTAGAGCCGTTAATGAGAAAGTCGAAAATCAAAAAAACGGTTCTATGACAGGTACCGTTAATAACATTTTGCCCTAAATTTTTTTTACCAAAACGTAGTCCATGTCCATAATATCACACCTAATTTTTTTTATCAAAATCGTTAGAGCCGTTTTCGAGATAAATAAGATTTTGCATTACGGGTGTATGGGGGGTACCGTTAGTTTTAGAGCTAAAAAAAAAATTTCAATTTCCCCTCTAGGGAATCACCGAAGACCCATAACTACCGAGTTTGAAGAAAATAGGTCCAGTGGCTTAGGCTCTAGATCGAGGTACAGACATACAGACAGACAGGTATACAGACAGACAGACGGAATTGCCGGACCCACTTTATTCGTCTTCGCTATCATCGTAATGTCAACTTTGATCAAAATCTCGAGTTAGATTTTTTTTCCAAATGCAGAACTTGCCCTATAGTACCTATATCGCAAGTAAAAATCAATCAAATCAAGTGCATCAGAATAAAAGCGTCTGTAGAAATAACTATAAATTACCATTTTTGAAATTATTTTTTCAACTCTAACCTAAAGAAATTTTTGGAATTAAAAAAAAATATTCTTTTAATTTTGATAAAAGTTTGTTATGTAGGTGCCGCTAGTTTAAGTCTTAAAAGAATTAGAAAAAAATGTGTTGGAGCGCTCTATCTACCAGTTTTTAAAAAATCGAACTGACTGACAGGACAAAATGCAAAATCTTTCAATTTTATATTATCATATTGCATGATATAATCTTAATTGCTCGCGCGTACTAAATCAACTTAACTCAGTTCATGAACATTCAGTTTTGCTAACGCTAGATGTGGGTAAAGGCATAGTGTGGTCTTTTATAAATCTGATTTGATAATGCCCTAGTTAAAAAACTGTTAAGTTTCAAGCTTAAAGGAAATCGACCAAGACGTTTTCGAAATATAAAGTTATCAAAATGAAAAAAATTGGAAACAAATCTGGCCACACTAGATATATATGTAAAAACCGATTTATAATAAAATTGATTATTATTTCAGGAAGACCAAACCTTCTACTATTTCTTAGAGAGCTATACCTTGGACTTAATGGGACGTTGGTAGATTACTTTGAAATAATATATTTTTCTTAGATTTATCCTAAGATTCCTCAGTGGAAATTTTTTAAATCCGATCTTGGACTACATAGGTACACTTAGTTTTCCTTCAACGGTATTTAAGAATTTTCTTATTAATATTCCAAGAAACATTACAGGTCAATGGTACCACCACCGTAATGCTTATCTAAATAGTAATATTTACAGTGCGACCTCTCTTTACATACATATATTTCCCTCTATCTAGCCAGGGTTATGTGTAAACACGATTGTTATCATAAAAAGTTAGCTTTTTAGTTATTTTTTATATAATTATTTCTTTGGCTAGTTTTTAAATTTAAGTATCAATTCATTAAAAAGTCAGGCCGCCTTGAAGTCCTAACTTATTATTTTTTTTACGTAAGCCTTGCGAGGGTATATGGTGTAATCTGAAGTGATCAGAAATTTTAAAACATAAACCCGATAAGCAGGAAAAATCCATGAAGCATTGCATCTTGAACATAATAGGCATTCTTTTTGACGTTTTATAATAAGTGTGTTTTATGGAATATGCATACATACATGCAAGAGGTGTCGCATAGGTGATCAAATGTTATACCTATTTCATAGAAAAACTTATTAAAATTATTGAACAATATTTTTTATTTTTATTTTATTAATTAATTATTTTGTTAACAGACAAATCTTCAGACATTATGAATAAACGTTTATGGGAGCTTTTACTGTAGAGTGTATTCTTTTCTATCATCAGTCATCGCTCATAAGCTGACCAACGTCATTGCAGACACGTTAGTTGTAGTTGCGGAAGTAAATACGAAACGTCCATCAAAATCAGCTCAGGCTTCAAAGTATAAGGATTAGGGCAACTGAAGACGTGTTCGTCGCTCCTGCTCCTATTCCGTATATATACCATTCGGGACGTCAAGAACCTAACCTAACACCATACGATGTGTATATGTATAATGCTTGCCTCTATATGGACTTCTGCAGGAAGTTAAAAGTTGTGATGATGAACGCGCGCTACACGTGAGTTGTGCCACATGCAGCCGTAGCAAAAGGCTCACCTCAAACTCTCTCCCATCTTAGGTTAGAGTTTCTACTTTTTTTCTAATTTTTATTTCTTTTGTTCGTCTATTCCTGGCTTAGAGAGTTCACTCCATAAAAGTATTTGTGTGTGTAATGTTGAAGAATGTTTGAAGGGCTTCGGGAGGTGTTTAACCTTTGGTTTATTTTTTTTTTTAATTTATATCTCCTTTCTCACGAAAGTCTCATCTCTAAAGTGGAATTTATTGTTTGCTTGAAAACGGAATTCCTATGCAATCAAATCAACTTTTTAGTGCCTATACAGGATGACGAATGCGACAATTTTTTTGGGAATCATCCGAACAAATAAAGTTGATTGAAGAGAAATTCTGAAAGTAATTATACGATAATTGGTTCCAATGAGATGGAACTAGTTAAAAATGGAACAGGAAGTTACTTATTAAATGTTAAGTATTCTAGATGACAGGTGTACTCGCACCAGAAAAACTTTTTTGACTTCTTTAATGTCACTTTGCAAAACTGAAGCCAACGGAAATTGAAATACATAGTTGTTACATATTTAAAATTGTTTTTTAACAATAATTATATAACGAAAGATAATTTAGTCTGATAAGTGCTATTTATCAAACCTTCGTATGAAAATTGATACGAATTAAAGAGACTTTACAAACTGAATGAGAAAAAGTAAAGCAGTTAAATTAACTATTTTTGTTACTCCTTTCATGTAAACTTGGTTTGATTTTTAACACTTTTTTAGTATTAAGGTTACTTCTGATCACAACTAAAGCAGACAACGAAGCAAACAGAACTTTTTGACATTAGGGAAGGTGCAAGTGTTATATGAAGTTAAAAAGTATGATGCTAATAGAAAAAGTATGATGCTAATTTCGATTTAAATTTACAAAATTGTCGTTTATTTCGAAATTCAATTGAATATAAAAATTAATTGAAGTGATTTTTCAGTTAATTTCTTGAGATTATGAGTTCTTTGAAGTATTTTCGAAAATTCAAATGTAAATTTATTATAATAAAAATGATACTTAATTTGTGGCACGAGTACGATAACTTGGCCGCCAAGATTTGATGACGGATTTTTGTAGAGGGGTCAAAAATAAGCACTTTTTACTACGGGAGGGGGGGGTCTATCTCCCCCCGTTTAGGAGGTAGGGGCACTTTTAGAAAAAATGGTTTAAATTGAAAAAAAAAATATTAAAAAACAACGGCAACACCTACAATAAAGTGCTATACTGCGTTTGAAAGCCAGAAAATTGTTCTATAATCCTGCATTTAAATTAAATTACTCATGTCAATGGTTTTTGAGAAATTCGCATTTAAAGTCCAAATTTTGATAAAATAACGTGAAAAAAAAAGTTTGGACCGATTGTTTTCAAAATTGTGAAATGAAATTGTAAATCAACTTACATGTGTTTCATGTATCTATCAGTTCTTAATCGAACACAAAAAACCGCATGGTTCTATGTCTTCTGGGTTTTGAGTAAATCGAAAATAACTAAAACTACTTTCCTACAATATGTTTGATATTTTTTGCTTCCTTACATAAATAAATCAGTGCTAGCTTCCAACATTACAATATATAAACAGTAAAGTATGTATGGGGGGGCATGCTGCCCCCCTGCAACCCCCCTGCTTGAACACACTATAGGATTTGGGGTAGGTGCGAGGTTGGGTGCATGCAAAGTTTCTTTTGCATTCACAGAATCTGTATTTAAAAAAATTCAAATTTATTCTATTTATCCAATGTCCACTAAATACATATAAAATACAATAAACGATCTTGAAAACCAAAACAAACTTCCGACCATGTTCACCAATACATGGCACTATTTTTCTATCGAAAATACTGCCTAGAAAGGAAATATAAGGACGACTGGGGTTCGCAAATAATAGAGTTTTTATCAGATGTAAAAAAAGTTTACCCTTGTTATACCGATGGTGATATATGTGAGGGTTTACAGTTAAAAGACATCGATCCTCCCACCCTTCAGAGCGAACATTTAGAAAGTGTTTTACCGCCAAAACATCCTCGGCTTCCCACCATAAAAGAGTAACTCAACGAACTCGACAGTTATAGTACGGACGATGGCTTTATTGACGAGACTTACACACCTTTTTAATACATTTTGACCTTTTTTAACTAACTATGACTGACTAACTCCTGACTAACTGACAAAATAACTGACCCAGATGCAATTCTACCTCCTCATGGTGCATTCTGGGTAACGCTAAATGAATTGCGGTACTGAACTAACAAAGAATTATTATGTTTATTAACATTAATCCTTAAAATGGAATAACCGTCACCACCAAAAATCAAAAAAAGCAGTTTTGGTAATTTTCGATTTTCTCAAAAACCAGAAGACATAGAACCATGCGGTTTTTTGTGTTCGATTAAAAACTGATAGATACATGAAACACATATAAGCTAATTTACAATTTCATTTCACAATTTTGAAAACAATCGGTCTAAACTTTTTTTTCACGTTTTTTTTATCAAAATTTGGACTTTAAATGCGAATTTCTCAAAAACCATTGCCATGAGTAATTTAATTTAAATGCAGGATTATAGAACAATCTTCTGGCTTTCCAACGCAGTATAGCACTTTTTTGTAGGTGTTGCCGTTGTTTTTTAATATTTTTTTTTCAATTTAAATCATTTTTTCTAAAAGTGCCCCTTCCTCCTAAACGGGGGGAGATAGACCCCCCCCTCCCGTAGTAAAAAGTGCTTGGTTTTGACCCCTCTACAAAAACCCGTAATCAAATCTTGGCGGCCAAGTTATCGTACTCTCCCCTAATTTGTTATATTGGCGCAAAATTTTAATTGAATTAGTACTATGCTAAAGCTGTTTTAGTATGATACTAGGTTAAAACAACGAATTTGCAAATTTTAATCGAATATAGCATCATACTTTCTCTACCCTTTTATTAAAGTTAAAATCATCAAATACCTACTCTATTTTTTTAGTATCGTGCTAGCTTCATATGACTCTTTGACATTTGCAAACATCAAAAAAGGCTCGTGTGCTTACTTTTTTACACGAAATGTCATTGTTTTAGGTGTGTTCAGAAGCAATTTATTTAGAAAGTTCTTTAAGTACGATCTAGTTACTAAATGTTTATTATTATTATTATATAATTAAGAATGAGTTGGTAAACTACTATAAAGTTAGCAAATTGTTAAGTAGTATCATACTAATGCCTTAATAATAGGCTGTTTAAAATTTTGCCCCATTATCTTTAAAGAAAGCACGCTCCTCTAGCTACTCCGATCCATATCTAGATGCCTTCAGTTTTCGTTTGGTCGTCGGGAAGAATTCCGAATTCTTCTAAAATTAATCGATTGGCACTGACAAGTAGAAAATTAAAATTTGATAAAAGGTCGCGTGGGAGTGTATAAACTTACAACGTGTATTGCATTAAGATTAAGATAGCGTTTATATTATTTGTATCCTCTAGATTCGGAGATATTTCTTTGAAAATATATTCACACTAGGTTTTGAAAAAAATATTTCGCAAACGGGGCGTCTGATATTAACTTAAAGCTTTTGAATAGTTTTTTGTTTATTAAAAATAAAAAAAAAAACAAAAATAAGGGTCATTATTACTCGTAAACAGCTTAAACCTAGAGACTTTAAAAACTCTCAAACATATCTACGAGTACGTGCGTATTGCCGGGAATGAAAACGCCTACAATTTAATGCCGAGTCCGCACGACAAAGATGAGGATCACTTTCCATGACACGAGATAATAATGAGGATTTGTCATTTCCAATCACTTCTGAAAACATTTTTTTACAGGGCCTGGAACTGGAAATCGAACCTAGATTTTTTGTATGATATTCCAAAGCACTAACCATTGTTTTCAAATAGTTTATTATATAAATAGGGAAATATACATAGATACCTATATTCACAAATAATATTACAAAAGAAAAGAAAAATTCCACCACCTGAATTGACTAATTGCTTATGTTCCACATAAGCCACGCCACACCTTATTCAAGTATCTTAAAAAACTACATGTTAGTAAAGGGTTAAATTTTAAGGGCCGATGTTGAATGTGAACCTGTATAGGAGATGTGAAAACACCAGTGCATGCTCGTACTGCAGAAAATATTGCTGATGTTCGCGATAGTGTGGCTGAAGAGCCGCCCACCTCAACTCGTCGTGCGTCGTGCCCAACAATTGCACCTCTCACGCTCGTCGTTGATGAAAACTATGCATAAAGGCTTGCATTTACACGCTTACAAGGTGCAATTGACTCAAGAAATAAAGCCTCTTGACCATTTCAAGCGTCTTCAATGGTCAGAATGGTGGCAAGAAATGGCAACAGTGGATGATCAATTTTCGAAGAAAATCATCTTCAATGATGAGGCACATTTTCACTTCAGTGGATTCGTCAATAAGCAGAATTGCCGCATTTGGGCAATGATAATCCAAGAGTGATTGTCGAAAAACAAATGCACCCACAAAGAGTGACTGTTTGGTGCGGTTTATGGACTGGCGGCATCATCGGGCCGTATTTTTTCCGAAATGAGGCCGGTCAGGCAGTTACTGTGAATGGTGTTCGCTATCGTGAGATGATAACGAACTTTTTATAGCCCGAATTGGAAGATATGGGTGTGGAAGATATGTGGTTTCAACAGGACGGTGCCACTTGCTACACAGCTAACTAAACAATGGCTCTTTTGCGCGAGAAATTCAATGGCCGTGTTATATCACCTGGTGACGATGTCAATTGGCCGCCAAGATCAAGTGATTTGACGCCGTTGGACTTCTTTCTTTGGGGTTATTTAAAAGAAAAGATGAACGTCGATAAGCCAGCAACAACTAAAGAGCTAAACGATGAGATATTTCGGCACATTAACGGCATAGAACCTCAATTATGCCTCAGCGTCATCGAAAATTTGGACCATCGGATGGAGGTGTGCCGCCCAGACCGCGGCTGCCATTTGGCCGATATTTTGTTCCATACATAATTGAACCATACTATATTATCATAATAAAAAGAAATGACAATAATTTCCTAAATAATTTGGGTTTTATTCAAAATCAACATCGGCCCTTAAAATTTAACTACCCTTTATATTTTATTTTGGGAGTTTTTATAGTTTTATTGGCATATTAATTGGAGTTCCGTTTAATTTTTCAAAAGATGCCAACTTTATTTTCCCTATTTCTGCAGGTTTATCATTTCCATTATGAATACAATAAATCGATCAATAATCGATCAAATAAATCGATACATTTTACAACAACCTGTTCCAAATTTTTGAAAAAAATACATACCTATTCGGATTGCTATCGGAAAGGCTATCTGAGTATCGCAGAATTTTCAAGATCAGCTGTGTTTTCACAATGGAATAGAACAAAAGTAGAAATCAATCCATGTACCTACCTACCTTTTGCTCAACAGTTGAACGCACCCAATGCATCAAATATTTTAACTATTAATCCATACCTTCCTTCAACAAATAGATCACATGATCTTGACAAGTTTTCTTCAAAAATATAAAATTGTAAAAGTTTTCTTGGTTTTTATTTGTTTTGATCGATCTTTTTTTTTTTTTGTCGTTTGCAATGCGTGTGTAATTTATTTCGTTTGTTGTTCATCATCTTTGCTTTGTCGCTGTCGCCATAAGTTTCGAGTATTGGATCTCATATTTGTTTTACCGTTCCTCTTCACAGCCTCGGATTCCATAATTCCATCTGTATAAATGTATGTACATATCTACGACAATGACGAGGATGAGATGGAAAAAAGGAATAGCCAAGCCACGTAACCGACACAACGATGAGGAATAGAGATACTTTATAAACATTGCGACGAAATCGCCTGCCATGCCGCCTCGTGTGTGCAAGATGGGTAAAAAGGGTTCTTGAACTTTAAAGGGGTCAGTTCAGCTCACACACAAGACGAAGAGATACCTGTCTACCACACCGCCTGCCTATCAAGAAGATTAGAGTGTCTTGTCTTGCTTGCCTAGTGCTTGTGCTAGTGCTAGAGTGCCAGTGCCAGTGCCGCAGCAATGCGGTCGGTCGATCGCTTGCTTGTTGGTTTCGTTACCAGCTGGTTTGCTGGCTGGCTTGCCTTGTGCTCCATCTCTCCTTGATTAAAGCTTGTCTACTCAGTTTCTAATTTATATTTCTCTTTACTTCTTTTATCAGCTTATCGTTCTTTTCTCTAATAAACAATCTTCTCATATTCTAGGTAGTGTTTTTAGGTTTTTGTTTAAACTTTAAAAGGAAGGCGAAGGCATTTAATTACCAAAATGCCGAAAGACATTTATGACCTCGGACCTTTTTTCTTCAACGTTATACCTAAATAAGTTAAAGCTTAGAACGGAAAACAACAACGGAAGAAATAATAAAATTAAAGATGTTCTTACAATATTATGTATAAGCGGAAGAGGACTCTGAATTACAAAGAAAAAACTAAATGTGTTAATGTTGATTTTTTTTCCTCAATTGAAAGACAAATTGTATGAAAATAAAAATAAATTAAACATATTTAAATATATAACTACTCCAAGGAATTATACAGCCAAATATTGAAATTTAGTCTTAACGAACAATTTTACAACTTATCTTAATGCTGAAGTTATAGCTCTCATCTTTCAATAGGTGTGTTTTTTTTGCAAGTCCATATAGAATTGTAAAAAAAAACGACATCGGGATTTAGGAGCTTTTTTTCCACAGAGCTGGAAGCACTGTGTACGCTATGACATTTGTCAGCTTATTGACGACTAGCATCAACCAATCCAAAAACTTCACTTTTGACGTCTCTGAGCAAATTATCGATAACATATAGATAATACTATTTTGGCATCACCATTTTTATCGGGTCTTAGATTAACTCTCGATAATTATCTGGTCTTAGCTAACTCTGTATAGATTTAAGTAGTTGTTAGAGCTGTGTAAATCGTTCATTTCAAATGATCGAATCGTTCAACAATCGATTACGAAAATGATCCGATCTTTTCAATCAATCGATCATTCGATCATTTTCATTTCACTGAAATGATTCAATACTGTTCCTATTCGATATTAATTTCGATTTCGATGATAAGATTGACTTGTGGCTTTGATAGTTCTCACAAAATACTCTATGATGATGGCTACTTCATGGATTAAAAAGTGTCAAAAAATTCAAGAAAAAGAGATTTTATTTGTTGCTTCGGAAAAGAGCAATTTTAGGGCTTTCGGCTAACATTTTGTACGAAATATACTTTGTACGTCATAACTGAATTCGTCCTCTATTCGTCAAGTCATAAACTGTCAAATTCCATCAAAGGATGGCTACAATGTCAATGGATTAAAAAACGTCTAAAAATACCAAAAAAAAAGAGATTTTATTTGTTGCTCCGGAAAAGTGCAATTTTAGGGCTTTGGGCTGCCATTTTGTACGAAATATACTTTGTACGTCATAACTGAATTCGTCCTCTATTCGTCAAGTCATAAACTGTCAAATTCCATCAAAGGATGGCTACAATGTCAATGGATTAAGAAGCGTCTAAAAATACGAAAAAAAAGAGATTTTATTTGTTGCTCCGGAAAAGTGCAATTTTAGGGCTTTCGGCTAACATTTGGTACGAAATATACCTTGTACGTCATAACTGAATTCGTCATCTATTCGTCAAGTCATAAACTGTCAAATTCCATCAAAGGATGGCTACGATGCCGATGGATTAAGAAACGTCCAAAAATCCACATTAAACATACCGGATCCTGATATATCAAATAACATCAGTTCAACCCAACAATTGTTTTTGCGGCCTACAACATCAACGACCAACCCTATCAATCATGTTGTTCAATGCCGAGTTCAACCCAGAAGTTCCAGTCCACCGTCCGTTTGGCGTTCATAATCCACGTTGATTGAATCGGAAGAAATGGAATCAAGTAAATCATGATTAATCGAGTCAACTGATATCGAAAATCGAGACTCATTGAAATTATTGAGATTGAAATAGAAAATCGAGAATCCAGAATCGAGAATCATGTAAATGATTGAGATTGAGATCGATTAAAATGATTGATTTCAATCATCAATACTTTTCGATGATCGGATCAAAAAAATCGAATCGATCCCGATTGACACAGCTCTAGTAGTTGTTGCATTTGCATGTAAAGCGCTTAGTCCCGATGTCGTTTTTTTTTACAATTCTATATGGACTTGCAAAAAAAACACACCTAATGCATTAAATATATGTACTTCTTTCTGGGGCTGGTTTGAAAATGAAACCTAAAGTAACGTGATAATGCCTTAATGTCACACTTTTTGACTTTTGAGTACGCCTCATGTATACATAAAATGTGTTGGTAGGCTTGCAGTTTCTATGATATACAAATTATATCCATACTTTATCTGTCAGGTCATTAAGTTTCCAATTGTATTACAGTTTCTATATGATTGTAAAAACATTTGAACTGGGAAACATCCATATTGGTAATTTCCGTCCACCAAATATTCAATAGAAGATAACTTATATTTTGACGTTTTAAATAACAAATCTTTATATATCGCTTATGGAAGCAACTACATATACATACCTACATAGAATAGTAAGTGCTTTTTTCTGACATTTTGAATTAGACCCTTATAACACGATTCATGATCACGCAATTCTTTCATCAAGTTTTATTTCTGTAAGATAGAGCAATAGTCTAGGGAGGAGTTTAAGTAACGAAATTAAAAAAAGAACAAATGTAATGAATGCTCGCTATAGTCCAAACGTTGTGCGCGTTGCACCCATTTAACGGTAGGCGTGGTGGTAATTAATAAGGCAACATTCATATGTCAAAAGAACGCAAAATTGACCGAGACGCTGCGATTCGTGAAAGTGTACAACAGAACCCGCATCAGTCGATCACTCGTTGTGCACAAGAATTCAGCCTTTAGCAAACTTCAACTTGGCAAATTTTGCGCGGTGATTTGTTCACTTTCCAGCGTTTGGAAGAAGATCCAAATTTTGGCCCGAAAAATCATCTTTAGAGACGGGCGTATTTTTGAAGGCATTGCTGTGTCAATTAGCAAAATTGTGTATGGATGATACCAACCCAAACGAGGTTCATTAGGTGATAATACATCCTCAAAAAGTTACCGTTTGGTGTAGATTTTGAGCTTGCGGTGGCGTCATTGATTCGTACTTTTTTCAAAAACGACGTTGTTGAAAATTTATTTTGGCCCAAATTTAACCATATATGTAGATCTAGACAATATGTGGTTTCAGCAGGATGGAACTATGTACGTGCCACACAACAGACTGCGACGTTCACATTCTGCATGAACGATTTAATGGTAATTATCTGGTAATGGTGGTTATCTATTGCAAAGATGAAGTAAAAATGACCCCGCTAGACTTTTCTTGTGGGATTTACTGAATTCGGAGGTCTATGTGAATAAGGAAAATTCAGCCGAATTTATACAGAAATTTCATATTCTTAGCAATCGTGCAGCGGATACGCTTCTCAAAAGTTTAAATATAAAAAAATTTAAAAATATTTGTTTGAAAACTCAGTATTTTGAATATCGATTGATTGTTTTTTTTAAACAAAACAACTAACAATTTATTTATACTATCAACGTTTAGTATGTAGGATAGTTTTCGCAAATTGAATTTTTTTGGCACCTAGAATTATGAACTCTAATTCAATAAAAAAATTGAAATTAAGATATACTTGCAAAAAATCATAATATAGCTTTATGTTTTTAGCTTGAACTAGAGCTGTGTAAATCGTTCATTTCAAATGATCGAACCGTTCAACAATCGATTACGAAAATGATCCGATCATTTCAACCGATCGATCATTCGATCATTTTCATTTCACTGAAATGATTCAATACTGTTCCTATTCGATTTCGATGATAAGTTTGACTTGTAGCTTTGATAGTTCTCAAAAAATACTCTATTATTGTAAGCCATAAATTTCCAAATAACATCGAATGATGGCTACTTTGTACATGGATTAAAAAGTGTCAAAAAATTCAAGAAAAAGAGATTTTATTTGTTGCTCCGAAAAAGAGCAATTTTAGGGCTTTCAGCTAACATATACGAAATACTCTTTGTACGTCATAACTGAATTCGTCATCTATTCGTCAAGTTATAAACTGTCAAATTCCATCAGAGGATGGCTACGATGTCGATGGATTAAGAAACGTCCAAAAATCCACATTAAACATACCGGATCCTGATACATCAAATACTCGTAACATCAGTTCAACAATTGTTTTTGCGGCCTACAACATAAACAACCAACTCGATTAATCATGTTCTTCAATGCCGAGTTCAACACAGAAATTCCAGTCCACCGTCCGTTTGGCATTCATAATACACATTGATTGAATCAGAACAAATCATGGTTAGTCGAGTTAACTGATATCGAAAATCAAGACTCATTGAAATGATTGAGATTGAAATAGAAAATCGAGAATCATTTAAATGATTGAGATTGAGATCGATTAAAATGATTGATTTCGATCATCAATACTTTTCGATGATCGGATGAAAAAATTCGAATCGATCCTGATTGACACAGCTTTAGCTTGAACGCAATACTTAAAACATTTTTTAGCCTTTTAAAAATTTGCTCCAGAAATTTTTTACAAATAACATCAATTTTTGAAATTCTAAGTCTCCGAAATATATGAGGAAGTTCGTGCGATCCAGCATTTTATTTCTATCTTAAGACGTACATTATTGGAAAACCATATTACTTGTACCACTTAGAATATTATTATAGCAGTTTTCGAGAAAATGTGAAAAAATAAAATAAAATCAATGTATCTCAGTTCTAGCCTTAAATAAATTTAGAACTTTTTCTGTAGAAAATCATCTAATTTTGAGCAAATTGGGTAACCTTTTTAGGATCTTACTGAATGTTCAGTGGACGTATTAACTTAAGCAGATAGAGTATGGCACCAAGCTCTAAAACTTCTTATCCATTGAGCTTTTATCCTAACTTCAATACCCTTAGCTTTTCATATTCAACCGAATGCCCGGCAGTTTACTTTTGAGCCCGACTTTCAACATACACTTAAGTTCAGATATTATTTCTTTGGCCACACTACTCTAATGTGAGATATGTACTTTAACCGGCCCATTTTGTCCCACCCATTTCGATATTCAGACATTCAAAATAAATATAAGTACAACGGTATCTACTTTAAAATCTTCTCCAACTTTCCTAAACGCTTAAAATATGCTCAAACAATTTAAGGGTAGTCGCAATCTCATCCCTTTATTGCGCGCAAAATGTAAGAAAAAAAAATTAAATCAAAAGCACCGCGGAAAGTTTGAATGCAGAAAACCCTTTGCATTAACAAAGAAGATGCAGGGGCATATTGCCGCTATTCTGTCTTTATTTTTTTTTTTGGCGCATTTATCGAAGCAATTGATAGTAAGAACACCGTGAACAAATTTATAATTGGAAAATGTTTTCGAGAACCAAATTGATTATATATTTTATTTCTATTTACAAACAAAAATACGAACTCGAGATTTTGATCAGAGTTGACATTACTATAGCACAAGTTCACAAGGTTCTGCACTTCTGTCTGTAAGTACACGATCTTTTTTGGGATGACCACATTCTCGAGACCGCCAAAAAAGCTGCTAAATTCTTAGGATTTATCTATTGATGTAACAAATTTTCCACCCCTCTAATCTGGCTACAATTTATAGGACGTTTAAATGTCCAAAACTCGAGTATAACTCACATCTTTGAGCAGGTGCATCCCAAACTTCTCTTCATTTATTGGCTAGAATCCAGAACAAAGTGTTAAAACTGACAGGAAACAGAACTATCATGGAATAATTTTTCACGTCTTTCCTTGTTTCGTCGCTTCTTTCACCAGCAATGCTAGAAATGCTTATCAGTTTACTCTCGAGCCTAATTTTGGACGTACCGTTAAATACATACACGTTTCTGGAATAATATACTCGACACAGATTTCCCTTACCATTTCAATTTGCAAACATTCAAGGACAATGTTCATCGACACCTCTTTCTCCCCCTCCCTTATTTCCCTTTCACTCGTACTTTGTATTATAAGGGTTTCAATAAATTCTTGAGTTCGTGTGAATTATAAAAAAAATGTCTATATCTCAACCTACAGCCTAAGCTGCTGAAGCGATTTTAATCAAACTTGGGAGATTCCCTAAAGGTGAAATTGAAATTTTTGTTTAGTTCCAAAGCTAAAGGCACCTGCTACTAAGCCATTGTTAAAAATCTTATTTATATTAAAACGGCTCTATAGATTTTGATGAAAGAATTATTTGTACTATTATAGGCATGGTCTACATTTTGGCCAAACGAAATTTTAACGAAAAATGTTATTAACGGTGCCTGTCCATACAACCGGTTTTTTTATTTTCGATTTTCTCACTAACGGCTCTACAGATTTGGATTAAACTTTGTATATTATATTATAATACGATTTTTTATATAAATTTTCAAAAAAAAAACAAATATTTTGGAAAATTAAATTTCATTATATAAATTTTCAAAAAAAAACAAATATTTTGGAAAATTAAATTTCTTGAAAGCGGGTTATTTTTTTTTAATTATTACTGATATCATTAAATACTAAAAATTAGCATACAACGATTTTTTAAATTTTGTTTTCGAATTATTTTATTATTAAAATTATTTTAGTAGAAGTTTTAGTAAATTGACAAATGAGTTTTATGCATTTGAACATTTTTTTCTAAATAATGTTTTCGTATATACAATTTTTAAATCCCAAAGTACTTGGACATAAGAGCAAGTTGTAAAATCCAGTCGTGCATTTTATTTCAATAGCTGATGATCAGTGTCTTCTCGTTAATTTAATAAGTTTAAAATTTCAGTTTAAGCCCCGAAAAGAGTCAACATATCGGTCTTACCTAGAGAAACAAACCGTAGATGGAGCAGTTTAACTAACTACATTTTTTCTAGAGAGATTTGGCCCACATATAATAGACCCAGAACACTTGATCTGATATGCAGACCCAGGCAAGACATAGTCAGGATCGTAGCTACCTGTAGCGTACACTGGCCAATAAGAGATCATGCAGCGAAGCTAGGCATTCCTCACAATACTTTACTTACTGTCATAGCTGTGGGGACCAGCCGAAAAAGGAAACAGTCCTCCATTTCCTCTTGAAATGCGCTGTTCTGGCCAAATTTGAACACAATCATTAGGAAGGGCATTTTTTGACGACATTGATGAACTTTTGGAATCGAAGATCAAAGACTTGATCTCGTTTCTCAACGCGACGAAATTGTGCTAGGAAGAACTTTCGTTACTTTTGTGCCGTATACCCTCCGTTTGATTCCTTCAATCCCGAGATATCAGACTGACGGCTTTCCCAGAAGCTTACGGTGCGGGGGACAGGGCGATCACTTAATTGGATTGCAGACTGTTTCAGCACCAAAAAGCATCATCAAAACCTACTAGGTCCGTTCTTCATTTTGAACTCAATCCAAACTGGATGACTCCGTGAGAATGTCCACAATATCCACATATTAATTCTATCAACAGGTTCATACTTATGGCATACAAATTGCGCACTTCAGCGCTAATTGGGCACAGGGTTAGACTGTCAGTGATGGCCATTTCTACCTACCTCCATTTATTTATTTACTTGGTCAAACAGAATAACTCCTATAGACTATGATAACAATATTCTAATACTATGTATAATTATATATAATTTTTAATAATACATGGAAAATAATAAATAGGTAGTTGATATTAAAAATTATTAGATAAGATTGATAACAAATTAATCTTAAAGGTTTCCCTTGAAGAATACAATATATCAATATACGAACACACAGAGTTTGCTTCCTTGATGCAACGTGAGATCGGTTCATTGGAACCATAATTAGTTCGATGAAAATTTACATGGAATAAGAAGTTAACCCGAGTGTTTCTTGGTGGGATATGAAAGCCCAATCTTTCTAACAAAAATGAACACTTTATTCGAAAAGAAAGTATGTCACGAATAAACATAATAGAAAAATATTTCCGACGGAGTGAAAGAGTGTTAATACCAATCAACAAACACCTAGCTTTGTAACAGGGAAAATCACCGTACCATTCCCAATTTAGTTTAAAGATAACATACCTTGTGAAGTTTTTTTGTACCCTCTCAATTCTTTCAGCGTGTGTTATATAAAAAGGGTTCCAGATTACGGAACAGTACTCCAGAATAGACCTTACTAATGAAAAGTACAGGGTTTTTAGTGTAAAGATGTCAGAAAACTCACGGGTATTTCTTTTAAGAAAGCCTAACATTGAGTTAGCTTTGTTGATAATTAGATCCATATGAGGATTAAAAGTTAACTTTTGATCAAGGATAACCCCTAGATCTTTCTTTTTTGACACTCTTTCTAAAGGAAAATCAGATAACCTATAGGTGTAAAAAATAAGGTTATGTTTTCTTAAACAGGTAAGAACTTGACATTTAGCAACATTTAAGTGCAAATAATTCAACCCACACCAACGCGAAAGCCTTAAAAGATCGTCTTGAAGAAGTAAACAGTCCTGAATTGAGTTAATTTTTCTGTAAAGCTTTAAGTCATCGGCGTACAGAAGACATTGTGAGTGATTAAATATCTCAGGTAAATCGTTAATAAATAAAAGAAATAACAATGGTCCTATGTGGCTTCCCTGAGGAACTCCAGATGGTACATGAATAGGTTCAGAAAAATAACTGTCAATTTTAACAATTTGGACCCGATCAGATAGGTAAGATTCAATCCAAGAAAGCAAATTTGAATGAATACCTAGAAAAGCCAGTTTCTGAAGTAAAATCTTGTGGCTAACTCTGTCGAATGCTTTCGCAAAATCCGTGAAAATAATATCAGTTTGAAGATTATTCTCAAAACCTGATACTACGTGGTTGACGAAAATGGAAAGATTCGTAGCAGTTGATCTTCCAGATACAAACCCATGTTGGAAGATAGATATATGTTCCCTTACAACAAAGAACATTTTTTCGCAAATTATTTTTTCAAAAATCTTTGGGATAGTTGAAATCTTGCAAATAGGTCTGTAGTTTACTATATCTTGTTTTAATCCAGCTTTAAAGATAGGGGTTAAGAATGAGACTTTCCATTCCTTCAAAAAATGGCCAGTATCGAGTGAAAGATTAAATAAAACGGATAAAGGTTTAGCTAAAGAGATAGCAGCTTTTTTTAAAAACAATGGTGAAAATCCATCAGGTCCAGCGGACTTCGATGGATCGATTTCCACCAATGCTTTCAGGATTTCGGATTCATTAACCCGAAGAAATCCCAAGTTGAATCTTTCAGGCAAAGCATTTATACTATGAGAAGGTTGTTCATGAGCGTAAACTGATTTGAAGTACCTAGCAAACAAATTACAAATGACTGAGATATCGCTTGTTGATGTGTCTAAGTAATTCATACAGCACGGAAATCCAGTAGATTTTCGCTTTGAATTGATAAATTTCCAGAAATGAGTACTATCAGTTTTAATTTTTGATTCAGTTATTAAAATATAGTTTTGGTACAGAAATCGATTAAGGAAATCAAACTCGCGTTCAAAGTTTAAGTAAGTTCTGCGCATTTCAGCGTCATTTTTACAAGATTTGTACCTTTTATAGGCTTTATTTTTCTGATTTTTTAAGTTCGATAGCCTTTTGTTAAACCAAATAGGATTTGAGTTACACGAAATTTTTTTTTTGGGTATAAAGCGATCCATTGTATTTACTAATATACGTTTGAAGAAAGTGTACGCTTCCGTGAGATCAGATTGGTTATTCATATCATTCCAAGATAACATGACTAAATGCGAATTGATTGCATCAAAGTCGGCATGATTAAAACAATAAACATACTTATCTCTTTCATAATCTTTCTTAATAAAACTATAGAACGTGAGATCGGCTTCTAAGGCGCAGTGATGAATAGAGTTTTGAAACATTGGAAACTGAGATTTTTCAACAGATACGTTAAATTGTTTGTCTACAAAAATAAGATCTAATATACGATCTAAATCATTACAAAAAGAATTACTCTGGACAAAATCAAACTGACCGAAAAAATCAGCCACCAGTGCTTCAATCTCATTTGTAATATTAAAAGGAATTAACAATTTTTCATCCGGATCAAAAGTCCATTTTATGTCACCTACATTAAAATCACCAGCATACAATACATGCTCTGAAGAAGACAGATTATCAAATATAGCTAGGCAATTGTTTAGATGCACACTATATAAATCTACAGAACTTCTAGGCGGAATATAACTGCTTATAACATAAAGTATACTCTTATCATTCAATGTTACTTTAACGATTAATTGATCGATATCAAAATTGGAGTTACTTGCAATGGAGTCAGATACGAGCTCAATAAGCCTGCAAGGTAAGCTTGATCGAACCGCAATCAGAACACCACCACCTCTTTCCAATCCAGTTATCTGAGAACATCTATCTTTTCTAAATAATGAATAAGAGGATGAAGAACAAATCTCAGAAGATAAAAAATCTTTCGTTAACCAAGTTTCATTTAATACAATAATGTCATATAATTCAGCGGAAAAAGCTAAGAATACCTGATTAAGTTTGGTCCTTAAACCACCTACGTTTTGGTAATACAGAGATAAATTATAATTAGAAAATGATGATGATGACGATGATATTTTCGGGGACGCAGCTTCATTAGGATCTCCAAATAAGTCTACTTCAGGTGGAGTTGCATAGCTGGTGTCCAGCGTTATAAATCTACCAACATATGTGAGGCATCTTCCTGGTTTTTTGGATAGTTGATAAAAAGTTTGACCCTAACCGCGTAAGGCCAAATGGAGGAGTCGTTCAAAAGGCTATTGATGAACATAGCCGGCACACACATTTTAAAATTAACAAATTTGATGTTTTCCGTAGCTAGACCCTTCTTAATCAACTTAAAGCATTTGATATGATTTGCAGAGATTCCCGTCTTGGACACCACATAGTTAACAATATCAGCTGGCTCGGTGTTACGATGAAACTTTGATAAATGGATCCATTTAGTAGCATAAACAACATTAAGAGAAGACTCAACATTAGCTCCAACCAATATTGAAGGATTATTATTGGCGTTTTTGTTGTCTCTATGCGCATGTACCTTATTTTGAATTAAAAGGCCAGTGCGATCAGCTGTTGAATTCTTCTGCGCTAAATTGTCATTACATGTGCTTGGGGAAATGTTTTCAATGGTAGGTTCGATGATGGTGGGAGGTATTATCTCCAGCTGAGCAGCAACAACAGTGATGACATCATCAGTTGAAGGAGAGTGGACTTCACTCACTCCTATCGGAGAGACGTCATAAGCAGCTCGATCATATTTTCCGTCGCCGTTTTCAGCCACCTGAGAAGCATTGGAATTGAGCGAGACCGCAAGTACACCATGTGGATATTTTTCGAAGCAGGCCGCCGTGGTTGTAAGATCACTCATGATGTCAAGCTCAGTTACGGGAGCGGATTGTTGGCAATCGGATAACGAAGATTGACTCATACATTTATCTCTTAAATTAGACGAATTAAGAGTTTTACTTTCATCAACGATTGCGCTGAAAGCTGCTACCTCGCTCACGACATTAGTATTACTCATATGATTATCTAAACTAGTAGACAAAAAATGAGCATTTGTACCTGCAATTGTGTTTACACCCGTTATTTCGAAATCCCCAAGTGCTGCTTCATCAGTACAATGAGTGGTATCAGAGGCCGGCTTGGTGTTATTAGAGTTCGGTTTGGAGGCCTTAGAAATAGATGGGGTGGAAGCGAGGGAACCAGTTTTTTTGTTGCTTGCCGCTACTCCTTTAGCTTTCCTACTGATTACAATGCGAGGTGAATTAAAGGTAGAAGGACTGAGCTCGTTGGTTTTTTTTTTCAACAAACCACGAGTGAACGGCCGCACCTTACTGCTTGTGCCTGGATTTTCAGTTAAGCCAATGGATTTAGTAATTTTATTTATTTTTTTATGAGGAAACATATGATAAAGTTCATCTTTAAGATTTTTAACGTTCGAATCGATAGCGGTAATTGATTTTAACAAATCTTCGAGTTTATCAAAGAGAACGGAGATGGGCTGAGATTGAGAGCCACAAGTTTCACATTTGTAGAAAACATTATTATTTGAGCCGAGTATATTGAAAAGAGATTTCTTAATATTCGCGCACCCAAAATGAATAATTATTCCACAAAGACCACAAGAAATACTGTCATTTAATGCGGGGTTCTTACAGTGAAAACAAGTTGAGTTCATGATGGATTTATAATAGAAGAAAAAAAAAAAAAAAAATTAGCTTTCTTATTGATTTTGACTTTGGATAATACGAGTAGATTAAAGAGAATTTTAACACACGTCTAATCGGTCCGATGGTCTACACTCGATTCAGGATAAATTCGCAAAGATGTGTTCATCAAAATAATTGGTGGAGTTGCCATCTAAGATATGTTTTTTAACCTGATATCGTGGACCACCCTAATGTATGTACATGCTTCTAAATATACCTATATGTTTTTGTTTTTCTTTTAGGCTAAAAATGTGCTGTTAGTTCTTGGCCTATATATTTACACATTTTACCAAGTCTCTCTATATTCTTCACACAATAAAAATAATCATAAATAAATAGTTTAATCACATACCTACGAACTAAGAAAATATTTTATTCATAGTCGTTATCTTCACCCTTAACGTTTTTATTACATGCCTATATCCATATTAACTACATTTCTACCGTTAAATCCACTGGAATTAAATCTACTAACATAGGTAGATGCAGTATAGAGAATATATTAAAATCCAACAGATTGATCTCAAGTGGATATCCAAAGTAAAAGCTAAGATAAAACATATAATTCCAGCGAATTTACATAAATTAAGTTTCTCTAGCTTCTAATGTTTGCCCAATCAAGAAGGCTCCCCAACCTACGATAAATACCTACAAAAAAATACGGGTTGTCTTTTTTTTATTAAGTATTTTCTTTCGAATAACAAAATAACAGGAGTTTAAATAAAAAAAAAAACTTTGTAAACATCATATCCATAAGTCATCTGGTTTATAAGTAGATATCTTTCATTTATTTAAAAACCTGAGAGAAAGATATGTGAATGTGAAGGGTTCGTCGTGTGTGGAAATACCCATCTAAAGCTATTTGTAAATGGGCATCTTCTTCTCAACTCGAGCACCACCACGGGCGGTGGCGGTGATGGAACGGACGTAAGAAAAACCCCGGCCCCTTAGCTTAACTTATTTTTTACGACCGTATCTGCTCTGTGTCTATGGAATTCCTTTTCCATTACTTAACCTCGATATAGAGTTGAGTTTTTTTTTTGTCGATCCAACTCTCTATCCTATTGCGGTGGTAGAGTGGAAAGCTTTTTCAAAGTGAGGCTTGAGATTGCATGTTGAGCACAATATAACTATATAGTAAGAGGGGATGACTTGTCTATACTAACCGAGGCTACGGAATAATGTATGTAGGTATACGGGCCGGGGTCCATCTGGGTCCATCGCAGAAGGCTAACATGTTAGTTTGCGTTCCCACTGCTTTTGAAATACTTCTAGCTGAGAAGAAAAAAAAAAGATACAAATAGCTTTGGTAATAGATGAAAAAGTATCTGCTGTAGGGTTCGTCCATGTAAGTCTGACATGTGGGCTTACTCATACTCATACACGCAGCAAACGAATAGGGAAAGAAAGAGTGGGTAACAGGGGGTAATCATCCATCCACTATATGAAATGCTATAGCAGTAGCGTTAGAAAAATAAAACTTAAACAAAGTCATCCATCCATCTTGGAAGAGTGTGAAACTTTGGAGGTTTCCAAATCAGGCTCAGATGATAGAAGATGTGCCGCAGCAGAATCGACGATAACGACGGACGACAAAAGCGGTAAAGTGGCGTACCTGAAGTTTATGTACCTGTTGCTTCTATATTATTTGTGAAGCTTAACAACAGAAAGATTGTTTTTATTTTTCTTCGGTTTCGCGTTCGTTTCTTTGTATCTTTTATATCTATTTCTTAAGTTTCTCTAGGTGTTATTTTAAGATTCACATTAAATCAGAACTAGCAACCACCACCTGCTTCGTAGTGTGTGAACTTTGTTAAGGCACATACAACACCACGTCGCGTCGAGTCATAGAAAGAAGAGCAAGGATTAGATACAGCAATGTTAGAGTTTAAACTTTTGTTAGATCTGGAATATCTATGTATCTTAAAGTTATAATAATAATCTTTGTGAATATGTGATATCATTGACCTTGAACTAATGGACTATATGACGATCGGCAAACCCCGACCGCAACGACACCACACACACTACGTTACGTGACTTAAAGTGTTAGGCTATATAAAGTTTAATTTTGTTTCTAATTTCTACAAAATAGGAGCGAGTTTTTTGATTTGTTAAAATTTTATAAAATCTCAACAATTTTTATCTGACATTTAAAAAGGCATACAAATATATTTAAGTACGGGGTGACTCGCATCTCGCATAGAGTGCGACAAAAGACTAGCCCCCTTATTACCGCTTGCGAGTCGAACAAATATACATGTGAGTTTGAGAAATTAGTATCACGGTTGGCGAATCGAGAACCTTTGATTCCACTTAAATGTCATATATTTGATATTTTTAATAAACAATCAAATTTCGAACTCGAATTGTAAAGTTCGCCAACCGTAGTACCTATGTCGAATGTGTTAGTTCGCTAATGAAAAAATCTCACCTCGAACGTTCGATTCACAAACCGTAATAGGAGGGTAGGAGTTGTTGATTAAGTCGAGATTCAAAATATCTCTTCGCGAAAGGTGAAATATCATAAAAACTTAACTTAACAAAACAGAAAGTCATAACAACTAATTAATAAATTTCAATACAAAATGTCTTAAAAGTCTAAAAAAATGAGTTTAAAAATTACGCAAGCGTGAATTCTATAAAAATTTCTTATCTATGTTAATGTGATTAAGGCCACTCTCATCATCAATTAGTTAGCTAAGTTATTTACCTGACGCTGTATTCAAACACGCTAAGCTGCGAAACTGCCCAACCGATTTTAATGAAATTTTGTGAAAGTGTATGGTTGATTCCAGCTTGAAAGATGGGATAGTTTTCGAGATTATAATTTTTAATAATTTCTTCAAAAAAAAAAACTAGATTTCTTTCTTAAATAATATTCCAATGAATATGAACACTTACATTTTCCAATAATACAACTAGTCGAAAAAATATATACAACTTGTCACTGTCACTGATGTGTTCATACACGATACTTCCTGTGTCGAAAATTTGATGGACTGAAATTAATAATTAACAAAATGAACTAGAGACGACATAATATTTGCACGAGTTTATAGCAACTAATCGACCAAATATCATTTTTTTTATTGCGTTCCTGCTTAATCGAATGAATTATGTTACATTTTATGCCAAAGTTTTTTGTTCATATAAACATAAATGCACGACTGGATCGCACGTAGTTGCTCTTATGTAAAAGTACTTTGGAATTTAAAAATTTTGTATAAATATAAAAGCATTAAATATTAAATTCATTTGCCCAAAATGTTCAAATGCATAAAATTGCTGTCTGATTTCTAGAAAAATATGAAGTTATGCAAACAAAGTTTAAAAATCATTTTATTATTAAATAAAATGCCAATTTTTGTACACTATATTAATTTAAATTTAAAAGAGATTCTGTAAAAAAAATTAATTAAAATCATTAAAGCCGTTGATGAGAAAGTAAATAAATAAAATAAATAAATTTGGTGGTGCAACAGCTCGGAGTGAACCAGGACCTAGTGACTTACAACTCTCAACCTTTCCTGTGTGCGTGTTTCCAGGAACGGAGGGGACCTACAATTTTCTGCCGATTCCGAACGGCTAATGAGCAGCACTTTCCATGACAAGAGATACTCTTGGAGAATTTGTCAATTTCTCGCAAGAAGCAGTACACCCCTGAAAAAAACTTCGCAGCGGCTGAGAATCGAACTCAAGACCTTCCGCCAGACAGTCCAACGCACTAACCATTATGCCAAGGGGTACTACGTTGATGAGAAAGTAGAAAATAAAAAAAAACCGTTCTATGACATGTACCGTTAATAATATTTCTTCCAAACAAACTTCCTGACCAAAATATGATATAATGATCTGGCTGTTATACCAAAGTATAAATCCTTTATTCTTCCGCAACTCGAGAACAATTCCCATATCTGGGCAGGTGCCCTAAAAACCCACTCATGTCTATCATTATTCTGTCGCTATTTTCATAAACAGTGCTCTAGTGAACTAGCAAGTTGCATTCCTCCCCTCAAAAAATTCAACCCTAATACCCGTACTTCTAGGAACGCTCATCAGTTTACCCTTGAGCCCAATTTCAGGCGTACTGTCAAGTACAGATATTCTTTTCTTAGTCACACAACACGAATGTGGAATGCTTAACCCGGCTCAATGTTTCCCACTCATTTCAATGTATGGAGCTAAAAAAAATATCAATTCCTCTTCTAGCGAAACACCGAAGAACCTTAAATACCGAGTTCGAAGAAAAAAGCTCGAGTGGTTTAGGCTGTTATCCGAGGCTTCTCGCGTCTCTCTCATTACAATTGGTATTTTTTACTGTGGCCGGGTCGTTAGCCCGACGCCTAACCTCCAATCTGTAGGGCCATGGGTTTAGTGTTGCAATTGTTTCCTTGGTCAACACTCGCACTTACAAGTTTAGCAAGTCGTGACATAAAGCCAAGACCAGTATCCGGCGGTTACCAACGAGGAGGTAATGTAAGCACTTGATGTGTAGGAAAAGATACAGCTCGAAGCCCCCAGTTCCTTTTTTTTTTATAATTAGCGCGCACTCAAGGGGATATTACTACCCTTAAAATGATTAACGTACGATTAAGTACGAGCGTTAGGAAAACAAGAAAGGGTTTAAAAGGAGATACCGATGCACATTAGTTTTAAATTTTTGAAGATTACAATGGGAAGGAAAAATAGAGCTGGGTAGAGCATTCCGCATGCGTGTAGTCCGGCTAAAGAAAGAATCTCTGTATTTCACAGTACATCCGAAATTGGGCTCAAGGGTAAACTGATGAGCATTCCTAAAAGCGCGAGTATTACGGTTAAATTGTTTAAGGGGAGGAATGCAACTGGCTATTTCGCTAGAACACAGCTTATTTTATTCCATACAAGGTGGTCTGTAATGCACATCATACCGAGCACAGAGAGTTGTTCAGTTTCCTCAATGCAAGTGCTGCTCATGGATAGCGGCAAAAGGGGAGGGTTTCGCTTTAACAATAGAAAACAGCACTGGGTTTTTAAAGCATTAAATTCTACACGGTTTTTTATTCCCCAATGAACAATGCTGTTAAGATCAGAATTTAATGAGCTTATCATACGCTGCCGTTCAAGTTCCACTTCCGAAGAACAAGGAAATGAATCTTTAAACGAATATGAAAAGCTGAGAGTACTATCATCAGCAAAACAATTTAATGGATTAGAAGTTTCAGATAAGAGATCGTTGATAAACATGAGGAATAGAGTCGGAGACAAAACGGAGCCCTGGGGTACACCAGCATTTATTTTATGAGTTTCAGACTTGAGCCATCCAATACGACTTGTATTGAGCGGCCTGAAAGGTAATTTCTAATCCAACGAAGAAGAGATTAATCAATAGCAAATGCACGCATTTTCGATAAGAGAGCTTGATGCCAAACTCTATCAAATGCTTTTGAAATATCAAGTGCAATAATCTTACTTTCTCCAAAACGATGTAAAGATTTGTGCCACTCTTCGGTGAGATATACCATCAGATCACCAGTGGACCTATTGCTACGAAAGCCGTACTGTCGGTCATTAAGAAGCTTTCGTTCTTCGAGATATTTCTTCAGCTGATTACTTATCAGTGTTTCCATGACCTTGAAAAGAAGGGACGTAAGTGCAATTGGACGATAGTTAGAGGGGGAAGAAGATTCACCTTTTTTTGGGACAGGCTGGACAAATGCTGTTTTCCATCTACTCGGAAAGAGTCCAGAGGAATAGGATAGATAGAAAAGCTTACGCAGTGGTTTTGCCAGCGTTGAAGAACAATGGGAGGGATACTATCCGGGCCAGCGGATTTGTGTATGTCAAGATCTTTCAGGACTCTTGCCACTGTCAACCAACCGCATACAGAAGTTTTTTATATACTAAATTTTCCTCGACATTTTTATAAAAAAATTGATATACAAATTTTAATTATTTAATGATATACAATTAAGGACATAATAAAAAAATAATCATGTACCCGCTTTTATATTGATACTAGCTTCCCCGGCAGACGTTGTTCTGCCCTTTTTTTCTAAAACAACGGTAATAAAACATATTTAGGAGTGATCACTTTTCATATTAATAGATTTATGTCTCCATGATAAACAACGATTACTTACAATTATAAGTGTCCTATATTGTCAATTGCAAGACTTTAGTAGTAGTAGTAGTCATAATCTGGTATTTTCAATGTAATGCCTTATCGTACATGATATTTTTTGTTTGATTACCTGGCGCGAAAATAAATGAAGCCGTCGGTTTTCCGACGCGAGAGCAGGCAACATACAACTGTCCATAAGAGAAGCATGGGTTTTCCAGATTGACGCCGCCAACACTCAACGTCTGACCATGTGATTTATTTAAAGTCATAGCGAAAGCAAGCCGCACTGGAAATTGCAGTCGTTTAAATTTAAACGGTACGTCAGTTGGTACCATTGGGATGCGTAGTATCAATACATCCTCTCCCTTATATTTTCCCCTCAGAGTAGTTGCTTCTATCATACTCGTATTGTTCATTAATATTTTCACTGCTAACCGTGTGTCGTTACAAAGTCGCGGTTGGTTGATATTTCTTAGCATTATGACCACCGATCCTACTTTTAATTGAAGATTATGGGGAGGTAACCCCGGAAAATCCAATGAGTTTAAAAATTCTGGTTGATAATTGACGACATCATCTTGGTTAGTTGCGCAATCAATTGATTTATATGTCCTTAATTCAACGGAAATTTCATTTTGGATTTTGAAATTTATTTCATTTACATCCGTGTTTTTGGCAGCTAATATACTCGTAGCTCGTTCACTCAACCAACAATGACCTCTGTAATTTTGAGCTACGTTTGGGAACACCTTTTCTATAAGCTCAGTTTTTGATTCTGTAGACTGACAAAAATTGACAGGAAATGTAATGCAGCCTTTCATAAAATCTACAGGGATTTTGCGATTACCAATGTCAATGAGTTGTTTTGAAAATATTTCTCCAGATCGATCATTTTGCAATTCGACACGCATATTCTTGCTCAAATTTAGTATCTTAACTTTTGTCCACAAAATGGACGACTTCAAACATGCATTCAGTTCATCTGCTGGTGTAGACCGTGGAATAACTGGTAATGTTTGCCGAAAATCTCCTGCTAACAAAATCATCGATCCACCGATTTGGTTTTGATTGCTTCGCAGATCTTTGAGAGTTCTGTCTAATGCCTCCAAAAACTTTTTATGTGCCATCGTGCATTCATCCCATACCATCAACTTGCATTGCTGCAAAACCTTTGCCATTACAGAGTTCTTCGAAATGTTGCAAGTCGGAGTTTCGTTGCTTTGAGTATTCAATGGTAATTTTAGCGCTGAATGGGCTGTTCGATCGCCTTCCAACAATGTAGCTGCAATACCAGACGAAGAAAGTGCGAGTGCAATTCCATTCTGTAAGCGAATTGTTACTAAAATCAATGCAATTAAAAATGTTTTTCCTGTACCACCAGGAGCATCCAAAAAGTAAAATCCTCCAGTTCCATCATTTACAACTTTCATAATTGTACTCGTATCAAATACATACTTTTGTTGTTTGTTCAACAACGGAACATTTATTCGAACCGATTCCCTTAAAGCATCGAGATCGAACAGTTTTTCACGATGCAACTCTTGATTAAAAGCGTCGTGCATTGGGCGATTAGAGAGATAATTGAGATAATAGTTTGTTCGACATCATCAAGCACATGTCTTCATTTTCATGAACCATCAGCCGATAGGAGTAATAGATCACTGAACTAACTTTTTTATTAGTTTGAGCACCTGTCAATAAAATAATGTCTAAATGACAGTCATTCAACATGGACAAACAGTTTGTACAATTCGGTGGCACATGATAATATGTTTGTTCGTTGAGCCCTGAAGTCACCCTGGGGTCGCCCTAAATCGTTTTTGGAAAAACCTGAAGTCACCCTGGTGAGTAAACTCTGTGTTTTTTGAGACCTGGGGTCGCCCTGAACTCACCCTGAAGTAGATCGAGGTATTTTGCTGGGGCGAGTTCAGGTAACGGTCAAACTGTCAAAAGTCATATGAGATTTCATATGTATTTCTTTTGTTGTATTTCTTTTGTTTTCGTTCATTTTTAAAACTTATTTATAACAAATTTAAAGTTTTATCAGAGCACAAAATTATTTTGTCTATCTTTTAGTTGTCAACAAAACAGTTGACAGTCCTTGGGTGTTTTTTGAAAACCGAAAACCTCAGTTTTTGTTGACAACTCTGAGGGTTGTCAAGAAAACCTGGGTCAAACCTGGGTAAAGTTGAACGAACGAACCTAATACATACTGTAGTCAATTGAAACATCGTAACTGAAAGCCGCTCGTAAAACTGTGAAAGCAGTTTGAACACGACGCGTTGCTCGTGTTTGTAATATCCTAATCCTTTCAATTTCATTTCGCTCTTCACGTTGCAGTGAAGTCCGATTTGATTGAAAATAAGCTTGGTTTCTAGCGTTTCGATTTCTTCGACTCAAATTGCTGCGCCCGCGTGTAATAGGCGGCATGGTTCTAAAAGCAAACACAGTCGACAAATAAAACCACATTTGGTTTTCGGTTTTATTTATGTATATAGATTACCCTTATTTAAGTTCTCTTACTCTCGTTAATTTTGTTGTTTGTTGTAGAATTATTAATTATTATTTAAATCAAGAAATTATTTCCTTAGCTATAAAGTTTTCTTTTATTTTTTTTTTTTGAGTCAGTGTATTTCAATAAGCAAACGATTTTTTGTAACACTTAACTTTCACACACCCACAATAAACGTTTTTTCTCTCCATAAGAACCTTCCATGAACCTTAACAAAAACTTAAAAAAAAAAATTAGGCGAATTGGTCAAGCCGTTCTTGAGTTTAACGCTTAGCAACACATTTTGCGATTCATTTTTATTTATATAGATAGATTGAATATAAAAAAGAAATTTTTAACAATAGATATATTATGAAGTTATCTATCATCGTAATATAAACTTTGATTAAAATCCGGAGTTAGATTTTTTCACCAACTGCAAAACTTGTCCTATATCGCAAGTAAAAATCCAGTAAAGTTGAATTTAAATCCTTTATACATATAAATAAAAATGAAAAACGGTTTGTTGGTTAGCACATGACTTGAGAACGGCTGTACTGATTTTGCTATTTTTTTTTTAAATGTTCGTAATAGTTGCATTTTATGAAGACAATTTCACATTCTGAACGGTCTTTTATCAATTCATTTGACTTTATAAGGATTCTCCGAATAGGCCTGGTTAGACATTTTCTTTTGAGATTACCTTAAGTCACAGATAATATTTAAAAGTCAAAGCATAACCTCTCCAATCTCTTAAATTCAAACTGATTTATGTGCTACAATTATCAAAAATTGAACCTATTTGATTGGCACCAACAAGTGAGGTCACAGAGGCTGTTTGCACGATTAATATTTCGCAAAAACTAGCAAACACCAAGAAAAGTTAAAATACACCCACAGGGTCTATTTAATAAAAAAAAAAGAAAAAAAACTTCCTAAACTCTGAAAATTTGGGTTAAAGTTCCAATGCTTCTATTACTGGACTATACGTATAGTAGCAGCTCTGTTTGAAAGAATTTACCAACCTTGTCCATCAAAACTATTTTCATCACAAATGTTAAAACTACATTTAAACTACATTTTCTTAAATATTTTAACAACATGGACTCTCGATTAGCCTGTAAAATTATAAGCAGTTTAAAAGTGAATGAACTTCAATTTGTATCTAAAAACTTCTGAACTACCCTGTTATGCTTATTCAACTTGCAAAATATTAAAGTTTCATCCAAAAATTGTGAATTTTATTTATCAATCTATCTATCAATCTATCAACGCTTTTCACACCTCAATTTTAGATATACGAGTAAACACTATCTAAAGGCATTTTAATCAAAGCATTTTTCGATAAAATAGTTGTTAAATGCTAATATTTCCTGTTCTCAAATGTATTCCCTGCTTAAAAGAATAAAAGAAAAGAGAAACTCCAAAATTTATATAAAAACTGTCTTATGTATTTGTTAGCTAAATAAATGCATGGAACGGTAATCCTAACGTTTCCTCCCTGATTAAGAATGCATTGTTTCGTATTGCATAGCTTTGTTTCAAAATTTGAATTAAATTAAATCAGTAATTAATAAATAATGACTATCCGATCGACCTAGATATGCAAAGAGATAGTTGAGGACTATCTAAATGCAAACAGATACTTATACCTCAACAACCTACCTTTATGCGAGCTCTAACTATAAATTCAACGGATAGTGTGTAAACTTGTTTTCTGATTGCGGACAGCAAATATAATGTTTCATGAGAAACGTAGGTTTTAAGCCCTTTGGGTAACGCCAGACCAGAAAACAGCTTTTCATTGGAATATTGCTTTGAAATTGGAAATTGGATTCATGAATATGAAAAACAAAAAAAAATAATTGATGGGAATTTCTAAATACGTAATAAAGTATGATTTTACTGCTGAACAACATTTTGTTTGTTTTTTATTAGTTTTCTTGGTTTTTCTGTGAAGGTTTTTAAATAGTTTTAGACGGTCGGTAGGACAAATTTGAATAAATGGCAGTTCGCTGGCCAACTCAATAAAACGTACAAAATATATACATATAAATGTATAATAGCTAGAATTTTCTTTTGAAACAAGTATTATGTGGTATCTTTTGAGTAGAACGTTGAAGTCCACAATGTGTTATATGCCAGATACATACTTGCATTGGATAGTTCGTTCCCGACAGAAAAAAAATCTATTTTGTAACGATGTCCTATGGAAAGTTTAACATTGATCAATGTCATTGATTGATATCGTCCACAGAGCCGAATTGGAAACTTACAGGAAAAGGATCTGCAGTGCGTAGATTCAAAATGGATGATTTTCGATAATCGAATTAGGCGCTCAAGGAAGGTTTGTGAACAACATGAGCTTAAGCGCTGGAGAATGGAATAACTTGAATCAGGATTTTGAAGTGCAAACACGAAAGTTCCTTGATCACCTACCAATAGTGACGTTTTTCAATTAAACATCCAAGAAATCACCGAATTTGAAACCCAAAATTGAAATGGAATCACGAATAATAAGCTCAAATATCGAGCCAACCTTAGTTAAGAGATAAAGTGAGAGCGAAAACAGAAGCATTGAATATATTGAACAAGTTTTTAATTGTTCTAGGCAGCTTTACTACCACAAAAACAGGAGAAATCTCAGAAGTAACTAAGGTTTGATCTAGAATGTAATAGTAACCGAAAAAAACTTTCTCACGTAAGGTATTTAATGAAAATTTGTCGAACAAGACTATTGAACAATGTGTTCGAATCAATCAAAAGGAAGGAAGCAAGAGGAAGAAAATAAAGTATCAGGGCTCCGTAGCTGCCGAAATATGCCAAATGTAGAAATCTAACAACTTTGTGGAGACTCCTTGTAAACAAATAAAACAGAAAAACTTTAAAACTTTAAAGTTGAAGTTGAAATGAAGAAAAGTTTCGTCTCCACTTGCCCAAATATGTGAGTTATAATCGAGTCTTGAACGTATAAACGCCTCATACATTTTAGCCAGATCAGAGAGGGCAAAAATGTCTTACATCGATATAGAAATCCTAAGCATTTAGCAGCGATTTTAGCGATCTCAAGAATGTGGTTATTCCAAGGAAGATCGTCGTTGACAGGCGAATATTGAGAGCTTTTCGGCTTCTTCGGTGTAAGTGCGACACAAAGAAATTGGCATACGGGTTATATATTTCGCTTCAGTGACAATAGACAGAATTGAGTTTTCAAAGCATTAAATTCTACACGGTTTCTGATTCCCCATTGGACAATGCTGTCAACATCAGAATTTAATGAGCTTATAATATGCTGCCGTTGGAAGTCCATATCCGAAGGACAAAGATGTGAATCTTAAAAAAAATATGAAAAGCTGAGGGTACTGCCATCATCGAAACAATTTAGTGGATTAGAAGTTGCAGACAAAAGATCATTTATTAATATAAGGAAGAGTGTCGGAGACAAAACGGAGCCCTGGGGCATACCAGCGTTTATTTTGTGGATATCAGTTTTTGAATCCATCCTATACTACTTGTATATTGAACGGCCCGAAAGGTAGTTTCTAATCCAATGAAGAAGAGGTTCATCGATTCAAAATGCACGCATTTTCGATATGAGAGTTTGATGCCAAACTCTGTTAAATGCCTGTGAAATATCAAGTGCAATAATTTTACTTTCTCCAAAACATTGCAAAGATTTGTTTCACTGTTTGGTGAGATAAACTATCAGATCACCATCAGTGGACTTATTACTGCGATCATTTGGTCATTAAGAAGCTTTCGTTCCTCAAGATATTTCTTAAGCCAAAAATTGATCAGCGTTTCGATGACCCTGGAAAGAAGGAACGTAAGTGTAATTGGACGATAGTTAGAGGGGCAGGAGCTTTCCTTTTTTAAGGCACAGGCTGGACACATGCTGTTTTCCATTTACAGATGGAAAAGCTAACGCAGTGGCTTTGCCAGCGTTGATGAACACCTCTTCAGAACAATAGGAAGGATACTATCCAGCCAGCGGATTTGTAAATGCCAAGATCTTTAAGTACTCTAGCAACTGCACGACTGCGAAAGAAGATTCGTCCCATAAAATCGTTTATTCTCTCAAGTACAAGAAGAGTCATGACACTTTCTGGTAGCGTCGAATTAACAGCAAACTGTGCTACAAGCAAATTGCTTTTATCTATCGAGCTTACAAAAGGAGTATCGTTGAAGGCGAGCGTTGGAACTGAGGATTTTGTAGTGTTTTGTACAAATGACCAAACATTTTTACTACCTTTGGGTAGATAACAGTATTTTTTGCCATAATTTTTGGTCATAAAAATTTTGTTCGTCGGATATGAATGTTACATGTCTTTCTAGATTGTTTGTACTTATTCCGGTTTTCCTCAGTAGGGTTGGCTTTAAAACTACGGAAACTGACCTCTCTAACCCTGATAGCCTCTTTACAGATCGAATCAAACCAGAGGTTTTCTTTCGACTTGATAGATTTTATCCTATGCGGAATAAAATTTCTCATACCGTAAAGAATCAGATTTGTGAACATATCTGCACTGGAGTTTACGTTACTATCGAGAAAGCATAGTGACCATTTAAATTTCCCGAAGAAATCATTGAGACCGTCCCAGTTTGCATTCTCTTACAGCCAAACGGTTCTCACAGGGTTTTTTCTTTAACTAAGGTTTGTTGACACGAGAAATTCGCAGATATAACACAATGGTCTAATGTGCCTATAGAGGGTCAGAGGTAAGGAAGAAGTCTAGAGTAATGGCGGATTGACCTGCAACGAGTTGGTTGTTCAACTCAGCAAAAATTTCGACATACTTTCCTTGGGGTGTTGTTTGACCAGAATAACGCAGCCCGTAACAACGATCTCACTCTGCGAAAAATGCAAAACAATTCTCTAAATAGAGTCGGACAAGGCATCGAATTTAAACCACATATAATTAAAATTTGTATTAATACAGAGACCGTACTGTGGTAGGAGCTGATAGACAACATCTTTACGTATGAAAAGAATAATGGCACTAAATTAATTATAACCATGTAAGTTAAATTCCGTATGATCGGTGTTTTCACCAACCTGGGTTTTACTGCCAAAACTGCTGGCCTGTTTAAAACAGTGGAACGTACACAGCACAGACATTTTTACGAAGCCTTCGAATGTTACTATACTCGACACAAAACTTACCAGCCATTACAATACACAAGAATACAAAAGAAAACCAAAAAAAAAACAGTTATATGGGTCATTTTTTAAAAATTGACATTTTTTTTGATCGTTTGAAAAAAAATTTTTTTTTCAGTTTTTCTTGGGTTTTAGTTTCTAAATCTATAGTAAACAAGTAGAAAAGGAGTTCTCCGAGTTGCGCAAAAATAATTTCAAATATTTTCCATTTTACGAGTATTTTTTGATAAAAATTTAAATTTTAAATTTCGAATGTACTAAAAATGTTCTTTTCTTGCATAAAATAACAATAATCCACAAAATAAATAGTAACAATAAATAGGTGAAATTTTGTGGAAAGCAACTAAATTTGATAAGATAATTAATAAAAAAGTTGTTTGTTTACGAAATGATTTTGTTTAAAAGCATGAAAGACAAAAAAAATGATTTTAAATAACGGCACATAACTTTCTTGGAACTTTTACGGTACCAATATTGTAAGGAATGATGAAATTCAGTGTATTTATCTAGAATATAAAAAAATTAATAATGATATGAGCCATTATAAACTAAAAGAACATTTATGAAAAAACAAATACGAAAATGGCCACGGAGATTACAGGCCACGGAGATTACAAAATCGACTATTTCTTAATTTTAATATAGTAGTATAGTCATCCAAATTATATTAGGTTCAAGTATGAGTAAATACCTTTCTTTTGGCGGTGGTTAGACTAAAAAATATTTATACGGTACAAAGATAACAAGGCGACGGACGGAGATTACACTGAATTTTTACTCGGATGAAAAAATTATTTTGTATGCAAATTTTAAAGGAATTAACTGCAATAATTAAATTATAATAAAACATGAAATTAAAGGTTTTTTGACGTACTATTAGATAATGCATCGTAAAAAATTATTAAAAATTGTTTAGTTGTGTGAAAAAGCGAAAATGTTTAATTAGGTTTTTTTTTCCAAATCTTGTCACACTCGTTCAACTAAGTATTCGGACAACAAAACAAATTTTTTTTTGTTTGGAATATCATAAAATTGAAGTTTGAGAGAAAGCCTTTCAAACGACAAGGCCCAAAATTAAATAAAAAATCATTTTAATCATTAAAAATATTAATAAAACTGATTAAGCATGAAAATCACATCCCAAAAAGGCCACGGAGATTACACATTCTTAATTACCATGGCTATTCGTTACCATCAATTGATCTGCAAATTTTTTCTTATAATGCTGACATATAAACACAGTTCCATGCCAAATTTCAAGTCTTTAAATTGAAATGAAAAAAAAATAGAAGCTATAACGCTAAAAATTTAATTTAATTTAATTTTATAAATTAATACAAAAATTAAAATTATAAAGAAGTTCATGTATTTAGTCCAATTACCAGAAAAATAAATTGGTGAATCTCTCTCATACACTCACTCTCTTCTTACCCATAGCCTACCATCTCTATCCACCATAAAATTTTATAAAAAAAGGAGCATAATATAATGTAATTGAAACAACAAATCGTTTTTATTTCATTATGTATGAATTCACTCGACGAAATACAAAAATAACTACACTTGGTACAAGTACGAACCGTGCTAGCCGTACATTGACCACACAGAGATTTTACACATTGTTCGCACTGTCAAACTGACCCTTTTAGAAAGGGTGGGTGTTGTTGTGAATGTTGCCGTTCCACAAAGGCTTCTTTGAATTTTGTCAGCTCACACGCTAAATCCTGTAAGAACTGGCGATGTTCTACAGTTTTCCCGGTGACATGCTTATACAAAATCCAAGCGTTGATACCAGCCAGATCCAATGTGTTCTGAAAATCTTCCTGGTCCTGGAGTTTTTTTAATGTTATTATCCATCGTACCGCTGGTATGCATTGTGCTCATGACCAACACACTCTTTTTGGGCTTATTTTGGTAATGAGCGAGAAGAATCCCATCTGAATGTTTTTAATTCAGCAGGAAACTCTCTCCGAATCTTGTTTACAGTGCCAAGGATACTTGTCTTCTTCTCCTTTAAAGTCTTTGCTAGATTCAAAGAAGTGAAATAATTGTCAATTGTAACATTTCTAACTTCCCCTAAGTATGGCTGCATAAGCTTCAACACAACGTGATCTGACAGCCGCCCAAAAACACGCGCTTCCTCCTGTCATATGTAAGAAAAGCCATTCACTATAATATTTAGTCTCCTTATCCACCGCTAACCAATATTTCTGTCCAAATTTGTCTGGTTTTGTTGCAATGAATTGGGTAAACGGACATCTTGCCTTGCTTGGAAACAGCTGCTCATCGATTATAATAAATGCACCTGGCTTATAACAGGTAATGCAATTTTCCATAAATCGCATGATCTTGGCGGCCAATTGACATCGCCACCACGTGAGATAATACGGCCATTGAATTTGTCGCGCAAAAGAGCCATGTTTTGTTAGCTGTGTGGCAAGTGCCACCGTCCGTCCTGTTGAAACCACATATCATAAAAAGTTCGTTATTATCTCACGATAGCGAACACCATTCACAGTAACTGCCTGACCGGCCTCATTTTGGAAAAAAACCGGCCCGATGATGCCGCCAGCCCATAAACCGCACCAAACAGTCACTCTTTGTGGGTGCATTTGTTTTTCGACAATCACTCTTGAATTATCATTCGCCTAAATGCGGCAATTCTGCTTATTGACGAATCCACTGAAGTGAAAATGTGCCTCATCACTGAAGATGATTTTCTTCGAAAATTGATCATCCACTCTGTTGCCATTTTTTGCCACCATTCTGACCATTGACCCTTGTAAATAAACTTTTTTTTTAATTTTTGTTATCAAAATCTGTTGGACATTTTTTTGAAAAGTGTGGTGTGAAATTTTAAACACTTGTCCGAAAACTTTATTTTTTAACACAAATTAAGGCTTTAGCGAAAGTTTGGAGCTGGAGCCTAACTCATCTTAAAATGTGTTTAGAAAACACAAAAGTAACAGCTGATGCGCAACGAACAATTTTGGGGATGGGTGTTGATAATCACCCTTATTCCGATAGTCGTTTTACTAAAACGCCAGTAAAACGACAAGGCTCTAGAAACGAAAATTGGAATTTTATTGAAACGACTATCGTTATGATGCTTAGAAAAGTGAAGAACATAGAGAACGCTGCCCTTTTCGTATTATTTAAACATTAAAATGTGGTCTCTGGAGCCTTCTCGTTTTAAAGGCGTTTTATTAAAACGACTATCGGAATAAGGGTAAATATTTGTGTTTTTTTAAAAGTAAATAAAACATATTGTCAGTCCTACCGAAGTCTATCTCAATTTTTCGGAGTACTTTTCGCGAGGAAATGACAAATTATCCTAGAATGTCTCTTGAACTGAAATGTATATACTTCTAATCTTAGCCGTTTGGACTCTGCTGAAAACTGAAGGACCCCTACATTCCTGCGAAATGGTTGAGAATGGTCAATAGAAATTATAAAAAAGATAACTTAGGCCAACATGTGGTAAAGCTTATAGACAAAGATTTGTTCTAACTTCGGCTTTTAAAGCATAATTAATTTTTGAAATCAATGACAATTCTATTCAAACTTCAAGCGAATAAACAGTCCTTACTTTTAAAAAATATATGTGAATAAAAGTTTATCTAACATTATCAAGGGACAAATTAAAAAGATTTAAATACTTGTAATTCTTTTCTCTACGAAATTTGTTTTTGTTTTTAAGCCCTCTTAAAATGACAAGAACTCTAGTTCAGTTGTTTAAAAAAGTAATGACTTCAAGAGGGTTTTCAGTTTATTGCTTTCTTCCACAAACCACCAATACCAAACTAAATTAAATTAAAATGTATTGAATAGTCTAACTTTGCCCTTATATTCCACGTTAAAGCTGAGAATAAAAATGAACTACATTGACCATTCAATTTTTCATATCAAAAACTACCAACATATTCTGTTCCTCCATACAATTATTTTGCACACTACATTATCATCGAACTGGAATGTTAACAACTTGTGTTATGTGTTCGGTTGCGTCGGTCGTCGCCATAATTCCTGGCGTCCTGTACCTGTACCTAACTAAACAAAAAATAAATTATAAAAAAATATGCTGATAAATACAAACCACAGCATTTAAATTTCGAATCCTTTTCATGGGAAGGTGGTTAAGATCCTTTTTATTGAAGGATATTTTTCAGGTGTATACATATACTATGTGCTTCTGTACCAAACTTGATTAACCAGTTAGTCCTGCGTCTTTTTGTAGATGGTTTTAGTTGGAGTATATATGGAAAAAAAAAACAAATCAATCCACCACCGGAACGGGTTATGTCCCTGGCTGTGTCTTGTGAGTATTAATTTATTTTATTTATCAAGGATACGAGGTACGAGTACATGTCCAATACAAAGATATAGCCAACAAAACTGTGGGAAACTTTTGTTGAAAAATCAAATGGGAAAGGAAAAAATTAAAAAAAACCTGTTGAAGCGAGAGAAAGTAGAAAAAGATTGGTATGCACAGGTGTTCATATGGACGATTAAGGATACAAAATTGAATTTGTAATTGGATTGAAATTGTTAGAGTCACAATATAAATGCCGTGAAAACATAGCTGCGAGGAAAAATGGAAGGGGTGATTTGTGTACCTGTTGGTTGAACAATTTACCTATTTGTGAAATGTCTTAATGTAAATTTGTATTTGGAATTGTTGTACTCACAAGCTTTAAATACAAGGAAGGAGTTAAGTGCATTTGGTTATCTCAAACAGCACTGTTATGAATGAGAAGTAAAATCGTGACAAATCCATCCGCAATTTTAAATCATTCCGATTCTGTCACCAAGACCTATAATGTATAAGCGTTTCGGGAACAATGTGAATTTTAAACACTGCTTGGTAAACTTTATTTTATTTTTTCGCTGCCAAGTCAACTGCATCATTACCTTTAACTCCGCAATGGCCACGTCTCTAAGATAGTATGATGTTTCTATGGTGGTAGTTTCTTAGAATTTCAAGAGATGGACATTTATTTGTGGCATTCCTTAATCCCTTGATTATACTGAGGTTGTCCTTTAGGATTAAGCACGTTCCGAAATCTGATGAGTGACAGAAATGGCTTTTTAAATTGCAGCTAGCTCAAAAATGTCTACTTGAAGAGATGTTTCCATATATGATCCTTTTCGCTTTGAACAAATCATTTTTAAAACGTTGTTTCGGCATTTTAAATCATTTACCACCTTTTTGACCTATCTATCCCATTTTAAGTTTTCTGTAAAAATAGCTCCAAGAATTTTTCTTTGTTTCTTTAATGGAATAGGAGTGTTTCTCAAAACGTGTGGTTTTTAGATCCATTTTCTTTTCTTCTAGAGATGTGGAGTCTCAATTTTTGAAGGGGGATAACCAGACCCATGTTTTTGGGGTGGGACAGAAGAGACAACATAGAAGTTATCGGCGTATATTGCGATCAACGTCGACTGGAAAAGTTCAATTTTCAGGGAGTCTATGACTCTATGTATGTGTTATAGGATTACAAAAACAGGCGAACAGTGTGGTGTACCATTGTCCAATTTCATAAGAGAGGAATCGTGTCCATCCGCGTTTATTTTAAAGGTTATATTTCTCATAAAGGATATTATAATCTTCAGTATTTTTTTTTCGATTTTGTCAAAAACGATACAACTGATTTTTATAATTTTTATAAGCGTAAGCCTCTAAAAAGTTGGATACCTTAGTACTGTGTATTTAAATTTTCCATTTTTTTTTTTTAATTTAAGGAAAATCATAATTTTTTTTGAAAACACAATATTTCGAAAGCCACATCCTCGATTTTTGCTTAAATTTGACAATTAAAAGTTTTTTCAATACTATAAATATGATGTTTAAAAAAATGTTCTTTTATCTATAAAAAAATAGTAACCCCATACAAATATTATAAAATGTTCTTCTAAAATCAAAACTTTCTAGAAAACGACACATATAGAACTTTTTTCTCTTTCGCTTAATTTTTATTATCTATCATTCAATAAAGAAGACAAGACTCACAGTTACTACCATAAAACCATTTTTTTTTATTATTGACTTTCTTATTATCGACATTACGGATTTAAATGATTTTTTTTATACAAAAACTTCTACAAAGTTTAAAAAATATTGCATATATCAAAACGAAAACAAAAGTTTTTTTTTTGAAAACTCGATATTTCAAAATACGGCCAATAGTTTTGTAAATTAAATTTTTATTTGCAGGATATTAAAAACTTAAAACTAGTTTATAAGTTTACTAAGTTCTGAGTAAATATCTTGAGAAACTTATAAAAAATATAGTTCTGATGGGTGCCGTGAAATAAGGCCAAGTGAAATAAGGCCAACTTTCAAAAATTGGCCTTATTGCACTTTGATTAAATGAAATAAGGCCAATTTTCAGTAGTTGGTCTTATTTCACTTTGACAAAGCGAAATAGACCAAATGATTTTGAGAAATAAGACCAAATTGGTCTTATTTCACTAATAAGAGCAACTGAATGTAGTGCCGTGATATTAGGCCAAGTTAGTTGTTTACTCCAATTAATGTAAAATACAAAACTGTTGCTACAGAACCCAGAACGTCGTCGGCCCCCGATAAACAATCATGTATTATACGAATCTGAAGGCAAAAACTACTTTTTTATTTTTAACGAAACATTTTATGCTTGGCCTTAAGTCACAAACAGATTTGGCTTTATGTCATTTTGTAAAAGCGACATAAGGCCAAGTCCTAAAATTTGACCTTATGTCGCTTTTGTAAAGTGACATAAGGCCAATTTTTTTTTATGAAATAAATATAAAAATGCAGTTCGGCCTTATTTCGCTTTGTCAAAGTGCAATAAAACCAACTGTTGAAAGTGAAATAAGACCAATTTGGCCTTACTTCACTTTGTAAAAGTGCAATAAGACCAACTGTGAAAATTGGCCTAATTTCACTTTATAAAAGTGCAATAAGGCCAATTTTTGAAAGTTGGCCTTGTTTCACTTGGCCTTATTTTGCCGTATTTTGATTTTCAATATGTTTCTATAATATTTTTTCATTCTGTTGTTAACTGTTTTCAAATCAAGAACTTAATTTAAAATCTTTCCAATGAAATAATTCCAAGGCCAAATTGTAAGTTACATATATTTTCCTTTATTTAATTTAATTTATTACATAATTGTTATTTTATTTAGAAAATAAAATTGGACAATTCCAAGAATATTTCTTGTTTTCGATTTTGGATTAATTTGAATTCAAGCCTTGGACCAATTTTTATATTTTGAAGATTCCTTAATCGGTGAAAGAACAATGATTTTTGTCAGTTTAACAAAATATGCACTACAAATAATATTGTCAGTTTAACAAACCAACTTTTGTTAATAGAAGAAAATAAAACAGAGATTTTTGTCACATCCACAAATTTTTGTGTGATGTAAACAAAATGTTTGTTGTAACTACAGAAAATTTGTTTTGTAAATGTTTGTCAATATCACAAAGTTTTTGTTAATTTTTTTTTTAATTTAACAAAAAATAAAAATATTTTTTTTTAAAATGACAAATATTTTTATTTTGAGGTTGAGTTATTTTATAATATTGATAATATAAAATTATTAAATAGATACTCGTAAAACTATTATGTAGGGAAAAGGAAAAATTTTGCGAATAATTTTTTGATCATGACAAATCTTTTTTGTATGATATAGTTCACGTTTGGTTTTTGTCAAAAAATCGATGTAATATTCAACAAAACTCAACAAAAATTGCGTATTGTCAATACGCCCTCACAGATGATACCATGTGAGATCGCAGGGACGAAACGCCATTTTTTGTGAACTTAAAAGGTCAAAAAAAGCTATTTTGAGAGAAGAAACATTTTTAAATTGAAAGTAACCATTTTTATCAAGCTGACAGATAAATTTTGTGGATTCAACAAAATAAATTCGTTAAATTGACAAAAATTTTTGTTGATTTAACAAAATAATTTTGTTAATCCGATTATAAAAAAAAACACAAATTTGTAACAAAAAAATTTGTTGATACAACAAAAGAATTGTTAATATGGAAAATCAATCTTGTAAATTCTACGAAATTTTGTCACATTGACAGATAATTTTTGTTATTTCAACAAATCAATCTGTTAGCTTAACGAAATAATTTTGTGGATACAACAAATATTTTTTGTTACCTCAACAAATTTCTGTAATTTTTATCAATTTGATAAAACGTTTTGTTGGACGTATATTTACAGACATTTTATCAGCTCAACCTACATTCTTATCATATTTACCTAGATTTTATTTTCAGTGTACATAAACGTAGGCTTCCTAGAACATTTTTTTTAGTTTTTGATTTTCTTAAAAACTATACAACCGATTTTGATAATTGTTTTTAATGATAAGGGTCCCCAAAAGTTTGAATTGTATTGTGTATTCAAATTTACAAACAAAATATAATTTTTTTTTTTCAAAACTCAATATTTCAAGTTTTCTATTTTTTTAAACTTCACAATTAAAAGTTTCTAAATACAATCTACAAGATGTGAGAACCATACCTACAAAAAAAGCAATGTTTTTTCTTAAAAACAGCACCTAGAATTTTGATAAAATGTTTTAGTAAACAAATAAGCTTGATTTTCTTGTGAAAGGAAAAATCAACTAATAAGTGATGTCCAGCATTTATTAGTTTTGGGAAGATTAACTATCAACATGTATAGCATGTTTCTCTTCCTTTGTTGAGGATACTATCGAAAACCGGAGTCAAGTCAATGATTTTTATGTGGATTTTAGCAAGGCTTTCGTAAGCTTGAAGTATTCGACATTCATTCGAGCTTATTTAACTAAATTCTTCTTAACCGATAGGAATAAAAAAATAATAATGAATTTACCTGCAGGTTAATTAAGTGCACTTCAGGTGTTCCTTAAGGAAGACATCCTTGTCAGTTGCTTTTTGTTATATTTATCAGACCAAAAAAAGATGAATGTTAAAAAAAGAGCCAAGTTCTGTTACACAAAACAATTGTGTAACAAATCAGCCGTGAAAAGTACTGAGATCTAAAAGTACGCCAAGTTCTTACTTCATGAAGGTTTAATACCGAATATTTAAAGTAGAATAATATTGAAACAGCTACAATGTAATAGAGAAATTTTATTATTTAATGACTACTGACTAAAATTTGATGGGCTTACTTGGCAAGTTTTTTTCTTATGTCCAATTCAAAAGGTTTTGAAAACTTGACCAGTAATCTCATCAAATTTTAGTCAGTAGTCATTAAATAATAAAATTTCTCTATTACATTGTAGCTGTTTTAATATTATTCTACTTTAAATATTCGGTATTAAACCTTCATGAAGTAAGAACTTGGCGTACTTTTAGATCACAGTACTTTTCGCGACTGACTTGTTACACAAAGGTTTTTGTTTAGAAGAACTTGGCTCTTTTTTTAACATTTATGTTTTTGGTCTGATTTCTATTTCTAGAAAACAGTTTGATTATGACTTTCCATACTCTTTAGATCCAGATCGCAGTCTTCTACAGAAAACTGTTATAGTCAAATACTTGGGGGTAACTTTTAACCTCAAATTATCAATTGCTCCACATGTTGATGCAATTGTCGCCGACGCTAACTCAATGTTAGGATTTATAAAAAGAAATTCTATCTCTTTATACAACTGCTTAGTAGGGTCTAACCTCGAATATGCAGATCGATCGATTTCTGATAGAATCAAAAATGTTCAGAATCGATTTACATCGATTCATGATCTAGTTTTTGTGCAAGGTTAGTATTCTTTGTTATTTGATATTTGATATTTGATATTTATTAATTTAAAAACAGCTGTACATCAAGATTGACTTATGAATTGTACAGGATATAATACATTTTATTATGTAGGATAATGCAAGAATGTTATTAAATTTAATACAATGGTGGCAAAATATTAAGAGCAAATTATATAAAAAATAATTTAATACAATTAAAAAGCAAAAACAAAGTTGCAAGAAAAATGATAAATACAAAAAAAAATATTTCAGTTGAAATTGGAGAAATATTCAAAACAAAGTTGATGAAACTTTCTATGTTCGATTCCAGACATCATGTGGCTGGGAAGATTATTCCACAGTTCGATAGCATAAACGAAAAATTGCCTCCGTGATGTCAAACAGGTAAACCTGGACGAGCGCAACAAGGTAAAACGATTTGAGGAACAAAAATTTAGCTTATTAAACAGATAGTTTGGAGTCTTGTTAACGATTAGTTTGAAAAGAAAGGAACAACACCTATATTTAAAAAAAAGCTTCCAAATTACAATTTAATAGTTGACGAGCCTGAGACGAAACGTGATCATACCTTCGGAGGTTGAAAACAAACCTGGCAATGGCATTGAATGCTACATTTAACCTACGAAGCGAGTTGGAGTCAGGATCTGCAAATATCTCACACCCATATGATACTATTGGTATGATAAGTGACTTAACCAGCTTCAACTTAACTTGAGTAGGCAGAATTGCTCTACTAGCAGATAGTCCCTCGAAGTGAAGAGTACATTTTGGAGATAACAGTATCAATATGGCTGTCCCACGTTAGCCTATTGTTAAAAATTACACCTAAGGTTTTTCGCATATTCGTGACATATTTGATTTAGCAGCCGTTTAAGAAAAGGGAAGGAAAGTTTTCAGGGTGAGGTTTATTTTTATGTATTGGAATTGCTTTCGTTTTTTCCGGATTGAGTTTTAGTTCAATCCGAGTAGACCAATCGAATATTGAGCGTAAATCAATGTTCATTTTTTCTATAGCATCTTCAATCATACTGATAGGGAAGCTTATACTATATAACTGAACAGCGTCCGCGTAGATTTGAAACTTACAATAAGATAAAACAGAAGGCAAATCATTAATAAAAAAACTGAACAGTAAAGGCACAAGGATAGATCCTTGGGGAACACCGATATTGACAGGAAAGAACGAAGACATTTTACCATTACACGCTACAGTTGCATGCGATTGGTTAAGTACGAAAAAATAAGATTTTTGGTTGTGTCGGAGAAATTGAAATAAGTCGTCAGTTTATCACAGAGGAGATTAGAGTTAACGCAATCAAATGCTTTGGAAAAGTCAAGTAAGGTTAGCACAGTTATATAATTATAGTCTAAGTCCTGTCTTATATCTTCAGAGAATTTTAAAAGGGCTGAGATGCAGCTATGTCCAGATCTAAATCCGGATTGAAGTGGGTTAAGAAGACGTGTGTCTTTAATATATTTTTTTATCTGGTTACTTAAGATGGATTCAAAAGCCTTGGATAAAAAAGGAAGGATAGCAATGGGTCTGTATTCTATTTTCTTTACTCGCTTAGGTATGGGGATAACCTTGAATTTTTTCCAGGAAGTGAGATAATTTGAGGTCATTATGATGGTGTTAAAAATGTGGGTTATGTGTGGAAGTATAAAAGGAAGAAGAATTTTTAAAAAATCTGGATGAATGTTGTCAAGTCGAATCGATTTGGATTTAGTAGAAAACATTGCTTGACATAATTTGCTCTCTTTACTTTCCATATATCCAGATACAGATACATGATCACAGAGGGAAAGATACCATCTTTTTCAGTCTAGGCACAGAACCAATTATGGTATGAACGAATCAATTTATGAATTGTTGTATATATGATACCAAGCTAATATAACTAATTATTATTTAATGTTAGCTTTAAATTTTAATTTATTGAATTGTACTCTGTTGAACTTTAAAAAGGAATAGGTACTTCTTGCGAATATCCCACTTATGGAGTGTTAAGATCCTGGCTCTCACTTCAAGAGATTTTGAGCCTACACCCAATCTATATGTGTGATTACTATACACTTGCACGTGCTTGTCATGCTTAAAACATCCAAAAATACAGGCTCTTCTCTAGTTTGCCTGTCCAGTTCAAATTCTTAGCGCCACGCCACTGGCAGTTATCTTGGTAGGGTACCCTACTTAAATCAATTAAAAGAAAATAGACTCTCCTCTAGTTGACTCTAATTTCAGTTCTAACTTATAGAAACAAAAAGATATGCATATCATTAAGAACTCACTTAGGCATTTCACTTTATTATTTGTTTTTAAATGAAATCATCATAAATATTCGTATATATAAGGGGCCAGGCCATTAAAAAATAAAGTATGCATATTAGAATGAACCCTCGACTTAAATTGTATTATACCCTATTCAACAAAGAGCTTCATTTATTATTCGCCTGGTTTGATATTCTTCCCCATAAAGAAGCGTCCCTTCGTATCCATCACTTAAAGTAACGCACACAAAATGCAAATTTCATCCGCTGACAAAACGTTGAAAAAAAAAATTAACCATTTACCACCGTAATCACTTCACGACGCGCATTGGGTGTGTTGTCAATCTTAAAAAAAAAAAAAAAGTAACTGGGTCCTCGTTTCTGCAACCCTCGTTGCATGCACCGATCCTATACGATACGGCTCCGTCACCATCCGCATCCATGCGATCCAATCCTTCGTAAAGAAACAGTCCGAGTTTTAAGCGGTTGTTGGAATAGGAACTCACGTTCGCGTAGCGTCGCCACCCTAATCAAGAAGAGAGCGCAACAAAAAGATACAAAACCAAAGGGTATGGTGAAGTGGAACTTGGGGACTGTTCATAATGGCAACGGATAACTAGTGTAAACCTCTCCTCAGCGTGATGATATTTCACAAAAATTCAGTTTTCCGTTTCGCACCCTCCTCTTAGTGCTGCTGCTGGATACAATAAAATATTTCTGCTCTGAGTGTGTGTGAGAGCTTATTTACGTAGCAATTTCGGGACAGCAAATATCCTGTCCCTGAATGGCTCCCCTCCAGACCCCTCTTGGATTGTGAGATTTGCTCTTGGGGAATGCGCAATGCAAAAAAGCAAAACATCAAGAAAAGGGGAGAAGATTAATTGTATTTTTAGCACTGAAGAGGATAACTTGAATTTGAACGAGGATCGTATACACATACACACTACCAGAGGATGTGAATTGTGAAGTTGATGTTAAAGTCAACAATAAAGAAACGATTTTGGATGGAACCTCCACCGAATGAGAAACTTATAGGTAGTTTCAAGTATTTTTTTTTTTTTTTGATAAAAATTCTTCTTGGTTGTTATTGCTTCGTCCTTGTGTGAGATATTAAGCAAAAATATATATTTGTGGTTTTTGGGGATCGTCAAAGTGTAAGCCACCAAAAAAAAGGGGACAAATAAGACACACAAAAAATACCTACATCTGATAAGTTGTGACAGAAGATTTACATTTTGAACAGTCATCATCGCGTTCGTTGAAATGCCAAAATGGTTTGGTATAGATGAAGCCTTTGCATTTAAATCAAGTTAAGGATTCCTGTTTTATGTAGGTATAATAATAATAGCTTTTTTGTATCCTGAACACTGAATCTAAATTTTTTTTCTCAAGGAATTTGAGTTTAGAAATAACTCAAGATTTATGATTGTTTTGAGCAATTTGCTTAGGGGCAAGATGGACCCACTAAAAACAATCAACTATTTTAACAATTTAACTAACCAAATATACCTATTTTCATTAATTTATAATTTAAACCTTAGGCATTTTAAGGTGTCGTACACAAAATTTAGAGGAAATAAAAATGCGCTCTTTTATCACCTCATAAAATATCAATCAACAACTTAATTAAAATTTCAAATAGAGATAAATTTAGAGGTGTTATACCTACCTCAGTGGTAAATTTATATGAAAGAATCAGCTGTGAAGTATTTCATATTTCAAAGATTATTTACCTTTGCAGACTGGAAAACTATTCTTTAAATTTACATAATACTTTAATATAATGTTTCAAGGAATTGGTTTCCATGTCCTGCAAAGTGTAACAGATATATCAAAATTCATGTATTTTTCTTTGTATGTGAAAAATTTTTTGTTATATCGATTTTATTTTTAAAAGCAGGCTTTTTTTGTCAAAATTGTATCGATGCAAATAAAACAAAAATTATTTTATCTTCTCCCAATGTTTCGTCGGTGTTTCACGAATTTTTCAGGGGAATGTAAAATGTTCTGCTTTATTGAAAAAAAATTTTAAACACTAAAGAAAAATTTTTAAATAAAAGACTTTTTTAAAAAAGAAGAAAAAACAAGAAAAAAACAAATTTAATCTAAAAACAAACAGAAAAAACGTCACAGTATTATCACAGCTGATAGTTATCACAGATCTACATTCCCCTGAAGAAGTCGACGAAACGTTGGGAGAAGATGAAATAATTTTTGTTTTATTTGCATCGATAAAATTTTGACCAAAAAAGCCTGCTTTTAAAAATTAAATCAAAATTCATATTGTTTAGCTCCTTTAATTTAGTAAAAGGTATCTATTATTTAATATTGAAATAAATGGAGTTTAAATCGATTTAGATAAAAGAGAAAGGGGGAAGAAAAATTTAATTTGTAGACTGCATAAATTCTGCACATTTGACAGTTCATGTTTAATCTTTTGTCGGTGTGTTTCCTTCGTTTGTGAAAAATTTTTAAATTTAGTTTTTTGTTTTCAAAATGTTGTTACGTGAAAAATCAGTTGACTGGGTGCTGACAATGTACAGCTAAATTTATGGTTAAAATACAATGCATCTCAACCCTTCAAAGGCATGTTTCCCGTCATTTCTCCTATGATGTGTCGAATGTGCATTTTCATAAAAATAATTATTAATACAAGGTTTATAAATTTGATTTTAATTAAAATAAAATGCACGACTGGGTCGCACGAACTTGCTCCTATGTAATAGACCAGGAATTTTAAATACGAATGATATTAAAGAAAACTGTTCATAAGGATAAAATTAATTTTTTTTAATTCTTTTAGTAGTAAGAGACAAAAACAGATTGCTGTGCAAACATGAATTTATGCAAGAACAAAAATTATAAGTCGTTGTAGTGGTTTCTTAAAAGAAAAGCTTTTATATAAAAAAATTTTAAAAGATTTTTAAGAAAAAAATTCGGTGTGCCAACTTTAAGTTTTTATTACTGTACGAATGAAAATTAAATTTCCAAAAAAAATATGGAGTCGTTTTTGAGATATAGAATTTTCAAAAAAAAAATGATTTTTTTTTGTCAAAAATTCAAAAAATATTTTTTTTTAATTTTTAAAATGCAATAGTTTTTAAACTTTTTAGAAGCATCTCTGCAAAAAATTTCATTAAAATCCGTTATGTCCGTAATGAGTAGTTTAAAATTTAAAAAAATGGTTCTATGGTATGGTACAAGCTCTAATATCTTAATTTCAAATTTTTTTTATTAAATTAAAGATCGTTAAAATTATTTGAAAGAAAAAATTTTTTATCAAAATTCTAGGCCCCGTTTTCGAGAAAAATACGATTTTTGAAAACCATTTTTTAACATTTGTATGGTGGGTACCTTTATTTTTAGGTAAAATAAAACTTTTTTTCTCACATCTTGTAGATTATATTAAGAAACTTTTATTTATCAAGTTTAAAAAAAATGTAGCATAAGGTTTTTGAAATATAGAGTTTTGAAAACAAAAATTGAATTTTTTTTTTAAATCCAAAAAAATTTTTTTTTTAAATTCGAATACCCAATTTTATTTAAGTTTTTGAGGAGCTTTAGCACAAAAAAACGATCAAAATCGGTCGTACCGTTTTTGAGGAAGTCAAAAACAAAAAATATGGTTCCTTGGGGGGTACCCTCAATAACCATTTTTCGGAAATTTTTTTTAACCAGTATCTACCTTTAAATAAACGAATTTTGTTTGTATCTTTGTTTTTTTTAATCTATCGAACAGTTTTTGAGAAAAAAAAAATATTTACAAAATTTCGAAAAAAATTCGTATGGCAGGTACCGTTATTTTTGGTCTTAAAAAAAAAGAAAAAAACGTGTGGGGGAAAAAAATTAAAAGTGATATCTACCAAGTTTAAAGAAAATCGGCCGACTCGTTTAGGCTGTAGTCGAACCGACAGACAGCCCGACAGACAGACAGAATTTCGAGACCCTTTTTTTTAGTCTTCGCTATCATCGTAATGTCAACTTTGATCAAAATCTCGAGTTCCATTTTTTTTACGAATGCATAACTTGCCTTATAGTACCTATAAGTCGCAAGTAAAAAGTGATTATTTATTTGTGGTTGATTATCAAAAAAAAAAAATGTTGGCAAGCAACGCAATTCGAAATTAAATTATTATTTTTGTTCTCTCAAAGCTATTTTATTGGGTTAATATCATTTCGTTGCAATTTATTATATTAACATATCGAGGATGTTTTAAGAAAATGGGACACAATCTTATGATTGCAACAATCATTAGAATATTTTTGAAAGATTTTGTTCTGTATACCGAAAAATTAATCTTTCAGTTTTAAAAAATTCTTAAAAAGAATCTGCTGAATAGAAAAGGTAAAAGTTTTCTTTTGGGAGAAGCTAAAGCTTGCTTTTCATAGCTATTACTAGTAGCTTAAGCTTGAAAAATCTGGCTTAAGCTTTGTTTTATGTGAATAAAAAAAGACTAAGCTAGAAAATTCTAACTTAGTATAAGTTTAACATTTTTAGCTTTGTTTTGTTTATTCACATGCTTCAACTTACAAGATTTAGCCAAAACTGTTATTGTCTGGATTGAAAAGCAAAGGAAGTGAATTTTGGTTTTTTAGTTTCCCAAAAATGTTTACTTGTTCTATGGCAAGCATTACTTTCATGTAAAAAGCACATTCGAGATTTTAATCAATCTTAACAATTAACGGATCTGTTTCAAATTTGGTACAGAGCATTTATATGCCATTCCCTAGAGGAAACGTTCGAGCTATTATGCTATCTCATCTAAGACGGGAAGTTTAAAAAAACTGGCTCTAGCGATTTTTATTAAACTTTGTACCTTCGTTGTTGGCAAAAAATTACAAAACAAATTTTAACGTCCTGTTTAAAGTTTTTTTGGAGAAAATTGGTTCGGTTTTGGTTTATTCCTGTATATTTCATTTAAGGCTCTGCCTTACTTGACCAAAGCATCTCTCTTTAAAAACGCCGCTTTTGTCTGATTATATGACTGATTTTTTTTTATCTATTTGGTTCTTTTTTTTAAGCACATTTTCTTTTTAAAACCGAAATAAACTAAGAAAGTCAACTTAACTAATTTCTGACCTTTTCTTATAAAATTTTGGCTGTCGCACGCTTATACTCGACCAAATTCGCTACACATCTGAACTCTGAAGTGAAATCTAAATAATAAGAACTAGTCAAAGCTTTTCAGAAAGATGGTTTTTTGTTGAAGAGTTTCATTTTGACGTCTCAAGGATTTCCTGAAAAGCGAAAATAAATTATCAAATGTGTCGTAAAATGTAATCAAGGTTGAGGTTGCAACGGTGGTGAATAGGGGTTGAAATTCCTTTTTTTATACTGAGATATTCATTTTTCATTAATTTAGTCAATATTTTATTTATTTTTGTTAATTTCAACACACATCTGAAAGTCTTAGTAAATCTGACATGAGCATAGAAATTTATTCAAGGTCAAGTGGCAAAAATATAAGTTTTTCACATGTTCGAAATTTATCGAAAAATACAACATTTAAAGTTTTTTTTAAATTATGTTACCATCTGATTTCTGTCTGTCATTGAAAAGATAATTATTTTAAGAAAAATTGTTCAAAGTCAAAAATACCTTTTAAATTGACAGATAGCAAGACCAACAGTATTAAGTCTGATTAAAATTTTGAGTTCTATTTTATGAGCATAACTTGGGAAATGATTCTTGGGTTTATTTTAAAAAATATCGTTCAACATTAAGGGTCTATTTTGAATGTTGACATCAGCTGAGGCTTTTTTTGGTGAAATCTAAAGCATGTTAACGGAAATTGCTCTTTTAATACTAACGGTTAAAAACTTGTAAAGCATTTTTGTTTGGTAGATTTTAAACCTTATCGTCATATCCTAAGCCTTATACTTTCCAGGAGCTTTTATGGAACACGCAAAAATAGTCGGTTAAAAACAACCTAAGACTCGTGTAAAAAAAAAAATACCTACTTAAATACAACCTAAAAACTTACCCAGTTAAAATTACACTAGTTAAGTCGGTTAATTATAATTACATAAATCTGATCGATTGTTTTTTACCAACTTGGTGTGCAATTTGAACAATCTTCAGTCAGTTAAAATAAGGAAATGTGTTTTATTTTACTATCACAATAACGGAGAAGATTATTTAGTTTTAAATTTTTAATCTATTTACTTGGTAGTAAATAAAAGTGATTAATTGTTTCAACCTAGATACTCGTTAAATGTAAGCAACATAACCATTAGTTAAAGTTTTCCAAGAATATTGTATAATATTAAATTTTTTTAATTGTATGTAGTTTAATTGTAATTGTAGTTTCTCGATAAATATGTATAACTAAGATTTTTGATCTAAGTAACATTCTTATCTGTTAATTTAAAAACAATTCATTTAAGTTACTTAAACCAGCATACACTACGTAGTTTTTACCCGAGACTACATTGTTTTAAACACATTTTTTATTAAGCCACCGAAAAATGCTCTGCTTATAAATGAAAGATATGCGAGGAATTTGGCCGATAGTCAATTAAACGAGCGTTCTTAACTTTCTAATAGCAGAGTAAGATTTAAAAAATGATTGCTAAATAGCTAATATATTAAAAACCTTTGTTATTGCCAACATAGGTAAAAAATCCTAAATTCTTGTATTTGCCTGGTGCGGGTTTCACCAAATATCATAAAATCTATGGGCTTTTCCGCAAAGTTGTAGTTTTTTTTATAATTTTTATTTTCATAAGAAAAAATAGTAACACGTTATACTTATAACGCATAGAACGTATAAAATCGGCAAGAGAAAATTAACAGGCTTAGAAATTTACACAAATTTATATTTATTTTAAAAATAAAATTCTAAACGAAGTTTTAATATTTATTTATTAATTTATCAATGGATACTTTGTCTGTTCATTACTTTTAAAAATGTCGAAAAATTTTAAACAGCCTATTATTTAGGTATTAGTATGATACTACTTAACAATTTGCTAGCTTTTTTAGTAGATTACTAACTCTTTCTTAACTTTAAACATTTTCTAACTAGTTTTGTGCAAAGGCTATTTTTTTAGTAAATTGCTTCTGAACACACCTTAAGTTTCATGCACAAGACTAAGTAAACAGACCTATCAATGTGCACCTGGATTTATATGATGGTAAACCTACTCACCAATATCAATCCAAAACGCGTGAATCTTCATCAAATATTTTCAATTCAATCAGAAGAACTTTTATAAAAAGGAGACCATATAACGCAACAGTATTCCAATTAATGAATAATTAAATAATTACACAGGTATACACACATTTTGGTGCCGATACTTTTTGAACTGTTCTTTAGTAAATTTGACCTCCTGAAAACGAATCTGCAATCGGTTTTTGCCTAGCAGCTCCCGTTTTCATGTTATAGGGTAGGGTGGTGCAAACCTGACACCACTTAGAAATACCCAAAATAATTGGGAAAAGAAGAAAGTAAAACATTTTTTCTTTGAAATTCCAAGATCATTTAGTGATATTTACATATAAATATAAAAAAATAATAAAATAATAATTTTATTAACAAGATACTAGCGAGTACATTTCATATACAATATATTTTTCACTGCTGATTTGATGTACTGGAACCCAAGAAGCTTCGTTTTTGCTTGATCTGCAATGTGGTTTTTTCGGACAATCTCTTAGTAGATTCCAGCAGTAATCTGCCATCATATGCGTATCCCACTTGCCCTGGTATCGATCTCCAATTGTCCTTATATCCTGGTGAAATCGTTCACCTTGATCTTCACTCAAGTCTCCCAAGTTTTCAGGAAACCGGTCCAAATGGGTTTTGCAAGTAATGCACCTTGATGCTCATGTTGCATCCAAGCTCACGAAAAGCAGTCAGCATGTTCTGAACTAAATCCTTATAATTTAAAGCCTTCTTGTTGCCTAGAAAGTTTTCGACAGCTGACACAAATGATGTCCACGCTTTTCGCTCTTTTTCATTCATAGATTCAACAAAATTGATGTCCTTTATTAACCGTCTGATTTGAGGTCCATCGAATATGCCAGCTTTTATTTTTTCAATGCTTAATCCTTGCATCTTTGTAGATATGAATTTAAAACATGATGAATCCTTATCTAGAGCCTTAACAAATTGCTTCATTAAGCCAAGTTTTATATGAAGTGGAGGCAGGATTATTTTATTCCGATCAACCAAAGGCTCATTAATAACATTTTTTCCTCCAACAACCATGTTCTCTCTTTCAGGCTAGTCTTTTTTTACCCAGTGATCTTGTTTAGCTCTGCTATCCCAAAGGCACAAGAAGCAGGGATATTTTGTGTATCCACCTTGTTGTCCAAGGAGAAAGTTAACCATTTTCAAGTCAGCACAAATGACCCACCCATGTTCGTGATACTTAATCTTTTCCAAGACTATAGCTTTTTTTTTTACTCTTCTTTCATTTGTATTGTAATGTAATGTATTTGTATTGTAATGTTTTACCAAGGGTTCGTAATAAATAAAACTTATTCACTTTGTTTAAAACTTCCACTTATTTATTTCGTAAATAAAACACTTCACTTTTTTACAACCAAACAATTTATTGTTCAACATTCAAATATACCGAAACTAATTTTCGAAAACAATTTACTTATCTCTTTACAACCAACTTTACCCTTTCACTATTAAAAACAAACTGTGTCCAGGTCGGCAACACAGTTGTCTTATATAGCAAAATTTAGGTTCTATTATTTTAATTATATAATTATAATTATAATTTATAATAAGATAATTATATAATAATTATATAATAAGATAATTATCTTTCTATGGCAGGTAGAGGGGGTAATAATTACCCTTCTATGACAGGTAGAGGGGCTAATAATTCCCCTTCGAACATTCTTTCATATGAATTTCTTGCATATGAATTTTTTAAATTAGCGTAAATTGAATATTTCTGTAACTCAAAAACTAGAGCTGCTAGGGAAAAATGGTTTTCAGTTTTGAAATCAGCGTTAGAAGTATAAATAAAAACAGCTGCAAAACTCAAGGCACCAAAAAATTTTTTATTTTTTTTGTAGACCTGTGTTATAAATAGACTTTAAAGTATAAATATCCTTAAAAACTTCGCTTCAAAAAACCTAAAAGTGAATTTGCCTTGGATACGATGAAATTAAAATGTGATGGAAAAGCCTGGTATCAAAAAATATAGCCAAGGTCCTTAATTTTATTAAAAGTTGATAAAATTGTTACAAATACTGTAATTATATAACGTCCTGGGTGCTGAATGAAAAGCTCCAAAAATTTTACTTTTGGAAATATTTAAATCAAAATGATTCACTAGCTTACATAAAAAAAGTACCTCCGAAAAAAAGTATTTCCTAAACTAATTTTGACTCTCTGAACAAGAAAATGTCACTCATTTATTTTTCCAAAGAAGCGTTTTCGAGATATGGAAAAAACAAAAAACAGTGTTTTTGCTTCTTTTCCATGTATAAGCCTAATTCTCAATAACGTCGAATTAAATAACATGTACTTTATGTTTTTGAACAGATATTTTATTTGTCTTTCCAAAAGTATACGACTTGTGTAAATCGGCCCAACAATCATCAAGAAAAGCCGTTCAAAGTTTCAAAAAACACAATTTTTCGCCATTTTTAGAAAATCGCTTGTTTTAAGTCATTCCGTAAGGATAGACAAGAAAATATTTAAAATACTTTTAAGATCTTAGGTGGAAGATATTGTTTTTACAAAGCTAAAACGCACAAGGTCAATGAAATCGAATAATAAATGTGGAAGTTATGAAACAGTTCGTGAAGGCAGACCATTTCAGTTTTTTTCTTTTTCTCATAATTTTTATTGAAAATAAGACCTATTGCTTACACTTCTTCTTTTATGTGGCGTTGAATCTTCGCGCAACTGCATCAGGCAGTAGTCACTCATCATCCCAAAATATTTTTTTGTCTATCCTTACGGAATGACTTAAAACAAGCGATTTTCTAAAAACGGCGAAAAATTGTGTTTTTTGAAACTTTGAACGGCTTTTCTTGATGATTGTTGGGCCGATTTACACAAGTCGTATACTTTTGGAAAGACAAATAAAATATCTATTCAAAAACATAAAGTATATGTTAATTAATTCGACCGTTATTGAGAATTAGGTTTATACATGGAACAGGAGCAAAAAACAGTTTTTTTGCTCATATCTCGAAAACGCTTCTTTGGAAAAATTTTTCTTGTTCAGAGAGTCGAAATTAGTCTAGAAAATACTTTTTTTTGAAGGTACTCGCTACAAACCGAAATTTGGAAACTAGTGTTATATTTTCACCACTGATAAAGCTTATCTACATGTCTATTTGAAAGTTTAAACAATCTTCAAGGGACATGAATGTCATTTACGAAAATATTTAAAAGAAGGGGTCCCAAATGACTACCCTGAGGGAGGCCCGATAATACATCAAGAAAAGTGGATCAGACCAAAAACATAAATGTTAAAAAAAGAGCCAAGTTCTTCTATACAAAAACCTTTGTGTAACAAGTCAGTCGTGAAAAGTACTGAGATCTAAAAGTACGCCAAGTTCTTACTTCATGAAGGTTTAATACCGAATATTTAAAGTAAAATAATATTGAAACAGCTACAATGTAATAGAGAAATTTTATTATTTGATGATTACTGACTAAAATTTGATGGGTTCACTTGTCAAGTTTTTAAAACCTTTCGAATTTGGGCATAAAAAAAAACTTGCCTCTACTTGCATGACAAGATCTACCGTTGTGCAAAATTACAAGATTCTACGATGTCGGGAAGTGCTCCATAATTTTGATGATTTGTCAGTCAGTCAGTCAGTTACGGTTTTTGTGATTTTTGAGGCCTTATATCTCAGGAATCGCTTATAATAAAAAACTGAAATTTGGTGAGGCGCCTGTGCTTGACTAGCTTAGCAAATATTCGGAATTTCAAGTTTCTGACTTCATTGGTACTGAAGATAGGGAGGGGTCAAAAGTCGCCTGAGTTTGTTCCTGTAAAAAGGGTGTAGTCCCAGAACTTGGCTGGGCACTACCGTGCCCTTTGATTGATCATTTTCAATTTTTACAACCTGTTTTCGATTCGATAAATTAAATTCCAGGCATTTAAAAAAAAGAAACTTGAAACCCATTTTCTCGATTTTTTCAATAAGAAGTTAATGATGTACTCTATCGAACGCTTATACGAAATCTGTGCACAAGACATTCACTTACATTTTGTTCTCTAAAGAAAAGACTCAAAAATTTGTAAAAAGAAACAAATCAGTTATACAGTCCCTGGCCATATTATTAGACGCACTATAGATTTTATGCTTAATAAAAAATAATTACTGTTTTAAAAATTTGATTGCAGTAAATTTGTTCTTTTTGTATAAAAATTGTTATCAAATTATAATACACCATATTGGACAAAGATGAAAATTTAAAAAAAAATCCAATATTTAGTTGAGTCTTCTTCTGCCGCTTCAATTCTGCGCAGCTTCCTAATTATACAAGACTGAATTGTCTGCTGCGTTTGTGGACGATAATTTCAGACATGAATGGTTTTTTCCAAGACCATCCTTTTGGTTGTGATCAACTCTTTATAAACTTCCCTTTTCATCAGTTTCCGCTCATTTTTGGTAGGGTTTAAGTCAGTGATGTTAAAAACCAGCGAAGGGATATTAGCCCCTTGCAAATAAGTTTTTAGAGACCGGGATGTATGAGAGGCAGGACTGACCACTGCTTAATCCATGGTGACTTGATGTTAAAATTCCCTTAACTGCAAAATAATTTTGGAATAGCCGAAAGTTTAGATACCGGTCTGTAATTAAATGTTTTAGAACATTTTTAGGACTTATAGAAGATAACTTCCATGCTTGAAGACAACACGAGGTTGAATCAGTTTATTAAAAAATATTTTTAAAACTTTAAAAAAGTGAAAAGTGAAGTGAGAAGTCAAAAATTATTTTTTGAAGTCAAAAATTATTTTTAATTTTATCAACTCAATAAAAACAATCATGTCACAACAGAAAATCCTTTTTAATTTGTAGAATCCAACAAAGCAGAACGTTTCGAAGTTCTTCATTGTCGTCTTCTGAAGAAATTTCCGACTACAGTAGTGTAGGTAGTTTGTTGTACTCGTAGACTTGTACTAGGAACACGGAAATGATCCACACGATGGAATACGAGAAAAGGGAATAATGATAGAGAGTTGAACGAACCTTATTCTCGATTCTCGCCTTGTAACAAACTACCATGAACGCAGATAGGGTCTCGCCTTTATCTGTTAAAGAAGATCGCCGTAATGCACTTTAACTCAAAATTTTTACGAGTAGGTAGGTACATGATAATTTTGTTAGTTTTAAGGAGTTGTTCTCTTTTTTTTATGTTTGGTCTCGGTGGTCTGATTCCTTTGAAATCACAAATTCTATATAAGGGTTCTCAGCCCTATGCATTTGGCGTTTCACTTTTGTGTTATTATACTCATATGTAGGGTTATAAGTGCTCCTCATTTTTAACCATTAAATATCAAAATGTTTGTAATAAACACAAAATTATTCTGAGCACAGGCTAAGGTAGAATTAAAATTTTTTTTTGCCTGAAAATCCAAAGCATAAAAGCGAATACATTTTATACAGAATACAGAGAAAAGGACAAATGTATCTTCCTTTCGTCGGGCCAAAAGGTTACTTAACTTGAGAAGGAACGGGTCTTTTGAACACACAAAAGTGTATTTGTTTGCTTGAAGTATGCAGTGCAGAGCTTATTGTTGTTAATCGTGCATCTTATAATCGTATACACACTTTATGTATTGAGGTTTCAATTTTGAATAGCACACTCGACAATGGAGTGATGGTGAAAAGAGGCAAAGACGTTTTTAGCATTTTTAGTATATGTAATTTCCTTGAAGAACCTTACGAATTAATTTCATTGTCAAAATGATATAAAAAAAGTACAGTACAGGCACAAATAATCAGGAAAACAAGCCAAGGGTGTGTTGTGTATTATTAATATGAATATGCACCTTCCAAAAAAGAATTCTTTAATTTGTTGCACTAGAAATGCTAATTTTATATGATTTGTAAAATCTGTGATCACATCAAAGAAAACATTGACATTTATTTCGTAATATGGTGGTCACAAACACAAAGCATTTCGGAGGGATATTTCCCTTTACAGTACCTTTCAAAAGAGAAAGTTTTGTTGTGGCAGTATTTATAACAATTTTGAGAAAATTTTGTAATAGTATTTTTATAATTGACACATGTTGTACATAACAAACTTTTTGGAAAAATTATGATTAAAATGAGAAACATGAATAAATAAATACGAATTAGAAATAAATAATAAAATCTTCACATTTTTCTCAAAACAATTTTATCAAATGCTCTACTATGTGTATGGCCTTATTGTCTATGGTGCCCCTGTTTGATATAAATGTTCGCGTACTCATTAAAAAAAAATTACTCTTATAGGTTTACTTTTGCCTAGTTAGCTTTTGTAAGGATTTTATGTAGTTAAGAACACAATTATAAGAAATTTGCTTTCTAAAATACACATGTTAAAAATTATATTCTTTTGTCAAATTATTGAAGTAATATTAAAGCTGAAAATAATAAATATGAATATAGGATCATACTGTATACTAACCTTTTAGTAAAGGAAATAAATAAATGAATGAACTGATAAGTTTCACAAAAATCGGAGATGTGGTTTTGTAAATATTGAGTTCTCAAAAAAGAATTTTTTTTGAAAATGTAAGTATAATTCAATCTGCTTAGGAGCTTTAGCATAAACAAATCGATCAACATCAGTTGTACGATTTTTGAGAAAATCTAAAAGATTTTTGAGAAAATGTAAAAAAGAAAAAATATTTTTTCGAGAGGAACCACAAATTATCATTTTTTCGGAAATTTTTTTCAACCATTACGTGGTTTTTACTAAATTATTTTTTTTAATATCTGCGGAATAGTTTTTGAAGAAAAAAAGTGTTGTTTTGAATTTGGCAGGTTCCGCTATTTTATGTCTTAAAAAAAGAAATAAACGTGTCGGGGGAAAAATTTTAAAATACTATCTACCGAGTTCAAAGAAAATTCTTGCCTATCACCATAATTACATTTGTGATCAAAATCTCGGGTTCGATTTTTTTACGAATTCAAAACTTGCCATATACTATGTAGTATGTACATACATATGCATTTATGTATGCCTTATTTATCCATATATTTATCTGAAGTCAGAATATTACTGTTGGATCCGGTTGTACATGTCTGTTTAACAAAAAATGTGTTTGTAACAAAAATACGTTTTTTTATGAATTTGAAGTTATGACTACCATTATAATTCTATAATGTAACACAGTGCGAGCGTTTTGGAAAAGTGGAGAGGATTTAATAGAAGATGACGATGCACATTGGTTTTGAAAGCTTGTATATCACACTGAGGGGAAAGTTCGAGAAGGGCAAAGTATTCCACATTCTAGTAGTGTGGCTTATAGATGGTAGCCACATCAGAGGGGGAAACAAATTTCTTGCATCTTTTTTTGGCAACGTCGAATATATGCTCATTTCATAATAGGTAGATGGTCAGTAACAAACATACCGACAATAGAAAGCTATTCGGTTTCTTTAATACAAGTGCCATTCATGGATAGAATTAAATTACGCAAGATTTTTTATTTCCCCATTGTACAATGCTGTCGAGATCGGAATATAATGAGTTTAGCATACGCTGCCGTTCTACTCCTATAGCCGAAGAGCAGGGTTGTGAATCTGTAAACGAATATGAAAAACTGAGGATGCTGTCGTCAGCGAAACAATGAAGTGGATCATAAATTTCAGACAAAACATCATTTATGAAGATAAGAAAGAGTGTCAGAGACAAAACGGAACCTTGAGGCACACCATAATGTAATGATTGGTTTCACTTTTCAGTAAAATATGCCATCGTTCTTCGAGATGTTATACCTTCGCATATAAAACTTATAGTACTACCAAGAAGACGAAAGATTGTGGCGACATCTTAAGGCTGCAATTGCTAGATTTGTCTTTGCTAAATTTAATAATAAAATATTCTCTTTTTTACTACTTGTTTTGTATGTTATCCTACTCTCCACTTTAAAAGCGTGCGCTAATTTCTGCGCCACCACCAGGCTAGCGTTCGCAATACAAAATCATGCTGCATGATAATAATATAGCTTATACATAAAAAGATAGTACTAAAGGGTTTTTCAACAGGGACGCTACAAAAGTAGAGCGACAGGGACAGCAAACGACGCCATATTTCTTACCGCTCTTTTGACATTTCTCTTCAGTAAGGTTTGCCATTTCATGATGGAAAGATATACAAGCCAACAACGAGTCGAATTTATTAAAATTTAATACCGAAATTCGGAGTCAGTGGCCTCAACGTTAAGAGCGCTACGTCCAATTTATGGTCGTCATAATCGTCCTAGCAGATCAACAATTAAGCGTCTAGTGGAAAAATCCACAGGCACAGTACAAAATGTTCCCGTGCCAGTGAGACAAAGAAGTGCCCGTAGTGTCGAGAATATTGCTGCCGCTGAGGCTTCAGTTGCAGAAAGCCCAAATGTGTCTCTCACACGTCGTTCTCAAGCGTTTGGGCATCTCTGTGACATCGTTGTGGCGAATTTTGAAAACCGTCGAAAATTGTGTTCAGCGTCTGGACTTCTGCAAGCGTGCCCGTGGTGGCCATGCAAAAGAAATCGAGTTCCATACATAATGACATCGAACGTACTTTCACAGGAATAAAGAATTTCATTGATATCCAAAACCGTTTTTGTTTTATTTAAAAAAAACTTTTGTAGCGCTCTTTTTGAAAAACCCGATATAAGTTTCATATACAAAGCTAATACTAAAGAAGCATACGCTATAATAAAACACTGGTAAAACTCTAATCTTATGACCCAGGACTAATACTTACCTTCTCGTGTATTATGTACACGAAATTTTTGCATAGATTACATTACAACCAGGGTTGTAAGAGCTTAAGTTACTTTTTAGCTAAAGCTTGGCTTTAATTCACAGCTAGTGGGTGACTTATGAATTAAAGAAAATATAACTCAGCAGCTAGTTACTGACTTATGAATTAAAAAAATTGAATTCATATGTCAATTGGTAACTTGTGAATTAAAAAAAATTTAAATCATAAGCTTCTTAGTGACTTATGAATTTAAAAAAAATTAATTCACAACCTACTAAGTGACTTATGAATTAAAAAAATTTAAGTCATGAGCAAGTAAGTGACTTTAATTCAAAACTTATGTACCTAATTACTTATGAATTAAAAAAAAATTAATGCATAAGCTAATGGATGAATTCTGATTAAAATAAAATGAACGACTGGGTCGCACGAACTTGCTCCTATGTAATAGACTAGGAATTTTAAAAACGAATGTTATTAGAGAAAACTGTTCATAAGGATAAAATAAACTTTTTAAATTCTTTTAGTAGAAAGAGATAAAAACAGAATGCTATGCAAATATGAATTTATGCAGGAACAAAAATTATAAGTCGTTGTAGTGGTTCCTTAAAAAATAAGCTTTTATGTATAAAATTTTAAAAACATTTTTAAGAAAAAATTTTGGTATGCCAACCTCAAGTTTTTATTATTGTACGAATAAAAGTCTAATTTATAAAAAAAATACTAAGCCGTTCTTGAGATATCGAATTTTTCAAAAAAAAAAAGACTTTTTTTTCTAAAAATTGAAAAAATATTTTTTCTTAAGTTTTTAAATGCAATGTTTTTTAAACTTTTTAGGAGCTTCTTTATAAAAAATTTCCTTAAAATCCGTTATGTCGATAATGAGAAATTCAAAATTCCAAAAAACCGTTCTATGGTAGGTACAGTCAGTAATATCTAGATTTCAATTTTTTTTTAATTAAATTATAGATCGTAAAGATTAATCAAAAAAAAATTTTTAGCAAAATTCTCGGAACCGTTTTCGAGAAAAATACAATTTTCGAAAACCATTTTTTAAAATTTGTATGGAAGGTACCGTTAGTTTTAGATAAAACAAAATTTTTTTCTCAAATCTTGTAGATTATGTTAAGAAACTTTTATTTGTCAAGTTTAAAAAAAATCGAGCATGGGGTTTTCGAAATATTGAGTTTCCAAAAATTTTGATTTTTTTTTTTAAATCCAAAAAATTAAAAATTGAAAATTTGAATTTGTAATAAAATTCAAACTTTGGAGGAGCTTTGGCACCCAGGGGGGCTACCAAAAATAACAATTTTTTGTAAAATTTTTTTCAACCATTAGCTAGTTTTCACCAAATGAAATTTTTTGAGTTTTTGAGAAAAAAAAATATTTATAAAATTTCGAAAAATAAAATGCACGACTGGATCGCACGAACTTGCTCTTATGTAAAAGTACTTTCGAATTTAAGATACATTTTATAAATATAAAACATGGATTCAATGAGATAATAATGTTCAAATGCATATAATTGCCATCTTATTTCTAGAAAAGTATGAATTTATGCAAACAAACTTTAAAAAACCGTTTTATTATTAAATACATTTTTTATATAAGAAATTTCTCTAAAATTTTTCAAGAAAAAATGTGGGATGCGAATTTAAAGTATTTACTAATATTGGTTTTAGGAAATAATTTCAAAAAATAATCGTTCATAGGTTTTGAAGATATTGATTTAAATTTTTTTTTTTTTTTTAAAAACCCAATAAATATTTTTTCGAATATTTTTATATACAATATTATTTTAAACTTAAGGGGACTACTGCTAAAAATTTTGGGTTAAAATCCTTAGAGCCGTTAATGAGAAAGTCGAAAATCAAAAAAACGGGCCTATGGCAGGTACCCCTAATAACATTTTGCCCCAAAATTTTTGTTGACCAAAATGTAGTCCATGTCCATAATATCACACCTAATTTTTTTTTATCAAAATCGTTAGAGCCGTTTTCGAGATAAATAAGATTTTGCATTACGGGTGTATGGGGGTACCCTTAGTTTTGGAGCTAAAAAAAAAATTTCAATTTTTCCTCTAGGGAATCACCGAAGACCCTTAACTACCGAGATTGAAAGAAATAGGTCCAGTGGTTTAGGCTGTAGTGAGAGGTACAGACATACAGACACACTGAAACATGTTTTTTGTGTACTAAATTTTCCTTAAAATTTTTATAAAAAAAATTGATATGCAAATTGTTAGTATTTAATAAAATACATTTTAAAACGTAATTTAAAAATTTAATCGTGTATCGGTTTTCAAGATATTGAATTTTCAAAAAAAAAAATTGTATTATTTTTTTAAAAATCCAAAAACTATTTTTTCGAAAAAATTTTTAGTTTATATTTTTTCAAATGCAAAGCAGCTCCTGCATAAAAATTTTGGTTAAAATCGTTAGAGCCGTTGGTGAGAAATTCGAAAATCAAAAAAACCGTTCTATGACAGGTACCCCTAATAACATTTCCCCCCAAATTTTTTTTTCACCAAAATATAGTCCACGTCCATAATATCACACTTAATTTTTTTTATCAAAATCGTTAGAGCCGTTTTCGAGATAAATAATATTTTGTATTACGGGTGTACGGGGGGTACCCTTCGTTTTGAAGCTAAAAAAAAAATTTCAATTTCTCCTCTAGGGAATCACCGAAGACCCTTAACTACCGAGTTTGAAGAAAATACCTCCGGTAGTTTAGGCTGTAGTTCGAGGTACAGACATACAGACATACAGACATACAGACAGACAGACGGAATTGTCGGACCCACTTTTTTCGTCTTCGCTATCATCGTAATGTCAACTTTAATCAAAATCTCGAGTTCGATTTTTTTTCCAAATGCAGAACTTGCCCTATAGTACCTATATCGTAAGTAAAAATCGTATGGCAGGTACCGTTATTTTTGGTCTTAAAAAAAAAAACAGAAAAAAACGTCCGGGGGAAAAATTAAAACCCATGTCTACCAAGTTTGAAGAAAATCGGCCGAGCCGTTTAGGCTGTAGTCGAACCGACAGACAGACAGAATTGCGAGACCCACTTTTTTGGTCTTCGCTATCATCGTAATGTCAACTTTGATCAAAATCTCGAGTTCGATTTTTTTTACGAATGCATAACTTGCCTTATAGTTCTTACCTATAAGTCGCAAGTAAAAATATTAATTGGAAAATTTATAAGCTACTTTAGTTAGTAATTAAATAATTATGTAGTCAAAACAAATTTAAAAAATTCCAATCTACCAACTAGCTTATGAATTAATTTTTTTTTAATTCATATAAGTCACTTAACAGATTGTGAATTATTTTTTTTTAATTCTTAAGTCACTAACTTGCTCATGACTTGAATTTTTTTAATTCATAAGGCACTAAGTAGGTAACGAATTAATTTTTTTCAATTCATAAGTCACTTAGTAGCTTATGAAGTAATTTTTTTTAAATCATAAGTCACTAACTAACTTATGAATTAATATTTCTTGATTCACAAATCATTTACTTAGTTCAAAGATTCGCAACACTGATTACATCTCAAACAAGCATTAACTTTTCACTCGTAATTAAGCATATGAAAGGTACATATGGGCTTATCCCTGTAAATTTTAACTTCTTGAGTTTGAAAAAAACAAACAAAAAAATTAAGGCACGCATGTAAATTTGAGTTTTTCTTCAATTATAGACCACGAATAAATAAAAAACTTCAAAATAACTCATATGTATTGCTTGTTGAAAAGTATAAGAGTATAAAGTATAGAAAAATGAATTTAAAATAATTTATTTTAAGCACCGAGTTAATTGATTTGGTTTTTTTTTTTAATCTTCAAAGCTTCTGTTTTCAAACTTATTTGTTTAACAATTTTACCATTTTTTTTTATAGTTTCTCCAGTTTAAATTACGCTCATTGTAAGGGTATAATCAAACAATGCTTTGGTGTGCTACTCGTAGTAAAAAATGTGCCTTTTTTGAAACAGTTACGTTTTTTACGTTCGTTTTGTTAACTTCATAAAATTTGTACATAATAAAGCACGCATTGAAGCCAAAGTTTTTTTTACTCTAGATATCTTAAATAATAATGCCGACCATAAAAAAATGCCCCATGATCGATGTTAAAAAAATAGACACGAAAATTTGTGACAATTAAAGATTTACGAAAAATCACGCATGGCAGTTTTTTCTAAAATTTATATCATATAGGATTATTTATAAGGAAGGCACGCACTCAAAATGAATGATTTCAATTAATTTTGACCTTCATTTATCTGAAAAAAAAAAAACAAAAATTGTACTAAGTAATCTTATGTTAAGCATTATTTTTGCAATAATAAAAAACGTTAATTATCCACGCACGCAGCCAAAAGTCTCAATATTCGATGATTTTTTCGATTTCAAACACTTTCGCGCTATCTCGATGGTTCATTTTATAAATTGAATTGTTAAAACTCAATGATATATATAATATTATAAGTTCCAAAACCTGAATATTTAATAATAATGTCTATATATTTCAACGCATGGCAAAAGTTAAAATTTGCACGGATAAGCCCATATCATTTATACAAAACACATCTATGTACATATATAAAACAACAGAATGGAAGTCTAGAGTTAAGTATTTAGGAGTTCACCTAGACCAAACACTGACTTTTGGTTTACACATACAGGAGACAATCAATAAAGTCAACCTGGCTATAAAAATGTTGTATCCGTTTATAAATAGAAAATCCAAGCTTAGTACAGAAAACAAACTTATCATTTTTAAAGTCATTTTTCAGAGCATAATTTTATATGGTTCACCTGTTTGGGGTAAGCGTGCTAATAGCCACTTACTTCGATTACAAAGAATACAAAATAAAGTTCTTAAAATGATGCTCAATCTGCCATGGCATTATTCTACTGAAGATCTCCATGCATTGGCCAATATCAAAAAAGTTTCGCCAAGAATTCAGTATCTGTTTGAGAGATATAATCTATCCTGTAGTTCATCTGAAAACTACCTTATCTCAAATCTGGTTGTTTAAAAAATAATAAAAAAAAAACAAAAAAAAAATTAAAAAATATTAAACAAAAAAAATGGGTTAAAGCTTTATTTATTTATTTATTTATTCATTTATTTATTTATTTATTTATTTATTTATTTATTTATTTATTTATTTATTTATTTATTTATCTATTTGTATATTTATTTGAATATTTGTTTATTTATTTATTTATTTATTTATTCTAAAAAAAAAATTATTTATTTATTAATTTTGGTTTGTATTTATTATTTATTAATTATCTTTTTATTATTGTATTTATTGTTTGAAATATAATATTAAATTGTATTTCTATATTTAAACAGTTTCTATTTATTTATTTATTTGTCTTATTATTTATTTGTTAATTTATTCATTTTTTAATTATTCACATAATTCTTGCAAATTGTATGCAAATTTATATGATTGTTATCCGTATTGTATATATGTATACTTCAAAAAATTTAATGTAAGCCATGTATTTGAGATAAGTACTTTTCGGTGCTTCCTGCCTTCCATTCTTTCCACTTTTGAATAACACTTTTTTGACAATTTAAAGAAGGTTTTTTCTTGTAGCTTTTTCCTTCGATTTTGCTATTTATTAAACTGTGATATTTATATAAATTTTTTATTTTTTTCAGTAGTAAGGTAAAGTTATACCATGTCTCTGTAAATTGTGCAATATATAGTTTTGTTTTTAAGAAAAAATTGTAAATAATTTGGGCTACAATAAAATATTCAATTCAATTCAATAACTTGAAGGAATAAACACCGCTCTATCTAAAAGGAACTCAAATTTTTTAATAAGAGCTAACAAAGAAAGTAAAAAAGAGAAAACCTTGCAGATAAACTTTATTAAAAAAAAACCGCATGTGCACATTTTTACGTAATCCAACAAAACCATGATGACACACATTTCTGATTTCTGCTGCCCAGAACTAACAGAACAACAATGTCACTTCTTCGTGTGACATTTCAATTATATGTTATTATATACATACATACATACATACTTGTAGAATGTAGAGTACTGTCTTGAACAAGCTTCAGTGCGAACATAATAATGAACAAGTAAAGGTTGAAGGTGGCTGAATATGATGATAATGGGAAAATTGAGAACTTGTAGCTGAAACTTCAACAACCTTTTACTGCTTTCCTTTAAGATATGTACTTAATATTACTAACTAATTGTGTTACTTACAAGAGCAAGATCAGTCGTTGTGCATTTAATTTTTTTTTTATAAGGGGCGTTCATATTCTCAAAATTGTTTGACAAGCACGGCATGATAAATATTTGATGGATGAAAAACATTAGCGTTCACATTCGTCAAACATGCTGTCAAACATTACTTCTCATTAGAATTTAGATCTTGGTGGACCAACTCAGAACATATATTAAATTATAGATGAAGCAATTTACTTGATTTTTATATTCCAAGTCTGCAAAAAACTCTTATTAATCTAATAAAATCCACCTGAATTACCGTTATTGCATATAAAACTCATTTTGATATGTTTTCTTACGATGTGCACAGATCGGGAACTTAATGAAAAATGATGGGACAATGGGTTCACATTGTCAAATATTTTTTTTTAATGTTTGAGCACAATGCGAGAGTTTTAGGGAAGTTGGAGAGCATTTAAAAGGAGATACCGATGGGCATTGAGTTTGAATGTCTGAATGTTATAACGGGAGGGAAATATAGAGTTGGGTAAGCTATTCCACATTCGTGTAGTGCGGCTAAAGAAAGAATTCCTGAATTTAACTGAATTCAAGTGTAAACTGATGATGTTTTTCAGGAGAGGACTGAAATTGGCTATGTCACTAGAACAGTGCTTAGAAAAATAAGGATAAAATAATTAAAGACAAGAAACATTGCGACGGTGCTCGAGAGGTTCAAATGTTTTATTATACTTCTATCACTAATCATTTTTACAGCTCTTTTTTGGATTCTATCCAAGATACTCAAGAGCGTTATTGGAGCACCTGCCCAAATATGGCAATTTTACTTGAGCTTTGGACAAATATAAGCCTTATAGATTACATCCAGATCAAAAGAGTTAACAAATTTCTTTCAACGTCGGAGGAGTCCCAAACCCTTAGCAGCGATTTTAGTGACGTCAAATATGTGGTAATTCCACACAAGGTGGTCTGTGATGCTGTTCAGTTTTTTTAATGCAAGTGCCATTCCTTGATAGAGATATGGCTGTGGGTTCCGCTTCAACGACAGAAAACAGCATTGAGGTTTTGAAGCATTAAATTTCAGTTAAAGTTCCTGAAGAAATAATTGATACCGTCCCAGTTGGCTTTCTCATATTGCCAAACGGTTCTCTAAGGAACTATTTCTCTAACTGGGCTTTGTTGACATGAGAAATTTGCAGATGTGATACAATGGTCGGATGTGCCTAGTGGCACATCAAAGGTAAGAAAAAAGTCTAGAGTGTTGGCAGATTGACCTGCAACGTCAGGAATTCGTCGTGAACGAACTGAGTAAGGTTGCTTAACTTCTTTCGGGTGTTAACTGACCAGAATAAGGCAACCACAAAGAATTGTGTACATTGAAATCGCCCGTAATAACGATTTCACTGTGCGGAAAATGAGAAACAGTTCTTTGGATAGAAACGGGCAGCGCATATAATTCGCAGGAAGTCGAGTTTCTATCCAAACTTTTGTATTTGTCAAAGATATTTGAGAATGTGAACTCCCCTACAGAATACATTGTTTTTTAATTTGAAAAAAACTATCAAGTTTGATAGTTTTCAAATTTTTTCATATCCCAATTCGGAAGTGAGAATTTTCAAAGAAAATTCGAAAGGTTTTGAATTGGAAATTTGATTTGGAGTTGGCAAAAATCTCTCTAAGTAACTACTTTGATGACCGACTGTTCCGTCGTCGGTATGGTACCTATATGAGATACCAAAGTTGAATGGCGAAGAAAATAATCCTACTTTATTCTTTTTTTCATAACCGTTAACACGTGGGAATCGTGAATAAAGTTACAGCTTTAGCTCAAAAAGAAGTGCGTACTTTTTCTCTAAATCCAACTCTTATTCTTGAGATTAGTTCCAGGTTTGATCTTTCACAAACAACTGAATTTCGACATATTTTTATTTTGTGTTTTTTTCCCGTTCCTCCGTTTTTAAATAATTTTCAATTTTCAACTGTTTTGTATTTAAATTTTGTTTTGATTTTTGAAATAGTTTTTTTTTTTCTTGTTGTTGTTTTCTGATTAACTTACTTTTTTATATTCTAGTTTCGGAGGAAAGATGCCTCTATTCAAGCAAGCTTAGCCGGGCTCTGCAAGCAGGCCAAGTTCCCTGAAATAGGCATTCCATTCCCCTTTTCTGTCTATTACACGTTCACAACCTTTTTCCAAACTCTTCCTTTCCAATTTTTCTACTTTTTCTATTCTATCACCTCCTCTCACTTCGTCTTGCCTCACAACAAATGGCGCCCAACGCTAAGTAAGTCATAAACAAATATTTTTCGCGTATACGAATGCGAAATTTAACTTATATTGTATGCCTTAATGAGTGACCAGTTTATAGTCTTGAACCAAAAAGCAAGGTCGAGCGATCCAGTGCTGCTTTTAAGGCAATGCTTAGACAAGCAACGGCTTAGGAATCGCCATTCTATACTGACTTAAGCCATGGTACACATTATCGATCACGAATGACAATGTTGCTCTCCAACTAATAGCATGCACATTCAGAATGAGGGTTTGTCACGTAAATTAAGCTCACAAATGACGTGAGCAAGAGTGTCAGTCATGATCGATAATGTATACCACACTTAAAAAAAAATAACGTACCCATCTACTCCCTGGAATAATTTACTTCACAATACAAAGCGAAAGAAAGGAATGTAAAAGGAGCTGTTAAAATGAATTGAAAGGAGCCTTTAATTTCTTTATAAAATCGGGCATTGAACTCATACCCCAGAGATGATTTTAAAAAGTCAACAGAATAAACTAAGGGCACACAAAACGTTACAGCGAAGAGGAGATGCAATGGAATGAAGATCTACTTCTACATTCTACTCTTGCGCACATAACCCAGAGCCAGTGATGTATCCCATGATGTATTGGGGAATATTCAAAAGGCCATTGTACAAAAGGAATACCAAATCTGACGGATGCGCATAGTATATCCTCAATTGACTTTGCGCACTATGCCTAAAGAGAACTATATAACTACTTTGACATCATAAACATTTTGTGTGGGTACAATGCACTCTTGGATGGATGTACTATGTATGTATGTATATGTTTCTTGGACCGGTATTTCTATTTGGTTTTAGGACACCTACCAGCATGTTTGTATTCCTAAGCATATGTTTGAGATCCGGGAGATGTTTCTTACCCCCGCTTGATTTAAATTGAAAAACAAAATACAGGATCGAATCAATTGAAGGATTTCCTTCTTCAGAGGGCTTATTTATACATCATCCCCTAAAGACTGTATGTACAATTGTACATATAGAAGATAATTTGTATTTTTGATCCCTTAATGCGATTTGTCATTCAACCCCCATGGACTGTTAATAAAGAAGAATTATAACATTCAATGCTGGGATTTCTTAAAATTTAAAAATAACTCACATCACAGACCCACACATGAGGGTGCTAAATGAGAGGGTGGAGTGATTTTAATTTTGTAATTGAAAGATTAAGTGTGGTTGTTAAAAAAGAGCTTGAGTTGCTTCTTTTTGATTAAAATTACCCGCCGAAGAATCTGCAAAAAAGTTCATAAAACTGTCTTTTGCCTTTTACAACTGGTAAACTGGTGAAATTTGTCGCCAAAAAAAAAATGAAAAACAAGTGTTCCAGATTTTTGGTTATTTTGGGGTGCTGTTTTTTATTTTTGTTTGGACAACAAATTAAATAAAATAGGTTGAAATAGCTAATCTGCGTTGTCAGCTATTTTGATAAAGGCGTTCTAAGGCCACTAATGCAGTTTTCTCGGTTAGTTGTAGAGTAGTTTTTTAGTTTTATAAGAAAAAATAATCGTTTAAAACTTTTGCTAACAAATAGTTTTTGACACTTGTATCCACTTAAAAATTTGTATCGAACATTTGAATCTAAAAATAAGAATTTTAACGTTTATCTCATCATACGCTCATCTCAACTAAAAATTCATTGTTCTTAGAGAAGCCCTACATTTCCGTATTTTTTGATCTTTTATGACTTAAGAAACATCTGTCAATAAAAAAATTACTAAAACCAACAACGACGTTGCCGTTGGTAAGGTGGTCACCGGCAGTGCCGAGCGCTACAGAACAATGATTACCAATTTCGTATGGCCCAAATTGAACTATATGGACTTAGATAGACGAATTCAGCATAAAAGACTTAAGGGTAAGGTTATCTCTCGTGAGGTAAAGTGAAATGGCAATCAAGTTCAACCACAATCGACCGATGCCCTTAAGGTCAACATAACACAGGCCATTGCTAAAATTTAGCAGGATCTATGTGGAAGAGTAATTGAAAATTTTACAAAGTGTACATATTGGCATACTTTGGCCTTTCAAATAAAAAATGGATTTTATTAATACCTCACCACACAGCTTGTTGTGTGCATATAAGAGGTTGTGTTTATGCCCAAAAGCGGGTAAATGTACTCCTGTAAACCTGAAAAATCGTAAGCCTATTTGCCCATCATCATTTCTTCTAAAAACTTTTGAACAGCTGATTGATATTTACTTCCAAAGTATCGGTAAGAGTCTCTGATCTTATTCACAGCATGAATATAACAAAGGTAAATCTGGGAGTAAAAGGCGCTCTTGACAATGTTTACACATCTTCAATATTATCTGCCCCGTCTAGATAGATCGTTTGGTGGAACTGATTATAATTCAAAACTGGGCGGCTTCTCGGCCAAAAGATCTTTACTACAGGTGATCCGCAATTTGGGGTCCTATTGTCCCTCCTTTTTAACTTGAGTAAACGAGCTACGTATGTGCCTGAAAAAGGAGAGGTACTCAGTGATAGTGATTGCCTGTGCGTATACGATGTTGCTATAGCTGTATCTGGAAAACAACAAAATACTCTTAATAAGGGAACCCGTTGGGCAGAATGGTGTTAGCTGCGTGTAAACCCTCACAAAACTGATTTTTTCCACTTCTCTAGGAAATATGAAATTTCGTACATGGACCTCTTTCTATTATAGGTAAACCACTAGTAAAGACTAGAAGAAGCAAGATATTTGGGTATTGTTTTGGATAAGAAGTTGAACTAGAAACCTAACATACAGAAAATAGTCAAAAAGGAAACAATGACCCTTTTCTTCTGCAAAAACGCCAATGGGAACCCCGCATCACTCACTGGCTATATACACTTCGTTAATAAGACCGATTCTAACATGTGATTTAGCGGTGTTGTGGAACGCTCTAAATAATGAATCGCAATAAATTTAGTAAATCTCGGAACAACGCAGACTTATTTTTAGTTAGAACTCTTGGATTTATGTAGATTCTCCAAGGGGTATACTATTTACTGAACAAAATAGAAAAACGAGCTGTATTTTTTAAAACAATAAAAAGCTGATTTAAATGTATTAGTTTTAGTACTTACATTCATATGTATGAAGCTTGATTGTCTTTATAGATTTGACAGTTTTTGTATTTCGTATCGTAATGAAATGAACTCAATTTAACCTTCCATTTAATAATATTCTTTTATCTTTTCTCTTTTAATTGTTTTGGGAACATCTTTCTATACACCTTCTGAGAAAAAAAAAGTATAGATTTGGTCCATAGTTCATTTTTAATTAATTAATAGCACGTATACCACAAAGAAACAAATCTAAGATCACAAGGTTTTTTGAAGATGAAATATTTTGAAATGAAATGAAACCTTTCCAAAAACATTAACAAACAAACATTTATTTTAATCTAATTTCATAAAAACTTAGCTTCCCTTAAAAAATAAATATTTTGTTTGTATTATTTTACACAGTACAACTCTTATTGGATTTATTCGTTCTGAATCCTGAAATAGAACTTTTTAAAATTAAAATTTCCTGGCTCTAGATTATTCAGGGCCCAACAACATAACTCCTTTAAAAAAAAAAAAATCCTTGAGACCGTAGGAGTCGAAACGGGTGGGCGCGGTCTCATTCATAAAGATGCAGATCTTCAGTTTTGTTTCCTGCCAAGTCAGTCCTCATCAAGTGTTAAATCAGTAAGGCGCGTTGGTTTGCTAAGGAGACTACTTTGAAAAAGGACTTAGTTTTAAAAATGGCAAATTATGTCACAGCACCCGGATTTATTGACATTGTTGGATTTGATGGAATTGTTATTCTGTTTAAGAGAATTTAACTTCCCATAAATTGACTGAATTCCTTGAGAAGAAATAATTTACTTAAAGGGCCATACCATATAGATACCATTTTAACCGAATACGATATTTAGTGTTTTCATCTGATGATGTTGGTGAGATAGTAGCCGTGTTTTTTTGGAAAAGTTAAAAATACAACATCCGTAGTAGGATCACTGCCGATAAAAGGAGAAGTGAAATCCTGCTGCGGATAGAGATTTGACATTTATTCGAGTATCGGCAGTGATCTTACTGCTGATGCTGTACTCGTATTTGTTAATCATATAAAATCCTACTGTACTACGGATAACTTTTCCAAAAAAAACACGGCTAGTGATATAATCTAACTCTGACAATTCAAACAAATGTCATCGGAAACTTAAATCCATCGTTTTGCTTGCCAATAAGCATCTTTCAAGAGAATGCACTAAATTTTCAAACAGATCTGTCAAATAATGTTGTTGTGGCAGCCATTTTGTATAGAGGCCAACGAGTGATTTCTCTAAAATGGAAAAGTGAAAATTTCGAAAACCCATCACGCAAAGCAAACAAAAGCTTGTGTAGACTCTTCAACAGCGATTGAAAACACTGGAGTACTCTCAATTTCGGTACGGTACAGAGACCAATGAACAGAAGTATAGGAATCTGAATAATGCTGACAGGAGTTTCGCAGGACATATTTAAGACAGCTTGGAGAATGAAATTTGAAACGCAAATCGTTATAAGTGGCACCGGAAAGGCTGTATAACATGAATTTTGTTTTTTCGCTAATACAAGGTTTATGACGAAAAAACCAATGGCGGAGAGTTTCCAAATCGCTATTTACAGAAACGCTTAAATCAAAAAATGTTTTTGTAGAGTACGTTAATGCTGTGTCGTCCGCAAATGCCGTTATTTTGCCCTTAAAGTTTTGAATAAAAAAATAATTGACATATATTAAAAACAAAATTGGACCCAATACAGATCCCTGTGGGACACCTAAATTTTAAAATTTTTCGTCACTATACATATTTTTCGTCTGCGATTATTAAGATAAGAACTAAAAACCAGTTATAGACGAACCCATGAAAGCCAATCTTATACAATTTATCCAGCAACAGTGCATGGTCCAACGTATCAAACGCCTTAGTAATGTCAATGAATAGGGAGGCCGAAACCTCAGATTCATTTAGGCTAGTATATACTTCATCACAAAGCTTCAGAACAGCATTTTCTGTACACCTTCCTTTCCTGAACCCAAACTGAGAATTACTGAAAAAACTATTTTTATCTAAAAACGAAAGCAACCTTCATTTCATACCTTTTTCAAAGACTTTAGAAAAACCCGATAAAAGCGAAATGGGCCTATAATTGTTTATGCAAGTATTAACTCCTTTCTTATGTAACGGAATCCACAATCGCCAACTTTAAAGAATCAGGAAAAATGCCCTTGGTTATACTTTGGTTAAATATATAACTCAACACATCAGATACAAGATAACAAATATTTTTCAAGATCTTAGCCGATACCAAATCGTCAGATGTAGAATTAGACATTTTGAGAGACATAATAATTTTATGAATTTCAATAGCAGAAAAGTTCTCAAAGAAAAACGTTTCTGTACAAAAGTTTTCCGTAACAATAGGGCTATCACATTGACAATTATTCGTAAAATTGGGGAGATTAGTGTTTTGGCTTAAATTACAAAAGAAATCATTAAATAAATTAGCAACAGAGGAAGGATTTTTGATAATAGTGCCCCCGCTTTCTACAGATAAATCAACTATTGGTTTATTTTTATTTAAGATTTCATTTACAACCTCCCATTCTTTTTTGGAGTTACCTACGTTTTCGAAAAGCTTGTTCTTAAAATAGTTATCTCTACAAAGTGGAATTTCAGTTTTTAATTCTTTGCAAATGTTATCAAAATACCTTTTCAGTCTAATATTATTAGGATGTTTTTTAAGTTTTACAAAAAGTTCATTCTTTTTGTTTATTTTTTTCAGCAGTCTAGTATTCATCCACTGCTTACGACTAGTTAGCGTCTTTTTATTATTTACAACTTCTTGGCTGCATTTATAAATTAAATATTGGAGCTTATTGAGAAATAAATCGAAAGCAATTGATGTGTTACAAGCACTATAAACTTCATTCCAAAACTCAAATGTCAAAGCTGTTTTCAAAGCAGAAAAATTTATTTTTGGAAAAGTTTTTACTGATCCATTTAGTTTTCCATTTTGACTACAATCAAATTGAATACTTGTTAAACAATGATCAGTAATCCCAAGTTCAAAAACTTCTGTTTGAAATCCCACGTTATTATTTTTATGAAGTCTTAAAAAGATATGGTCCAAGCAAGATGGTCCTCTAGTAGGTGTGTTTACCAAAGAAGTAAATCCAAAGGAAGAAATGGTAGCAAGAAAATTATCAGCATCAGGTGAGGAGGACAATAAATCGATATTAAAGTCACCTAAAAGAAGCATATTTTTACCACAATGATTGTCCAAAAATCCAGAAAATTCATCTATAAACGCATTAATTGTAAAAGAATGCAATCTGTACACTCCGACAAAAAAGTAACGAGTTTGAGATACTAAAAAATTTAAACAAATCAAATCTGCACTTCTTAAATTTGCATTTGTTACTTCACACATTATATCGCTTCTATAAAACACCGCCACCCCACCAGCTGCATAAGATTCATTACAAGAAGCCGCGAAAGTAAAAGCAGGAATAAAATAGTTAGATATTTCAACCTCATAGATCCAAATTTCGGAAACGAATATGAAATCAGGCAGATGATCTAAAGATGCGAGATAAGCAAGAAAGGTGTCAAATTTTTTTCTTAAGCTACGAATATTTTGGTGTACTACTGATAAACCTGAATTCAACTCTATAGTAGGATGATCAATGCAAAAACAATTTACTTTACTATTATTTGAAGAAAAAAGACTAATACTACTTAAGTTATGATTATGAGGATCCGATAAAGAATTTAAAGAGATATTATTAAGTACCATATTTAGGATTAACATTAAGTAAGTATTTAAAATTAAATTATTCCTTATGAAATCCTCATAACTTTTAATCTTAATGTGTCGCCTTCTTTCTTCCGAATTAGAATTGTTTTTTAGCAGGTTTGCCCTTGGCCTTTGACAGCATGGTTTCATGCGGAAGCAATCGACGGTAATTTGCTTAACATGCTTTAATACACAAGTAATCAGTTGCCTTAATACATGGATAAGAAATCAAAAGTGTCTCTACAGATATTAATCAACTACCTATCACGTTTAAGTTAAGTTAGTTTGGGTTTCCACCTATTTTTTCTCCAAAATAGATCTTACCAGATTAAATTTAGGACCTCTTCCTAGAACTCTTTAATTGCCAAATGTGAAGTTTCTCATAATAGACAACTAGGGCCACTTCTTTATATCTTAGTTATCTCTCTATTGTTTACTTTTGCAAAATTATTGATGATGGTGATACTAAATGACTGGATATGACTTTTTCTAAAGAAAACCGATACCTATCCATATTATACAAAATTACAGCCCCCGTAAGATAGTTCTTTGAGGGATGATCCAATTAAGTTTTGTTTTTTTATTTCTATTTTTGTTTTTGTAATTATAAAATTGATTATTTCTTTTATTTATTTTTGAAAAAAAAGCATTATCTAAAAGCTTTTCCACTAATAATGGATGCGTATTTTACAAATTAACGATTTCTTCCTTCTTCATTGGTTTAGTTTTCATCTTTGGAAATATAGATAGGTAGGTGGGTACAGTCTTACAATACCCAATATATACATGGGTACCTACCTACTTATCTACTTATCAAAAAAATGAACCTCCTCAATTAGGTTGGTATCCTGTCAAAAATCACAATCAAAATATAAATAAAAGCAAGAAATGTCCTTATAGGTTCTTACGAATATAAAGGTAGGTATATCAGTATTAAACTCCACATTTAAATGTTGTAGGTATAGGTAGGTATATATGTATATGCTTTATGACATCATAGAAAGGAAATAATATAAATAGGTATCTATACATTATAATTTTGTATCTTAGCATAGGTAAAAGGAACTTATATTTTTTTTATTTACATTTATATCTTTCGATATGCAACGTTTCTCGAAAAAGGACATCGTGGGGAAAAGCAACTGATGATATAGCCTCAATACTCAAACAGGTTCCATAAAAAAATCTCAACTCTTAGTTCTAACTTGTGTAACCAGTTCCAAGCCACCAAGGTACCTACCCGCTCCACTACCTGTGCACACAGGGACATGGATAGCATACACAATATTTTATTTACTTTGTATCTCTTCTTATTTTTCTTTTTTTTTATGTTGATGCAACAATCCTTTCAGTTGAAATATTTTTATACATACATATTTATTTCTGAGCTCATGATAAAAAAATAAAACGTTGAGTCATTTCCCAAAGCATTCCTTCTTGTCCTCCCCCCGGCAGCAGTATAATATCCTCCAAAACGTTCAAAATGTGTTTCCTTTGATAAAACAACAATACCATGAAACGAGGGCCAGTACCTCTATGCGAACGTTATTCCCTTCCTTTCCAACAGCAAATGAATGTATAAATAAACAAATAAACTCTCCGCGCAAACGATGAGTTGATTTAAAGGGAACAAAATCCTCCTGCGCAGGAACGATACGTGTCGCCGGCAAACAGGGAGGACGAAGAGATTTTATATGCCCGATCGAGGATAAAGAAGGCACAAACACTAAGCAACCCACGCCACGGTATATACAAAACAACGTGTTTCTTGCTTTCAGGACAGACAGTGGAGGGCTTTAAAGGATTGGATGCCTAAAAATAGAAAAAGGATGTATCCTTTTTATGTGTCTGTGCCAGCAAAGTAATGGGTTTTTCTTGTCCTTTCTCCCCACGTCTTCATAAAAGATCGAGGGGATTTATACTTATGCGGTGGCGTGGTGAAGGTACAATGCTCTTCCCTCCAGGGTCTCCACATGTGATCTTTGAAAGATATGTATAGGAATACTCCACAGCAAATGTCTATATTTAGAATCTATTCGTAGGATATTGAAAAATATACTAAGTACCTATCTAAAGTTATCCTGCTTTGTTCCTGCGCGTCAGTCGTCGTCGGTCGATGTGCCTCCTTCTAATTTTAAATTGTTGATTTTGACTGCAGTTTCACAGCGCTTCCAGGAGGATGGCGAATGAATTGAATAGTGCTGGATGCAGCATGCCTGTTGTTTAACCGAGCATCCTCCTTGAGAGAAGCATCGTATTTTCTTTTATCCTCAGCGCAGCATTGTAACCTTCGAAGTGGTCTCAGGGATTTGAAATGCTCTTTCATTTTACGTGCTCTGGCTTTGACTCTGAGATGGGACATAGAACTCTTTGGTATATCATTTTGTTGGGGCTAACTTTGATGTTGGCTGTGTGTGTGTTTTTTTTTAAGGTCGATGAACTTTGTGTTTGTGTTTGAGATTTTATCAACAAACTAGTACATTTGACCCACGAACAGACTGTTCAAACAATAGCATTGCAGGTATGTACCTATGTATAATTAAGGTATATGTTTTAAGATTGTTCATAGGTACCTACCTAGTTCTAGTTATAAAAGTAACAATAGTCACATGTTTTCCGGTGAAGAAGGAGATCTTTACCAGCTTTGCCAATTCGAAAAAAAACTTTGCAGTAGATCATTCAAAAAAAACAAAAAACAGGTCGGACCTTTTATATAATATACGAATATGTATAATATACATAAAATAGAATGTATATATGTATATTATGTAGGTATACCTACAACATTTACCATTTCAAACAATTTTTTCGAAAATCTGAAAATAAAAACTGAAACTAAAAAATCTTAAGTTTATCATTTAAATTTGTTTTATTGTAAATTTTAAGTTTTTAAATTATACGAGTATATTCTAGCAGCCCGGACTACCGTAGCTGACATTATTTGTTTCTGTGTAAAGAAACCAAATTCAAGAGCGTTGATACTAAGTTCATTGTTAGTTAATTACAAGTTAGTTAGGTAATCGTTAGTATAACAAAGCAAAGAAGCAAAACAAATACAAATTAAGGAATTTTTTTATGAAGCATGAATTCATTTGAGCTTATGAAAAGTTCAAAGCAAATAAGTTGCGTTTCGTTTAAAAAAATGTGCAGCGGGTTAACTCTTGTTAAGGATTTAACTCCTAGTTTAAGAAAAAGTGCGGTAGTAGATTTGATTTTGTAACAGTGATTTATTTTTTTTTTGAAAATAGAGTAGATATATTGAAATTTCACCAAAGTGACACAGCTTTTATGTCCATGTTCTACATTCTCTTAATTTTAAATTTACATCATAAAAGTGTTCTACAATTTGATCGAATTGTGAATGTCGAAAATAAAAGGGATTTTCTGCATTTCGATCTCTGGTATTTTGTATGTTCTGTTTGTATTATATGTACATATGTACCTGGGTAGGTATGCAGAACAAGTAAAAAATTAATGAATAATAGTTTTGAGTATACCTAACTGAAATTTTCGAATATGATCGAAACCTAAACTAAAATAAATTAGACTTGAAGATAGCCTAAAACCAAGTGACTTATAACACTCAACGTTTCCCTATGTGCGTGTTAGCAGGAATGGAGCGGCACTACAAATTTCTGCCTGGTCAAAACGGCTAAGATGAGAAGCACTTTTTATGACAAGAGATAGGTACACTCTTTGAGGAATTGTTACTTCATCGCAACTGGCAGTACACTCGTGAAAAAAAAAACCTTTTTTCAGCGAGTAAGAATTGAACCCAAATCTTCTGTATACCAGTCAAATGCACCAACAATTATTTCAAGGGGTACTACAATGAATCTATCGATATGTAGAACTTGAAATTTCTAATGTATCATTCGTTAGATAATACAAAAAATCAAGCTATGATTTCCTTGGTACCAATTTGTACATAATATCAAAAAAACTTCGTCACATCTACAATTTTCCTGGCAAATATTAACAAAAAGTTGGATTTTTTCTCTTTTCTGTCCCTTTTATAAACATTTCCTGTCATTTAAATGATTGTTTTTGTTATTTATGGTCATTCAATTCATGTTCTAGATTGTATATCCCTGTTTTAATTCCATACGTCAAAATGAACTGTCATCCGATATAAGAGATGTAAAGTTCAAAATCTATACAATGTATGTACAATTGGTATGGTAGTGCTAGGTTTTATAAAAAAATGCTTTTTTATGGACTTTTGCATATTCATTAATTTTTTTTGAGAAAAAATGATGCGAAAATTTCTTTTCTCTTACGATATATTTACGACAATTATTTACGCTGTTCTTTTTCGAGTTCATTTTACCATATTTTGGAGGGTGGTAGTGCAAACTTGACTGTCAAGTTAGCATTACCAGGGGTCAAAATTTTTGGTCTCACAGCATATTTGCGACAAATTTACGACAATTATTAACACCGTCCATTTTCTTTTTCGCGTTCATTTTACCCTATTTTGAAGGGTGGTAGTGCTAACTTGACTGTCAAGTTAGCATTACCAGGGGTTATTTTTAAAAAAAATTAGCTCTAGAAAATTTTTGATCTCACAACATATTTACGACAAATTCACGACAATTATTAACACTTACCTTTTTCTTTTTCGAGTTCATTTTACCCTATTTTGAGGGGTGGTAGTGCTAACTTGACTGTCAAGTTAGCATTACCAGGGGTTATTTAAAAAAAAAAAAAACAAGCGCGACAAATTTTTTCGTTTCACGATAAATTTACGACAAATTCACGACAATTAATCCAATTATTACATTTTTTAAATTTTGAAGTGGTAGTGCTAACTTGACGGACATAAATAAATCACAAACCATTTTAAAACGAATATTCGTTAGGTTATGACCGAATTTTTGTCCGATATGTGTCAAAAAATCATACAAAATAACCCAGTCAGAATCGAGAAATAAAACTTTGATGAAAATCTAAATCCCAGGTGTAAAGGGGGCTAAATGCAATAAAATGAACAAAACTAAATTTTTTCCATGGTCGTGGCACCAGTTACCGAACAGTTTACGGACTTTGAAGAAAGAACATGTTGTAAAAAATACTTTAATTGAGTTTAGAAATGTAATCTTAATTTATTCTGAGAGAAAATCTCAAATATTTTCTTGCTTGATTGTATTTTTTTTTTTCATAAAAATACTCAGTAAACAAAGAAAAAAAATTAAATTGAAAACAACCATTTTTGCCTATTCTCGAACACATGTTTCCTGAAGCCCAACAAAGAGTTTCCTTTTATCGAACACTGGAATTAAAAAGTCGTTATTCGTAAAAAAATTGTTTTTATGCAAAATTTTAGCACTTTTAAGGTATTTTTTATTAGAAAAAAAAATTAAAAATAAAATTCACAGTTTATGCAGTTTATTTTAAAAGTTACATTTAAGTTTACTTTATGCATATAGATATTTAAAGTTAATTTTATAAATATTATATCTATTTAATAGATATTATCACTCATTTTGTACTTTAAGTTGCCACCTACATAAATATATGTAGATATTAATTTAAATTTACTCAGGAACTTTTTTTTATAAAAAATAAATAGGTACAGTACATAGGTAATAGGTATGAACAAAAAAAAAGATTGTATAAAAATAAATAAGTACAAATAAATTAAAAAGCTAATTTAATTGTTTATGCGCACAAATCGCAAAGGAATTCCTCATTTTGTGCTTCGGCAAATGTTTTCGTGGAAAGTTTTGTGCATGACAAATGGTACCATTTGCTACATAGGTCACATCCAATGTTTTTTAATGCATCATCTTCAGCATCGGTGTCTAGTCCATCGTTGCATTGTTGACATTTTCTTTTTTATGTGACTTCTCTAAGGCATTAACTTTTTTCTTTTGTTTCTTATTTGGTTTCTGGGCTCGAAGTATCTTGCGGTTTTTTTTACGTTCCTCAATTCCTTTCTTTTTTTCTTCCCTAAGCCGATCTCGGTTTTTATAGAACTCCTTCCATTTGGAAGCCGAGATTGACATAGGAGCTCTATTTTCAGGGAGAAAAACTAGACGATGGGCTATTGCATGGTGTAGAAAGGGCTGTAGTTACTGATGTGTTAGTTTTATATTTGGCAGTAGTTGTTTCTTCATTTTGGTATGAAACAGTTTCACCTAAAGTTATAATTGATACATTTTCCAAACATTTCACGAGAAAATTTATGGTAGGTAGGTATACTTACAATTTACACTAGAAGGGTTCAAAATTTCTTCTAAAGCTTCCTCCAAAACTAAGTACTTCGTCTAAAGTGGCATTATTCGTCGTTTGAGGTGGTATTATCATATGGTCTAAATCATCATTAATTGAGTGGGCTGACAGTATAGGGTCGAAATGGTCAAGTATTTGTATATTGGCTTCGGATAGCTCTATGTTTTCTAAGATAATGTCTGCTTCAGCAATTGTAATTGCCGCTTCTTCTAATAACTTGTCCGTCTGCGAAGACGATATATGAACCGGATTATTTTCTACTTGAAGTTGATTGTGAGCGTATGTGAGAGTTTGAATTAAATTTTGTTCAATCCCATTTTCCACAATTTCTTTTTCAAAAGTTGATAAAACTTTTGTAGTTGTCTCCATCTCATCGACAGTAATCGTTTTGGTTGTGTTTTTATTGCGGGTTTCATTAATTTTCTCCAAATTGTTGTGAAGGCATTTAGTGTAATCAACGGCTTTGGGATCGTATGGAAATAAGTCACACTTCCTAAATGCATTCTTTATGGCTGACGAACGGTCAGTCTTATCCAAAACAGTTTTCAAAAGTTGGCAAAAATTCGTTTTAGTGACTGTTTTACCATGATTTTCAGGTAAAACGCTCCATTCTCTTACGGTTTTTTTGTAGTCGCTCTTGATGCCTTTGAAAGCTCCTACATCGGCAGGCTGCATTATATGAGTTGTTTTAGGTGGGAGGGAATACAAAATAATCTGGTTGTTTAAGCAGAATTCGCTCAAGTGCATGCATATGTGAGACTTGTGTCCGTCAACTAAAAGAAGCACTGGCCTTTTAATTTGATGTTGAACAAGCCAATTTGAAAAGTCGTTCGCAACGTATTCAAAAAATGTTTCCGTCCGCATCCAACCAGTTTCTGAGCGACCAACAACTGGTATACTGTTGATGATTTTCGATGGAACTTTCTGGTAAGGAAAAACTATGACCGGTGGTAATGTTTCACCACTGGCACTGAAAACTAGAAGTACTGTTATATTTTCTTTTTCGTTAGAGAATTTAATTTGGAACAAGTTGCGGTATCCTCTTGGACCGATGACGTTTCCAGTTTTAGGTGCCAGGCTGAATGAAGTTTCGTCTCCATTAAAAATGCGTGTAGGATCATCCAAAAGGTCACGACAATTTTCATCTTTCAAATGTTCCTCCAGTTCTCTGAACCATTTTCTTAAGGTTTCTTCTTTGACAACAGCTCTGGCTTTTGTTATAGTCTCGGGGGTTCGCAAGCTCAATAAATCATTATGTCGCTTCAGAAAACTGTAGAACCATTTTTTACCTGGCCTATCATTCTTAAAAGGACTCTTTCGTTTTTCGTCCTTTATAATTTTTTGCACAACATCGAGGAGTTCATGAGGTTTTTGTGGAAAACCACATTTTGTGATGTTTGTAAGCCATTCCACAATTTTACACTCCTCAGCTTCAGTTAACACGCTTGGTGGGCCAGGTTTCTGTATTTTATCCATAGCTCTACCTTTGATTCTGTTATGCAGAGTTGTAAGAGGGACTCCGACACCCTGCTTGCTGCTCGAATACCCATTGACTTGTTTCGAATCTCTCGTAAGGCTTCGGCTAATGATTCCGCTGTATATTTTTGCTTTGGACGTTCCATTTTTTTTTTTTTTTTTTTTTTTTTTATAATCTACCCGCGCTCAAGGGACTATGATTACCCTTTAAATGTTTGAACACAGCGCGGGCGTGAAGTTAATGAAGAGAAAGAAGGATATGAAAGATGTGTGGCACGATGTTCTGAGACTGTTGGTGGTTGTCTCAGATATTTTTATCTCCAGGGATGGCGGCTTTGCTAAAGCGGAGAAATGCCGTGTCTTATTACTATGTCGTTTATAATTCACATTATTTTTTATTCATGTTCATCCTTGTTGGGCATACTAGTTTAACTCAATTACATGTTGTTAGTGTTATGCCTGAACAACATGTTATGAGTTAACCAGCAACCCATGGATGACAATTTTAGAAGGTTTTAATGGAATTAAAACGACATAGACGACGGCAGGGATCGAACCTTTGATGATGAGGTTGACAGGCGAGCACACAACCATCGTGCCACGGCCAACACTTCATCTTTAAAACGAAAAGCCATACCTTTAGACTCTTAAGTTCCCGTTCTCGAACACTAAAGAAAAAGGTGTTCGAAAATAGGATTTTATCTTTTTTTCACTGTTTATGAAACAATAAAGTAAAAAAGATTTATTTTCCGATCAATTTCGGAAGTAAAAACGTGTGGCTGCCACGGCTGGTCGTGCGCCTTCAATTTCTGAGTCAATTGGACTTTCTAAGCGAATAATCCGAAATCTTTGTTCAGAATTCTCCTCAAGCTAGTGCGTGAAATGTTTAGCTGTTGAGATCGATGGCGAGTTAATCATGCTTATTTTGACATTCTCATGAATAGTCTAATCGTTAGAATGATTCTATTCCTTCGAATGAACTTTCTTAATTTTGAGATTCGAACGAATAATATTCATTTGCGAAAGATAGCATAAAATGAACTTCAAAAAAGATTCATTTTCATTATCAGCTGTTTGACATTTACTATATTTCTATTTGAATTAGTATGGCCGTTTTACATTTTTTTTTGTTTCTAAACATTTTATAGACTGATGTTGGATAAATAATCAAGAAACAAAATAAATATACACTTTTTCATTATAAAGTAAAGTTTAACCATAAAGAACTACATATTTATTACATTTTTACTTGCGACTTATAGGTACTATAAGGCAAGTTATGCATTCGTAAAAAAAATCGAACTCGAGATTTTGATCAAAGTTGACATTACGATGATAGCGAAGACTAAAAAAGTGGGTCTCGCAATTCTGTCTGTCTGTCTGTCTGTCTGTCTGTCTGTCTGTCTGTCTGTCTGTCTGTTCGACTACAGGCTAAACGACTCGGCCGATTTTCTTTAAACTTGGTAGATATCATTTTTAATTTTTTCCCCCCACACGTTTTTTTCTTTTTTTTTTTAAGACCAAAAATAACGGTACCCCCCATACGATTTTTTTTCGAAATTTTATAAACATTTTTTTTTCTGAAAAACTATTCAACAGATTTTAAAAATAAAGATACAGAAAAATTTCATTTAATTAAATCTAGGTATTGGTTGAAAAAAATTTTCCGAAAAATGGTTATTGAGGGTACCCCCCATGGAACCATTTTTTTTGTTTCTGATTTTCTCAAAAACGGTTCAACCGATTTTGATCATTTTTTTTTGCTAAAGCTCCCCAAAAACATAAATAGAATTGTGTACTCAAATTTTCAAAAAAAGTTTTTTTTGGATTTTTAAAAAAAACTTCAAAATTTTTTTTTCAAAACTCAATATTTCGAAAACCCCATGCTAGATTTTTTTTAAACTTGATAAATAAAATTTTATCAACATAATCTACAAAATGTGAAAAAATTTTTTTATTTTACCTAAAAATAAAGGTACCTACCATACAAATGCTAAAAAATTAAAAAACATGGTTTTCAAAAATCGTATTTTTCTCGAAAACGGCACCTAGAATTTTGATAAAATTTTTTTTCTTTCAATTAATTTTTACGATCTTTAATTTAATAAAAAAAATTTTGAAATTAAGATATTACAGCTTGTACCTACCATAGAACCATTTTTTCGAATTTTGAATTTCTCATTATCCACATAACGGATCTTAATGAAAATTTGTATAGAGAAGCTTCTAAAAAGTCTAAAACACATTGCATTTCAAAACTTTAAAATAAATATTTTTTGAATTTTTGAAAAAAAAATCTATTTTTTTCTTTTTTTTTTTGAAAATTCGATATCTCCGAAACGGGTCAATATTTCTTTTCGTAAATTTAATTTTTATTCGAACAATGATAAAAACTTTAAATTAGCGTACCAAAATTTTTTCTTAAAAAGCTTTTAAAAAAGTTGTATATAAAAGCTTCTTTTAAAGAAACCACTACAAGGACTTATAATTTTTGTTCTTGCATAAATTCATATTTGCATAGCATTCTGTTATTACTAAAAGAATTTAAAAATTAATTTTATCCTTATGAACAGTTTTCTCTAATAACATTCGTTTTTAAAATTCCCAGTCGATTACATAGGAGCAAGTTCGTGCGACCCAGTCGTGCATTTTATTTGTGTTAACTCAGCTGTTTTGAAACTATTCTTAAAAAAATTGATTTGTTCATGACGCGTTCTAAATTTTTATTTTTTTTCGTATACACTTGGTCACACTAAAATATCAAAAACAAAAGAGAAGTGTTTGTGAAATGTCAAAACCAAAAAGTGAAATCTTTGGTCAGTTGTAATTGTTTTGTTTATTGTTTAATAATTTAAATTTCTGTGATAAAAACATAAAATAATAAATAAAAATATGGCATTTGTGTTGTTTATAAATGAAGATGGTGTTGAAGAAGTGCAGATGAGAAGGATAGTGGATGCTTTCCGTATAAACTCAACGCGGGTGGTAAAAAAAACCCTTTGCTACCTCCGGGTTTTCTTCCATTATTTTAATTAACTTTTCCTTTTGTTCGCGGTTTGTCCAGTTGGAATGCGACCTTTAAACATAAAACAACAACAAAAATAATAAAAGTAATTTATTTGGTCCTTATTCGGAATTCCCCCCCACCAAAATGCACTTTTTTTTTAATGAATCGATAAAAAAAAGTGTGCTGTTGATAAAAAACATCAAATTATGGAGGAGAAACACTTTTTTATGGTAAAAAAGTGAAGTATAAAAAAATGAATATAGGCCATAGGGTAAATTCAAAGTTTCTTTAAATCCAGATTCTGTAAATGCAAAAGAAACCTTGGATACACCCAACCTCGCACCTACCCCAAAGCCTATAGTGTGCCCAAGCAGGGGGGTTGCAGGGGGGCAGCATGCCCCCCCATACATATATCACTGTTTAAACGCCGCCGTAATGCGTAAGCAAGCAAAAAAAGCAAATATCCCATACAAAAGTAGTTTTAGTTATAGTACTGTGGGTGGTCCGCTTTTACTTCACTTTTTTACCATAAGAAAGTGTTTCTCCTGCATAATTTGATGTTTTTTATCAACAGCAAACACTCTTTTATCGATTCGTTAAAAAAAAAAGTTCATTTTGGGGGGGGGGGGGGGAATTCCGAATAAGGGCCAACAGTACCGGGGATGGTCCGCTTATACTTCACTTTTTTACCATAAAAAAGTGTTTCTCCTCCATAGTTTGATGTTTTTTATCAACAGCAAACACTCTTTTATCGATTCGTTAAAAAAAAAGTTCATTTTGGTGGGGGGGGAATTCCGAATAAGGTCCATTTATTTTCCATGAAATAATTAAAAACTTACATGTTTTGTTGTTTACTCGACAGAAAAACTCAAACGACACAAAAATGACATTTAATTCTATTCTTTCGAATGTCAAAATTGAATTAGCTTTCGCAAATGAATGAACTTTCTATGGATTGGGTGAACTTTTGATTTGTTCGATTAACATTCTATTTGCCGAGTCTCAAAATTAAGTTTCAACGAATTCGACTCACTTTCCAACGAAAGAGAATGTCAAAATAAGCACCAATGTTCGTGAATTGAGTCCCACACTCTTGGCTACAGCAGCCACATTCTCATCTGTGCACACCGTACGAACGATGGGGAACATGAGTGTTGTCCACAGGCTACCAGTCTCAAAAACTTTTTTGCACAGATTTGCATACAGCAGAAGCGTTCAAAAATAGCACTTATAATAAGTTTTCATAGTATTTCCCAATGTTGTTCAGGCGTAAAGCTATGAATGCCAAAATAACCTATGATTTAAAAAGAAACCACTAGATGGCCAACCCTGAATATTATTTAAATTTACTTTTAACATCTCAAAACAGATGACCCTGTATATTCATTCATTTCATTTTGTAAATTTTGCATTAACTGTCTATGGATCCCTATGCAACCTAAGATCGAAATGTTTTTTTAAGGAAACTACCTCTTGCGAGGAAGTGACATATCCTTCAAGGGTATCTTTTGTTATGAAAAAGTGCTTTTTCTTAGTCTTTCAGGCTCAGCGCTTCCCATACATTTCTGTAGACAACTCGCATACAGAAATGGGTTAGAGTTCGAAGCTTCTAGGCTCTGGTTCTTCATTATTTATCGCGCCACCAAATTTATTTTAAGAGTATTTATGAATTTATAAAGTAGAATTGTGCCTAAAACAGCTTGTTTGGGACACGTAGAAAACAATAAAGCTAACACCATGCCTGCATTCAGAGTCATATTTATGAACTCGGAACAAGAAATCGTTTGGTGGTTACCGCATAAAATTGTAGTTTAAGTATTTTAACACACTTTAGTAAATTAAAATGATGATTCCTACCCAACTTTATGTAGATATACGTATGTACATACATATATATGTATACTATAGATAATGTATCAGTATTTTTGTTATTTAATTTTACAAATGTTTTTTTCATTTGGCATTATATCGAAGATGATAGAATTTAACTTTTATCCACCCTACCCACATATAGGAACTTACAAAGAGCTACCCCGAAATAACATTAAGTCGAACCTAAAACACATCAAATATATTTTCGAAAACATTCCAGAAGGCGTACGACGACGCTCCTTACTATTCAAGCATTCATTATGCTCCTTGTCCTTATATTCCAATTATAGATGCATTTGGGCCGAACAACCCGCAGAAATACAAACGACAAAACGTCAGCCTTTATCGTCATTCAAAGAAAAAATTAAAACCAATTTAAAGAAGTCCATACTCCATAGCCCTCGCTGGCACATTTTCTAAATTGATTGGGATTTAATTGCGTGTGGAAAAAAGAAAACCAACTCACTCTGAGTCCTTAGCATTTTCGGCCCTTACTCATTTATGAACATATATACATACATAATATGTTTGTACATATTTCTAATTCGAATTCGATATCGATGATAACCACAAATGAAACAAATGAATCAAAATGACATTAGCGAATATTAATGTCAATTTAAATATCTCCTTACTACTGGAACTGGCTCTGACAGTATTGCCAAATGCTAATACATGATGATTCATTGAATGCGCCTTTCTCAATCTGCCTACCTGAAGGCAAGAAGTCTTCTTACAAAATATTATGTTAAATAATGAGATTCTCATGACAGTGAGATAATGAGGGACAGATTCAATGAATCCCGGACACGCGACGTCATCATAAACGTAAACGACAAACCATCGTCTCTCAAGTGCATTTAAAGTATTTTTTCGAAAAAAAAAAAATCTGCAAACTACAAACTACCGTCTCGTCCCGTCCGTCCGTCCGTCTTCGGCGGAGTTATTATAGTCACATTTAATTATGTTTCATTTTTTGTTTTATTTTTCTGTCTTTTTCAAAATACTTTTCATATTTTTAATTCTTTGCTGTTTTGACAATTTTAACTCTTGCAACTGTTCGCTTTGTAAAATATTGAGGTCAGATTTCCCTTCCGACCTTCCAATTACAGAATATGACATTTCAGCTGATGTGACATCTTTTTTCTTGGCTGAATTTCGTTTTTCGTTTTTGTTTGACCCTTCAGGTGAGCTTATTAATTGGAGTGCATAATAATTATAACAGACAAATGCACAACAAAAAATAAAACTTCACAATCACAAAAAGGTTCAAATTTATGACAAACAAATTATTCGAATGATTGTTCGCGCAGCGCTGTAAATACACTGATGAAAAAAAAACATACAAATCAACGGAAAAAGATAAAACGTATAATAATTGGCGTTTCGTTCCGGTGGCGATCTAAGCCACCAATTCGTATATAGAGATCGAACAAGCCCTGTTTGCAAATCACCATATAATACGCCCATTACCAACCTTTAATAGCAGTTCCGAATCTAGATCGAGTGTACGAAAAATTATTGAAGATTTTTGGTGGACTACCATGTCGAAGGTCTAGAAATCTATTTCCAGGCGCTGCTGCCATTTTAATGCAGAAAAAAGGTTGTTTTTAGGAATATTGAATCTTGCGCAGAAGTGAGAAATCGTTCAAGAGTATCACCGGTTCTTTACTCGTAATTGACGCTGGTAGATTTTGGTTAACTATGGTAGCCAAGTTGCATTGGTGACATCTGTCATATATGTTTTTTTATTGTTCAGTTACTGATGCCAAATCACCATGGCAAGTTACACGATTGAACTGTACGTCCAAATGATAAAACTTTACTATGAAAATGAGTGTTCGTTATTGACAAGGTAGTGCGCGTTACGTCTATGTATTTTAGAGTAGACGTGGTGGCCATTCACAGTCGGCTCTTCAACGTTTGGTGGCTAAATTTGAGACGATCGGTTCGGTAATCAATCAGCCAACATTGGTAAGTCGAAGGAAAGCAGTATCGGCCAGACTTCAACTTTGGGAATTTTGCGTTGAGACTTGGGCCTATGCCCGAACAGAATCCAACTGATCCAGGAGCTCAAAGACAATGCCGATTGTTCGCTGACTAGGCTTCGTATATCAGTTGGAAGAGGACTTTAATTTAAAATCATTCATTTAAAACTATTATATTGCAATTCAAAACAAAAATGTCAAAACATCTAAAGATCTTAACACCTTATCGTACCGTACAGAAAGTGAACATCAAGCATTTTGTAAAAGATACAGTGTTAATGTTATATTTTTTTTTATAAAATTAACCACAAGTGTATGTAGTTTATATTTTACGCAGTATTTTTCTCTGAGTGTATAAAATATGATGGAACATGCATAGTGAGCTACATGCTCCTAGGCTAACAATAGATTGTGTATTGTTTTTATTGTTTAAGATTTTGTTGTTTCTCGCGTTATATTTTTTTTTTTTGTTATATTGTTGCACATGGTTTAGAAGGTCATAAGTTGAGAAAGAAGAGTTGGAATGTGTTGGTTTTAGATTTATAAAGAATGAAGGACAAGTGCTGCTTCAAAAAAAAAAAAAATACATTGGCCAGAACTTTCATACTTTGGTGTCACTTCCTTATTTAAACATTTAACCGTTAATTCAGCACTAAAATATCAGACATGTTATTATTGTCATAATTAGTTAAAAACGATCCGACAAACCGACTAAACATTAATGTCAAGTACCTGCCAAGTCTTGTCAAATTTAATGCTAACGCACATTTTACGACAGTTTTGATGTTTTGCCTATCATGAAGATTTAATTTGTATTAAATAGAGGTGCTTAAATGATGATTTACTAGAAACATACTTTATCCTTTAATTGTACATTAAGATCATGGAAAAAAAGATACATAGGTACTAATATAAATTGATGAAATAACAGACAAAGACAGGATTTATAAAACAACAAGATCGATAAATTAACAATTTTGAACTAGATCTTTTTAAAATCGTCAACTTGCCTTATACAGAGAAGACTCTACACGAATACCTGATTCGATATGATGGTCTTTTGGTTTCGTCATTGTAAGGCCAATCGGTCACCATGGTTCGTAGCGAAAGATGATTAATGTGGTTTTCCATTGGTAAAATAAATCAATTTATTTTCGATTTAGATCTGTCAAAATGGCAATTTGCCTGTTTTCGCATTGCATTGGGAAAAAATCGATTTAAAATCAATTTTGAAAATATAATTTTTTTGGCAGCTGTCAGTTTACATGTGTGGGTTGAGGTTCATTTAATTTATTTCAATTATGAAAATTATATCCAATATTTAATGCCTCCTTTTTTTCTTCCAAACTCATTGAACTAGGGGTAGCCTAATTAAAACAGTTATTTTTGAAATCTATATTAAGGAACTAGTGAGATTTGGTTAAGTTACTAGCACATTATTCTCAAGCAACTGAGTCGACAAAATTCTTCTCTCTACTTCTATTCCTTCATTTAATAGACCTTAGCTCGTACAGTCATAATAGTTCAAAATTTATTTGAACTCATCAAACTTTGGCCAAAACATTGAGCCCCTTAATTTGTATGAATTGTTTCCAAACAGACATTTTCTTTTCAATAGCAAAAATTCAAGCCAGAAACCCTACACTTTGACAGTTTCAAAAGTCCAAAGAAATGTTTTGAAAAGCCTCCATATACATAATGTACATACTACATAGGTATATAAAGATGGTGTTTGTACTAAAGTTTCAAGGTCAATTATTGATTGCGTGGGATTGTTTGGGAAAGTTCAAGAGGATTTAAAAGGAGATCAGACCAAAAAACATAAGTGTTAAAAAAAGAGCCAAGTTCTTCTATACAAAAACCTTTGTGTAACAAGTCAGCCGTGAAAAGTACTGAGATCTAAAAGTACGCCAAGTTCTTACTTCATGAAGGTTTAATGCCGAATATTTAAAGTAGAATAATATTGAAACAGCTACAATGTAATAGAGAAATTTTATTATTTAATGACTACTGACTAAAATTTGATGAGATTACTGGTCAAGTTTTCAAAACCTTTTGAATTGGGCATAAGAAAAAAACTTGCCAAGTAAGCCCATCAAATTTTAGTCAGTAGTCATTAAATAATAAAATTTCTCTATTACATTGTAGCTGTTTCAATATTATTCTGCTTTAAATATTCGGTATTAAACCTTCATGAAGTAAGAACTTGGCGTACTTTTAGATCTCAGTACTTTTCACGGCTGACTTGCTATACTCTGTCCAACAAAAATTGTCAGTACAGGCCTTATGGGAGAGGTTTTTCTAAAGCAGTGGCGCCTGATGCACCCTCACTACAATGCGTTAGGAAAAATGACACTAAAAAAAGAGCAAGCCACTGAGTTTTCTTAAGGAATTGTTGTTGTAATTCTTTGCAAAAAGTTGTACACCCCAACACGACCGTCGTATCCCACTACTGATGAGATGCTGTCAAGAGTTTTAAGTGTCACTCAATACGATCGTGCGCTCTTTATTTACATCAAAACAGAGTTACCAGTATCATTCTCAATTGCAAGCAAGGAGCTTTTTCAGTGGTTTTTATTAAGGAGCTTTTGGGATTTGAAGCTTTTGAGAGCACATTTTAAGAAGATGAGTATGTTGAGTGTTGTCACATTGCTTTTCAACTTTAAAAAAAACGCGCATATTATCTTACCGCTTGGTGCTGTGGGAAAAGGTAAATTGAATATTGTTTTCTAGTGTTAATAAAACATCGATTGTTCGAGCTTTCGATAGTATCGATAGTTTAAAAAAAAACTATCGATTAATCGATGAACAATCGATAGTGTTTTTTTTATAATAATATATAATAAAATGAGTTGAAAAAAAATTTAAATCTTTTAAGAAAAATTTCAAAAACAAAATCAAATTTCGTAATCATTTTAAAAAAAATGTTCACACTTGCTGATCAAAAATTGTGTTCATGTATTTATTATTGTCGTGATTTTTACGCAAAAATCCTTTTGATGTTTTTTTTGATCGAATTTCTCGAAGCTTTGGAGGGCATTAGCATTAGCAAATTGATTTCCATCTGCATCAGAGGATGAACCATAACCTTCTATATTTATAGATAATATCAGGATCAGCATGTTTTATTTTAAAGTGGTCTTTTAAATTTCAATAAAAATTGTCAGATTTGTTGATAAAAGTCTTAATTTTACAATAAACAAAACACAGAACGGCGAAACTGTAAACTCGAAAGAACACGAAACATGTAAACATATGCTCTGTAATGAAATTCTGATACGGAACTTTCCCTATTAAAGCGGCGACGCGCGACGGTAAGTCAAAAAACAAAAAATCGAGTGGGGTATAGTATTCCACATTCGAGTAGTACGAGTTGAGAAAGAATCTCTGTACATATTTTACAGTACACCCGGAATTAGGCTCAAGGTTAAACTGATCAGCATTCTTTGCAAGACAAGTATTACGGCGAAAATTTTTCAAGGGAGGAATGCAGCTGGCTATATTATTAGAGCATTGTTTATAGAAGAAGCGATAAACAAAGTAAGACGGTGTTCGAGAGAAACAAACGTTTCGGTAATAGAACTGGCTCTTTCTTGGATTCTATCTAACATGTGCAGATGGGTTTTAGGAGCCCAGATATGGGAGTTATACTCAAGTTTAGGCTGAATGTATGCCTAATATATTGTAGCCAAATCAGAAGGACAAACAAAATACTTGCATCTTCTAAAGAAACCGAGACATTTAGCCGCAACTGTCATTTTTATCACTCAAGGACAATTTTCAGTCAACGAAAACAAAAACACATCAACTGTACAGACTATCGATGTTTTCTCCAAACTATCGATAGTCCCGATAGTTCAAAACAATCGATTAATCGATTAAACTATCGATGTTTTATTAACACTATTGTTTTCAGTCGTTTTGAATCGGCACACGGTAGCCCTACGCGTTTTTTACTATCGTTTGCGGCGATTTATAATGTAAGCTACGGAATCCCTGTGAGAGCTTTACAAGGCGACACACTTATGCATGGCAATGCAACCAGAATGAGAGACAAACGTCCTATCTTCCCTGTACTGACAATTTTTGTTGGACAGAGTATAACTATTTCACTGGAACACTGTTTATAAAAATAACGGTAGTATAATGAAAGACAAGAAACATTGCTGTCGAGACATTTAAATGTTTCTGTTATAGTTCAATCACCTATAATTTTAAAAAGCTCTTTTTTTGATTATACTCGAGCCTTGGACGATTATAGGCTTTATAGATTACGGCCAGATCAGAAGGGGTAACAAATTTCTTGCAGGAAGAAAACCTAAGCACTAAGCACGAAGTAGTATTTCGTAAATTTTTTACAAATGACCCAGTTTTACTACCTTTGGAACATTTTAGTATTTTTTGTCTTAATTTTTGATCATGTAAAAATTTGATTTGTCAAATATGATCGTTGATCTTTCTAGTTTGTTTGAGAACTTATTCCGGTTTTCCTCAGAAGGATTGACTTTATAAATTTAAAAGCTTATGTCCCTAACTCTAATAGCTTCGCTTTCTGTTTGATAGATTTTTCTCTATTCGGGATAAACTTTCTCATTGCCAAAAGAATTAAATTTGCACTGGAGTCCACGTCACTATCAAGGAAACTTAGTGACCAAATTACAAAATTGTAATATAAAACATTGATATATATAATTTTGTCTACAAATAGGTCTGAAGAAGGGTGTAATCACGACCGAAAAGTTACACCACAAAAAGTAAATAAATTTGGTGGTGCAACAGCTTGAAGTGAACCAGAACCTAGTGACTTACAACTCTCAACCATTCTGCTGATTCCGAACGGCTAGTGAGCAACACTTTCCATGACAAGAGATATACTCTTAGAGGATTTGTCAATTCCTCGCAAGAGCCAGTACACCCCTGAAAAACATTTTTATAGTGGCTGAGAATCGAACTCGAGACCTTCCGCATGACATTGGGATAGACATTATCTTTATAAATAAGATAAGGTCAAGAAGAAACGAAACATTTACATGTATAAAGCTTAATAAGCACAAAGTTTAACTGAGTAGTACCTTTGTATATAAAACTTATAGTACTCTCATAAAGACGAACGGTTGGGGCGACATCTTGTGCATAGCGATAGTACTTCTTAGATTTATCTCTGCTAAATTTAATAATAATGCTGTCTTGTTTTGTATCTTATCCTGCTCTCCACTGTAAAATCGTGCTCTAATTACAGCGTCATCACCAGGATAGCGTTGGTAACACAAAATCATGCTCCATGACAATTTTATAAGTTATACAAAGGCTTAACCCATGAATTTTAAAACCTAAAACAGCTATGTATATGGGTAGAGACCGAGCTGATTGGAAGCGTTATTAAGTTGAATCAACAAGTTACCCTTTTTTGAAAATAAATACGAGTATATGTTCTATTAAGCCTTACAATTCTTAAATTCTTGGTAAGTGACTGGCCCCACAGTCTCAAAACACCGATACACTACTCGTATAAGCAATAAATAAATTCGTCCTGCACTTTATTAAAAACCCTCCAATTCCTTAATTCAGAAACGGCTACGTAAATAATAATGTTATCTTCAATATTAAACATGCGGAATATGTTTTCTTTTTTTATCATTTCACTCCTGCCATATTGTAATCTCCTTTATATTTATTGTCAAAAATATACTCGTACATACATACATACATATAATAACGAGGTTGGTTTCGTTATTTTGTCCTGGCACTATAAACCAGAATATTCAAACAATACAACAAAATAAACCTGATAAGATGTCACTCACTGATACCATTTAACTCAATAGTGTGACATGAATCTCAAGGAGATTCGATAAGCGTACAGTTCCCTTAAAAAAAAAAAAAAAAAAAACAGATTCAAGTAAGTTTCCATTTCAAATTTTCCATTCTTCATGTTTCTATAACTTATGGATTATTATTTTCGTTTTTTTTTTTTTAATAATTGACAAGGACTACTTCGTTTATGTAAATCACCCATTATGAGGGATGACGGATGAGAGATTACTTTATGACTTTGAACGACGCCCCTTTCATCCTTTCACTTCTGCTTTTGTAGCATTTACTTTATTGTGTGTTCATGGATATGCCTACTTGTTTTGTCGCTTTTAAAGATAACACAACTCGTGATAAGGGATATGAATTAATATTGTTATTTAATGTCCTTTTTTGCCTTTGTGCTTATCTCTGGTAATATATTTATCGTTATATAAGCAGTCGTATATTTCGCTTGCGATGACGCATTCATAATACTTTCGGACTTATGTAAATTCAATGAATCAAAATTTCTTGACAGAAAAAAAATATATATGCATATGTACCTACATAATATGTACGAGTACCTACAGCAAATTCGAAGGTACGACTTTATACTATTAACTCAGGAAAATAAGAAAAAATGTACCTAATAATAACACAAACAAAATTCAAACAAAATTGAATTGTTGTGAAGAGTTTTATTAATATGCCTTATCCCTTATACATATAACCTAAATTTGACCAGGATGAAATTTTTTTCTCTCTTTTTTTTGAGAGGGGGGGGGGGGTAAGTTTGCGAATGGTTTTCGAATTTCTCACCAACCAACGGCTCTAACGATTTTAACCAAAATTTTTATGCAGGAGCTGCTTTGTATTTGAAAAAATATAAACTAAATTTTTTTTCGAAAAAATAGTTTTTGGATTTTTAAAAAAATATCTAATACAATTTTTTTTTGAAAATTCAATATCTTGAAAACCGATACACGATTAAATTTTTAAATTACGTTTTAAAATGTATTTTATTAAATACTAACAATTCGCATATCAATTTTTACTTGCGATATAGGTACTACATATAGGGCAAGTTCTGCATTTGGAAAAAAAATCGAACTCGAGATTTTGATCAAAGTTGACATTACGATGATAGCTAAAACAAAACAAGTGGGTCCGACAATTCCGTCTGTCTGTCTGTATGTCTGTACGTTTATGCCTGTATCTCGAACTACAGCCTAAACCACTGGACCTATTTCTTTCAATCTCGGTAGTTAAGGGTCTTCGGTGATTCCCTAGAGGAGAAATTGATTTTTTTTAGCTCTAAAACTAACGGTACCCCCCATACACCCGTAATGCAAAATCTTATTTATCTCGAAAACGGCTCTAACGATTTTGGTAAACATATTATGAACATAGGCTACATTTTGGTCAAAAACAATTTTGGGGCAAAATGTTATTAGGGGTACCTGCCATAGACCCGTTTTTTGATTTTCGACTTTCTCATTAACGGCTCTAAGAATTTTGATCAGGTTTTTTTGGAAAAAAACAAAAAAATTATATTATTTAATACTTTAAATTCGCATCCCACATTTTTTTCTTGAAAGATTTTAGAGAAATTTCTTATTTAAAAATTTTATTTAATAATAAAAAGATTTTTTAAAGTTTATTTGCATAAATTCATACTTTTCCACAAACCAGACGGCAATTTTATGCATTTGAACATTATTATCTCATTAAATCCATGTCTTATATTTATAAAATGTATCTTAAAATCCAAAGTACTTTTACATAAGAGCAAGTTCGTGCGATCCAGTCGTGCATTTTATTTATTTTTTCTTGCAAATTTCTCGAAAACTGTTAGTTTAAAAAAGTAAAAGTTTTAGCTTATGTAATTCTTAACAAAAAAAATTTACCTAATACTTTTTTTAGATTTTAAGAAAAAACATGCTAAAACATTGTGGTACAGTAGGTACATTAAGGCGGACAAATATAATAAAATTACATTTTTCTTTCACAATTTTGCTATGATAAGTGTTTGAGTACATATCCTTAATATAAATTCATTTTTTTTTTGGTAATATGGGTTAGAGAAAGGCCACCATCTTCATAACTCGATCGAATCTCATTCAACAACTAAGAAAACTCTTATAAAATAAAATTATCTAAAAAAAAACCAACTTTTATCGAGGTCCTTACTTTACTCGCGAAACCCTCTTTTTGCCTGACCCTAACTTCAACACAATAAGCTTTGCTTTTCCTAATGTTATAATTCCCGATTTGGACTTCACATTCACAATGATGGAACTTACGGCAGCACTGGAAAAAAATGAAGAATAATAAAGCATCGGGTTCTGATGGAATGCCAGTAGAGTTTTATAAACAAGCTTCCGCCGTAAAAGTGTGAAAACATAATTCCCGAAAATTTTCAGTTGTCCAGAATTTCAGCAATTTTTTAAAAAGGTAACCGCGAACTTCCATAAAACTATGTAAGACTACTAAACTGGGTCGAACAAAATAATATCATTAGCTGTTTTGAAGCTGGTTTTGGACTTTCGAGCCAAACTCTCCACTATTGAATAAATTTTCATACTTAGCAGTTGCTCCAGGCGTTTTATTGATAAAAAAAGTGTTTTTTATACTTTTTTCGTTGTCTGAAAAGCGGCTTTCGATACGATCAATAGAAGCTCCCCCTGCTTTATAAACTCTCAGTAATTGGTCTGTCAACGATATTAGCACTAGTCTACGGAAAAATCCTAGAAAGCATGACTGCATCTGTACAAAACGACTCGAAAAAGTCAAGGGAACTTAGTTGTGATAAAGGTGTCCCTCAAGGATGTGTTTTAAGCCCTCTCATTTTTGCACATACCTGGGGGATTCCTCTTTGGAGATGTATCTGTTAAAGTTTTGCTCTACGCAGATGATTTTGTGATTTCCTCAGACAGCCCAATTACTCTACAGCTTCAGATTAACAAGTTAAAACAGTTCTGTAATTTGTGGGATCTTAAGATAAATAATACCAAATAGAAAATAATAGTTTTCCGTTCTAGAAACAGATTATTGGGAATGCACGGAACTGGTCCCTAGATGGTGAGTTTATTGAAGTGGTAGATGAATTTAAGTCTCTTGGATATGTAATGACATACAACTTGAATGTTCACGTACATATCAAAGTAAAAACAAATGCTGGATCCAGTTTCAAAATTCAAAGTCTTCCACGCTACATTGAATAGTTGTCTCTGTTAAGGTATTGAAGTGTACGGCTACGAACGGTTAGAAGAAATATCAAACATGCAAAGGTATTTCTTTAAGCGAATTTTTAGGATACCTTCCAAAACCCCTAATTACGCTATTCACCTGGAGTCAAGTTTACCCCAAATATTCCTGAAAAATCTAAAGGCTAATGCGGATTATATTGTTAAGGTATTAAAGCGCTTAGATTGAAATCTGCAGAAACAGATTCTTATCCACTGGTCAAAAACTGGTATGATCTTGCTATAACACAGCTTTGCAATATTATTGACAGTGGACAATGTAGAAGAATTAAAAAATGTATTATACGCATGTATGTATATCTGTAATAGATTATACAATGCACCATCAGCTTTGTGTTTTGCGAGGGACAAGATCAGCATGAACGACTACATACAGACAGCTTAATCTCAAACTTGGAGAAAACAACTATTTTATAGAAGAGTTCACAGTATCTGAAATGAGTTTAATTTTCAATATTAGAACCGAAATGCTAAAATCTGAACTTTAGGCCTCATAGAACAGATTTAACCCTATGTGCTCCCTTTGCAACCTTAATGAGAACGAAGATGTTTTGCATTTTTTAGCGGTTTGTCCAGTTCTGCAGGGATATCCGAAGACTTTATTCTTGTTCTTGTTTTCTTTCGCTAGCGAAATGTGTCAGGGTTCTGAATGGAGATCTTGGTTGGATGATTGTACTTTTTTTTTTTGACTTAACTAAAAGTCACATTATTGTATTTTAAAAAACAAATCCACTTTTCAAAATTCTACTTTTTTGAATTCAAACTTAAACTTTCTTGTATGCATATCTACCTAGTCCTGCCATAAGTTCTGTCCCTAACAAAAACACGTTCTATTTAAAAAATAAAAAAGCAATCAAAATTCTTTTTACGTCATTTATTAAGTATTAAATTTACAATATAACTATATAAGAAATTATTCAAAATGCCCCCCCTTAGCCTTCAAACACTTTCTTAAACGACCGGCCTCGCGTCTATCGCCGCACGCACGACTTCCAGTGGAGACGAAGCTACTGTCTTCAACAAATCAGCTTTGAGAGACTCAATATTTCGGTGAGGCTTACAGCAAGCCTTCTCCTCCAAAATGTTCAGCGGATTAAGATCGGGGCTGCCCGGCTGGCAAGCACTGAATATTTCAGCAAGATTCTGCGCCGACCCACAAAGCAAAAACAACACAACAATGGCTTAAGGACAATTTACCAGAGTTTCTTGCCGCAGAAGATTGGCCCTCGGGCAGCCCCGATCTTAATCCGCTGAACTACCGGTTGTGGAACACTTTAGAGAAGAAGGCTTGCTGTAAGCCTCACCGAAATATTGAGCTTTCAAAGGTGATTTGTTGGAGACAGTAGCTTCGTTTTCACTGGAAGTCGTGCGTGCGGCGATAGACGCGAGTCCGGTCGTTTAAGAAAGTGTTTGAAGGCTAAGGGGGGCATTTTGAATAATTTCTTATATACTTATATTGTAAATTTAATACTTAATAAATGACGTAAAAAGAATTTTGATTGCTTTTTTATTTTTTAAATAAAACATGTTTTTGTTAGGGACAGAACTTATGGCAGGACTAGGTATAATATCTTTTGCATTTTTAATAAAAAAATAATAAGACTGTTGTTCTATTTTGTTTTGACTAAACTAAAAGTCGCAATACTAAATACATATATTATTATCAATGATTTTAAATATTTTATTCGTTGTATACATATTTAAATTATTTTTTCCCTTTATTGTATGTATTACTACTTTTTTTAAAATTTTTTTAATTTGAGTTCTTTCGACAGGCGGCTTATCAAGCAATGCTTTGTAAATCTTTTAATCCAATTATTTTACTTTTAAATGATTGACAAAATAAAGACTTTATCTATCTACATATCTATCGAGCTCCTTAAGTTATAGCGGACCAAAATTACTTTACGCCTAACTTATAAAAACCATACAAATTGTGTCTTTCTCTTTTAAGGTACTGGGCGTGTTTTTTTGTAAGGGTGAACTGTAGAGCTGCGCCAATCATTCATTTTGAAAGGTCGAATCAATCAATAATTGATTGGTTCAGAGATTCGATCTTTTCAATCAATCGTTCATTAATTCAAAATCATTTTTTTTTTGTCAGCCGTTTTGTTTCGAACGAGACCAAGACCGATACGAAATATATTCAATGATTCATTCAACCAAAATATTTTTTCTAATCGTTTCGTTCTGATCGAGACCAAAACAGTGTGAAAATAAACGAAAGTTTACGAAAGTTTGGCTTTAGCTAACATATTTCTTTTCGACTTCGGTCTTGCTATTTTACAATGTAGGTAGGTATATAAAATGAAGATTATACATTCCGATTCATTTATTATTTGGTATTGCGAAATAACTGAGAACAAGTTGAATGAACGAAACATAACTTTTTTTAGTTCGTTTCGTTCACTTTGTTTATCGGTCTCAGTGGGAAGAGATTGACATTATAGGATTGATTGATTTGTTCTATTGTGATTGTAATCAATCAATTTTTTTTTTGGTGAACGGGTCATAAAGACGAAACAATCGCGATTGACACAGCTCTAGTACCTTGGAATGTCACTGTCATTCGGAGGGACAGATTCGATTCTAAGCCACTGCAAAAAATGTTTTTCAGGGGTGTACCTACTGCTTCTTGCGAGGAAGTGACAAATCCTCTAAGATAATCTCTCGTCATGAAAAGTTATGCTCGTTAGCCGCTTCGAATCGGAAGAAAATTGTTGTTCTCTTCCATTTCTCTTACGGGCCAGTTATACGAGTAGCTTTCATTTAAATGCATCATTGGAACAAATCAATGGAATGCTGACTTCATTTTTTTGACAAGCCAGTTATAGTAATCATTGAAAAATTGGTCTCAATAAAAGATCCTGTCAGTGGCTGATTACAACCAATTCTATGCATTTGATGTTAGAATTGATCATTGAAAGAAAAACTGACATTTGAGAACAGAAAGAGAATCGAACACATTCAGTGGAATGATTGTGTTCCATATTAAAGAAACGAAAATCAGCTGTTCATTGAAATTGATTTCTATCAGTGAAATAATAAAAGTGGATTTAAAACAAAGTTTAAATCAGAATTTGTATAATATAGAGTAAAAAAAATTCTACTACTCATTACCTTCATTTTGGTACCAATTAAAGTCATTGTAGTTTGTTTGTTCGTCTTAAAAATGGGAATGAAAATTTTCAATGATGCATTTCAATGATAGCTATAACTGGCGCCTTAACATGCACACAACAATGGTTGAGAGTTTTAAGTCACTAGCTTAAGGTTCTTTACGAGACGTAATGACCCCTAATTTATTTAATTTTTAACACAGTTCTTAAAGTTTAGACCCAAGAATTCTCCAGGCTCAGCTGTAAAAAAAAATTATGCAGCACATTTTATCTCCTTTTTTTTCTTTATCAAAAACAAAGTTTTTAATAAATTGAAACGATAATATTAAAACAAAAATATTGTAGAAATATATGTCAAATACATTTTCGAATTTACAAGTTTGGGTTCAACATTATCTGTTTTTTAACTTGGACGAATGACTCTCCTTGACAATTCGTTTTACTAACACTCCATTGTTTATTGACAAAAATTCAGCTTGTCATATTGATGGTCAATTATTTTCATGTACCTACATACATATATAGACTGCCAAATTGCCACTAGGAAGTACAAATTACGATTTTTAACATAAACTAACAATCAAAGCAACGCATGCAGCGTTTCATCTTCAAAACATTCACCTCGAAATACATCATCGTACTCTCAACTTAACCCACCCGAGCGCCCTCTTTTTTAACACACACATCTGACACTGGTTACTACTACTGTATATCTTTACCATGCGAAGACACGATGTCGATGAATTATTTGAATTTGCACTTTCTTCAACGTTTTTTGTAAGCCATAATCTAAACAAAACCAAATTAAAAAAAAAAAATCTCAAGGTCATCTAGCTTGCAGCATAGTGGAAACAACCAACAAACAAGGTGTTTCCCAACAAGCTCTTAATAGTTGCCTTTAAAAAGTGCCTATACCTATATCTATAAAAGTACATCTATGTATATAAACACGAATGAGACCTATGCCAAGCTCGATTATTTTTATCTTTGTATCTCTTACCAGCTGGTACAATAATATTTCCAGTTAAATGTTGATCACTCTGACATTACGTATACTTATATCCATTGAATAGAATGAGCAAGCAATGAGAAAAGAAAAGCTTCCCGCTTTACTCCCGCACGGCCTGCATCCCAAAGAGAATATATCTTTCGGATTACCTTAATCCAGACAGAGATGCAGACAGAAGAAAAGATAGTGAGGCAAAGGCAGGCGAGAAAATTCCAAGCAATCTGCAACTTAATACGACAAATTCCGATAAAGATTGCTGATTTGCGAATTTGTAGATACGAGTAGATAGAGATACCTCTATACGGAACGAATTCAATTCCTGCCAACTTTCGTATAACTTAAACGAAAAAATAGGAAGCAAACAAAATGTTTAAAGAAAAGTTCAACAAGGTAACTCTATATATAAAGGGTGTTTTTTTATTCGTTTAGTTTTAAAATTTTTCCTCTTGTTTACTATATCACAAACGCAGAAGGGTTGGGATTCGAAATTTTAGCCAATAAGTTCTGGTTCCCAAAAACTGTTGCGCCTGTAATAAATTTAATTAACCAATGCATTTATTTATTATTTAATAAACTGTAGGGCTTATGTCATGAATTAAGGATGTATTCAGCAATGCATCGGATAATCATTAGTTTCTGTTTTGGCCAGTACAACCATTGTTCCAAAAATTGTCCATACAAAGTTCGGTATCTTTACAATACTTTTTTTAAAGACTTTTCATGCATAAAATATATTTCCTCAATAAGACCAGGTCGTAAAGTTGTAACTGATCTTAAACAAATAAAATATACATATACACCAGATTCTGTAATTCAGTATAAACTGAGACACAAAGATAACGATTAGGCTACATTAGATGTAACATGTAGGACGTTTCGAAGGTGGAGCAGCAGCTCATCTTTAACTCATTAAAGGAGGAGTCATCCAACGTTGTACTAAGACATTTACCTTCGGAGGCAGTGGACATTTATACCAGACTGTTTAACAACGCATTAAATAATGCACATTATCCAGTCCGCTGGAGGACAGATATGATACATCCTTTCCCGAAAAAGGGAAAGAAGAACTCCAATCCGGTCGATAAGTCTTCTTCCGAGTATCAATAAGGTATTCGAAAAAGTTATTAATAGAACTCTGTCCAAATGGGCCGAGGACAACAATATCATACCGGATACTCAGTTCGGTTTTAAGGCAGGACATGATACAATTCATGCCGCTTCTAAGCTAGTCTCTGATATCCAATGGAACAAAACTAAAGGGCAGTGTAATGGTGCTTGTCTGATTAGTTTGGAAAAGGCTTTTGACACCGTATGGTTAGAGGGTCTCTATCTAAAGCTGACCAGTGCTTCATGACATGCTCAAAGGAAAGTTTGTTATCGAATGTGGCATTGTAACTTTTATCACAATTTTCGACATTAAGAATGGTCTTCAGCAGGGAGCGGTTAGCTCGCCGATTCTTTTCAGCATTTACACCAGCGATCTATAACTCAGGCAATTGTGTACAGAACAGATTTCCATAATAATTTATTTGTCCCTTATAATTTTTCGTTCAATTCGTTCTTCATTAATTTCTTCATCCACGCAAAGAGCAACCGAATCTATTTTTTGTATTCTAGTATAGGTATTACCTTTTTCTTTAAAAACCACAATTTGTTCTTATCCGCCTTGTTTGTAATTTGTTTTAATTTTTTAATTTGACAGATTTCATGAGAAATAATTCGACACTCGAAAAAAATAAACCGTAAAAGGGAAAACTATTAAGTACTATTCTTTCCGTTTCGAATGCTTTACAGAGTACAAAATCAAAAGTGGAACGAAAAGCACTTTCGAATAGGATTGACTTTCGGAACGAAATTCAGAGTAGGGCCCCAGCTCCAAAAGTCGAGGTCATCCGAATTCTTTTCGACAAGATTCAGAGATATTGCGATGACTGAAAACCAACCAACCGAAAACCAACTTTCAGAAATCTGAAATGATTCTGCTAAGGACTCCGCTACATGGATCCTCAAGTTATACGAGAAAAAACTGGAGCAAGCTGGTGATCGTAGGGCCACATGGACAGCTACTGGCGTATAAAAGTGTAGTAAAGTACCTTGGCATCTGGTTGGACCAATATTTGTATTTCCACAGACATATAAATGCTGATAGGGGAGCCTTTGCCCTGACGAAACGCTTGTTTTACAGCAGCCGGCTTGACAGCAGGATGAAGGTGATTTGCTACATGGCCCTCATCCGGCCGATGATTGCTTATGGGTGCCCGGTATGGTTCAACGTTGCCCCATTCAAATGGAAAAGATTCGGGTGTTTGAGAGGCAGTGTCTTAGACGTTGCCTTGGATTACAGAGAACACCAGAGTCGAATTACAAACATAATTATTCCAACCAGGTTCGACGGAGCCAACATAAACAGATAATTTTTTGATAAAGCTGATTCGGAGTCACATTGCAAAAGCAATGTCCTAATTGTTGGGGCTTACTACCCTTACAAAGATTATTATGAGAGTGTAAGTCTGAGCGGCTTTATTTTAGGATAGAATTGCTTTTCCGTTAATCTATCACGTCGGCCAAAGGACTGTGGATAGGCGGCTCCTTTATAGTCGAGACGTCTTCGAACAAGACGAAGCAGAGCGTTTTCGGTTGAGCAGGACTCTGTGCCCAATCGGGACCGGAGGAACAGGGTGAGACAGAAGAACCAGTTCCGGTGGTTGTCCGATTATAAAGAAAGTTGACGAGGACTTGTATGTCTTGGCCGACTTACATAGATTTAAGTGTACATATTTTAGGTAGGGACAGTTAGGGTTGCATATGTAAAGGTACATAAATACAAAAAAATGTCAAAACCTGCTGCTGTGGCTGTTCTAGTTTTATGTATTTTTAGTTTATTTTAAGTAGTTTTAAGAAGATTTAATTAGTTTTACTTTACTTTGTAATTTCTATAAATAAAATATGTAGGTTAACTTATAGCCCCCGCATAGGGCCACTAAGCTAGTTAAAAGTTATTTGATAAGTAAGCTAGTTTTTATTAATTTTTGTCTAGCCTCATAATTGTTATAAGATTACTGTTAATAAAGAAGAGAAGATATGAACATTTACAGATTCTGAAGAAAAGCTTCCCATCCGATTATCACGCAATTCCTTTTACTATTGTTTACAGGTTAATTACTTTTCGTTTATTGGCTTTCGTGCACATCACAGCTGTCAAACTGCTATTATTAAGGTACTTGATGACATAAGGATACAATATGATCTAGACAAGGTTACTATTCTCTGTCTACTAGATTTCTCAAAGGTATATACTCTGATATACTGTGTCAAAAGTTGAAGTACTACTTTGGGTTTCATGAGAGAGCTGTGCGTCTCGTTCGAAATTATCTCTGTAATATATATCTCGTCCGATAGGCTTGCAAGAAGATTTGGTATGTAGATTAAACGAAGGCCTTACAGAAATATTCAATTGGTCACTTCAAAATGGTCTTACCCTCAATCCGACAAAGTCGCAACTTATTTCTATATCAAAAAATCATGCTGATACCGCACTTCTTCCCCAATCTTTCTCTCCCAATCTCAGCTTCTGTTTGTGGACACTGTTACGAGTCTGGGTATTAAAATAAATAAATCACTTTCAGCCGAAAAGCACATACATTTTACAGTAGGAAGAATTTACACTGGTTTGCATAAACTTTGGATATTTTCTATACTATAACTCCAGTTGATACTAAACTTAGACTTATTAAAACTTTACTTTTGCCTTTAATAACCTATGGTAATACCGTATACTGCAAGCCTGATTCACATTCCCAGCACAAACTCCTTGTCGCTTTTAATGACATGATTATATACGTGTATGGACTTCGGAGATACGAGCACATATCACATTATCATCGGCTTGTCCTTGGATGTTCCCTTCAGCAATATCTTGATGCCAGGTGTTGTACGTTTCTGCACAAAATTATTCACAGTAAATTACCCTTATACATTTTTGAAAAACTAACATTCGCTCAATCCCATAGAACTTTAAACCTCTTACTTCCAACTTTTAACTACTTGAACTCTTCACGGCTCTTATTTATGCAACCAAGCTATGGACTTCTCTCCCCTTACATATTAAAAGAATAATAAATGCTGGAAACTTTAAAAATGCGATCTCTTCTGAATTTAGTTAAATCTCTTCACAATATTATTTATATTTAGTAATTAACAAAGGAAATTAAACAGGTTTTTATTTTTACCATTTAGGCCGGTATTCACCGAGCGCTCTTAAACGGCTCCTAACTTTACGAGGCTCTTAACTTGAAATTTCTTTGGGGTTGGGGTATTCACCAACCACTCGAAAGTGTTTTTCGAAGTTCGAAAATGAGAGCCACTCTCTCTTGTTCAGGCATACCTACACTTTGAAATCAAACTGTTTTCGAACTTGAATGACAGCTGGCAGTGAGAATCCTTCGGTCAATTTCGTATTTTGCTTGGGGAGCGTTGCTGGTCACGATAAATGGTTTTGGTTTTGCACCTTTGAGTATATATAATATGGAGGGCTCGTTTCTATTCCAAATGCGTGACTTTCATAGGGGGCGCTGCTCAAATTTGTGTAAGACAAAGTTTTTTGACAGCGGCAACCAAAAAAAAGTTTTTGGCAGGATTGATTGCATTGCGGGAAGATACTAAGGCTCGTATTCACCAAGCGCTTCTAAACGGCTCTTAACTTATTACGAGGCTCTTAACTTGAAATTTCTGTGGGGTATTCACCAACCACTCGCAAGTGTTTTTCGAAGTTCGAAAATGAGAGCCACTCTCTCTTGTTCAGGCATACCCAAACTGTGAAATGTTGTGGAATGTTGGTCTTAACAGCAAATGGATACTCTTCTACTTGGCATTGCTCACATGGATTCGAGTCAAATGCGTGCGTGGCACACGTACAAGCGAACAAACTTTCGAAGAGAGCGCTCGTAAGTTAGGAGTGGTCGGGACCACTCCTAACTTTTAAGAGCGCTCGTAGATCCTCACTAATATTGCTTGGTGAATAGGTTTATGAGCTTCTTAAGTTATGAGCGCTCGGTGAATACCGGCCTAAGTTAGAACAAAAGACTAGCATACAAATTAACAAACAAAAAAACATTTTATTATTCAATATTTTTGTATCATTAAACCACCTAATAAACACTAAAACTTTTTCAAGCTAAATATTTCTACAAATTTATTTTTTTTTAAATCCAACCAAATTTGGACTCGTTTTTCGGTTGGAATTGTGCCAGTTCCTTAATCTTTACCTCATTACAAAGGTGACACAAACCACTTGCAGGGAATGGATCGCTGATGTTGGAAAAATCATTCTGCTGTTCATCTCTCTTAGTCGAGGCTAAATTACTGCAGTCCAGATCAGCGTTACCGCTGTGCCACTTTAGTGTCAAATTGCCACTTTTTTTCAGGCTGTGCCACCGAGCCACAACCTTTCAGTTTGTGCCACTTTTTATTCCCCGCAAGTAAAACTAAAGTTAGCAATTCACCATGCCATTTTTCCATACCTTTTCATATCTTTCATGCGTACGATACTTATACCATCAAAGTTTTAAAATTCAACATAACCCACACATTGAAAAAGTAGGTAACATTAAAAATAGTTTGAATAAATACCTATTTTCCGACTTATATGAATTTGTTGCAAAAATTTTAACCTTGCCTCATGGCAGTGCCTGCGCTAATAACGAATTCTTTTAAATAAATTATTATTTATTATTTATTCATACTTTTATGTTGAATAATCAATACAAAATGAACTGTTAAATTTTTAGTTTTTAGCTTACGTTGCAATAAACCTTAAAATGATTGTTTAAATTATGTGTTTTCTTCAACTCCTATAAATTCGTTGAGATGAATGTGAAATTTGTTCCCTTAAGTCGATTTTCATACATAATGGTGTTGTTTTGTTTTTAATTTTAAGTGCCACCTTTTTTTCTCGAGTGCCACTTTTTTTGCCACTTTTCCAAAATATCCTAAGGTAACGCTGGTCCAGATGTTGAAAGTTCTCCCAATTGTAGTCGCCATCCTTGGTAAATACATTGTATTGGTCACATTGTGGGGAAGCTATTCGCCTCCAAGTAGGGAACTAAATACAGTAAAACCCGCTTAAGAGAAACGGCAAAATGTCAAAGTTTTGCTTTCACTTAAGCGGAGTTCGGATAAGTGAAAAAAAAAATTTCACTTAAGCGGATTTAAAAATTCCATTAAGCGGAGATTTAATGCTAGAAACAGTATTGTTTTTATCTTTTGAACTTGCCTTGAAAGAAGTTAAATAAAACAAGATTAAATAAAACAAAAATAATGGATTGAAAAACGAAAACTAGCAAATTTTTGTTCTGTTCGATTCAAATTTTTTTTTTCACTTAAGAGAGTTTTTTTCAATGAAAAATATTAAAAATTAACTGAAAATATGTTTCAGTTATCCGGATTTTTCGCTTAAGCGGGTTTCACTTAAGCGGAGTGTTTTAAGGGAAATTGGTCGGAAAATACTTAGGGATGAAAAAAGTGTTTCAGGTAAGCGGGTTTTACTGTATTTTGATTACAAAATAGCAACTAACAGTCACTTTAAAGTTTGATCTTATTTTTACGTATAATTTGTAAAGAATTAAAACAGTCACAAAGCTTATTGATATGCGGTTTTTTGCAAACAAGACTGAAAATTTACCGAGTGCTTCATATCACATGTGACGGAGAACGATGTGCGATAAGAAGGTAAACACAAATTGACAGCATACAGCTGTATCCTTAAAGTACAGAAAGTTAGACAGCGACCCCTATCACAACTGCAAGTAGTACAATGCATTAGGGATAGGAACGAGCCCTCCATATTATATATACTCAAAGTTTTGCAGTCACTTTCATTTGTTAGTTTGTTTAGTTTTCGAATTTTCGAATAAACTTTCGAAGAGAGCGCTCGTAAGTTTAGGAGTGGTCGGGACCACCAAAAAATTTCAGTCTGAAAGTTTTTTTTTTTAATGTTTGACTAGATATGTAATTTATACAAATACTTAATGCACAGGGCTGAATAACAGCGTAAGAAAAATGTGAAACTGTAAACTCTCCTGTAAAATTTGCTTATAGAGTTAACACTTTTCTGGTTTCACCGACGCGACGCGACGATTTGTTGTTATTGTTGTACATGAAAATCGGTTGTCTCCAATGTTGTCTTTTTCATTCAACTTTATTCAGACTCATCTAAAAAAACGACTTTTATCTAAGTATTTAAGAAAAACACCCTATGCACAAAAAGAGACAGCAAAAGCTTGTATGAGTAAAGTTTATTGTGTTTTCCCTAGGAAAACAAGAAAAGAGAAAATACAAACAATAGTATGGGTAGGTGGGTATAGGACGTATAGGTATATACTCATTTTAAAACAGTAAACCTACGACTTCAAGTCATATGCACACATTTTTCCCATTTATACATGTATAGTTCGTATTATAAAATTAAACTTTTCTATCTCTTTCACACACCCGTAAAATAAAAACAATAATAATTCGATTTTTGTTTTGAGCTTGATCGATCGTTTTTAGTTCTCTTTCACCTCACTTTTTTTGCTATTTTTTATCCAATGAGTATCTTTTTATTTCCTTAGCCGATATGACGACAAAATGACACAGGTAGGAAGGTGAAGTCAAGTGAGTAAAATGTATCTCAATGCATAGGAATAGCACATATAACGGTGGCACAGGTTGCAAACAAATTTTGCTTTCATATATTAATCGATCGTTTTTTTTTATATTATGCACGTTTTTTTGTTTTGTGATCTTGATTAGTGTATCTGAGTTTTATCTGACATTGCTTCTCTTTTTTCGTATCTCTTAAAAGTTGTGTGGTTTATTTTTTTATGTATTGTTTATATTGATAGTGAATTGTGTTATAGTAGATATACATAACTAGCTATAGACACATTTTTTTTTTGTTTATTTATTTATTATTTCTACACACAATTGGCGCGAATAATGAGAATTTTATGAATGAAACTGAAGGTGAGGTGCATTAGAGATTGGTGGAATTGATAGTGTAAAGGGAAAGAATAAATGCATAGGTTAGCAGCTATGATATACAAACAAATTTTAAGTAATGATATTGAATGGCTTATCCTATGTTTAAGAACCTACGAGTATGCATTCCTTTGTACATTTATTAACTTGTGGAAACACGGATAAGAGTAAGTAAATAAGTAATTCATTTTATTTACCAATATGTAGGTATTTCAACGCATAATTTTTGAATAAACATAACGAATTTTAAAGCTTTGGTATAGCTGTCAGGTTACTTGGCAAAGTATACCTAGTATCCGATTTAAATTAACATAATAAAATTTAAATGAATTCAGTCATTAAAAGATTTTTATACATATAAATTGAGTTTGAAAAAACAGTACCATAATTTCCAATTAAAACCATTTAATAATTCGATAAGCGCAAAATTTTAAACGATTTAGTATTTTACTAAAGTCATTTTTAGGAAGTTAATAAAATAAAAGATTTTTCTAGTTTTAAACGATTTTATCATCTTATTATCTCTTAACATTTTACTAAAGTAAACTTTTAGTAACTTGCTAAATCCATATGAAATCCGTAATTTTCATTAAACAAAATTTCTTGTCAATTTTATTTGAAGAAGTTAAATTGTGTTTTTTTTTATTATTCGTGAGCTTATTGTTTTTAAAAGTAAATAAAATAATATAAAATGTTTTGGAAGACGAATATGTTGATATACCTATGTATGTATAGTACCTATATGTTTGAAGACTCAACTTTGTGCAGCAGTGGCGTAGCGTGCCATCTTGGCGCCCGGGGTGGGAGACCCATTTTGCCACCCCCATTCAATACTAAATTAAAATTAAATTTCGAGACATTATTTCACAGGCAATGAGGTATCTTTTATTGAAGGTAAAATAGGATCAGCGGTTTCATAAACGGATTCTACGGGCCTTACGAATGAGGCTCGTGAGACAAAGCTGCATCTGCGGGTTCATCGCCATGCATGCGTTTTTTCCTGCGAACTATTCTCGTTTTGAGTTCGATTCCGAGTTTTTCACAGAGACTCTTAGAAAAGTCGTTTGCGGCTTGGCTGAAACGGTCTCTGCTCTCCACTAGGAGAGCTTTTAAAACGCAGAGTTTCTGAGCACACTTATCACTCTGCAGCTCAAAAGTCAAGAAAAGTGAGGAAGTTGAATGACTGCATGACTGTCAGAAGAAGACTGGCTCTCGATCCGTCAATTCTTCCAGTACATCAAGAACTTCCACAAACTTATTTTTAAGCGTCTTTACAGCTTCATGTCTTTGGCAAGACGAGGTTCATTTCTTCTGTAGGCTTGTGACTAGATGCTTGAGGTACTTCTGGTGAGTCGACTTCTTCTTGACCCTGCTCTGTGTTGGGACCAGAACGACTTCCAACATCGACGGCAGGCACATCTTCTTCTTCTGCCTGTAAGATAAGTTATGCATTCCCATGAATATTGGCCGAAGGACAATTCTAGGCCACTCACGATTGTAGATGGAGGAATCATACTAACATTGGAATCACTTCCGCTGCTGCTGGATGCCGCCGAAGACGTTAACGTAGCTTTCGAACCAGAACTAGAACTGAAATATTTCAGTAATGCACCTGGAGACTTCTTCGCATCTTCTTCTTTCTTAGCCTTTTTCTTGCGGTATTCCGCGCCGCTTCCTTTAACTATTTTCATTTTCAAAAGTTGAGTGAAGTACTAAGTGTTTTCAACAATATTTAAACTATAAACAACACAATCGAAATAATTTTCTGTGATGCGGGAGGGAGCAAAACATTGAGCTGGCTGAGACTAGAACAACGTTTCCGTCGAATCCTAGTTATCTTATCATATCTCGCATATCGGCATATCATATGTTCCGGAACGCTCCCATTCAGTTTCGCGAGAGTTTCGGAACGTTTTGTTTTAGTTTCGCGAGTCGCGACAATGCCGAATGTACTCTTACGGCCCTACTCACCGTTTACGAATTCACGGAAATCAGCCGAGAGCGTCAACAACGAACCACAGATAGGGTGGCAAATTTCAAATTTACATCATCGTTGTTTGTTGACTTGTCAAACGATCTGTCATGAAACATATGATTTCTACTCTACCCGCATCACCGGCGACATTTTGCCGCCCCCCTAGGCCTGCCGCCCGGGGCGGACCGCCCCCCCTCGCTACGCCACTGTTGTGCAGTAAAGTGCGTATTTAAAGTCCCGAGCAAATCCTTTTGAAGAGCTGGAGGATGGAGAATTTTACTCCAGGTATACTAGGTTTGCCAAGACAACAGTTCGGTTCTTGGTTGAAAACCTAAACATCCAAGATTACCAGAATTATAACATTATACATTAAACTTTTTTAGGAAAATATCCATCAGGCTTATTCCTAACGGATTACAAAGGATATACCTATCTACATACAACAATTAATCTTATAGGAGCATTACATGCAATGGTCAATTCCATGGTGGGGAAAGTAATGCAATACATATAAACAAACAAATAACAAAAAAAACTTGTAGGTTGTCACTTTGACTTCTGAATTTCTGACATTTCAAATTATTAGGTCCTTTCCCCAGATTTAGTTTTGTTTGTTTTCTTAATTTTCACGAACTGTCATGATTTAGACGTGATCAAATGGACCGTTTTTTAATAAAAGTTAAATAGTGTTTTACTAGTTAGTAAAACAAAAAAAAGAATAAAATTTTCGAATAGCTAGTAAATTACTAAATGCTTAGCAAATTGCTAACTAGTAACATGTTAACTAGTAACATGCCTTTAACATTGTGTTTTGCATTGTTAAGCTGCCTTTTCCCGAAAAATATTAGTTTTTGGTCTTTTAATACTGGACAAATGCTTATAAAATAAGAGCAGTCGTTTTTTGCTCGAATGTTGCAGAGGGTACAGAATTGCTGGAAATTTCCGATGTGTGGACTGCCATTAAGTTCACATCTGAATTTGAATATCAGTGACATTTCTTTATAATTAAATGTACCTTGAAAGTAATTATTGTTTAACAGGTTATGATTGAGTTGAGTTGATAAAGTCTTTGTTCTTTTGAATTATGTTGTTAGGCTGCAACAAGTTGATCTTGTTTAAATCAAATCGAATAATTTCTTCACAAGTATCACCAGTATTCTGCCAGTTTTTGATCCACCAGTCCTTATTGCCTTTTTGATACGGAAGCATTTTCTTGGTCAAACAAGCATTTGAATGTGAAGCAACTTTATAGATATATAGTTTGTCTGCAGGTTGAGGGTTCTGGTAAACAGTTTTGCAAGTTCCATTTCCGAACAAATTGTATATTTAGGAGTTTCATTTGCCAAATTAAATAGTTTTTCTTATGAAATTTCTTTAGAGTTTTTCTACTACTTCAAATTTATCCGTTTCCCAAACTTGTGCCACATAGCAAAGAGATGTTTTTACAATACATTTGAATATTTTGAGCTGACAATAATACATTTTGGTTTGAGATTTTTGAAATCCATCGTTGTTTTCAGCTTGACTCCTTAATAGTTGTAATTAATCTTTAGTCTTGAAACGATCACCATTTAAGAACCAATTGTCTCTTGCTACACTGTGAGAAGACCTTGTGATTTTTTTGCATTTATTTTAAGTACCTATGTGTTGCAGTATGTTGACAACCGGTTTATCATGAGCTGCAAATTTTTTGAAAGAATCTCAAGATCGTTTGCTAAACTAGGAAGATATTTTCCAATATCATTAATATTAATGCAAGAAAAGTATTTCTTCTCATGGAAAGTGCTACTCATTTAGCCATTCGGAATCGGCAGAAATTTTTAGATTCCTCCATATTCCTGGTAACACCCACACAGGAATAGTTGAGAATTGTAAAAGTCACTAGGTTCTGGTTCTCTTCAAGCTGTTGCATCACCAAATCTAATTTAATTTTTAATCGTTGATAAACAACGAAACTATCAAAGCATTCAGAAGGCATCCTTGTTTAACACCAGTGTCAGTATCGAACCATTGTGACAACATAGATCCATCCCAAACCGCTGTTTCTGTACCAGCATACATATTTTTTTAATAAATTTAAAAAAATTCTAGAGGTTGCTAGTTGGAAGAGTCTATACATATGTATCTATGTAAGTGTAGGTACTTCTATTCACAAGTTTAAAAACTGCCTTAAAGTCGACGAAGAATGCGTAATTCTTCTTATTTCTGGCTTGGAACGCTTTCGCAATTGACGTCTGGCCCCTTGGAAGTCTGTTAAAATGCTGTTGACATCAACCCACTTTTCTAATCTCTTTATATTAAAACACCACTGAATATTTTCAAATTCATCTTGGTTTCTCGGTTTAAAAGTTTCCTAGTGTTTGTACAATAGAGAATGATTTTTTTCAGGCATTCATATATTTTTTATAATATCACCTTTTTTTAAAATTTTGTAAAACAACCAGAAGGTTGAGTTCGTGAAGAATTTCCTTTAAACGAAGTATGGATATCTATATGTCAATTTAGTAGGTACACGGATAAGATAACTACCACTAGGCGCACAGTAAACCGCATTTATTGATGATTTTGGTGAAATTTTCCATCGGTACTTTGAAAAATTTGTTCACGACGATTGAAATTTGTCAGGGTGTTACCTATGCAGTTTTGAATTTTAATAGATTTTCTAGTTTTAGGATATCTTTTTGTGGTGATCTTCTCTATTCTGGCCCAAGTTTCCTCGGAAGTTAAAGCACTATTTCTCTGGAACCAACTACCCTTTCGGTTTTTATAGATAAACAGAACATGAACAATTTTTGATACAGGTAGAGCCTGTGTTTTGGACTGTCTCGATGTCTACCTACTATTGCTGAAATCAACAATTATTTTTTCTATTGCTATATTAAAGTTTGGATTGCATACCTACCTCCATGCACTAATGCAGGGTTGATCACGAAGTGGTTAATTTGATTCGAAGTTGTTTGTTTGTCATTCATCAGCGAATTGTCTTTGAGGCCCGGTCGTCATAACCAACGGAAAAGAGCTCTATTGATGGGCTGCTACTTAGACCACTCTAAAACATGACTTTTAGCACCACATGATGTCACATATGTCAGATGTCAGATTTTGGTGTATTTATTTGTCCAAACTTAAATTAATCACCTTAAAAATCTGAAACCTAAGATGTCCCTTTTTTTGTCGTGTAAAATTCCTCCGCTATATCTAACGAAAGGAATCTGGCATTATGTCCATTGAGCCCATAAGTGTTTTTACTTGAAAAAAAAACAAGCTTTGTACGTCGTCGTCGGCGTCAGCTTTATCCGATACTAAATAGGTATCGGTATTGTGAGAGGATTTATTTTCATTTACGAAGAATGCTTACCTCACCTAGAAGACCCTTCGCATTGTTATTTTGATCCAAATTTTTAATATAGTAGCCCGCTCGTGGCGCAATTATTATTAGTACTGGCTGTACTGGCACGCCGCCGAAGGGATCGATTCCCAACCTGAGAACAGTTTTACTGGCTCTCACAAGTCACGAGGAATTGCAAAATCTTACAAGAATATGTATGTAACTCTTTTCATGTAGGGCTTTCTCTTCTTAGTCATTCGGAGTCGGCTGAAAATTGTAGGTGCCGACAGGAAGCACACAGGAATAGTTGAGACTTGAGGGTTCTAATAAGTCACTAGACCCTAGTTCGACGCGAGCTGTTGAGCCGCGATTTATGTATTCAGATACTTTTACACAAATAGTTGGCCGAAAATTAACACTAAAACTAATTAAATGAGAGGAGCAAGTTTAAATTGTTTTTGATATAGAGCTAATGCGTCGTCATAATGGTGATATATAATGTTCGTGTATTAATACAAGTGTAATGCATTATGACATTACACCTGTCATAGGATTTAGATTTTCGAACATCTTGAGCATTATGTCGTGCCTAAAGCGGTTGTTTTAAGAATGCAGTTTCTATCTTCTGGTAGGTAGGTAGGTATATGGTGTATCGGATGTAGCTTGAACATTATACGTTTCATCTATACATACCTAAATCGTTCGTTCCATCTAATTTCGGGCCATTTCTTCTCTCAATTTCTCTTGCAACTTTGAAGCTTTTATTAGTCTATCACATACCTACCTAAGACCCTTTTTAAAAATATAGGTATTCACTCTAAACATACATTATATTGTACATACATATATACATACATATGTATGTATTTATTCCCTACCTATTGCATAGGGAAGGTAGGTTATATATTATGTAGGTTAACGCAATAAACAACTTTCCACTCCACCGAAACAGGGTTCGTTTTAATGACCGTTGACCATCTTATTTTTAAGGCCACCCCACCACAATCAAAATAGATAACTGACTGGTTCGGTAGGTTTGTAGGTAGGTATAGGTATATGGAGGTATCAACCTATGATCAATTATTTTAAAAGCTTCTCTAATAAAACCTAGCGATCCACACTCCCAAGTCCCAACATGAACTATAAATATAGGTTAAGGTATTTTTTCCCAAAAATTTGAAGGAAACATAAAAATTTCAATTTCTTTTTGTTCCATAAGCTCAAAAAAGATATTCTTCTTAATCCCATGCTCTGTGCACCATAGCCTTTTGTGTTTGGTATTTTGTTGTTGATCATCATCATCAACATCAATTTTTGGAAAGCGAAATAGAAAATCCGTAATAAAAAAAACGATAGGTAGGTACTCAAATACCGTTAACTTAATGCCCATGGTCGTACCTTTTTTTGTTGCACTAAAATAGCTGGAAAAGGCACAGAAAACACATTTTTCCATTATAAATAGACAGACACACATAGGCCTTTCGAGGAGCTATATACGTATTGTTGAAGATGTAGCCACACCAACAATAAAGAAGAAGTTAAAAAAAAAAAAGAATAATAATTATAATAGCTGAATACAGCTATGCAAACCCTAGTTGTACCCATACCTAGCTACCATAGGTACCAACCGAAGTTAGAAGAGCCCCTTGAAAAATCCAACCTTAAAAATTACACTTAGTTGTATTTGTATTTGATGCTAGAGGCCCACGACAGCAAGCTTAGTCAACACAGTCCGACCAAGTCATGCACAGCAAAGCCAACCACCAACCAACCCATCAACGAGGCGAAAAACTAGGAAACCATCAAGGAAAACCCCATTCCAATTTCAGCGTCGTCGTCGTAGAAGCTCGTAGTCGCCGTCGCCGTCTTCGTTTTTGTTATTTCATTTCGAAATCAACGGATTGTAGTATTAGTTTCTAATGTTGTTTTTTTTTTCTCTACAACAACTCGGTCTTCCACACATAAATTTTCTCTTCGGCGTCCTCCCCTTGCCTTAGTGGTCTTTGGCAATAGGAACTCAATACTCCAATCTAGTGGTGATGTTAGTTTCCATCTCCACCTCAATTCCGCCTCCCTAGTCCCTACGTAAACTTGAGTTCTCTTCTCATTTGTCGTATGTGTTTTTATCTATTGTTCTTCTAAGTAGGTACTCATCTGGTTAGAGATACACTTTGTTAGATACTTGTTGTTTCCTTTAGGGAATTCTATTTAAAAAAAAAAGCATTTGCTTGAGGCTAGATATCTATAGATACTTTTGTATCCTCTCAGTTGGATATATACGTATGCATGTATGTACTTACATTTTTCTTTTATAAAGTTATAACTAGATGTAGGTATATGTATCTAGGTATACCTACATATTTGTATCTAAAGTAGCTTTTTGCGTTTTAGGATTTTTACAACAATCCGTCTAACAACAACAACAAAAGTGATAAATGGGTGTGTTGATGATATTTTGTGCGGTTAGATGGAGCAGGGATGATGATGAAGATGTGGAAAGACGCACAAACGTGACATCATTTTTTCTATGATTTTCGAAGCTTCTAGGAGCGGATACAACGCTCTGATCTGATGATGTTGGTTCATGATGATGTGGATGTGGCCAATATGATCGTCTAACCACAGTTTGTGTGGAGGTCGATAAACAACGATGACTCTATGATTACGAAATGTACAGATAGGTATCCATGAGATTTTCTTATTACAATAAAACTAAGTAGGTATACCTACTAACGTGGGAGCTTTATATACCTATGTAGGTATTTACCAATAAGTTGTAGGCAGACGTTGGTAGGTACATATAGATATTTAATTTTGTTTTGTTTAATCAAACTCCTTCGAAAAAAAAAACTTTTAACAACGATAAAGAAATCCTGACTTGTGATTTTTGTATCGTATTATTTTAAAGGTTGCAATTGCAAGCTGAATAAAAAAAAAACTGCATTTATTCATATTCATTTACCTACCTACCCATTGTTGTTCTCGTATTTCCCGGTTTGTGGTTGGTTTATTCTTCTAAACGGCTGCCCTTGCGTTCCATTTAAGGAGTTAAATTTATACAAAGATAGCATATATACCTACATACATAGAAGCTGGTAATGGGACTTACTGATCGCACAGAAAACTGATTTTGTAGTACGGAGAATAGTATGGAGAATTGCGGCGTTGCCAAAATCAATTTTTAAATTATTAGAAAATACATATATGAAACTTAAAATAATTTCACTGTTAGGTATTATAGGTAGGTAGCTACTTAAAAATAATATACCTATTATATATATACATATATACATATTAGCTGTGTTTTATTTTCCCACAGATCTGATCCAGATTAGATCTTCATTCAAAATTACATGTAGGTACCTATAACAAAAACAACACAAGACCCAGTTTTGTTTGTATTTGTTGTTTTACATGTTATTTTGAAAACAAAATCCAATCCGGATCAGATCTGGGGGAAAATAAAACAAAGCTATATGTATTATCTTAATTCAGTGAGCTAAAGTGCGGAATCTTATTAATAAAACCAAACTCATATAGGTACCTATTCACTGAAGAAGTTTTAATTAGAACTTAATTAAGTAAAAATAATTATGTTATTTTTGTTATGACCTAGATGTTAGATAAAACGATCAATACTAACACATGATATTTACAAGCCTAAATCATGTAGTATGTATGCGAAAGTTCACATTTCGTTACAAAGTTTAAGTTCAATTCCTTTGATGGTCACAGAGTTCTTGTTGAACGTACTCGTAGTAAGTTCTCGTTAAGAATTTTCACTTAACGTAAATTGGCTGCTTATTTTATTACTAATCGGTAATTTTTTTTGCTATTTTCTTTTTAGCAACACTGGTTTTGACAGCTCACGCACGTTTCGTGTTTTGTGTCACTGTCAAACACCTTCAGTTTCGTCTATAATTTAACCATGTATCGTCCTACCAACGAACAATGCTTGCAAATTATATGAATTTTATTATCAAAATGCGTGCTCTGTTAAGAAAGTTCATCGCGCGCTTCTTCCATTTTATGGTCAGTTTAATCGAACTACTGAGCCGGCTATTCGGGCTACTGTGACTAAATTTCGCACCAAATTTACATTGTTGGACATTAAACCACCAACTCACTTACGTAGAGTGCGAACTGAGGAAAATATCGCAGCTGTATCAGCCAGTATTAGTGATGTACGTGAATTATCCATTCGGCGCCGTTCGCAGCAATTGGGCCTCTGTTACTCCACTACGTGGAAAATTTTGCGGAAGCATTTAGGTGTAAAGCTTTTCAAAATACAGCTGCCGAACTTTTGGTGAATGGACTCTTGAAAAGTTGGCCGACGATCCACTTTTTTATAGAAAAATTGTGTTCCACGACGAAGCTCATTTCTGGTAAAACTGACGTATTTGGAGTGAAGAGCAGCTAGAAGCATTGCAAGAGCTAGCAATGCATCCAGAAAAAGTCACTCTTTGGTGCGGATTATGGGCTGGCGGAATCATTGGGCCGTATTTCTTCAAAGATGACGCAAATCGCAACGTTACTGTGAATGGTGATCGCTACCGTGCGATGATAACAAACTTTATTTTGCTCAAAATGGAAGAGCTTGACTTGCAAGACATGTGATTTCAACAAAACGGTGCCACATGCCAACCAATTGAGAGGCGAGTTCGGTGAACAGTTTATTTCAAGTTTGGGGCCGGTCAATTGGCCGCCTAGTTCGTGCGATTTAACGCTTCTAGACTATTTTTTGTGAGACTATGTTAAGGCTCATGCCTAAAGCGACAAGTCCGCTTCGATTGACGCACTGGAAGCCAACATTGAAGCATTTATTTGTGCGATACCGGCTGAAATGTTAGAAAGAGTATGTCAAAATTGGATTAAGTGGATGGGCCATTTGAGGCGCAGCGCAGCCGCAGCCAACATTTGCATGAAATAATCTTCAAATATTAAATTATATCGACCGTACTATCGATTCAAATAAAGATTTCATGCATTTTTCTGAACTGTATGTGTTTTTCTTTTAAATTTCCAATAACTCTTAAAAAATCACTCGTTATATGAAAGTTTCTCTTATAATACAAACTCTACTCCTATATACTACTGAAACAAGTCAACAAGTTTAATCGGACATTTAGAATTATTGATTTTGGCGTTTCGTCCCGGCGATCTTACATGGACTAATCAGTTAACTATAGTGACGGCCGCGTCAATACGCAATTTTATTCAACTAATAATTAAGAATTTTAAACTTTGTTGGATATATAGTTCACATTGAATTTTGTCAAAAAATTGATGTAAAATGAACTTAATTTTACAAAAATTCTTTATTGCCAAGGCCCTCACTATACTCTGTCCACTATGTAGTGTGGGCAAGATAGGACGTTTGCCTCGCATTCTGGCTACAGTGAATTGCATAAATCTGTCCTTCATTAAAGCTCTCACAGGGTTATCGTAGTGTTGATTTTAAATGGACCCTTTTTTTAAAGCTCTAAAATCAAAAGCACCTCAACAGAAACCCAAGGAAAAAAAACTGAACAAGTTACGAAATGAACAAGGGTAACTCTGAACGCACATCAATATTAATGGGGGTTGAAATTGAATAGCACCAACAGCCATAGACCACAGCAATTCAGTGCACACTCAGATGTGCAGTCAATAGGACGTCGGGCCTGCATCAGATGCAATCGAAAATTTATGGGCGCACAAACACTTTTTTATGGAGGAGTTCTTTCAATTTAGTAAGGTGCAAAAATATAGAACGCTACTGATTTTCAAAAAGCTCTCCCATAAGACGTGTACTGCATATTTTTGTTGGATGAAGTATAGTCAGATGATGAGTTTTATTTTATTATTAATAGAAAATTTTCATTCTCTAATCAAGCTTTGATCAACATTTAAGTTAATTTTTGAATTAGAAAATAACTAAGTATTTTTTGATTAATCACTGTCACTGTCTCGTTCATGTCTATTTTAGTTAAAAAGAAACCAGGATCTTATGTTCCAGGTGGTTCACCTACTTGAATGGACCCCGACGTGAAGATAGAATTCTTGTATCTATACTTTCTGTATTATTAATGCCTTTTAAGTTCTCTTGTACATTAATAGAAAGTACTCTCCTTCAAAATTATATTTATGTATACATATACATACTCGTATTACAAAATAAATACATATGTTTGCCGACCATGTTGGTTTGTTTTTGAGTTTTAAATCAATAAATGAAAAAAGTTCTTTTTTTGTCTATGTCTATGGAAATCATCAGGTGTGATATCTCCAAATATTTGTTTTAATAATAATTGAACACATTGAATGAATAAAAAATAATGTAGGTAGTTAAAAGCAAGAAGGTTCTCTTACTGACAATAAGGAATTAACACTATGGAATAAGGCTTACAAGTGACATTCAAGTTCATATACTTATATTTTGATGCTTTTTTATTCGAGTCTGAGGTAGACTCGTCGGCGCGGCGTCCAAAATTTGTCCCAAAGAAAGCAAAAAACTTGGGTAGAAGTTTCCAAACTCCAAATCAATTCAATCTTTACTCATTTACAAATTTGTATACAGAGTTTACAATTTCTTCAGTAGTACTTCATATACGGATTTTAGGTTTAATCATGCCTTGAGCAAGAGACTCGAGGAAAAGTCGGGGCTTCGTTCGCGTTGAGAAGCTTGTCTGTGGTACTCTTTAAAGAAGGGCAGCCAGAGCAACAGAAATAATCATTTGGGATACGGCGCTGCTCCTAGAAAAAGACGAAGAAAAATCGGTTTAGGCTAAAGCCTTGTCCACGATACACTTACAAGAAGTGGAGGGGAGAAAAAACAGGTACAAACACCTTCTGGCTCCTAGCATCAAACTAGAAGAATATTCTGTGATTTGACCGCGGCAACAAGCTTGCTTGTGGAAGTTTTTGAAGAAGGGTAGCCACAGACAGAATCGTCGGAATACTATCCTGCTCCTAGCAAAATACGAGAAGAAAAATCGTTTTAGCCTAAACCTTGTCCACGCTATACACTTAGAAGAAGAAGTGGAGCGTAGAAATAAACGAGGGGGGACAGATTATATTAAGCGGCAGGTAGGGGTTCAGATCCCAAAACTGTTTTTCGAACTACTATCTAGTAAAATTCGTATCCAGCAGTTTGTTCCTACTTGCTAATTAAATTATTAAGTTCGCGGTGGTGGCGGTTGGGGGGTTTTTGTGCTGTAGGAGAAAAAGTTACAACATGTTCCTAACAATCAATAGCTTCTTTTTCTACTTCAATCATGTTTTAATTAGAAAAAGGTCACCTATTCTACATATAGGTAATGCCGAGCTACAGCCTTCTTCTGACGAGTTTTAAATTCATTTTTGGTATCAAAGATATCTGTGAGTTATGAGCTTTGAAAGTGAATCTAAAACTTTTTCCTGAGTATCTGGATAGATTTTTCTGAGTAATCCTGTTCAAATTTCTGAGATAGCGGGATTAGAATCAGTCCCGTGCGAACCATAAATATCAGTCTCATCTCCATTACGCTGAATTCATCTCTAAAGTAACTTGGTGTTCTCAAACTGATGTTGTTGAGTTTTCTGTATATTGTCCTCGACAGCTCTGGAACATTTGACCATCGATGATGCACTCGTAGAGAGTAGGCCTCCAAAGATCTGGGCTATCCACAGAAAGGGCCAAGGGAAAGTTGTGTGCTGAAGCCAACTCATAGCATTCCCTAAAATGGGTGTACTGAAACCATAATAAGACTCTTTTGTACATTGTTATTCGATCTTTGCATTACCTTGATGATGTAAGTCTGTATTTGCCTTTAAAATCTTTAAACAAATTGGAGGCAGCCCCGATTTGACGTATATTGCATAAGTAGGCGTGTTTTGGAGGTGGCCGTGGCGCGATGAATGTGTGCTCGCCTGTGAACCTCATGATCACAGGTTCGATCCCTGCCGTCGTCTATGTCGTTTTAATTCCATTAAAAACCTTCTAAAATTGTCATCAATGGGTTGCTGGTTTACTCATTACATGTTGTTCAGGCATAACACTAACAACATGTAATTGAGTTAAACTAGTATGCCCAACAAGGATGAACACGAATAAAATAATGTGAATTATAGGCGACATAGAAATAAGACACGGCATTCTCCGCTTTAGTTCAGCCGCCATCCCTGGAGATAAAATATCTGAGACAACAACCTTCAGTCTCAGAACATCGTGCCACACATCTTTCCTATCCTTCTTTCTCTTCCTTAACTTCACGCCCGCGTTGTGTTCAAACATTTAAAGAGTAATCATAATCCCTTGAGCGCGTGTAGATTATCAAAAAAAAAAAAAAAAATATTGCATAAGTAGGGGTGTTTGATGGTAGCCAAAATATACGTTTAAAAAAAATATCTTTGGGCAGCTTCAATTTTATTCAGTTGCTTGTATCCATATACCTACTTCATTGGCATAGCAAAGACAGCATCAAACACTTTGAACTTAGAAGCTGGATCTACATGTACCACATACATTTTATTGCTGCTTTTGCTACACTTACTTTATTTTTTTATGTGAACGCCAAGATTCAAATTTTGTGTTAGTGTGAAGCCTAGATAGGTATTTGAATTCTTTCACAACTTCAATATTGGAGCCATCGACGGTCTAAGTACGGTCATTTCTAGCGCTTGGATTTTGGAATCTAAAAACAATTATCTTAGATTTCTGTGTGCTGATTTTCAGGTCTCAAATATAAAAAAGTTTTTTCTTGTTTTTTTTTTTTGAAGATGAAGTGTGGTTTATTTTTATTTTAGTATATGTATGTGTACAGTAGTGCCATCCGTTATTTCAGTATACCACTGTTTGGCGATATTCAAAGCGATGTGGATATTTTGTTGGCCATATTCTTTGTGTCAATTACACTTTATGCAGAAACAAATGCAAATCGTGCTTCAAAATGTGCCACAGGGTGGATCCATTGGCGCCAAAATGCTGAGCGCAGTGACGATACGACACACGTAGTTTCAAGGCAACACTCTCTCTCACCACTTCAATCAGTTCATTGTGTGTGTGTGGAATTGGCAAATCCTCCAGGAGTATCTCTTGTCATGAAAAGTGCATCTCATTAGCCGTTCGGCAGAAAATTGTAGGTCTCCTCCATTCCTGGTAACAAGCACACAGGAATGGTTGAGAGTTGTAAATCACTAGGTCCTGGTTCTCTTCGAGCTGTTACAACCAAATTGATAAATTGATGTATATGTAGATGCATTAGCTTGATTTGCAATTGAATTTATTCCCCCTACAACCCTAATTTACATATTAGCCAAGAGCAAGGAAGGAATCGAAAGAAAAAGTCTTGCATGCTTGTTTCAAAAAACATGTAAATACCTACATTATTTTTCGTTTTGAGTACTAAAATTAATTTTCAGTCAATTTTAAATCAAAAAATTGGTGAGGAAACTCTGAACTTACTGAACAGATATTTCTGACAGATGGTTTTCAAAAATGCATCGAAATTGAAGTGTTAAACCATGGAAATAGCTATGGAAAGTGTCGTACCTAATTTTAATAAAATATTTGACAGCTAAAATTAAGGGTTTATCATACACTGAAAAACTAATTCTGAGTTAACTCAATTTTAAAAAACAACCATTAGACATTAACAAATATTCAACAACTCTGCCACCTCTGCAAACAGTTTCTTGCAACAAACATGCAATTAAGTACCATAGAACACAGAGTAATGAATGACATAACGACCGATTGAATGAATGAAGGCATCACCTTAACTGTCAGTAGATTAGTAGAATCATTGTTTATTTAGTCGATTTCAAATTTGATCAACTTCTACTGTACTATAAATTTCTTACTTAAGGCCGAAAAATTGGGGAGCCATAGAAGTTTCAGGCCTTTCTATAAAGATACATAAGTACTCCCATTTTTACTGCAAAGTTAATAAAAGTAAACTGGAACAATAACCCGGTTGTGTCTTAACGCTTAAAGAAATAGGTACCTACCTACAATGCTGGCGCGGTTGCATTTTCTTTGACACTTTCAGGGGTTGCTCTCATCGACTCATTTATAGTTTCAACTTTATATGTATGTCTATACCTACATAAATAGGTAGTTGCCTAGTACAATTTCCATTTCCGCAGGATTATAAGAATGTCTTCAATAAAAAAATGGCTTATCTTATCAAATTCTTCAGTTTGAAAGAAATTTTGTGTGTCGTTAATTCCCTTCTGATCTTCTTTCTTCCAATTCAAAATTTGAAATTCCTGCATACTGCCAAGCTTTTTTACTAAATTTCTGTTGATTTGGTTTTTGATACCTATCTTATTCTAATTCTGATTCTACATTATTTTAATAATTAAACCTTTTTTAAATTTAACCTTAATTATCTGTGAATTGTGAACTTGAAACTAGGTTTTTATAGGTAGGTATATGACTCATCTTCATTCCATAGGTAGGTTAGATAGGTACCTATCCCTTTATGATTTCTACCTATTCAATCTTAAAAATATAAAGCTTCTTAAATTCTTTTAATTTTCATCTACCGTACGATCAAATGCTGGCAATTCCAAGTTTTCTCTCGCCCAAAAGGGTAGCTTTTTGCTATTGTGTCCCTCCTAATATCATCGCGTTTGCCACGACACGAAGTTAAAAAAAAAAAACAACAAAAAGCCCCCATTACATTTGCCCTCCATCTTACTTCTCTTCTACACCCTACATTGACACAACCCACTTACAAGGGAGAATGTTTCATCATTTTGATTTTCTCAACATTAACGATAAAGTAAAACAACAAAGCAAAGAATAAGAAAAGACAATCACACAAAACATAAAAGTAAAGAAAAAAAAGACTTTTCTACCCGATCGTGTGGCAGTCGAAGTGGCACTCTCCGTCTCCAGGTCTCCAAAAAAGAAGTTACACACCAACACCAAAGTCAATCCACCACCTAGCCACCGCGGAGAACACACATACCTATACAATCAAACCACATAAATCGCTAACTGTACATGACTTCTTAGTGTATGTATTTTGATCGTGTGTAAACACAAGATACCACCCGATAGTAGGACAATAAATCGGCAACAATACAACATACAAAACAAACCCGAAGGGTAGGCGTCTCGCAAGTGTGCTTTCAAAGCAACTTTTCGCCTAAATAGCATTTTTCCTGCATTCAGGGTTGCCATTGGAATCTTAAGAAAAAACTGGTTGAATTGAATATCAACCAGATTAAATTAATATTGTACTTTTATGCATAATTAAGATCTAGTATATTCATAAATTAATTTTAAATAAGCAAAAAAAAAAACGAACACCAAGATATTCAGACATAGAGTTTCGATTTGATTAGGGTTAAACAATTTTCCAACGTGACTGTCATGTATTCGAGATTCAACATTTTCCTGTGAGAATTAAATATCTTCATTAAAGTGAAATTATTTAGGAATGAATTGCCCATCTTCATTAAATGTACCTATACTGACACCTTTAAAACACTAAGAGAATCCGTTTATAGATAGATAATATAGTAATATAGTCTGCATTTTTGTCTTATAAATACATAGGTAGTAGGTATAATAAGGCTCATTTGGATGCATATCAGAAGAGAACAGCTCCACTTAAGTAAATACGCTTGAATAAATATATTTGGATAGCTTTATTTCCTAAATGTTGTCGTTCTTCTTTAATATTAACTCATCTTTTATAATATTGCCCCCTTTTATCAAAAAAGAGCAAATAGACCCTCTTTCTTCTTGGTGGAAATTTCTCTACTGAAATTCATTATTAGAATTGTGAAATTTATATGTTATTCATACATTTTATATTATTGCTAGTGGCCTCATTATTAGAGATTAAAAATATTATAGTGAGGAAACACCGTTAAATCATATTTTACTTTTTCAGTTATAATTCCAGTTTTTTAAATGTCTTTTTTTAGTAACAATACTGAAAGTTGCCTAAAGACGGCAGGCAGACGCCTATATCAACAGTTTTTTAACTTAATACATAGTACCAACTGTGGGCGGCCAGCTTCACGGGTTCTCAGGATTGGTACTTCCTTATCGGGACCAATCCTGCTCACGCAACTTCGTTGCTTCGCTTAAGGTATGTAAAGTCAGCAGACAGGCGTCTATAACAACAGCTTTTAACTTAAAAGTACTGTGGGCTTAAAAACTTCCCTTTTATCAATAAATAATTCTCTTGCAAAATCAACAAAAAATGAAAAATGCCCACAAATGTCCAAAAATAACCCGACTCTTGTTATACTTACACTCAAATAAATGTCAAAATAAACAAAAGAAAGGCATTTTGTATGCAAATTGAGGAACTTTAAAAAATGGGTGCGTATCGGAATCCCGCTTTTTGAAATCCCGCTTTTCAAAAATCCCGAAAAAAAGTTTTAAAATCCCGTCTGCTAAAATACTGTTTTTTTAAAATACCGTCTTTCCGCTTTTTCAAAATCCCGATCTATTAAAATCCCGCTTTTTAAAATTGTGCCAAATCCCGCTAATCCCGTTTTTTAGAATACGTAGCTAAAACTTATTGATTTTATGTTGGTTATTTTCAAGATTCCTTAAATGCTAAAGAAACTTTGCATACACGCAACCTCGCACCTACCCCAAATCCTATAGTGTGCCCAAGGGTTGCAGGGGGCAGCATGCCCCCTTTTACATACCTCACTGCTTACACGTCGTAATTAGAAAGGGGATTATAAAAAACGGGATTATAAGAGACGGGATTTTAAAAAGCGGGATTTTAAAAACGGGATTTTAAAAAAAAAACGGATTATAAAAAACGGGATTATAAAAAGCGGGATATCGTATACCCAACCTTTAAAATATAATTCAAAAAAGTTATAAATGTTTCTTCACTTTATAATTGTAATAGGTAGGTACCTATTTGTCATTAAAAAGTGCAAATCTACCGAATAAAACTATCCGCGTGTAAACATTCGTGCTGCCTTCAAGGAAAGTTGAGCTTTTTAATTCTTTACTTAAATTTATTAAATAAAATAAGATAACATAGGTACCTACAAATCATTATTCTTTTCGTCTAGATGAAGGGACCAACCAACCCTTCCCTCTCCTTTCAACTATCTTTCATTAAGTCCTTAACAATCCGTTTTTATTTTTCGGCCATCATCATTTTTATCAACCTAAGTAAAAAAGTTACGTCGATCAAGGCATTAAAAGGAAAGTTGATTTAGCTTTATAACGGCAACCCTAGATGCATTATCCCCGATATTTTTATGTGGTGGTCTGATGGATATACATATACACACTATCAAATATATCCACGGCCTGAAAAAGGCTACCAAGCAAAGCAAAAACAAAAAATTCTCCTTTTTCTTCGTACAACACGAACACATGTGCATCATCATCACATTCACTTTGCAAACACAAGCAACAGTTATACAAGGGCGCGGGGGTGAGAATAGGAAACGAATGCGCCGCGCCAGACGCAACGATAGGCAAAGGCAACCAAATCAACTCAGTCAGTCAGCCAGAGATACATAGTCCAACATTACACTAGTCTAACCGCAGCGCGCACCGATAGATAGTTATACTTCGTATCCCAACGAATCACTTAGTTCAGTTCAGTTTCGTGGTTGTCCGCCGCTGGTGCGGTGGTTTTTTTTTAATTTGGTTTTATTTTCGTTCGTCGTTTTGGGTTTTCGATTTATGCCTATATACAAATATTTACAAATCTTGTTTCTATTTTTTTTTATTTTATAAATATTCAATTCCCTCTCTAATTTTGATATTTAAAAATAAAAGTCTCAAACTAAAAACCACCCTATTGTGTGCTATATGAGAATCAATCGAAAGAAAATAACAAAATCTTCCCCCGAATCATAAGAGATTAAGATACTTGCGTTGGTATCTTGAAAAATGCATTAATATAATCGAAGTGAAGTGGAGAGGTTTAAAATATATACATGAAAAATATATTTATTTAAAAAAATATTCAAAATACATATATCTTAAGTGGACAAGTGAAACAAACCCCAAAGCGACCATAAACAACCCCCTGAGGGACCTTGATCTCACATAAACAGTTTCGGACCATTTGTTTTATTAACAAAAAAAAATTGCTTAAAATTTTGATAAGAACCTTAGGATTAATTATAACACTTCCTCCAGACTTTTTATACCACACTTGGAACTTGGAAGCAAGCAGATACAAAATTAACATAACGGATTACACTCAAGAAAATTGCATTTAAAAAATCTAACAGGTAAGCAGAGGCGGCGAAAAGGAAAAGAAAGGGTTTTTTTTTTAAGTTGTATTATTTACTATATTTAAAAACCAAGGAATAAAGGAATGTGTTAATTCTTAATACCTACCTATCACTATTAAACAAAAATACACACATCTACGGAGGAACATTCTTGTAGGGGGTGAGGCTTGTACGAGTATTGTTGAACTTTATGAAATTATGTAAACCAAAGAACTAGGTGGCATATCGAACAAATTAAATTAAAACATAAAAAATATCCTTCAACCACTGTGATTTTTTATACCTACATATAGGTATATTTTTTGTCATTTAGCCTTTCATTATGTCTTCTCCCCTTAAGCGCCCCCTTGACGTAAGTTATTTTTTATGAGTGTGTATTTGTAACTGTCCTCTGAATTGGGGTTAAATCACCGTTGGAAGGAGGGTATAATAAGAAGAACAATATAATAATATGCCACGGGCGCATTCATTACTGCCTTTTTGGTGTCATCACCACTCAGTTTATTATTTTGTTTGTTTTATGTATACAATGAATTTCCTTGTACCGTTAATATTCTCAATCTTCCGTTATTTTGGTTGAAAGTTTTCTTTTTCTTCCGTCTTCACTCAAATTTCTCATCGTAATCATCAATCCATTCATAGAGAGCTGACAATGACAAAAGTAAGTGAGAGATAGGGATAGTGATAATGTAGTTTTTTTTTTTGATCGTATTATTTTTTTGTATTTTTATACATTAACATAATTTATTTTTTTGTAAGAAAAAATAAAGAGAGAGAGAGAGAAAGCTTTGATTAAAATCGAAGCAGGTTATAAATGTATGAGTGAAGTACCTAGAGGGCGATTATTTAAAGCTTTTCATTCAATCAAAAATAATGCTGTGTTGTGTGTGATTATAAAATAGTGTTGCCAATGTAGTTATCTTGGAGTTGTAATGCAACAGGTGTCTAATAGTGCAGGTCCACATCGGTATCAGGTATAGAAGAAAATAATTTTGAAACAAAATTTGTATTTTAGACGTTTACTGATTGCTTTACGCATTCCAAAATGTATACAGTATACCACATTTCTAATTCGTAAAGTATTTTCGCTTCTTTAATAGGATATGAAACATTTCTTATCAAATTTAAATGATTGCAGGGCTCAACTTTCCTTTAAGGTAGCACGAATTTCCACACGCGGATAGTTTTATTCGATAGATTGACACTTTTAAATAACAAATATCACAATTAGTGAGGAAACATTTATAACTATTTTTAATTAATTTTTAAAGTTCCTCAATTTCCATTCAAAATCGACTTTTTTTTTGTTTATTTTGACAATTCTCTTTGTATAAGTATTACCAGGGTTGGGTTGTTTTTGGGATATTATTGAGAATTTTTCCTTTTTTGTTAATTTTGTAAAGGAATAATTTATTGATTAAAAGGAAGCTTCTGAACATACAGTACCTACTTTTAAGTTAAAACACTGTTGACATTGGTGCCTGTCTGGTGACTTTACATGCCCTAAGCGGAGCAACGAAGTTGCGTGAGCGGGTGTGGCCCCCAAAAAGGGAGTTAAAATCCTGAGAACCCGCGAACAGTACTGTTAAGCTAAATAACTGATGATATAGACGCCTGCCTGGTGCCCTTACATACCCTAAGAGGTATTAAATATCGAAATCTAGCCGATTTCAGTACTCTTAGTCAAGAAAACACTAAACAAATAAACAAAAAGTGAGGTTAAAACTGGAAAATAAAACATTTTTTTTTATGATTTAACAGTGTTTCCTCACTTTAATATTTTAAATCTGTTCTATTGAGACCACTAGCTAAATGTGAAAAAATATCAATACTATACGCGTGCTACCTTAAAGGAAAGTTGCCCCGATTGTAGTTATGTACCTATTAGGTACACATTAGGGTTCTTTAAAAAAAAAAACAAATAAGTTCAAAAGTTTCAGTAAGTGAAAAAAGAAGTGGAATATCTGGGCTCTTCAACAGATATGAATCAATTTTAAGAATTGAGTCATGGCAGATTTCCGTTCTTGTTCTTTCTTATTTGTAATTTTATAATTTAACGTTCTACAAAAAAGATCTAAAGATTTTGTATCTTTAATCAAACAATTCTTAAGTTATAGCTACCTATTCAAAATCATATAATACACACTTACTTATTTAAAACATATCTCGATAAACAAATTTAAAATGTTCCCTTTGTGGCATAGTTTTATTTTGTTTTCTTCCCATAACAAACACCATGTTATTATTTCCAATGGTTTAAGATTCCACATTAGGTTTGAGATATCTTAATCTAAGGTATGATAATAAACATTATGTTAAGCACCTACCTACATCACGAGAACATTTTTATTGGGGCGACCTTCCTTTAAAGGACTATTCACATGAGAGCGGCCAACGACCAACGAATAAAAACGCAAATGGGATTTAAAACACATATAAGCCTAAATTCTTCACAAAAACTTTACAAAAGGGTAGAAATCTGGTTTAATTTAATGTTAATATATTAAAATTTGCGTTGTAATTGCTAAATGAGAGAAATTTGAGAAAATAAATTGGTCGTCGTGAATTGCAATATGATTGCTACGAACTGTCAAACACTATTCGCGTTCCACATACCATCCACACTGCATTATTTGTGCGCAACTAACCTCAAAATCATTCTAAATTGTCTAAGTAAACGCCATTTGCAACGAATAAAAAAATGCATTCGTTGGTCGTTGGTCGCTCTCATGTGAATAGTCCTTCGTAGTACGCGTATAAAATATGAATTTTATTACAGTCAACAAGTGTTCTCATTATTCTGGATTTAAAGTGCGGAAACACCGTTAAATAAAAAAAAAATTCCTTTTTTTAGTTTTAAACTCACTTTTTTCTTAAGTGTTCTTTTGACTAACAGTACTGAAAATGATCAGTGTGTAAAGTAGCCAGGCAGGCGCCTGTTTCAACAGTCTTTTAACTTAATAGTCAAAAATAAATACAAAAAATTCCCGATAATGTCCTGAAAATAACCCGACTCTGGTAGTAGTTACACAAAGAAAATTGTGAAAACAAACCAAAAAGTGTATTTTGTATGCAAATTGAGGAACTTAAAAATTAATTAAAAATAGGTAGTTATAATTGTTTTCACAGTTTAAAATTGTTATAGGTATTTGTTATTAAAAAGTGCTAATCTACCGAATAAAACTATTCGCGTGTGAAAATTCGTGCTACTCGTACCTTAATGAAGTTGAGTCGTTTTTTAATAATTCAGTTATTAAAAAACTCTTTACTATAGGTAGGTATGTCAAGTTTCTAAATGCATTTTAATAAATTCATATTTCCTCATTTCACTCACAGGAAAATTATCTCACCGCACCCAAAAAGGATTCTGAGACTTTAAGCGTGTTCTCGTGACTAGCAAGTAAAGAAATGTAAAAAAAAACACTAAAACTATTCGCATCCCAACTTTATTTTAATATTTAGGGATTGCCACTTATGTATCATTAACTAACTTTCATTTCTTGTTTTGCTTGGCTTCCATCTTTTGTTCTTTTTAATTTTTAACGAACTCAACTCAAAAATGTTGACACGACAAATATAACAAAACAAAATCAGTTTTGCCAACATTCATCATTGAAAAAAATCACTTCAGCGCCCTCTTTGTTCGTAAAACTTAACTAAATGAAAAGCTAAAGTAATAGCCAGTGCGTTTTTTTTTTGTTGTTGTTTTCTTTGTTAAATTTTTACTTTGCTGAACTTTCTTGTCACGAGAACACGCCTTTTATAAAACTTTCGGCTCAATCGCCAAGCTACCTACCTATACCAATAATTCCAATAGTCAAGACAAATGTGAAGGACTTACAACGTAATGAATTACTTTACCAATTTTGGAATTCAGCTGATGAAAACCCGAATTGTCATCATTGATTATGAGAATTCGATATTCCCAATTATGCAAATCGATTTTTTGTTTCAAATGTTTCAAAGGGTTAGAGCTACCCTTATAATGATCAACACAGTGCCTTTCGTTTCAGAACAATAGGGTAGGATTGAATAGAAGTTTGTTGTATTTTTTTACTTGCCGAAAGTGGATTTGACGATGAATTAGATATAACCGACATTTAATAGAAGCAAAATATAAAATACCGACTTTTTAAGTGATAATTTGAACCTTTTGACTGATCTAAAATTGGTATTACCCTCAAACAAAAACGACTAATTTTAAACCAAAAAAGCTGAAATGAATGTTGAGCTTTCATTTTCGAAATTTTGTTTTTAATGGCTGAATTCACTTTGTCATATTTTCTTTCCACAATTACTTAGGTACTTAGCTCGAAAAGTCTGATTATCGCAATAGAAGGGAAATATAGAGCAAAATAAAGCATTTCACATTCGTGTTGTGCGACTAAAGAAGTAATCTCTGAACTTGACAGTACGTTCGAGTTGCGCTTAAAGACTATATTCATATTACAAAAAAAATACATTAAAAGAGATACCTATAAGTTGTTTTTTTATTATAACTTGATGTCAAAATGTCATACTTTGATGCTTACAAATGATTTTATATTTGCAAGATTCTCAGAAAGTTAGTACTTATATTTACACCGGTCTCTCAAGCAACAGGAACATAACTTGCAAACAGATGACCACAGAATATCTTGATCTTGAACCATTATACCTAGGTATTTGCTATTAGAACGCTGAACATTAAGTTATGGAATTCATTTTAAATTCTTATAACAAGTATGATTTTATTCGAGTTTTTAAAAAAAAAAAAAAACTTAATTTTTGTTGCAGTCCACATTATGTTGATTTGTAAAAATAAAATCGCTGATCAATAAAGTTGAGTTAGTGTCGACGTCCTGATCAGTATCACCAATCAACTTTTGTTGACTCGAACCCAACCCAATTTAAATGAGTGAAAGTCAACAGAGTTGTGTTGACTTTACAATAATTTTCTAGTACGGGCGTGTTCATCAATACTCATCTGTCAGAGTTTTCTGTTTGCGGCCAGTGTAATATTTTAACTTGTAGAATTTAAAGTTTGTGTTGTTGCTCAGATGAAAAAAATACCATCTTCCTCTTACAAGATGAAATTACTTTCAATACAAATTATACTCAATACGTCACGTACACACTTACTAAGACTGTGTAGACAGATTAAAATTTTTACACACAATTGCCCCAATAATACAGACTGCAAGACACTGGCATTCAAAAATATCATGTACCTATATATACTTAAGATGGGCTGTTTTTAGCCTAACCGGATCTAAAGTCGCCGAAATGTTGAACTAGAATTTCATCGTTGAAACGTTTTTCGTTAAAAAATTAGTTTCTTTTCTTATTCGTTCTTTCAATAAAAGAAGTATCGAGTTTTAAGAACCAAAACTGATGATTTTTGTAGTTTTTTTATGAGAATTATCTACTCTATGGGTATTTAGATAGATGCATTCAAATACGTTAGTGGTGTTTATTGACTGTTCCATGTGGTTCTCCATTCTCCTGTTACTCTCAACTTGATTTTTTTTTTAGTTTTTGACATGTTGACAACAAATATAAGATCACTCATTTTTGTTGCTTTGATTTTTCTTGTGAGATACCTATCTCTTCACGCTCCCATTATGAATTTCTTTCAGTCGATCTACTACCAAATAATACTAACCTACCTGTCCCCAAACAAATGGTAATGACTTTTGCTCCAAAAAGAAAAAAAAATAATTTTTACATCTTGAGAAATTGTGTCGCACACATGCGTCCGTAAATATAAAAAAGAGTGACATCTTTCGTTCGTCATCCCTGCTTCTCTCTTTCTCTCTCTTCCTTCCCTTCACATCCACTTTCATCAAATCTTGCCTCATTTTTTTTTTGAGCCATATCACTACTGTGGCTGTCGTGTGGTCCGATGCTGGTTGGAAGATGGGAACACAAAAAAAAACATAATTTTGTTGAAAAAGTGGAACAATATATTAAAAGGTCACTGACCAAATTATGTTAAAATGAATGAAAATTAATATACAAAAAAAATTCTCATAGGTAAGAGCTAAAAAGAGAAAGAAGAAAATACATGCATACATATAATAAGTTGGACGTCGTCGGCCACACATTTGAGCGAAATGAACTTTTGCCCTTTTTACGTGTCGCTTTTTTATGCATAAATAAAATGAAAAGGATTTATTTCTGGACACAAATACACACAACTCCATCAGTTTTAAGTTCTTCCTATTCGTCCATAATTTAATTAACACAAGTTTGTTTCCTGTATCTATGGATGCATATGTACCTGCCTAACAACCTATTAAATCACCTTCGTGGCAAGGAAACGGGTGAAGGAAATTTGTTCGTACCTATCCAACCCCTTTCTAGCTATGTACATATACTTACCTACCTACACTTACATGCATATAATATGGGTGCCTTAAGCTCATTTTCCACACATGTTGTTGTTGTTGGACTTTTTAATCCTATAAAAGAGGATTTTACACACGACACCAAGGAAATGGCAAAACGGACCCATCAGGCTGGCTAGAAAAATAAAAGGCAAACCCCATCATTTTATGAAAATGTATCCCCAGAGATAAAGACAAACTGACTAGAACAAGAGCCAGTCAATTCTAAATCTGCTCTTTCTACTGCAATTGGCATTTTTTAGTTTCAAAAGGGTATGGTAGTATGTGTGCATTGACTTATGCGAAGGCGGGAGGGGTAAGTATGTTGTAGCTTGTAGGATAACATAATTATCTCCTCTATAGAACAATACCAAGACGAAAGGCTTTTTTGTCCCTCTTTGTAGAGCTGTACCTATACGCAACAGCAAATAGTGATACGCAAGAAAAAGAAATTAATTGAAATTATATAAAAACGTGGCGCGCATAACGGCATTTATGGCAACTTGAAAAAAAAACCAGAAGGAAAAGAAAAAAGAAAAAAAGCTCATGATCATTTGGTCGGTTAGTAGGTGGGTGGGAGCTTTGAGGATAGTTCTTGAGATTTGTTATTGCTTCTAAATTAATATACCTATGTACCTATAATAAACTTTTTTGTATTCGAAGATCACCGAGAAAAAAATACATATTATGAAAAAGTATATATGTAGGTATATACATAACTGATCGTTAAGCAGTTAACGCAAGAGAATACGTACAGATCGCATACCTACCTAAATTCATACTTAAACTAAATGATACCTACCATGGTGGTGTATTGGGAGGATGTTTAAAAAACGAATGAATGACGGAGCACCTTGCAACAGGTACATACATATATGTATATTTGATAAGTACCTATAGGTAGGTAAGAATAGATGGGTAGTAATGAAACCAATCAAGTATAAGGTGTCACTGTACCTTTATGTTTGACATGGCGTAAAATTCTAAATAGTCTAATACATACTACGTTTCCACTGAACTATAATCTAGATAATTTTCCAGTTTGATTTAAAATAATCTAGTACTGTTTCCACTGGACTTGTTAGATTTATTTTGACATCTAAAATCTTAATTACAAGCAGTGTCACAATTGAAAGTTTTGTTGGCTATTAAAAATAGAATAAGCTTCCTCTTTCTTCCACCACAACGTCCTTCTTTTTGATTTTCTTTTCTTTTCCTTAGAAATACAAATATTTAAAATCTTTTTTTCAACTAAAATACAATCGTATTTACCATTACGCTCCAGCCAAAAGTTTTTGCGGCATCAAGTAGTTTTAAGTTGTTTGCAGTTATTAAAATGTTTTTTTTTTTTGTTCAGTTTGTCAACAGACTGTTTTTTTTTTTTCTTTTTTCTTCCATCAAACTGTCAGATTCATTCTAAATGGAAAAGTGAATCCGTTCAGTACAGTAGATTTCAAGTAGATTTATTTGAAATCTCGAATCGAGATGATTAATTTTTGTATGGTAAATCTAGTGATTTCAAGTAGATTTGAGTAAATCTCAGATTATCGTTCAGTAGAGACGAAGTATAAAGTTAAGATATTGGCATGGTACCTACGAACTAGGTAGATCTTTTTGATTTTCTTTTTCTTAATTTTAATGTCATTTTAACGAGGCATCTAGTAAAGGTATAGGTTTCTAGTTTTTGGGAATCGTGCTAAACAAAATTTATTCAACTAGGTAACAGCTGAACACGCCTAAAGCACTGACAAATCGTAGATTAGAAACTAAGCAAACAAACCTTTTTACCATTTATAACTGTCGAAGTGACATATTACATAAATTGTTTTATGAAGCTCTGAGCAGATCACTGGGTAACTCGAGTTCAGAGTATTGAACTCTAGCAAATGACATTAAAATAGTATATAAAGTTAACAGCACTCAGCTTATTGCTTCATATGCTTCTTCGTTTTATTCTGAGCTCATAGAGCGCGTTCCGAACTAACTCTGTTCTTTTTTTGACATCAGATAGAAATTCGATGATTTTAATTTAATGAATTTGTAAAATCGTCTTTTTAACTACATACATAAGTGCCTATGTCGGTATCATAATTACATAGTTTAAAATTTTGTGACAAAAAGATTTTTAGTTTAATTGCATTTTCACATAAGAGCTCCAGTGTAAGGGTTTTATGTTGAGAAGTGATTAAGTTCTTCAAATTCGCAACATGGCTTATGATAATGATTATTATTATTTTGTATATGGTAGGTATGAACAGAATATCTACATATATGTACATATCTATTTAAACACGTTCACAGTCATAAAAGGGTTAAAATCGATCCCGTCCGGCATTGTTATAATTTTTTTCTTGCAATAATTGACATTGAAAAACTCTTCTACGTATTTTTGGAGAAACCTATAGGTATGTACATTCTTACTTTGAACTTGTTGAAAATCAAACACGAACAAATTATTCAAACCCAAAAAGTCCTTAATTGTGTTTAAAGAATTATCTATTTTTGTAGCTAATCTAACTCGAACAATTTTATAATGTTTTCAAAAAATATAAACTGTGTTATCACATTCCTCCTAAGGTCATTCCTACCCATTCTATCTCCTATTTTAAAACATAATAAATGATGAACGAATATGTATGTATGTACAGTGAATTCTCTCATAAGTGGACACTGACGGTACTGAGAAATGTGTCCGTTTACGAGGTGTCTGAAAAAAAAATAAAAAAATACAATCTTAAAAAAAACACTCACATCCATATTTGTGAATTTTCTCGAATTGCAGTCCGCTTGTGTTTCTGTATATAATAATGATTTTTCACAAAATTTATATGCAAGAATTTTTTTATGAATTTGCCTTTCCTTTCACATTTTGTATATTCCGTTATTGTGCGTTACCAAACAAAAAGTAGAGATCAGAACATAACAGGTACTCCTCTTGCACATTCACCCCTTAATAATCGATGTCGAAGTCCGCGTTATAGAAGTAATTATGTATATAACGATTGGCTTAATTCAAATTCCGCTTTACATCATATTATATTCGTCCCAGTTTCCAATTTTATAATGCCCGTCAAGTTAGCACTACCACTTTAAATTTTAAAAGATGTAATAATTGCATTAATTGTCGTGAATCTGTCGTGAAATGAAAAAAATTTGTCGCGTTTGTCTTTTTAAAAAATAACCCCTGGCTAACTTGACAGTGAAGCTAGCACTACCACCTCTCAAAATAGGGTAAAACGAACTCGAAAAAACAGTGTTAGTAACTGTTGTAAATTTGTCTTAAACATGTTGTAAAACCAAACATTTTGTAGCGCTACGCCTGCGTTAACCCCTGGTTCACGAATTCTTCCTAAAATTCATTTACCCTATTTTGAGAATCGCCAAACGACAACAAAAGAAATACATATGAAATCTCATATGACTTTTGACAGTTTGATCGTTACCTGAACTCGCCCCAGCAAAATACTTAGATGTACTTCAAGGCGAGTTCAGGGCGACCCCAGGTCTCAAAAAACGCAGAATTCACTCACCAGGGTGACTTCAGGTTTTTCAAAAAACGATTTAGGGCGACCCCAGGGTGACTTCAGGGCTCAACGAACAAACTTATACTCTGTTAAACAAAAATTGTCAGTACAGACCTTATGGGAGAGCTTTTTTCAAAGCAGTGGCGCCTGATGCACTTATCACTACACTACGTTGGGAAAAATACCACTTAAAAAAGAGCTATACTCTGTTCAATTTATATTTGCAGTACAGGGAAGATGGGATATTGGCCTTTCAGTCTGACCATTATGGATTTTAATAAGCTATCTTTAATTTAAAGCTCTTACAGGATTGCCGTAGGAGCATTAAAAATTGCCGCAAATCTGAGAAAAATATTTGCTACCAGAAGCTCGAAAAAGCTTAATTCCTGAAAGTTACATAGCACAAACCAAAGAAAATGCCATATGAATTTCTATGAACTTGGCAATGGTTACTCTGATTCAGTGCTTTTTTTTTTAATAAACACAATAAGGGTTGGTTGAAATTTGCAAACAACTGGCGATCAGTCTCCTTTCAATCTTTCATCCATGGAGCAGATAGTTCATGGTGGGCTATACGTGAGCTCGAAGAAAATTACACAAACAATTTTAATGTAACTCAGTGATTCTCTTTCTTATTTCAGTGGCAATTTTTTAAATTAAGGTGCCGTGCAAACGGCAGCAGGCACCAGTGTTTCTGAAAAAGCTCTCCCATAAGGCCTGTACTGCAAATATAAATTGAACAGAGTATAGCCACTGACTTTCCTTAAAGAATTGTTGTTGTAATTCTTCGCAAAAAGTTGTACACCCCAACGCTACCGTTGAATCCCACTACTGAAGGGAGAAGGGATACTGTCAAGTCAGTACGATCGTGCGCTTGTTTGTATACATCAGAACAGAGTTACCATTATCATTCTAAATTACAAGCAAGGAGCTTGTTCCAGTGGATTTTGTTAAGGAGCTTTTGGGATTTGAAGCTTTTGAGAACAAGTTTTATGAAGTTGAGTATGTTGAGTGCTGGCGATTTATAATGTAAACTAGGGAAACCCTGTGAGAGCTTTAAAAGGCGACACACTTATGCAAGCCAATAAAACCAGAGTGAGAGGCAAACGTCCTATCTTCCCTGTACTGACAATTTTTGTTAAACAGAGTATAGTAATTGACAACAACCAATTTTAGGTATTTGAGGTTAGAGTTGATAATTGAAAGAAAATCGAACAAATTCAGTGGAGCGATTGTGTTCCAAGTTAAAGAAACGAAAATCAGCTGTTTATTGAAATTGATTTCTATGAGTGAAATGACAAAAGCGTATTTAAAAGAAATTTTTAATCAGAATTTAGTATTTTTTAGAGTGAAAAAAAAAATTCTAAAACTCATTAGCTTCATTTTGATGCCAATTAATTATAGTTTGTTTAATCGTCATTAAAAATTAAAATCAAAATTTTAAATGATGCATTTCAATGATAGCTATAACTGGCCCCTAATATAACCAGACAGAGCAATGTTATGTTGAAAGCTTACTAGGTGTTCTCCCGCGTAACTAAGTTAGTAAAGATTTGAGAGTTTGTGGTTTCCTTTTATGATGAGTGATGTCATTTTTTAATAATACAAATTTAATAGGTATAAAGTTAAAAAAAAGTTTTTCTATTTCTTTTCCTTAACCGGACAAAAATTGGGGGAGGGTATACAGTAGAGCTGCGCTGTACTAAATAATAGCAATTATTTCGTCGGTATTAGACATTCAATCAATTTTTTTTTAAGAAAAACCAACTTTTTAATATAGGATAAAAGCTGTCTAAGCTGTCATTTTCATACGATTATAAGCGGGTTGTACTGTATCGGGTTCTGTATTTTTTTTTTATATTTGACGATTGTAAGATGTTTTTTCTAAGATAGAGTACACTGTTCTTATAACATTATGTAGGATGTAGAATGTTAAAATTAACGGGCAGAACTGAACATCCTCGCCTTTATATCAGCAACTTTGATTTGTATACATATACGAACATATGTATATAAGCGATAGGGATGAAACATGATGCATCATAAAATATTTCAAGATAATTATTTTTGTAAGTATCATGTGTTTGCAGTGTCCAGTACAACAATCCGCCCATAGTTTTTCAATCCCTACACACACAATCCGGACAACAACAAAGCCTCCTCTAATTTATATGTATGTTTGTATGTATGCACCTACATGTTACATATGTATGTATATTTTTCTAATTCAGCGTTTTCTATTACAAATTCTTCTTCTCTCAGCCCCCTTCACACAAAATAACCTTCCCATCTATTTGCCGCCAGCCTCCCCTATCCTGTTCGCTCTATCAGTCAAGCATAAAAGTCAATTCGAAAAGAGGATGCGAATTATATTGAACAAACACACACACACACAAACAGTAAATAAAAAATTACACACTCAGTGTTGCTGGCTGATGCCATCACAGGGAGAAAGCAGTGATTTTCCTGTGCCCATATAGACATACAACAACGATCCCCTTGTGCGCAGTAGTTTTGTACTTGGACATGGATACTTGGTCTTGGATACAGCTACTGCCCCTGCCATCGCCACCAGACAAAAAGAGACGCCCTGTTTCTGTTTAGTATATTTCCTCTTTTGTTCGAGAAAAAAGGGGTCGTATAATTCGATCGGAACGATCACAAACATGAAAAAAGGAAAATTAAAAAAGAAACAACCTATTCCCACTATACAGTTTGTGGTATCATCCACTAAAAATATGATGGCGTGGCATGGCCCACACCCTTTTTTATTAGAGTTTTCAGCAATAATTAGTTTTCCCATCAGTAAGCATTTTACACTATACCTACCTACTCTATGTGGCACGCCACAGAGCTGTGCAGTTTAGTCACCATTAAGAACACCAACCTGTTGATTCATGCAGGGTAATCTTTTTTCAAACAACCCCCTGCCGCCTTGGCAGTTATAATTTTCCACGATCGCTCGTTATAAATATTGAGGATCGCTTGTTAAAATAAATGCTTGCCCGCCAATGATCTCATTTGTGTCCAGACATGATATTTTATGAAGGCGAATATAAAATCATAATTTGGACTGTATAGGTAGAAGATCCCTGCACACATCAAGGGGGTGAACTTCTGATAAAGCAAGTCTAATAGAGGGTAGGTTATTCTAAGTGTTGTTTTACAGACAACACTGATATTCATGGTAATCAGTATTTTCTCAAAACACCTGAGAAAAAATTATTAAAGAAATAATAAAAAGGTCAATTTTGTCGTATAGGTATATACTGGAACGAAACAGCCGCGCGTTTTAATTTCAAATTCAACGTACATATTTAGAGTAGGAAAACGGGGAGGAAAGAGTAGCACACGGAAAAGGCAGGGAGACCTCAATGCGGAGGCAATTTTACAGTTTTCCCTTTGTAAGGTATTCACAGCATGCATATCCCCACACTGTTGGGGCCCCACCTCAGCCACATGAACCTCAATACGCTGTTTTTCTTCGATAATTTCGTGTTGTTGCTGTTTTTGTGTGCCTGTTCTTCTTTTCTATGTCATTTCAGCTAGTTATTGCCTTCGATGATGAAAAAAAAAATCTCCACTCCATAATCCATGGGTATTTTTTTAATATATTATTTTTGGTGTACCTAATCGCCTTTGCCTTTTTTCTTCTTCTCTGCTACCACTGCGGCCGACGACGCTCCACTTGCCTGCACGTCGTCGGTCGTATTGTCGTCCACGCGATTCATCCATCCATTCCTCCCTCCTTCGTCGGGCTGTCATGATCATTTTCCCCACACGCACACATCTCTAAGTGTGCCCATTTTCCATAGCATAGGAGTGTTTGTGTGCATGTTTGGATACCCCCATCCATATGCATGTCCCGTGATGAGAAGAAAAATAAAATTCCTTTACCACGTAGGCAGCACTGCCAAACCATCCAACGACAAAATTATAGAGTAGGTGAACGTGTAAAGGAGGAGGCACACAAAAAGAATACAATAAAAATGATCGTTAGTTGGAGTTGTAACGAAGAAGGGGAGAAAGAGGGGAAAATAATAAGAAAAAAAAAACAACACGCAATAGGGCAAGGCAAACAAGCAATTCACGACTCACTTCAGTGAATCTCTACAAAATCATTTCGTCGTGTTATGTAGGTAGGTAGTAAGTACCTGTGTACCTGTATAAATGTAGGTATGCCGCCCGAAGTCTACAACTTTTGGAGTGGAGCCTGAAAATGTCCAAATGGATAATTTTAACGAATGAGTATAACCAAAGCAAAATAAATACAGGTGCAAAAAGGGGGAGGGGAGAGAAATACAGATACAAATTTAAAAAGTGGAATAAGTAGGTAGAACGTAGGTATGTATATATTTGAAGAGCACATCATTGAGAAGTCTACAATGAAATATTCTCATTCTCTCAGTTTGTTTGTTCTACGGACTACGGACATGAACATATAGGGACAGGGAGGATTTGCAAGGAGAATAAATATATGTATCCCCTTTCGTCGCTCCCTTGGCATTCGAATTAAGCATTGCCAAGCAAATATTTTTATTTATCAAAACGAAAATATTAAAAACTCCTTTTTATGTACGGCAGTTTTGTGTACAGTGCTCAATACAATAAGTTATAAGAACAAAAGTAAAGTCAATGAAATTTTCAATTATTTTTTTATTTTTCAAGCAAGGAATAGCCCTCAGAGTAATGAAGGGGATATGCATATTCCCCATTTACATATCTAAACGAATTCAATTGTAGGTGGAATACCTAGTTCGACGAACTTTATTTCATATACCTACCTACCTAGGTAGGCATCCATCCTAAAAGATTTAGGCCACTTATAAAAATTCTCGTTCTAATGACTTACAGTAGACTCGCGGTAACGTGAACTATTAAAAACCGAGCGTGTTCACGTTTGCGAAGTTGTTCATGTTTACGAAGGTGCAATTTTTAAAATTTTTCAAATAAATTAGACATATGTTGTCACTAAAATTCATATTTTTTTTTTGTGTTTCGGTTTGTAAGTACCTAATCCATTAGGTTAACAAAACAAATTACGTTGAAATAAAAAAGGAGTTATCTTTCTTTGGATTTTCTTTTTTATAAATTTCTGTAAAGGAATGATTGTTTTGTTTGTTCATTGCTTAACAGCTCTCTGTTTGATGTCCTCTAACGCGGAGGTTGGAACGTCGCGTCAAAATAATCTTACCGTCGCGTTAAAAAATCTTAACGCGGCATTGAAAACGCGTTCTGTTTGACCGAGCCTTAAGTACGCTGATATCTGTTAGACTTATGTTTTCATTTTCCGTCCATTCCAAAGATTTATTGAAAATGTTGATTGCTTCACTAGGCTCTATTCTGGTATGTGCTCTTTCCAAAGTACTGTCCTCACTTTCTTTTTCATCACTCGTTCGTTTCGGTTGCGTTCGGAAGATCTTCAGTTCATTCATGGATATCAGCAAAAGAAAAAATAACCTACCTGGACTAACGAGCAATCATTTACGGGGGATTCCCCGTTTCGACTAACCGACAAATGCAGAAAAGAAAACTACGTTTTGTACGTTAAATTCATTTTAAATTTGTTCACGTTATAGGGCCTTCTCATAGTGTTCACGCTACAGAGTATTCAATGTAAAAAAAAATTATGTTCACGTTAGCCGGTGTTCACGTAAGGCGGTGTTTTTGTTAGCGCGAGTCTACTGTACTTTGCGATCCCGTGTATGTAGTCAAAAGTTTCAAAATAACTATCAAGTGTCCATGCTTATTAGTTGATAATTGACAATCGCAATCCGGGTACATTTGAAACTGAAATATCAAGTATTGATCAATTGATCTTTAATTTAAATTTAATGAAACTCCTTAACTCAACTTTTACAAAACAAATGTTGGTATAAAAAATCTGTTGTTAATCCAATATTAGATCAAACAATAAACGCTTTGAAAGTTTCTTAAATATGTGTCATGTTTCTCTATTTCGAAGAAAACTTCTCCTTTTTCTTGTCAGCGAAAAGTCCATTTCAAATAAATCAAATTTAACAGAAAAAACTTGAACTTAGGAAGTTCCCATGGAACAGCTTGCCTTAGCACTTAAAAAAACTAGATTTTGGTTATTGATCACGTAAATATATCCGATCGATATTTACAGTTTATTTTATACCATTTATATGGCAATATCAACGTCGATCGTCCTATTTTACTTTGGAGCTTTTGCTCTCTCTCTCTCTCTCAATTCACCCCAAAAAAGAACTTACTTTCCCCACACTCAAACACATTCAATCACTGAACTGCCATATAAACTGTGTGTATTAGTCAGATAATAATTTCGTTTCGAATCCGGTTTTACTACAGTATTCGTTTTGGGGAGAAGAACAGTGTATTTCTATGAGAGAAGAGGGGAGCAACACACTGTACCCTAACCATTATCATTCATCACTGATGTACACCAACAAGCAAATGATCAGGGGCTGAAAAACATAGACAAGTATTAGTTAGGTTAGTAAAGAATGGAGAGTATTAGTGTATAGCTTTTCAACTATGGTGGCAGCAGCCATCAGTGCTCCAAAGACCATTAGGTTTGGGGAGTTAGATTCCTTATTTCAATTTCCATTTTGTATTCTTGTGTTGCTCGTGTTTTCTTCCTCCTTCCCACCTTTTCTCCTTATAGTTTCTTGGAGCCTTCCTCGCTACTTCGCTTCTCCACCATATAGCCACTCTATAAACCCGTGTAGTGTAGAATTTTGTTCTACGAAGTTTTTGCGATCACAAGTGATCTATACTTTGGCCTTACTAGGACGTGTCGTGTCGTGTGTGTAGATGGACGACGAACGACGGCGATGGGAATATAAAATAAAACAAAATGGAGTAGAATTTTTATATTTTTTTTCTTAAATAGGGGAGCAAAAAGAAAATATATGGTGATTATTATTTTGTATGAACTGTATTTTTTTCAAATAATTGTGATCTTCAATAAACAGGGGTGCAAGTGTTTATAATTAAAAATAAAAGCTGTTAAAAAAAAAATAAATAAAAAGGGCGTATCCTATAAAATAAAAAGTCCCCAAGAGAAGAAAAAGTCAGATTTGATGATCTGGCAATTTAAAAAAAAAAATTCCTTTCCCACGGGGGGTAAATTATTTTTGGACTTCTATTTTATTGGATATTTTAATTATCGTGTCCAATTCGAAGTGATCATGCAAAATTTGACTGTGAAAAAAAAATTCCCAAGAACTTACAATTTTATCAGTCATAGGTTCCTCTTCCAAGGAATATTGTGTAATTGTTTCTTTTTTCTTTTTTTTTTTTCGTTCGCCTTAAATCCTATCAGACACGTCCGTCTTCTTATTCGCTTCGTATCGTGTACAGTGTTTTTGTGTACCCCTACTTACAACAAAAAAAAAAAAAACGTTTGTTTGTGTTTCTTTTTTTTCTGTCGTGCAAAGTGGATTTTATTTTTCTTCGTATTTTTTGTAGCTATGGTAAAGAGTGTGTGTGTAAAATGTCCCCGATAAGAGGGCATTAAAAAAAAGAACAACAACACTGTACGGTGTAAAAGTATACATTTATAGCAACAAAATCAACAATTTAGTGTCGTCCATAAGGGAGAGGGAGCAAAAATAAATGATTTAACAAACAAAAATCCATTTTACGCTTTTTTGGGGGGAGATGAATATGAACACTTACCTACTACTCGCTCTGAGCAGCGAACTCTCGCTCGCTATATTGTTTTCTTGTTATATAGAAACGCTATCTCTCTATATGTATAAATACCTATGAAGGAGGAATTTTGTTGGCACGATCACCATAAGAATACAACGAGGGAAAGGATCGTCGGTCGATCGTCGTCTGAATTTTCTATCCTCCTCATCTCTTCTGCTTTGATTTTTTTCCATCTCTTTCTTCTTTGGGGTGCGCGATATGTAGGAATATTAAGAAAAAAAAACCTAACCACTAAATTGTTGTTTTTGTCGTTTCCGTTTTCCTTTTAACACACCCTTCTCGTTGTCGTCGTCGTGGCTTTCTTCTCCTTTCTTTGGCTTTTTTTTGTATTTGTTCGTTATTCTTATTTTGTTTCTCTTATCTGTACTTTCGTCTTAAAAGGAATTCTGTTTCATGAAAGTCCTAAAATAAATGATGTTTTTCCTCTTCCTAGTCTTACAGGGAAATGAGAAACCTAAATAAAAAAAGTTTAAAAATAAGACGAAGCCAAGAAAATCTTGATCTCTATAGGGAGACATCCCCAAAGATTGTTTTACTCGGGTACCTATATCCATGCATGTATGTATGTACAGCGTACAAATACAATAGAATTTTAATTTCAGAATTTCAAATTTGTCATTTGATCTCCAAACCACGCACCACAAACGACACAATTGTAGATCAAAAGTCATAAGAGAAGGTTTTTTTTTCTAGCTAACAAAACGTGTGGGTATTTCGATGACTGGGTGCGAACCTACTTTCAAATTTCCCTCCTTCCAGGAACAAGTTTCAGGGTTTTTTGCGCTGGATAACTGGGTACTTATGTATTGATTTATTTGAGATCTGGGACGTAGGAGGCTTTCTTCCTAAAACCCATCTTGAGCGAGGGTGGTTGTTTAATGTTTACAAGTTTATTGTTTCTCTTTCGTAATCTAAAGCACCCAAATATGTATAATAGCGATATTGTGTGGGTGTTAAGAGTTTATGTTGTTCCTCTCTCGTTTTGAACAGTATCTAACACTTACTACTAAAAATGATAATCGTGTATCTATGGATGGTTTTGTGTTCAATATATGGTATGTACATATGTACCTAATGAGAAAAGTGTTTGTATTAGACATTTATTTGATATTATTTTCTTGGTAAGCTTTTAACTCTCTTAATTGCTCTCTATCATAGATCAAAATTCAAAAGAAGCTGATCCTCTCTCTTCAAGTCAATCATTATTTTTAGAGTTGCCAAACAGTGAAAACGCTGCATAGCTTAATTTTTTGTAAAACCTTAAAAAACAAAACTTAACTGAGCAAATAATATTTTGTATGTGAATTTGAACTTTTAGAGTTTTTTTAATTAAATTTTAAATATGGATTTTTTTAATGAATTGTAATTACCTACATATGATACAAAATTTAATTATGTTTAGTTATTTTATTGAAGTCAAATCGTTGAAAGTGAATTCCTTTTTATTCTTGAATTTTAAATTGCATGTTTTCAGCGCATAACTACATACTTTACAAATGTTGACGCAAATTTATTGTTAAGATTTAGATCAAACTTTTATTTTAATATACATATATGTACGAGAATGTACATACGAGTATGTATGTACATATGTAGGTGCATATTGTTTGGGTCCGGCTGTAATGAATATTCGTTTTTAGATTGTGAGCACAAACATTTTTTATTAGAAAGCGCTGTGATGTCATTTCGTTAATTTTAAAGGATCGAATCAATCAATGATTGATTGGTTCAAAGAATCGATCCTTACAATCAATCGTTCATTCAATCAAAAAAAATTTTTTGTAGTCGTTTCCTGCCGACCGAGATCCTACCTAGACTGCAAAAATATGAAAATAAACGAAAGCTCATTTTTATCTACTTCAATCGTTATCCTCGTCCTTTTTGTCTAAACCGGAAAAAAGCTTTATTGTCATCGATTTTAAATTCTGACTTTAAACCCCCTTTTAAACGATCAGTTGTTCCTTCAGTTATCACTTCAGTTGTCAGTTCAGTTAAAAAAGGCAGTGTATTTAGACGATTTAAAATTTAAAATCGATGAAAATAAAGCTTTTTTGGTTAAGACAAAAAAGACGAGGATAACGATATGGAGTAGATAAGGATGAACTTTCGTTTATTTTCTAAAATGATATACAAAATCTATCTAATTGTAAAATATATACTCAAATTGATTTACCTAAATATTTTCATTCATTGATAAAGTGATTGATGGATAAAGAAAGATATGTTTACACTCACCGCCCGACTAATACTTTCAGGCCCAAAAATGTCACTTAGATGTATTGATCTTGAGGTGATTGTCTTGTGTTCGACCCAGTCACTAACATTATAATGCATACATAACACATAATGCATACCAGTTCTTTAAAAAGAACGCTAAAGGGATGGGTTTCGTTCTCTCAACTCATTCTCTATCAATAAAAAGGCAAAAGTTAGACACTAATGTCATTTTCCATTGGACGTCCGGAAGCGTTCAGAAGTCTTCTTAAACCATTCCATTGGACAAAATAATACTCTTCTGAAAATTCGGAGAAGAGAATTTCGTTTCTCGATTTCAAGCCAGAATCCACACAAGAAGCACTAAGACACAAATACTCAAATGTCAAAAGTAAAACCCGGTAGCAGCATTCTTGTTTAATTTTGTTTGCTACAATTAAGTTCGTTTGGAAATAAATTACTTAGTCCTAAATAGGTATACAAATAATAAATAACTATCGCAGATTTTCACCAAACAGGACGATTAACAAATATAAAGACAAAATTTCAAAGTTGAGTAGAAGTAGAGAAGTAGTAAGCACTGTTCCATTGGATTTCAAAAAGAGTAGATCCTTGAGTGAAACCAATGGAAAACGACATAAATGCTCCACAAATTTAAAAAAAGACAGAAGAATAAACAACCAAACGAAAAGCACAAATATATTAGATTGAGAATACCCTATGGAGCCGAAATAAACTGGGAATGAATTGTGTGAAGTTCCTTTTGATTTTTTCGGTGCTCTGTGTGAATTGAGAATGAGTGGAATGAATGAAGCATACATATTTCAGTTTACTCTGATTGCAATCAATCGTTCACAAGGACCGAATCAATCACGAAACAAAATCTAATAGCGCCACAAAAATAAATCCAAATGCGATAAACCAGACGATCTTTGGGGCCAGACAACATCAACGCAAAATATCTCCTCCAGAAAATAATCCTTGCAATGAAACCAAAACGGGTTGAGTTTGGTGAGAAACTCCATATCTTCCACAACCATATTATAGATTTTAGGCCAACAAAATAAATCGGTCAACATGTTGCTGTCGATGAGAATTGACCTTCTTAAGCCGTGAAACTTACCTATTACAGAATCATTATTCTTATAGTAAGTTCTTATAATTTTAATACTTTCAGTGATTACTAAACGATTCATATTGTAAAATGGAAAAACTTTAACTTAACAGATATGGATGACAGTTCGGACTGTCGTATGTTATTGAAACACTAATGTCAAATCCAGATCACGGATTTGACGAACATATATTATCACTTGACGTTATCTTATAGTTTTGCGCAGAACTAGAAGTAAAATTTAAATAAACACTACCAAAACTGACGCGAATTCAATTGTCAAATTGTTATTTCCGAAGGGTTCTCGACTTAAGTGCATCGAATCTTTAAACATTCGATGTTGACATTGTTTTCATCATCTAGCGCCTCCTGTTGTTAGCATTTTATGTCCGTCTTTTTAATTCGGATATTAATATGGCATTCGATGGAAAAGTTATTGAGCTCTATTTTATATAAAAGAAAAGCAATACAAATGGATTTACACCCATCAGAAAGAGCAAACATGCCCGTTAATTATGAAATACAACATCGTTCAATGGTCGTGCGACTTCAATTGCTGACTTAATTGGAGCTTGTAAGCGAATAATCCGAGGTCTTTGTGCAGAATTCCCCTCAGGCTAGTGCGTGAAATTTTTAGCTGTTGATATTGATTTCTCACACTCTCAGCTACATTCTTATCTGTACGATGACGAGGGCCATTCTCGCGTATGGTGACGAGGACCAGTCTCACGAACTTTTTGCACAAACTTGCGTACAGTACGGGCGATGGGTGCTTCATTTCGGCCAAAACTTCTTTTTAAAAAACGCACTGTTTGGGCTACACAGCACTCACTTTGGAAAGTAAAGCGATTCATTTTGTTTCGCGGAGGTATGATACTGCCTTTCTGTCAAGATTTAGAGCGGGAAACAGCTGTCAGTATCAAAATAACCTATGATTTAAAAAGAAACCTATCTAGTTATTAACGCTGACAAAAACTGTGCCTTTGATGTGGACTTTAATCAAAGTCGAAGTTATCATCCCATCGCTATTCTTCCTACAGCCTTATTTATTATTTTTCACTTATACTGGGTTCAACCTCGGAATAGTTAAACCGAGCCGAAGCACTTTGGGTTCACGCCACGTCAAACAAATCCTTCCAAATGTCAAATATACTGGGAAAAAAAGTGACAAATCTAAAACTCTGGTTATTATACACCTAAATCAAACCCCAGCTGATTTCCATTATTATTCATTTTATTATCATTGCATGCATATTGGAAATTGGATACATTTGATTGTATAAAGTTCAAATCCAATAAATGAATGTACCAACCACATTGCGTTCCCAATACCGTACAACTGTTAGAGCGTTTGGAAAACATAAATAATTTATTATTGCAAAATATCTATCCTTTTTGTCTTAGTAAGAAATGAAAAAAATTGCTTATACTCCTTTTTGTAAATTTCACAAGATGTCATCTCAAAATGACATTTAGATACTAAAACGGCCTTAAACCTCCTATGAACCAGGTTTAGCTTATTCCACCGCTATTCCTCGTGCATTTTCATTATAAATAAGGTTTTCAGGTTTAGAGCCGTTGTAAAGTCGAAGTAACTTTACTCCGTCGCTAAAACGAGTTAGTAAATAAGGCTGTTAATGTTTAAAGCTGGGTTTGGAGAATGTGGAAATAAATTTAGCTTTTTTTTTGTGATACAAAGCTGATGATCGGATAGTCTATCTGGCCATCGGAACAGGGTCACATACCATTTGTAATGTTACAACGGCTATGTGGGAAGTAAAACAATATAAACCAATTCAAATAGCATTGGCTTAGTCCTAAAACGATCCCAACTCTTATGTTCTATTAATAAATGATTTCAGAGATAAATGTTTATATTAAAACATCTTCAAGTGAATTTTATTTTGATTACACTCACATTTCATTGGCAATGTGTAGTCCAAAGCAATTGGGTGCGCGCTGATTATACAAAAAAAAAAAACAGAAATGGCAACCCTTGACGATCTTAGCATCAGGTTGATTCAACTTCTGTCGCTCTCTTTTATTTTCGCTATTTGCCCCAACCCACCCTCAACAAAGATCAACATAAAGCATGAGTTAAATATATGTACATACATATGTATGTATGTATGTACAATTGCATTTTCTGATGAATAACTCTCCGCCTATAATACGAGTATTGCCTTTGCGTGTAAAGTGTTTATTGTGACATTATTTTTTTTTTCATTTTATTTTTATGATGAGAAACCAAACTACTACCGCTAAAAGTTGCAAGTAGAATTTGATTTTTTCTTTTTGGAAAATACACCCAAGCAATGGCTGATTATTCGTTTCTGCCACCTGTTGATATATTTTCTCGTTGCGGGTTTTTGTTATGATTTTTTTTTTTTGAATCATAGAGAAAATAAGGAAAGAACGTGATAGGAGAAAAATCAATTATTAAATAATTGTTTTTGTTAAAAATGGTAATAGGTTAGGGGGAAATTCTAGTTTTGTTGTGATTTTTTTTTGTTGTTGTTATTCTTGTTAAATCTTGTAAACTTATTTAGAATTGATTTTTAATTTCTTAAATTTGTATTTACAAAGGATATTTTTAATGGACACATTTTTAATAAGGTACCTACTTCAATTTATTTTGTCCTCTACATTCTGATGCTGAGTTTAGGATGTCCAAAAAAAGGAAACTAAAGAAATCCTAGAAAAAAAGGATACTAAAGAAATCCTAGAAATTGAGTTCCAAATACAGTTATTTATATGAAATCATGTATAATTTTCGACAATTTCGTTTTTTCTCATTGGAGTTTCTGATTGTCAGGTAAGATCACTCCTCAAATCACAATGAACATTTTTTGTTTTTTGAAATATAAAAAGTCATAATTTTCTAATGAGTTATATTTCATTAACTATATACCCGTTAAACTCGTCCGCAAATAAGAAGTTTTCAATTATAAATAATTTTGAAATAATAATTTAACGGTCAGTACAGTACTCGAAAGTCTCATCATCAACCTTAAAAGTTCCTATAAATTAGCAAATAAAAATGATTATAATGTATGTCCTCTTTCTGTACACGTATGTTTGTATGCTCATTATTCATATGCATGTTAAGATACATATATGTACTTAATTGGGGATATAAAAGGGATACTTTTAACGGAATACTTAATTCAATATTTTCAGTACCGCACAATAGTTAAATTCAAAAGTAACAAACATTCATACATACGAGTATACATATATTGATAATTACTTTAGGTAGTCGGTACCTACTATTATATCACTTCGAGAATGTGTAGTATGTGCTAATGGGAGAGAAATTCGAACTTGTTTTAGCGATAGGCGGATATTGATGGTTTCCATACATGGGATACAAACTACAGACCGGGGGTCATCAATATTAAACGACAAGCACGTACTCACGAAACGATAGTCAATTTCCAGCGAATGTGGAATTCTTTGCCACGCTATGTCTTTCCCAGTCATTGCAATGTTCAAGAATTCAAAACCAATGTACACCGACACCTCCTTTCTAACCCTTACCTTTTTTCTTAATGCTCACACTGTGTCTCTGGCATATTAACGGTATACAAACCCAAAAAAAAAAATGAGTTAGCTTCTTAGAACACTAAAGCAAAAAAATAATAACAATAAAGAATTAGAAGGCTTAGTTAAAGGGTCGATACAATTTTTTTTTATTTCAAAACGTAAATTTGGAAAATTTAAATACCTATACATTGATAAATTTATTTTTGGCGAATTCAGAAATATATTAACTTTAAGACAAGAACAACCCTCAGAGTTGTCAACAAAAACTGGGGTTTTCGGTTTTCAAAAAACACCCAAGGGCTATCAACTGTTTTGTTGACAACTAAAAGCAAGACAAAATAATTCTGTGCTCTGATAAAACTTTAAATTTATTATAAATTAGTTTTAAAAATGAACGAAAACAATTTTGCGTTGTTGCTGAATGTTTAATCTGATGAGTACAACAAACATTGCAAACACAAGCAATAACATGCAACAAAAGAAATACATATGAAATCTCATATGACTTTTGACAGTTTGATCGTTACCTGAACTCACTCCAGCAAAATAGCTAGATCTACTTCAGGGCGAGTTCAGGTCTCAAAAAACACAGAATTTACTCACCAGTGTGACTTCAGGTGTTTCAATAAACGATTTGGGGCGACTCCAGGGTGACTTCAGGGCTCAACGAACAAAACTTATGTTTCGATGTATTAATGCTTTATTAGTAAGATCAAACATTCCCATTTATTATGGAACACAACGTCATTCAAGTGGCTGCCTCGCAGTGGCGCATTCTGTCACTCCAAGCGAATAATTCGAGATCTTCTGTGTGAAATGTTTAGCTGTTGAAATCGATGGCGAGTTGAAGTTCGATAGTCTTCAACAGCGGACACATACTCGTCTGTGCGCAAGTGAAGGGACTTTGGGACCAGAACCAAACTTTCCATACTGATTAGCAGTCCACCATTATCTTCCAAGCTGAGGTACACGCCATAGGGAAATGCTTGAATCGAAATCTCGAAAGGAACTTTCGTAACAAGAACATTGATATCATGTCAGATTGCCAAGCTGCACCCAAGCCACTAAGCTCATATACCATCAGCTCTAAATTAGTGTGGGAGTGCATTAGCACTTAGCAGGCTAAACGAACTTGTCAAACAGAACACGCTCACACTTTATTCACTTTATTGGGTACATGGTCAAGTGAGAGTTTATAGAAACGAAGAGGCAGACACCTTAGCAAAAATAGGCACATCAACCCCATTAACAGGGCCTAAGCCCTGATATAGTGGAATAAGAGAAAATGTTATCGAAAACAAAATTAAACAAGAAGAGGAAGCAAGCAGAACCAAGAATTAGAATGAACTTACAAAGCTAAGGCAAGCACAACTTCTTCTGGGCAATTACAACCAGCAACGTTTTACCAACTGCATTAACTTAAGTACGAACAATTTAAGAATAATAAAAGGTATCCTAACTGTTAACTTAGAGGACACTAAGGTAAAAGAGAGCGATCTATCCTCTTGAAAGTGCCCTAAATACTAAGATTCCTAAGAGCAATAAATTTAGAGAAAGAACTATAAGATGCAGAAGCAAGTGAGGGCAGAACAGATCTCCAGGTCGCAGTGCAATACCCCAATACATAATTCATAATTCAATTCATCATCGCAATGGCGATTTAATGGTGGCCGTTCAAAAATGACGCGAAAAATTATAAATGATACTTCTCGTGGAAATCATGTCTTCCATAGTCTTGCACTGACATAAATAAATATTTGGCATGCATCTGTCAGATATATCTGCCCAGTTAGTCCAGACTTATCTTATGTTTCAATAATTAGCTTTGGCTTATTCCCCTAAACTAATCCGGTAATAAAAAAAACTGGGCCTTAAACTAGTTCTTTTAACTTCTAGAAACTTCTGTATAATTTTGATCAAAATTGATTTAAATATTAGACAGACATTTTTTATCAAATAGATTGTACCGTTTTCGAGGAAATTACTTAACAGTTGTATGGCAGGAAGCCAGTTATTTTAAGGACTAAACAAAATCAATATGCACTCCAAGGCATAAATATATACATACAAACACAGATAATGTTTCCATAATATTTTAGATAAAAAAAACTGTTTATAAAAAAAAAAAATTCTAATAAAACTTTTTTCTTTATTTTCAGAACAATAAAACAAAAATATTAAATTAATATAATTTTGTAACGTGAAAGCAATAAGTTAAAATATAAACATTTTTACAACAAAAAAAAATATTTTACATAAATTATAAAAAAATATAAACACAAACCCATGAAGAAAAAACATTTTTTTAAATTAGTGAAATTTTAGTAGAAAAAAAAAACTAAAATAAAACAAAAATACAAAAAAATAAACGGTAAAACTAAAATCAATTCAAAATGGCATCCCAAAGATTCTGCTTAAGATGGAATAACCATCAAAGCAACCTTCTATCAGTTTTTGATCAACTCCTACATGCTGAAACCTTCACCGATGTCACGCTGGCCGTGGAAGGACAATACCTGAAGGCTCACAAGGTAATTAAATAAAATAAAAATATTCTAATATTAATAGTGACTTTTCATAAAACTATTGGTTTTGTTCTTCCTAGATGGTCTTATCAGCTTGTAGCCCATATTTTAATGCACTCTTTGTCAATCATCCAGAGAAACATCCTATAGTTATATTGAAAGATGTTCCCTACTCAGATATGAAGAGTCTACTTGACTTCATGTATCGCGGTGAAGTATCAGTTGATCAGGAGCGTCTAACGGCGTTTCTCCGCGTTGCCGAGAGTCTACGAATAAAAGGTCTGACAGAAGTTAACGATGATAAGCCGAGTGGCGCTGCGCCTACACCTCCACCACCACAACTGCATCGAATTCAACCATATTTGGTGCAGCAGAGAACTAAAGTACAGAACATGTTAAGCATAAATGATAATCAGCAATCATTATTGGGAACAGCGTTATCATCGATGCCCAAAAGAAAACGCGGTCGGCCTCGAAAGCTTTCAGGCAGCTCGAATGGCACCGGTAATGACTTTGATGAGTACGACAGGGATGGTATGATGCACGTAAGTTAATATTGGATTTTTTTTTAACATTCGCTTTAAACTTCAAAACCAGAGTTTTTTTATCGAACAAATAATTGATTCGTATCTATTCTAGTATAGTCTACAAATATCCCTTCAATAGACATTTTCCAATAGAAATAAATAAATATATAATTTGGAACTTTAAAGCAACTACATAAAAGACAAACAAAACAATGTACACTGTCTACGCTTTATGCCACATTTACTTTCTCTAACAATCTAGGTTAAATCTTATTCTATTGTGGATCAAATCTTAGCATTTTAACGGTTTATATTAATGACTGCAAAAAAAAATCTCAAATCATTTCCCATTATGATATATGTATTTGTTTTTAATGTAAGAAATCAATTTATATGTTTTAAGGACTCGCCAAAACATGAAGTTAAAATCTCTGGTGATGGTTATTCAGGCAATGAAGGCTCCGACGAGAATCAACGTGAATCCTGCGATAACGATCAGGACGCAAATGTAAGTAGAAAGTATAGTACAATGCCTACCTAAAAATTGTATAAAATACATTTTAATATTTTGTTCCATAATTTTACTGAATCGAAAATATTTTTTATTCTAATAGGACTGCACAGATTCGCGAGACGGTAGAACAAAGAAACGTAAATCACAGTCCAAAGACAGAATAAATAATGACAACGATAATAGTACTTCCGGTAAGTTTGGATTGTTTATTTAATATTATATTAGTTTCAACATTAAAGTACGTATACAACTTAAGTAAGACCCGATGTATAGTAAAAAAAAGAAGTAAAAAATATTAATTACCATTTTTGTATAGTAAAAATAATTTAGCTAGACTTAAAAATCACAAAATCGTTACCTTCATTTTAAAGTTAATATCATTACACCTCCTTTACACCTGCAAAAAAATTTAAAGGATAAATTTAATAATTGAATTTCGTGTCGAATATAAATTTAATTTATGTAGTTTTCATGCAGTTTTTAACTTTCACTTCATAAACAAAATTTAACTGCATTCAATCAATGTGATCATCATATGCACCAAAAAATTAATTAAATTAAAAAAAAACATCAAAAACTCATCTCAAAATAACACAATTTACCATAGGTTAATTTTTTTAGAACAAATTAAAAATAAAATACAAAAACCATCTATCGGAAAAGCTAAAAGGGATTTTGTGCGTTTAATCTTTATCTCTCTCTCTCTCTCTGTCTCTCTTTCTTAAAAATATATATTTATATTTTAAAAGAAAGAAAAAATAAAACACAAACTTAAGTACATTTTTCAAAAGTGCTGTGAAATATTAAATAATTAATAACTGTGGCCTGCGTCATCGTGTTAATTTTTTTCTGTTGAACTCGCGAGTTATAACGTTTTTTCCGTCGGCAGGTGAGTGTTCCCCCAATTATATTCAGCAATTCAGCAAATTTAAAGGTGTTGCGTTTTTTTCCTTGTTTTCTTTCTTTTTTTTCTATTAAAACGAATTAAGTAATTTTTGTCTCACCCTATATTTTTTTTAAATTAAAAAAAAGAAAAAATATAATACATTTATAAAATATGAAAGAAAATAGAAATTAAAAAAAACGTTACTCTTTTTTATTTAATCGGGACGAGCATAGGGATTTTTGGCCGACGTGAAAAATGTGTGCTTCAATACCAATTCCAATTAAGTTACTTAGGATCCACCGAATAAATTTTTTATATTCTCAGTTCAAAAATTAATATGCAATCTAAAAAGCAAAAAAAAGCATTTTTTGTATCGAAAGAGAAGAATATCTTTGTGTATGTGTAAAAAATTAAAAAAAAATGGCTTTAAAATCCCTATAGCTTTTCCGATAAATTGCTTAATATAATTTATTATTGTATCTACATATATATGCCACAAAATGGAAATCATGAATAAATGCAATTTTTCATCTTTTCCCTTCTCCAAACACCTTTTTCCATTCCATGTTATTTCTTGTAGATCCCAACGATAGTGACTGCGATGATCAAATGGATGCATCTTTTATGGAACCACAGCTAATGCTTGATGAATATGATGAACCTGTTGAGTTCAAATATGATCCATCAAGTTCACCTAACTCACAAGAAGCCACCTCCGCCGAATCTGTTGCTCAAAATAATCAGCAACAACAGCAACAGGCGTTGTTGTTGGCACAACAAAAACATCAGCAACAGATGGCAGTGGCGGCAGCAACTGCAGCTGCCGTAGCCAAAGGTGCGGCTTTAATAGGTCCGGGAACAGTGCCCGGTACTGTGACAATACTTAATACAATGGGCGCTATACCAAAACTTACGCCCATTGTCAAGTCAAAACCAAAGTTGTCAAAACGTCCGAAACTAAAACAGAACGGTTTGAGTCAACAAGACGTAAAGGTATGTCAAAAAATATGGTTAATGTTTTATTTCTTCGCTTGTATGGTTAAAAGAGATGAAAAGAATAGGTTTTAATTTATAGCTTATGGAACTGATAATTTAATTGAATCAGGAAACATACATTTTGTTTAAAGCAGCATTAATTGTGAAGTAGAATCGATTTCTGAAAGATAGCTTGAACTATTATGTTATTCAAAAATCTTAATTTTGTCGGTTCACTGTGAAAAATGCAATTCTTTTCTAATTACTTTATTCTGTTCTCAGAACAGAACGAAAATTGTATGCAGTGTATTTAACTTAAATTTTCAAAAGTATTAAAATCATTGTGTGAAATGCTAAAACATGGGGTTTTCCATCTGCAAATTTTCAAACTCAATTTATTGAAATATTTAGTTAGTTCATAGCTGAATGTGTTCATTGGCTTTATATCCACTTGTTTCGTATATTTATTGACAATACCTAAGCGGATATATTGTTCGTTGTTTTATTTTCGTTTTAAATATATTTAAGAATCTACAAAGAAAAAACGACTTGTTGTCTAAGTTTTTTTTCGTATCACATAACAGCTAGATAGCTTTGAGCAATGCAAATGCAAGCCGTGGAATATTTTCTAATCTGTAACGTTCTGCTCAATCATAAACCATACATGCGACTTATATCTCATTATCAGAATAACACCACTTGAATGTTTCTTCATTTTAGCCCCTTAACAACAATGATTTCATCGACATGTTTGCCAGCAATTTCATGTCTGGAAACACAGCCCCAGGCAAGCTAAAAGCAACCCTTACCATTGCCGCTAACACACAGATGTCAGGGACGACGCCAGGTGGCGGTAACAACTCTAGCAATCTAAGTTTGAAGTCTTCACCGGGTGGCGGTGGCAACACTGTCAGCCTAACCAAGATGAAAGGAACTGGCAGCGTTGGAGGGGGCGGTGGTGATTCAATGGGATCGGGAAATAATAGTAATGATAGCATTAAAGTTGAATCCCAAATTACAAGTAATCGAACCGCTAAATATGTTATAGATGACTCGGAAGGATCTGTCAGGGATTTTTGTACCAAAGAGGGTGAACACACCTACCGATGCAAAGTATGCTCCCGTGTCTACACTCACATTAGTAATTTCTGTCGACATTATGTGACGTCGCACAAGCGAAATGTCAAAGTTTATCCGTGTCCGTTTTGTTTCAAAGAGTTCACGCGAAAAGACAATATGACAGCGCACGTTAAGATTATTCATAAAATTGAGAATCCAACGTCTGCACTTGTTGCGTCGCCAGCTACACCAGGCGGAAATGCAGCAAACAACTCCTCCTCATACTCGTCATCTGCATCACCATCAGCTGTGACATGTACATCAGAGCCAACAACGCAGACAGATTTACTAAACCAAACACCTGTAACAACAAAAACAACAGCTGTAACCGTACCACCAACACATTAAAATATAAATTAAAAAAAAAAAAACAAAAACAAACTTTATGTAAAAACAAAAATGTTTAATTTTTTTTATTTATGAGATAATGAAATGCTTACATTTTTATATAGTTCGAGTCCATCGCATTAACAATCGTCACACAAGCGAGAAACAAACGATTAAAAAAGGCAATTTTTTATCTCTTCACCTTATAAAGGCTTCCAAAATATTCCAAAATTTTTTTAAGTAAATTAATTTACAATCAATAAAAAAATAATTTTTTTAGTTATAGTAAATAGTAGTTATAAAATATTATAATAATATTAAAATTATATATTTCTTAGAAAATATTCTTACAAAAAAAATGTTGACTTTTGAAATAAAAATTGTAAAAATTAAAAAAAGCTCCGATAAAATCGGCCATAAATTTCTCTTTTTTAATATATACATAAATAATATTTAATGTTGTTACCTGTTTATTTTTATTTAAAAAAAAAAACTTGTCTCTATAACTTTAATTTTTGTTTTCTTAAATTTATTTGCAAAGCATATTATTAAAAATTAAAAATATTTGGAATACAAAATAACATGAGTAATTTTTTTTGTTACTGACAAAATGTCCGTTGTGCAATTTTTTTTTTAATTTTTGTTTTCTTCAGGGTTTTATGCCCGCAAATGTTTCTTATAAACATAAATGAACAAAATACAATAGTTGTTTTGTGCAATTGTAAAAAAATGAAAAAAAAAATAATTTGTAATTTTATTGTATGTTGTTAATAATTATTAATTTATTATTTCATTTTAATTTTCTTTTGTTTCTTTTTCTTAAACAAATAATATAGTTAGAAATATTGAATGCAAAGAAAACAAAACAATAAACAAATAATACATTAAACTACTTTTTAAATTAAAAACGTAAAAAAACTTGTTAAGTATTGTTATAAATAACATAAAAAATATATATATAAATTTATAAAGTAAGAATATATTATATATATGGATATATATGTATAGTATATATATCGGAGGCTTAAAATTTCGCCAAAGAAAAAATTACAGTAATTAATAAAACAAAAAACATATAACTATAAAACTAATTTAAACAATTTACACATGCAAGATAACTAAGAACAAAATCGAAATAAAAAACAAAAGTGAGCTTATTTACACAATGAAAAGTTAAAATTTAAATGAACAAAGTGCTCTTATTTACAATCAAAATTTAATAATTCTCTTCTTAAATGAAACAAAAGTGTATTCACAAAGAGGCCTTATAAGAGTAATTATTGTTGATTATTTCTTTAAAATAAATATTGACATTGCAATAAAGCATCTTATACTGATATTTCATTTCTTTTTTTTTTTAAGAATTAACACAGTTCTTGTTCACTTGTTAAATATAAATTTTGTTCATAAATAATTTTAAACTAGATGCGATAAGGTGTGAATCTTAAAGAATGCATAAACATACGTATGTGTACATATATTGGAAAATTTTCACTCAGTCAAAACTATTTTAAATTTTATTATCCATAAATCGACATTTTTAATTTAAATTTCAATAAGACATTAAAAAAATATTGCAGTTTCGCCCAATATGCAAAAATATACCTAAATCATATCATATTTCAAATCCGAATTACATGACATTTCTCTAACTCACATCTAACTAAACAGTCAAATATTTGTTTGCAATTCAGAACAAGTGCAATATTTCGAAACAAGAAACAATAAAAACTAACACTACACCCTACAGTTCACCTCCTTTTTTTCATACATAGGTCTATGATTTAAGAAATATTTTAAATATCGAACTATTTTTGCGTTTGGCCAAAGCTTTTAAGAAAGATGTTAAATAGAAATGCTATAAGGCCCTACTGGCAACTTGGAGGAAGTTTTTTTGGTGTCATTATCACAAAAATGCTCAGCTCGGAATACATTTCACCAGAACTAAAATTCTAATACTATTACGAAAATCAAATTTTCATAGAAAATTTATTCTTAAAAAGTAATAAATAAGAGCATATATGCACCATCAATATACATTTTAATATATATATACGAATATGATAAATATTTTCGCCATAACTCCAAAATATTTAACTTTATCTTTTAGTTAACAAATAATAAATTGATACCATTTTCCCTCAATAGAAGAAAGTTTCTGAAATCTCATTTCTGATAAAAGTAACTTCAAAAGACTTCGTTTGCATATTTACATAAATAAGGTTCGACTTAAAATTTACTAATGCATATTGAGTCCCAAATAATTAAGTTTAATTTTATGCCTTGTCGCAAAAACTAGTGCTTTTCATATATTTTTTTTTAAATCAGAGTACTTTTATTTAAATACAATGATAGATTTGCATACTAATTTTTGAATAGTGGTAGCTAGTGCAATTTTAGCTTTTAATTATTTTCATTTATCCTTTAAGAAACATTTTATGTCCCTTTACTTTCAATTATCCATTCATTTCACACTCAATCAATGTTTATAAAAAAAATATCGGTTTATCATTTTAATTGATACAAAAAAAAATAATAAAAACTTGTATGAAATACTTTATGTCCGTTAAACTATTAACTAAATTTCATTGCATTAACTTTAAATTAAAAAAAAAAGAAACCGAAACAATAATATTGTAAATTAAAGGAACAAACAAAAATGTGTTACTAGCATTTTAAAAGAAAACAATACAAAAAAAAATCAATTAAAAAGTAACTATTTTCTTATTTCTAAGGGATGTTTATAGATAAGTTATATAATTTATATAACTATAAATAAATATATATATACACACATATATATACCAATAATTTCTTAATTTAGCTAGAAATTTAAATATTAAAAAAAAACTTTTAATTTAATTAAACCAATAAAATAATTTAATATATTATATATATATAAAATAAAAATTATACATATTGAATAATAATTCCTAATAGAAGCACCCACACATTATTAATATTATAAATACTTTAATTTTAATTTTTGTCTGTTTTTAGTTAATTGGATTTTCCTCTTTTTTATTTTATTTGTATTTGTTTTAATTATTTTATTATTTTTTTTTCATTTACCTATAATTGCAATATATTTAAATTTGTATATGTATTTTTAATAATAATTATAATACTATTTTTTGTGTTGGATGGTTTTTGTCTGTAAGGAGCAAACAATAAAAAAATATAATTTAATAACAAAATTTTTAAGTGCAAAGTAAACACCAACACACTGGTGTTTTTTTTTAATAAATTTTAGATATACTTTTTATTTTATTATTAATTTTTAGATTGGAGAACAAACTGAAATTCAAAATTGATTTTTGCACGCATTTAATGTGTAATCGTACAAAAAAAAGTAAAAGTGGAAGTTACAAAAAAAAAAAATATTATTTAACTAAATTTGTTTTGCCTTCATATTACAAAAAAAAAAATTAGTGTGTAATTTAAAGGTGTTTTCTTTTGGAATATATTCCTTTATCTTTTTCTATACACAAATAAAAAAAAACATAATAAACAAAAAATTAAAACAATACATATTGGTGTTTCTCTCGGTTTTTGTTTGAAATCTTATATTAGGTTTATTAAAGTCACTTAAGTAGACACGGAATCTTAGTATAATATTCGATGCTTTGTTGAGTTGAAGTTCTATAAAGGGATGTAATAGACTAAGCTGTTAGTTGATTGTTGCTTTTTAATTGTTGTTCTACTTATAATTATCAAATATTTTTCGCTCTGTCTAAAGTGATCGTCACATCCTACATAAATTTGACTTCGCAGATTTTTTTTCGTTCAAGGTGTTATCATATACAATTTGTGAAGGTTTTTTTCCAAACTTTTTTTTATTAACTCATTTTCTTTCTGTTTCCGATGTGCTAGAGACTTGAAATTTGAAACAAAGTTCAAAACTGCATGACAACACTTTTGTTTAAAGTTTAAAATCTTTACCTAATCGAGAAGTTATTTTAAAATCCATAATCATTAATATAATTTTGTTAGTAAAACCAAAACTTATAGCAACTATACCATCGTTTTAAATGTGAACTTATATCTCCCAGTCCTATACATTTGAAACAAAAACGTGGGGCTTATGCATACTACTCTATACAATCGTAACACCTATTGTGTGCGCTCCACATTTTTATACTTAAATGTTAAGAGAATTTTATTTAGTAGCGGAATAGAAATTTTAGCACTAACATAATTAAAAACTTGTTTTCAGTTTACATTCATTATTAAATAGTTAAATACAAAGTTCTTGATTCTTATTTTTGTACTTCCTCTCACTAGTGCGGTTCAATCCAGAAAAGGATAATCAGCCGAGCTAGTAGTTGATGGGCAATTTTTGTAACATAGTTCATAGGTACGATAGCTGCCTCTATCACATCTTCAGTTAAAGATAGACAGGGCAATCGTTTTAACGACTAAAGTTTAATCGATCGATTGATTTAGTCCTACGTGATACGGGTTCAGCGTTTCATTCTTATGTTAATCACGTATTTACAAAACAAAACATTAATAGAAACTAAAGTAAACTTCAGATTTGTCGGAATAGAACAAATTAATTTATTTTTAATACTAAAATGTTTGTTGCTTTGTAGATATTTGGTTAATGCAGAAACTAGACAAAAAATATTCCTAATAGATGAAAGTTAAAAAAAAAAAAGAAATGGTATCAATTGGTTTAAAGTACGAAATGTTTACAAAAGAGCGTTTAAAGTAAGAAATAAGTCATATCCGATTAGATAACTAATCTAAGCTTCATTTATTTTAATGATAAATATATTCAACACTCATTAGATTGAACAAAAAAATAATACTTTGTATTCTTAGTTGCAGTAAATTTTTCTGATAAAAGCTTAAATTTCTTTCAGTTCACCTCAATAACTCACCTGAGTTATCACAAAGACTGTTTGGTGTTAATAAACCACCACCACCGACTCCACTGACACCAACATCATGCGCTTCATCGTCATTATTACCAGTAACTTCAGCAGCACAAACCATACAGTCAATAGCAGCCAATCACACAACAACTCAAAAAGTCTCAAACTCAACTCAGATAATACAAATATCTTCAGCAACAGCAGCTAATCAGCAGCAAAAACAAACTGTTCTCGGATCGCCACAAACACAAATTCCAGAAATACTAGATCCTGCCACTCATTTGCCAACAGCACTGGGATTAAAAATTCGTGTCCATCCAATTGTACAGCCACAACAGTCTAATCAACAGCAACCCAATAGCAACAAATCAACACCATCCATGCTGCAGCAGCAGTTGTGCAATGACTCCCTCTCGAACAACAACAACAATAATAAAAATAATAACTCGTGTGTAGCCGCTGAGAAAAAAAGCAATAATCATCCCTCAGAAAGGCCCCAATCGTGTAACGATTCCAACATTATTCAGCCACCTTCATCGAATAATCTACACCATCAATTCCTACTACATATGGCTACAAATCCCATTGTAAAAACCGAATACTTGATCAACAACGAGGTAAACAACGATGAAAATGTGATGCCAATTGAGGTATCATCATCACCACACTCCAATTCGAATGCTCAAAACGTTAAGTCTGAAACTGAAGGTGCTACACCAACAATAATTGATCTTATACCCTCACCTACAAATGCAAACGATCATGGTACGAATCAGCAGCCCAATATCGAAGAATCTCCCCCAGTGACGCCACGCAATCCGCGTCCCGTCCAGCGACGAAGAATTCGTCGCAAAGCACAATCTTCAATAGATGATCAAGCTGAACATTTAACAGAAATGTCTGTTCGAGGTTTGGATTTGTTTCGTTATGCGAGCATAACCGAAGGGGTCTATCAATGTACCGAATGTGCTAAAGAAAACGTACAAAAGACGTTTAAAAACAAATACAGCTTCCAGAGGCATGCTTTCCTCTATCACGAAGGTAAACATCGCAAAGTATTCCCATGCCCTGTGTGCTGCAAGGAATTCTCCCGTCCCGATAAAATGAAGAACCACATGAAAATGACTCACGAAGGCTTCGTACCAAAAGACGTGGGCTATCATCCGCTTAATTATTTAATCACTGCGGCTGCAGCTGGTGAAATTCAACACTTATTCCATCAAATTGATCAAAATAATCCAGAAGGAAACTCGGGAGAATGTGCAACGCCAATCCAGCATCATCCAAAACCACAGTCCTTGATTAAGTTAAAAAACGAAATTCATACTATTCATGAATCCCCATCACCGTCACCACCTCCTCCTTTAGGCAACCGCGAGGGAAGTATTGTTGCCGCTCAAGAAGAAGTCAAGTAAGCATCTTCCGGTGTCTTTGAATTTTTTTTAATTTATCTTAAATGCTTAAATATATTTATTATATTGTAATTCCGTCCTGGCAGCAAAAAACGTTAAAACAGTATTTAAAAAAAAATAAACAAAACACAAAAATGTTGTTAGAAAAGAAATGTATATTACATTTCCTGTAAGACATTATTGTAACGACTGCCTTTAGCTTTACAAAAAAAAAACTTAAAAAAAACACGTACCTATATTTGGACGTACAAAAAATATTTTCCAAACTCCCAATGAAAGACTCAATAATTGAGTTTATAATTTAATCTTTTTTTTTATAATACGCCTTCAAATAAGTCTATAAATAAGTTTTTAAGTAACAACTACATGTATTATCCTATATTTTAGTAATTATTTATCTCTCATAATAAACAAAAAAAAATATAATTCAGTGGTGCTATGCCTTTGTAAAAATATAAACAGACCGTTTATGGTGGTTACTCAAAACGAAAATGTATTAAAACTCCACCTAATGCCGTAAATAATGGTTGTTAAGATTAAATGCACAAAAATAAACAACATATTACAAACGAATCATTAAAAAAAAAATAAATAAAAATTGTTTTTATAAGCTTATGTGGAAAATTGACTTACAGCACAAAAAATATAAACAATACAAACAAACTACTAATACCTTCAAGCGAAAAATACTCTGGTATTAGCCACTGCATATTTCATAATTTTTGTTTTTTTTTTTATTAATACTATATACTTGAATATAAATCCTTAAATAATTTTATTTATTTGCATTTAAAGAAATGATTTTATCGCACAAAAAAGTTTATAAAAAATTCTTTCAATTAGCAATATTTTTTTTTAACTTGAAAAGAATGTAGTTAAATCTCAATTCCAGCAAAATAATATTATTGCCAATACTCCTCCTACTCTGATTTTATCATATAGAAGTTGTCAATCAAGCTACGGTAAAAAAAAAAGACTTTTTTAAGGTAACCTATTCAAAATGTTTATATTGAGATTTATTATTGAAAATATTTACATATACATATTTTTAACTCAGGCCAAGTTTTTATTTTCCGATTGTACTCGTGCGTTATGCTAGGTACATAGGAATCCATACTAGAATCTATAAATCAGGTAGTAGCAAAGACCAACCTAATGTTCATACAAATGTTTTCATAGACATAATTTTTTCAAAAATGATTTTGATTATTTTTTTTTTCATTTACATATATGTAAGTACATACCGATTTTACTAAAAATTTATTTTACTCACTATAACCCTTGCCAGACATTTTTTGCTTCCTAACGATACTTTATAGGGTTTCAATTCAGTTGACCAATCTTATCCTTTTTTACCTGAATTTTAAATCATTGAAAAATAAATATCGTAAGAAAAAAGTGATTTTAAATTTTTAAAAATTTTGAATTAAGGGTCAGTTATCTATGTGCCAGTTCGTCACATTTCACAAAAATAAGTAAAAATCTTATGTTCGTCACAGGATTTGAATTGTTAGATTCGGGATTTAATTGTTTTTCATTTCAAAAAAATTTTAATTGTTCAAAATCGAATCGGCTAAAGCAATACATTTAAAATTAGGCTATGATCATAAAATGTGCAATAAAAACAATTCCATTTTCTCAAATCAAAAAATCCGTCGTTCATTTGATGTGGTATTTTCGCGGGATTTAAAGATTATTCACTCAGCCTCAGCCGATGCTCAAAACTTCGCGACCTACATAAACATATTTTTTCTGTATTTTATCCTAACTTGTGATACCATTTACACTGTACACCCCGTTTTATCGTCTTACTGACTGAACACAATGGTGTCGTTGTAGCACTGACAACTGTTACAGCAGAAGCAATATGTATATTTCATTGTGTTAAGCAGTTGTGCTAGATAGCTAAATGCGATTTCCAGAAAAATCAGTTCTAACAACCCGTCAGATTCTGACGTACAATTTGTGTGTAGTGTAACCGCTTTCATGAGAATACAAATCTGGAAGGATTGCCTTCAGAATACGCATCGAATGTTACCATACCCTAAGGACACCCAAATAAACTTGTCAAAAATGTGTCGATAAACTCATTACCTAGTTGTCACTGCAATATAAATACTGAAAAGGCCATAGTCAACTGAAAACTTGATTTTTTTGAAACCAAACACACTGTATGCTCAATCTTATCAAATCAGTTTTGAACGCAGTTTAACTTTAAACATAATATTTTCGAGAAAAGTGCGTTAAAAAAATTAAAAAAAACATTAATTTAAAATAATTTTTATGGATTGTAATACTTACATATCGTATATTCGACGAAAACTCATTAACTGCTAAAATTAATACTCCAAAGCAAGCGATTACGGCTTAACGACTTTTCACCAAACTCCAACCTATACTTTTCCGAAGATTGTTGATGTCTTTAATTCGAATCTATAACGTCAGGTTTCTGAGATATTTTTATCCGAAAGTACAAAAGAAAAAGATTTTGAATAATACATATCTGTTAATGAGTTTGTCGTCTATAGAATATAGGAACATAAAATATTTTGTATAAGCAATAACATAAAAGCTGCAACGTGCCTTAAAATATATTTGTACCAATTGTTATATTTTTTAAATATAAATATTAATAAAACCTTCATCCATTCAGTATTCAATACACTAGCAATATATTTAAGTTTGCCCATACTTTATCAATAGAACTCTGTTAAATTAACAACAAAATATATATTTTATGAAAACAAAATTATTTACATAAATTTACGTATAAAAGCCAGTGATTGAAATGAATTTACTTAATTATTTTTTAAGTTTATCAATTGTATTTCTCTTAATTTTTCTGATTAAAATAAATAGTAGTTGGAATTTTAATTCAAAAGCGATACAAATTTTATTTGAAATTTTGTGATTTTATTTATTTTAATTTAAAAAAAAATTGTATACCTCCAAAATATAAAATGTATTAATACAAAATTGGCATTTAATTTAAGTTAAACTTAAATACAAATTGAACTTATAAATGAAAAATGTTAAAATTATAGCAATAAATTTGAAACTTTTAAAGTTTCTTTAACCTTAAAAAAATTAAAAGTTCTACATATTATTATATACAAAACTATACACAAATTTTGTAATATTTCTCCAATACTCATGTATGTATGTATATTTCTTCCTTCACCCTTTAATTAAAATCAAATTAAATTTAATATTAGAATTTTTGTTGTGCAATTTATTTCCGCTATTTTATATTAATACAAAAAAAAAACGTTTTGTAAACTTTATATAACTTATTATATATAGAAAAAAAGAAGCGTTACAAAAATCAATAACAAAATAAGACTTATTTTTGTATGTAGTTTTAATTTTATCAACCAATGTACTTTAAACCAGTAATTTAATGAATTATTTTTAATTATTAATATTTTATTGACGTATTGTCAGAGATATAAAGACCAACTCTACAAACAGCCTCACAAATTTATCAACAACAAAATTCAAATGGACTTCCAGTGAAAATTATTTAAATACAGACACATACCTATATATGTACATATATATATTATATTATAACAAAAGTATGTATTTATGCAAAATGACAAGTCAATTTGAAATAATTTATTACCATATGCATTATGCAATTATATAAATATTTATGTAATTATTATTTTTTTATAACTAAAACATCTAAATATTATAAAATTTGAGATTTTGTACTATAAAAAACGAAAATAAGTTAAATTGACACAAAATAGTTTTATGAAAAGAGACGAATTATTCTATTTTTAGATCGGAAAACAACTTAAAATCTAAATGTAACAAAATAAACATTTACTTTTATTCGTGGTTAATATTTTATTACTATTTTTATATATTATTTGTTAAATTATCGCACACATGACTTTGTTTTAAGTTAAAACAATGAAAATGAATAAGTTTTTAATTTTGTAAATCATTGTTATATGTAAGAATTTTTTTCATGTATGTGTAACGTATTAAATTGAGTTTTTTTAAATTGAAAAATAACGTTTTGTTTTTTATTATATTGGGTACGTTCAATGAATATAAGAAATTTAAATGTAAGATAAGTTTCTAATCTCTGTTTGGCCAGCTGTAAACTGTCCTCAAATGATATGACGATATTCTCCGAAATGGTGATTTAATTTGGAATCGCACTATAATTGATGCTGATCCAAGATAATTTTAAACAATAATAAAATAAGTGATAATCTTGCCCCTCAACGAGTCAAACGTACCCAATGTCAGCTCATTAACCTAACCAAACCTAAAGTTCGATAGATAAAGCAAATTTGTTTCCAGCACAGTTTGCTGGTAATTCGACGCTACCAGAGAGTGACATGACTCCTCCTGTACTTGCAAGCGTAAACGATTTCATGGAACGAATCTTCTTTCGCACCCGTGCAGTTGCTAACATGTTAGATTATTGCACTTGATATTTCAAAGGTATTTGACAGGGCATCAAGCTCTCTTATCTTATCGAAAATGCGTGCATTTGCATTTTTGTCTCAAACTTCTAATCCACTAAATTGTTTCGATGGCGACAGTACACTCAGCTTTTCATATCCTTTTTCAGATTCATATCCTTGTCTTTCTGATGTAGACTTCCAACGGCAGTGTATGATAAGCTCATTAAATTCTGATCTTGACAGCATTGTTCAATGGGGAATCAGAAACCGTGTAGAAATTAATACTTCGAAAACTCAATGCTGTTTACTTTCGTTAACTCTCTCTCAATGCCACTATCTATGGATGACACTTGCACCGAGGAGACTGAACAGCTTTCAGTTCTAGGTATGTGCATCACAGACCATCTTTTGTGGAGTGATCACATATTTGATGCACGATGCAAGAAGTTTTTGACCCCTTCTGATCTGGCTGTAAAATATAAAGCCTTTATTCTACTGAAACTCGAGTACAATTCCCATGCTCCAAAAACCCACTTGATTTGTATATCTCTTGCAGTGTTTCATGTCTATCATTATTTTACCGCTATTTTCATAAACAGTGCTCTAGTGAAATAGCCAGTTGCATTCCTCCCCTCAAATAATTCTAACCTAATACCCGTGCTTCTAGGAATGCTCATTAGTTTATCCCTGAGCCCAATTTCAGGCGTACTGTCAGATACAGAAATTCTTTTCTTAGTCACACTACACGAATGTGGAATGCTTCACCCGACTCAATATTTCCCACTCTTTGCAATGTGCGGACTTTCAAAACCAATGTGCATCGGTATCTCCTTTTTAATCCTATTCTACTTTCCTAATTGCTCGCACTGTGCTTACCATTACAAAGGTGTTCATAACCCCTTGAGTGCGCGTATATTATAAAAAAAGGATTAAATTAGAATCAGAATTCGATTAGATTTTATTATGCTTAAATGTCCAATTTGTTTAATCCAAGAATTTGTACGTTTGTTAAATATCAATTAATTGATAAACGATAGAATTTATCAATTGATGCATTTTATTATTACTGTAAATATTGAACAAACAAACGATTTTTAATAGATATTTTATTTAACATTTCATTTTTCAGGTATTGAATTTTCTTAGTTTCATGTGTTTTTTATTAAAATTTTATTTCCTTTTAATTCAATTATGTTTAGATTCTTCTTCTTTCTTTGTTTCGGCGCTGTTATGATCTCGATGTCGAGGGGATCATAACTCTCCCACGTATCTGCTTCACACTAGTGATCCGCCTGTGGGGTTCGCCGGGTTGACCTCAGAAATCGGCGGCAAGCCTCCCGGTTTTGTATTGTTCCATTTCTGAGGCCAACTGAATGCTGGTGTTTTTGCATTTGTTTGTACCAGGAGTGTTTAGGCCTACCTTTCTTTTTATTCCGAATAGGAACGTTGTATGATATTGCCTTTTTGACGGGGTTCTCAGGATCTCTCCTTTGAACATGGCAATACCAACTAAGTCGGTCGTGTTCAATTTTTTGGGAAATGGTATTCTTAACATGAAGGCTTCCTCGGATCTTCGTACTTCTAATTCGATCAAGCTTTGTAACTCCTGCTGTCATACGAAGCATCTTCATCTCAGCTGCCGTTAGCTTACTCTCATACTTTTTGTACATTGTCCAACATTGTGAACCGTATGTGAGTGCTGGACGCACAACTGAAGTGTAGAGCTTTCCTTTCAGCTTAGGGGGCATTTTTCGGTCACAGAAGATAGCAGAATTTTCCCGCCACTTCATCCACCCTACGCTTACGCGATGATTGATATCGTCATCACAAGTAGCTTCGTTATTTATCATAGACCCCAGATATTTAAACTTTTCACACTTGGGAAGCACTACTCCATTCAAATAAATGTCTGGAATAGGCCTGTGTGGATCAGAAAATGGGCAGCATAGGTATTCTGTCTTTTTCGCGCTTATGCGGTACCCACTTCCTTCTAGAACATCCACCCATACGTCAAGTGCTCGTTGTAGGGATATCGGGTCTTCACTTATGATGGCTCCATCGTCAGCAAAGAATAACTGATGCACTTTTGGATCCGTCACTTTGCCTTCAAGCAGGTAAACAAGAACTGTAATAAAGAGCAGGGGACTCAAGACACTTCCCTGGTGTACACCTACTGTGATTTCGAATTCTTCGGTGACTCCAGCTGCGCATCTTACTTTAGTAACTGCTCCATCATACATGTCCATAATTATCCGCACATAGGTTTCTGGAACTCCTCGTTGCCTGAGGGCCACCCATATTAGATCTCGTGGTTGCCGATCGAATGCTTTTTCAAAATCAACCAATACGACATGCAAATCCTCCAAAGAATCCCGATGTTTTTCCATAATTATTCTTATACTCTGGATTGCATCCGTGGTTGACTTACCCCCGACAAACCCGCACTGGTCATCAGATAGCCCAATTATTTTTCGCAGTCGGCTACCCAAGACTCGCTCAACGATCTTCATGGTGTGTGACATCAGCTTAATCGAACGGTAATTATCACAGCTTCGAGTATCACCCTTTCCTTTATAAATTGGAAGAAGGTAACTTTCCCTCCATTGATTAGGCATGCGATCACCTCGTATAAGTTTGGAGACAAGAATCATGAGCCATCTAAACCCGATGTCTCCCATCTTTTTCCAAAACTCTGAGGGTATTTCGTCTGGGCCAACAGCTTTTCCCTTTTTGGAGTATTTTACCGCCTCACTAACTTCTTCGACTGTGACGTCGGATACTTCGCTTAAGTTAGGTGAAGCTATTGGAAAGTACAGCCTTGGAAATTGTTCGTTTAGAAGTCCGTCACAATACTGTCGCCACCTGTGAAGAATTTCGTTGTCTTCCACAAGAAGTTGGCCTTGAGCATTGTTAATGAACTTTGGCGAACAAATCTCCTGGGCATTTCTTCTTCTTTGAGCGGCTATTTTGAAGATAGTTGCGCCCTTATTCGTGTTTTGCCGTAGCTCTTGAACAGCACCAGCTGTCGGGGTAGAAATTTCATCCAGCTCCCGATACAGGTTTTCTGTATTCTTTGCTTGAATTTGGGCGCACTTCTTCTTCGCTTCTTTCTTGCAGTTTCTATATTCCACTTCGAGGCGTGACTTTTGCTCTGTATCATTAGAGGGGCACTTCGACCAAGCCTTGAAAGCCATTTTCTTTTTACTTATAACTGATTTAGCTTCATCATTCCACCACCATGTTTCTTTGCCTTGTTGGTTGTGTCCTTTTGAAACCCCTAACAGTGTTTTGGCTTTTTCTTTGCAAGTTCTCTGTAGGAGATCCCACATACTTTGTGCTGTACTCTCTTCATTTCGAACTATATCGGTGTTGTTATACAGAACGTTTTGCATATTCGAAATGAAAGCTTCGCCTTTTTCCTTATCCAGATTATACCATTTGATCTTCCCAAAAGTTTTTGTATGTTTGTTGTCGTTCACTGTCTCCATAAAAAATTCTGTCAGTAGGAGACGGTGTTGGTGGGCGATCGCTTCTCCTAGTATCACTTTGCAATCTTTTACCCGGGGTTTCATGAAACTAGATACCAAATGGTAATTAATCTGGGTTTCATTTCCACCACTGCTGTAAGTGACCAGGTGTTGGCTTTGTTTGACGAACATGGTATTTAGTACGATAAGACCGTATGTTTTGCACATGCTCAGGATGTCTTCACCAGGAGGGTTCCTGGTGCCGTATCCGAGGCCTCCATGGCAATCTTCATAGTCTTCGTTTGTCTTGCCGACATGTCCGTTCAAATCTCCGCCCACGAACAAAAACTCTTCCTTTGGGATGTCCTTAAGTAGATTGTGAAAGTCTAGCCAAAATGCATCTTTTTCCACCTGCTCACATCCAATTTGGGGAGCATATGCAGTGACAATATTCCACAACTTTCCTTTAATCACCAATTTAAGGGACATCAAACGGTCGCTGGATTTCGAAATGGTCAATACGCTGCCTAATAGATGTTTTGCAAGGATGATTCCGATTCCGTTTTTACCCTTTTCCGTTCCATAGTAGAACATCTTATAGTTTTTTGTCCTCGTATCCAAGAAACGGGCCCTGTTTCCCGTGTTTCGCCATTTTGTTTCTTGAACACATAAGATTTTTTTTTTTTTTTTTTTTTTTTTTTTCCCGTGGGTAGGTGTTGAAATCTTCAAAAGATTCTATGAGGACCGAAAAACGCGCGCTCATAGATATGTGGGACTCTCCCGACCAACAACTCTGCCCCCATAAAGCCTTACGGAAGGTAAGACTCTATGCAAGCAGACCGTTAATCAGGCCGACCGCACTAAAACCACCTCCTCCTCCCGATTGCAACTAAGTTCATATGGAACTTATCTAGCAATTTATCTTTCTCGAAGTTAAGTAACGTGTTGTAGGCAACTTTCCGGTGAAAGTTCCTACTGGTTTAATTATAAGCTAGTTGAATAGCTTCTTTCTATTTTAAGCGATGATTTAAATATACATAATACAGTACAATAATTTCACCGTACTAGATCGGAAGGTTTGGTCCTTCTCAAACGTCGTACTAAATTTGTTTCGTCAAGAATTTCTAAGATTGTTCTATTGGTATGTTCAACTAAACGCTTTCTATGCCTTTGCGAAAAAGTTTTTATTTCTTCGCGAACCGTGGGGATTCCAAGATCCCTGTGAAGATCTTCGTTTCTAATATACCACGGCGCATTTACAAAGGACCTTAATAATTTGTTTTCAAAAGTTTGTAGACTATTTAGATTTGTATCGTGGGTACAACCCCAGAGTTGAATACCATATGTCCAGACAGGCTTAAGTACCTGTTTGTAAACTAATAATTTGTTTTCGATACTAAGTTTAGAATGTCGTCCGAGTAACCAGTACATTTCCCTTAGTTTAATATTTAATTGATCACATTTATTTTTAACATGTGACTTCCATTTTAATTTCGCGTCAAGAGTCATCCCGAGATATTTTGCCTCATTTGCAAATGGAACTTGAGTTGTATTAATAAAGACTGGTAATCTATTAATTTTCTTATAAGTAAAGTCCACGTGGACTGACTTAAATTCGTTAAGCGCTATTCGCCATTTGTTTGTCCATTCATTGACATTGTTAAGAGCATTTTGCAATTTACATGTCGATTCGTTAGCCGTTTTGCCTACTGCAAGTATAATCATTTCCGTGCCTAACGCGGAAAATTCTTTTCTCTAGATATTCTCTAAGAATGTTGTATAGTCTTTCAGATAGGACTTGTCTCAATTTGTATTTGAGGCCTTCGTGCCACACTTTGTCAAAAGCTTGAGACACATCTAAAAAGACCGCTGAACAAATTTTATTTTCTTCAAAGGCTTTCTCGATGACATCGGTGATTCTATGCACTTGATCAATCGTCGAGTGCTTACTTCTAAAACCGAACTGGTGTTCAGGTATAAGACCCTTTTCTTCTATTATGGGCTGAAGACGCTGAAGAAATATTCTCTCAAAGACCTTCGACACTACAGGAAGAAGTGAAATGGGCCTGTACGATTTCTTTTCATGTGATGGTTTGCCAGGTTTTAAGACCATTATTACTTCTGCGACTTTCCATTGATTTGGAACATATTCTAACCTTAGAGTGGCGTTCATTATGTAAAGGAGGTTTACTAAACCTTTCCGTGGGAGCATTTTAAGAATTTCCACAGTAATTAAGTCGTATCCTGGTGCTTTTTTTGACTTCAGTTTCTTAATTTCTTTGCTTAATTCGGCAAGCGTAACATTTCTTGTGATGGAGCTTTCATTTGAATTTATATTCACACTTATATCATCATTCAATGCTTGCCCATTGAACGGCTTAAATGTTTCCTCTAGGTAATCAGCGAAAACGTTTGCTTTCTCTTTATCGCTTCTTGCCCATTCATTTTGGTCTTTCATAATCGGGGGTGCTGGAAGCTTTGGTTTTTTCGTAGCTTTTATCGCTTTCCATAGAGAATAATTAGATTCTTTACCTGCCGTCAAGTTTTCAAGGTAATTTCCAGCTTCGCGGTTTTTAAAATCTGATATCATCTTTTTAAGCAAATTACTGAGGTGATTTAAATTAGCTTTGTGTTGGGGAGCACGAGTTTGTTGCCATTTTTTGCGCGCTTTTCGCTTGTCTTTAAGTACCTCTTTTATCTCTTGGGGATATTTAGCTTCTCTATAGCCTGACATTTGTCTTTGGTAAGGAGTATTGTTCCATGCGGCTTTTTGAACAATATGCACAAAATTATCTACCGCTTCTTCAAGCTCAAGAGGTGTTTGTAGTGATACCCTTAATTCAACATTATCTTCAATATCTTTCTTAAAACCTTCCCAGTTAGTTTTACCGTTTGTTAACCTAGGTGGTGTTTCAATTTTAACAATACTTTCGCTCATAGTGAGAATAACGGGAGAGTGGTCAGAGAAAAGATCAAAGCATTCCGTTATTTTTATTCGATTTGACGGTATTCCCCTGACTATAAAGAAATCAATCAGGTCAGGTATTTTCGAGGTATCTGTCGGCCAATAAGTTGGTTTCCCACTAGAATGAAAATCACAATTATTCTCCATACCGGCTTCATATAACGCTCGGCCCTTTTGAGAAATGCATCTAGAACCCCAAAACGTGTGTTTTGCATTAAAATCGCCACCGATTATTAAAGATGGTCTAAGTGATTTTAGCAAGTTTGAAAAATCATTTTTATCAACACATAAGATGTCCACTCGCCTTCTTTTCATCATCTCTTCCAGCTCGAAGCTTCGACCTGTCATACTGCCAACGTTCCAACTCGCAACTCTCAGATTTTGTATAATCTGCGGCATTACTTTGCTAGCCCCCGGAATCCGTCTAGCTCTGACCCGAGCATTGCTGCTCGGTCCAGGATCAGTACCATGTGTAACAATGGTAGTGCCTGGCGGGGTAGTGTCATTTCGGACGAGTACTTCCATAATGCTTGAATTCACAAAATTATCGAGTATCGACGTGTGCATGCTCCAGTTTTGTATTTGATCTCTCTTTTACGGCACCGGTGATCTCCAGTCGTGCCAACCCAGGGACTGGCATGCACACTTTTGGGAAAGTTTATAGGTGTTACGTGTCGCTAGGTTCACCTTGCTGTTTGTGGCCTAGATGTATTTACTCCTTTAGTCGCCTTTTACGACAAGCGGGGAGGCGCTGCAGGAATATTCTAACCCGTCCCTGCACAGGGTTCAATTATGTTTAGATTATTATAAAAATTAAAATAATAGCTGATTAATCAATTTTGTTTTGTAAAATAAAAAAATATTTTTTAAAACTCTAATAACCCTGTATTCAACGTTACCAAATTTAGTCAGGGTTCTCTGCCCGCCACCGCCACATATAAATCTTAAAAAATACGTTCATTAATGTCGTTTTTATTTGGCAATCCGGAAGCCTTCCGGACTCTTCTGAAAGTGTTCAATTGGGAAAAAATGACAGTTCTGATTCTGAAAAGAAGAGAAATTTGCTTCTGGATTTGAAATCAGAAGCAAAACCAGAAGCACTCACACATTCATATACTTAAACGTCAATCTCAACAGCTGTGATTTTTGGTATCCAAATTGTACGAACCAGGGTTGGCCGAATTAACTACACTACATTTTCTACATGATTTACTACGTTTATATGAGGTGTTGAAGCGAGCTTAAAGCTCGCTTCGAACCTTTATATACCTGTATTGAGTTGAAATGAGCTTCGTTCGACTCGATCCCAATCGCTCAGCGGTGTTGAGTAGAAATGTGGTTCGAAAATCCGACCCCAATCCAACTCGATCTTTCGATACTGCATATAAACGTAGTATTTAACTACGCGTAGTTTATTGAAGAAACTACATGCCTAATTTACTACAATTTGTTACGTCTGCTACATATGTATGTAGTTAATTCATAAAAACTCAATATACTCGTAATAAAGGAAAAACAAAACAATTTTGCACTTTTATGATCTAATAAAGGTTTGTAAAAAAAAAGTTTCATTTACCATAAGGATGAAGAATTGTAGGAATAACTGAACGTTTAATTTAAAAATTAAAATTTCAAATGCACAACTGACAGTTAATTGACAACAATGCTACAATTTGTTACATTAACTACAATTAACTACATTTAACTACATAAACTACGTAGCAGACATAACAAATGTAGTTATTTCTAAAAAGTGACAATTCGGCCAACCCTGCTTTCAACAAACATTTTTCTTGATTTTGATTATTGTACGCATTTGATGTTTCACATATACAATCAAACAAAACTTCAGAATCATCCGAAGCAAACAAAAGTGTTCAATTGGGATTCCGGATCGGAGAGAGATTCCGGATTGCCAAATAAAAACGACATTAAACTAACAATTTGCAATTGGCTGGAAAATTGACAAATAACAATATTTTTGACAACGATATTATAAAGTTCATCAATGGAACTATTTTCAATAGGTCCTAACTATGGACACTATTCACAGTTTAATAACCATAATGTTGATTAATCAATTTTGTTGCTAAATGACGAATATCACATTGAAATAGAGGTCATAGTTAGGTCTTTCTTACACCTGCGAAGCTCAACAATTAATCAATAGGTTTGTTCGTTGAGCCCTGAAGTCACCCTGGGGTCGCCCTAAATCGTTTTTTGAAAAACCTGAAGTCACCCTGGTTTGCAAATTCTGTGTTTTTTGAGACCTGGGGTCGCCCTGAACTCGCCATGAAGTAGACCTAGGTATTTTGCTGGGGCGAGTTCAGGTAAAGAATAAACTGTCAAAAGTCATATGAGATTTCATATGTATTTCTTTTGTTGTCCTTTACCGACTCGCATGTTGCATGTTATTGCTTGTGTTTGCAATTGAATGTTTGTTGTACTCATCAAATGAAACATTCAGCAACAACGCAAAATTGTTTTCGTTCATTTTTAAAACTAATTTATAACAAATTTAAAGTTTTATCAGATCACAAAATTATTTTGTCCTGCTTTTAGTTGTCAAGAAAACAGTTGACAGCCCTTGGGTGTTTTTTGAAAACCGAAAACCCCAGTTTTTGTTGACAACTCTGAGGGTTGTCAAGAAAACCTGGGTCAACCCTGGGTAAAGTTCAACGAACAAACCTAATAATTGACATGTATTATCAACTAACTTTATTCACTGTCAATTATTTTCACCAGGAGAAAATTCAAATATAAGAAAAACTAACTGACATGGCAATTAGTGGGAAATATTATACATTGTCCCTAAGGCATAACCCTACAATTGACACCCCAAAATAATCATATCGTAATTTAACTGGGTCCTGATAGGCCCGGAAAAAGTTATATATACATATGTATATAGGGATATTCTCGAATATTTGAATAAAAGTAAGATTAACTTAATTAGTAAAAATTTTTATTGAAAAAGAATCTTAAGCCCTTTTTAGACGATCAGTTGTTCCTTCAGTTATCAGTTCACTTAAAAAAGGCAGTGTATTTAGACGTCAGTCCAGTGTTCAGTTGAGCTTTCATTTTACTTGTGAGCAGTCGAAAATCAGAGGAAACACAATGGACGATGAAAGCCTTATTACACTAGCTATAGTTTTGTCGCTAAATAAATCACCGCAAACTAAAATTGAAATGACGACTGAACTGAAAAGTATTTACACATCAGTTTAACTGTGAACTGAAAACTTATGGGAATTTCATCAGTTTCAATCTCAGTCTCAGTTAAACGCGTCAGTTTTTATATTTAGACATCAGTTTAACTGAAAGCTTAACTGATAGCTCAACTGAAACTGAAATGATCGTCTAAAAGGGGCTTTAGAGCTAATAAAATCAAGGAATAAATAACCTGTACTTTCATATACGAGTACATATAAATATGAGTTTGAGAAAGCAAATACATTTTCCGCGCTTGTCAAAAAAGTATCGACACTTCCTTCGTTTTGTACGTCAATTGTCCGCAACTCAGAGAAATTCATTCTGTTTCCGTGTTTGACTCATAGTAAGAAAAAGTGGGTTAATTTCCTCGGCAAATGCCCTCCTTTGGCCAAAATAAGAATACAATCCTTCCCAAGGCCATTTTTTGATTACATTGACGAATTTTCGGAAATAAAGATCAATGACTTGATTTGTTTTCTCGACGGGTTGTGTCCGTTGGCGGACTGGGGGCTTTGATGGGGTTTATGGTACATAGTGGACGGATGATCGGATTAGTTGCCGTTCCAGCACAAGTCAACAAGCTGCCTAGTGATGGATTCGGATGGGGACTAACTTCATACCACAACGATAAGACACATCAAACTTAATTTAATCATATTTTGAATTCACTCTAAATTAGACGATTCCGTGAGGATAACCCATATCAATTATATTCTCAGGTTCATTCGAGTTATGGCGGTAGCCATTTCTTCCTTCCTACCTTCAATCTTGTGATGCACTACAAACCAATACTGACCTTTAGTTCCACCAAACTAGTCTATTTTCTGCTGTTATCCGGTTAGTAAACTTTCCATCGCTGACTTAACCCTTCGGGCATTCCAAGTTTCTAACCACGAAAGTGAACAATAATATTATGTCTTCTTGTGTGAACGTCCCAAATTTTACCCGAAAGTATTGACTATTTTTATTTTCAATTTGCAGATCTTTATCTTCGTCAATACATTCTTGATCAGAATTATATTACATCAAAACAATAAGCTTAATATGCTCTTTTTTATTCGGGAAGTAGAGGAAAAATTTCAACTTCATTGTACACCTGGTGCCTAACAGGCCCGAACCTTAATTTGAGAAAAAAATTATTTCAAATATAACCGTTATATTATATACGTTTCGGAATACATTTTAGAATGTTGTGAAGGTAGATAGAAGATTATTTAATTTCTCAAGATGGTACAAGTATAATGCGTATTTTTATTTGCACTTGGACTTGTCAGACCCGAGGTGGGTATTGTAAGGTTGAAATAAGTTATTGATATTTTCTTACTTTCTATGGACTTTGAATAAGGACAAAAGTCCAATATTAGAAAAGTAGACTTGGTAGTGGGTAGATTTTAGTGAAACCACTTCTTAATTCGCATTCAATATTTAATTAGACAAAAGTCGTTAGAGCGGTGGTTCTAGAAATAGGTAAAATAATTATTTTTACTGATATTGCCCGCTTAACAAATTAAAATAATTTTAGGACCATTATTGACAGTAAGATATAATTATGTAAAAGGATGTTTGTGGGACCTTGAAAAGACCTTTATGAATTTGTTCACTGCCTGATACAGTGAAGAAAATATATCATAAGATACGTGTATTAAGACTGCAATTTCTTAAGATCAGATATCCGTGTTATAAGCAGAATTAATACACGTGCTTGAATAACAAGATTTCAATTCCTCCACTGAATAACTGCTACATATGTATATATGTTAAATTGTGTTTAATTTATTTACACGATTTTCTGACTCTGATGATTAAGTTTGAGAAAGTATAAAAAAATAGTTCTTAGTCTCATCCACATTGAATTTTTGGAACATTGATTGTGGTCTTAAGACTTATTTACCAAATTAGTTCAGTTAGAAATTCCCAATGGGGGTTTTTTAAAATGTTATTGTAAGTTTTTTAATGTTGTAATAATGGTCTTATTTTCTTTGAATCACGTGGATGCGGCAATGCCATCCGCAGATATTTTTTCTTAACAAATATTGCTTTTTATTCTGAAAAGGTAAAGTGGTATTCGTTGTAAATAGGTTTTCTTTTTAAAACTACATACTAAACAAAAGTGATAGTTTACTTTTATGAAAATTAATATTTATTTTCGGAACTTATGACATTATGATCCGATCTTAAAAAATAACATCATCACCCTCATTGATTAGAAGTTCTTCTATACCAAAATCTTGCTCTGTAATCATCAGAGCATGTCAAAAACGCGGGGGAATTGGGCGAGTGTGTAATATACCGCACAGGCCCATTATGTCCCAATGACATAAGATTCAATCGACCAGCATTTCTGGAGTTCCAAGAGCACAAAGATGTTGTGGCTTCATCAGGAAACATAACATAGTCTTCGGTGTGATTGAATACCCCCTGAGTGTTGTGTTCCTGCTTGCCAGTTGTTCCAGCACCAGTATAAGTTTGAATACTGCGACTAGTGCACAATTCCCATAGATGAACAATAGAATCTTTACCAGATGACAAAAGATACTAGAGAAAGGCTAGTTTTATGAAAAATTAAAATAGAAATCAGAAAAGCAACTCACCTTTCCATTCCTTGAGAATTGAAGCGAACAAATTTCAGCCCCGGAATGTGCATCAGCAATTGTATTGATGCATCGACCACTTACTCCATCCCATAACTTAATGCATCCATCAACACTGCCACTAGCATAAAACTTTGCTGTTGGAGCGTATTTCACGCATGAAACTCCCGCCTTATGTTGTTGGGAGGGAATTGCACTTACAAAGCACTGTGCTGTCTGCACATCAAAAACTCTGAGCACATTATGCTCCGTGCCCACTACAATATAATCCCCAGTTGGATGAAATGACAAACATGATACCGGCTCACAATCGGTGAAAACTTTGTGAGCCTTCTTCACCGATGGCTTAGCAATGTCAAAAAGTTTTACCGTACAATCGCGAGAACCTGATGCCAAGATGTGCTCCTTAGGATGAAATTCGAGAAATGAGACTTCGTCGGTGTGATCGTAAAGTGTTCGAATGACTGGATGTCCTTGTTGCTCTCGTCCGGGTTCTAAATCTTCCGGCGCCGATTTCGCAAGCATGCGATCTACATCAAGAATCTTAATACTAGCGTCAACACTACCAGTTGCTACCAGCTGCCCATCATGGCTGAATGCCCCGGCGCGACAAGATTGCTTGTGAGATGTGACATAAGCAGTTTCATAAGAAGCCGGCTCAGGAGCAAGTGATGAGCCTTCAGGTTCAAATTCAAGATCGATTCCTGGCAAAACATCATCATACACGTTGCTTTCCTTAGCATTAGATGTTGCTTGCATTCCAGCGATCATGGTGTGAAGTAATTGCTCGGTTGGTGAACATTCATCAGCTTTGACCAAAAGGGAGAGTTCTTTAGCAAACTTCTCCAAGCCATCATACATAAGTTGCCTGCGTCAACCAAATAACATATCTTTTGTTCGTCCATAAATGATTTTTGTAGCTAATACTTACCCTATAATAAGGCGGTAAAGTACTTCTCTGTTTTTGACTAAATTTCTTGGATCTAAAATTTCTGTGTCTTTCATGTTATCTTCTTTTATTTTAAAATTCGATGCTAGATGCTAAACAGTACTATGGTATAATTTTTATGTGTACATTATAAATAAAAATGGACGTCTGTCAGTTGTCATAATTTGTTTCATTTCGTTTCGTATCGCTTTCAAGGTTTCATTCAAGGATTCACACGAGGAATCTGACTCCATCAAAAAAAAAAAGAAAAACATCGATATTGTTTAGAAAATTTGACATTTTTAATAAGTCAAGGTAAGAGTTTTCTTCGTAGGGGCTCAAAAGTATTGAGAAGCGCTAAATTATAGCTCGGAAACATTTCGAACATATAAATAAATCTAGTAGTTTTGAAATGACAACTTGGTATATATTTGTCATTTTCATGGATTTTGCATAATAGTGGATTTACATGTATCTGCATTTGATTTCTGCAAAAAAAATGGGATGCCAAATACAGAATTCATATCAAAGAGAGAGAACGTTTAAATAACTAGTGCCTAGCACCAAGGCCGCACGAAGTACTAACAAACATGATTTTTAACTAAAACAAACAAACCTAGGAAACTTGTTCATCAACTGGCAAGGAAGTTCTGAAGCCAGTAGTTATGAAAGTTGGGAAGCAGTTGCCTGACAGCTGAATTTATAAAGTTATATATATACATATTGGGTTTTTCAATAAGAGCGCTACAGAAGTTTTTTAAATAAAACAAAAACGGTTTTGGATATCAATGAAATTCCTTATTCCTGTGAAAGTACATTCGATGCCATTATGTATGGAACTCGATTTCTTTTGCATGGCCACCACGGACACGCTTGCAGAAGTCCAGACGCTGAACCCAATTTTCGACGGTTTTCAAGCATAAATCGGCCGACACTGCTGCAATTTTACGTTCGATATTCGTACGAAGTTCATCAATCGTCGCTTTCTGCAACTGAAGCCTCAGCGGCAGCAATATTCTCGACACTACGGGCACTTCTTTATCTCACTGGCACGGGAACATTTTGTACTGTGCCTGTGGATTAAAATTTTTCCACTAGACGCTCAATTGTTGATCTGCTAGGACGATTATGACGACAATTGGACGCAGCGCTCTTAGGCTAGCCGCACACTAGCAATTTTTAGTTGCGAAACTGTTTGGTTACTTATAGAAAACAGATGAACTGTTTGGTTGAATGTCGGTGAATTTGCAGATAATTATATGTTCAATAAAATGGCGAACTTATTTTAGGCAATCGTTTAGTTTGTGTCAAAACACAAACTTTTTAGTTGCTCGAACCAAGCAGTTTCGCAACTAAAAATTGCTAGTGCGCGGCTAGCCTTAACGTTGAGGCCACTGACTCCGAATTTCGGTAGTAAATTTTAATAATTTCGACTCGTTGTTGGCTCGTATATCTTTCCATCATGAAATGGCAAACCTTACTCAAGAGAAATATTAAAAGAGTGGCAAGAAATATGGCGTCGTTTGCTGTCCCTGTCGCTTTACTTTTGTAGCGTCCCTGTTGAAAAACCCTTTATATATATATATGTATACATATATATATATATTAATTATTCATGTGACGTTCACATTAAATAAAAAAAAAGATAAATGAAATGTAAGATGTCAAAACTGCCAGGTAATTTGCTCGTCAAGACGCGTATCACCAACGTCACACAAATAAATATTAATTTGAAAGAGGTGGTATATATACCCTATTTGCTTGCCAATACGTTCTGTTGGAGTTCGAAATGAGTTCTTTCTTGAAAGTAAGCGGACGGACCTAATGTGGCCTCGGATACCATTGTCGCTGAACGGATCTACTGGAACACTGTTTGTCACTTTACACTTTGTCATTTGCCTGACAATTGAAAATGAAATAGGTATCAACAAAAAGTCAAAAACACGTGCGAGTTTTTTATTTGCAAACTTGATACTTGAGTAAAAAGAATTTAATTTGCATTTCTTTAATAATTTCATTGATCTTTAAATCAACATAATGAAAATTCGTAAGAATCACATTGGTAAGCGTTTTCGTTATAATGTGAACAGAAAGCGGCTGAACAAAAGTCGTTCCAACACAGGAAAAATTAAATGGTAACAGCAATTTTTTGTATTGTTGAATTTGCGCTTCTTAAATATCATATTAAAAGTTAATATAAATAGTCATTACTTAGATAAAATACATTTCGTTTTAATAAAATAACTAATTTATGTATTTTGTAGCCCCGAAGTAAAAGAGCATTGGAATGATAGGAGACTTCCAAACAAAAACTACTTTGACATGGGCTTGGCCACAGATTCAAACAAAAGTATCCCTCTGCCAAGTTTCAGACAGAATCGTTTGAAGATTGCGAAGATGTCAAATGGTTTTGTGGAAGAAGATGTTGATGAAGAACCAGTAGCGCCAAAACCACGTAGAAAAGCTTTCGTAGCAGATATTTTAGAAAAAGAAGCAAATGAATTGAGGGAAACTAAATTAAGGTAACGTAAAATAAAATATATCACCAAAGCCTTGCTCTACTTTTCTTTGTTTCTTTTAGATTACCAAAGGGGCTATGTACACAACTGTCTTATTTCCTTGATAAATATCAACTGAATTACAAAGCTATGGTGAATGATCGCAAGAATTCCGATCAGTGGACATGGAAACAATTTCGCATGAAAATCCGTAAGTTTATGTCGATTCCAGAACAATTCAATTTGTACTTGAAGGAAAAAGAAATTGATCGGGAAAGCTTGGGAAACGAATACGATTCTGAAAGTGAATGGAAGTAAGATTAGGTTAATAGTTAAGTTCAGTAGATACCTAGAATTTGAATGTTTTATTTACTTCCATTTTAAATAAAATTATTTTGTCAATAAAAATCTCATCTGTGTTATTATCAAAGAGGTTTTATGATTTTTTTTGTCATTCACTTGCTCTGCAAAGAATCGCATTAATTGCTTGAATAATTTATTTAAGTTATTGTCATTTGTGCTTGCCACTGAATTTTGTTTCCTACACATTATTTCGAGCATATCCCAATTTTCGGAAATTCATTCAATGTCAAAAGTCACTGGTGATTATTTTTCATTTTGAATAAGAAAAACTTAACTGGCGCAGTCAAAAGAAAACGAATAAATAACAAAAAGTTATTAAAAATTGGATACGAAGCGATTTAAAATTTAAAAAATATATTTTTATTCAAGAGAAACGTAGCTTAAAGAAGTATTTTTTTCTTGGTATTTAATAACAGAAGACTGCTAGCTCGAACCATGACAAAACAATGTCGAAGTAGAAAGGTCGGTGTTTTATTTTTTTGTGTTAAGTGTTCAGCGTGTAAAATTTTACAGAGCTGCGTAGTCATTTACCAAAGAAACTCCTATGGTTATTAATGGTACCTCCCAGAGAATCTTTTTTAGTTTTCGATTTCCTCAAAAACGGTACAACAAATTTTTAATGTTTTTTTACTTGCGACTTATAGGTACTAAAAGGCAAGTTACGCATTCGGAAAAAATCGAACTTGAGATTTTGATCAAAGTTGACATTACGATGATAGCGAAGACTAAAAAAGTGGGTCTTGTAATTCTGTCTGTCTGTTCGACTACAGCCTTAGCGGTTCGGCCGATTTTCTTTAAACTTGGTAGTTATAATTTTTTCCCTCCACACGTTTTTTTTTTAAGGCCAAAAAATAACGGTAACCTGCCATACGAATTTTTTTCGAAATTTTATAAATATTTTTTTTTCTCAAAGACTGTTCGACAGATTTAAATAATAAAAATACAAAAAACTTTCATTTAGTTAAAGCTAAGTAATGGTTGAAAAAATTTTTCAGAAAAATGATTATTGAGGGTACCCTCCATGAAACCATTTTTTTTTATTTTCTCAAAAACGGTACCACCGATTTTGATCATTTTTTTGGCTTAAGCTCCCCAAAAACTTTAATAGAATTATGTATTCAAATTGTTTTTGGATTTAAAAAAAAAAAATTTTTCAAAACTCAATACATATGTACATACATACATATTTCGAAAACCCCATGCTAAATTTGTTTAAACTTGATGAATAAAAGTTTCTCAATATAATCTACAAGATGTGAGAAAAAAAATTATTTTAGCAAAAAATAAAGGTACATACCTACCATACAAATGTTAAAAATGGTTTTCAAAAATCGTATTTTTCTCGAAAACGGCGCCCAGAATTTTGATAAAATTTTGTTCTTTCAATTATTAATTCTTACGATCTTTAATTAAAAAAAAAAATTGAAATTAAGATATTACAGCTTGTACATACCATAGAACCATTTTGTCAAATTTGGAATTACTCATTATCGATATAACGGATTTTAATGAAACTATTCATAAAAATGCTTCTAAAAAGCTGAAAAAACATTGAATTTCAAAACTTAAAAAAATGGAAAATTTGATATCTCAAGAAAGGCCCAATATTTTTTTTTTGGAAATTTAATTTTCATTCGTACAATAATAAAAAATTAAAGTTGGCGTACCAAATTTGTTTCTTAAAAATGTTTTAAGAATTTTGTATATAAAAGCTTATGTTTTTAAGAAATCACTACAACGACTTATAATTTTTGTTCTTGCATAAATTCATATTTGCATAGCATAGTTTTTGTCTCTTACTACTAAAAGAATTTAAAAAATTAATTTTATCCTTATGAACAGTTTTCTCTAATAACATTCGTTTTTGAAATTCCTAGTCTATTACATAGGAGCAAGTTCGTGCGACCCAGTCTTGCATTTTATTTTTGTATTCTAAAGCTCTTAGATAATTTAAACATGCATTCAAATTAAAAAAAATTTTATTTTGAAATTTTATTTTTTTTAAAATTCAATATTTCGAAAGCACATGCTCAATACTTTAACTTGGTAATTAACAGTGTCGTACGACTGTACGATGCACATGTTTCTAGTAGGAGCAGCACCAACAGAGAATGGGCATCTTGCCTATACACCTGCGATTGCCACTCCTACGGTGAACAGGAGCGTTAGTGACTTGATGGGTCCAGTCCAAAACATAAACAAAATTATAATACCAGTTGAAAGTTTTTGCGACCTTTAGTCCAAATGCGTTTCCCTAAGGCACGACAGTTGAGCTCATCAGTTAGATACTGTCGTACCCTTCTTAGATGCAAAATTATAATAGGAATCCAACAATTTAACCACGGTATAATTACAGTATTAGTTACAGGTGTTATAACAGTAATATAGGTCAATAAAATAATCAAAGTAGGCAATGCAAATTTTAGCCACAATGGGTCCATTCAAATTTCTCATCGAAAAATACTCCCCGAAGCTACAAACTTTTCTAGGAATTTAAGCTTGTATCTTTTCAAAGATCCAAAAAGTAAGTAAGCTTTTTATGGTAAGTTTGTGTAAAGTGCAGTGCATACAAAAAAGATAAGAAATAATTGAAAATAAAATATATTTAAGTAAAAAGGAGACTTGTAAATATATGTATATTTATATGTACAGTTGCGGTCAAAATAATAGCAGTGTAATCTTACCATTGACATATTTTAGTACAAACTAATACTACGTTTTCACCAAAAGATAATCTGAGATTTAAGGCAAAGGATTTATGTGGTGTTTTCACCGCACTGAAAGATTAATAAGAAGATTAACTTTGACAGCATCTATCAATGTGCTAATGTTGTTTCAATTTTTCTTATAAAGTAGAAGCAAGAGAAAGAAAGTTTCATTTGTGCCAAACAATGAAAAATCATCGAGATAACTTAGCACAGTATGGATGTTAGGTCAGTTCGAACTTCGACCGATCGATCCTATGAAGATTTAGTAGAGATTTATTTCTAATCTACTAGATTTACGAAATAAATTTGCATGGTAAATCTTCGAGATTTAAAGAAGATTTATGGTAAATCCACTTAAATCCCGGATTTACTCTTGGTGAAAACGTAGTATAAGATATAGGCAACTTTTTAAAATATTCTAGTACTATTTTTGTAATAGAATATTTTATCTTTTGTTTCCAGAATAAAAAAAAGCCATATCATAACGGTTTTCTTCCAAAGGTCATTTGATTTCACTTATGCGCGAAACAGATTAAACCAGCAACAGCACCAGCATCGTCAACAGCAAACAGCACGCTGACCAGCAAAAATTTCTCAAACACATTGCCACCAGCAACGTCATTTCATCTGCTTGACATTCCATATGGAAAAAAAAGCTTTTCATTGTGGTGCCACTGAATATTGCAGTGGGAAAGTTGACAACACCGCACCAGCAACAGCAAATTTAGGACTTTGGCCTAACGACGCTGTTGGCGTTGCTGTTGCTGTTCTAATGTGTGTTGAACAATTGAAATACATTGGCTCTAAATTAATGGCGGCCGCTGTTGCTGTTGGCGGTGCTGTTGCTGGTTCAATCTGTTCCGCGCTTTAAAGTGTATTTTTGCGCAGTCAAAATAATAGCAGTGTTTAATAGTTTGTGAATATTTTTCATTGTTTTTGAATCTTAGGAATATTTTTTTGTTTGTAGTTGAAACTAAAAGGTAAGGTATAAAAACCGATAGTTTTCCTACATTTATATTTCTTCAAACTTACAGTATGGGTCGTAATAAGCATTGCACTCCGAAAATGCGGCGAATCATACGCCAACTCCTCACTGATGGAAAAACTTATATGGAAATTCAAAAAACCTTAAAAATATCTGCTAAGATGATTATTAAGGCAAAAAAATATACAGAAAACTCCGAAACCAGGGGCAGAAAAAAAGTTATTTCTCCAAAATCAGAGAGGAGAACTATGAGATACTCAAGGGTCTCTCACCATTTGCAGGCTACGGAAATAAAAAAAACAGCTAAATCTAAGCGCTAGTTTAGAAACGTACAGAAGAATATTGCGGAAGAATGATCTCAATGCCAGAAGCCCAAGGAAGGTTCCTCTTTTGACAAAAAAACACATCGCCAAAAGAATGCAGTTTGCCAAAGCCCATGTCGATAAGCCCATTCAGCATTGACGAAATATTTTATGGTCTAATGAGAGCAAAATTGTTCTGTATGGTGGTTCTGGTTCTCGGGAATATTTGCGACACCCACCTAATGCTGAATATGTGTCTAGGTATACGCGGAAGACTGTAAAACATGGCGGTTCAAGCATAAATGGTATGGGGTTGTTTTTCCTATCAAGGTGTAGGGCACTTATATCGCATAAATGGTGCAATGGATCAGCATCTTTATGTGGATATATTCTTCTAAGAACCATGCTGCCTTACGCAGAAGAGGAATTGCCAATAAGATGGGTCTTTCAGCAAGACAATGACCCAAAACACACGAGCAAAAAAGCCAAAGAGTGGTTTCGGGTCAACGAAGTTTCTGTTATGGAGTGCCCTGCGCAATCCACCGACTTGAACCCAATAGAGAACTTTTGGGCAGATGTCAAGAAATTCGTTTCAAATGCAAAACCCTCCAATAACAACTAGCTTGGGGAAGCAGTGGAGACTGCATGGAGAAATATTTCATCGGAGAGATGTCAAACTTTGGTGGACTCAATGAAGAGAGGTTGCAAAGCTGTTATAAGCAATAAGAGGTCTACCACAAGTATTGACGTAAGAAATACAAATACATTTTGTTTTACTTTTTAATCCAATGTAATTTTCTTATTTTCTCCATTTTTATGAATACTGCTATTTTTTTGACTGGGCTATTTTCTTATACATTGAAGATATTTTTTTTTTAAGTTTTTTTTGTCGATATTTTTAAATCTTTCTTTTATAATTGATTTCATATAAATGTAACATAATAAATAAAATTTTATTATAACGTTTCATGAGCACCATCTTTCTTTTTTTATTGAATATTTCTTGGAACTATTTTCACTGCTATTATTTTGACCGCAGCTGTATATAACACTATGATCCGTATCGTTTGATGATCTATGTATATTGATTATTAGCAATAAAAAAACATTTCTATTGTTTTTTTAAAGCGTTCGTCTGCTATTTAGCAGTTTTACTATTTTCTTTAAGTTAATTCTATCACAACTCCTCAATTTTTGGCAGGCTGCGAATTTTAGCCCAGAGTAACCGAAATCACTCGAAGAAAAAATAAGATCTATATCGTTCTTAGATTTTGTGACTTTAATGGATTCTGGTTCTACATTTAGTTTATTGAAATTCAATTAATTTACAGAGCAGAATTATAAAAAATGGAAACAATAGAAGGCCAAGTACAAAGTAACGAACAAAAGTAGTTGATGAATGGTCTCTCTCATATTAGCTAGCTTTAAGTTAATTAAAAGTTTAATATAAATTTAATTTAATTGAAAATAATAGCTGTTTATTGAAACTCTTTGTGAAAACATATCTGATGGAACAACTACTTAAGTTATGGGGTTTTCAATTCTCAAATTCATATTTCAATTAAAAATTATTTCTTGTTCACGTCGAATGGCATGCGATTTCAAATTGATTTATTTTTGTCGTTATATTAACCGATGACCTCACCCTTACTGATCTATCTTCACATGATTTTCATAAAACAAAATTTTCTCAAATGATTAAATACATACATATATCACCGAAGTTTCCTTTAATTTTGGCAACCCAACTGTAAGTGATGCAACTCCCTCAACAGACGCTATTTAATCCAAAGAAATCTTTATAACGACCCTTAATCCTTCTTCCAGTTTGTCAACTTTAAACGAACTTTCGATGGTTACCCTCCTCTCTTTCTTTCAATAACGAAACTGTAAACGTACCACAAACAATCACCAACTTTTTTGCTACTTTTTTTCAACAATCTTTTACCGTTGACTCATTTATAACAGATTGTAATTATTTCAATTATTCAGCGAATTTCTCCCTCGGCCCATTTCCTCTTCATTGTCAAATTTTTCATCGAAAATAAGCATATGAAACTAAAAAATTAGTTTATTCTCGGCCCAGATGGTATCCCCAAAATATTTCTTACAAAAATTCTCTTCCACACTTTCTCTTCACCTCTCAAAAATCTTGAGCTCATCCCTATCATAGGGAGAATTCAATCAATTATTATGGAAGACCTCTTTCATTACCTTAATGCATAAAAAGGGCCCCTTGTGAAGTTACAAACAATTGATAAACTTTCACATATGTATTCCCAAAATTTTTGAAAGCATTTTGTACTAATTTTCAAGTTTTTTTTTTGTCTCTTATTTCCCCTAGATAACACGTTTTGTCAAAGGTAGGTCTACAACGAATAACATCCTTTAATCCTTTGTCCTCTCAGCCATAAAGAACGGAAAGGAGTAAGAAAGACCTTTGACAAAATTGCACATATTCATATAATATTCTGTTTACCCCTACATGACCCGATCGCTTTACTTTACCTTTCTTCGTCCCCCTTCTTAAAAACGCCTTCCAAGTTAGGCCCCCTTATCAACAAATTCATATATCCTGTTTCCTACGTTTTTGCCTTCGTGATTTGTCTAGGAATAACCCTTTGATTTTACGTTCGACTTTTATTAATTAACCTGAAAATATGCTAAAAGAACGGAAATCAATAATCAACATTCTCTTTATTAATCAAATACTTTCAGGATCTGTTGACACTACTCTCTACAATTCTATCTCTTCGAACGTTAATTCCCTTCATATAAGAAACACACCGTACATCTCATGGCTCCAAGGAAACTTTTTCTCTCATGCTTCGGAGGATTAATTGTAACATTAACTGTTTCGACTTTAACTTCAGTCACCCTGCCCAAAACTCCGTCATCATAATTATCCTTCAAATTTACCCCAATCCATATATTATGGTATTTAGTTAAAATTAGAATTAGCTTGTATTAAGCCAAACAAAAGGAGGTTACCATAGAAAACCCCGTGTGTTCTCTGACTGGGTTCTGAAGCAGTTTGAAAGGAACTCTGAATTAAGAAAAAAAAAAAAAAACAACATCTTCTTGGAACGATACCAATCCTCATGAGGTCCAACATCCGCCGAAGGTCACTGTTTGGTGTGGATTGTGATCGGGCGGCATCAACGGTCCATACTTCTCCGAAAACAGAGACCGCTGCCGATCGATGATAAACAATTTCTATTGGCTCAAATTGGATGATGTGGATGAGATAGTGCGGCGCTAAGAGCCACACAGCTCATGCCACAGTGAATATTCTGTACGAGTGATTTGAAAGTACTATGGTCACAGAGATGACGTCCGATTTGATATCATTAGACTTTTTCTAGAGGAGTTTCATTACGTCACAGTTCTATCCCAATGTAGAAACGACCGGGTTATACCAAAGTTCATATAACCCGAGCCATCGGTTAAAATTAAGCTTGATCTATACGCCGAAGTCTTCGAAAATTGGACTGATATGATTTGAACAGTAAGACACATAATGTCATTTAAATAAAACTTGCTTTAATCAGTTGTATGAAGGTTGTTGAAGGTATGTAGAAAATTATAAAAACTTTAGTTTTAAAAGAAGAAAATAAAAGATATATGTAAGTGAAGTGCAATTCGTAGATGGTAAAGAGACTGAAAATTGTGTGATAGTAAATAAACTAAACAACTATTTTATTTACTAGCAGTATCAATGATATAAGTAACTCTATACATTCACAGAATTTGGATTTTAGTTATTTACCAGAATTGAGTACTACATTCCTTTTTAAACCAATCAGCTTATCTGAACTGATTGATATATGCAATATATATGAATTCTTCGAAATTAAATATTTAAATAATATTAGATTGTTTTGATGTTATTGGATCCTATTTGTTAAAAATAATAATAATTGAAAAAGTTCATGAGCAATTGTTTGAATATACATCGGACAATAACATTCTCATTCAAAACCAATCGGATTTCCGCTCGAATCACTCGTGTGAAACAGCTCTATACTGGTTGATTATGACTCTAAATACTCTGCAACATGAAAAACATAAAATAATTTCTGTTTTTGTAAACTTTTAAAGAGCTTTTGAAACAATAGACAGATCGATACTCTTAAATAAATTGAGCAAATACGGAATAAAAAATGAAGAACTAAATTGGTTTCGAACCTATTTAAATGATAGGACTCAACGAGCCAAAATAAACGAGTGCTTAGCTAGCAGTGAAAATACTTTGTTAGGTGTGCCACAGGGTACACTTCTATTTCATAAATAAGAATCAAATGGAACAAGTGAAATACATAAAGTATCTGGGTGTTATTAGAGATAATGATCTTAACTTCAATAACCACTTTGAATACCACAAGTATCAAAAAAAAGTCGGATTCTTGAAAAGGATATGAAAACAAATATCAACAATATGTGCAATAAATATATACAACACGATTAGAAAACCACGTTTCGAATTTTTTTTAACAATTTTATACATGGGCAACTCAACAGAAATAAACAGACTTCAAAAGCTCCAAATTAAAGCGATTAGGATTATCCTGAAATGCAGTTTTTACACGCCGCGCCGATTAGTATTATGCTATCGTGCTTACAATGGCTTAACATAAAACAGAGAATAATTTACAATGTGGCTATTTTTTTTTTAAATTTAAAATAAAATGATACCTGATTATCTGTCTATAAATTTAAATTGAATTCATGAAGTTCAACCTCATAGCTTGAGAACAAATAACAGTTTTAGATTACCTTTATACAGAGATACAAGAACACGAAATATGATTATGTATAAAGGAGTTAATCTTTTTAATGTATTACCAAATTAAGAATGAGTGTATAGATAGTATTTATTGAATGAATGATAGATTATATTAAATGAAATATTTAAATTTAATTAACTATACATATATGTACATTCTATCTTTAATTTTATTTTATCTACAAATATTTTAAAAATATCATGTAAACGAAAATTATATTTATACAAAATCTATTATAAAATAGTAAACTATATTAAATAAACGAATACATACATACACCTGCCCCTATTGCAAAACTCCCTTGCTAGTTTTTTAAGTATATTTGGTAACTTTTTTGGCCTTTAGTCCACAAAAATTGGCGTTTTGTCCCGGCGATCTCACATGGACTCATCAGTTGACTGTAAGGACCTTTTAAATACGCAATTTCATCTTACATCGATTTTTTGACAAAAATCCAATGTGAACTATATCCTACCAAGATTAAAATCGTAATCATAAACGCTGGAAGATTTTGCCCGTGGTCTGGCATTGTTTCTTTATGAAGGTTTTTATAAAACAAACTCTATATACTACTGAAACAAAATCAGCCAAGTAGAAGAACAAAAATGTTTGTAGACTAAAGGCCAAAAAAGCTATTTTGAATCAATAATTCAACAAGTCCAACAATAGTGCTAAGTCTTCTAAAACCCTTATATATATGGTAACCTTAGTCGTAACTAAGATACAAAAATTACACAAACTCTTGTGCATAGAAGGTATTCCTTGTATGGTTTGTAAATAAGTTAATACATTTGGGACACTGTGGCGTATGTGGAACTTTTTTTGTTTTAAATTTTTCCCAATGTGTAATACCAAAAAAGCACATGGAATCTTAGAGACACTCACATAAATCGTTATGGATTTGTTGAATTAAGAAGCCTTAGAATATATTATGTTCGTATACATCCGAGTTATTCTTTCTAGCTTTCCTGCCAAAATTAATATTCCTGGACAATACCTATAATTAAAACCCATAAGTTTAGTTTTTCGGTGTATTTTTACACTTGCATTAAAACCACCTCCCAGCAGGTACCTATAGTTTCATAGAAAAACACACTTCTTAATTTGTATACAATTCCAATCACTAAGTGATCGTGAGACTCTAAAATAGACTTTCAGTTTTTTTTTTTTCATATAACTATTTTCAGCATGCATCATCATGAGCAAATTTTCAAAAAAAAAAATTCACCCTGTACGAATATATGAATCTTAGCATAGACTACGTTGACTGCAATATAAACGGAAATCGCATGCATGTTTTTCTCTCTATATGAACTTGCTTGCAAAAAAAGAAATGGGGAGCTACAAAAAAGGGTGAGGACAATATCCGAATACAACAGTGTTTCTGAAAAAATCGCGCATTTCTTCATTGGACTCACCACTGCAAGGGGTAAAATAAAAGCAAAGAAAAAAAACCATCAAACTATATAGTGCTCTATCATCTCAACTTTTCGGGGACACATGGGTGACAATGACGGCTGATGGTTGCGAATTGCAACCTAATGGTAGATAATGGTACTGAGGTGCACTCTCTTGCGTACTTGCGCTGTTTAGCTGACAATTGAATCCAGCGCATGTGCATCGCCCAAGTACTGAAAATCGGCCTTTCCGTCTTTTGTGCTCGAGGTAAGTGGAAGAAAATTTTATTACTTACTTGAAAATCCTTAAATTATTCTATCAAAAATCAATCATCCAACTTAAAATTCCAAAGAAAATATTTCCAATAAATTTGTTACATTCCAACGGTTAGTTATTTTGTTTGAATAATCAAAATTATGTGAATAGTGTAGATTTGACAAAAAAAAAAGAAATATAACACACTCATTCGGGAAAATCAATTTTTCATCGGAAGCCGGCCGGCAGGACTTATAAACCTGGTAATATTTCAAAATCATATCTTCTTCCTATATACATATAAAGTTATTTAATTTCAAAAATAATTATATGGATTAAAATTAACAAAAAAAAAGAAGTTTATTTTGAAATGTATCAAAATGCATTGAAGCTGACTTTGCCATAATTAGCTCGCTAATTACTATAGGTACGAGTATACTGCCAGTGCACTTATCTAATACGTTTTCTCGAAGAAAAAGATTCGTTGCACATTTCCGCGAGGTTATGAAACTAAAATTTAAAAAAAATGCATTATTGTATATTTATATTTATATTTTACGCTTAAAAGGATTTGTATTTATGGAAAATGATTGTTTTTTTCTTCGATTATACAAAAAAAAATTGTTTTCAAAAAATTTTATAGGGTCAGGGTGGTGCATTGATTTTGCTTGTTTTTCTTATCCTGTATCGATTTTCTACCTTACAAGGATATTCGGGTATCCATTTTAAGTTTTCTTTTTTTTGAATTCCCATAATCCCAACCTCCGGTTATAGTTACCGCTATATACACCTACTCCAACCTACATACGTTGTGTGGTGAAATGATGGAAAACGTCGTCATCGTCGTCGTCTGCTTGGATTGATTTTTGTCATAAAAATAATTCAGTTTTCTCTTGCCGACTTCGCAGTAATATGAACATTTGTGGTCACATTCTATTTAAAGTTTAAATTGAAGTGCAATATTTTAAATCAGGTACACAAAGTCATTTAATAACATAATTCCAAAAGTTATTATAAAAGAGAATAATTTTTGAGATACTTTTTTCAAACCGTTGAATTTCTTGGAGATCCTCAAAAGGCATTCAAAATGAATTACATTAAATTTGGATTTAAAAAATTTATATATGTAAATACATGTATATAGTTGGGGTTGTTCTAAATAAAAAAAAATATAAGTGAAAGTTGGATGGGCGTTTGAGTTAATATAATCTTATAAGCTTATTTAAGAATTTCAACACTGCATGCTGCAACTGACCCCATTTTTGCAACTTTCTTTCCTTTTATACGAGTATCTTTAAGAAAAGTAATTTTTTTTTTAACTTTATGTATATACTCGTAGTTGGAAAAATCTAATACCTACACGGTGTATTGTAAAAACAAACACATTTTCCTCTTTTGTTATAATTCAATAATTTAATATAGCACATATTGATTTGCAATACAATATTATATATAATATATATATAATATATTTTTACTCGTCATTAAATATTCAATAGAAGTGTGGTAGAAAACAATTTAAATCGTTTAGTTCTAGAAATTAACGAACACGACAACTTTTACAAGTAAAATATTTTCCTGTATGCCGGCATTGTTCTATTTTTTTGTTCGGTTCAGTAAATTTAAATGTTTTGCGTTGGAAATCAGGTACACTGAAAGCTACTGTTTTTATTGAAATGTTTGGCATAATCAACCGTATGAAAATTTTAAAAAAGTATGTACTTTAGAGACGTAACTTTTTTTTTTTTAACTTGATACCAAAATTATTAACTAGTTTTCAAATTATAATGAAAACATGTTTGTATCGATTTTTCTTACCTTATAGGACAAGTAGTGGATTTATGTGAAGTAAAAACAAAATTCCACAAATATGGAGTTAAAAATAATTGGTTTTCGCCAAAGCGTACATCGTGGTTTTTCAGCTTTTATATATTATTCGAATTTTGTGCTTTGGATCATCAAGAACGGTTAGTTACCATACAAAGGTTTTGGATTTTTCGAATATTCTACAAACTTAAGAAAAATTCAGTGATTTTCCTTAAAATTAATTGCAATAAAACTTAGTACCAGATTTTGATTAAATGTTAACTGTCTTTTATTTAATTTTGAATCATTTAGGGATTTCTAATAAATCAATTTATGTATGTATTTTGTGAAAATTTTGAGAAAAGGTAGTATCAACCATTTTTATTTGCCCGTTGTTGTCAGGAATGGAGCAGAAAATTTTTGTACTAAGCCCGAATGGCGGAAATGAGAAGCACTTTTCATGACAAGAGATACTCTTATTTGAGGAATTGTCAGTTCCTCGACGACAAGAGCCAATATCCCTGAAAAATATGTTTAGCTTTTAGGTGGCAGTGGCGGAGAATCGAATCCAGATTGATCCACTTCAAAGCACTTATCCTTACACCAAAGGGTACGACTTCTAATAATGTGTTCCAAAGTCTTAAGCTAAGTGTAAACGATTGCTAGATCTTACAATATTTTAAGATCTTACAATGTCTGACAATTATCTACCAATGAGCTGACAAATAAGTTGTGTGTGTACACGGTTGGTACAAAATCTACCAATCTCTTACAATTAATTGTCAGAAGTTGACTGACAATTCATTTTCAGATAGCCGGCTTAATACCTACCAATTAATTGTAAGAGATTGGTAGATTTTCTACCAACCGTGTACACACACAATTAATTGTCAGTTTTTGTTGGTTATGGAAACTGACAATTAAACCTTGGCTGCAAATTTTCTGACAATGAAAAAATTGTTTGATGCTAAAAAACGAACATCTTACAATTTCTTCATTGTCAGAAACGTCAGACAACGATAAAAATTGGCAGGCCTGACAATAAATTGTGTGTGTACACGATTATCAAATACCTTACAATTTACCGTCTTACAATTAATTGTCAGATACATTTTCTGACAATTAATTGGAAGATTACACGATTGTCAGCTAGCGTACACATGATTGTCAGGCTTCTTACAATTAATTGTCAGACAATGATCTAACAATTAATTGTCAGACAAATTTTCTGACAATTAATTGTAAGACTACACGGTTGTAAGACATTGTAAGCATGTTTTTCACTGACAGATCTGACAATATTGTAAGATCTACCAATCGTGTACACTTAGCTTTAGAATTTTGTTTTATAAGTGAAGAATTCAATTTTCTAGTACTAATTTTATTGAAAATAGTCGGAAATAGTTGAAAATAGTTGGAATAGAAATATTGTTTAAAAAATATATCATAAAATTAAAGATGTATGTCCTATATTTCAATGCAAAATCTTTTGGCTGTTTACAATAGCCCTATTTTTTGACGCTGTTGGTTTAATGTAACTGCTTAAATATATGGTGTAAGTTATCACTTGGGTTATTCTAGTTGTTCAGTTTTAGGGCCCTATTATGATTTGCGAGCCGCAACCCGCAAGAAAAATTTAGCGAATGTGACCATTTGGCATTAATGCTTGCAAATCGCCTACTGGACGTTCGCTTTAAATGTCAAAAATTTGGCGAATTGAAATCTCGCTCTATTACAATTAGCGAAGGTTCGCCTTTATCTATCAAAATAGGTCGAACTGTAATTCTTGGTGACTTTGAATAAAATTGAAGTTTTTATGTGATATTTGAAATTATGTATTTACATATGAAATTAGTGAAAATAAAGGAAGATTATTCAAAGAAATAATTTTATAACAAAGTTAACAATAAAATAATTAATAATTAATTTTCAAAGATTATTGAGCTTATGGAAGCAAACCCCGATATGGCCAAAGGTGTGGGATCATTTGGATCTTCAAACAAAAAAATCCAAACAAAATATTGGGATCGGTTTCAGGCGCACTGGCAACTGTGATCGAAATCAAATAGTTTAATCACCAGTTGAAAGAGAACCGCGCACTGGCAAGGGTAACTCTTTTCTCACGCTCACACTCTTTATCTCTCTTGCACTTATAAAAACAGCTTTAGTGTGTGTCAACTGTCAAAACACAAACTTTTTACTTGCTCGAATCGAGTTCCTCTAATTGCACGGTGTCCCATATAAGCCCATATTTTTCATTTTAGCAACTAAACATCGTTCAAGTGGTTGTTAAGTAAATTTTAACAAAACTGCCAATTTATTTAAAAATTTTTGTTTTTGTTCATTTTTTTTTTCTTTTTGAGGTGAATATAAACAAAATTATGTTTTCTTCTCTTCATCAAACATTTTATTAGATTTAATTTCTGCTCTTACATTTACATCATCATTTCTAAAAATAAGTCAGGGTTAAATGCAATTTTACAATTTAATAAGTACTACAAATCTTTCTCTTGTAAAATATTCGTTTTTCAATGAAATTTGAACATTGCAAATATTACAGCAGAAACATAGATATGGGTTATTTACCCAAAATTTCAGAAGCCAGATTTTCAAGAAAATTCTGAAGATTATAGACTTAGTTTTTTTTAAGACAAATGATTTGCAGGGTGTTTCAGAATATTCTCAATAAATAAGATTTTATTATACAAGATTTATGATAAGTTATACATTCGTTAAATAATCGAACTCGAAATATTTATCAAATTTTACATAACGATAAAATTTTTTCTTCTCATAAAATTCAGAATTGAACTTTAAATGTTCGAAATAAAAAACTTTAATTGTTTTGACTAACTATAGTTGGTCGGTCAAGAGTTTGACTTAAACTGATCTGAATTCTCTATCGACGAGTTTAATACGCTCTACACTTACTAAAGAATAAAATTAATAATCAGGTCAAATCTCTCCTATGTGGCTTTGTTTTTTTAGTCATGAAAGATTAAAGCCCATTTTTTTCTAAAAGGAGTTTTTAATATTTAAGTTCCCAACAAGAAGCTATAACTATGACAGTTTAAGCAGAAGAAAGAGTAAAACATGCATTTAAGATGAGCATAAATAATAAAATTTCGTAACAACAAATGCGTCAAAGTTGTAATATAAAGATTAAAGTTTTTCAAAATAAAAAATTTGGATTGAGTAAAAAAATGTCTGTTCAAATTCAGAGGTGGCGCACGACTGATTCGAGAAGACCCTTCGCCCCCATCAGACGCGCAACATTTAAAAGTGTACGCATCTTGAAATCATATAACTCAGCAAATGACGTCTATTTCCTTCATTATCATAATAATCGATTGCGCTGACTATGTCAAATTTAAAATTAAATCTTTCGATTCTATTTATAAATGTAGTAAAGGTAGCCTTTATTATGATGTTATACTCTCTTTTAATTTATGTTACATATATACTTACAGCCCAATTAATTAAAAAAGGTTATTCCGCCTCTAATCCACCATTAACAAAAACATGGAATAGGAGATTAGTCTCAACTGAAGAATTCTCTTCTTTATATGCAAATCCAATGTGTTTGTTAATTGATAAAATCAGTTGTTTTTAGCTGTTTCTAACTTGTGATTTGTTTTGATTGTAAATAAACATTTATATAATAGCGTGAGAACTGGAGCTAAAATGACAAACATTTTTTCTATAAGTTTAGCAATTCTATTTCTTATCCCTTTGCTAAGCCACCTTCTCAGTGGTTAAGCTTAATTACAGTAAGTATTCGTCACTTAGCAGAAATTTTGTTTTATTAATGAAATTTTGCACTTAATCCAGGAGTTACAGAAAAACCACCACTAAACCGCTTTTACTAATATGTTTTTGTTTCCGTCTTTGACTATTTCCAAGCAACAATTTTTTTCAGTTGTTTTTTAATTTAACTAAAAACGTGATTAGTGATTTAGTTTTCGAATTATGTTAACAATACAATACAATTTAGGGGTGGCCGTGGCGCGATGGATGTGTGCTCGCCTGTCAACCTCATGATCACAGGTTCGATCCCTGCCGTCGTCTATGTCGTTTTAATTCCATTAAAAACCTTCTAAAATTGTCATCAATGGGTTGCTGGTTTACTCATTACATGTTGTTCAGGCATAACACTAACAACATGTAATTGATTTAAACTAGTATGCCCAACAAGGATGAACACGAATAAAATAATGTGAATTATAAGCGACATAGAAATAAGACACGGCATTCTCCGCTTTAGTTCAGCCGCCATTCCTGGAGATAAAATATCTGAGACAACAACCTTCAGTCTCAGAACATCGTGCCACACATCTTTCCTATCTTTCTTTCTCTTCCTTAATTTCACGCCCGCGCTGTGTTCAAACATTTAAAGGGTAATCATAATCCCTTGAGCGCGTGTAGATTATACAAAAAAAAAAAAAAAAAATACCGGTTGGCATAGCCTCCGCTGAAAAATTAATTTTCATAAAGTTTTTTAAATAGAGTTAATGAAAAAGAACATATTCTGAATTGTTTTCCAGCTCATAAATCTTTTGTTATTTCTCTTTTTTTTTTTGTTAAATAGTCAGTGGTAAATAGTGCTAGTTCTTATTTTTTATAACTTTATTAACTTTTTTAAGTAAAAAAAAGCATTTGCGCAAAATTTTAAAAAGCCTGTCCTCAAGTTCTTATTATTAAAAAATATACAAATAAAATACAAATGTTTGCATTTAAATAAAATTTTAATTTAAATAAACAAAGGTGCAATTTTTGTATTTTATCTGTATATTTTTTATTTATAATCCCACAAATTGGAGACAAAACAAAACGAACTTAAGGTATTAGTATGATACTACATAACAATTTGATAACTTTAAAGTAGTTTACTAACTCATTCTTAATTTTAAACATTTTCTAACTAGTAACGAACTAAATTGCTTCTGAACACACCTATAACAATGACAGTTCATACAGAAAACTAAATAAAGAGACCTTTTGTGGCGTTTGTAAATAACACGATACTAAAAAAAAAGGTTGTGTGTACTGACGTACGCGCGGTAGAAGTAAAACTTCTTTGCCCTCAAACAAAGCTTCTGTAAGATTCTAACCTATAAACGTACAAACATTTTGTATTCTAAGACCATGTCACTGTCTTTGACGGATAACGTGTCGTTTTGACATGTCACTGACAGCTGCATAGACATTTTTTTACCCCCAACGCCGGAAAAGAAGTTTAACTTCAAAAATAAAATAGGTATTCGATAATTTTAACTTTAATAAAAGGGTAGAGAAAGTACCAGTATGATGCTATAACAGATTACAATTTGCAAAATCGTTGTTTTAAACTAGTTTCATACTAAAACAGCTTTAACATTGTACTAATTCAACTAAAATTTTGCGCCATTAAATTTAAAAGTAATCCTTCATTCCTGCAAGAAAAAATTTCTTATTTTCATCTTATAAGAACCTTTTGAATATCAATTATAGTCATATATACATGTATGTAGTCAGGAATAATTTTTGAAACTGATATTTTACAATATGCTTAAAACAAGTTAACAAATTGATCCGATCGGTGTGGACTGGGTGATAACCCTCACAAAACAGATGTTGTTCTCTTCTCTAGGAAATATAAAGGTCCCTATTGTATAAAGACCCCCATCCATAAAAGTTATACCGCTAACATTCTCCATCGGCGCAAAATACTTGAGTCTTATTTTAGATGGATGAGAAAGGAGGTGTTGATGAATGTTTGCAAATTGAAATGGCACAGGAAAAAACTGTGTCGGGTAAATTATTCCATAATCCTGTTGTGCGATTAAAAAGCGAATGTCTATATTTGACGGTACGACCAAAACTAGGCTCGAGGGTGAACTGATGATAATTTCTAGCGAATCGGGTATCACAGATGTACTGATTGAGGGGAGGAATGCAACTGGTTATTTCGAGTGAGCATTGCTGTTGAAAGAAGCGATAAAACAAGGAAATACATGAAACTTTCCGACGGTGTTCAAGAAATGGAAGTGAATCCATGATAGCTCTGTTTCCTATCAGTTTTAACGCTCTCTTCAGAACTCTATCCAATAAATGGAAAGAAGTTTGGGATGCACCTGCCCAAATATGTGAGTTATACTCGAGTTTTGGACGTATAAACGTCTTAGAAATGATAGCCAGATCAGAGGGGTGCAAAATTTCTTACTTACATATAGAAATCTTAAGCATTTAGCAGCATTTTTGGCGGTCTCTAGAATATGGTCATTCCAACTAAGATCGTCGTTGACACATAGAGTACCGAGTACGAGAGCTTTCGGTTTCTTCGATGAAAGTGGAATTGTGGTGGAGGATACATGGAATGCTTGAGCTTTTTACTCAAATAGAACAATTTTTAAAATTGAACTCAAACCTCTGTCATTTTAATAAAAGTAAGAATAATCTTGATAATACATTAAAAACAAGTTTCACGCCCTTTTCTAGCATTTTAGATTTTCATTTTATATCTTTATATTCGATATTTTTCGATTTTCAATGCAATTTGTATTAGAAAAACATGAGAACGTAACTGCAATTTTCTAAAACAATAACAACAAGTCTGACAAATAATAGCATACGAGTAACATAACAAATAGAATTAATAACTTCTACTGCAGCAAAGATTAGATCAAATCTTCCCTCTTCAATGTCTCTTACAGTCCCTATAATTTTACCCTAAGCTCTCCGTTTTTAGACTTAAGCTACTAAACGTATAACAGCATATATAAAAGAATTGTTTTGGTTGTATAAATGTAATATAGTTGAACAAAGTCTAGGTGGTCCTTTCTCCAATCTCTAAGGGTATTTGCTATTGCTATACCTATACAATTTAAAAAAAAAATAGATTAGTATGTTGAAAACTTAAAACAAACAATTTTCATATATTCAATTTGGATGATTGGTTTTTGAAGACTTATTACAAAATAAAAACATATGTCTTCTTTCAGAGATTCTTTGAGAGTGCCTTTAAGGACGTTTCCAATAAAACAAACCAGTAGCAGCAAAAAACAGAGCTCTGCATACAATTTTCTAATCCGAACAAACCAAATCAAGTCTTTTAGTTAATTTTAATTTAATTTTTCGAGTGTTGCTCAGTATCGAAAAAAAGTCATGGGCAAAGAGAAGGTTCATATCAATATCGTGGTAATAGGCCATGTAGATTCTGGTAAATCTACCACGACTGGTCATTTAATCTACAAATGCGGTGGCATTGATAAGAGAACCATCGAGAAATTCGAAAAGGAAGCCCAAGAAATGGGCAAGGGCTCCTTTAAGTATGCCTGGGTCTTAGACAAACTAAAGGCCGAACGAGAACGTGGTATTACCATTGATATTGCCCTGTGGAAATTTGAAACAGCTAAGTACTATGTGACAATTATTGATGCACCTGGACATCGTGATTTCATCAAGAATATGATTACTGGCACTTCGCAAGCTGATTGTGCTGTGCTTATTGTCGCCGCTGGTACTGGTGAGTTTGAGGCTGGCATCTCAAAGAATGGGCAGACCAGAGAGCATGCTCTCCTGGCCTTTACCTTGGGTGTGAAGCAATTAATTGTTGGTGTTAATAAGATGGACTCTACTGAACCTGGATACAGTGAGTCCCGTTACGAAGAAATCAAGAAAGAAGTTTCATCATATATTAAGAAAATCGGCTATAATCCTGCATCGGTAGCATTTGTGCCAATCTCTGGCTGGCATGGTGATAATATGTTAGAACCATCGGAAAAGATGCCCTGGTTTAAAGGATGGACTGTCGAACGTAAGGAGGGTAAAGTTGAAGGAAAGTGTTTAATCGATGCTTTGGATGCTATTTTGCCACCACAGCGGCCAACCGATAAACCATTGCGCTTACCTCTTCAGGATGTTTACAAAATCGGTGGTATTGGAACTGTACCAGTGGGACGTGTGGAAACAGGACTTTTGAAACCAGGTAAATATGTTCCTTATGTAAGAAAAATATATGTTATATTATAATTTTTGTTTTTTCAAGGAATGGTTGTTAATTTTGCACCAGTCAACCTTGTTACTGAAGTCAAATCTGTTGAAATGCATCATGAGGCTCTTTCAGAAGCATTGCCCGGCGATAATGTTGGATTCAATGTTAAGAACGTTTCTGTTAAGGAATTACGCCGGGGATATGTGGCTGGTGATTCTAAGAACTGCCCACCCAGAGGAGCGGCCGACTTTACTGCTCAGGTAAGGAATTTTATCTTAGCATAATATTAAAGGATAACCTCTTTCAAAGTACTTTTTTCAATTGGTTGGTTTAGAAAATGTTTCTTAAATTGCACATACATGCATACTTAACATATAAACAAAATAATGCTTTTCTTTTTTAATTTAACCAAATGATGTAAGGCGTTATAAGACCTGTTGCATCCCAGTCTTTACACTGTGATTTATTTCTACCTGAAATCACTTTCAAATTTCATTCGAAAAACTAAGAAGACGAACGAAGTGTGAATGGTTTTTTTTTCAATCATTTTGAAATCCAAGTTCGGATATTTATGTCCAAAAATCTCATGATACTGACTTTGGGTTACACTTTTTTGTCGTTATTATTCAATAGATCTACAGGTACGGATATTATTTTTATATGCATTATGAAATTAAAGACTGAACTATTTGTATAAGTTTCAATTTAAAGGCAATAAATTACACAGCCTACGGAATTGTATATATGTACATATATGTATGTTATATTAATTATTTAAATTCTTTTAATCCGAAAAATCTTTAGCTATAATCAAGTAGGAAGATAAACTTTAAATAAAAAATGTAATTTGAAAAAATGGTTCAATCGATCGTTCAAAAAACTAACTTTCGAACTTTTTATTCTTAAATCATGCTTGCATTTTCCGGTTCAAGCTAAATTCTTTTTTTCTTTACTTATTAGGTAATCGTTCTAAATCACCCAGGACAAATAGCAAATGGCTATACACCCGTTCTTGATTGTCACACTGCTCATATTGCTTGCAAATTTTCGGAAATTAAAGAGAAATGTGATCGTCGTACTGGCAAAACCACCGAAACTGATCCGAAGTCGATTAAGTCCGGTGATGCAGCAATCATTATTTTGGTTCCAACCAAACCATTATGCGTTGAAAGTTTCCAAGAATTTCCTCCGCTAGGACGTTTTGCTGTACGTGACATGCGACAAACCGTTGCTGTTGGTGTCATCAAATCAGTTAACTTTAAAGAAACCACTTCGGGAAAAGTAACAAAAGCCGCCGAGAAGGCACAAAAGAAGAAATAACTAGAGTGCCATCAGAATAACGACAACATTGAACTTATTAATTATATTAATAATAATACAACAAATATTCTTCATATTGATAATAATAAAAAAATATATGATTTCCAATGTCACCAACCGCTGCAGCTCATTGTCGGTATCATAATCGATAATGCTGCAATGCACTCCATCCCAAAAATCTATAATTATTCATTATCATTGGCACCCAAACATACACATTTTGTGGAATTTCCAATGGAAAAATCGCTGAAGTTGAATAAGAAAGCAAACTTAATTGGAATATCCAGCAGACGCGGCAATAGAAGCAAAACATCAAACACAGATTCAGCAATTATAATTCATACAATTATACTCTTAGACATAATAATGTGCTTGAATTTTATTATACACTATATATATCTATATCTGTACCGCCATCGCAAGTCATTTCGTAGGAAACCAATTATAGAAATCATAAATAATCATTACATAAACTACTATCCATCCCAAAATCAAATGGCAGTTGCTATTTAAATATTTACAGAATTCTCTGTTCATCGTTCATTTCATTTCATATTTGTTCATCATTGTTACTCTTTTCATCACTATCACTCTCACATCATCAACATCTTGTTTTGTTTAATATTACTCATTTTATAATTGTTATCATCATTAATCATCTTAATCGCATCATTATGCATCATTATATTATACACACACCCCCAAAAGCAATTGAGTGCAATTTGTACGTTTTGTTAACTTTTAAGTACTAATTATCGAACTTTGTTTTTATTTATGAAAAAAAAAGAAAACGGAAAATTGATAAGCAAAATAATCAAGTGTATTACATAAAGTTCCCTGCAAGGAAGCAAAATATATGTAAAAGCTATTCTCATATAAAATATGTATCTATCTTTAGATTGTAAACAAGAATTTAATTCTTCACTCAATAAAAATTAAAAAAAAAAAACTGCAATATTTACTAACTTAAAGTTATTCATATTGCAGAGAATGAGAAACACACAGACTTGCTTTTGAAATAAAAGAATTACAAATATATAAAATTCGGCAATTCAAAGATCATTAAGAGAAAAGTTTACCAATAAAAACATAAGGCTTAAAAAAAGCAATTTCTTTCATTAATTAATTCATGACAATATATATGTACATGTTCCATATATGTTCCAGAGTGAGCCCGATTTTATCAATTTCATTTGGATTTTATTGGGTGTGGTGTGTCTGAGGTAAACAATTATATATGTACACTTGTACTACCTGTACATATTCATAATTTAAATTTCTAATTACAGGTGAAGCCTTCTTTTGTTGAAAAGTTTTCAGAAGGTACTTTCAATCGGTAACAACAGGGCCCCTTATCTTTAGAATACAAAAATAATATTTTGCCCTGTAAGACACCGTCGAAAAAACTAAGTTTCAAATTTGAAGAAATGTTCTTGAGGTTTGTATATTCTACATACAAGAAGACCCACTTTGTGATATTTTCTTTCATCGTAATGTTACAGGTAGTACATAATAGTAGGTCTGATCAACATATCGAGTTCGATTTTTTTACGAATCAAAAACTTGCCCTTTAGTACCTATAGTATGTATATACAATACTTAATCGATGGTTAAAAAATGTTATGACGAACAGTGGAGTAGATAGCTTTTCGCTATGGGGGGGATGGATCTAGTTCTCTCATTTTTTTTAAAGTTTTAATAAATAAAAAAAAAAGCAAATACCAAGAGTTCATTGAATTCATTATGTATGTCATAAAAAAATTATATTTTTTAAAGATAATCACCCTTATTATAATAGGCGTTTCACTTGAACGACACCCGTCACTTCTTCTGTCGAGTAACTTTTAAGGTGTTTAAGAGCCGGTATTACGATAAACGCCAGGCGTTTTGAATCAACATGCGTTCCACATAAAAATCTGTCATTGATATTTCAAAACAATTTGTGTTTTTTTTTTTTTCAAAACATGGTGTCCTGTAATTCGTGTGCCATACTTTGTGATGTGATTCTTGATCATATTCTAAGAAAAAAAATTGTTCTTGTAAGAGTTGTTCTTTTATAAATTAAAGACTTATTCTTTTTAGGTTGTTTAATTTTTATTCACGTTCTTGTTGTTCGGTAGTCAGACAATAACTGCATGTACAAAAACTTACAAATGTCATTTTAGCTTAATAGCATATTGATGGGGTTACCAGCATTAAATTATTCGTACATTTATAACATAAATTATTTGTACATTTATAACATAAATTTTATTTGTACATTTATAACATAAATTATTTGTACATTTATTACACGCTTTTTATTTTTTTTTTTTTTTTTTTAATTTTTTTTTTTTTTTTTTTTTTAATTTTCGAAAACTAATCATAACCAAAGCGAGTGGGTGGGCGAATAATTCGACCACTGCGTGTACTATAATTTTCATTATTCGAAAGCATATTATCTTCAGGTTTATTATCTACAGGTGTTTCTGACCCTAAATCACCGACGGGTTGACTAGTCAACTGATTAGAATCATTTGGATTCATAGGCCCAGCCGTTGGTTCAGGTTCATCCGCATTCACATTATAATTGATATCTTTATTTTGATTTAGATATTTTTTAACACCATTTACTGGTGGCACAATATTAATGTCTTTCAAATTTTCTAGATTATTTGTAACAGGACTTTTAAAATGCTCTTCAAGTAACATATCACTTGTATCAAACTTATTATTAAATGTCTTAGCAATAAATCTACGATTTCTTCTATAGTGATTATCAAAACAGTCTTTTAAAATATAGGATCTATTGTTTACGATACCAACTACAGTGCCATAGTTCCACTCTTTTTCATTCTTTTTAAAAACAACGCGATCACCAATATTTAAGACAGGCAAAGTTTTTGCGTTTCTATCATAGTAGTGTTTTTGTTTTTGCTTTTTCGTTTCAATTTTATTTTGAACAATCTGCTCACTTACATTGTTTCGACACATTAGTGCGTTTGAAATTGGTTGTTTTGTTTTTGCATTTCTACCAAGGAATAACTCAGATGGTGAATATTGCATACTTGCAATAGGAGTTGCATTGTACTCCAAAATTCGATATCGGAATTGATCAACGTTTCCGGTTTCAATACATCGTTTTAAAATGTTCTTAGAGATAGCTACACCCTTTTCTGCAAGTCCATTACTTTGAGCATACCGAGGACTTGAAAATTTTAAGTTTATGTTACATTCCCTTGCGAATAATCCAAATTCATATGAGTTAAATGGATTATTATCACATTTCAAAATTGTAGGGTAACCAATTATATTGAATAAACGTAAAATTACTTCAATAATATGCTTTGATGTCTTATTTTTAAGTTGTTCCGCAAAGATAAAATTGGAATATGAATCAATTAATGATATAAAATCATGACCTGCATATTGGAACAAATCCATAGCTACTATATGAAATGGGTATTCTGGTGATATTTCTTGAACTAAAGGTTCTTTCTGATTGTTTCTTTTAAATTTTTCGCAAATATCACAAGATGAAACTATTTCTTTTATTGGCTGCGACATTCCCGGCCAAAAATACTTCATTCTTGCCGATGAAAGTGTTTTTTCGATACCCAAATGTGCCTCATGAACCATCTTACATATTTTTCCTTGTAATTTAGACGGGATTACCAATCGATGATCCTTAAATAAGAGTCCATTTTCACAATGTAACTCATCTTTATATTTGTGAAATATTTGAGAGAAATTATCAAGTTGGTGAAATGTTGGCCAGCCATTCGTAACATATTTTCGTATCCGACTATATTGTTCATCCTGTTCAAAAACTGATAAATACAGATCTAAGTTTTGCTTTGATAAACATGCAGATTTTGTAACCATATGTATTACACCCGATAAATCACTGAATTCGGAATCCTCCGATAATTGCGCTCGTGAAAGGCAGTCAGCTACCAACATTTGCTTTCCGGGTTTATAAATTAAATCCATTAAAGGATACTTTAATAAAAACATAAACATTCGCTGCAATCGCGGTGATACGTCATCAATACTGCGTTTAATTAGAACTTCAAGTGGCTTATGATCACTTTCGACGGTAAAATCTCGACCGTATAAAAAGAAATGAAATCTCTGACATGAAAAAACGACCGCCAAAAGCTCTTTTTCAATTTGAGCCCACTTTTGTTCGCTTTTACTCAAAGTGCGTGAAGCATATGCGACAGGATGACCATCTTGTATTAAAACACAACCCAGACCATCCTTAGATGCATCCGTTTGCACGATCACAGGCTTATTTGGGTCATAAACTGACAAAACCGGATTAGATGCAATAATTTTTAAAAGATTTTTCATTTCAGTTTCATGATCCGATGTCCAACAAAACTTAACATTGTTATGGGTCAAATAACGTAATGAAGCAGTTTTTTGCGATAAGTTCGGAATGAATTTCCCTAAGTACTTAAAGAGTCCTAACAGTCGCATAATATCATGTTTGTTTTCTGGTTTTTTCATATTTAAAATTGCATCGCAATACGTTTCTGGAGGTTTTATTTTCCCGTTTTCTAAGATATGACCCATAAATTTTACTTGTGTTTTTCTATATTGAATTTTTTCTGAATTAAACTTTATATTGTTCGCACGCGCACGTTCAATGACAATTTTTAATATACTATCGTGTTCTGACTCCGTTTCCCCAGCAATTCCAATATCATCAAAATACACAACAACCCCGGGAATGTCACCAAATATTTGTACCATTTTGCGCTGAAAAATTTCAGGAGCACAGTTTAAGCCAAAAGGTACTCTATTGAATTTATATCTACCAAACGGAGTCATGAATGTAGTGAGATCAGAACTACTTTTGTCGAGTTTCATATGCCAAAACCCACTTGCCAAATCAAGTACCGTGAAAACTCGTTTTCCATTTAATTTGCTAATAAAATCATCTATGGTTGGAATTAAAAAATGTTCCCTCTTAATACACGCATTTAATGGTTTGGGGTCTAGGCATAGACGCAACTTTCCATTAGGTTTTTCAACAACCTGAAGATTATTCACCCACTCAGTAGCGTAATCAACTGGTGAGATGACTCCTATACGAATCATTTCTTTTAATTCCTGCTTTAATTTTTTTACTAAACTTAAAGGAATACGTTTTTTGTAATTTAAAACTGGTTTTGCGTTTTCCACTAATTTAATATTTACGTTACCCGGCAATGCGCCTAACCCACCAAAAAGATCTTTATTTTCAGTAATGAATTCATCCGCAGTCTTTGGTAAAGAAACGAGAGTATTCACATCTAGTCTTGTTATTAAATTAAACGTAACAGACGTTTTCAAGCCAAGTATGGGCTCACATGTATCGTCAACAACAAAAAATAGAGCAGATTGTTCCGTTTGAGAAATTGGATCAACACAAGTTAATTTAACAGAACCAAAAACTTTTATTTCATTCCCATTATAATCGGTAACACAAAACCTCTTTTCTTCGTTATTCAATTTAATATTAATTTTTTTAATTAAACTCAGAGGGACGCAATTCACATCTGCACCGGTATCGATTTTAAATTCCACAATTTCATTATTAATTTGATACTTCTTAGTCCATCTTGAATTAATTGACATATTCTTACTTAATCTACAAATATATTTCAAATTTACTTTCAACCCATCAATATGCTTTACATTAAAAATACCTGAGTCTGATTCAATCCAAGAATTCCCTCCAGAAAGGGCTTTTACAGCTTTTTTATCCAACTTGTTGTCCAGTTTTTTGTTTTCCGTTTTGCTTCCCATTTTGTTGTTGCTTCCCTTTTTGCACCATTTACTAAAGTGCCCTTTTTTTCCACATGTGCTGCAGACGATGTTGTTTGCTTTACATTCTCGCAAATGTGCTGTTGAAAATGGTTGATGTCCACAGTTATAACAGTGACGAGAAATCGCATTGATAGAGTCCGATGATGTTGGTTGTTCACTTGTAATATGGTGAACTTGTTGTTGTTGATTGGTTTCCAAAAGTTTTTTGTTGGTGTAGGCAGCTTCAAATACCTTGCAGGTGTCCACCACAGTTTTCAGTGATTCATTTCTTCCATCAAGAAGCTTAAGTTGTAACTTCTTATCTGCAATGCCAATTATGATGCGGTCTCTAAGCATCCGTTCTTCATATGAAGCACCGCAATGACATTTGAATTCACAGTATTGAATTTGTTTGCGTAGTTCTGTTTCGAATTCAGCAAACGGTTGTTTTTCCCGTTGGACGATGGTGTTATATTTGAAGGATTCCATGGTAACATTTTTTAACGGGACACAATAATTATCGAACGCTTGTAAAACATCATTTAATGTTCTTTCGATGTTCGGCGGAGCTTCTTCGCCTTCTGGAACCTGTTCAGGATTTTGTTTGTTGCCAACTATGCCAGGAAGTGTTCCATCGTTGGGAAATAAGGTATTATATATTTCCATAGCACGAGGACCGATCAACCAGAGAAAATTAGCAATTTTCGTTGGCTCCCCTTCGTCCATCTTACCATTTGCCATCATGAACATAAGGAATGTTCTCTTCCACATAGGCCATTCTTTAACAAGGTTGGAGCAGTCCAGTTCAATTGGAAGTCTATTATTTGCCATTGTCTTCTGACACCATGTAAGAGTTGTTCTTTTATAAATTAAAGACTTATTCTTTTTAGGTTGTTTAATTTTTATTCACGTTCTTGTTGTTCGGTAGTCAGACAATAACTGCATGTACAAAAACTTACAAATGTCATTTTAGCTTAATAGCATATTGATGGGGTTACCAGCATTAAATTATTCGTACATTTATAACATAAATTATTTGTACATTTATAACATAAATTTTATTTGTACATTTATAACATAAATTATTTGTACATTTATTACAGTTCTACAGTAAAGTCTGATTTTCAACTTTGACATCACTTTTTGAGGATGTAAAAAAAGGCAAACTTTGTGTAGCCTGACCCATGTTAAGGTCAATTTCTCTGTCAGTACTAATAGCAGGGACCTCATTTTAGATTTTATTTTGAGTAGAAATACTAGCCTTTAAAACTACGTTTAAATTGAGCTAATGTATTTTTAGGATTGCCAGATATTCAATTTTAAATGGTGTTCAATTTTTCTTGTCCGAGCAAAATTTTGACTTTGAGGTAAAAACATAAAGTTTTCTTATTTTTACCTGATGAAGAAAACAATAATACAACAATTATCTTTAACAAGTGCACCCAAAAACCCAAACATGTTATGATACTTGGGAAGATCTAAGACAGGTAAAAAATCGAATTTTGTGTTTTGTACTCGTACATACTTTTATTGCTAACCTTTGCAATTGGTGTGGTTTTCCCAGAATTGATAGTTTTTAGGTAATTTTCAAGACTGTGTACCTACTCATATAAAGGGTAAAAAGTATACCTATGCCTATTTGACTTGGTGTCAAACAGGGAAAGTTAAATTTTGGGGATGACTGTTCAATGGGTAAATTAACTAAATAAGTAGTATAAAAGAATAGAAAAACTCAAAACTCATTCATCAGATTATCAAGTTTGATAATAGCGCTTTTTGAAATGCTTTTAATTACGAGAGAAGAATACGCAGACATTTTATTCGTTTATGGGTTGTGCATTGGAAATTCAAGAAGAGCACAACGAAGATACCAGAAACTTTACCCTAACAGACGACTTCCTTCTCGAAATGTTTTTGGAAATATCTTACGAAGGCTTTGAGAAACTGGATCAGTTTCCACTGCAAGAAATAACGCGGGAGCTGCAAGCACAAGAAGAGTTTCATTGATACACTTCATCTGTTCTGGGTTAGTTATTTTCACCCTTAAATAAAACAAAAATAATAAAAATTACAAATTACAAAATACTAACATGTAAAACTTACATCTTTATCCAATTTCGACAATGAGTCGTTTGAAAATTTGTATTCGACAAAAAATAGCGTTCTGAGAGTCGTAGAAGGCGAGTAAAACGACAGTTATAATACAGATGAGTGACATTTCTCATACGAAAACTTACGTTCCACTCAGAGTATGGCGTTACGACTCGAAAAATTACGATCAACGACTCTAAAACGCCATTCATAATACAAATTTTTGAAAATGACATTTGTCGTTCATGCGAAACGCCTGCTACAATAAGGGTGAATATATTATATTCACCCTTATTATAATAGGCGTTTCACTTGAACGACACCCGTCACTTCTTCTGTCGAGTCACTTTTAAGGCGTTTAAGAGTCGGTATTACGATACTTAAACGCCAGGCGTTTTGAATCAACATGCGATCCACATAAAAATCTGTCATCGGCAAATAGATATTTTAAAACAATATGTGTTTTTTTTTTGTCAATACACGGTGTCCTGTAATTTGTGTGCCATACTTTGTGATGAGATTCTTGATCATATTCTAAGAAAAAAATTGTTCTACAGTAAAGTCTGATTTTCAACTTTTACATCACTTTTTGACGATTTAAAAAAAGGCTAACTTTAGTGTACCCTGACCCATGTTAAGATCAATTTCTCTGTCAGTACTAATAGTAGGGACCTCATTTTAGATTTTGTTTTGAGTAGAAATACTAGCCTTTAAAACTACGTTTAAATTGAGCTTATACGTTTTAGGGTTGCCAGATATTCAATTTTAAATGATGTTCAATTTTTCTTGTTTTAGCAAAATTTTGACTTTGAGGTCAATTTTTTCAAAAAACGCGTAATAAACATAAAGTTTTCTTATTTTTGCCTGATGAATAAAACAATAATAAAAAAAAAACTTGTTGATTAGTGCACTCAAAAACCCATACATTTTATGATACTTGGGAAAATCTGAAATAGGTACAAAATCGAATTTTGGGTTTTTTATCTACTTTTATTGCAGGATTTGACAATTGGAGTGGTTTTTCATGAATTGATAGTTTTTAGGTAATTTTTAAGACTGTGCACTCATGAAAAGGGTTAAAAGTGTATTTGTGCCTACTTGACTTGCTGTCAAAACCCTTATTACCTTACCTCTTCTCAGGGAGAGTTAAATTTGGGGTGTGAATGATTAATCGGTAAATTAACTAAATAAGTGGTATAAAGGAATAGAAAAACAAATTCATTCATCAGATTATCAAGTTAAGTCACGAATACAGTTGGATAAGAGCGGTTTTTGAAATGCCTTCACTTACGACAGAAGAATACACAGACATTTTATTCGTTTATGGGTTGTGCAATGAAAAGTCAAGAAGGGCACAAAGAAGATACCAGAAACTTTACCCTAACAGACGACTTCCTTCTCGAAATGTTTTTGGAAATATCCTTTGAAGGCTTTGAGAAACTGGATCAGTTTCAACTGCAAGACCTAACGCGGGAGCTGCAAGCACAAGAAGATTTTCAGTGATACACTTCATCTGTTCTGGATTATAGTTATTTTCACCCTTAAATAAAACAAATATAATAAAAATTACAAATTAAAGAATACTAACATGTAAAACTTACATCTTTATCCAATTTCGACAACAAGTCGTTTGAAAATTTATATTCGACAAAAAATAGCGTTCTGAGAGTCGTAGAAGGCGAGTAAAACGACAGTTATAATACATATGAGTGACATTTCTCATACGAAAACTTACGTTCCACTCAGAATATGGCGTTACGACTCGAAAAATAATGATAAACGACTCTAAAACGCCATTCATAATACAAATGTTTGAAAATGAGATTTTTCGTTCAAGCGAAACGCCTGCTACAATAAGGGTGATTATCAACTAGAATAAATATTGATATACAGTGCCTTGCATAAGTATAACCGCACCGCACCATCCAGGTTTCTCAGACCAAACGAAACAATAAAAGTCTGACTGTCGAGGCAACGTCAAATGGTAACAAACGCATGGTCGCCATCAACACTCTGCGAATAAGGGCTGACCCCATTTATGGATGGAGCAATGAAGAAAAAAGATCTGCTCAACAAGAAGACCCCGACATTGAACCTCTTCTGGCATGGAAGGAACATGAAGAAAAAACCCACATGGAATGACATCTCCGATAGGAGTCCAGTTTTAAAGGCCTATTGGGCACAATGGGACTCACTTCATGTGCGAGAAGGTGTTCTTCGGCGAAAATGGGAGTCCGCTGATGGTAAATCCTATGTGATGCAGCTTGTGTTACCTCAATCGAAAATCAAAGAGGTTCTTCGAGAGATGCATGATGGACCTTCTGGAGGCCATTTGGGAATCAACAAGATGTTAGAAAAAGTTAGACAACGATTCTACTGATTGCATGCAAGAGACGAAGTTAAAAAGTGGTGCCGAAATTGTGACGCTTTTGCTGCAACCAAAGGACCTGGTAGAAAACTGCAAGGAAAAATGATGCAATATAATATCGGCTCACCGTTTGAAAGGATTGCTGTTGATGTGGCTGGCCCATTTCCGGAAACGAATGATGGAAACAAATACATTCTGCAGGTAATGGATTACTTCAGCAAATGGCCTGAGGCATACGCTATCCCGAACCAAGAAGCCAAGACCGTGGCCGACCAGATTGTGTCTAACTGGGTAATCAGGTTCGGTGTGCCTATGTAGGGAACTTTGAGTCGAACATATTCCAAGAGGTGTGCGCGTTCCTTGGCATTAAGAAAACGAGAACCACACCACTTCACCCCCAATCTGATGGAATGGTCGAGAGATTCAACAGGACCTTAAAAGAGCACCTCACTAAAGTCGTAGGCGACTACCAAAGAAATTGGGATAGGCACATACCACTATTTTCGATGGCCTACCGAAGTGCAATACATAACTTAACAGGACAAACACCATCTGAAATCCTGTTGGGAAGAAGCATACGGCTGCCTAGTGAGATATGGTTTGGACACCCATCAGAAGAGTCTCATGAAACAGGGGATTACGTGAGTGACCTGAAAGAGAGGCTAATCGACATCCACGAAAGGACCAGGACTAGAATGAGCGCTTACAGCGATCGAATGAAGACAAGGTACGACAGGATTCCAAGTAGGATATCGTGTATGGCTGTATAATCCACATCGTCAGAAGGGATTGTCGCCGAAACCTCAACAGAACTGGGCCCTTATACTGTCGTCACGAAAATCAATGATGTCGTTTACCGAATTCAAAGAGGGTCAAGAGGAAAGTTAAAAGTTGTGCATAGAGATCGATTGCACCGATACAGTGGCGAAGCTGGAGATAGAATTGTTCGGGACGAACAATCTTAAGAAGGGGGCAATGTTGTGAACAGAGCTTTATACTACTACAGCGCCATCTGTTGGGAAATTGCATATATAATTTATGAAAGAAACAAAAAGCTCTTTTGCAATGTCAAATGTATTTCCCCTTATTCCAACCATCTAGAACATTCCAAGATGAGAACCTTTGAGAACAACTAACTTGAGTATATAAGAGAGTGTTCGCGGTGAGCACGGGCCAGTTGGTTTTTGGATTATGGAAAACTCTGCTTATTGGATTGTGGAAAGTGTAAAACAAGTGTGATTTTATTTGAATAAAGTATTTAAGTTGATTATAAATTGAGATTTATTGTCGTGATTTGGAAAGTAAAAATAAAGAAGAAATATTAAAAAGAGTAATAAGTTTTATTTAACGAACCTAGCAAAAATATTACAATATAATAATATATATAAGACTAATATATTGCGTCTTAGAAGGGTACGACAGCCATCTAACTGATGAGCATAGAGGAAATATATTAATTATTATATATTAATTAGAATATTAGTAGATAACTTTTTGACTATTAGCAGAGTGAAAATGTTTATCACTCAAAGTAAAAACTTTATTTATTAAATTCTAAGCCGTATTCATTTAAGAGTGTTTGGCTTTGGTTAAGTCGCCCTTAGGCTGCATTTTTCTGATACCAATGAAACGAAAGATTTTGTCATCGATAAAAGCTAACGCATTATTCATTTCTCTTTTTACAGTGAACTGTAATTTTGGGTTGAATCCGATACAGCAGGATGATGCAAGGCATCATCAATTTTTCGTTCATCTAAATATTTTGCGATGAAAGTAGGTTTTTCTTGGGAATCAGCACAAGACGAATGTGGAATGCTTAATATAGCTGAATTTTACTTTATTTCGATATCAAAAACTACAGAACCAAAGTGCATCGGTATCTCCTTGTAAATGCTTCCATTTTCCTAACCTTTGCACTGTGTTTAATATTTTAAGGGTAGTCAAAGAAGGTGTTTGGGCGAAAGTCGATTCAGAAGTTATTTGTCTCTAGCATATTAGCGGTTTGCTTAGGTATTGCTAATCCTGATATTTAGTGTAAATTTTAAATATTATTTTAATATAGGTTCTTTATTTCTGTAATCAGTTTTTTATTACAATTTTTTTTTTATTTCTCAAGATGACGGACATTGTTATTGTGCCTCCTGTATTATTTTTTATTATATTTTTGTTGTAATGGCCTCTATTAAAAAACGTAGGTTAATGACACGACATTTACAAAACGTAATTATATATGTATAAAAACTTCTTTTAATGAAATTTATTTCCATTTTGCTAGAACACTATTTTTAAATGCAAACAAAAAATAATATATGTATATTGTTAATTAGGTTAGTTGAAGAAACTGCTTCCACTCCGATTTAGCATCATCTTTTGGATATACCCAACCAACTGGAATATGTGAACCATTTGAATAGTCAAGATAAGAATCCCAAATGAAACTAAAAGAAAATTAATTAATTTATGTACACATAAATAAAAACTTGTTGTGTCCGATGAAGAAAAATTCTTCCTCGCTCAGATTTTTGAAGTGGAACAAAGAAATTTCATGTGAGCGTTTTTTCTTTGTAGGTAAATTACTGAGATGAAATATTTTTGGTTTCATTTCTCAGTAAATTCTGTTATTTCAAAAATATAAACAGGCCAATTTTTACAATTATCTACTTACCGTCTCTCTAAAAACTCTTCAAGTCCAGACACCATTTTAATTTCGGTTTTTCCACCAAATAAAACTTTATCCCAACGCTTTGCCAATGAATTGTTATTTCTTTTTTCATTTATGCAATGTTCAGTGGATTGCCAAATCGATTTGATGCAATCAAGAGATTCTTTAAGTCTACAAGAATCTCCACCTCCTCTTAGCCGATGCAGTGTTTCCAAACAATCAATTGAAGCAAGATACTTTTTGGAACTACGTAGTTTCCATTTTTGTAATCTACTTAAATTTGATATTTCGGCAACGAAAGGCAAACTGGTTGAAGGATCATGCTGGCAAAGGCTTCCCGTGCTTCTCGTTTCGCCATACTTTTTCTTTATTTTAAGCTTTTTTGTGTGACGTTGTTTTTTCCTCTTTTTTACTTGGCTTGCTAATTTATCTAAAGACTCGGATTTTAGATTGGAAAATGCATACTCTAGATTTTCTTTACATTTATCTATTTCAGCAATTTCGGTGGACAAACTTTTGGGATTTTGAGCAATATTATCTCGGTGCACTTGCAGTTTGTTCAGGGAAGTTATAATTGTTTTAATGTTCAATTTAAGTTGTGAGATCTTCATTGCGAAAATTTGCTTTTTGTTAATATAAGAATTTATGATTAGATTAAAGGAATGATTATTGCAAATCAACAATAAACACAATAGAAATAATGAGACAAAGATGTCTGTTACTAGACTTTAATTAACTGGAGCTTAGCTTCTTCTAGAATTTGCGAAGCTGTTGCGTATTCTTTTGTCTCTTCTAGTTCTTGTTCGTTCTTTACAAAATCAGATAGTTCCTCAAAAGCTTTTGCTAATCTGATGGTTGTAAAATATTGTAAAAAAAAAAGGAAATTCAAGGATGTGTATAGTATATAATTATAAGAAAATACAACGCATTAGTAAACACTTACCTTCTTTGACAATCTGGAATGATCATAAGCGATTCTTGCAGAACTTCTTCTTGTTTTCTCAGCACATGTTCATCCTCGCCAGCAGCTTTCAGTTTTTCAATACGTTCTTTTTGTTGCACGGCTTCCTTTTCATATACCACCTTTTCCTTGGTCAATCTCTTAACAACACCCGTTTTGATTGTTAGTTGTCTGATACGTGGATCTGCCATTTAGTCTATGAGAAATTATTAGATCGCTTAAATTATGGCTAAATTTTATAATTATCCTTACATTTTTAAAATAGGATGAAGGCCAATTTAATTTCTTTGTTGGTTTTGGTGTTTTGGATTTTGTTTGAGTCGCAGTCCAGCCGAAGTGTAGTAGAATTCTTTTTATAGGTAAGTAGAGTAAAATCAAAATGAGTCACAGGAAAACCGGATAGTTGATTTAAAACGTTACGTCCCGTTACATTACGAAACTGTCATTGATGTACAAAATAGACTGTTCAATTTAGTTCCGTTTGCGTACTATTCAAAAATGTGAATTTTATGTAACAATTTCATTGGCCGCGCTTACATTTCTATCCAACGCTATTTTTCGTCCACGCTTCCCTCTTAGCCTTTGAAGTGTTTGTATCGGCACTTTCTTCCTCGTTGTTGGAAGAGAATAGGCGTTTTCCTAAATGCAGTGTTGCAGCGCATCGTGGATTTTGATGCCCTTGCAACGTTTTTCTTCACTCTGAAATTTACTTTTACAATTCATTAAAAAAAAACTCTAAAATTTAGAATTCGTATTTAATAACGTTATTTTATTGAAGCAAGTGAATAAAAAAAAGCATCACTGCATGCAACACTGCATTTAGGAAAAGGCCCAATATGTGCATAAAATAATTCTGTTTTGTAGTGTATTATTGCAAATTCTAAAATAAAAAAGTTTCCTTGTAGGAGGCATCCCAATTTTCAGATCTTTTTCTTTTATTTGTAGCGGCGGCGGGTGTGGGTGTGTGTTCGATAGCCATTTTTTTTTTGATTTCACAAATAAAAAATGTGTCTTCCAATTATTTACTGAAAGAAGGTGTCACAAAACAGCTGTGTTGTATAAAAATGAAGCAGTGTAACAGAAAACGATCTGGCAATACTTGATAAAGGAGATCCAATAGAAGAAGACAACTATACGTGCCGACAGAAGGACGCATAAGAGAATAGATGTTCAAGAGAGGACATTGTTAGTCTAACATTCGAAGCGTGCAGATCAATTAATTTAAATCCTAATAAATAAATAAGTTTTGTTAACCCTTTAACTGATTTTGGTTCTAATTTGTTAAAGTTCAGAAGTGAGATCGTGACCTTTTCAAGATAAGTTAATTTATTTATTTGAGATTGGTATATTTTTGTGTGAGTACATTTTAATTCTATTGCGAGATTATTTTGAGAGTGTCAATTTTCGGAGCATAGGTTTTGTGATGTTGTGTTATTTTTGATTAAATCATCAATGAACAAATAATAAATTTTTATCAATCCAAGAAGTTGGTCTACAAAATGGATGTAGGAAACTGAATACTTAGGTTATTCAATTGGAATACTAAACTAATTGCTCAACGCGCGACGTTGACCGTTATTTTGTATGGTAAAAGGCACTACAGTAGACGCTTGCATTTTCAGTTGATGAAAAAGTAATGTTATCTCTGTTTAAAAGCGAATAATTTGTAAATAAATACAAAGAAGAAGCGTTTATCTGTGTGGAAGTATATAGTAGAAAGTAGATACTCTTTTAGATGCAATGCGTACAAAAAGGACAGATAATACTTGTGCAACATCATATGTGTAGTGTCGCACAATGGTTTGCTACATATGTAAAATATTGGCGTTTTCGGTGTACGAAAAAGCATATATGGTCATCCCTATCTAATAGCTGATTGATTTAATTTTTGTATGTGTCGCAAAGAGACTGACTACTGCTGTTTGATCATCGAAAGTATATACGCATGAATCTGTGTTTTCGGTATACGAAAAGGCAACCTTTCATAATGTGTATTATACGATGTTTTGATGATATGAGTAATCTGGTATAAAACGCTTTCATTTTGAAATAAACGGCTGAAATTTATTATTTTTGAATATGCTCCGAATCTTGTGGTAAATTTCAGTAATCTCGAAGATGGCATTTTGACTTTATAATATTTTAACGAAACTTATAAGAATTAGATTATTCTATCAATCTATATTTGGGGTTATTGTTTGATTATGTGAAGATATATATGTATATCGGGAAAGCTCATCTAAATCCCTTAAGTATATATAAGATAAACCACGTTTAATTAATTTTATTCTAGATCAACACAAATGGACAAATTGTGTGTCAAACAGCTTCAAGATGAGCTTAAGAATAGAGGGCTACCCATAAGTGGATCCAAAAGGACCCTTATCAAAAGAATACTTGACCATGATAAGAAACAATGTCAAACAAGACCTCGTTCTCATTCCATCGAGATTTTGCATCAAGCACCTGATGCTAATGACACAAATCAGGAAGAAGATCAAAATGCAACAACCTCGGAGTCGGGGACAGTCACAGATGAGGAACTAAGGGCCAGAGAATGGGCACTAATCAAGCGAGAAAAGGATCTTCTTGAAAAGGAACGAATCCTTTTCACAAAGGAACGTGAGATAACTAAAAAGTTGAGAAGTTTGGACTCATCTAGATTGCAAAGGAATATTTGTTCGGACCGACCGAGGGTAAACTGTACAATAAGAGAAATTGCAGATGCAATACCAGTTTTTTCACCTGGAGATATTTCTTCTATGTCCGCCGAATGCTGGGTCAATCGTGTTGAGAATCTGAGAAGTATATATGACTGGGATGAGAAGGCATTACTAATGGCGGCTGCATCTAAAATGCTTGGACCTGCAAGATATTGGTGGGATACAAGTCAAGAAGCTGCTACCTCATGGGTTCAATTAGCGTTAGGACTCAAATTGAATTTTCCCCATGAGTACAGCGAGGTTGAAATACACCAGCAATTGATGAAGAAAATGAGAAAACCAAATGAATCAATTGAAAATTACTGCTTTGAAACAAACATGCTGGGAAAAAAAATTGGTCTTTGTGATAAAACCGTGATTCAATACATACTTACGGGCTTGAACGATCCTCAAATGAGTTCAAACCTAGCTGCGGGAAGTTTCAAAGATATTGCGGAACTAATTGAAAAAATAAAATGGTATGATGGTATTCGCACAAATTCTCGGACATTGACCAACGCACCGAAGCAAGCAACCGCAACTCGGGTTTCAGTGAGCGATCCTGTAAAATGGCAACCTACAAGACATATGACCATTAAAAACTCCATCACTTGTTACAATTGTAATCAAGCTGGTCATTATGCTAGAAATTGCATGCAATCTAGGAAAAGGCAGTGGAATAATAGTAGAGATAATCAACGCTCTTTCTCCAAAGTAGATAAACTACAGGAAAACAACTACCGCGTTAATATCATTTAGAACAAAGAACAGACCGACTGTTACAATAAAGACGTTTTTATACACGGGAAGAAGTATGCTGCTCTTTTGGATTCGGGTAGCGAAAAAACAATTTTATCAAAAACGGTTGGAACAGAAATAAGCTGTAAAATGGACAAGTGCGAGGCAACTCTACGTGGTTTCGGAGGAGGCAGCAGCAAAAGCCATTGGAAGCATTCCCTGTCAAATCCAGATAGATGAAGCTTACTTTCCAGTAAACGCGCTTGTCGTAGAAGACAGTTGTCTGTCAAAGCCTGTACTTATTGGAAAAGACGTCTTAAATAACCCGCTATGTGATATGCGTAAACAAGGGGATAACTTGACTGTGCAGAGAATGGAAGTTGATTTTCGATCCCTTAAACCAATTTTGACTATCAACATCCAAGTAGGTGAAGGAGTGGAAACTAGTGTTTTAGTTAACATTCTTAACGATTATCGTCAATGCATTGCCATGAATCAACAGGAATTGGGCCGAACGAAACTTATAGAAATGGAAATCGAACTGATAAAAAAAGATCCGGTTGTACATCATCCGTATAAGGTGCCTTTCGCTAAAAGACAGGTATTACAATCAATGATCTCAGATCTGATGGAATGTGGAGTTGTTGTGGAGTCGCAATCAGAATATGCATAACCAGTGGTTTTAGTTAAGAAAAAGAACGGAGAAGATCGGATGTGTGTGGATTATCGAAAACTGAATTCTATCACAAAGAAACTACAGTATCCCATGCCATTAGTTGAAGAACAGCTCAACCATTTGGTAGGCTATAAATACTACAGTGTGCTGGACCTAGCTTCCGGGTATTATCAAATACCAATCAAAAGAGAACATTGTCATTATACAGCTTTCATCACCCCAGATGGACTGTACGAATTCACATCCATGCCTTTTGGCCTCGTCAATGCCCCGGCCGTATTTCAAAAACTCATGAACAACATAGTTCAAAAGATGAAGCCGGAAAGAATCGTATGTTATATGGACGATGTAGTAATTCCATCTTTGACAATCGAAGAGGGAATAGCAAAATTAAAAATATTTTTACAAATATTAAAAGATGCTGGCTTAACACTTAACCTTCGAAAATGTGTTTTCTTTCAAAAGCAAATAGAATTTCTTGGACATTTAATCAAGGATGGAACAATACAACCCGGAAAAAACAAAACTTTGGCGGTAGAGAAATTCGAGACCCCGAGAAATGAACATGAGGTACGTCAATTCATAGGACTGACCAGCTATTTTAGAAAGTTTATTCAAAACTACTCGATAATAGCACTTCCCCTAACTAATTTAACAAAGAAGAATTGTTTATTCAAATGGGGTCAACATGAGCAAAAAGCCTTTCTTACTCTTAAAAAATGTCTCTCGGATGGAGCTCTGCTCGCTCTATACAACCCAATTAGTGACCATGAACTACATACAGATGCCAGTTCTCGAGGAATAGCTGGAGTACTTCTACAGCGCGAAGATAATTTGCTACGTCCAGTAGCTTATTATAGTAGGAAGACTACGAAGGATGAAAGTTTCTATCACAGTTATGAACTTGAAGCATTAGCCGTGGTAGAATCTACACACCGATTCCGACAGTATTTACTGGGCAAAAATTTTAAAATAGTTACAGATTGTGAAGCTCTGAAAACAGCAATGAGTAAAAAGGAATTAGTACCTAGAATAGCCCGATGGTGGTTAAAAATGCTGGAGTATGACTATGAAATAAATCATCGGCCCGGGAAACTTACGGCACACGTGGATGCTCTGTCAAGACACCCCACTGAAGATGGACAAGAACCAAATGTTGCTGAGATGAGTGTGCTTAAAGTCAACATAGAAGAACCCGATTGGCTGTATACATTACAGCTTCAGGACGAACAAGTAGCTGATATCGTTCGATGTCTCAACAAACCCCCAAGTAATAACGTAGAAAAACAGATGCATCTAGATTATTTGTTAAAAGCTGGACGCTTATATAGACGGGTAGATGATGAACTTAAACTCTATGTACCTAAAGGTGTACGGAACCGGGTGTTAAGAAGTAGTCACGACCTCATGGGACACTTTTCTGAGAAGAAAACAATGGATCATCTTAAATGTAGATATTGGTTCCCGAGAATGACCCAAGTAGTGAGAAAGTATCTACGGTCATGTGTAGAATGTGCTTATAACAAAAACGAAATCCAGCCTCGTGGGGAGCTACACTTAATTGAAAAAAAAACATTCCCTTCGACACAGTGCACGTGGATCACTTGGGGCCATTCGTCAAATCCACGAAGGGAAATACTTATCTGATAGTTTTGGTTGATGCATTTACAAAATATACCATAATGAAAGCTCTCCCAAGTACTCAGACAAAACCCGTACTAAATTTCCTTACGGAGGCATTCTATTTATTTGGAGCACCCAAGCGAATTATATCAGATAAAGGAACTTCATTCACTTCCCGTGCCTTTGAAAATTTTACAAAGGATTTTGGTATTATTCATGTCCAGAACGCAACCAGAACACCCAGGGCGAATGGGCAAGTGGAGCGTTACAACCGTACTATACTCCAAGCGTTGCTAGCGACCGTCGAAGAAGAGAATCGTTGGGACCAAAAGGTGAAACCAGTACAGTGGGCTGTTAATAATACATTCAACCAATCCACCGGCCAAACGGCTCAACAGATGATGATGGGTTATGTTCCACGTGATCCATGGCCAGATGTATTGGCCCAAGAAGCAGACTTAAATCAGAAACATCAGAGTCTCGACAGCATACGATCGGATGGCCTGAAACAGATTACCAAAATCCAATCCAAACAGAAATTCCGACACGATAATAAATATGGAAAAGCCAAGCAATATGACGTGGGTGATTTGGTGTTGTCCAAAAACGACGCTGTTCAATCAACTGGATCTTCGCGTAAACTCGAAGCTGAATATAAGGGACCATATGTGGTAGTTGCCAAACTTCCACATGACCGCTACCAAATAGCTGATATGCCCCCAAATAACAATTTTACTTCCATAAGGATCTAACGAAGCTATTTCCATATCAGCAAATTTGCTTTTATATGGCCTTAGACAAGCCCATTTGGCGCACTCAAGAAGCTCCAGAGGCTGCCTAGTAGTCATATACAGATTGATAGGAGACACTTACAAGACTTCTTAAAGATCTTATCAAAATGACTACATTATAAAATTGGAAATGGATGGTTTATAGTTTTCCAAAAAAGCACTTTACAAGTTGTTGATACAAGTTCTTACTTTTATTAGGAAGCTCTGAGAATACTTACGAAACTTAGAAACGAAAGCCTAGCCGAAGCCTTTTAGAAATAATCAAAATAAAATATAAAAAAAATTAATTTATTTAGTTTTATTTCTTCATTTTGACTTTTATTTCCCCACTCAAGTATTAGTTAATTCTGGAATTAAATGTTATTTATTTTTATTAAGAGAAAAATTACTACTTACCTGATGCATTTTCTGAGATTTGAACTTTGGATGCGTCAGTTGATAGTCCGATACCTTATTTCTTGTCTTCGTAGGAGAAATAAATGCAGATATAAATTTTGACGTTTCATGACTTGTGACTTCACTAGACACAAATTTCTCACAAGACGTCGAGTCTTGACACCAATTCCCACATTTTCATGTAACATTCCTTCATTTCATTGACAAACTCATGTTATGTTTTCACTTCGTATAGAAACTATGTCCTGTGAAGCCAAGATGTGATTTGACACTTATTTTTCTACCATTTACTGTGATGAAGTACAATTGTTTGGTTGTTTTCAGGCCACATATAATATTATTAAGAGGAATAAAACATTTAAGGTAGTAAGTATATTTAGATTCACATTTGTATATTTGTTATTGATTTTGTTGCAATGATAAAATCTTTTACGACAGGAAATACAAAAATGGAAGAGTGGCGAATTTCTCGCAATGAAGTCTTCAAACTAATTAGGGCATACAGGGACTTTCCATGCTTGTGGGACTACTCAAGCCCACAATACAAAAGGAACGACCTCAAGAAAAAATGTTGGATGGATCTTTCCACAGAATTCAACAAAACTGTGGAAAATATTAAAAAAAAAATTAAATGCTTGCGATCGGCATATGTGCTGGAAAAAAAAAAAGTTGAAGACTCCAAAAAATCCGGTGCTTCAGCGGATTCTCTGCACGAGCCTAGTTTGTACTATTTCCAAGAGTTTGCGTTTTTAGATCGAGTGATTGTGCTTCGAAAAACTACCAGCAACATTAAATTGGTAGGATTAGCAGTCACATTGTGTTCATACATATTTCATTTTATTGTATTTTGTTCCTCTTAGGATGACACCTTGGAAAATGCTGTTGAAGTTACTGAATTTGATGTCACTACTGAACTAAATGAAGAAAATTATACCGCATTGCCCTGCACCAGCAACTCGAACTATTCGTTCAGGTCAACTAAAGCGAAGAATAAGTCCAAAATGCCAACCACAAAGTACGATGATGCCCTTAATGCAATTTTAAATATGACGAAACCCAAGTCAAACGCAGACGAACAATGTGTATATTTGGACTTTGGAAGAAGTGTGGCCAGCCAATTAAAGCAACTACCGCCAATTGAAGCTGCTGAAGCTATGGCTGAGCTTCAACAGAATTTAACGACGCGCATAACAATGTCCTTAAGGTCGAAGAGTTCTCTTTCGCAGGGTTATTCTTCTTTGTATGATACGAGTAGTAATGATCTTCTTTCAGAAGCAATGCAGTATGAAGATATAGTGTATGTCGATGAGGACTAAAATGTAAGTTTCTGTCTTCATTTTAATTTATTTATAATGTTATATCATACTCTTGTACTTTTTTTTGTATAGGCTGACATGAGAACATATGAGTTCACAATTCGAATTTGAAGTTCACATTCCTTACAGAACCAGAAAAGTCGGATGACGAAAACCAACCTACGAGTACCTACATTAATATACGTTCCTATTAATTTTTAACCACCTATGAAATAATATTTAATTTTTTATTTAATAAAAACTATACATTAACAATTACTATTATAGTTTATGGTTTATTTTTTTGAATTTTTAAATAGAAATTAAAGAAAAAATGGTTCATGTTAAGATAACGATTAACTTCAAACAACATTTTGAAATTGAAGTGTATGTATGTATACATACATATATCATCTCTAGAACACGAGATATTGATGCAAAAAGATGAGTTTTGGATGTTTGTTAACAACCAACCTAAAAACAGTTTAAAAGATGTGTATCTCAGAGTTTGAATTATTGAGTTGGACAACTACGGTCCCAACCAAGATCATAAATTTCTGAGAGAAAAATGCACGAATCGGTTCGTTGCTCTTTTGCTTAAGAGTTTATGATTTGAAAAAAGTTTTATTTAAAATCATGAATGTTATTAGAGAAAAATGCTTAAAGAAAAAGAAGAAAGATCTAAATAAAATGCACGACTGGGTCGCACGAACTTGCACTTATGTAAAAAAGAATCTTATTAGAAAAAAGTGTTTATACCCAAAAAAATCATTATAAATCGTTGCACCTATGGGTTTCCAAAATAAGCTCTTATATAAAATTTTTGAAACATCTTTAAGAAAAAAATAAAAAACACCACTTGTACAAATATACATATAAACATAAAAACTTTAACTTTGGAATAATTTATTAGTTATATGGTTTTTAGCATTATTATAAATAAATGATTAACTATACAGATACATTATTGTGTAGTCGTATTAGTTTGTCGGCGACTTCTATTGTCAAGCTTTCTCCACTGATATTCAACGTCACCATCAGTTACGCAGTATTTTTTTATATTTTCTCGGATCCTGGACGCATACTTATAACTATTGCATTCTTGTGGGGAAAGTGACGTCATTGTTTCCGGAAGTGGCGGATATTCCATGCATTCTGTGTCAGGGATTTGTTTAATTAAAACTGGTGATAAATAGTTGTTTAGCACACAGCACGCTTTTACTAGTGTATCTGTATTTTCAACAGATAACTCGATTAAGCGATGAAATATCCGAAAACGACTAGCGAGTCTACCAAAAGCCATTTCTACTGTAAGCCTGGCCCGGCTTAATCTGTAGTTGAAAAGCTCTTCTGTTGTGGACAAATTTGTGCTCCTGTTGTAAGCTTTCATCATTCTTTTGTCAAGGCCAAAAATGTCATCACCAATAAAATAAAATGGAGTCAGAACTTCTTGTCCTTTTAAAGCCCTGGATGGCGGAATGCTTAGCTGTTCGGTTATGAGCGCTTGATACAAGCTACTATTTTTCAACACTACGACATCTGAAGCTCTACCATTTCCTCCGACGTCGATATAAAGAAACCTGCTGTGTGCATCAACAACGGCTAACAACACGATGCTGAAATAACCTTTATAGTTAAAAAAATCACTTCCAGAATGATGCGGGGCTTTGATCCTAATATGTTTGCCATCGATTGCACCCAAAGTGTGTGGGAAGTCCCAAAATAATTGAAAATCATTGGAAACTTCCATCCACTCTTGCTCTGTTGAAGGCATCTACAAAGAAACAAACAAAAAATAACAAAATTGTTATAAACATACTTGTTAATTAATTTAATCTACCTTCATGTGAGAGTTCTTAAGTGCATTATATATAGCGGATAGCACTTGTGGTACAAAGCTGCCTATGCTCTTTCTTGAAACCCTGGAGAGGAATTCAAGTGACCGATATGAGTCACCGGTCGCAATAAATCGCAATGTTATTGCAAGACGAACTCTTGGTGTTATGGCAAATCTCATTGTTGTATCTTGCTTTTTTATTGTTGTTTCAACCTTCATGGACAATAATACTTAAAATAAATGTAAGACAACAGAATTTACAATCTTACCAAACTCAAAATGTGTTCAAATTTATCTAATGACATTCTGCAAAAATTTCTATAGTCGCTTCCATTTTCCCAGAGTATGTCTTTGAGCAAATGTGCCTCAAGGTCGTGCAACTCTCTTTTGCTTAAAAATGGATTGACCCAAAACCTGTGTTTCCTTTTGTATTCTTGCCCTTCTGCCTCTTCCAGCTTTTTCAATGCGTTTATCGCTAAAATTAAACGACGTGATTTACTTGGTGAGATCATGGCGAAGAATGAATAATCACGACATAATTTGCCCACGGTGTTAAAGAAATATAAACTTCAGATATAGTGTCTGATATAATGTCAGAAATAAATATTGCTAATGGAGGTGCGGCGTTATGCATTGAGCTATACTGCGATATATTTTAAGTGGCTTAAAATCGTAATCAGTTGAAACCGAAATAAGCATTCCTAGCACTTCGTAAAGACTTCCTGATACATTTTCGTTTTTAATTTAAGAACATGGTGACCATCTGTCTATGGTTTTAAGGTACAATATTAAAAAAAACTGAAATAACTACGATATTTTCTTCTACGATATAACTTCAGTACGCATTTTATGAAAGATTTTTTTTAATAAAAATTATAATACACATACATATATTATTCTAGCGCTTCCTATAGGAGCTATAAAAATTATTGACATATCCGTAAAGCTGACAAATAGCTGATTATATTTCAACTTAATCAATTTTCGTGACCAGCTTCAGTGTCAAATTAAAAAGTAATTTGTGAATTATTACTTTGACACTCATGACAAAATTGTAAAAAGGAAAGTCTTTAAGAAGTTTTGTTTAGATTTTCATAAAAATATTCACTTTGAATTATTAACGCTAAGCATTATTTAACCAAAGCGGTCACCATATTTATAGCGCATATTCCAACAAATTTCAATGCGAAGCATAAACTTTTCATGCTAAATTAAGTGTTGCATTGGAAAGCTACAGCTTTGCACGGAAAACAAATTTTTTTTCCAATGACAAGCAAATACCTCTCGTTTAAGGCAAAGACTAACCACAGTTTATCATAGCTCACCACAAGAAGTAACAATTCAAGAATACGCAAAATGAAAGATTCAGCCGTTTTACATCAACTTTTAAATTCATTTTTCATCTTGCGCAAACATAGGATTCTAGCTACGCCAAAGCTAATTTAAACACAATTTTTCTGAAAATAAATAATTCTTAACGATTTCATGTTTTAAATACAAACAAATAAATAAGAAATATTCACCTTTCGCAATTAACATAGACGCAAGAATGTATAATTTGTTTCAAACCTGTGACTAAAGGACTTTTACAAACAAAATAATTTGACATAACTTCGCTAAAAAAAGTAATCGAAAATTATGTTTCTTTCGTGTGCACAATTTAACACGCTATTTATTGGACTTATATTAATCGTGTGTTTGCAGGACTTATAGAAAACAAGCTATATGCATCATTTCGATAAGACAAATTAACCGAAAAAATAATTTTGGTTTGTGTACCTACTATATAGGTAGCATACAATAATACCTATATAGTAGGTACATAAACCAAACGCTTTTGCTTGTGTAAAACATTTATTCACAATGTTTACCCAATTTAATTTTGTTTAATTTCTTCGATAAGAAAAGTTATCAAACAATATTATTTAACTCCCATATACCTGATGCTAGCAAACAAGATTAAGTTTTTATGTATCCTTTGTTTACCTATACTTGACTAAATAATTCCCACATATACTTGACTAATAAACTTTACTTTATTCGGTTAAAATAGCCGGAAATAATAATTCACCCGCATTTTTTTTTGTTAGAAAACAATATAAAGCTTGTATGTGAATTTTGTTTATAAGATCAAATGGCAATTGCTTTGCTGAGACATACTAAAAGAAAACAACATGCTTCTCTTAAGCTTGTGTGGATGAGTCTTGTACAGCTAAAATAGTTTATACTTGTAAAGAAGAACTTATAGCGAAATAAATTCGCTTGACAAGCTTTTTCTTGGTTTTAACTTCTCGTGCTTCTATTAATGAATTTCTGGTAGCCTTATCGATTAATTAGCGTAGTTATATTTACAAAGGCTTGCAACTAACTTTCAATACCACCTCTAAAGGGTTTCTTAGAAGCTGTTAAAGAAAATATTGCTTCGGATATTGTTAACTGGGATGAATAAGCTAAATGCAAGCCCTAATAAAGTATCAACTTCAAGAAATTTAAAAATTGGACCTTATAGAAGGAAAATTGTTAGTTGGGCCGTTTGCCCAAAGGAATCAGAAACCCTATTCATCAGTGTGGTCAGCCGACAGGATGAAACGCTGGATAGTATTTGACAAAGAACTCGACGAGGGCGTCGATGATATCAGAATGGCCGAAACTGTAACAGAAAACGATCTGGCAATGCTTGATAAAGGAGATCCAATAGAAGAAGACAACTATACGTGCCGACAGAAGGACGCATAAGAGAATAGATGTTCAAGAGAGGACATTGTTAGTCTAACATTCGAAGCGTGCAGATCAATTAATTTAAATCCTAATAAATAAATAAGTTTTGTTAACCCTTTAACTGATTTTGGTTCTAATTTGTTAAAGCAGCATTTTTGTTCTGTACTAGATTTTCACATTCTTTTACGTTACGTGACACAACCATTGTTTAGTTAAGTACCAATGAAAAATCGATTATAGATACGAATTGAAGTTTCGTCATTTAAAGCCAAATTAAATATTTAAGTATGCTTAACTAAATAACCTCTAAGATGCAGTTTAAGAAAATCTTATAGATACGGCTGCTATTGTGTCCCCCATCTAGAAGTGCTCATCATTAGCCGCGTTTTTTTGGAAAAGTTATCCGTAGTACAGTAGGATTTTATATGAAAAACAAATACAACATCCGCAGTAGGATCACTGCCGATACTCGAATAAACGTCAAATCTCTATCCGCAGCAGGATTTCACTTCTCTTTTTATCGGCAGTGATCCTACTATATATAAAATCCTACTGTACTACGGATAACTTTTCCAAAAAAACACGGCTATTACAGTTCTTCCTCCAAATTTGTTCCATTTAGGAACGTCGTTCTAGTACGACTTTTTCTGATTGAACAAAGCTAATTTCAATATTTCTGATCCCATTTTACGTTACGTTACGACAATTAAAAAACACAATCAGCTGCTTTAAATAAATTTCGCGACAACTGTCGTCATCTAATTTTCTTCTAGGTTTTCATCTATACTCTATACTTATCAATTTTATGCCACTTTATGCCCTATTTTCGTTTACATCGTGCGTTTTCCTTTAAATTTGGAAACTTCTTCAAGGGTTAAAATTAATTATTGGCTTTCTTAAGTTGAGACGATTAAATTTTCTATATCCTTGACAGATTTTTATTCAAACAAAATCCAAATCAGTATATTCCAAACGATGACAAACTGCAAGAATGCGGATGTGACCAATTCAAATGGAACACGAAACACCAGTCATTGTACGATAAATACAAAAACGATTCAAGTTTTCGAGGTGAGCATGAATAATTTCGGTACTAGTAAAATGATCTTATCTTTGGTGACATAATAAGACGTCTCTCGATAGCTTTTCAACAAACTCTTTCAAAACTACTCCCCAGACGAAGTATTTGTGTCATTTAATGGCGGCAAAGATTGCACTGTTGTTCTAGACCTACTAAGTCAGTACTTAAAACAAAACGAGAATCTACGTAACTGTGTGATTCCTGTGTTGTATATTCGCCCGAATAACCCATTTCAGGAAGTCGAAGACTTCGTGGCACAATGTAAGCAAAATTATCGAGTAGATATGATTGAACAGCAGGGAAGCATAAAGCCAGTTCTTGAGGTGATGTGCAACGAGAGGCCGAAACTCAAAGCAGTTCTTATGGGCCTTCGTCGAACAGATCCTTATGGCCGTGACATGAAGGCCATGCAGGTATGTTTTATTTAAATCTTAAGAGTTCCTGTATTAATACAAAAACATCAGCAAACAGATCCGGGCTGGCCTCCACTTCTCCGAGTAAATCCAATTCTGGACTGGACGTGTCAGGATATCTGGACCTATATCCAGGTGAAAAAAGTTCCCTATTGTTCGCTTTACGACATGGGATACACTTCATTGGGTGAGACGACGAATACGAAACAAAATAAACATCTTCGAAGGGAAGATCCTGCCACAGGCGAGGTTACTTACCGACCAGCGTACGAACTCTTGGACGATACATTGGAGAGGGATGGTCGTTGTTGACAATGAAGACTTTAATCATCAGAAAAACTAAAGCATCTTTTATTTCTCTTTAATTATATGAAATAAAAATTAACAAAACCTGGGGATAGCATGTTACTGCAATTTTTACGATATTTATGTACTTCTATAATCCAAGACCCTGGGGTAAGGTTGCTCCTACTAAGTATGATGCGCCCTATGTTAGGTGCTTTCTTTTTTCTTGTGACTATGCTGGTTCGACAAGAAAGCTAGATGGCCTTTGGGACATTTGTTAGCATAGTGGCCCTTATGACCACATTTGTAGCATGTTATCTCTTCGAGGGGTCTTGGGATGGGTTTCTGTGGGGATTCTTGTTTAATACCACCTTCTGCTACATTTTCATCCGGCACTGAGGTGTTCATGGTGTTCGGATTATTCTGTTGTTGTTGATGATGCGGCTGATGGTGGTAGTGGTGATGGTTTTGCACTTGTTGTTTGTAGTAGGAGAGTGAACGGAAACGTTGTTCTTCCTGCCGTATTGTCATTTCTCTTTGCTCAGGAGGCATCTTGGGGCAGCCAGAAGCTTTGTGACCCAATTCACCGCAAAAGTGACATGTGGGTAAACGTTTAACCATTTGATCCTTTGGTATTTCCGGGGGCGCTGGAAGTTCAAATCTCGGATGCATGTATTTGCAAGCGGAACCATCGGGACAGAAACCGGCCAAGTAGTTCATGCACAGCACGCGTCGCACATGCCTGTGGCGACAATGGGGGCCATGCCGACAAAAACCTCTGTCGTACCACGGACAGTCTTTGAGCTTGCTTTCCGGGTCGATGTGGAGGAAGGGACATTCTTTGTTGTGGCACGCATTAAATCGGGAGTAAAAGTAGCATTCGGGCATCTTGGTCATATCATATTCATGCAGAAACTCACATTGATCACCCTTTTTGCACAATCCACGTAGCCAATGTTTACAGACAACTGTCCTGTCGCCGCGTACATGTCGGAATGGGCAAGCGGCTCCTTTGTCACACATAGAACCATCGGCACAGTTAAAGAATTGACAAACTGCTGCTGTTGATTCTAGAGTTATTTTTGTTTATTAGTTGGAAACTTCGCAATAAGAAAAATATATATATACATACTGTCCATTCCAGGAAAGGGTAGTGGAAGCGCACCAAATTGTCCATTTAGATCTTTTTCGATTTTAAACTCGATGTGAGTTACATTCGCTATTATAATATCCATGTTGTAATATTGTTTGAAATGAAGTCAAATATTTTAAACAAATTGCTTAAATTGTATTTATTCTTGAAAATACATTGAATTGAAATTGAAAAATGCCCGGCCTAACCAGCTAAAACAGAACACTTTATACTTCTCAAAAAAAAAAAACATACACACCGAGAAAGAGCGAAAATTCAAGTAAAACGGAACAGAATTTAAGCTCGAGGAGAAACGTCAGATAATGGTAATGAGATATAAATTAACAGGGTGATATCTGGCGGATGAAATGTATAATTACATTAAAGGTGGAAATACATTAAGGTACCTCCACACTATCAAACAAAGTATTAACAATAGGTGCGTTTTATTATTCACAAATCTATCTGGATCCGGATCTGGATTAAGTTTTAACATGTATTACAAAAACAATTTGGGATCCTGTTTTCTATCGGGATCTATTTCAAAGATCCAAAAATTAGTTATTACAGTGGCGAGTAGATGGCTTTTTATGGTAAGGTAGTGTAAACTACAGTGTAAAGAAAAGAGACAAGAAATAATTTAAAATTTACAAATCCAAGGATAAAAAGAGACGGGCTTATAACACTGCTGTCACTAAGCCCGTCTCTTTTTATCCTTGGGTTTGGAAATTTTAAATTATGTCTTGTCCTTTTTCTTTACACTATAGCTTACACTACCTTACCATAAAAAGCCATCTACTCGCCAGTGTAATAACTAATTTTTGGATCTTTGAAATAGATCCCGATAGAAAACAGGATCCCAAATTGTTTTTGTAATACATGTTAAAACTTAATGCAGATCCGGATCCAGATAGATTTGTGAATAATAAAACGCACCTAATAATAGGCGTGTTTTTTTTTGCAAGTCCATTATACTACGTTTTCACCAAAAGATAATCTGAGATTTAAGGCAAGAGATTTACGTGGTGTTTTCACCGCCCTCAAAGATTAATAAGAAGATTAACTTTGACAGCATCTATCAAAATGCTAATGTTGTTTCAATTTTTCTTATAAAGTAGAAGCGAGAGAAAGAAAGTTTCATTTGTGCCAAACGATGAAAAGTTAGTTTAGCACGGTATGGATGTTAGGTCAGTTCAAACTTCGACCGATCGATCCTATGAAGATTTATTAGAGATTTATTTCTAATCTACTAGATTTACGAAATAAATTTGTATGGTAAATCTTCGAGATTTAAAGAAGATTTATGGTAAATCCACTTAAATCCCGGATTTACTATTGGTGAAAACGTAGTATTACCCCTCACACACGCCACATCGATCAACCTAATCGACAAAGTACTTCGCTTTTGTATGGGCATTTACACACCAATACGCCGACGTAGAAGTACATGCCAAAATCAGCTGTTAAATGGTAGAGTTGTAAAATTTTAAATGAAAAGTGAAAATGACCGAAAAATATTTGAATTTTAATGCTCCAGAACCACTTTTTTGTGTTGATCAGAGCTTTATTGAATTGTTGCTTAAGGAGATTGAATTTTATTCTTGCTTTTTCAGACGATTTGTAAATTTTAACAACTAAAACCGAATAACATCATAAAAAATTGTTTCGATGAACTAGTTCGGTCCTTTTTACACGCCATGTCGGCATACTACTTCGATTCCCAGAGTTCGCACTGCTATGTCGACACATATTCATTTCACACGACCCAAAAACCTTATCGACAATATGCTTCGATGAAGTAGTTCGTGGTGTGTGTTAGGGGTACATTTAGAATTGTAGAAAAAAACGACATCGGGACTAAGCGCTTTACATGCAAATGCAACAACTACTTAAATCTATACAGAGTTAGCTAAGACCAGATAATTTTCGAGAGTTAATAAGACCCGATAAAAATTGTGATTGACTTATTATACATGGACTGCCAGAGCCCAACTTCACGATGGTTCAACTTAAAACTATACTAAACTAGCGCTCTTGGTGCAAACTCGGAAAACATAGTGTAACTTTTGGTTTTGGTATTTGATATATCAATTTTTGACATAATTGAGTTTGTAAAGGGTGTTGAGCGGGAATTGTTTAAGTTTATTATTAAATAAAAACTTGAGGGCTATTTTCGTGCTTTATTTGCCGATTTAAGAGTCATAATAGCATTTATCAATTTGTAAACACCTTATTGTTTAACACAAATCAAAATTTCAACTTTTCATTTCAATTTATTATGAACATTGTCTTCAAATCATGATGAAAACTATCTAGTAAAAAATGGATGCGATTCAACAAAAAGTTCATATTGTTCTACTTACATTTATGTAGATAGGAGATTTTTTTGAAATAATAGCAAATTCACTTATAGTTAGATAAATATAATGACAAAAATGCCATTTCCATTTTAAAATATAAATATAAATTTACGAAGCACCGGTTCTACCTTTTTATTAGGTTACCTGTCAAAACTTTACAGCAACAATTATTGCCAAGCAATTCAGGTCCTAGAAGACAATATCCGCCGTAAAGCAGTTTTCATTAAACTAAATGCTTTGCTCTCGCCTGTTCATAAATTTCGCCGAACACCCTTTATATTATTGTTCTTATTATTGACATATTATACATGGACTGCTAGTCGTATAATATTTCCATATAAAAGTTAAAATGAAAGTGGTTCAACCACTCCTTTTATCGATAGTATAGCTCTGTTGGTGCAAAAGTGGCAAAAGTAAATAACTATTCTCAAAGCCATCTCTTGTCAAAGCGGTGAACCCGGGTTTTTTGCCATAGAAACTATGGACATCTATTATTATTACTTATTACAGAGTCATCTGCTTAAATTCAAATTTATATTTTGTCGTCTGACGTTTGTGTTTCATTAGTTTTCTATTTTAAGCCTAGTATACAGTTCTTTTTGAAGAAAAAAAAAAATGAGTGGTGAAAAAAAAATTTTTTTCTCATGAAAAAATTTCTGTAAGTTTTTTCCGTCAAAACAATAGGATGCACATTGTTTTGCGTGAAAAAAAATCGTGGTGAGTATAAAATTTTTTTTTCGATTTTGGCTTACAGTTTGGTGAAATGAAAAAAGTTTTTTTTCGGGAAAAAACTCTCCCATTAGAAATGCATTGGTTTTTTTTTTTTTTAGAACTGTATACTAGGCTTAAGGAAAAAAAAAAAACATTTTCAAAAGAATGCAAAAATCTTGAAATATTATATAGAATGGTCGTTTAGTTTGTCTCAAAAAATTCTATTCCACAGTGTACGGCCGAAGAAAACCCAGGTGCTTTGCTGTTTCTCTACAGTGCAGTTTTGACAAGATCTATAGTTATAAGAAATACTCTGATCTTTTCCGAAAGACTGCTTAATTCGTTGTTTCTAAACATGAAGAACTCATACAGACCTTGATAAAAAAAAGCTCAGGGAATGTTTCTTTAGAAGAGGGTTCATTGAATATAGTAACTCTTCTATTAACTGGAAGGGCAACCCGATATCTTCATGAGGGTGTGGTTCATATCGGCGACGAAAATAACAATGTAAGTAGTTTTTTATTTTAAAAATGGTTATCAAAAACTAAATAAATGCATTTGTTTAAAGGCCGCTCCGCAGTATGGTACTCTTAATCGTTGCTCAATTGGATTACTTATTTGGGAGAACGAAAGAAAGCAGGTACCTTAAATACTCTTCATCAAGTTTAATACACTTACATATAAATTCCCATGAAAGACATCATCTTTACAACCTGGTTCATGTTTAAAAACTCCCCACCTTCCAATATGGATAACGAGTTGCACTGGGCATTTTGGAGTCGTTTTCAAAAACAACCAGGATCTTTTAAGAAACTACCATGCTGAAAGTCAATTCGATTTGTTTTACTACAGTTGTTCGGGTAATCAAGTTTCAATGACAATTAATAACAGGGGATTGACTAATTTTTCCAAAACTATGGATAATCCGCAATTCGAAAGAAGTACAAGTTTGTCTGGTACTATTCCTGCTGAGGGCAAGGAGGAGTACATAAATACTCCACTACAGCACTTGATACATAAAAAATGGGAGGATGCCTCCGTTACTTATCATTGTCGAACTTCTGTCGTGCGTTACTTATTCAGCAAATTAATGATATAAAATTACATAATGTAATTAAAATCGATTCTTATTAATATAAATATTCGAATGTACTATAGTTTAAAAACACCTATAGGTATACATACAGGGTGTCCCACAGTCACCGCCCCAAATGAAAACCATGGATTTCTGAGGTCATTTTAAGTCGAAAAACTTAAGAGGTCATTTTCTCGTTTTCATGTTATAACGGTTTTTATTATTTTTCCTTTAACTGGCTTTATATTTGCCAAACTGCGTCCGATTCGGTAGATTTTTTTTATAACCAATCAAGAATTTATTAAAGTTTTAGTTTGTCCAAAGACTTTTTTTTCTGCTGTAAC